>CM059425.1:22713203-24116536 GCA_030390025.1 Squalus acanthias
GAACAATTCAGATACTCGGAGACATTAGGAACAATTCAGATACTCGGGACATTAGGAACAATTCAGATACTCGGGACATTAGGAACAATTCAGATACTCGGGACATTAGGAACAATTCAGATACTCGGGACATTAGGAACAATTCAGATACTCGGAGACATTAGGAACAATTCAGATACTCGGAGACATTAGGAACAATTCAGATACTCGGCGACATTAGGAACAATTCAGATACTCGGAGACATTAGGAACAATTCAGATACTCGGAGACATTAGGAACAATTCAGATACTCGGGACATTAGGAACAATTCAGATACTCGGAGACATTAGGAACAATTCAGATACTCGGGACATTAGGAACAATTCAGATACTCGGGGACATTAGGAACAATTCAGATACTCGGAGACATTAGGAACAATTCAGATACTCGGAGACATTAGGAACAATTCAGATACTCGGAGACATTAGGAACAATTCAGATACTCGGGGACATTAGGAACAATTCAGATACTCGGGGACATTAGGAACAATTCAGATACTCGGGGACATTAGGAACAATTCAGATACTCGGAGACATTAGGAACAATTCAGATACTCGGAGACATTAGGAACAATTCAGATACTCGGAGACATTAGGAACAATTCAGATACTCGGAGACATTAGGAACAATTCAGATACTCGGAGACATTAGGAACAATTCAGATACTCGGGGACATTAGGAACAATTCAGATACTCGGGACATTAGGAACAATTCAGATACTCGGAGACATTAGGAACAATTCAGATACTCGGGACATTAGGAACAATTCAGATACTCGGGGACATTAGGAACAATTCAGATACTCGGGACATTAGGAACAATTCAGATACTCGGAGACATTAGGAACAATTCAGATACTCGGGGACATTAGGAACAATTCAGATACTCGGAGACATTAGGAACAATTCAGATACTCGGGGACATTAGGAACAATTCAGATACTCGGGGACATTAGGAACAATTCAGATACTCGGAGACATTAGGAACAATTCAGATACTCGGGACATTAGGAACAATTCAGATACTCGGGGACATTAGGAACAATTCAGATACTCGGGACATTAGGAACAATTCAGATACTCGGGACATTAGGAACAATTCAGATACTCGGGAGACATTAGGAACAATTCAGATACTCGGGGACTTAGGAACAATTCAGATACTCGGGGACTTTAGGAACAATTCTGATACTCGGGACATTAGGAACAATTCAGATACTCGGGGACATTAGGAACAATTCAGATACTCAGAGACATTAGGAACAATTCAGATACTCGGAGACATTAGGAACAATTCAGAGACTCGGAGACATGAGGAAACAATTCAGATACTCGGGGACATTAGGAACAATTCAGATACTCGGGGACATTAGGAACAATTCAGATACTCGGGACATTAGGAACAATTCAGATACTCGGGACATTAGGAACAATTCAGATACTCGGAGACATTAGGAACAATTCAGATACTCGGAGACATTAGGAACAATTCAGGTACTCGGCGACATTAGGAACAATTCAGATACTCGGAGACATTAGGAACAATTCAGATACTCGGGACATTAGGAACAATTCAGATACTCGGGGACATTAGGAACAATTCAGATACTCGGAGACATTAGGAACAATTCAGATACTCGGAGACATTAGGAACAATTCAGATACTCGGGGACATTAGGAACAATTCAGATACTCGGAGACATTAGGAACATTCAGATACTCGGAGACATTAGGAACAATTCAGATACTCGGAGACATTAGGAACATTTCAGATACTCGGAGACATTAGGAACAATTCAGATACTCGGGACATTAGGAACAATTCAGATATCGGGGACATTAGGAACAATTCAGATACTCGGGGACATTAGGAACAATTCAGATACTCGGAGACATTAGGAACAATTCAGATACTCGGAGACATTAGGAACAATTCAGAAACTCGGAGACATTAGGAACAATTCAGATACTCGGGGACATTAGGAACAATTCAGATACTCGGGAGACATTAGGAACAATTCAGATACTCGGGACATAGGAACAATTCAGATACTCGGGGACTATAGGAAAAATTCTGATACTCGGGACATTAGGAACAATTCAGATACTCGGGGACATGAGGAACAATTCAGATACTCAGAGACATTAGGAACAATTCAGATACTCGGAGACATTAGGAACAATTCAGATACTCGGGACATTAGGAACAATTCAGATACTCGGGGACATTAGGAACAATTCAGATACTCGGAGACATTAGGAACAATTCAGATACTCGGGGACATTAGGAACAATTCAGATACTCGGAGACATTAGGAACAATTCAGATACTCGGGGACATTCGGAACAATTCAGATACTCGGGGACATTAGGAACAATTCAGATACTCGGGGACATTAGGAACAATTCAGATACTCGGGGACATTAGAAACAATTCAGATACTCGGAGACATTAGGAACAATTCAGATACTCGGGGACATTAGGAACAATTCAGATACTCGGGGACATTAGGAACAATTCAGATACTCGGAGACATTAGGAACAATTCAGATACTCGGGGACATTAGGAACAATTCAGATACTCGGAGACATTAGAAAAATTCAGATACTCGGAGACATTTGGAACAATTCAGGTACTCGGCGACATTACGTTCAATTCAGATACTCGGAGACATTAGGAACAATTCAGAAACTTGGAGACATTATGAACAATTCGGATACTCGGGGACATTCGGAACAATTCAGATACTTGGAGACATTAGGAATAATTCAGATACTCGGGGACATTAGGAACAATTCAGATACTCGGGACTATTAGGACCAATTCAGATACTCGGAGACATTAGGAACAATTCAGATACTCGGAGACATTAGGAACAATTCAGATACTCAGGGACATTAGGAACAATTCAGATACTCGGAGACATTAGGAACAATTTAAAAACTTGGAGACATTATCAACAATTCAGATACTCGGGGACATTAGGATCAATTCAGATACTCGGGGACATTAGGAACACTTCAGATACTCAGGGACATTAGGAACAATTCAGATACTCGGAGACATTAGGAACAATTTAAAAACTTGGAGACATTAGCAACAATTCAGATACTCGGGGACATTAGGATCAATTCAGATACTCGGGGACATTAGGAACAATTCAGATACTCGGTGACGTTAGGATCAATTCAGATACTCGGGGACATTAGGAACAATTCAGGTACTCGGGGACATTCGGAACAATTCAGATACTCGGGGACATTAGGAACAATTCAGATACTCGGAGACATTAGGAACAATTCAGGTACTCGGCGACATTAGGAACAATTCAGATACTCGGAGACATTAGGATTAATTCAGATACTCGGAGACATTAGGAACAATTCAGATACTTGGAGACATTAGGAACAATTCAGATACTCGGGGACATTAGGAACAATTCAGATACTCGGAGACATTAGGAACAATTCAGATACTCGGGGACATTAGGAACAATTCAGATATTCGGGGACATTAGGAACAATTCAGATACTCAGGGACATTCGGAACAATTCATATACTCGGGGACATTAGAAACAATTGAGATACTCGGAGACATTAGAAACAATTCAGATACTCAGAGACATTAGGAACAATTCAGATACTCGGGGACATTAGGAACAATTCAGATACTCGGGGACATTAGGAACAATTCAGATACTCGGGGACATTAGGAACAATTCAGATACTCAGAGACATTAGGAACAATTCAGATACTCGGGGACATTAGGAACAATTCAGATACTCGGGGACATTAGGAACAATTCAGATACTCGGGGACATTAGGAACAATTCAGATACTCGGGGACATTAGGAACAATTCAGATACTCGGGGACATTAGGAATAATTCAGATACTCGGGGACATTAGGAACAATTCAGATACTCGGAGACATTAGGAACAATTCTGATACTCGGGGACATTAGGAACAATTCAGATACTCGGAGACATTAGGAACAATTCAGATACTCGGAGACATTAGGAACAATTCAGATACTCGGGGACATTAGGAACAATTCAGATACTCGGAGACATTAGGAACAATTCAGATACTCGGAGACATTAGGAACAATTCAGATACTCGGTGACATTAGGAACAATTCAGATACTCGGAGACATTAGGAACAATTCAGATACTCGGGGACATTAGGAACAATTCAGATACTCGGGGACATTAGGAACAATTCATATACTCGGAGACATTAGGAACACTTCAGATACTCAGGGACATTAGGAACAATTCAGATACTCGGAGACATTAGGAACAATTTAAAAACTTGGAGACATTATCAACAATTCAGATACTCGGGGACATTAGGATCAATTCAGATACTCGGGGACATTAGGAACAATTCAGATACTCGGGGACGTTAGGATCAATTCAGATACTCGGGGACATTAGGAACAATTCAGGTACTCGGGGACATTCGGAACAATTCAGATACTCGGGGACATTAGGAACAATTCAGATACTCAGAGATATTAGGAAAAATTCAGATACTCGGAGACATTAGGAACAGTTCAGATACTCGGAGACATTAGGATTAATTCAGATACTCCGAGACATTAGGAACAATTCAGATACTTGGAGACATTAGGAACAATTCTGATACTCGGGGACATTAGGAACAATTCAGATACTTGGAGAAATTAGGAACAATTCAGATACTCGGGGACATTCGGAACAATTCAGATATTCGGGGAACATTAGGAGCAATTCAGATACTCAGGGACATTCGGAACAATTCATATACTCGGGGACATTAGAAACAATTGAGATACTCGGAGACATCAGAAACAATTCAGATGCTCGGGGACATTCGGAACAATTCAGATACTTGGAGACATTAGGAATAATTCAGATACTCGGGGACATTAGGAACAATTCAGATACTCGGGAATATTAGGACCAATTCAGATACTCGGAGACATTAGGAACAATTCAGATACTCGGAGACATTAGGAACAATTCAGGTACTCGGAGACATTAGGAACAATTCAGATACTCAGAGACATTAGAAACAATTCAGATACTCGGGGACATTAGGAACAATTCAGATACTCGGAGACATTAGGAACAATTCAGATATTCAGAGACGTTAGGAACAATTCAGATACTCGGGGACGTTAGGAACAATTCAGATACTCGGGGACGTTAGGAACAATTCAGATACTCGGGGACATTAGGAACAATTCAGATACTCGGGTACATTCGGAACAATTCAGATACTCGGAGACATTAGGAACAATTCAGAGACTCGTGGACATGAAGAAACAATTCAGATACTCGGGGACATTAGGAACAATTCAGATACTCGGGGACATTAGGAACAATTCAGATACTCGTGGACATGAAGAAACAATTCAGATACTCGGGGACATTAGGATCAATTCAGAGACTCGTGGACATGATGAAACAATTCAGATACTCGGGGACATTGGGAACAATTCAGATACTCGGAGACATTAGGAACAATTCAGAGACTCGTGGACATGATGAAACAATTCAGATACTCGGGGACATTGGGAACAATTCAGATACTCGGAGACATTAGGAACAATTCAGAGACTCGTGGACATGAGGAACAATTCAGATACTCGGAGACATTAGGAACAATTCAGCTACTCGGGGACTTTCGGAACAATTCAGATACTCGGAGACATGAGAAACAATTCTGAGACTCGTGGACATGAAGAAACAATTCAGATACTCGGGGACATTAGGAACAATTCAGATACTCGGGTACATTAGGAGCAATTCAGATACTCGTGGACAATAGCTTCAATTCAGATACTCGGGGACATTAGGAACAATTCAGATACTCTGAGACATTAGGAACAATTCAGATACTCGGGGACATTCGGAACAATTCAGATACTCGGGGACATTCGGAACAATTCAGATACTCGGGGACATTAGGAACAATTCATATACTCGGGGACATTAGAAACAATTCAGATACTCGGAGACATTAGGAACAATTCAGATACTCGGAGACATTAGGAACAATTCAGATACTCAGAGACATTAGAAACAATTCAGATACTCGGGGACATTAGGAACAATTCAGATACTCGGAGACATTAGGAACAATTCAGATATTCAGAGACGTTAGGAACAATTCAGATACTCGGGGACGTTAGGAACAATTCAGATACTCGGGGACATTAGGAACAATTCAGATACTCGGGTACATTCGGAACAATTCAGATACTCGGGGACATTAGGAACAATTCAGATACTCGTGGACATGAAGAAACAATTCAGATACTCGGGGACATTAGGATCAATTCAGAGACTCGTGGACATGATGAAACAATTCAGATACTCGGGGACATTGGGAACAATTCAGATACTCGTGGACATTAGGGACAATTCAGATACTCGGGGACATTAGGGACAATTCAGATACTCGGAGACATTAGGAACAATTCAGAGACTCGTGGACATGAAGAAACAATTCAGATACTCCGGGACATTTGGAACAATTCAGATACTCTGAGACATTAGGAACAATTCAGAAACTCGGGGACATTCGGAACAATTCAGACACTCGGGGACATTAAGAACAATTCTGATACTCAGGGACATTAGGAACAATTCATATACTCAGAGACATTAGGAACAATTCAGATACTCGGAGACATTAGAAACAATTTAGATACTCCGGGACAATAGGAACAATTCAGATACTCGGAGACATTAGGAACAATTCAGATACTCGGGGACATTCGGAACAATTCAGATACTCGGGGACATTAAGAACAATTTAGATACTCGGGGACATGAAGAACAATTCTGACACTAGGGGACAATAGGAACAATTCAGATACTCGGGGTTATTAGGAACACTTCATATACTCGGAGACATTAGGAACAATTCAGATACTCGGAGACATTAGAAACAATTCAGATATTCGGAGACATTAGGAACAATTCAGATACTCGGGGTTATTCGGAACAATTCATATACTCGGAGACATTAGGAACACTTCAGATACTCGGGGACATTAGGAACAATTCAGATTCTCGGGGACATTAGGAACAATTCATATACTCGGAGACATTAGGAACACTTCAGATACTCAGGGACATTAGGAACAATTCAGATACTCGGAGACATTAGGAACAATTTAAAAACTTGGAGACATTATCAACAATTCAGATACTCGGGGACATTAGGATCAATTCAGATACTCGGGGACATTAGGAACAATTCAGATACTCGGGGACGTTAGGATCAATTCAGATACTCGGGGACATTAGGAACAATTCAGGTACTCGGGGACATTCGGAACAATTCAGATACTCGGGGACATTAGGAACAATTCAGATACTCAGAGATATTAGGAAAAATTCAGATACTCGGAGACATTAGGAACAGTTCAGATACTCGGAGACATTAGGATTAATTCAGATACTCGGAGACATTAGGAACAATTCAGATACTTGGAGACATTAGGAACAATTCTGATACTCGGGGACATTAGGAACAATTCAGATACTTGGAGAAATTAGGAACAATTCAGATACTCGGGGACATTCGGAACAATTCAGATATTCGGGGAACATTAGGAGCAATTCAGATACTCAGGGACATTCGGAACAATTCATATACTCGGGGACATTAGAAACAATTGAGATACTCGGAGACATTAGAAACAATTCAGATACTCAGAGACATTAGGAACAATTCAGATACTCGGGGACATTAGGAACAATTCAGATACTCGGTGACATTAGGAATAATTCAGATACTTGGGGACATTAGGAACAATTCAGACAATCAGAGACATTAGGAACAATTCAGATATTTGGGGACATTAGGGACAATTCAGATACTCGGGGACATTAGGAACAATTCAGATACTCGGGGACATTAGGAACAATTCAGATACTTGGGGACATTAGGGACAATTCAGATACTCGGGGACATTAGGAATAATTCAGATACTCGGGGACATTAGGTAAAATTCAGATACTCGGAGACATTAGGAACAATCTTGATACTCGGGGACATTAGGAACAATTAAGATACTCGGGGACATTAGGAACAATTAAGATACTCGGGGACATTAGGAACAATTCAGATACTCGGGGACATTAGGAACAATTCAGATACTCGGAGACATTAGGAACAATTCAGATACTCGGAGACATTAGGAACAATTCTGCTACTCGGGGACATTCGGAACAATTCAGATACTCGGAGACATTAGGAACAATTCAGATACTCGGAGACATTAGGAACAATTCAGATACTCGGTGACATCAGGAACATTTCAGATACTCGGAGACATTAGGAATAATTCAGATACTCGGGGACATTAGGAACAATTCAGATACTCGGGGACATTCGGAACAATTCAGATACTCGGGGACATTAGGAACAATTCAGATACTCGGAGACATTAGGAACAATTCAGATACTCGGTGACATCAGGAACAATTCAGATACTCGGAGACATTAGGAACAATTCAGATACTCGGGGACATTCGGAACAATTCAGATACTCAGGGACATTAGGAACAATTCAGATACTCGGAGACATTCGGAACAATTCAGATACTCGGAGACATTAGGAACAATTCAGATACTCTGAGACATTCGGAACAATTCAGATACTCGGAGACATTAGGAACAATTCAGATACTCGGGGACATTAGGAACAATTCAGATACTCGGGTACATTCGGAACAATTCAGATACTCGGAGACATTAGGAACAATTCAGAGACTCGTGGACATGAAGAAACAATTCAGATACTCGGGGACATTAGGAACAATTCAGATACTCGGGGACATTAGGAACAATTCAGATACTCGTGGACATGAAGAAACAATTCAGATACTCGGGGACATTAGGATCAATTCAGAGACTCGTGGACATGATGAAACAGTTCAGATACTCGGGGACATTGGGAACAATTCAGATACTCGGAGACATTAGGAACAATTCAGAGACTCGTGGACATGATGAAACAATTCAGATACTCGGGGACATTGGGAACAATTCAGATACTCGGAGACATTAGGAACAATTCAGAGACTCGTGGACATGAGGAACACTTCATATACTCGGAGACATTAGGAACAATTCAGATACTCGGAGACATTAGAAACAATTCAGATACTCGGGGTTATTCGGAACAATTCATATACTCGGAGACATTAGGAACACTTCAGATACTCGGGGACATTAGGAACAATTCAGATTCTCGGGGACATTAGGAACAATTCATATACTCGGAGACATTAGGAACACTTCAGATACTCAGGGACATTAGGAACAATTCAGATACTCGGAGACATTAGGAACAATTTAAAAACTTGGAGACATTATCAACAATTCAGATACTCGGGGACATTAGGATCAATTCAGATACTCGGGGACATTAGGAACAATTCAGATACTCGGGGACGTTAGGATCAATTCAGATACTCGGGGACATTAGGAACAATTCAGGTACTCGGGGACATTCGGAACAATTCAGATACTCGGGGACATTAGGAACAATTCAGATACTCAGAGATATTAGGAAAAATTCAGATACTCGGAGACATTAGGAACAGTTCAGATACTCGGAGACATTAGGATTAATTCAGATACTCGGAGACATTAGGAACAATTCAGATACTTGGAGACATTAGGAACAATTCTGATACTCGGGGACATTAGGAACAATTCAGATACTTGGAGAAATTAGGAACAATTCAGATACTCGGGGACATTCGGAACAATTCAGATATTCGGGGAACATTAGGAGCAATTCAGATACTCAGGGACATTCGGAACAATTCATATACTCGGGGACATTAGAAACAATTGAGATACTCGGAGACATTAGAAACAATTCAGATACTCAGAGACATTAGGAACAATTCAGATACTCGGGGACATTAGGAACAATTCAGATACTCGGCGACATTAGGAATAATTCAGATACTTGGGGACATTAGGAACAATTCAGACAATCAGAGACATTAGGAACAATTCAGATATTTGGGGACATTAGGGACAATTCAGATACTCGGGGACATTAGGAACAATTCAGATACTCGGGGACATTAGGAACAATTCAGATACTTGGGGACATTAGGAACAATTCAGATACTCGGGGACATTAGGAACAATTCAGATACTCGGGGACATTAGGAACAATTCAGATACTCGGAGACATTAGGAACAATTCTGATACTCGGGGACATTAGGAACAATTCAGATACTCGGGGACATTAGGAACAATTCAGATACTCGGGGACATTAGGAACAATTCAGATACTCGGGGACATTAGGAACAATTCAGATACTCGGAGACATTAGGAACAATTCAGATACTCGGAGACATTAGGAACAATTCTGCTACTCGGGGACATTCGGAACAATTCAGATACTCGGAGACATTAGGAACAATTCAGATACTCGGAGAGATTAGGAACAATTCAGATACTCGGTGACATCAGGAACATTTCAGATACTCGGAGACATTAGGAACAATTCAGATACTCGGGGACATTAGGAACAATTCAGATACTCGGGGACATTCGGAACAATTCAGATACTCGGGGACATTAGGAACAATTCAGATACTCGGAGACATTAGGAACAATTCAGATACTCGGTGACATCAGGAACAATTCAGATACTCGGAGACATTAGGAACAATTCAGATACTCGGGGACATTCGGAACAATTCAGATACTCAGGGACATTAGGAACAATTCAGATACTCGGAGACATTCGGAACAATTCAGATACTCGGAGACATTAGGAACAATTCAGATACTCTGAGACATTCGGAACAATTCAGATACTCGGAGACATTAGGAACAATTCAGATACCCGGAGACATTAGGAACAATTCAGATACTCAGAGATATTAGGAACAATTCAGATACTTGGGGACATTAGGTACAATTCATATACTCGGAGACATTAGGAATAATTCAGGTACTCGGGGACATTAGGAATAATTCAGGTACTTGGCGACATTAGGAACTCTTCAGGTACTCAGTTGGAACAGGCAATTCTGTATGGAATGAAGGAAAGCGATTTAATATGACTGCCCCCCCCCCCCCCCCCATTGCTGCTGCCCAGGTCTCAAACCTTCCTGCTTGAGGAAAACCTGCAGCCATTGTGCTTCTGTAACTGGTGTTGTTCACCCTGTACCAGATGCAGTTCTGTTTGTATGAATGGTGCTCTCTCTCTTACCACCCCCTCCCCCGCCACACACACCCATTTAAGCCAGGCATAGGAGATTCCCTCTAACCCAGTTGAAATGGGCATTTGTCTATTTTAATATATTTTACTCTTTTCAGATTTCCGTTGATACTCTTATCTAAATTCTCACATTAGCTCCATAGCTTCAGCCCCACTCCAGAGACTTGAGGGTATAATCTAAGCTGACACTTTGGTGTAGTATGGAAGGAGCGCTCCACTGTCGTAGCTGCTGCCTTTCTGATGAGACATTCGTTCTGTCAGGTGGGTGTAAAAGCGTCACGGCACTATTAAAGAAGAGTAAAGAGTGCTCCCATTGTCCTGGCCTACATTTATCTCTAACTTAACGCCACTAAAGCAGATTATCTGGTTGTTATCTCATTACTGTTTGTGGGACCTTTCTGCGCGCAAATTGGTTGCCGCGTTTCCCTACATTCAACAGTGACTACACTTCAAACGTACTTCACTGTCTGTGAAGCGCTGAGGTCGTGAAAAGCGCCATTTAAGTGCAAGTTCTTACTTTATGAATCAGTACATTCCTGTTGCTCAGTGGAGAGCTCAGCATCTTAATGAAACTAACGTTGGGATTGTTTGATAATTGTAAATGTAATCCATTCATTATATGCTTGCAGTATTTACATAGAATTACGTTGCACTTAATTCGGGACATTCAAATATGTGCACTTTAGGCAATGATGCAGTGTAAGTGGGTCTACTGTAAGTGGAGTCATTTGTAACATAAGAAACAAATGCCGGAGATTGCAAATAAAAGGAGAAAATATTGCAAATGTACAACAGTACCTGAATTTATTAAAGTAAAAATTACCTTTTTTAATGATTTCATAGTGTTTGACAAACTTTACAAATTGCACCTGCAGTAACTATTTTGAATTTAATGCTGGTGCATTTTTTTTGGTTGAATAAACAGTGCGAATGTAGTCCACTTTTCGCTGAAAGAATTTGCGCTACCTGCAGGCTATTCTACTTGAGTGCCTTCACAATAAGTATATCTGTAAAATGAATAGAAACTAATATAAAACATAGCTCCTATTTATTGCATTGCATTCCTTATTGTTACTGAAACACTGCAGCTGCAAATTCAAATCACATAAAACCCTTCTCCAGCCTCCCTTCAAGGATTTATTTTGCTTATCATTTTGATTTGCATCAAAACACAGCAAGTTAGACTTAAAAGAGTATGAAATACAGCACTCCATATTGTACATGCAGAATAATAGAGGGTGCAGTGAATTACAAGGCAGTTATTCAATCAAGCCATGCCGATGTTGCTTGAGAGGTTTATGAACATCAGCAGAATCCCCAATATTGAATTACCGCTTTCGACACACTACCTACTACTTTATGTAAAAATAACATTTGTTTTGGATTCTTCTTACTGTTATGCGTCAGGCAACAGAGCATGGTAGAGATAATTCAGAGTAATGACGACAATATTGGCATCAGTAGGACCTGGATATAGACATTATCTATATTGCACTGCATAATGAGCGTTACAGGATTACAATATGTACTCTTAATTGCAGTATGACTGATACTGTATATATTCATCTGAAATTTGCCTCCTATTATATCAATGGCAACTTCAGTTAAGTAAATGACTACAGTTCGAAAGCACACAGGTAATTCACTTGTCTCCCAGATTTTCGTGATGTCAGTGATGTGCTGCCGTTTCTCCTCAAACAATTAGGGTCTCTTCCATGAGCTCGCGTTGTTTGCTGAAATCAATCCATGAGGTGGCGAAGGTAGCTTTGCAGAGACTGTACCCTGCTGTGCAGCGCAGTGCAGTAACCGGGATTGTCACGCCGATCCTGGCTGCATTTGCAGCATGGAGGGAAGCTAATTGGATTTGTTGTCACCTCTGAAGCTGCCAGGAGCACATGTCTAGTTGGGTTACAGATGAAGACATCACCGATACAGGCTTGGGGACGTTTCAGCTGCTCCCAGTGCTGCTAATGGAGTGGTGTTGATTTACTGTTTGAACGAAAGCAGCACAAGCAAGCTGTTCACAGGTTCTATTCCAAATAAAAGAAAAAGGATTAATGCGATACAGTGACTTACTGCAGTGCTGATGCTGTGCGGTGTCAGAAACCCCCACTTACAGTAACTCTGCAAATTCAAAGTTGATACCAATTCATACGCGATGTGACATGGGATAAAGGGGGAATCTGATTCTGCACCGCAGTGATCTGTACTGGGCTAGTTTGGATATATCTGTAAAAACCCAAGTTTCAGTTCAGTTTGAATCCCAGAGTTTTTACACTTTAAACTAAAACGGCTGTACCAATTTGGGCTTTCTCCCACACACATTGCTTGATCACACATACTGCTGTAATTCATAATGCTGCCTTAGGTTTAACTTGCTTTGTTTTGATCCAAATTAAAAAGAAAAGCAACATTATGCCTTGAAGAGCTAATGAAGAAAGGGATGATGTTATTTTGAATTTACAGCTGTTGTCCTCATGATTTAGTGTAGTTTTATCAGTTAATAGGATTCAGCCAGTTTTAACGGTGCCATATACACCCAGTTTTTGTGCTGATTTAGTTTGGATACGTCCCTTTCACAGTCTGATTAAGACAACCTTTGTTTAATATCTAGTACTGTATACACCCTCACCAACATTTTCAAATCCATTTACAGGCTATTATTAAACCCATTAGCTGCTAGTTCGTAAAGGTAATTAGCTTCGGGTTGGAATTCTGTTGGATCCATTTTAGGGGCAGCTCTTGTGTGGGACTGAATGTTTGCCGACCTTTTGCCTGTGCCCCTGACCCCAACCTATTTCTCAGGGTCAATGGTATTTAAGTATCTTGGGTGGATGCCAGCGCCAGTTGCAGTTTGCTGGGTGCCCACTTTGGCTGGGGAGCGGGAGCAGGGGGATGGATTGTGGAATATCTCAGTGGAGCAGAAGGGGACCAGCGATCCGGGACCAGCAATGAAGAATTTTTCTTTTTTTTTTAAATGTCTCAAGTTTTCCTACAGCAATTGTCAGGAATATGACCTTTCAGAATTTAAATCCCCCAAAGGCCCTTAGTAACGGTGGACACCAGGGATGCATAAACATTCAGCATTGCAACCCCATATCCTCTCCATTATCAAGACTGGCTACTTCCATCTCCATAACATCGCCCATCTCTGACCCTGCCTCAGCTCATCTACTGCTGAAACCCTTATCCATGCCTTTGTTACCGCTAGACTCGACTATTCCATTGCTCTCCTCGCCGGCCTCCCACCTTGCACCCTCCGTAAACTTGAGCTCATTCAAAACTCTGCTACCCGTATCCTAACTCACACCAAGTCCCGTTCACCCATCACCCCTGTGCTCGCTGACCTGCACTGGCTCCCAGTGTGGCAATGCCTCTATTTTTAAAATTCTCATTCTTGTTTTTAAATCCCTCCATGGCCTCGCCCCTCCCTATTTCTGTAACCTCATCCAGCCCTACAACCTTCCCAGATCTCAGTGCTCCTCTTGCACATCCCAGATTTTCTTAGCTCCTCTATTGGTGGCCGTGCCTTCAGCTGCCTCGGCCCAAAGCTTTGGAATTTCATCCCTAAACCTTTCCGCCTCTCTACCTCTCCTTCCTTAAGGTGCTCCTTAAAACCTACCTCTTTGACAAAGCTTTTGGTCACTTGTCCTAATATCTCTTTTTGTGGCTCAGTGTCAAATTTTGTCTGATTACGCTCCTATGAAGCACCTTGGGATGCTTTACTAAATTGTGGCATTTTATAAATGCAAGTTGTTCTTTCAAGGGTGTAAAATACCCAGATTAGGTGTTAGCCGTGACTCAGTTGGTAGCACTTGTGTCTGAGTCACAAGGTTGTGGGTTCAGGTCCCACTCCAGAGACTTGAACACAAAATCTAGGCTCACATTCAATGCAGTACTGAGAGAGTGCTGCACTGTTGGAGGTGCTGTCTTTCAGATAAGACGTTGAACGAGGCTCTGTCTGCTCTCTGGATGTAAAAATTCCCATGGCACTATTGAAGAACATCAGGGGAGTTCTCCCCGGTGTCCTGGCCAACATTTGTCCCTCAACCAACATCACTAAAACAGATTATCTGGTCATTATCACATTGCTGTTTGTGGGATCGTGCTGTGTGCACATTGACTGCTGCGTGCAGACATTACAACAAGTGACCACGCTTCAAACATACTTCATTGGCTGCAAAGCGCTTAGGGACATTCTGAGGTCATGAAAGGTGATATATAAATGCACGTCTTCTAGATTATGTTGGTCTCCTGATGCAATGACAGAGGAAAGTCCCAAATTTTAGACCAGTTCTATAAGAGAACTCTCCTTCCTGACCATGTCAGTTCCAAAGTCCTACCTGAATTGTTAACCTATATTTTGTTTCTGTAACATGCTGATCGGATTACTGCTGTATTATTTTGGATTTCCACATTTACATTTTTTTTTCTTTTCATATTGGTTTTATGACACCTGTTTTCATGACAGTCTGGTGATGCAGGAATGTTTACATGGTGGATTGGTAGATTCAAATGCACATGACAATGCTTAAAATACGCAGTTATGTGTGGCTAGTCTCTCCTGTTTTACAGAAATATGGATCTCCAGTTGGAAGAGAAGGGGTGTCTGTTGGCTGTGAAACTGTTATCACATACAGTACAATGCATTCTCCCAACACGTCGATTAATCACTAATGTTAAGAACACAGGAAAGTACATAACGCTTGGCCTTGCTTTAATCTTTAACTGACAAACTAATTTATTGAACAGTACCATAAACAAGCGGTTAAATAACAGTGATATAATATTAATTTTCAGTAGATGTTAGACAATGCTAGTTCTTTGCATTAGGAAGATAGTAAATGCTTTAGAATTTCTGCACTGAACTATATATTACAATAATATGCCAGTGCCCATTGAACTGTACCACAGCTAGAGTCAGTGCTTTCCGAAGAGGGGAGGAAAACTGGATTTGACATTTAAAAAAATATATAGGAATTGTAATAAAATAAACAAAACTAATTCTGTAATTGAAATATTTTGCACTGTTGCTAGATTGAAATCGCCATTATTGCAATAGAACAGGTAAAGCTGGGTCTGTCAGGCCTGACAGTCAAGACTATGTGAGCCAATTATTACTCCAGTATGATTCAACACACTTGCCAGGAAACCCACTAACACTCACTAACTTCTAACATTGGCTCATTACAACAAATGAATGTTTCTTATAATTGATATGTTAGTAGAATTATTCTATTAACCTGAAGTACTTGAGAAGACTAGCTAGAACAACATCAACAGCGAAAATAATTGCAGAAAAAAAGAATAGGTCACAGTCCTAGCAGTGGGTTATTAATACTAACCCATGTTTGCTCTTGTACTAGGAACCGAGAATCTGCTGTCTCCTAACAGCGGGCATACTGTAGCAATACCGCGTACTGTGCCCTTAAAACAAGCATCTGTTTCATATTTTAATTCACAGGACTAACCAGTTCCTTCTGCGTTTTTACACTATAAACAAGTAGCTTTTTAGCACCTTTGTTGAAATGAGTTGATTCTTAAATCAAAGAAGGTGAATAGTTTAGAACGGACATTTTTTCCATTTCTACTACAAGTCTCGGACATCACTGGGGAGGAGACAGTGGGGTAGAAACTGGAACATGTTGCGCTCATTTTGCAGGCATAACACAGGCGCAATAAAGCCCAATTTCAGGGGTCCAACGTCCTGCGCCCCAAGGACGTCTTTAAAAAAATGTCGGATATGAAAGTAGGGAGCCATATTTTAGGCATCTGGGGTGGGCACCTAAAACTGGAGTTAGGCCCCTTGCAGATGCTAATGAAGGGCCAAATTGGGCTACCCTGAGCAGAGCAAACATTGGGCCTACTCCAGTCAGGTTTTCTGAATGTGGATGCAGCCTAGCCAACGGCCGCCACCGAAAAGATACATCTAATTAATTTATTTAGTAAATTTATGTGAAGCCAGGAGGAGCAGGAGTGCTCCCATCCAATACCAAAGGGTATTGGATGTGATGCAAGGCTGAATAAGGTTTCCATAGTGGAGCAATGCCATACGGAGAGAAGGATGGTTAGGGGACAAGGTTGACGAGGTGATCGGCAAGCACAACTTAGTTCACAACAGGATGCAGGCTATAGGGTTTTGGACAGATTGGAGTTTGTGGAAGGCGGAACTTGGGATGCTAGTTAGTTGAGCATTAGAAGAATTGAGTCTGGAGTTAACTATAGCAGTGACAGTAGGAGTGATATGTGACAGAGGTGGACAGTGTTGTGGAGGTGGAAGCAAGCAGTCTTGGTGATGGGCAGGATATGGGGTTTCAAACTCGGCTCAAGGTCAAAACGGACAGTGAGTCCATTCACTGTCTGATTGAAATGGAGCAAGCAGCCAGGGAGGGGGAAGGAATTAGTGGCAGGGTTAGGGAAGTTTTGAGAAGAGCCGAATAAAACCACTTTAGTCCTCTCGGTTTTCAAGAGGAGGAATTTCTCAGTAATCCACAGCTTGATGCCACACAGGCAGTCTGACAATCTAATCAGATTCCTTATATTTCTCTTGGCGCTCATCTTGCCACCTTGCAAAGTGCCCTGAAATGGTTTCTTGCATGTGGAGTGCTATGTAATGTAAGTTGTTAGCTCCAGATGCCTCCTCACTCTACCACTGCAAGAACTCCACTGAGTAGTTCTTGTTGTACAGCCATTGAGACCAACACTTTCAAATAGCCCATGCCTACAATTGTTTTAACAATGAGAATTTATTTAAAGGAGAGAACGATTTCCCTTCAAGAGTTAAAATTTAAAAAACAAATCATCCCCTTCACCGTCACCTTGAGTCACACAATGTCAAACAAGAAGAGAAAAAGAACCATTAAGAAATGTTGAGGTAACATCTGCTGGGTTGCTAAGAATTAGAAGGTGTGAGGTCAGTTGTGCTGAAGTTGTCTATCTCTTTGAGGTGAGTTAGGAGTTAAATGCAGCTGTCAGGTTTTTGACACGCGCATCTGCGATCAGCAAATTTCTTTTGATTGGTCCTGAATGACATTGTGACTTAGGCCACAGCGTGAATTTCCCACAATTCAGCCAATAATTGATTTCTTTACTGCAGAGCACATTCTACATTAATCAGCCTACAGGTGCAACATGTGTCCTACAAGAAAGAAAGACTTACATTTATCATGCCTTGCAGACAAACTTACTTTTTGAAGTACGTTTGTTGTTGTGTAGGCATTGTGGTAGCCATTTTGCATGCAGCAAGATCTGACAAACAATAAAGAGGTAAATAAGCACTTAATTTTTGAGCAGTTGTTGGTTTGAGGGAGGATAATTCTTCAGATATAAAACAGTGCACATAGGAAGGGTAAATGGGCAACATACATACTCCATGAATGATGCTGAAATAGCTAAGGATGAAGTTGAAAAAGAGCTAGGAGTCTTAATAGAATTGATGCTCAACATGTCCAACCAATGTAGATCAGCAATCGCTAAAGCCAATAGGATATTGAGCAACATAGCCAAAACAGTAGAATATAAGTCAAAGGAAGTCATGACCAAACTGTATAACGCTTTGTCAGATTACAGTTTGGGACTGATTTCCACTTGGAAAAATTGGTGTTAACAGGGCTGTAATGGCCTAAAAACCAGTTTGGTAGCCTTTCCGTCTGTTAACCCTGATGTTTGGCCGGCTGTCATTTTGAAAGGGGCCTACTGCTGGCTGGTTGAAGCACCTGCCTGTATCAGACAATAAGGCTCTTTTAACATGCAAATAAGAGTCCTATGGAATACTGAGGACCCCGATTGCGATTTTAGGAGAGAACTAATAGTGTGCGTTATGCATTTTCCAATCAGTTCCACAGGGGATAGAGGGGAAGATGCCCAATTTGAAATTATTTTTATGGGGCAAAGAGGAACAAAAATAATGTGGGCCGCTGTTCGGGGATACTCCACCTCTCAGCGATCGCCACCCCACCCCACTTTCCCGCACCCATCGCATTTACTTTGCTGCCGGCTGGGGAGGCTCGATATTGGCCAGCCTTAATCTAGCAAGCTGCTTCGGGACGCCCTTGAGTGCTGTGTCTAGTTCTTGCCACTGAGACACATGGGAAACATTTTCAAGCATTGGAGGCAGTGCAAAGAAGTGCCGGATGACCCTTTAGTCTTGGAGGTCTAAGTAATGAGGAAAGAGTGGACTAACTTGGGCTTTTCAACCTGAAGAGGAGGTGATCTTACAGAGGTATATAAGATTGTAATTAAGATGGGCTGAATGGCCTTCCTCATCCATAACTAACTTGTGATCTTGTAGTGCAAATCTAAGAACTGAGTGGCTCCCCACTGCCTGCCATTCCATAAAAATAATCCCTTTTCAAAAGAAGTGGGTAAGATTTCTGGTATGAATAACTGTTGAATATGCACAAGGTGTTTAAAGTGTTGAACAATTGTCAGTTCAATATACTCACCATATTGAAGTAGTAATTTTTGTGACACTGGCTGACCCAACAGGCCTTCTAGTGTGAGTCACTTTCCTCAATCCTAAGAGGGCTAGTTGCCTTTTTTAATTGATCCATATAAATGACATTGGGTTGCCACAGTGTCATCAACAGAGGAACAAATTTGCATGCGCCCCTTTGTTTTAAGGAGGCGTACTTAATAAAAGAATTTGGGGGCAATTTTAACCTAACCCGCCCAGCGGGAAACTGAGCGGATCGGTTGGAAAGACGGGTTTACACACTGTACGATTTTACTCTCCATTCAGGTCAACGGAGAGCAAATTCGGATGGGGTGTAAAACCAACTTCTGACACGGTCTGACCTGTGGTTTAAGTTTACAATTACCCCATAAAGTCGAATTTCAACAGAACCAAAAGGCAACTCATAAAACTAACAAAATGTTATAATGTCTGTCTATTAGACACTCTATTCCCTGTGGAAGGCCTCGGGTGTCCCGCATGCTCCCTCTCCAGAGCCATCCAGGCACGGACTAGTTGCAGTGTCAGTCATTTGTTCATTTCAATACATTTCCTTCAGTTTAATGCTTAATTCAAATCGCATTTAGTAATCTGTCTCAGATAATCTCTGTCATTTAGTGCTGCAGCTATAGCCATCCTGAAGCCTCAATTGTGGAACTTTTTATTATTTAATACCTATTTCAATAAGTTGCCATCTGTGTGCCAGTTGAATTTATCCATGGAAATCTGCCCTTGCAATATCTGAATTTTTCTCATTATGATTATGAAAACGAACTCACTTCTCTTTATAGCTTCACACAAATTTCCTATTTCCTCACCACCTCTCCTGAAGGTACTGATTCATGCTGGATACCATCCATGACCACCTTCTAGCACCTTATCCATGTGGCTATGCTGGTTAGTGCTGGAGAGTGGAACTCCTGCCATCTCAGGCATTCCCAGTGTCAGCATCAAGCGCTCACAGGGTGTATATTACACAGCCAGATACAGAGGAAAGCTCCCACCTAACAATGTGCCTCAGCCCCAACAACAGACTGCACCAGTGTGGTATTTTTTCCACCCCACACCAGCTGAGATTGCAATTAGTGCCAAAGTAGGGAGAGTTTTAGGGGGCAAAATTCGTTTGGTTAGCGCCGCCTGTTAGCGCCTCCAGGGGCGCTAACCACTTACCGCCCCTGCGCGCTGATTGTAGCGCCGCTCGCAATATTCGGCTGCCGGTTAGCGGCGGCGCTAAACAGTAGCGCCACGATCTCCTGCGCCCTCTGACATCATTCACGCGCGCAGTGCCCCAGTAGCGCCCTGGATGCGAAATTGGGTCGCGTCCCCTGCTCCAGCGCCTGGCGGCAGGAACAATAGCTACAGGGGGACAGTGCACAGTCGGCTGGGAGCTGGGGGAGCGCTATTTAAAGGCGTGCACTTCCTATGTTCTCCTGTCGGCAAACTATTCTGCCTACACACGCTCAGAGAGGGAGAGACGCGTTTGGAGGGACTTCACACTTCCACACTTGAGGGACCAGAAAACCTTATCAGTTTCCCATTTCTGTTACCTTTGCTGCAGCAACACTTTGAAGATTTAATGGGGGCTGTAATGGCACGGGGGGCTCGACCTCCAGTTTCATCATCAGAGGCAGCGGAGGCAGAGAGAGAGAGAGAGAGTGCAAAACATGGCAGAAGTAGGAGGGCCAACAGGCCTCTCCACACAAGACCTTACCCTCCCAGGATATTCAGAGAATAATTCTCATATATCCATCTCTCAGAGGAGCAGTGTATCAGGAGGCTGTGATTCAGCAAGGAGGTCAATTTCTATGCCAGCGGCTCCTTCCAGGCGTCGACAGGGGATATTGCAAACATCTCCCAGTTCACAGTCCATTGCTGCATCCGGGAAGTCACTGATGCTCTGTACAGATGGAGAAGGGAGTACATCGCATTCCCCATGAGCTGAGAGAAACAGCACAAACGCGCATGTGGCTTCGCTAGGATGGCAGGCTTCCCCATGGTTCACGGCGCCATTGAGTGCACCCACGTGGCACTGCGGGCACCTCATGAACATGCTGAGGTGTTCCATAACCAGAAGGGCTACCACTCCCTGAATGTGCAGTTGGTGTGCGACCACCGACAGCGTTTCCTCACCGTGAATACCCGCTATCCTGGCAGCAGCCATGATGCCTTCCTCCTGCGCCAAACTGGTGTCCCAGCACTGTTTGAAACCCCGCATCAAGCTCGCGCCTGGCTCCGCAGGGACAAGGGATATCCACTCTCCACCTGGCTGATGACACCGCTCCGTAACCCCAACACTCCTGGTGAGCTTGCCTACAATGAAAGTCATAGCGCCACCAGGAACCTCATCGAGCAGGCCATCGGCCTGCTGAAGCAACGGTTCCGATGTCTTGACCACTCCCCTGATCGAGTGTCGCTGTTCATAGTCATTTGCTGCACGCTGCACAACCTCGCCATTCTCTGGAGCCAGCCATTGCCACCAGGGATAGCTGGACTTCCTCAAGAGGAGGAAGAGGGAGAGGAGGAGGACAAGGAGACAGAGGAAGAGGAGGAGGACGAGGAGGCGGGGCCGCAATAACGTGGGAGGGGGCTGCGCAACGTTGCCTCTGCAAGGGCCGTCCGTGAACGCCTGATCAGACAGCGCTTCTCATGAGTGAGGTTGCACATGGCACTGGGGTTCCACAGCCACATCATCGTAGCCACGCCTGAGCCCCTATGAGCAGCCAAGGTTGCAATGACAAAGATGATCAGATTTGTAACATGGAGACAGACACTTTTATTAATGTGAACAACTGTACCTTATTAACCACAACTGGTAACAGATAAACAATACAGTTTATTTACAAACCGAACTGGTGCTCAGCACACGCAAGAACTTCGTAACAGATTGAAAAACATATTTACAAACACAATCAAATGTCTGAGAAACACTTCTCCTCCATGCCCCCCCATTTAGTGCCAACATTTCAGTTATTGGGCCTTCCTCGGTGATCTCCATCCCCTCCGCACTTCACCCCTCCCAACCCTACTGCTCCTCCGTAATGTGGCCCCAGTGGCTGCAGCAAGGCTGGCAGAAGGCTGCTGAGTCTGGGAGCCAGAGACTGCAGATGGCCTTGCAGGACGCCCTCGACCAGCTCTGGGCCTGGAGGGCCCGGCTGCAGACTGCACCAACTCTGCATGGGCGGCAGCAGTCTGGGATGGCTGGGTTACAGGCTGCGACAAGTGCAGTGGCGGAGTGACAGTGGTGGCAGCAGGAATGCTGTCAACCTGAGAGAGGACAGCACCTTCCTGCTCGACCGACACATTGCCACTCCCCCGGGGCAGAACCTCAGCATCCACAGCAATCTACTGGAGCACAGATTGCTGGCCTGCTGCGGCACCGTGAGATCCCCGGTGGACAGTGGTCGCCCCAGCGACGATGGCCGCAGTCAGCGCTTGCGTGACATCAATTTGAGACTGCATCAGTGCAGTCTGAGATTGGATGGCATCAGCCTATTCTCTATTCCAGCACTAAGCCGTTGCGTTGCCTCGGCCTGTGCTGCAGTAGATGCTGCCGTCTCACTCATTGCACGCGGCATGAGGTCTGGGTCCCCACGGTCCTCCAGCAATTCCACCATCCTCTGCAGAGTTGCCAGGATGGGCTCGAGGGTTTGTGCACAGATGACAGCTGTGCTGGCGGCAGATTCCTCCACGCTCCTAGCCAGTGCATCCATACTCTCGGGCACCCTTGCCATTGCACCCATGAGCTCAGTGTGCAGCCTCATCGCCTGAGTGTTCATGGCCGCGATGTCGGGGTCCTCATCTGAGTCCTGTGCAGCACAACTCGTGCGTGAACTCGCCCTCTGGGGAGATGGCCCCCGAGCTTCCCTTTCCCCATGGCATTGCTGCAGGCCACTGGGTCCCGGAGCTTCACCCACATCAGAGGCCATTCCCATGCTCCCCTCGAGTGACCGTGTGGCCCCGGTGTCCGAAGTCTCAGGGCTCGGGAGATGCAGGCGCTGAGGCTCTGGGTTCATCTTCCTCCTCGTCTCCGACCTCGCTGACACTGGCAGGCTGAGGGACAGGCTGGTCAGATGCTGGCTCACTGTCTGAAAGCAGGAAGGCACAAGAGTGGGTTTAACATGAGGGGAGGGGGCCAGGGAGGGAGCGAGGAATGGAAACAGTATAATTAAATGGAAAGTGGGAAGGGCTCGTGTTGTGAGGGGAAAATGGTATGAGGGAAGAGGGAGAGGTGATGAACATACCATTGCTGTCCCCAAGGGGGTCGACCTCTCCAATCGCCACAGCACCCACGACATGGCTCGCGACGATACTCCGCACTTGTTCCTCGAGCTGTGGCAGCGGCCGCAGCTCTACCTGCCTGCCTCCCATACACTGCTGCTCCTTCCTGTTGTGGGCCAGCTTGGCCTGCAAGAAAAAGGACAGCGTATGAGTGAGTGTGCAGCAATGTGTTTGCCGCATGTGCCCACCATAGTTGAATAGCCGTTAAAGTCTGCGGGGTGCGAGATGTGGATGTGACATGTGATGTGGGCATAGTTGGTGGGTGTGCTTTGGGGATGTGGCTGTGTATACAGTCTGTGCACAGTGGGGTTGGGATGGTGGAATGAAGAGGTTTTTGAAGCATGTACTCCCCCTGACCTCCCAAGTGAGGTCACTGAACTTCTTCCGACACTGGGTGTGCGTCCTTCCCACCACACTTCTGGAGAAGACACACTGGGCCAACTCCCTCCACAGCCGTGTAAATTGCCGGGGCAATGGCATCCTGCCAGTGTGTGGGAAGGGCAGTGCCCATCGCTGGTCGGCTGCCACAACCAGAGCCTCTAATGCCTGGTCACTGGAGCGGTAGGCTCTCTCCCTGGGCCTCTGCAATGCCATCACTGTCTCAGTGCAAGGTTTGAGGCTCCCTCCAGGACCAGGTCACAAGCAGCAATGAGAAGAGTGCGGTTGTGCAGTATGCTTGAACCTCCTGTTTAAGAACTGGAAGACTGTATGTCTGATTAGGTGCGATTCACAGCACCTGGCCTTGGGTAGCGCTCTGAGGTAGCGCCCCGCTCCCCGACGTTAGTGCCCTAAGAGGGGTGTATGGCGCTTGATTTAGCGCTTAAAGGTTGCGCCCAGCCGGTGTTAACGCCCCAAAATGGGCGATACCGAATTTCTCCCCCTTAGACTGTAGACCCTAGCCTACTAGGAACTAGAAAGAGACTGGCCAAACGCATTTCACATCTTACAGGCAGTTAGAGGAGACATTCAGGGCTGGATTTTATGAATGGAGACCTGTTGGAGGCGGGACTGCTGCTTGCTGGGTCTCAGTCCCGCCTCCATCAGCTTCTGGCCAACCAGCAGGAATTTCCCCTGATTGACCTTGTTAAGCCCGCCCGGTGGACTCAGCAGGCCAATTAGGGGGAAGTCAGTGACAGAGCACGTCAACGTCTGACGTGTCATCTGTCAAGAACTTTTGAAAGAAGAAATGTCATAATTTGACAGCTCTGTGAAGCTGTCAAACACTGACATTCTGTGTAGTTTGATGAGTCCATGTGTTCAGGACTCATCAAACCTTTCTACTTTGCAGAAATCAGCTGGCTATTGTATCGGAGGATGCAACAGCCAGTCTGTGATCTCTACAATGGAGATGTCGGGGACTCTGGTTCCACAGCGGCTGAAGGCTGTAGGTAGAAACAAAGGTAAGTTAACATTTTATAACACTTTACACTCACCTCACATACTTACCACTCCACACTTGCACCCATCACTCACCTCTACATCGCACTTTCAGACCCCTCCAACCCCCGCAGACCTCCTACTCACCTCCTACACCCCGGTGGGGCACCCCCAGGTCAGGAAGCCCGCACTTCAGCACGAAAAATGGGGATAATCCTATTTTCTGCCTGTTAACTACCTGTTAACAGGCAGTTAATAGGCTTTAATCTCTTCCCTGCCTCCAAGGAGACGGGACCCGGGGCAGGACGACTTCCTGCCTCCTGGCAAGAGGGCATGGAGGCGGGATGGGGGCAGGTGGCAAACCCGCCCCCAAATTCTGCAACTTTCCCGGCAGTCCCGCCTCCATACCCACCTCCTCGGGGCTGAGAAAATCCAGCCCTTAGAGTTTATAGTCTGAACTGGATTTGAACGCAGATCCAGAGGTGAAAGGTTAGTATCGAACACACTGCAGCACTCAGTTCCTTCCCAAATCGCGATGCTGAACGTGTGAACCTAGATAGCGCAGCCTAGATTTTACAATCGGGCTTGCATGATTTGCGTGTGTAAATTGAGTGATCCTCATCAGAGAATTGGGCAATGATCCCTTACATTGGATATCAACCCTCTTTGTGTCAGACACAATTTCCCATGGGTGGGGACTGCTGGCTTAAGATGCATTTGCCTCAAACAGTTATGAGCATCTTTAAATATTAAACTGTTGAGGGGGCAACATCCGGAGGCCCAATGTTCTGGTGTGCAGGATTTCCATCCATTATCACACTCATGTGAAATGAGCATCTAGATTGCTAGTTATGGTAAGTATATGGAAGATCATGAACTTGACACAGTAGTGTTACGGTAAGAGTTTTTCCAGTCATTTCTTAACTATTTTTCTTATTTATTGCTTCTTTTCTGCTGGTTCTTATGAACCCTGTACCCATTGTCTTGATGCTTATTTTTGTCCCAGCACCATTACTGGCACCAATGGCTTTTCAAATGGGAATCTCCTGTCTGAGATATTTAGATGTAGAAGAGGAAGCTCAATGGAGAAAATCTAGGCAGGTCAGACTGAATGAGAGGTGGTCCATACCCACCAACCACAACCACATCTGGAGTCAAAGATGATCACACCTCACTTTGGCAGATGATCAGTTCATGCGGAGGCTTTTATTCCCAAAGGACAGCTTAGAAATGGCATCACTAAGACATGCAAATGTCTGACTAACCACAATGTTGGATGCTTCATTGAAAGCTCCCCAGTCACTGTATGTCATGGTTTAAGTGGCACTGTATGAAAAAAGCTATGCCAGTGATAAACAGCTAGTGATTGGCCACACCTGCCAAGATGCCACCAACCATATCTACAGGTCCTGGAAAACGTATCTGGCAACAACAATGAGGACTTGTGTTCACAAATGACTATTGGGGCTGTGACTATTACATTATTTAAAAGGGAATGGGATAAATATTTGAAAATGAGGTATATAGAAGGGGGTTACAGGAGAGAGCACCATCATCGGCTGTAATGTCCATCATTCTACGAAAACTCCCGTTTATTGAGTCCAAGGCCATGGAGTGATTTAGAAATGTTGATATTGATTTGAGTTTAGGACAATGTGCCCTGTGAGAACTGTCCCAAACACACAGCCCGCTGCCCTTGATGCGATCTCTCAGTTTGGTTTGGGTTGGTCTGTGCCGGCCGGTTTTAACGTGTGAAGTCCAAGTACAGATTGACTCTGATTGAGACTCCCAGTTCAGAGTTGTCACCTTCACACAGAACCTAAGTCCAAGGAGATAGGGAGCAAGATGGAGCCTGTTAAAAGTGGCATCAACTGGGGACCACACCCCAGCAAGTTATAGGATTACTACTAGTTACAGATAAGATATTGGGGCGTTAGACCTATTACTACCAATTACATATCGACTATCAGGGAGCTATTTTACAGTTGGTTAGGAGGGAAATCTTAGTATTACTATTAGTTATCGGTGCAATTTCAGTTACTATTAGTTACTGGTGTAATCAAAGTTCCTTCAACCTCTGGTTTCCCCCTACAAATCGCTTTCCCACCCTTGGTTTACCTTCTTCCCTTGCTCACGGGTGGTCTCCTGGTTCTCGGAATTGCTGGCATGAAACCATGCACAAAGATACTCAACTGCAAAGGACCCACCTAGAAATTCCAGAAGTCACGTGGTCAGACATCCCATGGTCAGATGTCATGTGTAAGGGTTTCGACGTGTCTCTCAGCCTGTGAGATTCGCGTGGCTCTGTGCAGCCTGTATGTCAGTGCGGGTTTAGGCCTT
The DNA here is from genome assembly GCA_030390025.1 of Squalus acanthias. Classification (NCBI taxonomy): domain Eukaryota; kingdom Metazoa; phylum Chordata; class Chondrichthyes; order Squaliformes; family Squalidae; genus Squalus; species Squalus acanthias. The sequence continues at coordinate 22,740,957 of CM059425.1, forward strand.
GTTCTGTTCTGGTCTCCAGCCAGTCTGGGAGCACTAGACACACCTGTGAGTGGTTCGAATCACTCGCCCTTACGGTTCTAGACACTGGACTTAGATGCGAGAGCAGTAATGGAGATGAAACTCAGGTAGACTCGGTCGAATGGTACGAAATGGAAAATCTTTATTGCATAATACTTAAGATTACGAAATACATGTCATAAGCACAGATTAATGACAGTACAATCTTACACGCAGTTATGTAACTGATTTCAGGGAAACGAGGAACGAACGACACACCGTAAATGGGGGCACACATTACAATTATCCTTAATACTTAAACCCTCCCCTATCAATACCTATTCTAAACTAGATTCGTAGGATTCGAGACTCATGCTCACCACTCGTGATAACTCGGAGAAATTCCGAATAGCTGATCGGATGTTTTCACCGCAGCACCCACGTGTCGATCAGGGGGTCTCCTGGTCCCACTTGTTTACTTGTTTCTGCTCCGGCTAGAAGGCTGGGACGTCTGCTGTCATGAAGATCTGTCTTGGTGGGTTTCACATTCCAGTCAACACTTAAGAAAAGAATTTTCCGGTGTCCGTTCCTTAAAGTTCGAAGAAGTCTTCCTGGCAAGGAAAATGTCAATTCGACCTACAGGCGCGGTCGGGGCTTACTGACCGTGGCGATAAGTATGGTCTTCGTCTCTTCCCATCTCATCTCATCTCATCTCTTCTCGGGCCTTTGGTTCCGATACCGGTTACCAATACAGATCTTCGCGACCCGACTCGAGGTAGATCCGAGCGGATCACAAAGTTCAACAGTCTTTTAAAAAGAGACACGAGGCAAGCAGGAACAAGACGGCGAGTCAAAACACAGGAGCAGCCACGAGGATGAACACCAGCAAGATATGAAGATAAGAGCATAAGAAGAGATGGACGGTTGGAGCTTGTAATTATAGTACAAAATCTTCCGTTTCCCGCCCAACCTTAATGTCTTTTCCTTTTGTTAGGGTTTGGCGCTCAAATGTCTTGTATAGGTGATCTCCGGTTTTAATGGGTTTCGGGGCTACTTGTAAATGTCTGAGTACCTGTTAATATTTCTCCCATTGTTTAATCGGTCGGTGTTCTCCCTGGAGGGGTTTTGGGGCCTCCAAGTGTTTTCTGTAACTACCCGCTAACGGCTCTCTCATCGTAGAGTCGTTGGGATTTTACATATTAATGTCTTTGGATGGGCTCTTGATTACTTGGTACAATAGCTTTCATTCGTACCTGGGAGACCGATTTCAGTATTTATGTGTATACTGTAAACCCATGATGTCTTGTGTATTATCTTCAATGGGCTGAATCTTAATCGATCTTGCACAAATGTTTATTGGAACGCCATCTTGTCTGCCTGTCGAAAAGTCTAGAATGTTCCGCCACGAGGTGCGGCGGCCATTTTACAAGCTGCTTGTGTCCACTTTGAAACCTGACAGCATTCTGCTGAAATAAAAGCTGTTTGAACGAAACTATGTGTTTTCTCCTTATTAATAAAATCGCGATATATTGCGAATTCTACACATGTGATCAATACCTCCAGCAAGAGTTAGCAATCCTAGTCCCATACATGTCCTTTGACTTAACTGCAATGAAACAGCAGATGTCTTATTTAAAAAAATCTTTTTTCTTCCATGATTTATACAGGGCACACAATTTTAGAAACACATTTTAAATTTCTAATTGCCTGAGATTGATTAATTAGCCCAACAAAGATGATCTTTCAGCATCTGTGGAGAGAAGATGGTAGGGTTAACATTTCAGGTTGATTGATGAGCCTTTGTCAGAACCGGTTAACCCCACCTTCCTCTCTCCACAGATGCTGCCTGACCTGCTGAGTGTTTCCAGCATTTTCTGTTTTTATTTCAGATTTCCACCATCTGCACTATTTTGCTTTTTGTTTTAAAGATAATCTTCCATTGGCCTTATCTATATCATATTGTAACTTCTCTGAGCATAAGTCCCAGTTTTTAGATTTTTATCGCTAATTGTTTGTGTCAGCCGTGGCTCAGTGGGTAGCACTCTCGCCTCTGAGTCAGAAAGTTGTGAGTTCAAGTCCCACTCCAGAGACTTGAGCACAAAAATCTAGGCTGACACTCCAGTGCAGTACTGAGGGAGTGCTGCATTGTCGGAGGTGCCATCTATCGGATGAGACGTTAAACCGTCTGCTCTCTCAGGTGGATGTAAAAGATCCTATGGCCCTATTTCGAAGAAGAGCAGGGGTGTTATCCCTGGTGTCCTGACCAATATTTTTCCTTCAATTAACATAAAAAAACAGATTGTCTGGTCATTACCACATTGCTGTTTGTGGAAGCTTGCTGTGTGCAATTGGCTGCCGTGTTTCTTACATTACAACAGTGATTGCACTTCAAAAGTAGTTTATTGGCTGTAAAGCGCTTTGGGACGTCCTGAGGTCATGAAAGGCGTTATATAAATGCACGTCTGTCTTTCTTCTTTTAAAAAATTCAACCAGCAGACATCAAACTGAAACAGTAAAATCATTCCTCAGACAGCCTCAGCATATCAGAGTTTGGATGTCAATGGGAACTGCATTCGCTATCTAATTCAAACACATCATTACTGTTTGCAGGCACTTAACAATGGAGTCCTCTCCTCAGTTCTATATAACTTTCTGCCTCCCTCTGCCTTCCCCTCCTCCTACGACCGACAAGCTTTTAAAACCCAAGCGTTACGTGACAACTACTTCATTCTTAACCTTACGTCTCTCCTTCGGTTTCAACCTTGGTGGTGTCCTGCTCTATGGCTCCAGACCTTTCGCAAAGATTTCTCAGTAATGATAATAACGAAATAATAATTCATAAAACAGATCTTAATCAATTTATAAAAAGTTACAAGGAATGCTTGGATACTGTCATAGGTTTTCAATTCTACCGAATATTCTCTTCTAGTTTAATACCGTAAAGCAATGCAATTATAATATGAGAGCAGACCTTTATATAGTGTACACTCTGAGACCATTCTTCATTACAGTCTCTGTTTCATATTTCAACCTGTTACTGTGCTGCTTTGCAGTCAGCAGTCAATACAATACCACAGTTGAGTGCTTGTCCATTATTGATAAATCTGACCACAACTGCAATTGCGTGGATCCTTTTCATGAGTCTCATCTGATGGCATGTATGGAGAATATTGCTGTTATTGGTGGGGTCCACCTAGCGTGTGGCTTCATATACCACAAGCGACAAAATGGTGAGTCAACCATTAATTCTGATCCCAAGTGTATCGAATACACGGCACCCATTTTGATTATCTATTCGGTATGTATACACAGAAGGGATAATTACAAGTCCTAGCCCTTCTCGGGCTACCCCAGATCAGATGTATTCCCCAGACGTTCCCCTTCAACTAAAGTTAGAGATAGCCGAATCCTATAAGACGCTTAATTGGGTCGAAAGGTCAGACTATCTCTCCCTAAAGGAAAGGAACGGCCTGAAGATGTTACCGTCCTCCGGATAGCACTTTTAACAAGTTTAACTAGACTGTAACCTTCCGGATATTATGAGAGTCCGGAAAACCCCCCAGAATTCTGCTACTCCTCACAGAAGAGTGTACAGAAATTGAGTTTGCGAGGTTGATACAAAATTACTCTGTGAGATAATTTTAAAAATATATAGATTTATTAAAGAACCGACATGTAGTTAACAGTTGTTGATTTCAATCGCAACTTTAACAGTCCAAAATACAAATAGCTTACATTTCTTATCAGAGATCCTTATTCTCAAATCTTAACTTTGTTACATTTCCACATTTCTACTTATTTCTTAATCCAGAATATCCACCAAAATCAAATACCTTGATTACCCGAGACTCAAAGAGTTGTAGACCTACAGAGTGGTTCTGAAGGTGAGAATCGCTTGCCTTTCCAGCGACTTCTGTTTTCTCATTTGAAAATCCTATCTTTTATACCTTTTTTTAGTGGTTTATCCTTTGAAGTTTTCTGCTGATGTAAGCTAATTATCTCTAGCCATACCTCTGTTGACTTCTTTCTATTCTTACTGTTAATTCAGCTGTTAGCTTGCAGAATTCTGTCTACTGTATAGCTGTTTCAAAAACTTATCATAAAATGGTTTAACAGCAGTATCTATTTGATGCCATTCTTTCGAAGGTCTTCAATTCAATTCTTAATATTGGCTTAATTGCTTGTATTTCAGACTTCTCGTCTCCTTGTGTTCCAAGTTCAACACATAAACAATGTGATTGCTTGGTAAATCTATTGATGTAATATTTACAAAGTCTCCTGTTTGTACCTTTTACAATTTGTAAATCAAAAACACTTCATCTAGGGTGTTCTTTGCATTTTTAGCCATCTTAGTTGGTTATATATATAATTGTGTTTCCTGTTTCATTTGATGTTACTTTTACAAAGGCACATGGTTTATTAATGTTCTGTGTTTCTGTTCGACGTGTTAGCTTTTAACACTTTACTTGGGCATTGCTATTGTGTTGGTTCCAAACTGCAGACTCCTTGGAACCAACTCTTTGCTTCTTCAATGTAATGTTCTGTGTTTCTGTTCGACGTGTTAATTTTTAACACTTTAAACTGTGTATAGCTATTGTGTTGGTTCCAAACTGCAGACTCCTTAGAACCAACTCTTTGCTTCTTCAATAGGCCATTGTCTCAGTGTCAATAACCAATCTTTATCTCAAAAGCCTGTATGGTGTTTACAGCTTTGTGACGTTGAGGCTTTTAGATTTTTAAACCCAGTTTATCATGTTTTAATAAAATCAGAATTCTGTTCATAGGATGGTGTATTTTTCTGAATAGGTTTGGCTCATCCCTTTACAACACGGGTAAGGGTGGTACATTTTGTCATGGCGTGAACTTTTTGCACAGGAGCCTGTAGTTCAGTGAAGTTGGGAGGAACCAGTGATTTGCACAGAAATATCACATAGATGTTAGGAATCATAGAATCATAGCATGGTTACAGCACGGGAGAAGGCTATCTGGCCCGTTGAGCCCGTGCCAGCTCTCTGCAAGAACACTTCAGCTAATCCCAATCCCCTGCCCTTTCCCCGTAGCCCGGCAAATTTTTTTCTTTCAGGTACTTATCCAACTCCCTTTTGAAAGCCACAATTGAATCTGCCTCCACCATCCTTTCAGGCAGTGCATTCCAGATCCTAACCACTTGCTGTGTAAAAAAGTTTTTTCTTATGTCGCCGTTGGTTCTTTTGCCAATCACCTTAAGACTTGTTTGATGAAAAATTGAAAGGTGAGTTACCTCAGTCTACTTTCCAATACCTCCTAGCCATATGTTAAAGAGTGGTAAAGGCTGAGGAATTGGGGAAGGCTACCTGCTCATCCTCTACGTAGTTGGGGATAGGTACTTATGGAGAGAACAAAATAGAGCTGAAAAATGGACTTGAAGCAAAAGATACAAATATTTTGTCGATTTAAAATACTTAAATACCACTGACCTTGAGATATGGGTCTGGGTCGCTAACCATGGGGCAGAAGGAAGTCCCGCCATGCTTGGAATCTGCTGCTATCACGGGTCACAGAAATTTCTGGGTCCAGATATTTTGTGCCTCGTTTCAGAAATTTAGAACGGTAGCATAATAGTTATGTTACTGGACTAGTAATCCAGAGGCCTGGACTAATGATCCAGAGACATGAGTTCTAAATCCCACCACGGCAGCTGGGGAATTTAAATTCAGTTAATTAAATAAATCTGGAATAAAAAGCTAGTATCAGTAATGGTGACCATGAAACTACTGGAATGTTGTAAAAAAAAAACATCTGGTTCACTAATGTCCTTTAGGGAAGGAAATCTACCATCTTTACCTGGTCTGGCCTACATGTGACTCCAGACCCACAGTAATGTGGTTGACTCTTAACTATCCTCTGAAATGGCCGAGCAAGCCACTCAGTTACAAACTGCTACGAAAAACAATAATAAGAATAAAACTGGACGGACCACCCGGCATCGACCTCGGCACCGGCTTCGGACACAACAATGGCACACCCAGCCCAGACGACCCTGCAATGTCCTCCTCACTAACATCTGGGGACTTGTGCCAAAATTGGGAGAGCTGTCCCACAGACTAGTCAAGCAACAGCCTGACATAGTCATACTCACAGAATCATACCTTTCAGTCAATGTCTCAGACTCCTCCATCACCATCCCTGGGTATGTCCTGTCCGACCAGCAGGACAGACCCACCAGAGGTGGCAGCACAGTGGTACATAGTCAGGAGGGAGTTCCCTGGGAGTCTTCAACATTGACTCTGGACCCCATGAAGTCTCATGGCTTCAGGTCAAGCATGGGCAGAGAAACCTCCTGCTGATTGCCAACTACCACCCTGGCTCAGCTGCTGAATCAGTACTCCTCCATGTTGAACACTACTTGGAAGAAGCAGTTCTGGCCTATGGTGACCCTGGTGGTCACAATTGGCCACAAACTTAACTGGACCAGCCACATAAATAATGTGGTCACAAGAGCAGGTCAGAGGCTGGGTATTCTGTGGTGACTGTCTCACCTCCTGACTCCCCAAAGCCTTTCCACCATCTACAAGGCACAAGTCAGGAGTGTGATGGAATACTCTCCACTTGCCTGGATGAGTGCAACTCCAACAACACTCAAGAAGCTCGACACAAAGCAGCCCGCTTGATTGGCACCCCATCCATCACCTTAAACATTCACTCCCTCTACCACTGGCGTACCGTGGCTGCAGTGTGTACCATCTACAAGATGAACTGTAACAATTCGCCAAGGCTTCTTCGATAGCACCTACCAAACCCACGACCTCTACAACCTTGAAGGCCAAGGGCAGCAGGTGCATGGGAATACCACCACCTCCAAGTTCCCCTCCAAGTCACATATCATCCTGACTTGGAAATATATCACCGATCCTTCATCGTCGCTGGGTCAAAATCCTGGAACTCCCTCCCTAACACCACTGTGGGAGTACCTTCAACGCACGGACTGCAGCGGTTCAAGAAGGCGGCTCACCACCACCTTCTCAAGGGTAATTAGGGATGGGCAATAAATGCTGGCCTTGCCAGTGACGCCCACATCCCAGGAACGAAAAAAAATAGTGAAGTGGTGTAATGTCTGTGTGCGTCTTTTAACATGTTAAAAAAAAACTACACAGAGACTGCAAGTTGTGGAGGTTGGATATTTTACCTCCGGCTTCTCTCTGCAGTCTTTGTCCAGAATGATTTAATCCTTCTCTCTCTGGTTACATATGTAAATGAAGACTGTACGAAAGAAAAAAAAAACTTGCATTTATGTAGCACCTTTCATATCCTCAGGTTGTCCCAAAGTGCATCACAACCAATGAATTACTTTTGAAGTGTAGTCACTGTTGTTTTGTAGGCAAACATGACAACCAATTTGAACACAGCAAGGTCCCACAAAAAAGAATGAGATAAATAGTGGTGTTGGTTAAATGTTGGTCAGGACACCTTATCTGTTCTTCAAATAGTGCCTTTTACACCCACTTGAAAGGGCAGACAGGGGAGGTTCGAAACAATTTGTGGAAATTACGGGAGAGTGGAACTAATTGGATAACTCTTTCAAAGAGCCGGCACAGGCACGATGGGCTGAATGGCCTCCTTCTGTCCTCCTTCTGTGCTGTATCATTCTATGATTCTATCACTAAGAAATCCAGACTGAGGTATATCGATCTGGAAATTATACTGTGTGATATTATTGTACAAATGCTTAGCATGCTTATATCAAATCCCTGTCTGCTCTCTCAGGTGGACGTAAAAGATCCCATGGCAGTATTTCGAAGACAAGCAGGGGAGTTCTCCCCAGTGCCCTGGCCAACATTGATCCCTCAACCGACACCATTAAAGCAGATTATCTGGTCCTTTATCTCATGGCTGTTTGTGGGACCTTGCAGTGCACAAATTGGCTGCCGCATTTCCTAGCTTACAACAGTGACTACACTTCGAAAAGTAGTTTATTGGCTGTAAAGCGCTCTGGGACGTCTGGAGGCTGTGAAAGGATCTACATAAATGCAAGTTCTTTCTTTCTATTTGCATTGCAGAAGACTCTGAGCTGTGCTTGGCCCCTCCACACAATAGAAAGTTGCCCTGTCAAGAGAAACCACGGTTACAAGCCCACACCTACCAATCCATAGCGCTCTGCTTTGGAGCCACAAGGTGCTGCGTCATCGCATCTTCATCCTTTTATTTTTACTCTTTAAACATTGTCCCAGCGCTCCCCTAAGCCGGACGGGTTCTGCCTCCCCCTAAATCAACTGAAGTAACAGCGGCGAGAGTGAACCTATCGGATTACCGCGCACGTCCTGCGACGTGGGGCAGCGTTGTGGTTGGCAGCCGAAGTCTGCTCAACTCACTCCCTTATAAACTGGCAACCCTTTCTTATCATAAATTTCAAATTAAAATTTAAAAAAAATCTTACTTAGTAGAATCCTGTAGGGCGAATGTTAGAAATTGGACATATACTTGAATAGGAAAAATTTGCGGCAAGAGTGGGAGAGTGGGACTAATTGGATAGCTCTTTCAAAGAGCACAGGCACGATGGGCCAAATGTCCTCCTTCTGTGCTGTATCAGTCTATGATTCTAGCACTAAGAAATCCACAGTTGAGGAATACCGATCTAGAAATTATACTGTGTGATATTATTGTACAAATGCCTAACATGCTTCTATCAAATTCCTCTGTCTGCTACTCTAATGCAATTTTATATGATAAAATTAATTTTATATGAACTCGTTAACTGCTCTTGTGATAATATCGCACAGCGTAATGTTCAGGTTAGTGTTCCGTTAAAGTGTTATAAATAAGGTGCTTAAAAGCTTAACTGTGGCAATTATCTTGCATGGGTAAAAAACAATTCTGCTTTGTCTCAAATACCATGGATGAAAAATACATATGATCAGTTTCTATTGGGTTTAAGTTTTCTATTTTCAAACCCTTCTCGCTCGCAAAAGAAACAGAATTTGTGTTAATGAGGTTTGACTGTATGTCATCTACAATCAGGCCCGAATCCAGTGTCACATGCAATAACGTCCCCCGATTACTGACTCCTGCTCTTATTTAAACCCCTATTGGTATCTGTCCGGAACAAGCTGTCACATCGCAGCGTTGCCTGGACCTCCCTCCCATCATTACTGCAGCTGTAGCCGAATTTATCTTTTTCCACGACGTGGCAGGCCAGATTGACCCCCCGATAGCGTTTCATTTGGAAGGCTTTCTCCCAGGGGGTGCGCAGCCCCGGTGATAGGCAATAATTACCTGGCCCAGGTTCAGTCCCTCACCAGCTGGCCTGGGAGATGCACTGCTAACACCAGGCCTCCCTCCGCTGTCTGCCATTTCCAGTTAACTGGACAGCTCAATCAACGGCAAATACAACTGGTGGAGGGATTGAACTGCTAACAGTTTGAAGAAATTAGCTTTCAACTGAATATTACCAGCGTGGGCTTTTCTTTCTTTTTTTTCACGTAACTCATTTGCTTCGCAATGTCGCAGACCCTCTCCGGCATTTGTAACCTGAATGAGCAGCCGCTTACTAAATTGGTTAAAACAAATCATTTTTGAAAAAAAATTCAGGTTAACAAAACCGTACATACAGTTGCATTAAACAGCTGTACCTAAATAGAGGCACGCGATCAACAGCTCGGAAACTACTCGAATGCTTGACTGAAGAGTGCGTAGTTTTAAAAGTAAGAACCGGATAATGCTGGCAACACACAGCAGGTCCGCCAGCATCTTTGTGTTTTCCGCATTTTCTGTTTTTATTTGGCATTTCCAGCACTCCCATTTTCTCTTTGTATTTCTGCCGCTTCCCTTCCTGTCCCCTGGCTTTAACAGGCACTCGCTTTAAGCAGGCGTTTTGTTTTGATTGGATGAATTGTGCGAATTAAAAGTCGCACAACATAACGTAGCCAATAAACCCTGAGTGAGGCATTTACTTTGACCACCCCCCCCCCCGAAAGTTCTTGAAACAAGCTAGTTGTACACAGATAAGTCCCCATTTTAACCCCTGCCACTCGACTAGAAGGGGTCGTGGAGACGGGGGTTTAAAATAGGGGCGGAGTGCTTGCCTCCACGCTTGGAACTGCACTTTGGCCGGCCGCAATTTTTACTCCCGGGTTTCGGGTAGCAGGCAAGTGAGGGCCTGATAAATGTTCAAAAGTCAGGGTCTGATGGTGTCACTTGGACCTCGACATAATTTTAACCCTGGGCTGTGTGAGTTAACGCAGTGCCGATTAGGCCTGGGGAAATGTGCCTCGAATTAGATGCAGGGCCAAAAGATGCTGTATTAAATTTTTTTACGGTTCCGTTGTGGGGCTTGGAGTGCTCCTCAAAGCCCCACAAGGAAGCCTCGGGCCTCCACTGCCCCTTTGCTTCCTTTGCCTTTCCCGTGACTGCGAGAACTTCGGACCAACCCCCTCATCACCTCTCTTGCCATGGACTGTACTCTTACGTTCCCCGGCGGTGGTCTGCTGCCGGGCAATTACCTGCTCCATCACATCATTCCCACCAGCTCAAGGTGGGCGTTCGATTAAAAAAAAATTAAAAGGAGGCCTGGAGTTAAAACAGCTTGAATGTCGTACCTCCGAGCTCCCCACTCACCCGGGGTCGTACCTCCGAGCTCCCCCCTCACCCAGCGCCGTACCCCCGAGCTCCCCTCACCCAGCGCCGTATCTCCGAGCTCCCCACTCACCCGGGGTCGTACCTCCGAGCTCCCCCCTCACCCAGTGTTGTACCTCCGAGCCCCCCCTCACCCAGCGCCGTACCCCCGAGCTCCCCCCTCACCCAGTGTTGTACCTCCGAGCTCCCCCCTCACCCAGCGCCGTTCTTCCGAGCCCCCCCTCACCCAGCGTCGTACCTCCGAGCTCCCCCCTCACCCAGTGCCGTACCTCTGAGCTCCCCCCTCCCCCAGGGCCGTACCCCCGAGCTCACCCCTCACCCAGCGCCGTACCTCCGAGCTCCCCCCTCACCCAGCGCCGTACCCCGAGCTCCCCTCACCCAGCGCCGTACCTCCGAGCTCCCCCCTCACCCAGCGCCGTACCCCCGAGCTCCCCTCACCCAGCGCCGTATCTCCGAGCTCCCCCCTCACCCAACGTCGTACCTCTGAGCTCCCCCCTCACCCAGGCCGTACCCCCGAGCTCCCCCATCACCCAGCGCCGTACCTCCGAGCTCCCGCCTCACCCAGCGCCGTACCTCCGAGCTCCCCCCTCCCCCAGCGCCGTACCTCCGAGCTCCCCCTTCACCCAGCGCCGTACCTCCGAGCTCCCCTCATCCAGCACCGTACCTCCGAGCTCCACCCTCACCCAGCGCCATACCTCCGAGCTCCCCCTCACCCAGGGCCGTACCTCCGAGCTCCCCCTCACCCAGCGCCATACCTCCGAGCTCCCCCTCACCCAGCGCCATACCTCCGAGCTCCCCCTCACCCAGGGCCGTACCTCCGAGCTCCCCTCACCCAGCACCGTACCTCCGAGCTCCCCCATCAACAAGCGCCGTACCCCCGAGCTCCCCCATCAACAAGCGCCGTACACCCGAGCTCCCCCCTCACCCAGCGCCGTACCTCCGAGCTCCCCTCACCCAGCGCTGTACCTCCGAGCTCCCCTCACCCAGCGCTGTACCTCCGAGCTCCCCTCACCCAGCGCTGTACCTCCGAGCTCCCCTCACCCAGCGCCGTACCCTCGAGCTCCCCCCTCCCCCAGTGTTGTACCTCCGAGCACCCCCCTCACCCAGCGCTGTACCTCCGAGCCCCCCCTTACCCAGCGCCATACCTCCGAGCTCCCCTCACTCGGGGTCGTACCCTCGAGCTCCCCCCTCACCCAGCGCCGTACCCCCGAGCTTCCCCCTCACCCAGCACCGTACCCCCGAGCTCCCCCCTCACCCAGCGCCGTACCTCCGAGCTCCCCCCTCCCCCAGCATTGTACCTCCGAGCTCCCCTCACCCAGCGCCATACCCCCGAGCTCCCCCCTCACCCAGTGCCGTACCTCCGAGCTCCCCCCTCACCCAGCGCCGTACCCCCGAGCTCCCCTCACCTAGCGCCGTACCCCCGAGCTCCCCTCACCCAGCGCCGTACCCTCGAGCTCCCCCTCACCCAGCGCCGTACCCTCGAGCTCCCCCCTCACCCAGCGCCGTACCCTCGAGCTCCCCCCTCACCCAGCGCTGTACCCTCGAGCTCCCCCCTCACCCAGCGCCGTACCCTCGAGCTCCCCCCTCACCCAGCATCGTACCCCCGAGCTCCCCCCTCCCCCAGCACCGTACCTCCGAGCTCCCCCCTCCCCCAGCGCCGTACCTCCGAGTACTGCTCCTATTTCTTATGTTCTTATACAGATTTTTGCAAGGTAAGGGAGTGAAGGGTTATGGGGAGCGGGCTGGGAAGTGGCTTTGAGCCCTAGATCAGCCATGATCTCATTGAATGGCGGAGCAGACTCGAGGGGCCAAGTGGCCTATTCCTGCCCCTTTGTCTTATGTTGTTATGAGCACCCACCTCGCTCATGCCCCGAGTTAAAATGATGGCTGCAGACATGTTAGCAAAGCCTTTGCTGCAGCCAGTGATCCTTTTTGAAACATCACACACAAGCACATGTTGGAGTTACATTTGTCTGTGTGAGCAGAGAACTTTTATTTCATCGAAGTTGACTTGACCTGTAACTGGACTGGTCTGCAGTGCAACATTAGTAAAAAAATATCGGGGCAAGAACTCGGAAATGGTTGGGACTTTTCAGAAAGGATATTTGATTTTAATCATCAGCACTTCAGACCGCCATTGATTGCTGGACTGTTCTCCCCGTCTCATTGCGTCACCCGTACTGACACCTTGTCCCATCCTGCACTGTACGTTGTCGCTGAACTGTATCCTTTTCTTTAACTCACTTAACTGCATTCACTCTCCATGATCAACATCGAAACTGCCAAAAGTTATCCCATTTCTGTGGCGTAACTGATGCGATTTGACACATCTGGTCACTGAAAAGTAAACCTTAACTGAAATATTTATGCCGCTTAAGGTTTTAGATCAACATCCTTGTCACAAATGCTTCCGTTCTGTCCCTCACTGATGAGTATACTCGTCCTTCCACAACTGCTGGGACACGACGCAGGGCTTCCTCCAAGGTACAAAATGGTGGCACACTCGCAGCAACTGGGTTTGTCGAAACTAAGGCAAGACATTTGGTGCGGAGTGATACCTTGCAAATTTCGACATGTCACGTGCAGCCTAATTTGTTGCCTCAGTATCGCCATTTTGTTTAACACGTGCAGGAAGCAGTGAAAGTGCTGGCTTCTGAGTGCACTTGACTTGTAACAAATCACTTGCCTCCCCGCCACAATTTTCTAAGAGCAGGCACCCAGCGGAGCGGCATGCTGACAGCGCGCCTTGCCATGCTTTGTCGTTATAGGATGCATGTCTGCTCTCTGACTCCCCGCACGGTAAATTCCCAGCTGCAGCTGGGATGCAGAGAGAAGGCATGGGATGTGGGATGGGTGGTGGCGGCGGGGGTGGGGGTACGGGGGCGGGGACGGTGAAGAAAATCAGAGAGCAGCCTAATCCATTAGTACATTAGTGTTACGGTACTGGGCAAGCAAACCAGAGGTCGTGAGTTCAAATCACACCATGGTCATTTGTGGCTATAAATGTAGTCATTTGTGGGCAGACACCAGATAAAATGATCACAGGAACTGCCAGATCATCGTAAAAACCCAACTGGTTCAGTAATGTCCCTCAGGAAAGGGAACCTGCTTATCCACTTTAGCCGACGTGACTCCAGTCCAACTATTTAATGCTTAGAAAGCTGCTCAGTTGTAACAACTGTTGCTACAGAAGCCCCTGTCCACCACATTCTCAGGGCGGCGAGGGGTGGGCAATCAATGCCGGCCTTGCCATCATTGCCCGCATCCTGAGAACAAAGTAAGAAAAATCGATCTCACATCCCCCAGCAGTTAGCGTAAGTGCAGCGATAGCATTTGTGTGAATATAGTCATCCAGCATGCCCTCTTGGTCAGGGGACTGGGCATGTGTCATGGGCAACACGAAGGAGGGAGAGAAACCTTATTGAATACATGGACGCGTTTATGCGTGTGAATAAAATAATCCGTAAACTGTTTCTGTTGGTGCGCCTAAGGGTTCTGTAAATGTCTTGAACTGACTGCTTTCATTTGTTACTTCAGTGTGAGGCACCATAATCCTCACCAGTCAACACGCACACAGCACAGTGCTTCAGATAAAGCAGAGCGTAGGGAACCGAGAGCTGAGAATCTGCAGCTAAATGAGAGACGCTGAGTTTGTGGGCGAGAAAAGTGGAAGTCAGGTATTTGAAAGCACACTCTATAATATTTAATCAACACGCTGATGTTTCTTTTTGTTGCCCTGGGAAACTTCTAACTCCTTTACCTACTTGATAAAGACAGCTCTTGTGCTGTTACGTGGGTGAGAGGCCAATAAATGGTTTATATATAAAAGGCACTGGATAGTATTGCGATTACTCAGGAATAGTGGGTGGGGGGTGGGCGGGTTTAGGATATGAACCGTCATGGTTACCCCAAGTGTGGTCAGCTGATTCCGCCCCCCCACCAAAATCAGATGCTCCCAGCGAGGAGCAGAATTCACAGGGCACCCTGGTCAGGCTCACAGTCATTAATTCTCAGTCACCGATTTAAATGGATGGAATGCCGGAGGTTGTGGGTCCACGATTTCCCGACCTGGCCTCCCTGTGAGAACTGCTCCTCGTTCAGGCAATCAGGCCTAAAGCTTGACTCTAACTCAGTCAAATCATGTGCTCGACATGCAGCGCACGGGCTCTTCCCTGACTGTCTAATTTCTGCCGTTGGTGACTAACCTTCGGGGACGCGGTTTCACGGGCTTCTTCCAAGTCGCCATTCTTCACGGCGCGAGCCTAAGCAGCGAGCGGTTGCTCGACCGTGGGGAGCAGCACAACAGAGTCCCTCCTTCCTCTGACCTTCCCGTACACACACTTTCCAGCAACAGTCGTTTGCTAGCGGTCGGAAATGGCTGTTTATTCCTTCCCCTCGCCCAGCAGCGATGGGGTAAACTGCAGTTCCCTTCGAGCTGTCCTGGCTGAGATCGGCAAATCAGCACAGACTAATAATAATAGTGGGACCTTCTTTCATTCTGCTAGTGGACTGGTGAAATGATCGTTGAATTTATTTAGAGATCACACTCAGTCTCCATTGTACAGGTAAAGTTGTAGTTACCCATTCTGCTCTCGCAGTTTATGTTTCTTACCCTGTGTCATGCGTTTAATGGAACATCACCTTTGTAAGTGTTTGTCAAGCCCTTTTCAAATGGCTTGGGATGTTTAACTATGTTAAAGGTGCTATATAAATGCAAGTTGTTGTTGTTGTTGTTGCTTGGAGAGGGAAAGGAGCCAGAGGAGCAAAGTGTCACATTATTCGTGAGGATGTCGTACCCTTTCCACTTGATGTGTGAGAACACGAGGGAGACCAGTTTTGCCGAACACATTTTCATGGAGTTGCTCCCTCTATCAGCAGAGAGCTCCTTTTTGCTGCTGGTACTGTGACTGGACTAAGTTACTGTTCCCGAGCTTTATTGCCTATGCTGGAACACAAATGGCCTGTGATTCACCGCATCAACTATAACACCTGTCATTCTTGCCACTTCAATTCAATACCGACCTGCCTTAAGTGATCTAAGTGGGGTGGCCATTTCGATCATTGAAAACTGGACAGCAGAACTCTGCTTTTCAATTGCTGCGTTTGAAACGGCCCTGTGTGAGTGGACTCATTTTACAGATACGTGAATGGCTCTCTTTCGTCCCATGTATACAGGGGGAGCATTTTCTTTTATTCGTCCTTGGGATGTGGGCGTCACCAGCACTCATTGCTGATCCCTAGTTGTCCTGAGAAGGTGGCGGTGGGCTTTCTTCTTGAACGGCTGGTTTGGTACAACTGAGTGGATTTGAACTCACGTTCTCCAGATTATTAGTTTGCCTTGCAAAGGTTTGGTTTGGGGCCCGTACATATTTATAGAATCATACAGCACAGAAGGAGGCCATTTGGCCCGTCATGCCTTTGAAAGAGCTCTCCAATTAGTCCCACTCCCCCCTGCTCTTTCCCCACAGCCCTGCAAATTTTTCCTTTTTAAGTATTTATCCAAATCCCTTTTGAAAGTTACTATCGAATCTGCTTCTCCACCACCCTTTCAGGCAGTGCATTCCAGATCATAACAATACGTTGCTTTAAAAAAAAAATTCTCCTCATCTCTTCCCTCCCCCGGCTTTTTTGCCAATGATCTTAAATCTGTAACCTCTGGTTACCGACCCTCCTGTCACTGGAAACAGTTTCTCCCGATCCACTCTATCAAAACCCCCTCATAATTTTCAACACCTCTATTAAATCTCCCCTTAACCTTCGACTAGACAATGATAAAAAAATCAGGACTGGTTCGGAGCCCCGTGACGTTGCACGGGTGGCAGGGGCTCAGGACCCCGATTTGGCCGCCCATTGCGAGGCCCGCTCGAAAATCAAGTCGGGCGGGCCTCAGGCAGCCAGTGGGCCGTCGGCACTTGTTTTAAATTTTCCACCTGCCCACAGCCCCACCTTTCAGCGTGAATGTGGCGACAAATAGACAAAAAAAACCTCCTGCGGAGTATTTGAGTAACAGGCTGATCAAGGGATGTGGAAGCATTTCTCCTCAGACCCAGTATAGTACGGACTGATGTCCATTATTATTTGCTGCAGTGGGTATGATGGACACGTGCATTCTGTTCTGGGTTTGAATACTCTAGGTGTAGCACGGCTTCCTAAATTTAGGATTGAACACTGTTCTATGCCTTTCATTGCCTTTTTCAAGTTAAGCTCAATAAAATTTGTAATGAATCGGATCGCAAATTAGAAAATAACTGATTTACTCTCAGGCAAATGTGATAAAAAGGTTGGAAACTGGGCTATTCACTGCCTTCCTATAGCTGTCAGTCACTGCACAAGAAACAGCCCATGGCAATTTAAATGTAATTTTTAAGACCTTGTAAAATCCTGATATTTTTGTATCATTGTTAAGTTAAATCTTTTTCATCCAATTTTACTATCCTTAAAAATAAGTAACTCAATTTATAGCCGCACAATAAAGAAAAGACAAGTCATGCTTGACGGAGTTGCTGATGAAAACACTGCCGCCTGATTGCTGAGCTGTGAAGGAGGCCAGGGCCTTCATTTTAAAGCCAGCACTGACATCTAGGGGCAGAATGATGAAGTACACTTAACACTTTCACAACTGAAGTAATGAAATGACTGCACCAACTCAAAAAATGAGCGCAGCTTAAAAGAAAATTGAATAAATTACAAAAAAAAGGGAAAGAGGAATAGGGAATTGATCTTGAATCTGCTATCACCTGAGTGTAGATGGGATGGAAGGTCCAGAGTCATTCCTTGTGAATGATACGTTGTCATTTCCCGGCCTATCGTCCAACACCTTATTGAATTTGAATTTCTAGGTATGGTGGCAACAAGACTGTTGCTACATCATTGGGGCCTTCATTTCATGGGAAACAATGTACCTGAGGACATTCAACAGAATGCTTCTGCTACCCCTCACCTTGTCAAGTGACATAACAACTGGCCACTGCCCTCAGAGGACCACCCTGCTGGAGATTTGTAAACTGTCGTGGAATCCGCAGCAGCACGTGCACTCGGCCGTCTTTTAAAAGCACAACGGTAAGCCAGCCCAGGCAGAGTTTATTTCGTTTTACCTCCCACTTATCAAGGAAGGTTTTCTTTTTCACTGACCAAAAGCCGCTCCTGAGTGAGAATCTAGCTGCTAACCCAGCACATTCAGCAGAGACCAGGTATCAAAACCCGGGACCTATTCCTTTACATAGCTCAGTACCACACCAGGACTCTGCATCTACCACTGAGCCATCAGGGAGCTTTGTCTATATTAATGCATCTGTCCTATATTTATAATGAGCCGAGATGATAAAATGGGATCTTATTTGTTTGATAAATGCTATAGTGGCTGTTCACTGCAGGTGAAAACCCTATTGCAATCCATTTTGATCAGCAGCATATGGTTCCAACACATAACCAAATCTACTTACATGTGTGTCTTGATGCAGGTTAGCAGGACTGAGAATTCAAACAGTGCTATGTTAAGATCGTGGTCCTTTTTATATGGCAATCTGACAGAATCTAAAACACTCCAGTGAGAGTGCCTGCGATATTTAACAATGCTTTTCCTTCACAGCTGATATCAGGAGCTCAGTAGAGTAGGGGTGAGCATTGAAACTAAGACCTTTCCCTTTGTGGGGTGTTAGTGTTCAATTTTGCCTTCCTTCTCGAGGTCTTTCTTAAAAACTTAGAAGTTATGATGTGGGAAGCACTGCCAGAAAGGGTGGTGGAAACAAATTCAACAGTAACTTTCAAAAGGGACTTGAATATATATTTGAAAAGGAAAAATTTGCTGGGCTATGGGGAAAGAGCAGGGGGAGTGGAACGAATTTGATAGCTCTATCAAAGAGCCAGCACAGGCACGATGGGCCGAACGGCCTCCATCTGTGCTGTAAGATTCAATGATTCTGAGTAACTGTTTGCTGAATTTGTATCTTCAACAATATTGCCTGAGAATACAAGTGAGCAGAACTGTGTTTTTCTGATCCGAATTGAGTAAAAATTGGATATTCAGAAAAATCCCAACTTTTGGACTAATTTGGAGGAGATACAGCCTGCATGTTAGTCCCTGGGCTCTGCTTGAAAGGAGTGACACTCTTATTGTTAGAGTAAATACTGAGGGGGAAAAATGCAACTGCTGAAAATCTGAAAATAAAAAAAAAGAAAATGCTGGAAGTAGGTTGCAGTTCTGTCGGCATCTGTAAAGAGAAAGAAACATCTTAACGTTTCAGGTCTAAGCCCATAATCAGAACCTTATAGTTAGGGTTCATAGATTGTGGATGCCCATTCAACAAGAACAAGACTTGTATGAGTAGTACATCTCATAAAGCAGGTCTCAAAGCGCTTAGCAAGAAATGGACATCAAGTAGGAAGTGAGGTTTGGAGCACTGAAGGCTCAGACATTGAGATAGGTCTCATGGAGGCTCTTGAAGGCAGGTATTGGGAAAAGTACAAAAGTTAAGATGGCATGGGAGTGGTGGCCGGAAGAACTGCCTCAAAAATGAGTGTGCTGGGACGGGGGGAACAAGCAGCAAACCAGAGTCAGTGTGAAGGATGCAAACTGGGTTTGGGCTGGAGGACATTACACGGACAGGGTGGAACAAGGCTCTGAAGGGATTGGAAGGGGTGGACCACTTGCCTTAGAGGCGATGCAGCAAAGGTTCACTAGATTGATCCCTGGGGTGAGAGGGCTGTCCTATGAGGAGAGATTGAGTAGATTGGGCCTATACTCTCTGGAGTTTAGAAGAATGAGAGGTGATCTCATTGAAACATATAAGATTCTGAGGGGGATTGACAGGGTAGATGCTGAGAGATTGTTTCCCCTGGCTGTAGAGTCTAGAACTAGGGGGCATAGTCTCAGGATAAGGGGTCGGCCATTTATGACTAAGATGAGGAGGAATTTCTTCACTCAGAGAGTTGTGAATCTTTGGAATTCTGTACCCCAGAGGGCTGTGGATGCTGAATCGTTGAGTATATTTAAGGATGAGATAGATAGATTTTTGGACTCTAGGGGAATCAAGGGATATGGGGATCGGGTGGGAAAGTGGAGTTGAGGTCGAAGTTCAGCCATGATCTTATTGAAAAGGAAAAATTTGCTGGGCTATGGGGAAAGAGCAGGGGGAGTGGAACGAATTTGATAGCTCTATCAAAGAGCCAGCACAGGCTGGAGGGGTGGTATGGCCTACTCCTGCTCCGAATTCTTATGTTCTTGCGACGAGGATCGTTACAAGTGGCGCAGGAAGCCAGTGGAGCTTTAGGAGTATGGGGTGGTTGATGTGAATTGTCTAGTGTGAGACAGGGCTTTGGTTGCAGAATTCTGGGTCAATAGAAAAGTGGTTATTTGCATCCAACTCTGAGACCATTACTGCATTTACAATAACAGGATTGGGGCATTAATTCCAAGAACCCTGCAAACTGAACAATTTTCAAGTGATTCTCCGGATGTCTCCAGACAGCTCCAAAATATTCATCATTCCCAAATGCGGAAACTCATTTCCGCAGATGTCATACAAAAGAAAAGATGTGTGAAATGTGAAAACTGAATGGACCTTTCAGTTCTCAAAAGGTTAAAGCGTGTGATGGTTCTCAATTTAACACCCAGCAGTGCTGACAAGGTGAAGGGCTTGCAGACTGGACCAAATAATGCGCTCGTCATTGACTGAAAGATAGGCTGTTTCATCTACCCCTTTGGGTAATTGGCACAAATGTGTTTTTGCTCTCGTGCTATGAGGATACCTTTTCCAGTCCGGGTACCGGGTCCTTGGAATGGCGGGCAAAGACGTTTGCCGAAATCTCGAACGATTGGTCTCATTACATATTCAGGCCGAGCTCCCACATCGAGATTGGGCCTGCCAATGGGAGGCCACTGTGACTGGGGAGTGGGAAATAATGCTCAGTTGTAGCTCTTAAAGGCTGCAGCTGGTACTTCAAAGGGGCAAAATAATTCTTGGTGGGCTGCAAAGAAATGACTGCAGGAAGATGCGTACTCCTGGAAGAATTGCAGCAAAGGAAGGGCGTGCAGGGCACCTTCCGGAGGAGAAATGTGCCAGTTGTTTGTCAATAGGTGGCAGTCAATGTAAACACGATGCGGAGATACCGGTGTTGGACTGGGGTGGACAAATGTGAGAAGTCGCACAACACCAGGTTATAGTCCAACAGGTTTATTTGAAATCACAAGCTTTCGGAGCGCTACTCCTTCGTCAGGTGAAGTGAAGAGATACATATAGGCACAGCATATATAGTCAGAGAACACGGCCAGATGATTACAGTTAATCTTTCCAACTGCCCTTTATCACACCTCGGCAGAGAGATAATCACGGCAATCAAAGGTGTGGATGGTGTCCAAACAGGTCAGTCAGGAAAACATTACATCAAAGACAATGAGGTGGGGTCACAAGGGGTCAAATGTGGCAGATGCTGGAGTCTGTATGGAAAACAAAAAACTTTTTTTGCTGGAAATCACAGCAGGTCCGGCCGCATCTGTGTAGAGAGAGCAAGCCAACGACAACTCGAGTCTGGATGACTCTACGTCAGGTGGGGTTACATGTAGCGTGACATGAACCCAAGATCCCGGTTGAGGCCGTCCTCATGGGTGCGGAACTTGGCTATCAAGTCTCCCAACAGCCAGAGGGCTTTGAAGCAAAAGAGGAAAAAATGGCTAATAGCCTCAGGAAGACTGCCAAGGTAAGACTAGCCAGCGTTACAGTATATCTAGTCGGTGGGCAAAGTCTGCAGGCCACTAACAAGGGTGAGTTTCCTTTCACCCTGTTACTGCTTGACTGAGGCGGAAGGCTGAGCTGAGCCCTCACAAAACAACCAGCGGCCAAGCCACCTCAATCGCTCTCTCCTGTCTCCTGCGCTGGGTAGGGGAGAACCTTAGACAAGCACTAGGGTTGGTTCCAGAGCGTACGCAACATAAAGTGTCAGCAGGGGAAAGCATTGGGTCAGCAAACACTGGGCACATACACAAATCACAGACAGGATTAGATATTTGGTTGCACTTTATGTCAACGGTGTCCAGAGAGCTTTCTTTGGTGTGGTGTAACAGCAGATGAAAGGAATGAGATCCATGGTTGTTGGGCAGTGCAGAGGCCAATTTTGGTGAAGATGTGTTTGGCCACTCCATCGTGCTCATGTCGAAAGGACTGTTCATGCACTGGGTGGATGCGGTGCTTAGCTGAAGGTCTCATCAGTGAGATCCTGCCATATTACTGCCTACAAAGATGGTTCTGTAGGTATTTCTTCTGGCTTCTTGTCTTGCTCTACTCATGGCTGGAGGAATGTGACCTCCTCAGCCATCACCTTTGGAGGGCAAAGTTGTGGAGCATGTGGCTGACTATGAAGATCCCGAGCATCCTAGCGGCCTGTACCGTAGCGTATCCTGATCTGCTGAAGGATCGGAACTGCCGCTTCAAGTTACCTATAGTGTGTTCGACAATAATATTGGTGGCTGTCATACCTGTTCATGGCTGTTTCAAATGTGCCAGGAGGCAGGGCTGAAGAGGTTAGCCTAGATCATCGAGGAGCCACCTTGCTCTGTAACATAAGCCTGGCATAGTAGATTGCCTTAAAATGAAGACATTATAACTGCCGCCTGGCAGCTAAAGATACTCATGTATGATCTTGTTTCCATGGTCTAAGGTGATCTGCACGTTGATGCAGTTGAAGCTGTTGTAGTTCATGAAGGCGCTAACATTTAGAACAAGGGTGTGTCGGGACACATGGGCGCCATCAATGATGCCCGGAAATTGGGGATTCCGACCATGTAAAAATAAATTGCGCAGTTGTATAATGTTGCTGGTGTGCCTATGGGAAGGTGATGAAATTGTTTGCCCTGACGAATAATGTCTGAGTGATCTGCTCTATGCATTTATGAACTGCAGATGGACTGATGTTCATGATGTCCCCTGTGGCAGCTTGGAATGAGCCAGACACATTAAAAACATAGAGCTGTGGTGACCTTGATAGCTACTGGCAGTGCTGTCCCTGTGGTGGAGGTTAGGTAGAGGCCAGATTCTAAGAGATGACACAACTCTATCACTACCTCCCTAGTAAAGTGCAGCATGTCAAGTTTCCCTCTGATATTCCAAGGTATGCTATAAGGCTGAGTTCAGGTAGTCTTCCTCTGATTCAATTGGACCTGCTTCTTGGCGTTCTTCCATCCTCTCCAAATAACAGAAAACCCCATTGGAGTGCCCATTTTCAAAATTAGAATTGTAGCGACAGAAAATATGGCAGCCAAAACCCTCAGGCAACGGCGCCAAAAATAACCTGACAAGGAATATCACGAAAATAAATTCCACATTCGGATATTCCTATTCAAAAACACTCAATTGTCCTTTAAACACTGTCAGACCAGAAAATGCCTGCCTTGAAGGCAAAATCAATACGGAGAAGGGTGGTTAGAATGGGGAATTCTCTGCTGCAAACCACAGTCCATAAATTCTTTAAAAAGGGAAAAAAGCATTAAAGTGTACGGGGAGCGAGCAGGAGAAGTGGGATTAGACTAAGAGCTCATTTGGAGCAAACACTGGCGTAGACATGATGGCCCAACATGGCTGTTTTGGGGGCTGTAACTTTCTATCATTCTAACCCCCTGTTCAAATTTTTAAAACTTAAAATACTACAAATTATTACGATACACACTTGGGCCTGTATCTTCCCTCACAGCAAATTCATGATCTCAGCCAGGTGAGGGGGAAGTGGTAAGTGGTGGTGAGGCTGCACCTTACAGGGAGGGCAAGTCAGGTAGGCTACTGATGTGCACGGTTACAAAGCTGCATTACCAGAGGCCTGGAAAAAAGGGAATGGTGCATCCTATGTATGGTGGACGAGATAAAAATAACCACAACATTGGAGGAGAAGAAAGAGGAGAGGTGATGAGGAAGCGAACAATGAATTTTACTTTACAAGTAATTTCAGTATTCTCAAAGTCTAAGGTAAAATCAACTCTTCTCATCTTTTATCGCTATTTATTACATGTGTTAGGTTCAATAAAAAAAGTATTTGCTTTAATAAATAATAACTGAAATTCTAATGAAAGGCTAAGAACAGAAAATGTACCCTGCTGGCCCATAATCCAGGACTCGCTGTTCTGCTGTGTGTGCACCAAGTGCAGACCAACATTTTTACACAAATAAAAATATCAACAATGCCCTCTCTCCAGTGAAAATATTTACGCCATTTTGGGCCCAGATGGGCGTAAACTGGCACACCTTTGTGCCCATATGCAAAATGCGATATCCAAATCCCTTGACACCGTCGTCAAAGGAAGCTGCCACGTTTGGGAGAAGCCCCTGGTTTGATCTCTATTAGGCTCAGTAGCCTGGCAAACAAAGAGAGCCCGTGCCCGTGGCACGGTGCCAGTAGCGGCCGTTGCCTGGAGCAGAGGCAGCTGTCTGCGTGGGTTAGATAGTCTGAAATGAAATCAAAGTGGGCTTCGGTCATAGGAGAACCTCTGTGACCGCAAGCTCGTCTGACTTTCTGAACGGTGTCAGAAAAGACAAACAGTCGTTCCGTTACCTAAAAATAGGGCTGGGTGAAAAGCGTCTTTTTAAAATTCCGGTTCTCCCTAGTACAGGGACAAATAATTTTAGTCTGTAGGTGGAAGTGTTATTTTAATTCTTCAATCATATTAGTAGTCATGATATGTAGAATTATGCGTGCATAACGACAGCGAGAGCACTTCAAATGTAATCCATTAGTCGTCGAAAAACATCGGGGCATGCTGAGGACATGATAAGGCACTATATAAACGCAGGTTCCTCTGCCTTTGATTATGCAAGATTGTAACTTTAGCCAGGGATTCAGATATAACCATAAAACAGAGAGACAAAGCTCGAGTGGTTAATGGTTGGTATCTAAATCCTGAAAATTAAACACAGTAATAGCTTTTCACCCTGCGCCATCAATAATTTTTTTTTTTATATAATGTCTATTATGGCCTTGGCTCCATGAAAACAATACTAATGATGGGCAGAAATGAAATGGTATTGATTGAAAATTGTGAGCGGCTCATTGCTTTGTCATTGTTGAGGGATAATGCTGCCCCATAATTTATAGAAAGATATGATGACAAAAAGGTGTCTGTCCTTTCAGGGTGGGGCTGAAAGCACCCGCTATTGTTACAACCACAAGGTGTGGCCTTCCTAAAAAGACCATTGCCACGGCAAAGCCTGATAGCCTCACACTTTGAATTTGTTATTGCTTTCAGATCCTGACTTCCATTCACTGAACTGTACCTAAATATTAACCACTGTTTTAAAATTCTAACCTAAAAACAAACCCCATGCCAAATACTGAACTAAGCAGTTTATAAAGCGAGGTTAAACTGTGACTGATAGTTAGTCATACCTGCAGCAGGGAAATCTTTAAATGGAAGTTTACAGAGAACTCTATTAAATATAATATTCTGAGTAACTCTTACCAGCAGGTTTATAGCACTCTGATAACCGATCACACCAACGATATTGATTCGATCATAATTTAACCCTTAGACTGCTGGCAGCTCGGGGCTCTCTGGGTCAGCTCGTGGCTCCCTGGGTCAGCTCGTGGCTCCCTGGGCCAGCTCGTGATTCTCTGGGTCAGCTCGTGGCTCTCTGGGCCAGCTCGGGGCTCCCTGGGCCAGCTCGTGGCTCCCTGGGCCAGCTCGTGAGTCCCTGGGCCAACTCGGGGCTCCCTGGGCCAGCTCGTGGCTCCCTGGGCCAGCTCGCGATTCCCTGGGTCAGCTCGGGGCTCCCTGGGCCAGCTCGTGGCTCCCTGGGTCAGCTCGCGATTCCCTGGGCCAGCTCGCGATTCCCTGGGCCAGCTCGTGGCTCCCTGGGCCAGCTCGTGGCTCCCTGGGCCAACTCGTGAGTCCCTGGGCCAACTCGGGGCTCCCTGGGCCAGCTCGTGGCTCTCTGGGTCAGCTCGTGGCTCTCTGGGTCAGCTCGTGGCTCCCTGGGCCAGCTCGCGATTCCCTGGGTCAGCTCGCGATTCCCTGGGCCAGCTCGCGATTCCCTGGGTCAGCTCACGATTCCCTGGGCCAGCTCGGGGCTCCCTGGGTCAGCTCGCGATTCCCTGGGCCAGCTCGCGATTCCCTGGGCCAGCTCGCGATTCCCTGGGCCAGCTCGCGATTCCCTGGGTCAGCTCGTGGCTCCCTGGGTCAGCTCGCGATTCCCTGGGTCAGCTCACGATTCCCTGGGCCAGCTCGGGGCTCCCTGGGTCAGCTCGTGGCTCTCTGGGCCAGCTCGTGGCTCCCTGGGCCAGCTCGTGGCTCCCTGGGCCAGCTCGTGAGTCCCTGGGCCAACTCGTGGCTCCCTGGGCCAGCTCGTGGCTCCCTGGGCCAGCTCGTGAGTCCCTGGGCCAACTCGGGGCTCCCTGGGCCATCTCGTGGCTCCCTGGGCCAGCTCGGGGCTCCCTGGGCCAACTCGCGATTCCCTGGGTCAGCTCGCGATTCCCTGGGTCAGCTTGCGATTCCCTGGGTCAGCTCGCGATTCCCTGGGTCAGCTCGCGATTCCCTGGGTCAGCTCGCGATTCCCTGGGTCAGCTCGCGATTCCCTGGGTCAGCTCGTGATTCCCTGGGTCAGCTCGCGATTCCCTGGGTCAGCTCGTGGCTCCCTGGGCCAGCTCGTGATTCCCTGGGTCAGCTCGCGATTCCCTGGGTCAGCTCGCGATTCCCTGGGTCAGCTCGTGATTCCCTGGGTCAGCTCGCGATTCCCTGGGTCAGCTCGTGGCTCCCTGGGCCAGCTCGTGATTCCCTGGGTCAGCTCGTGGCTCCCTGGGCCAGCTCGGGGCTCCCTGGGTCAGCTCACGATTCCCTGGGCCAGCTCACGATTCCCTGGGCCAGCTCGGGGCTCCCTGGGTCAGCTCGCGATTCCCTGGGTCAGCTCACGATTCCCTGGGTCAGCTCGTGGCTCCCTGGGTCAGCTCGCGATTCCCTGGGTCAGCTCGCGATTCCCTGGGTCAGCTCACGATTCCCTGGGCCAGCTCGTGATTCCCTGGGCCAACTCGTGGCTCTCTGGGTCAGCTCACGATTCCCTGGGTCAGCTCGTGGCTCCCTGGGTCAGCTCGTGGCTCTCTGGGTCAGCTCGTGGCTCCCTGGGTCAGCTCGTGGCTCCCTGGGTCAGCTCGTGGCTCCCTGGGCCAGCTCGTGGCTCCCTGGGCCAGCTCGTGGCTCCCTGGGCCAGCTCGTGATTCTCTGGGCCAGCTCGTGATTCTCTGGGTCAGCTCGTGGCTCCCTGGGTCAGCTCGTGGCTCCCTGGGCCAGCTCGTGGCTCCCTGGGCCAGCTCGTGGCTCCCTGGGCCAGCTCGTGGCTCCCTGGGCCAGCTCGTGGCTCTCTGGGTCAGCTCGTGGCTCTCTGGGCCAGCTTGTGGCTCTCTGGGTCAGCTCGTGATTCCCTGGGCCAGCTCGTGGCTCTCTGGGTCAGCTCGCGATTCCCTGGGTCAGCTCGCGATTCCCTGGGTCAGCTCGTGATTCCCTGGGTCAGCTCGCGATTCCCTGGGTCAGCTCGCGATTCCCTGGGTCAGCTCGCGATTCCCTGGGTCAGCTCGTGATTCCCTGGGTCAGCTCGTGATTCCCTGGGTCAGCTCGCGATTCCCTGGGTCAGCTCGCGATTCCCTGGGCCAGCTCGTGATTCTCTGGGTCAGCTCGTGGCTCCCTGGGCCAACTCGTGGCTCCCTGGGTCAGCTCGCGATTCCCTGGGTCAGCTCGTGATTCCCTGGGCCAGCTCGTGGCTCCCTGGGTCAGCTCGCGATTCCCTGGGTCAGCTCGTGATTCCCTGGGTCAGCTCGTGATTCCCTGGGCCAGCTCGTGGTTCCCTGGGCCAGCTCATGGCTCTCTGAGCCAGCTCGTGGCTCCCTGGGCCAGCTCGGGGCTCCCTGGGCCAGCTCGTGGCTCTCTGGGCCAACTCGCGATTCTCTGGGCCAGCTCGTGGCTCTCTGGGTCAGCTCGCGATTCCCTGGGTCAGCTCGTGGCTCCTTGGACCAGCCATTTCCCCTTGGCTTCCTGAAACAGTTCCTGGATCCCTGGGCCAGCCATTTTCCTCCTTTATCTCCCCACCCCTCTTCTGAGAGTACTGATTCATACTGAAGTGTAGTTCTACAGACAGCAAAAAGCTCCCTGGTACCTTGCCCAAGTGGTAGTGCTTTAGTTGTAGGCTAAAGAGTGAGTATCAGCAGACTATTCCACCATAATGGCATTGTCGTTAAGCCCAATCAGTCTCGGCGTAAACCTTTTCAGTTTTTATCGTGCCCTAGAAAAGAAAGACAGAATGAACTTGCATTCACACAGCACCTTTCACGACCTCAGGACGTCCCAAAGCGCTTTACAGCCAATGAAGTAATTTTGATGTGTAGTCACTGTTGTAATGTAGGAAACGTTCCATGGAGGAGGAATGGTGCTAGCCTGATACCGCTGGTGCCGCAGTCTGTCAGATGTACGTGGAGTTGGGGCCTCAGTGTGTGTTTACAGGTCCCACTGTTTCAACCGAGAAGCTGAGTCAAAGAGAAAGCAGAATGAGGAACAGTGGGGAGGGAAGAGAGGCAGGAAAGGCAAGCAGAGCAGCAAAAAAAAACATGAAATAGGGACGTACCTGAAGAAACACAAATGCATTGCAGGAGCGGAACAAGCTGACAGAGACAGAAAGCGATTTGTAAGAAAATATTTGTCAGCTGGCGAAAGAGCCGCAATGGGCTGGGGCACACACGGCAACATTTCAAATAATTTCAAGCAGCGTTACTAAAGCATAAAGTGTAAAACACTGGTAAACACAGATTGAATGTAAATTCAGGGCCTTGTTGGATTTAGTTTAATGCTTGAGCCAGTCCCACATTACAACAGTGACTACACTTCAAAAAGTACTGCATTGGCTGTAAAGCGCTTTGGGACGTCCGGTGGTCGTGAAAGGCGCTATATAAATGCAAGTCTTTCTTTTTCTTTCAGTCACTTATGCAAAGTTTTTTTTAGTGAATTTTAGGGTAGGTTCCACCATCCTGCACCCCCAGCTGGAAAGTCGTGCTCAATAAGGGCATGGGTCAGAGATAGGACTACAATATTATAGCCCTGCAATTTTGACCCACGCTCCCTGTTAGAATGGCTCCCCAGTGGGAGCAAAGGGTCACATAATTGGCTCTTTAGTGCTCATTAAGGTGAGCGGTGTTAGTGCTGGGAAACGGAACATTTTCTATGTCTACACATTCAGTGGCAGCATCAAACACTCCCAAGCCACGTATATCGTGAATAGATATTGGGTAATGATCTCCTCTACTTTGCCCAACAATATTCCCTCGCCCCCAATCTCAAAGCAAGTGACTGCACTAATATGACATTTTCCACTTTCCAGACTAATTAAATGAAACACCATTGCAGTAACCCAATGCACCATCCAGGCCTTGGATGTCTGTTCCAATGTCAAAGTACTGATGGATGTAGAATTTCTGCAGAAAAGATTACAGGGCCATGTTGCAAAATGTTTCAAAGCATTTGTTTCCCGAGCCATTGGCCCAAAAATTAGTCCCGCTACGCGAGAGTACGCACTGTGTACTCTCGCGTATTCTGTCTCCAATTGCCGGTTTTCTGCATGCACTGCGCATGCGCTGAAAACCGGCACTTGGTGAATGGAAAAGGGGGCGGGTCCTAGGTGAACCGCGTGCGCGCTACAGGCTGCGCGCACGCTGTGCACTTAGTGGTTTCAACGCGCAGGTAAGTACGGAAGATTCTAGACATAAAAAAAGGAGGAGTAAGACCCACTTTTAACAAGGTAAGTAGTGAATTAAGTATTATTTTGAATTTTTTTTAACAGGTATATCTTTTTTAGAGACTTTAAAGACAGGTAAGTTTATTTTTATAACTTTTTAAAAGATTTTAAATTTTTTCAAAAATTTAATTTTTTATTTAAAATGGTTAATTTATTTAACTATACTTATTTTATTAATGTGATGGTTTTTTTTAAAAATTTAATTGAGGTTTAGCGGTTCTTTTGGGGGGCTATAGTATTCATAACTTTCACAGCACTTATGTGAAAGTTATGAATGGAAGATGGTGTGCTGCCATTGGCTCTAACTGAGTCACGTGATCCCACAGCTCGCACGAATTAACTACGCCAGTGGGATACGCAAGCCCAGCACAGCAGCTGTCCAGAACATCAAGTTCGTGCGAGCTGGAACTGAAAAAGCCAACGCGGAGTGAGAGATCGCGGGAAGGCCTTACCCTCGCACGAAGGCTTCCTCACGAATTTTTGGGCCAATGTGTTTTCAGTTCAGATTTCAGCTTCATTGTCTTTCAAATTTATTTGTCCTTATTTGAGGGCCTCCAACAGTTCTTGACTATGTTACCCAATAAAATTATAGCAAGCTCTCCCGCCCCATAAAAAATAATCTGTTGGCATTCTGAACTCTAGAATTTCTGTTTGCCAGTTGGTGGACAAGGATCCCGATGTATTCAATTCTGCCTCTTCCCTAGGTCCTTGGCTCCAAAGTGAAGTTTGACTTCAGGCTGCTCAAGCTCCCTCTGTACCCACTCTGTTATGTCCTTCACTCTGGCTTTTGGGAGGCAACAGACTATTTGGGACTTCCAGTCATAACAGCAGAAAATGTTACTATCTTTTTTTCCTAATTCTCAGAGAAAAAACACACACCTCCATTTTGTGAAGTTACTGTACAGTTTTGTTACATCATAGCTGCAGGAGAATACATTGAGGTTGTTGGTATAGTTAAGTGCACACTGGCAAATTGTGCTTTACTGGCTTGGCTCAAGTTCATCTGAGTCAGGGATAATTCAAGGGTTGTGCCTGCACAAGGGGGCCTTACAGAGCTGGGTCATTATCCACTGTGGAGCTTTAATGGCCCAGTCAGGTAGAAAAAAAAATCCTGGATAGCATTTGATCATCATTCAAGTTGTCCTGTGGGACATTCTGGGTGAGTGGGTTTGACTATCTAGGTAAAGTAGGACCCAAGACTGCCTGGTGCTTCTAGAGCTCCAGGCAAAGTCCATACATCACCTTTCTGACTGCCATATGTCCCTCAATTGTTACACCCACAAGCGTTTGTTGTGGGGAGGGTTGTGTTGTGCCACAGGGCAAATTTATCTTCTTGCCGCCACACAGGGCAAATTCACCTTCTTGCAGCCTATAGTGACAGATCTGGCAACTTATAAGTTGCCAGAAGAGCCCATTCTGTAGTGAGTATGGCGTTTGTTCTTGCTTCTGATTTCAATACCCTACCTTGCCATCCTTATCTGCGTCATAGGTATCTAGCACTATATACTTGTCAGAACCCCAGAAGTTTCCTGCACTGCTTCTACCTGAGCCTCCTTTTATATTCCCCCGACCTGGACAATGGTCACTTAAACCCATTCAAAACAGCTCAATCAGCCAAATTTAAACACAGATACATACCGCTTTCAAAACAGCTAATCGACATCATATCCAGCCAGTGGTATTTTCATGCTTAAATTAATAGTTAATTTAACCAGTCCAGTCAGTAGTTGCAAAAATAACCACCAGTTAAACAACTACAAGTATATTAACAGTTAATTAGTGAATAAATATCATATATTACTCACTAACTCCAGTTCACACCAAACACCCAATACCCATGCAGTTGTCTTTTCACTCCACTGGCCTCCTGGAACCACCTTTCTTTCTCTTTAATCGCGCTGGACTACATCCCTTTCTTTCTCTTTAATTCTATTGGACTAAACCCCTTTCTCTTTCATTCTCAAAAAATGTCAATATAGGTAGAATGCAAATTACCCTTATTCTCCCCTGATGCCCTCATTAGCTTTCCATCTGAGAAAGAGGAAGAGATAATTCGACCCGTCTAGCCTCGAGGTGGTAGTGTGGCTATCGAAAAGCACAGAACAAGAGACCTAGAGCTCACATACTGAGATAACTTGTTCTCTTAGCCCCTTTGAATGACCTTAACTCAGATGACTGTCAACAGCAAAAGACTTCGCCCAAGCCCCGTGCGTCCTGATGAGGTGTGAATGGAAATTCTTGCAAACTCAAACATTTGTCTTCTGCATTTTTGTTTTGAGTCCCATGGGGAATCATTACTTTGGCTACAACAACACCAACATATTAGCACTTTTCACATCAGAAAGATGTCCCTGAGCACTTTTTAGATTGGAGAATGAAATGGATACCAAGTAGGAGGGAAAAGAATTGGTAGAATGGAGTTAAAGGGTGGGTCAAAAGAGTGGTTGAAGAGAAAAGTCTTTTGAACATTGTCTTTTGAAAGCAAGGAGGGAGGAGGTAAGGCAGAGGGACTTTGGGAGGGAGTTCCAGCAGACAGGGACATTGTCGCTGAAAACACAGCCACTAATGGAGCAAAGACAATCAGGAATGAGAAGTAGACCAATGTCGGAGGATTGAAGGGTGTGAGCAGGGACATAGAGCAGAAGTAGGTCACTAAAGCTGGAACGAGGCCATGGAGGCACTTGAAGGTGAGAATAAGGATCTTGAAATTGATTTTTAGTGGCACGGGGACCCAGTGGAGCCTGGTGAGGGCTTGGTTAATGGAAATGCAGGGTTTTGAATGGGTAAGGATATGAGGAGCAACATTCTGAATGGGTTTCAGTTTGTGGAGGATGGAAAGTGGGGTCGGGGGAGGCTGGGTAGGAGAGATTTTGCAAAGTAGCAAAGGCAGGGATTAAAGTCGCACTAGTAGAAGGGAGAGGTAGGGGTGGAGATAGACAAGGTGGAAGAAAATGATGATTTTGGTGGCAGTGCAGATGTTTAGAAGGAAACCTCTTTCATCCTTTTGGACCATAGGTTGCAGTGCAGAGAGCTCCCATTTTATCAACAAGACTAAATTCAGAAATATAAGCAGTTAGTGCACTTCAGAAACTTCCCATTCATTAAGAGTGGATGGGTTCTGTATAATATGCATACTCTAAATGCTACTTAGCAGACAGAACTTCACCAAGGAGATAGCAATTGGCACTTTGCCAGTGAAATGGCTAGCTTAAAGGCTAGTTTTAAAACCGTCCCAGATGAGACCTCACATCAAATAATTAGCTCCCCAAGTCCAATGTTATAGTCATGGTGGAGTGTATATTTCTCAGTACATATGAGAGTTGATTTTGTTAATCAGCTGTCATAAAACTTCTACTTTTAGTAAATACATAGCATAATACCAGAAGGGAATTTTTAAACATTTCTATGCTGGTTTTCTGCTATATAGGTTTATAAATTTTCAGCTATATTTTTCTGATAACCGGAACATTTTCACAAGCTCCATTTCAAACTCCTTATTCCAGTAAAAAAACTGCCTCCTTGGACAGTTTCTGAGATACTTCTCTCAGTGACCCACAGGCCGTACTCTGCCAGGGACTCCAAGACCATTGGGTATGAGAAATTCCATCAGTGCGCATGAAGCATGTAGAAGATTCATATGAGACTGGACCAGTGTACGAACAGATTGTATACCACACACCTACTGCAGTGATGTCACATAACAAAAGGTAACATTGGCCTGGAACTGGCAGCGTTCACCGTCACTTCGCCTTTGAAACTGACCACAACGTCAGGATTTAGCGCATGCGCAGCCCAACACAGAAATGCTGAGGTTGCGGTCAGTCATTCACTGCTGTTCCACAGGTTGCGTTGTGCTCCCCACCATCCCACCCCACAGAGCCGGCAATCAGTGAAATCTCTCAAATCAGGGACACTGACAAAAACTTTGGCTCCTCCACAGTAATTACGCTGTTAAATTCCCCACTAAAAGTTAGACCCAAAAGGATTAGGTGTAAATGGGCTTTTAACAGTGTTTTGCCTGCTAAGCAAAGATTATGGCCCTGAAAAAACAATTTTAATTTTGCGCAGTGTCAAATTTATCCATTTTAATAAAAAACAAAATTTTGAAGAAGCTTTAAAACATTTTTTTTTTGTAAATTGACTGGTAGCGCCCCAAGCAGGAAGCGGGGCGCTACTGGAAGGGCTCCCCCTCCTTCTTCGGGTGCTACCAGTGAATCGTGGCACTACGTGCAACAGCGCCATGTGTGTTGGCATGCAGCGCCACGGTATTGCAGGCCTCCCTCCCCTGATTAAAGGGGAGAGGCCTAGCGCTGCACACACCAGGGCCCTGCTGGACCAAGAGGAGTGCTGGACTGAGCGATCGCGGCCGGCAGCCCTAATGTAAGAGGGGATGGGGGCAGATGCTGGCAGGCGGCCAGAAAAAAATGGCCGCCCGACACCTGCCCCTTTAATTATCGCTGCCGCGGCTGCAGAAACACCACCCTGACCCTGTCGGACATATCGTCCGGCGATAGGTATGGGGACGCAGCCGAAGTTTGTAGCCCGGGGGCGAGCGGGGCGCTGCACACGGCGATGACGTCATCGCCAGAGGCGCAGCAGCGCGGGGCGCTATCGGCTACCGCCGCAGCTAATCTCCTGCTGAATTTCGCGGGAGGCGTTAGCGGCAACCCGCCCGAGCGCTAGGGGCTTTGCGCCCCATTAGCGCCTCCCAGGGGCGCTAACGGGAGGCACAAAGCAACCCAATTTTTCCCCCATAGAGTCAGTTTTTCTATCCAGTGTCCCTGATACGAGGTGAAGTAAGAGTGACAGGTAGCACTTAAATTCAAACTCAGCACTTTGATGCAGGTACTAACCTGAGCCACCGTGAGCAGGCTGAAAGAATGGGTGGACGGCCAATGCACTCCCAGGCCTTATGATTATATTGGCTGCTTGGAGGTGTGCAGGAGCAGGATGACCATGTGGGGATTTAGAGGTTGACTTAGTGCTGTACCATTCTGTTTCCCAGTGTTCGGAATTTACAGGCCTACCGGTGTAACTTAAAAGAAAATTGAGTGACGACAGCATCACAATGGCTTTCACATTTGCTGAGCTGGTGCAGAGGCACTTGTTGGCATCAATAATTGAAAAGACAAAAAAAAAGGAGTGAGCTGTCAACTTTTATTAAACCCGAAGCAGATGGCTTAATTTTTGTTTTTAAAATTCAGAGCATGTTTCCCACTCGCCAGTGCCAGTGAACTCAATTTTTTGGCTGTGCAATCATGCTGCAGGTGATGTCATTAAGACATGGTCGCAGTTTGAAACAGCCTGAGCTGTCCCAGGAAACATGCAGTTGCCCCAAATGGCCAGCAGGACAACACAGAGCCCTTAAAATGATTAGTGAGGAGCAAGCTGGGTCTGTCTGCAGTGTACTTATTAGCCAAGGAACTTTACAGATCCTGGGCGGGGCTAAACTGATGACTTGGCAGCAGGCCGAGCATGCTGGGCCTCAACTTATGTGACAGCCACTAAAGTAACTGGACCGGAGTAAATGGTAACCAGAGATCTACAGCTTATCGGGCGTTTAGTAATACTGCCTTTATTGTAGATTGGTGCAGTTTAACATACTAGTTGATATCTATGAATGAGTTAATTTGTCTGGAGAAGAGGTTCGAGTTTGCATGTGAGGTCTAAAGGACCTCATTACTAAGCTTTTGCTTCTTTTGCGCATCACCGCATGTGTAATAGCTTCAAATAACTTGTACGTAAACTTTTGGTTTGAAATCTGACCTCCGTTTTGCAATTGATTTCGGCAGTCCTTAAGTTACGTTGAACATAATTAAAGGTTTACAACCTGTGTAAAATAATTGGGTTCTGATGGTAGGAGCAAAAAAGGATAAACTTTTATACATTTATACATAGCATCTTATCACCTCCCCTCAAAGCACTTCACATATAATCAATTCCTCGGAAGTGCATTTACTATGTCAGTGAACATGGCAGCCATTTTGCCTACAGTAAAGTCCCACAGACAGCAGTGAGGTTAACAATCACTTTTCTTTCGCTTGCTGGTTGAGGAAAGAATGAATGTTGGCCAAAGGACCTCTGCTCTTCTATTGGATAGAGCTAATGTCCACTTGATCAGACAGATACAGTCTCAGTTTAATGTCTTCATTTGAAGGACATCACCTTCAATAACTCAGTACTTGTCACTGACAACAGGTGTTAGCCTACATTATGTGCTCAAGTCCTGCAGGGGAGGCTTGAACCCATAACCTTCTAGCTTAGAAGGTAAGAGTGCTACCAACTGAGCCAAGCTGACACTTAACATAGAAGAAGCTGTTGTTGCAATGTCACAATAACAACAGCAATCAGTGTCAGTCTGTGGTAGTGAACTGAGCCAAGGCCAACAAATCATGGTGAGAGATTGAGAAGACAGAGTTGGACATGGAAAAGAAGAACACAAGTAAAAAACAGGATTACTTATAAATGAAATATAAGCAAGAAAAAATAAAGCAATTAGGAAATGCATGTGTAAGTCTGTATCAAATGCTCCCATATTATACTGGATGTAGTTTACTCAAACCATGTACCTCATTATCATTTGACACAAATAAAACCACATACAGCACCACATGTAGGAATGAGTGTCTGGCATTGCGCGAGGTTGAAATTGTACTGTGCGATATCAGTAACAAAATCTCCAGCATTCTGACTGGGGCCAAGGTGAAAATCCAGCTGGAAAATGGGGCAGGACTTGGTTCCGCTAGAACTCCACCCCTTATTTTTTAAGATGAGCCATTTTCCGGTGGGGGTAGGGCATGGGTGAATCTTCCACCCGCTTGCACGGAGGGCCAACAATGACACGGACTGGTTGGCCAAATGTCCTGTTTCCGTGTTGTAACTTCCATGTTGCCCCAAATTAAAAGGGCTATGCACGGGAGAGTTCCCAGCGTACCCCAGGAATTCCACCCATTCCGCCCTCAGGTGTACTCACACCAGCTCTCAGCTCTGCTGAGGCCTCAGGAAAGGCTCCAGAACTTAAACAAGCAAAAGTAATCGATCCCAGGAGGACTTTCAGTTTCTTATTTCTTACCGAGTGTGCCTCACTGAAGCACCGATCTAAAGATTCAGTTTTATGAGAGATGGCCAATGTTTCCATCCAAAAAGAGATGAGACTTTGGGCCGAACAGCAACAACAACATTTCAAGCAAGAGGGGGGAAGGCCCATTAGGACCTGAATGTTTCCAAACAACTGACTGGATTTTGTTCTCAAAATATACCCCGCGCACAATGAAAACAGATCCTAGCTGGAAACTACGGCCATTTGTTGATTAATTAGGTTTTCCTTTCAGGCAACATATTTTCACCATGACGCAGGTTTGAAAATTATACTGTGCAAAACCAATCAGCATAAACACTGTGAAGCAGCAGTAGCTTAACGTACCTTAACTCAGCATGGTTCAGTGTTTGAATGTAAATAGTCAATTTTTTTCACAGCTTGTAATGTATTAATTGGTTTGGTTTCTCAAAAATGTTGTTACATGTTCACTAAACGCTGCGTTCTAAAAAAAATTTTTTAAAATGAAGCAAAATTATGGGGAGAACTGAGACATGCAAATATATTAAAACACTATGTTTTCATCTCAGGAGAATCGAGCCAGGCATGAGACGGAGGGTACAAGCTGCTTTCTATGATAGCTGTAAAGTGTCCTAAGTGAAATAGCTTTGGACTCTTTAAATATTGTTCCCAGTATGCACTTGTGTTTATAGTACTAAACTGTACCAAACAGCACTAATTTGGCTCTCTCACTTGGAAAGGGCAAAATAGAATGGAACAGTCACGCTGGTACAGTAAAATGATTGTTATAATAGTATTTTTCTGTATGTTAGTCAGACGAAGGATGATACTGCTATTAATGGACTATTTCCTTACCTTGCATACAGTGACTGGACCAAGCACAGGGGCACGGTAGCATAGTGGTTATGCTACTGGACTAGTAATTCAGAGGGCTGGATTAATGATCCAGGGACTATGAGCTCAAATACACACCATGGCAGCTGGGGAATTTAAATTCAGTTAATTAAATGAAGCTGGATTAAAAAGCTAGTATCAATAATGGTGACCATGAAACTACTGGATTTGTCGTAAAAACCCATCTGGTTCACTAATGTCCTTTAGGGAAGGAAATCTGCCGTCCTTACCCGGTCTGGCCTATATGTGACTCTAGACCCACAGCAATGTGGTTGACTCTTAACTGGCCTCTGAAATGGCCTAGCAAGCCACTCAGTTGTACCAAACCGCTGCGACAATGTCAACACTATGGGAATACCTTCACCACAAGGTCTGCAGCAGTTCAAGAAGGCCACTCACCACCACCTTCTCAAGGGCAATTAGGGATGGGCAATAAATGCCAGCTTTGCCATGTTAGGTAGGGTACTGTTTAGATAAACTAATAGGAGAGCAGCTTGTAGCCTAGGCTTCATGGCTGGCTTGCTTTTCCTCCGATTGCAATGAGTAGTGACATCGAAAAATGAGATGTAGGTTTTTTTTGGTAGGAAAACTATATATACTCATTTACGATGTCGCTACACATAGGAACCAGAGGAATTCGAACAGTTTAAAATTTCCCTAGAAATACCAGGTCGTTATGCATACTAGTCTTTGCCCACAGAGTTTCCCTATTATCCTGATAATGAATCTCAAACACAAGTGCAAAAATATCTCCGTCCCTGAAGAAGTGGGAGATCCTTTCCTGTTTTTCTCTTCTAATGGTTTGTAGCAAGCACACGGAGCCATAATAAACTTAGCCAGTTTGGCGACTTGGACAAGTGAGAATTAAAATGATCTGAACTGCCAGTGGGATGCTCCCAGTTTTGCTAGTTGTAAGGCGAGTGAATTGTCTTACCATAGGTAACAAAAAGTCTTGTCACCACCACACAGTTTTGTGTACTTCATGGCCAGTGTCCCAGAGGGGATGAGTACTTTGACGCTCCATACAAATCTGGCCAGTTCTAATGAATACTCTGCGCAGATACTTTGGTTTCTCCATGTTTAGAGGTGAATATGTTATAATACCTTTCTGTGAAAGAGAGAATAATCTAGGCTTTATCTACAATAATTGAATAAGCAAGCTGTTCCATCAGGCTAAAGGGTGTTTTTTTTATACTGAAAATAAATAACCTAAAACTGAAGAATATATTAAATTAACTAAATTTCCTTCTTCACCAAACATCTCTGGAATAGGACTTATTGTTACCAAAGAGCTGCTATTTATATACCCTGTCTAAAAGAAGTACTTTTTATACTGATCTCCCCTCCTTACTGAAATGGCCTTTCTAGGATTCTTCTCCTTCGGGTTAACCCTTTCTCTGCTGTCCTTGTTTTTTTCGTATTCTCTCCCAGATATGCACAAGTCAAAGAAAATTCAACTGCCTTAACCACCCAGGACATATTGCAAAATGAACAAGCAACACAAAAACATTTCAGACACGACTTTTCACTTGTCACACCAGCTGGCAGAGTAGTATAGCCATCAGAAGCTATGGGACATATTGGGGCTTCATAGCCTCAACTGGTACGCTGCTTGACGCATTTGCTTAAAATTCTTTGTACACGACCGTAGCAGATTGGGACCAGCCTCGAGTAATGCAGTGATCTTTTCTGGTCCTGTTAACATTCCTTGTTAACCCATTTCAAATAAACGACTGCCTTAAAACAACGCACAAGGGAATTTCATGCAACCACATTAACCAATGCGCCACCAGAGGAAATGAAATCCCTTTGTGGTATAGCAGCTTGATTCAGATGAAGGGAAATCGTGATTAGAAAAGCAATTTCTTTTAATAAATACAGAACTCCTGAGACCTGCGTGCTAACACACCCCAATCAGGACACCAAGACCAGAAATGGCTCAAGCAATCTGATACAAAACTTAAATTTAAAATTCACATAACTTTATGAGATAAGGAGCACATCTGGGATCACTTTGGGCAGTTGCATGATGGCTGCTTTCGATTCTTCTGAGTGTGAGTGTGTTAACTAGTTGGCGTACTTGACAGATTAGACACTATAAAACCATTGCAAATGGCCTCAGAGGAGTGATATAAGCAGCACCGAAGCAAATCTAAATGCATTGATTACTGATTAAAACTTACAGGCATGATGTCTACTGAGCTTGAAGAAACAGATACAGTATTCCCTTTCCCAAAATGTAAAAGTGTTGGGCAACATGCTGTAAGCACTTAAGTCATGATAATTGAAGGATAATTGTTCTTTCAATTGGTAATTTTCTGAGAGTTTCTTGAAAAGCACTTTTTCCACTCGTCCAAGTGAGCAATATTAGCGCTGGGAATTAGAAACACGTTTCCATTTTTGGCACCCTGGGTCAGCAAGAATCACTCCCAGATTGGGTGAATTATGGTTAGATGCAAACTAAAGTGCCCTCTACTCTGCCCAAAACTCAGAAGAGCACCCACTACTGCAACCAATGTGGCATTTTGTTATTTCTCACATCGGTCGCCCCGTGGCCCCTCAGAATGAGATTGCCAAATTATTTTTGTACTTTGGGCCCTTGTTCAGTAAGAAGAGGTCTGAAATGTGATGTAGGCGAATGTACGCTCTCTATTTTTCTTTCGATTTATAATTATAATATTCTCAGTTATAGGGCGGTTCTCTAGATAACTATGACAGGAATGGGCAGGCAGGAATGATATGGGACAAGAGGACCCACACCGAATGATTGCAATGTAACTAGTGTCACTAGAGTACAGAGCATTGTCTCAGTGGTAACACTCTTACCTCTGAGACAGAAAGTCATGGGTTCAAGCTGCACTCCAGAAACTTGAGCACATCATTTAGATTGACACTTTAGTGCAATACTGACAGAGGTGCTGTCTTTCAGATGAAATGTTAAAATGAGGCCCTGCCTTCCCTTTTAGGCTGATGTAAAAGATGCCATGGTATTGTTTGAGGAAGAATGGGAGAGTTGTCCTGACCAACATTTATCCCTCAACCAACACCAGTAAATACAGATTATTTGGTCATTTATCTCATTGCTGTTCGTGTGCAAACTGGCTGCTGCATTTCCCTACATGACAACAATAACTACACTTCAAAAATACTTCATTCACTGTGAAGCCTGAGGACGTGTGTATTAATGCAAGTCCGTTCCTATAGGCCCTCCTTAAATTACATCCAACAAAAATGTCCCTGTTGTCTCCACAGTTTGTGGCAATTAAAATGAATTTTTGGATGGGTATCAGAGTTGACAAAAGCTTTCGGTGTATTTTTCTGCAGCTAAAGGAAACCTTCAAGGTCACAAAGTCTAACTGAGATCAATTAGCGATTGTTTCTCTTGAGATTGGCAAATTGGGTGTAAATTCTTGGCTCCTCTCTAAAGTCAAGGGAGCCCATCGTGAAATGGCTGGCTTTTTTTTGTTTTTTTAAAGATTGATTTGCATCTGTAATAAATTGGAGTGTGAGAGGCACATGCTAGACACGAGACTTTTATACACTGGGAAGGCCAAGTCATTTATTCTAGCAAGTGATTTGTTATCCCTCACATCTGCTAAGAAGCTCCCAGCTTCACTGTCTCCGAGACTTTTTACTCAAAATTACGGTACTTGGGAAGCAAATCTTGCCCTCAGTATGAGGTACCATAATTATTATTTTTTTTTATTTGCATTGATAGATTGACAATCTGGTAGCTTACAACTTGTTTATGCTCGAACTACATTCAGAACATAGCCCTGAGCATTCAGGAAAAAGTCATGGAAAGTGTCCCTCCATCTTTGCAGAAAAACACTGCATAGATTTGGTGTTATTGCATCCCCCCACGCATCTTTTACAGCTACTTGAAATTAATGAGGTTGCATTTGCTTACAACTAAAAGGAATAAATACACAACTGAGACTTGTTCTGTTTATCATCCATTAGCAGTATTAACTATAAGGAGCATCATCGTGCTGGGAAAGTGACACATTTTTCCATAGGTTTGTGGGACAGAGAAGTTAATGACATGATTATTTTTATATATTAGTTCTCAGGATGTGGGTAATGCTGGCAAGGCCATATTTTATTGCTTATCCCCTTTTGTACTGAGAAGGTATTGGTGGACCTTGTTCATCAAGTCATTGTGTTACGACTGAGTGGCTACTTCATAGGGCATTAAAGAGTCAACCATGCAGAGTAGGGCTGGAGCCACATATAGGCCAGACAAGGTAGGGGTGGCAGGTTCCTTTCCCTGAAGGACATTAGTGAACTAGTTAGGTTTTTACCACAATTTAGTAGCTTTTATTATTTTTTTTCTGGTGCTAATGCATAAATTACCAGTCTAAATAAATTAAATTTCATATGTCGCCATGGTGGGATTTGAAGTTATGACCTCTAAGTTGCTGGTCCAGGACCACAACGACTACACCACCGTACCCAATGAATTGATTAGCGATTACATCATCACATCACTAATCAAGTCTGCCAATAACTTGTTTCATTAACTTTGATTAAAAGTTTATTAGAAAGCAAATGATATTCCTCTTTAAATCCAACAAAATTGGATGAATTTTTCTCCGCAACTAATGAATTAATAACGAAACCACACTCCCAGAAATCACACATTACAAAGCTGCAGGTTCCTGTGATTCCATTTATGGGAGTTTATTGTGGAGGAAAACTGGAGTTCTCCAATTTTCAATTGAAGGAGGAATATCAAACACTTCAGGGATTCTTGCAAAAACACAGTGCAGCAGTTTGTGGAGAGGTATCTTCATCAGGATGAAATTTCCCCACAGCAAAAAGCTCAGCTCTGATACTGAGTTTGTAGAGGGTGCTGGTCCAGGACTTAGACCCTGTCCGGATCCCTCTACCTCCTCCCTAACAAAAAAAAACATAAATGAAAACAATGATGATGCCCCTTTAAGTCATAAAAAGTACAGTATTTCCCACTTCATACTGGACTTAGTATTGAGATACAAATAAGAGAGTAAGAGTAGGAAGAAAGCAGAGTAACGTGATCCCTTTTCCCCCAACTAAAGTTGCCGGCTAAGTTAATTGCAAACTAAATAAGATCATCCATCCTTTGTTACAAAGAAATATATGTATTTAAAAATAATTATAGATTAAAGAGAGAAAAAAAAAGCGCTTGTTCGAGGCACGGCAGATTGACTGAGGCGTTGGAAGGTCTGCTTTTTCTCTATGAACACTGTAGCTGTCTTGGCATGCTGTCGAGGAGCTGGCTGCGCTCAGCTGGTGGCGATATTCTTGGCTGTAAAAGCAGTGCTTGCCCTCTGCCACTCACGGGGAGCAATTCTGTTGAACTGTCTCATCCTGACATTTTCATCATCAATCTCTTCATTAGCAGCCTGGCTGCAGACAGAGAGCACAAGCAGGCGGCAGCCCTTTGTCACATCTCAAGGAAGCACCAGGCTTAGGAACCTTGTTCTTTTTCTTTGTGTTGCGGGGGTGGGGGGGGGGGGGGGTTTGGTTGGTGGGTGGGGGTGCGGGGGTGGGTGGAGGAGAGATGGAGCGATGTTGTGGCAAAAAGCTATGGCACTGTGAAAATTAGAGGAACTAGCAAACTAAACAATAACTATCCCTTTCGGAAACCTTTGTAGGTTAAACATTCAAAATCTCTTCCATTTACTTTTCCTAATTTACTGCCACACTGATACTCAGTCAGCACATTCTTTTTAACACACATCAGTCTTAAACTTAAGTGGCAATATTTCATTTGTGTCAAATGGACTTCCCCAGAAATAAATGTGTCACAAGAATATTATTTTGGTCAGCGTTTCTCCTAGTTTACTTTAAGTTAAGTAAACTTGGAGAAAGCCTGACCAATATAGTATTCTTGTGATACATTTATTTCTGGCAACGTCCATTCGGCACAAGTGAAATGATGTCACTTAAGTTTGAGGCTGGGAAGGGGAGCTCCAAGATCTGCATTGTTAAGAGTATTTCCAATGCTCAGTCTTCCCTTGTTTTCTGCAAGTTGCATTCAAAGCACCTTAGGAGATATGAATGGACTCCGGGGGGAGCATTCGGGACGGGTGGGAGGGCACGTCCCATGGGGATCTCAGAGTGAGGCCTGAGCCATCATAACTCCTGGGTCTCATTTAAATATTCCAGCACTTACGGTGAAGATAAGATGTCACCGGAGGGAACGGAGCGACCTCAAGCCGGTAAGTGGATTGGACCTAATCTGAACGCCCTCCCACGCACCATTCCTGCTTTGCGAGGGGGGTTAAAATCAAGGCCCAGATGAAAGGCATCATTTGCATATTTAGGTTCACTTTTCTGACAAATGCAATGTGTCTGTTACATTGAACTGGATCAATAACATGGGAGAAGATCTTGTCCGTGTGCTTAAGCCGTTCGGTTCCGAGACTCCACTCCTGGTGTAGAGTCTCGATCAATGGGAGTGCAGAACAGAGAATCGGGTGCAGTGGTCAGTGCTCCCTCTGAGTCTCAGATATCCTCATTTTCTGGCCATTGATTTAATTGTAAATTTTAAGCTTATGTGTAAAGTAAAATCGTAAACCCGTTTATAAAGAACAGTTTTATAATTTCTCTATTTGTTGCCCATAGAGAAAATCTCTCTCCCCTTCATGATTTTTACAAATGTGAGTATTCCTTAAAGGTTTATTATTTTACAGAAGGCAACTCTCAGATACAGACTGCTAGCATCTTAGGGGGAAAAATTGGGTCGTGCCCCCTTTGGGACGCTAACTTCGCCGGGGCGCTACTAACGAGGCGTAAAGCAACCCAATTTTTCCCCCTTAATATTTAATCAGACCAGTTTGTAAACTATCAAAGCCAACATCACCTGGTCAGAGCAGACTCACGTAGGGATCTTGCGTTTATTTTTGTTTAAGCAACGCTAAATTCAGAACTGCACATTCATCTAACACTGGAAATTTCTAGGAAATCAGTTCTTCAGATGCAACATGACTTAAAACGGGTTTAAATTGGCTTTTCTTATGTTGTAACATTCACAATGTGTCGTAGCTAGATGCCCAGTGAATTTATGATGTCACAAGCCTTATTGTTCATTGCCAATGGTCTCTGTGCCTGCATCCTCTATACATATGTTATATAAAGTAAGGGAAGGTCATTACAGAGACACAGTGTAAGGCACGTGCATGTAAATGCTTTGCCATTCACACATTTAATGGCCCTGAAACAACTTGGGACTGTGCACACGCTTGGAAGTCACGTTTATATCAGTC
Organism: Squalus acanthias; assembly: GCA_030390025.1. NCBI lineage: Eukaryota > Metazoa > Chordata > Chondrichthyes > Squaliformes > Squalidae > Squalus > Squalus acanthias. The sequence continues at coordinate 22,785,512 of CM059425.1, forward strand.
ATATCTGACCACCCATTCGTCTGAGACACAGCCCACCATCATCTGATTAAGAGTGGAGTTCAGGCAGGGGAAAGTGGAGTTCAGAGAGCAGAGTGGAGTTTTGGCAACAGGATTGATTTACTGTCATGGATTTACATAGGTATGAAAGTTGATGCGTAGAGCTGCCTAAAATCAACAGCAATCTGCATTTCTCACGTACAGAATGAAGTCTCAGAATGCTTTGCAAGGCAAAGGGAAAAAGTGGACACTGAGCAGGAGGGAAATGGAAAGGGGATGGTTAGATGTGAAAGCACTGTCAAAGCAAAATGTTTTAAGAGGTGGTAAGTCCAAAGGATTCAATGAGGGAGTTTCAGAGGGACAGGCATGGAGGCTACAGAGAGATTTGAAGGAGAGGATAAAGACTTGAAATCAGGTTGCTGAGACATATGGAGCCTGGGGAGCTTGGCATAGATGGGAACAATGGGTCAGTAGGACTTTGCGTGGGTGAAACATTGGTTGTACTCTTGATACTTACTGCTGATTTTCCAAAGTCTGTTTAAAATCCAAATTGCATTTGCAAGGGATCAGTCGGATACTTTGGAAAGGATAGCATCCATGCAAGGATGAAAACACCATAGTTGGAAAAGGATACGGAAAAATGAAATGTGTACTGGTCTGATCTAGCTCTGTCAATGCAGCTACAGCCAAGGTGTCTGTGTGTTGTCTACTACATGTGCAACACCCACAGTCTCAGACTTATTCAACACAGAAAAATTAGAAAAGAACATTTGACCCCCAGTTGGGTTGTGGGGAAGGAACATATCCTGTGCGGCGTTCCATGCAGTGCCAGATAGATCCAAAAGCAATGTGAAAAGAGCCACTATTTTTCAGGAATTAAGGAACTAAGAAATCACAGAATGAGAAAAAGCCACTGATGACCCAACACAGACAACAAACCACCCTATTATACTCTCTACCCAAACCATGTTCAATCTACCCCATCATGCCCTCTACCTAAACCATGTTCAATCTATCCCAGCATAGACTCTACCCAAACCATGTTCAATCTACCCCATCATGCCCTCTACCTAAACCATGTTCAATCTACCCCATCATAGACTCTACCCAAAGGGAAAGTTCTGCATAAATGTTCCTTGATACCCAATGGTAGTCAAGCAAAACTCCAGACTATTCATCCTTCCTCAGGTCTCCATTATTTAACATGGGCCTCTTGTCTTCCAAAAACAACCCCCTCTCCACCCGCCCCCCCCACCCCCCGCAGCACCAGTAGCAGAGGACTATTGTGCGCGTGACATATTTGATCATCTATTAATGACCTCTAATACTAACCATTGTGCAAATTCCATCTCATTGCAGAACCTAGTAACATTACATTTATGTTTAGCTAATTGGATCATATTCGTGGTGAAAGAAAACATCATGGATAAAACGATATGTTACAAAGAAGGGCTGTCAGCTTCAATCGTTCTCACTTGTGCACACACAATCTGTTCTCCCACTGTGCACTGGAAGATAAAAGGCAATAAAAAGTAAAACAGATAAATACTATGGAGTGGGCCCACCACTCAGTGTAGTGCTAAACTAATAGGCTGCGTCCACATCAAGGTGAGATGATGAGTGAAACTGCAGCACTGCCTAGAACGAGCTAATGAAAACTGGCAGCCGCGTCATCTTGAACTGCTTTTGGGTATTTCTCAGTGGCCAGTCAGAGGTCAACAATGACTACCTGCTCGCGCTCATAACTCACACGTGACACATGGGCAGAAACTAGTTCCAGAATAACATAAAATGCTGAATCGCCAGAGCCATTTTAACATACATTTTCTTCCTTTATAGGAAGACTGGTTGATTGAAACACAGAAATTGCTACTGGTTGAGATTCTGAAATGCTGCAAGAGGAACTCGATAATGAGACAAGCAAAGCTGGAAGAGGAGAAGGATGAGGCGATGAAGACGGGACCATCTTTGTAACAAACATTCAAGTAGTCTAGAATAAAATTACAAATGGAAGTTAGGTAAGTTTAACCAGCTGGAATCACTGTGATGGAGTACAGCTCACACTGGGGTAGTGTTTGAAGCGCCCCTATAGACACAGCACATACAGACACAGCACATACAGGCACAGAATGTATAAGCACACTACATGCAAACGCAGCACATACAGACCCAGCTCATATAGGCACAGCTCATACAGGCACAGCATATATAGTCACAGTACATGCAAACACAGCTCATACAGACACAGCACATACAGGCAAATTACATGCGAGCACAGATATACAGACACAGCACATCATGTCCAGACACATTATACATGTCATTTTTTTTTTACAAATTTCAGCAGAACCCAGTAAGATCACATTTATGTTTTTTCTAATTGGATCATTTTCATGCTGAAAAAAATCCAGCACATACAAACACAATATATACAGACCTATTTACATGATGTGACTGGACATTGATGTATGCACCAGCATTTTTGAAACAATGATATTTTAGAGTGCTTTACCTTTTAATCACGATTCTGTAACTTGTAAGTTATACAGTGGGGCTCATTTTTGAAATAAAACTGGTGTCTAATCAATGAGTGCAGAGAATCCGCGATTTATTGCTTGAATGAGATAGCTCTCCTGATCCATCAGTAGTGAGGTCATAATTAAATCAATACAGCCTCGCTCACAGTCGTATTAACCATTATACCACTACGCTCATTTGTGAAGCAATGTTATATCGTCACAACTGGGTCTGCTCTTCCATAAAACAATATTGGAGAATCGAGGATCTCTGAATCACATACGAGCTTATACCAGATGTCTCCTAATTGCTGACGTTGACCCAGTATCTAACTGCCACTCTTTCCATGAACTACAAATACCGCCAAAATTAGGACAAAGGCAATAACTAACATAATATTAGCCACAGAAAAGCACCACTGAAAAGGTATTTCCACAGGTCAGCATATTCAAAGATGTTCTAATTCCTCTTGCAATGCTGGTCAACTCTTCACAACTTTTTCTCTCCAGCTCCTTCTATAATCCTGCTCCAACCTCCTTCCGCCTCTGCCCATTGTCCAGGTCTTCTAAATAGCTGATTCCCTGCAGCTGCTCCAATGATCCAGGTCATAGCTTTGCTTCATCTCTTCTTCACAAAAAATGTTCTTCATCCTCTGCAATTTAGGGCTCTTTTGGCAGTTGCCTCCTTCTCCCATGCTTCCCTCCAGTTCATCCTGTGATCTAGGTATCTCTTACTGGCAGGTTCGCTCCATCTCCTCCTATGGTCCAGGTATCTCTTACTGGCAGGTTCCCTCCATCTCCTCCTATGGTCCAGGTATCTCTTACTGGCAGGTTCCCTCCATCTCCTCCTATGGTCTAGGTATCTCTTACTGGCAGGTTCCCTCCATCTCCTCCTATGGTTCAGGTATCTCTTACTGGCAGGTTCGCTCCATCTCCTCCTATGACCCAGGTATCTCTTACTAGCAGTTTCCCCTCCAGTTTATCCTATGGTCCAGATATCTTGTACTGGCAGTTTCCAGTCAGATCTTCCCACAGTCCAGGTCTCCTCTTGGTGGTTTCCCTCGAGCTTCTCTTACAGCCCAGATATTTGCTTCAGTGATCCAGTTTATTTCAGTTGTGACTTCCATCCATGTTTTTCCTACCATTTCTGTTTCGCCCACTGTCAGCATCCCTCTCACTCTAGTCGTTCCTTAGACCGGGCCCCTGCATAAGTGCATTGTAGCAAAATGTAGCTCCCTGAGATGATTCTCAGAGAATACAACCACACACATATAATAGATGTAATTGCTTTAGCACAGCTGCTTATGCCAATGTCACTGGACATTGCTTTGTCATCTGTAAAACTGAATAGTACTTAGAAAAAAATGTTATTAACAGAACTCACAGCTGGATACAGTTTTCATGTTACTTATGACTCCAATCAGTTTAGTTAACTGATGATTTTATTACTATTATACAGTTGGGTTCACTCATGGGAAATGTAAAAAAAAACTTGCTTAATCCCATGTCCAGTCACATATTCCAAATAATCCACATTGTAACTTCTATATTTGAAGACCATGATACTTTAGTTTTGATTTGCAAGGTGTGCTGCAATGCATTTGCCCAATGTAATTTGTTGCATTTGCACAGTACATTACAGTGGATTTGTACAGTGCATTGGAATGGATTTACACAGTCCATTACAGTGGATTTGCATAGTACATTACACTGGATTTTCACAGTCCATTACTGTGGATTTGCACCGTCCATTACAGTGGATTTGCACAGTCCATTACAGTGGATTTGCACAGTTCATTACAGTGGATTTTCACAGTCCATTACAGTGGATTTTCACAGTCCATTACAGTGGATTTACACAGTCCATTACAGTGGATTTGCACCGTCCATTACAGTGGATTTGCACCGTCCATTACAGTGGATTTGCACCATCCATTGCAGTGGATTTGCACCGTCCATTACAGTGGATTTACACAGTCCATTACAATGGATTTACACAGTCCATTACAGTGGATTTACACAGTCCATTACAGTGGATTTACACAGTCCATTACAGTGGATTTACACAGTCCATTACTGTGGATTTTTACAGGCCATTACAGTGGATTTACACAGTCCATTACAGTGGATTTACACAGTCCATTACAGTGGATTTACACAGTCCATTACAGTGCATTTACACAGTCCATTACAGTGATTTACACAGTCCATTACAGTGGATTTTTACAGTGCACTGGAATGGATTTGCACAGTACATTACAATGGATTTGTATGGTATGAATTGGATAGGACCTTTTTTTGCATTTATACAGTGTGTTTCACTGGATTTGTGCAACAACAACAACAACTCGTATTCATATAGCGCCTTTAATGTAGTAAAATGGCCCAAGGTGCAAGTCATTGGATTTTACAACATGGGTTCATTTCATTGGATTCCTATGGTGCATCTCAGTGAATTTGTACCATGCATTTCACTGTAGTGAGACAGTGAATTTGTATGGTGTGTTTTATTGCATTGTATGTTGTATTTTGTATGGATTGTGATGGTGCTTTTGACTTGATAGGATTTGTTGGGTTTGTTTGTTTTATTTTATTGGATTGGTACAGTGTATTTCATTGGATTTGCAAAACATATTATCTAGTAATGTATCTCATTGCTGTTTGTGGAACCTTGCTGTGTGCAAATTTGCTGCTGCATTTCCCTACAATGTCTACACTTCAAAAGTACTTCATTGGCTGTAAAGTGCTTTGGGACATTCTGAGGTTGAGAAAAACGCTATATAAATGCAAGTTTTTTTCTTTTCTTTTTTATTGGATTTCCGCAGTCCATTGCATGGGATCTGTATGATCTGCTTCATAACATTTGTACAGTGTGTTTATCTGGGTTTGTATAATGTGTCATTGTATGTTTTGTTGGATTTGCTGGTGCTTTCCATTGGACTTGTATGGTGTGTTTCATTGAGTTTGCATGTGGACTTCATTTGATTTGTACAATGTGTTTCATTGGATTTATACAGTACCTTTCATTGGATTTCTGTGGTATTTTATTAGATTTGCACATGAATCGCTCTATTTCATTGCATTCGTGCAGTGTATTTTGTTGGATTTGTACAGTGTTGTTCATTGGATTTCTTGGTGCCTTTCATGGGATTTGTATCATCTTTTTCATTGCATTTGTAGGGTGCATTCCTTGGGTTGACAATGCATGTTTCACTGAGTTGATATATGGATTTCATTTGATTTGTATGGAAAGAAAATCTATTTCAAACATCCCTGACAACAAGAAGAGCGTTAATACAAAAGAGAACTTTTAACGATGGCTGAACCACGTTAAAATGCAAGTTGAGAACAGGAATATGAAGGAACATTTTTAACAGACATTACTCAGAGAAAAAAGCAGTTGTAGCCAAGGCCAAATCGGGAGTTGCTATGGAACCAGTGGAACCGACCAGTACTGTCTTGAGATAAGACCCTCAGTAAACTGCAACAAGTGACACGCAGGATGAAGTAACCCCACTAAACTTTGAACCAACCATGAACAACAAGGGGAAAAGCCATACTTGAAGGAGCCAATCATTGAGGTATACACATGAGAAATTCTGAACACAAAAAATATAAGAACGGACAGAATACCTAGTGTTTTACTGCAGTCAGCCAGGATAAACGTATCCTGGTCTAACGAAGAGAAGCCGTCTAAAGATTTCAACAGACTTCAAGTGAGCGTCGGTTTGGCCACCGGGCACTTGAAGACTCCAGGGCAGCTTAAATTGGATTCCTATTTAATCCGTGTGTTAGTGGTTAAAAGATCTCTGGGAGATAGTGTATCTGTGTGGTTTTCTGTTAAGCTGGATTCAGGTATAAGAACCCCTACTCTAACACCTAATGTGGGAGGTGTGAAAGTCATAAATAATCCTACAGTATGATGTGTTTCACTGGATTTATACAGCGCATTTCATGGGATTTGTATGGTGCATTTCATTGGAATTCTGCAGTGTGTTTCATTTGATTTGTACGGGGTGTGTTTCATTGGATTTGTATGGCGTGTTTTACTGTAGTTATACGTTATGTTTTATTGGATTTGTATGCTGTGTTTCATTAGATTATTATATTACATTTCATCAGATTTGGACATTGCATTTCGCTCACTTGGTACATTGAATTTCATTGGATTTGCATGGTAAATTTGCTGAATTTGCATGGTTTATTGCTTCGGGTATACACAGGCATATTCATTGGATTTACACAGTGCATTTTGTTGCTTTTGCACAGTTCGTTGTGATGGATTTGCACTGTACATTAGATTAATTCCATTGCTGCTTTACATTGGGGCTTTGAAACTCCATGAGGTTTCATGTGTCAGCTGTGGCTCAGTTGGTAGCACCCTCGCCTATTGAGTCATGAAGGTTGTGGGTTCAAGTCCCACTCCAGAGACTTGAGCACAAAAATCTAGGCTGACACTCCTGTGCAGTCCTGAAGGAGTGCTGCACTGTCGGAGGCACTGTCTTTCAGATGAGACATTAAACTGAGGCCCCGTCTGCTCTCTCAGTTGGATGTAAAAGATCCCATGGCACTATTTCGAAGAAGAGCAGGGGAGTTCTCCCTGGTGTCCTGACCAATATTTATCCCTCAATCAACACCATTAAAATAAAAACAGATTATCTGGTCATTATCACATTGCTGTTTGTGGGAGCTTGCTGTGCGCGATTTGGCTGCTGCGTTTCCTACATTACAACAGTGACGACACTCCAAAAAGTACCTCATTGGCTGTAAAGCGCTTTGAGATGTCTGGTGGTCATGAAAGGCGCTATATAAATGCAAATCTATCTTTCTACTGATCTCCCTCCATAAACCTGGTGGGAGAGTGGCTGAACCCCCAGGGGGACCCCATAAACAGCTGGAAATGCTGTTTCTCTGAGGGTTCGGCCAGGCTTTCACTGCATGACCAGCAGGATTCCTGGACCTACATTTGCACGGTCTGTTCCATTGAATTTCCATGGCCTGTTGCATTGTATTTACATGGTGCGTCTTGTTGCTTTTGCACAGTATGTTGCAATGTTTTGCACAGTGTATTTATTACATTGTTTACATGGAGCATTACATTGGATTTGCATAGTGTGTTTAATTGGATTGGCATGGTGTGTTATAATGTATTTGCATGGTGTGTTATGGTGGGATTACACAGTGCATTTTGTTGCATTTGTACGGTATGTTTAGTTGGAGTTGCCTGGTATATTTTTAATGGAATTATATGCTACATTACAATATATTTCCATGATGCATTGTGAAGTACTTGCATGCTGTGTTGCAAAGAATGTGACGGATTAACACAGTGAATTTCATTGGATTACATGTTGAATTTTGTTAGAATTGCATGGTGTATAGCAACATGTTTGCATGATGCATTGTTCGAGTTACACAAAATGTTTCGGTAAATTTGCGTAATGTTTAGTTGGATTTGCACAATGTGTTGCGATGCACTTTCATGGTATGTTACAATTTCATTAGATCTGTGCAGTGTTTTGTAACGAATTTGCACCATTCACTTTATTGGGGCCGCATGCTGGATTTTGTTGGGTTTACACGGTGCGTTGTGATGGATTTGTCCTTTGGATTACATGGTGCTTTGCAGAGTGCATTTTGTTGGACTTCATTGTACTGTGCATTTTGATGGATTTGCACAGTGAGTTGCAAGGATCTGTAAGTGCATTGTGATGGAGTTGTATAACACACAGTGCCTCTTGTTGGACTTTTTTTAGTGTGTTTCGTTGGATTTATATGGTGCATTGGGATTGATTGGCACAACTGTTTGCGATGGATCCGCACAGTGTGCTAGTATTGACTTCTGCTTTGCTGATAATGTACATCTGGACTGTTTATAATGCTTCGCCACAATGCAGAAAACCTCCCCTTGTGTCACCTTCCGACACAGTAAAGTTACCATGGTGGCTCCTATTGCAAGAAAATGTTGCCAAATGTGGCTGTGGCTTGGCATTTAGCTAGTCAGACACCAATTGGTTATTGTGTGGCATTTCTACCTCACTCCAAAGTGACATGATTGACGGCATGAGGAGGACAGAGTTACGGTCAGTTTGCTCCGTATTTAAGTACAATGATGATGCGGTGCCATTCCTACACTTTCACAGTGCTGCGAGGTGATCCTCGTGTGCAGCTGCTGCTAGAGGGGAACAGGACGCGCAGTTTATTGGTGTCCTACCCAATTGGGTTTGAGCCGCGATTTGCAGCAAGAAAGGCATCATACAATGCTGCAGGGGAATCGAATCCCAGAGTGCTGAAGGGTGGGGGATCCCTTGATTAACACTGAGCCTATGAACCCTCAGTTAGACCTGGATACCGTGGGGTTAAAATTGGATATGGGCAGGGCGCAAAACAGGTGGAATCACATCGGTCGCCTGTTATACGCCCCGCCCGATATTCAGCTCCATTGATTTCAAGAGAACTGAATATCGAGCGTGTCGAATGAAGGTTGGTAAACGCAATTCTGCCTGTTTTGCATACCCGCCCGTGTCCCATTTCACCCCCTTTGTATATTGACGGGTATTTTCACATTACAGTCGACAGATAATATTTATGGGCTCGTGCTGAAATAGCCAATTATCTTATTTACATGAAGTGATTTGTTTTCTCCCTCCGACTCTTTCTTTACTGAATGTGCTGGCTCAGGGTGCTGTGCCCGAGCATCCATTCTTCACGCACGAGCCTAGATAATAAGCGTCAATTGGCAATTCAACTGTGAGGAGACTGATGGTGTCCTCGGATGTGGCCAGCGCATTTTCATTGGAATTACATGTTGAATTTTGTTAGCATTGCATGGTATATAGCAACAGAAGTCACTGAATAGCAATCAGGAGCGAGAACCCCGTCTGTTTTTTTGGCCTCTCTCTTGCCCAGATGTTGAGACCAATTGTAGCACCCCATGCCAACTCATTGCAGACCAGGATCCTAACTTAGGTCCTCTCTGCTCTCTATGGCTCACCTAGTACAAATACTAGATGGTGTATTTGTCAAGCAAGCCATCGGGGAACCCATGAGGTTCTTGTGCAATGATTAGTGTTAGACCACTTCTCTTATTTTACTGACTAATTCTTTTGAGGGTGCCTATATACTGCAACTTTCAGCTTCACACTGGAGATAAATACGGTGTTAAAGCCTGACCTGACTGCAGAGAGGAGCTGAGGGAGATTCCGTCCTCCAGCCTGCATTTACACAATGCAGATATGTGATTTCAATGGACGGGGAATCATGGGCAGCTCGCCCGCCATTTGCCAACATGCACTGGTAGCGGGCATTGGGAAGAGTATCCAGGGGAACGGTAGCGTCAGTGCGAAGTGTAAATGCACCGAGATTGCACGATGCACTGACGAGGAAGTGAGTTCATGGCTGCTGGAGCTCACAAAGAACCTGGTCGCATTTCCTAAAGGCTAATCAATAAAGCAGCCATGAAAAACCTTGTTGTGAAAAATAGCAATTTTCAAACTCTTTGGGCTGGATTTTGATACTGGGGCGGGTTGGGGTCGTGTCATCCACTTTTCGTGTTATCCACCCGACTGCAATTGGATGTGGGAGATTGATGGAATTTTCACCTAATTGGGCAATTGAGTTCCAGCATGTGGGAACCCATGACGCAATTAGTGTTTTCAGTCTGAAAGTCGCCTCTGATGATGTCATCATTGCTGCTGCATTGAAGGTCTGCAAAGACTGCCTGGCCTTTGCTGTGCGAGGACCTGGATGCAAAATGAGCAGCAGCAGCCGAGAGAGAGAGAGAGAGAGAGAGGAGGGAGGGAGGAGAGAGAGAGAGAGAGAGCTTTGCTGTGAGAGGACCTGAACTCAAAATGAGCATCAGCAGCCCTAGGTCTGCTCCCAGATATTTCTCCTCCTACTACTACTCCATTGTAATAGTGGACCTGCAGCTGATAGTCAGCTTTCGAAATGTGTTACCGCCAGGTTTCACATTCGTGGTTCAGAACAGGCGTGCTTCACGTAGAACAAGGGTTAAATCACAAAGGCCTTTCAAAATAGCATTATAGAGCCAATTTAGTGCTTGTTAAGGGCCTTAACAGCCTATCCCGACTCTTAAAGGCGGGACGGAGTCGGGACCAGCAGACACGATTTCATGAAAATTGCGTGGAGGCGGGATGGAGGCGGACTTGTGCCCGCCCACCAGTTTTCGCAATTTTAACCCCCCACACGCCTCCAAACCCGCCTCCACGGGTCAATGAAAATCCAGCCCTTTGTATGTAAAACAGTCCTTTAAATGAATAGAAACGTAGAAATGTCAGGACTGAGTGGAGCCAGTCAGCCCTTCTTGCCTACATTGAATTTAGGCCTCACTTAGGGGCTGATTTTACATAGTCCCATTTTCCTGATTTCTCCCCATGTTAATCCCCTCCCCCCCCGCCCCATTTTCTCTCCATACCCATTTCTATTCTTCTTCTTTATGTAATTATTCAAAACCTTTCTAATTGCTGCCATCAATTTACCATCAAAGCAGTCCATAGGAACAGGAGGAGGCCATTTAGCCCCTCGAGCCTGTTCTGCCATTCAATGAGGTCATGGCTGATCTGTGACTGAGCTCCATATACCCGCCTTTGCCCCATATTCCTTAATACCTTTGGTTAACAAAGATCTATCAATCTCAGATTTAAAATCAATTGTCGTTTACGGAAGAGAGTTCCAAACTTTTACCACCCTTTATGTGTAGAAGTGTTTCCTAATTTCATTCCTGAAAGGTCTGGCTCTAATTTTTAGACTCTGCACCCTAGTCCTAGAATCGCCAACCAGCGGAAATAGTTTCTCTCTATCTACCCCATCAGTTCCCCTTAATATTTGAAAACTTCAATCAAATCACCCCTTAACCTTCTAAATTCCAGGGAATACAATAGTTTGTGTAATCTCTCCTCGTAATTTAACCCTTGAAGTCCGGGTATCATTCTGGTAAACCTACGCTGCTCTCCCTCCAAGGCCAGTATATCCTTCCTAAGTTGGAGTGCCCAGAACTACACACAGTACTCCAGGTGTGGTCTAATCAGGGCTTTGAATAGCTGTAGCATAAATGCTACCCCATTGTATTCTAGTCTTCTAGATATAAAGGCCAGCATTCCATTAGAAAAAGAAAGACTTGTATTTATGTAGAGCATTTCACGGCCACCGGACTTCCCAAAGCGCTTTACAGCCAATGAAGTCATTTTTTTGGGGCGTGTAGTCACTGTTATAATGTAGGAAACGCAGCAGCCAATTTGTGCACAGCAAGCTCCCGCAAACAGCAATGTGATAATGACTAGATAATCTGTGTTTTTTATTGATGTTGATTGAGTGATAAATATTGGCCAAGACACCAGGGATAACTCCCCTGCTCTTCTTCGAAATAGTGCCATGGGATCTTTTACGTCGACCTGAGAGAGCAGATGGGACCTCAGTTGAATGTCTCATCTGAAAGACAGCACCTCTGACAGTGCAAAACTCCCTCAGTACTGCCCTGGAGTGTCAGCCTAGATTTTTGTACTCAAGTCCCTGGCGTGGGATTTGAACCCACAACCTTCTGACTCAGAGGCGAGGGTGCTACCCACTGAGCCACAGCTTATCTTCTGACTACTTCCAGTAACTCTTTGTGTGAAAAATTGCTCTAATATCCTCCTTTAATATTGAGATCATCATCTTCGATTTAACTACTGATGGAAATAACCTATCTGTGTTTACCTTATCTATTCCTTTTATCATTTTGCACACCTCTATCAAAAAATGCTCATTCTTCTCAGTTGGAGAGATCAGTCTTAGTTGCTCCAGCTGTCGCCACTATGTAACTCTTATGTAGATGCTGCAGTCTTCTCATCCCTAGTATCATCCTAGCAAATCTTTCTTGCATTTTCGCCCTCCTATAGTGAGGAGCCGAAAACTTCACACAGCATTCCAGGTGTGGCCATCATGACGTCTCTGCTTTAGAACACCATCCCTCTTCATTACCCTTCTTTCTGCTTTTTTTTAACCTGACCACCCACTTTTAAGAATTTAAGGGGGGAAAAATTCAGTTGCTTTGTGCCTCCCGTTAGCGCCCTAAGGGAGCGCTAATGGGGCGCAAAGCAACTAGCGCCCGGGCGCGGCGATGTTTGCGCCGCTCGTGAAATTGACAAGACATTTTGCAGCGGCACTGAACACTACCGCCACGATCTCCTGCGCCCGCATATCATGACGTCAGTCGAGCGTGCAACGTCCCGGTAGTGCCTCGGACCGGATATTGAGTGGCGCCCCTGCCTTACTGCCTGCCGATAGCAACGACAGGTTGAGGGGAGCGTTTTGAAGTCGGGAAGGGACTGGGGGAGCACTATTTAAAGGCGACCGCTTCCTGCATTTCTTTGTTGGCGATATTTTTGCACATCGCATTCTGAGAGAGAGAGAGAGAGATATCTGGAGAGATTCAACGCTGGGTGAAGGAGTTTTGGGTACTGAGCAGCACTTTGCAGGTTCATTTTGATTTGACCTTCCTTGCATCGATTTAAAAGAGACTATGGGGGCTGCACTCTGAGTTCTTCCCCTGAGTCTCTCCATTGTTCTTTCCAGCAGATTTGATGTACAGGTCTCTCCAGGCTGAGATTCAAGGCTGCAATGAGCAGGGTGTGGATGGAGAGCAAGATCGACCCTCCCCTTTAAGAACTGGCCGGCGCCAGTGTGTCTGTGTTCCATTGCTGACTGACATCACATGAGCTTCGCCAGCACTCTGAGGTAGCGCCTCGCTCCTCATCGTTAGCGCCTTAAGAGAGGTGTGTAGCACCTGATTTAGCGCGCCAATCACCTCCAGGGGCGATAGAAGCCAAGTTTGCAGTCGGAGGTGATAATTAGCGCCAGGCGCTAAACTTTGCGCCCGGCCGATAATTGCACCCCAAACGGCGCGATACCGAATTTCTCCCCCTATATATCCTAATACCCTTTGCTTCTGCACTGCAAGCAAACTCTCTTTGCAGCAGACACTAGTTGTTGAATTTGAATGTGCAGATTTTCTTCACTTACGAGCACAACAGATATCGGAAAACCACAGAATTAGTCGATAATCCGACTCATTGACGGATACCATGCTACTTACCAGCCATATGTAAACAGACTGGGGCATCAATATTTCATAATCTTTGAGTGAATTTGCCATAATTTGTAAAGGAATAATCATCAGCACATTACTGTAAACAGGAGCAATAGGACTAAAACTGTGACGTTGTGTATTTATTTAAAACATTACTTGTTAGAAATTACTGCTGCCAATGTGAACATGCTTGTATTATATTAATCTCTCTGCTATTTAACAGAGATGTTAACCCATTTATTAAGCATTAAGGGTTTATACCATAATAAATTTGCAGTCATTCCTGCCCCAATACATTAACAGATATGTTGTGCGTTAGTTGAAATATTAATTTCTGCCATTGGAGGGCACAGTACCACACGATACGATAAAACAATAGTGGCTGTTTGCCACCTAGGGGCAGATAGTGGCAGTGCAGAGACATTTCCCACACTAAAATGAGTTCTTGTGCATGTTACAATATGCAGAGACTGCAATTATCGTTTAGTGAAGGGGGAAAAGGAGGATTTTTTTCCATCTTGTCTTTAATATTACAATTGCAGAACTGCAGTGAGTGTCTGCCTAGGACTTAGTTTGTTACTACTTGTAAACTGCAGTCATTTATTCCAAGAAATGCTGACATAAACTGACAAAGCTTGAGAACCAAATACAGTAAATAAATAAATTAATTAAATGCTTCCAATGATTTAATTAGCACCAAAATGTTTGTCCCCTTCCTTCATACACAGTGGAGCCAGGTACCATCGAGGCTTTCCTGTTCCTGATCTTGTGTCTCTGTCTACGCTGCTCGATTGCCAAGTGCTTAAGAAATAATGGAGGTGCTGACCAGGTTTACCTAATGAATTCCCTTTCTCCCTTTAGCGAAGCCCTTGACCTCCCACCCCCGTGACCCGTATTGAGAGTAGCTCGTGAGCCTGTGTTGTGTCACACTATGGTGCAGCACCCATCTTGTGTTCTGAGGTACAGCAAAGTTAGAATTACCTCAGGACATCTCTTTAAATATCCTCCAAAAATGGATACGCAAAGTGTCAAACAAGTCCCCAGTGGAAATACTCTCCTCAATTTCCCAAATGGGGTAACACTCACTCTTCTATTACAGTGTACGGAGGTAAGGTGCTATATATTGCATTGCGCTACATTGGCCCCTTCTGTTCTCAAACCCTGTACAAGGCCAAATAAACAGACTTCCTTGGAACTGTCTCGAAGGGACGTTTTGATGGCCTTTATGATTTGATATATTTACAAACAGTGATATTTGCCACACTTGATAAATATTCCTATGAATTAATATGAGAACCATGGTTTTACAGAAAGAGCTTAGATTCCACCTTTGAACTGAACATCGCGTAAATGGAAACAAATTAAGTAGGATGTGAGACAAATTCGCAATTATTACCATGGTCTTACAGTGACACCTGCTGGTCAAGAAACAATATTACATTTTTAAAAATTGAATCTTTCTCAGTTTTTATTCTCCTCACTTCAGAAACCATAGGGCAGATTTTCAACTTACACCCGGACATAAAACTGGCACTGCAGATTGTCCGCCATTATCGAAACCGCCTGGTAAGCTGAAAGTCCATCCCCACACCTTCTGTGTAGGCACATAAAGGGTCATTTTAACTCTGGGCTATAGTGTAAGACAGGCGATATCGGATCAGCCGCCCATTACACATCTCTCCCCGAATCAGGAGAGATGTATAACGGGCAGCTGATCCGATGTTGCCCGTTTTACACTGTCGCCCAAATTCAAAATGACTCCATAATCTTTAAAGCATTTCAAGGATGCTTATTTCTGCACTGCCCACTGACCTCAAACTCACTCACTCCTGTATCCCAGGAGTAAACTCAGTTAATACAGAATTCACTCCGACATTATGGATTGCTGCAGAGCAGATTAAAAATAAATACTAAATTAGGGCAGTTATCTCCAAATAACTCAACAGGTTTTCAATCGCCGCTCAATCCACAAGTCTCCTTGTATAGATTATCAGAGTTTGACAAAAAGAAAAAAAAGGAAGACTTGCATTTATATAGCGCCTTTCACGGCCCCCCAGAGCGCTTTACAGCCAATTAAGTACTTTTGAAGTGTCGTCACTGTTGTAATGTAGGAAACGCATCAACCAATTTGCATACAGCAAGCTCCCACAAACAGCAATGTGATAACGACCAGATAATCTGTTTTTGTGATTTTGATTGAGGGATAAATATTGGCCAGGACGCTGGGGATAACTTCCTGCTCTTCCTCGAAATAGTGCCATGGGATATTTTACGTCCGCCTTAGAGAGTAAACAGGGCCTCGGTTTAACATCTCATCTGAAAGACGGCACCTCTGACAACGCAGCACTCCTTCAGTGCTGCACTGGCGTGTCAGCCTAGAATTTTGTGCTCAAGTCTCTAGAGTGGGACTTGGACCCACAACCTTCTGACTCAGAGGTGAGTGTACTACCAACTGAGCCACGGCTGGCACCTTAGTGGGTTAATATGAATGTGCGATTAAAGGAGCATCAACTCCCTTTGTAAAGAGGAAATTAAGTGGAAGGAGAAAGAAAGCCCAGGGCTGCAACTCCTTTGAAAATAAATAACATATTTAGTAATTCATTAGAAAAAGGTGTAGTGCCAGAGGACTGGCGGATAGCTAACATAATACCTATATTTAAGAAGGGAGATAGAACATGACCAGTCAGCTTAACATCGGTGGCAGGAAAAATAATGGAATCCCTACTAAAGGAGAAAATGGAAGAACATCGAGTAACCAAAAATATAATAATAAATAGTCAGCATGGGTTTCAAAAGGGAAAGTCTTGCTTGACCAACGTAATTGAATATTTTGAAGAGGTAACAGAGAGAGTAGACATGGGTAATGCAGTAGATGTAATTTATCTAGATTTTCAAAAGACCTTCGATAAGGTACCACATAATGGACTAATGAATAAGGTTAGGGAATGCGGAGTCAGGGGACAAGTAGCAGAATGGATAGCTAGCTGGCTTCAAGACAGAAAGCAGAGAGTAGGGGTAAAGGGTAGCTATTCACAGTGGTAGAAGGTGGGAAGTGGTGTTCCACAAGGATCAGTGCTGGGACCACAGTTGTTCACAATTTATATTAATGATTTAGACTTTTGAATCAAAAACACAATTTCTAAATTTGCGGACGACTCCAAATTAGGAGGGATCGTCAATACTGAGGAGGACTGCAACAAATTACAAGAAGACATTAATAAACTTGCAGAATGGGCATATAATTGGCAAATGAAATTCAACACAGATAAACGTGAGGTATTACATTTTGGTAAGAAAAATAGGGAGGTCACATATTGGAAAATAAGAATCTAAATGGGGTAGAGGAGCAAAGAGATCTCCGAGTACAAATACACAAATCACTAAAAGTATCGACAAAGCCATTAAAAAAAAGCAAACCAAGCACTAGGGTTTATTTCTAGAGGGATAGAATTGAAAAGTAGGGAAGTTATGCTAAACCTGTATTGAACCTTGGTTAGACCACACTTAGAGTACTGCATACAGTTCTGGTCGCCATATTATAAAAAGGATATAGAGGCACTGGAGAGGGTGCAGAGAAGATTTACAAGGATGATACCAGAAATGTGAGGGTATACCTATCAGGAAAGGATGAACAGGCTGGGTCTCTTTTCTCTTGAAAAGAGAAGACTGAGGGGTGACCTAATAGAGGTCTTTAAAATCATGAAAGGTTTTGATAGAGTGGATACAGAGAAATGTTTCCACTTGTGGCGAAGAGCAAAACTAGAGGCCATCAATATAAGATAGTCACCAAGAAATCAAATAGGGAATTCAGAAGAAACTTATTTACCCAGAGAGTGGTGAGAATGTGGAACTCGCTACCACAGGGAGTGGTTGAAGCGAATGGTATAGATGCATTTAAGGGGCAGTTTGATAAGCATATGAGGGAGAAGGGAATAGAGGGTTATGCTGATAGAGTTAGATGAGGAAAGACGGGAGGAGGGTCGAGTGGAGCATAAACGGCGGCATGGACTGGTTGGGCTGAATGGCCTGTTTCTGTGCCGTATATCCTGTGTAATCCGATGTAATCCTATGTAAAAGATCAGTCTATTATCGGACTGTGCAGAACTGATATGCTCCCAGTGGAAACCTGTTGGGATAGCAGGAAGGTTGTGGGGTTGGGGTGCGGGGGTGGATTATGTCTGATGCCAGTGGAGTACATCAGGTTTCCACAAAATTACAACCTGCCGAGCTGAATACATTGTCAGCAGATAAGAGGGGTTTGGAACAAAGATGGTTTTTTTTATTCATTCATGGGATGTGGGCGTCGCTGGCAAGGCCAGCATTTATTGCCCATCCCTAATTGCCCTAGAGAAGTTGGTGGTGAGTCGCCTTCTTGAACCGCTGCAGTCCATGAAATGAGGGTGCTCCCACAGTGCTGTTAGGGAGGGAGTTCCAGGATTCTGACCCAGCGACGATGAAGGAACAGCGATATATTTCAAAGTCAGGATGGGGATAAGCACTTCACATTGAATGTGAGAGTATTAACTGGTCCTGCACCAGTGGGGCTGGGGGAAGATAGAATCAATCTTGCCAGTTAAGGGGAAGCTAGATAAGCATATGAGGGAGAAGGGAATAGAGTGTTATGCTGATAGAGTTAGATAAGGAAAGACGGGAGGAGTGTCGAGTGGAGCATGAATGCCGGCATGGACTGGTTGGGCCGAATGGCCTGTTTCTGTGCTGTATATTCTATGTAATTCCATGTAATTCATGAGTAATTTCCTTACATCCCAGGGTATAGAGAATGGACTATGGACTATCATTGGACTGGCACTGCCCACAACTGCAGAGGAGCTCAGCTGGCAGAGTTGACCACAATAGGCAGCTGCAGTTACCACCTACAGCAGTCCCACGAACGTTCCTGTGCACCAACACTTCTAGTTAACCGGATTACACTGAATTATTCTACCTCCGCCATTAACATTTCTGGAAACAGTAATGCTAAATCACAAAGAGCTTTGTGGTCTGAGGGTTAATCGGCAATCTGTTAGATTATTAGATTTAGATTGGCCTAAATTAGGTTTACTTTTAACTTTTACATCCCACTTGATAATGGGAGGCTGAACACTGCATTCACTGAATTCCTTAGAAGAGTTTGCTTGTGTGCTACTAGACTAATTTTGTGGAAGGTTAGCAATAGCCCATTTACATTGCACAATGTATTGTGGTTGTTGGTGCTCTGAAGTGCTTTGTTTAGATTGCTTGATTCTGAGCACTAGCACCAATACTGAATCAACTGTACATGTGCAAGACTTGTGTGTACACAGTTGTTCGAAAGTTACAATTGTGACTGTTTTTCTTTGTTGCCAATTTCCCCCCCTCCTGTTGGCCATGGCTCACTGGATAACACTCTCACCTCTGAGTCAGAAGGTTGTGGTTTCAAGTCGCAATTCAGAGACTTGAGCACAAAAATCTAGGCTGACCCTCCAGTGCAGTGCTGAGGGAGTGCTGCACTGTCGGAGGTGCCGTCTTTCACATGAGACGTTAAACCGAGGCCCCGTCTGCCCTTTCAGGTGGACGTAAAAGATCCCATGGCACTATTTTGAAGTAGAGCAGGAGAGTTACCCCTGGTGTCCTGGCCAATATTTATCCATCAATTAACAACACAAAAACAGATTATCTGATCAATATCACATTGCTGTTTGTGGGAGCTTGCTGTGCACAAATTGGCTGCCGCGTTTCCTGCGTCACAACAGTGACTACACGTCAAAAAGTACTTCATTGGCTGTAAAGCGCTTTGGGACATCCTGAGGTCGTGAAAGTAGCTATATAATGACAAGTCTTTCTTTTCCTTCTCTCCTGAAGGCAGTGGGGTATCCATTTGTCTTGGGCAGTAGGGCGAATCAGACGATAGCGATAGCCAGCCCGTTTCCACTCGGCAGCATTACATTTTTCCATTGACTTCAATGGAACAGAAAATCGGGCAGAGAGCAAAATGGGCTTCTGATTTGCTATCGTCCGTTTTGTGCAACCGCCCAAGGTGAATATCTGCTCCGTTATCTCCTGCTAGGGTACAGTGCAACACAGGTACCAAGAACCATCCAATATCTCACCCAAGTGCCTGTTGCTCGTGTGTGAACCCGCACTGCGGCTGTCAGCAGGCTATTTGCTCAAAGGCCAATCACCTACAAGCCTGATCCAGTTTTCAGCCGACGCCCGGCAAATGTCACGACCTATTAATCAGAAGTACGAACGCTGATTGAGTTCCCCCTCCCTACTTCAGGGGCACTGAGGAAGATTTTAGCACCTCCCCCATTACCATCGCTCAAATCGGCTGGCTCAGCAACAACAACTGGCATTTATATAGCGCCTTTAATGTAGTAAAATGTCCCAAGGCACTTTGCAGGAGTGTTAGCAGACAGAATTTGACACTGAGCCACTAAGGAGATATTAGGACAAGTCAAAGAGGTAGGTATTAAGCAGCGTTTTAAAGGAGGAGAGAGAGGTAAAGAGGCAGAGAGGTTAGGGCCCAGGGAGCTGAAGGGACGGCTGCCAATGGTGGGGCGAAGGAAGTCAGGGATGTGCAAGAGGGCAGAATTGGAGGAATGCAGAGCTCTCGGAGGGTTGTAGGGCTGGAGGAGGTTACAGAGATAGGGAGTGGCGAGGCCATGGAGGGATTTGAACACAAGGATGAGAACTTTAAATTCTCAGTAGAGGTTGCGAGTCAAACCTGGGACCTTTTATGGCTCATATACACGTTGCCTGTACCAGCTGAGCCAAGTATATGATTGCAAGTTTAAAATTACCATACCTTTCTGGCTGTCAGCTATCCCTAAAATCAGGAGATCATAGAGATACATGTAACGGTGCCTACTGGCTAGAGAATGGCTGTCAGCGACCATGGTGCTTTGCTTCCTGAAGCAAGGAGTGAAAGCCCCTCGAGAGGCGATGTTCTAAGCCTCCGGGGGCCTTTTTAAATTAGACCACTGTCTTTTCATGATGTAGTGGCAGATATCTCTGAGCTGTTTTGAACCGCTGACATTTCCATACAGATATGTGAATCTCCGGTGATGACGCCTTGTTTTATTTCTACGTACAAATGAATCACCCCCTCGTAATTGTGCTTACATCACAAATCAATTGTAATCCAGCATGCGTTCTACAATCTTGTGTTAACTTTGTTTTCCAGAACGAATGAGGTACTTGTAAATCAGAAACAAAGAACTCCGAGAAGATCAACTGAAATGATGAGCTGGGATTGTATTTCGTACCACTGGAACTAAAGGCAAATCTACCCAGCCCAGCAGATTAGTAGTTTAGCATACTTCATTTGAACATCATTTATGATATGCTAAAGGAGTCAGGTGCTTATTATTAAAATATGAATGTACCTTAAAAAATATGATGTCATTTTTTCTAAATAATTATCCAGGTTCATCCCAACGCAGTGAGTCCCACTTGCACATCTTCTTGTGAAGAGCAGGGGAGTTCTTCCCGCGTCCTGGCCAATATTTATCCCACAACCAGCACCACTTAAAAAAAACAACAGGTTATCTGGCCATTATCACATTGCTATTTGTGGGATCTTGCTGTGCGCAAATTAGCTGCTGCGTTTTCTACATTACAACAGTGACTACACTTCAAAAGAACGTCACTGGGTGTAAAGCGCTTTGGGACGTCCTGAGGACATGTAAGGGGCTGTATAAATGCAAGTTCTTTCTTCTGAGGTAGGGGTTCCATGATTCAATTACACTGCAGTAATTGGCTGTTATTTATGCATGAGCTCAAATGGTGAGCGATAGCAAGTTCTGTTACCATAAGGGGCACCATAGCCAACCCCAATCCTGTCCTGACTTGACCTCCAATCACCTGCACCTATCTCCACCTATCGTATCTGGCACTCCCCACGTGCAGTCTGGAAACGAGCTTCGGCTGAAAGTCATTAGCAGCGCACAGTCGAATCTATCCCTTTGTCCATGTTCTAGGTTATGGCCCTGGGAAGGTAGCAAGAGGCTGCTACTTGGAATAATGATAGGGGAATGTCTATGGATGTTATTTATATGGACTTCCAGAAGGCATTCGATAAAGTCCCTCATAAGAGACTGTTAGCTTAAGTTGAAGCTCCTGGAATTGAAGGCAAATTATTGACCTGGTTAGGAGATTGGCTGAGCGGCAGGAGACAGAGAGTAGGGATAATGGGCGGGTACTCTAATTGGCAGGATGTGACTAGTGAACATAAGAACAGAAGAAATAGGAGCAGGAGTCGGCCATTTGGCCCCTCGAGCCTGCTCCGCCATTCAATAAGATCATGGCTGATCTTCTACCTCATCTCCACTTTCCTGCACTGTCCCCATATCCCTTGATTGGCTTAATATTCAAAAATCTATCGATCTCTGTCTTGAATATACTCAACGACTGAGCCTCCACAGCCCTCTGGGGTAGGGAATTCCAAAGATTCACCACCCTCTGAGTGAAGAAATTTCTCCTCATCTCAGTCCTAAATGGTTGACCCCTTATTCTGAGACTGTCATCCCTGGTTCTAGACTCCCCAGCCAGGGGAAACATCCTCCTGCATCTACCCTGTCAAGCCCTGTAAGAATTTTGTATTTTTCAATGAGATCACCTCTCATTCTTCTAAACTCTAGAGAATATAGGCCTAGTCTACTCAATCTCTCCTCATAGGACAATCCCCCCATCCCAGGAACCAGTCTGGTGAACCTTCCTTGCACTCCCTCTATGGCAAGTATATCATTCCTTAGGCAAGGAGACCAAAATTGTACACAATACTCCAGGTGTGGTCTCACCAGGGCCCTATATAATTGCAGTAAGACGTCTTTACTCTTATACTCAGGGTCTGTGTTGGGGCCTCAACTATTCACCGTATTTATTAACGACTTAGATGATGGCACTGAAAGCCACATATCCAAGTTTGCCGATGACACAAAGATAGGTGGTATTTTTTTTAATTCGTTCCTGGGATGTGGGCGTCGCTGGCAAGCCAGCATTGTAAACAGTGTAGATGAAAGCATAAAACTACAAAGAGATATTAATAGATTAAGTAAATGGGCAAAACTGTGGCAAATGGATTTCAATATAGGCAAGTATGAGGTCATCCACTTTGGACCGAAAAAGGATAAATCAGAGTACTTTCTAAATGGCAAAAAGCTTGAAACAGTGGGGGGCGAAAAATTGAGTCCCTTTGTCCGGTAACTTCGTCGGAGCGCTACTTTTAGCGCCCCAAAAAAATTAGCGCCCCTGCGGCCAAAATTCATTGGTAGCACCCCAAGAGGGAAGCGGGGTGCTACTGGAAGCGCCCCGCCTCCCTCTTGGGGTGCTGCGTGGGAATATCGCGACGCTACGTGCCGCAGCACCATGCTGTCTCCAACCCAAGCTCTCTGCAAGCGTGGTTCACCACTGAGACTGCACCACAATTTTGCTCCACCTGTAGCAGACTATTCGGGTCAATTTTCAGACGGGGCTGGATTGGCGCTGGTGGGGGTGGGGGGGGGGGCGGTGGAGGGTGGGGGGAGAGGAAGGGGGGGGGCCCAAAGCAGGTGAAGCACCCGGACATCATGAAGGGAGCAAGGCCCAGCTAATTTTAAAAGTGAGAAGTCGCACAACACCAGGTTATAGTCCAACAGTTTTATTTGAAATCACAAGCTTTTGGAGCGACTGCTCCTGATGAAGGAGCAGTCGCTCCGAAAGCTTGTGATTTCAAATAAAACTGTTGGACTATAACCTGGTGTTGTGCGACTTCTCACTTTTGTCCACCCCAGTCCAACACCGGCATCTCCACATCATGACAGCTAATTTTAGCTCTAGGTTATGTGCTCAAGTCCTGGAGTAGGGCTTGAACCCACAGCCTTCTGACTCAGAAATGAGAATGCGGCCAACTGAGTCATGCTGTTGAGTTGCAGGTTAAGTTATGTGGTAGAAGCCAATTTTATTGCGGTTGGCGCATTCGTGCACTAATTCCATGGGCCTTTATATCTTTTGTTAAAAGCAGAAGATTTGAAACTTTATCAGTGCCTTATGAAAATACAAGATTGTAATCTTCACTGGAAAGTCGATTAATTTAGTTACCTTCTCAAAGAACTTCAGTAGTTTTATGGTGCATGGGTTATCCAATCTAAACCTAGGTTGGCTACCCCTTTTATACTTTACATAAACTGTAATGAAGTCCTATAAATTAGTATTCAGAATTTTGGCCATTACTGATGTTGAGCTAACTGGTCTGTAATTCACCTTTTCATGTTTAACTATGTTTTCTAGATACACTATAGGTATAGCCCCTAATTTGACCAAATTCCTAAAAATGTTAACTGGAGCCTTCTCTATTTCCTCACTCACTTCTTCGAGGACTCTAGGTTACGTCCCATTTGAACTAGATTTCTTCAGAAGACCTATTGCAATCTCCATGTGCTCAGTCAGGCACATGCCCACACTTCTCTTTAATGAAGACAAAATCGAAGAATGAATGTGTATTTCGAAAGCGATCTCTCTCCAGCAGATGTGCTTTCCAACAGCTGTTACGGAGAGAAAGAAAAAAATGGAGCACACCCTTTTAAAAAAATCCTTGGGGGAAAAAACAGATTTGCAGCTCTACTTTTGGAACGATAAGATACAGGAATTCTCTAGTGTGCGAACTTTACTATTTTTTGGTCGTTCCACCTTGGGGGAAATGGTCGGCAAATGCTGGAGAATTCATGAGTGAGTTGCTGCATGGCGGCTGTCAATCACCGCTTAAGTGTGACATGGGACTTCAGAATACCAAGAAAGTGCCCTCCTCCCCGAGGCTGAACTTGCTGTGCATCACTGAGCTGCAGCCATTAATTAAACAGCCCTGAAAACTAACTCCACAGTCCACAGAACAGCAAACCCAGCATGGTTTTCAGAACCTGGCCTTTTAATGGACCATTAAACCTCACCTTCGATAGCAAAACACTTAGCCTCCTTAAACTAAGGTGACCTATTACCACAGATTAATTCTCTTCAGGTTAAGTCTGGTAACTTTTGTGATTTTTAACAGGCGGCTTTCAAGGTTCTATTTGATATAATGCCGCAGTAAGTGCATATAAATGGTCCTTGATATAAAGAGAGATCTGTTTTCATGTAAATGGATAAAACCCCCATTCATTAGATATAAGGACAGCATTTTCAAATAGATTTTATTTCGGAGGATTTTGACAGATTGATTGCAGTATATTTGATTTAATTTAATGCACAAATGAATACATAAAAACTGAAGTAAATCAAGTGCTCATTTCACGTAAGTGGAACGTTTGATTTAATTCATTTAAAAATGTCGCTGTTTCAAACTCTTGCCTTAGTGTTTCGATTCATGCTAAACAATAAACACATTTCACTCTAAGCATTACAAAAACTGTCATGATATCTGTTTCTCACCAACAAGCTGATTGCTTATTCCTGCTTATTTTTTTTTTTTAAATTACATATGTAAACACATACAAAGAAAATATAAATGACAACCAGACTGAGTGTATAGGAGAATACACCAGTGCTCCTGGATGTAACAAAGACCGAGGCTGCAGATCCACTCGGCCCTCACTGAAGCCAGAAGTTATTTTAAATGATGATTTCTTAACTCTTTAAAACCATAGATGAAGGGGCAAAGCTCATAGTGCAGAATGTGAACAAGGTTAAGGAGTAGGGGAGAAAATTGCAAGGCTACGAGGAAGGAGCAGGGGAGTGGGACTAATTGGAGAGCTCTTTCAATGAGCCAACACAGGCACGATGGGCCGAATGGCCTCCTTCAGTGCTGTAAGGTTCTATGATATGATGATTCTCTGATCAGGGACTCGGGCGAGGTGTAGGAAGTGCTGGTAGGGAAAGTGCAAGGCTGCAGACCCTGATAATCTGTCCATTCACAAGATAACTTGCCACTTGCCCAAAGCCACTACTTTATACTTTGAATTGGATTCACCTTTGTTTGCTTTTGACCTGCCGTTCTTTTGCACCCCCAAATTCAGCTTTTGGAAATGCTGACAAATACTTAAAAATAACGTCTTTCCCTACATTACAACAGTGACTACACTTCAAAAAGTAATTCATTGGCTGTAAAGCGCTTTGGGACGTCCAGAGGTCGTGAAAGGTGCTATAGAAATGCAAGTTCTTTCTTTCTAAATGCTAGAATTTTTTTCCCGCCATGCGACCATTTAGAAAGAACAACTTGCATTTATAAAGCACCTTTCACATTCCTTCGCATGTCCCAACATGCTTCACAGCCAATGAATTAGTTTTGACCTGGAGTCACCGTTGTTTTGTAGGCAAACCTTTCAGTTGTACCTTTTAAGTTACCAGCTATCTGCACCATCAGTGAAGTACCTATACCTGGGCCAATGCGTGCAGGGAATGCATTCTAATGATTTAAATGACTTGGTGTCAGGTGATGTGAGCTCAGTGTGCTAATGATACACATTGCTCTCCAGAAGCAGCGTCCTGCTACTCTGTGACAGGGCCGTGGAGTCGGCCCCACACGCCAGGCGTGACAAAAATGGTGTATTTTTTGTCCATAGTGTACGGGGCATCGCTTTTATGTTTGTTTCATGGATTAAAACCAACTTCTTCAATAAAGATGCTGCCTTCAAAATGGCCGCTGCTACTGCATGCTGTGAAATTGGCTCGTATTCCTTTGGCTTGGCATGCAAGGATATCGGAGAGAAGCCAGCCAAGTCAACGCTGTTGATTATTGTCGGACGTGCGCATCCTGGAAAACAATCACTGAGTACGCCCAAGTGCTACAAACAATCACTGGGTTATTAAGCAACACCAGGATAGCACGCGTAGAGACTGCATTTGTCTAACATCATGGGTGGCCATCAGTGCGCCTTTATATGTTACGGAGCTGGATATTCAGGTTAAATCCCTCAGTCTCGCAGATTGTCTTCACAAAGGCGAGACTGCATTTCACAGGGTTTTTGGGGTGTAAGGTTTGGACATTTTTCGACATACTAGTTCGGTACTATTTTGACCTGACTGCCACAGATGTTGAGACAAACATCAAGCAGCGGGTAGGAATGCCTGTGTAATTTCAGAAATGGCAGTAACTGATTGGGTTGGCTATTCCCTTCCTGAGAGATAGTTCTACCATTTGTCCAAAAAATTCTGCAAGGAAAGCCATTCAAAGAAACTTTACTGACTGGTGTCTTTTTTTTGGGAACCTTTTCATGATTGGTTTGAAAGCCACTGTGTTGCATATTTCTGCAAATGACTGCATAAACCTGTTTGGTTGTTAGTGTGTTGTGAACATGACTGGTGTGAAATGATGCTAATCACCTCCTGAAGTGCACAATAATTTTTTTTTAGATGTCATTCAGAAAATACACAGGTTGATTGTTTGTCCATAGCATGCTATCCCAGAATACTTTGTGTACAAGGCCTTGCTTAATTTCATGGGAAATGCACGTTTGCCCATGGGAGCTGGCCTTTGTGTTGGGCATGAGAACATATATCTGGAGAAACCCAAATCATATCAATCGAAGCTTTATATACCATCTACTGAGAACACAGACTGTAGCTGACGAATCAATTGGATATGATTTAAGTCAGTCGAGCTGGCCTGATATACAGTACTATCTGAAATATTATGATCCCCCTGGGTGTAATGTTTATAATATTTGGCATGTCATGAGACTATTTGTGATTTGCAAAGAAGTCAGAAATCAACCTCATGACATTGTTTATTCGCATATTTATTTTCAAAGGAGCAGGTGCAATGTCACAAGGGGCTTGTGATATTTCAGGGATAGGGACAGAGAATGCAGTAACGTTCCCATGTACTAACCTCAGGCATGAGAGCCCCGACTGACCTTGTGATCAACCCCTTACTTAGCTTCAACCAGCGGGGACGCTGTCACTGTTTGGGAAGAAATCACTTCTGCATAAGGGCCAGCTATCAGGATTTGAAACCAACAGTTAAGAGCCAGTTTTATGAAGGGGCGCTCCCAGAGGGGAGCCTCGCCTACCGGAAGCACATAATCGTAAGATCTGCCCTTTAGTGATTCACTGCGTTATATTTTTGGGTTCTTTTACCCTTTTTGCTCGAGCTAATTTTGGCTTTCATGTTTTAGACCACTTTTTGAGGTAAATCCTAGCTCCCTATGCCCTGAAGAATATTTTCGCTTGCCCTCGGTAGGTTTCATAGCATGCCCAGGATAATAAGCAGAGTTTCTTTTAAGATTACTTCAGTTCCAGGATCTATACTGTGCCTTTTTACCTTCTCACCAACTTTGGAAGTATCTGGCCCGGCTAACATGCTTCAGAAGTTTCAGACAGAATCACTGAACATTACGGACAAGTTCTCTCCTCTTTGAAAGTCCCAGCCACATTCATTGGTCCAACAGCTGTAACCAGAGCCAAACAATATGCAAATAACCAGCTGTTCATGTTTTTTTAAACTGCCATTCAAACACCTATTTTAACAGATCACACAGCATGTTTGTATTTGAATTGAGTGCCTTGACTTTTCACTCAAGTAAACTGTATCATCATTGCAATAATGCATTCAATCAAGCTGGGGCACAAATTCTCGTGATTTCTTGTGACAATATTAATGAACCCAACAGAAGGTCAATTCTTAGACAAGGATGCTTCCTTTCTGTCACAGTATCAACCAATCAGATCATTGGAAGGTGGGACTGGGACCTGTCAGGCCCAATCAATCAGATGTTACTTTCCCTCACTGTTGGTTGTGCATAAGCCTGCGGCAAGAAGGTTTTAAGATGAGCTGATGGAGGCTGAAATACAATGAGCCCAACAGTTACCATCCATGGGCAAATGTAAAGAGCAGCATTAATATGAGTAGAATAGATTGCAAACAGTAAGACCACAGGAAGTTAGTCAGGTCAACCTGAGAGCACAAAATTCAGATCTCTCTGCCTGTTCCTGCAAACCATAGTGCTCTGTACTTAAGTGTGTTATATATTTTTTCTCCAAATTATTGCAATCTGTAACGAGTTTTGTCTCCAGTACAGTTCTGATGAAGGGTATAAACCCAAAATGTCATAACCTGTCTTTTCTCTTTACAGATGCTGAGTTGCCTGCTGAGCATTTCTGATTTTATGACGAGAAAAATAAAACTTTTTGACAGGATCAAAAGAATAATACGGGCTGGAGATTACTGTTGCCGATAATAGCAGACGGATGCTTTAACACGTTCATTTGACATTCCTCTGCCTGCGGTTTCAACAGACTAATTAACCTGTTCATTTTAAATGGGTTAAGGTCTACTGTTAAAATAGCAGACACAGGAATGTCATAGAAATGCATTAAGCCTCGGTCTACTCGCTCCCCAGCAATAATTTCTAGCCTCGTCTTTTAAGGTTTTAAAAACATTTTTTTCAAATGCACAGCAGGTTAACGATCCTATAAAAGAGGAAGTGACAGGTTAATGGTTCAGTGTGATCCTTCATCAGAGCTCAGTTCCAAGGGCTTTGTTTTGATGGTATTGACTTACCCTTATCTCTCCCGAAGCTACTTAAAAATTATTATTTTTTTTTATTTTAAATAGTTAAACTCGCCTATCCTCAAGCCTAGCCGGTCCCCTTACCCTCCTCAGCCCCCCCACCTGCCTGTGCAATACCATAGCGTCATTGATACAGTCAGATGTGCATATGAGCCAGTTTTGTCATTTGAATTTAGAATGGACTGCCAGTTGGGATTATTTAGGGGCATGTTAGCAAAGGTTTTAGTTCACAAATTAACATGGCGTATCTGGAAATGCAGAGCAGGTCAGTCAGCGACTGGAAAGAGAAAGGACAAGCCAATGTTTCGAGTACAGGGTTTTACGCTCAAAATGTTAACCTGTCTTTTCTCTTTTGCAAATGATAGATACTGCTTCAATTTTCTGTGTTAATTTCAGATTTCCAG
The DNA here is from genome assembly GCA_030390025.1 of Squalus acanthias. Taxonomy (NCBI): domain Eukaryota; kingdom Metazoa; phylum Chordata; class Chondrichthyes; order Squaliformes; family Squalidae; genus Squalus; species Squalus acanthias. The sequence continues at coordinate 22,814,975 of CM059425.1, forward strand.
CACTTGCAGTAGCTTCCTTTTTGTTTATAATGCACCTGGGATTAGATTCCCAGTGAAAGGAGTGACAAGTTGTGAGGAAAGGGCCATTTGCCAGGTCTCAGCTCCCAGGCGGTAGGCCTTACATATGGGGGAAAATCACTGGTGAGACCACACAGATATTTTTGTCCAAAAATAGAGGACAACAGTGGACAATGTGCCTGTGATCTCCTGATTTGCACAGCCAGTGGGCAAGGCTTCTTGCTGGTATGATCAACTCAGACTATTACTCCTAAAGTCTCTACAACTACCTTTAGGTAAAATATCTGTAACCTTCCAGGGGGAAATTATTGTTGGTTTGAAAAGAGTGATCTCTCTCCCATTCTTCCTCTGTATGGCTCCCACGCACACCCATTGTTAACTAGGAGGAGAGATCGAGTAGACTAGGGCTATATTCCCTAGAGTTTAGAAGAACGAGAGGTGATCTCATTGAAACACATAAAATTCTTAAAGGGCTTGGCAGGGTAGATGGGAGGATGTTTCCCCTGGCTGGGGAATCTACAACTATGGCTCAGAATAAGGGGTTGGCCATTTAGGACTGAGATGAAGAGAAGTTTCTTCACTCAAAGGGTTGTGAATCTTTGGAATTCTCTACCCAGAGAGCTGTGGATGCTCAGTCATTGAGTATATTCAAGACAGAGATCGATAGATTTTTGCATTCTAAGATAATCAATGGATATGGGGATAGTGTGGGAAGGTGGAGTTGAGGTAGAAGATCAACCATTATCTTATTGAATGGCGGAGCAGGCTCAAAGGGCCGAATGGCCCACTCCTGCTCCTATTTCTTATGTAACTCTGATCTCAGCCTCTTACCACACAACCATCCATACTTCTGTCTCGGAAAGCTGAATCTTTTTATTCTAGGAAAGCATAGATGGCGGGATTTGATTGAAGTATTTAAAATGATGAAGGGGCTATACAGTGCCCATGTATCAGAATAATTGAATTGGACAAGTTAGGGATTGGGTCAGGTCACCATGTATTCCCTTCATGTTTTCTAGCATGACCTCTACATCCCAGTCTCTGAAATGGACTTTACAAAATCCTCATTGAGCTATTTAAACAAAACTTTGTTCACTCCCAACTGAATGAATTAAAATAAAAACAGAAAATGCTGGAGATACTCAGCAGGTCAGGCAGCATCTGTGAAGAGAGAAACAGAGTTAACGTTTCAGGTCGATGACCTTTCGTCAGAACTGGAAAAAAGCAGGAAATGGAACAGATTTTTAAGCAAGTGCAGGGGCTGGGAAAGGGGGGAGGGGATGAAAGAACAAAAGGGAAGGTCTGTGATAGGATAGAAGGCAGGAGAGGTTAAGAGACATTAAGAGATATTCAAGGCAAAATGAGATGGTAATGGGACAGGTTAAGAAACAAAGGATGGCTCTAGATGAAGTGTGAATTGTGCTGGCAGAATGGAAGACAGCTGCCGTGTGGGAGAGAAGAAAAAAAGACACAGACAAAAAGTGTGGATGAAAAATATATATATGATAGGGGCCGAGGTTATGATCTGAAATTGTTGAATTCTATGTTGAGTCCAGAAGGCTGTAAAGTGCCTAATCGAAAGATGAGGTGCTGTTCCTCAAGCTTACGCTGAGCTTCCGTGGAACAATGCAAGAGGCCGAGGACGGTGAGGTCTGAGTGGGAGTGGAGCGGTGAATTAAAGTGACAGGTGACTGAAAGCTCGGGGTCCCCCTTATGGACTGAACAGAGGAGTTCCACAAAGCAGTCACCCAATCTGCGTTTGGTCTCCCCAATGTAGAGGAGACCACATCGTGAGCAGCGAATACAGTAGACTAAATTGCAAGAAGTACAAGTAAATTGCTGTTTCACCTGGAAGGGGTGTTTGGGGCCCTGGACAGTGGGAAGGGGGGAGGTATAAGAGCATGTGTTGCATCTCCTGTGCTTGCACGGGAAGGTGCCGGGCGAAGGGGAAGGGGTGTTGGGGGTGATAGAGGAGTGGACTAGGGTGTTGCGGAGGGAGCGGTCCCTACGGAATGCTGAAAGGGGAGGTGAGGGGAAGATGTGTTTGGTGGTGGGATCACGCTGGAGGTGGCGGAAATGGCGGATGATGATCCGTTGAATGTTGAGGCTGGTGGGGTGAAAGGTGAGGACAAGGGGAACTCTATCGTGGTTCCGGGAGGGAGGGGCAGGGGTGAGGGCAGAAGTGCGGGAGATAGAACGGACACGGTCAAGGGCCGTGTCAACCATTAAATATTTCCCATTCATGCTCAATAATCTTGTCATTACATGACAATGGCCAAAATAAAATGTGGAGCATCCACCACTTTGACTGGCACTGCTAAGCACAATGAAAAACAGAGTGATTAATTTTTCTTTGGGAAAATGTGCCCCTGGTCTTAGTGTAATTTTACACAAGGATTTCAAGAAAGTGATAATGTAGCGTGAGTTTGCAGATAATACAGTGCAGAGATTACTGAAATTGTTAATCCAATGAGCATTTCAATAAAGACAATTCATTGAACAATTTACAGTTTCTGGATCATAGGGAACTCCATTGAGAGAGAGAAAATAGTGCTTTAAAACCCTGGAAATTATAATATTTAAAAGAAAAACTTGATATGAAATATATCCGTAACTAAAGTCTCAATAGTTAGTTTTGTATTAGCATAAAATACCCTCTCAGCTAATGATAATCTTTGACTCAGTCTTTCAAAAGATTAAATTCAGTTGCAATGCCAAATTTAATGCTATCAATTAAGGCATCGCAATGAGGTGGGGGCAACATTCTCAGGAGATAATCTATAGCTAGTTAGGATGTCCTACCCATGCTTGTATCCACAAGTTGTGAGCTGAGCAATTCTGATATATGGGAAGAACTCGAGAATATATTTTCTGACCAGAAATAACTAACATGGTAAACATTATATATCCCTAGAGTTTGATATTTAAAGAATACATTTTGTAAATTACAAGTTTGCAAATTTCTTTCACCGTTTTGTAAATAAATCCTTGACCAATATGAATGAGGAGATTTGCCATAGAATTTAAATGATGTCAGGCTAAGAGCATACATTCCAAGAATCTCCGCTGCTTAAGACTATCTATACGATGTTGGAAAATGACCTATCAATTACAAGTGGCGCAATTTACAATTCCCGCTGTAGAAGGTGTTTTATTAATTTCACCATGTATTACCCATTTCAGAAGGTGCTGTATTTATTGCAGTATATATTGAGTGCAGACCCACTCAAGCCAAGAGTGATAATAAAACATGTCAGGCAGTTGGTGACATTTCTTGGAGAATGCCGATGGAACCCAATTCTTATACAGTGGCAAATGGTCCTTGTTTTTTTGCAAATAAGGCAAGGAAAGAGAAAGGCTATAAATTTGCTTTTTTTTCTTATAGTTGAAGCCTTTTAAGGCACTTTATTAGTTTTATAGTTGTAGGATTTTACCCACTTTGTAGGATTTCACTCTAATGTCTATAGATTTTAGGTTCACACCCACAGGGAACATCAGTCACAAACATAAGCCAATGCATTGATAAAATCAACAATGCTTTATTACTTCTACCAATTATTCAGTGAACAGTTAACAATAATACAACCTTAAAGGAGAGTCTGTGTAATGCCCAAAGTGAAGGGTTGATCATGCCCTTGTCCTGACGTTCTTTCCTCTTGGAGGTGGATTGCTTCCCTGCCGACTGCAGCCTTTTCTCTTCTTTTACAGGGTTAAATAGTCCTTCTTTATACCCTGGCTGCTGGCAAACCAAACTTCTCCGTAACTTTCCATCTTCCCTCTCTCTCTGATGCAGTTTTCTAATGTTCCCACAGTCTCTCAAGGACTAGCTGGGCAGCTGTCTTCTTCAAACTCGTCCCTTATCTCCGCAAAAGTACATAGTCTCAGTTAGCCTTCTAAGCAGTTAGGTTATTCTTTGTTGTTCTTTCATTTGTTGTTAATACTTTGAATCAACTTATGCTTTTTGAACAATCCAGGGTTTCTTTTTAGTTTCTTTAAAACTGGTATTAAAAGGTTCATCATCCTTCATAGTTATCTGTGCCCTTGACTCTCCACTGGGTAGGCCCATCACAGGCTGTTGCTACATTGATTTTGTAGATATCCATCAACATTAATCCTATTCTTGGATTTCTGGTTTTCTTACCATCCCATCTTGAGGTGGTTGAATTGCACCTCTGCCAACTATTAGGGAAAAATGTGAGAAGTCGCACAACACCAGGTTATAGTCCAACAGCTTTATTTGAAATCACAAGCTTTCGGAGCGCTGCTCCTTCGTCAGGTGAAGTGAAGAGATGTATATCGTCACAGCATATATAGTCAGAGAACACTGCCAGACGATTACAGTTAATCTTTCTAACTGCCCTTTATCACACCTCGGCAGAGAGACAATCACGGCAATCACAGGTGTGGATGGTGTCCAAACAGGTCAGTCAGGAAAACATTACATCAAAGACAATGAGGTGGGGTCACAAGGGGTCAAATGTGGCAGATGCTGGAGTCTGTATGGAAAACAAAAAACTTTTTTTGCTGGAAATCACAGCAGATCTTCGGGTAAGCTTTCTCTAAGGCGGCCTTCGAGATACACGACAACGTAAAATCGTCGAGCAGAAACTGATAGTCAAGTTCCACACCCATGAGGACGGCCTCAACCGGGATCTTGGGTTCATGTCACGCTACATGTAACCCCACCTGACGTAGAGTCATCCAGACTCGAGTTGTCGTTGGCTTGTTCTCTCTACACAGATGCGGTCGGACCTGCTGTGATTTCCAGCAAAAAAAGTTTTTTGTTTTCCATACAGACCCCAGCATCTGCTACATTTGACCCCTTGTGACCCCACCTCATTGTCTTTGATGTAATGTTTTCCTGACTGACCTGTTTGGACACCATCCACACCTTTGATTGCCGTGATTATCTCTCTGCCGAGGTGTGATAAAGGGCAGTTAGAAAGATTAACTGTAATCATCTGGCAGTGTTCTCTGACTATATATGCTGTGCCGATATACATCTCTTCACTTCACCTGACGAAGGAGCAGCGCTCCGAAAGCTTGTGATTTCAAATAAAACTGTTGGACTATAACCTGGTGTTGTGCGACTTCTCACATTTGTCCACCCCAGTCCAACACCGGCATCTCCACATCATGGCAACTATTAGGGAGCCCTTTGTTGTGCTTCTCTTGCACTCCTGGACAAGGTGCACAAAAGAGATGATTGTCCAATAAGGAATCCTTCTCTCACCTCTAACCTCTCATTACAACTTTCTTTTCTCTTTCATCAATACTGCTATGGTCATTGCTCCTCTGAAGTTTCCTTTCTTGTGGCTCCTTGTAGCTACAAGTATGTCCATCCCCACCACACATCCTCACTGTGTTAAAATGAAGGCCCATCACACCATCTCCTATTCTAACTCATTCTTTCGCTGCAACTCAAAACCTGAAAACTTGCATCTTTCAGTTTTCTCTTCCTCCTACACACTCCAGGCTTTTAAAATCCAAACTTGCTATCACTTAAACCTCTATCTTTTGGTTTGCCTCCTCTTCTGTTCTGCACTTTTCAACCTTGGTGGCATGGATCTTGCTTCTTCACCCAGGTTTCCCAATCAAAAAAAAAGAGTGCACCATTTTCCAGTGTGTGCCCACAGGAGTGGTAATGCTTCATGGCCATCAGGGTTAGAAGTGTCCACTGCCAACCAGTCCCAATGTGCTGAGGTTCTAAAAACACAATCTCCTCTTTAACAATATTTCAGCCATTGTGTAAAAGAAACAAAATAAGTGGACTCCTTTCTCCATGTGGCACCACCCAAACCATTTGTATTTCCCATGGTTGGTTGATGTCCACATCTATTTTTTTTTTTTAAATCCTCACTGGCGATGGCATTCATTACTTGTTTATATAAATGGCTGAGTGTGGCCTGTTGTTAGTTAAGTATTTAAATCTAGCACATATCGTCCAGAGCAGATGATAGGCCTCGTGATGCGTCACAGATAATGATTAGATGAAGAGGTTCAAAACACTGAATTCTAGTGGATCTGAGAAGGTTAACATCTTTAATTTTTAAATACAGAACAATCAAAAACATGGACTAGTTACTTTTACGATATATTCCTAAAATTAGTTTTCAATTAATATATTAAAACACAATTTTCTTATCAAAGCATACGGACTAATGTACGCATCGTTTCTTTGAGTTTGTTAAAATCCAGCCATCTAACTGAAAATTTGTGCCTGAAATACTTCTTGTATTGTCCAGTAGAAAGTTACAACACAGCTTGGATAATATACACATTACTAATTATTTTTTGCTGTATTAATTACAATACGTTTTGTCCCCTTTGCCCTTGAAAGGTGGTGAGTCCATTGCCATGGGCCCAGAACACCCTCTGATACTACACCCCAAGTAATGATCTTTTCTATGGTAGGCTATTCACCATGATGGGTGCCCAGCCAAGCTTCATTCTATCCTTACCCAACATACACGCTTATATTTTCTAACAGTAGTCACTGGGGAGTTTTGCCTAATTTCCCCCCCTCTACCCCCACCCGAGCTAAGGACACCGAACCCACTTATAGCACCCCTACTGTTGCCATGCCTGGGATCAGTTAGCATAGAACAGGCCAGGGATCAAACTTGAGATATTCCTGGCTGGTATAGCACTGTACCAAACCACATGGTGCATTCATTTCCCGAGCCATTTTATAAGGATACATTTTTTGATTGTGGCTCCTGGTGCAGAGTCCATGACTTTCCATCCATTCATTTTAATGGAGAGGAAATCACGGGCTGCACCCATGATTAATGATTACATTTATTAATACATGCTGAATACGTATTCACGTAAAATAATGTATGAGTAGCTCAATGTATCCATGTTACTTCCTATAATATAGTCACAAAGGGGTGAGTGACTTTAAAACATTTATCCTTCACAGTCATACATCTGGGCATTTGCACTCTTTGTAGTTGGGAGCGCCTGTTCTCTTGCACCAATTTCATCTCAAAACACTTTGTAAGCCTGGTTGAAGTAGATCAAAAAAAGTTAACAAACAGCACAAAAGGTAAGGTAAATGCAGAAACATCTATTTGTGACCGCGCAGCAGACACAGTGGTGGATGGTGGAGGCACAGAGGCGACACTGTTCCATCGGGTATAAATGTAAGGGTGTTCCTGCGAAGAGGGCAAGAAGCATTGTTACTAACAGGCATTCAAAAATCATAGATAAAGCCCTGGTTAGACCACATCTGGAGCACTGAGTACAGTTCTGGGCACCGCACCTTAGAAAGGATATATTGGCCTTGGAAGGAGTGCACCACAGATTCATCAGAATCTTACCAGGGCTCCAAGGGTTAAATTATGAGGAGAGATTACATAAACTAGGCTTGCATTCCCTGGAATATAGAAGGTTAAGGAGTGATTTGATTGAGATTTTTAGGATTTTGAAAGGAATTGATAGGGTAGAGTGAGAGAAACTTTTTCTACTGGTGGGGGAGTCTAGGACAAGGGGACATAACCTTAAAATCAGAGCCAGGCCATTCAGGAGAGAAGTTAAGAGACACTTCTTCATGCAGAGGGTGGTAAAAGTGTGGAACTCTCTCCCACAAAAAGTGGTAGATGCTAGCTCAATTCATAATTTTAAATCTGTGATCAATAGATTTTTACTAGCCAAGGGTGTTAAGGGATATGGAGCCGAGACGAGTAATTGGAGTTAGGTTGCAGATCGACCATGATCTCACTGAATGGTGGAACAGGCTCGAGAGGCTGAATGGCCGATGTCTGTTCCTATATTAGTAACTACAAATATATTAAAGACTCCATGGTTCAGGGTGTTTTAAAATAAAGCTGTCATGTCCACACTTGATCTGCAGTTACATTTTTACCATGTGTGAACCAAGAAGTTTGGGGTTTTTGTCTTCTTCATGCATCTCTCTTGAAGATTTTCAACAATTTGATTTTAATGCTATAGGGTTTGTTGAAACAGGATAGAAGGAGATTTGCCCAGCAGCTGATTGTGTTATGTTGTACCTGACCTGGGAGTCCTTAATATTGACACGGGACTGTCAGAAATGGGAATGTGTTCCACTACCCAGCAGTAACATTCTCTTACTTTGATAACCATAAAAAGAAAGCAGCATAAAAAAAAATCTCTAAATATTTCTAAAGCTGTAAAAGATTATATTAATATGCACCACCTAACTCATGCATACTGAGCAACACTACTTTGTTAAATTACTCATCCGAATCTCATAACCTCTCTGTTGTACCTTTGTTGGACAAATGAGCTGCACTGGTTTGGAAACTGAGTAAATTTCCACCTTCTGGCCTTCGGGTTGAAACTAAATCAAGGGCAAAAAAAGAACACAGGTCATTAGCACACCATAATGAAAGACGCATATTCATTTTACATCAGTGGCGTGCAGATAATCAGATGTAGTGGCAGTTTTCAATATTAGTTATAGCTCTGAATTGTTCCGTTCAGTATTTACTAAGCTGTGCAAGTGCCTAGACAATTCTGTCTGTCCCTGTGCCCAATAGTGCACCCCCCACACCCCACCGCACACGCCCATTAATAGGCTACCACTATTTCATCATATTGGGAGAAGCTTTGCATTGGTGTAGTGACATCATCAATACAATCAAAAAGAATATGTTTGTGATTTCATCACACAGAGCAACCAGAGCCATTCCGCCCTGACAGTGTCAGTCTTCTGACATTGCATCAATAAAGTCCTCTAAATGTCATAAATGTTGCTTCAATTCATTTTTAAGATGCTATTACCTCAAAAAAATTGTCACTCACTTTGTTCAAGATGAATAAGCATTTATTCTAGCCTGTTGTGTAGCACAGCTCTCAAAGCTGGAGGTCCACAGGTAGAGTGCAACATTTAGATGTTCGTTCTTACCATATTGTTCCAAAGTGCCTTCGCCATCTCCTTGTGCCCCTTTATGGTAAAATGGAAGCAGTCTGGACTAAAAAAGGAGTAGTCAATCTCTCCAGCCTGAATAAATAAATAAACAGGAAGAAATAATCCTATCGCACGTTATCACAAAGTTCCAAAGAGTTTTGTGCAATTAATTACGTTTGGAGTGCAGTGACTGTTACTCAATCAAGTAACATGGAGAAGCTTTGGTGACTGGATTACTTTGCCAGTGGAGGATTTGATTACTGAAACAGTAATTTAAAATAAACAACTATTGAAATCTGAATTGCTCGGTTTCTTATGTTAAATTACTGATTTTTTACCTTTGCAACCGAGACTGGCACTGAAGCATCATGCACACTGACTTTCCAATGTTGGTTTGAGGTGCACTGTCAGATCAATGCAAGAGGCAATTTTATATTGCATCTGATTCCCTAATGTTCTTGACCTAAGAGTTTAATTCTACCTTTGAGGGGAAAAACGTAGGAAAGATTCTATTCCTGAAGTCTTCATTATAACCTTGATAAAGTGACATTATGTACATTATTTACATTGAGTAACTTGAATGCAAGTTTGTAAATGCTTATCTGTCCACTAACACTGTGGAGGCTGTCCTCATTGTTGCAACAGAAAATTTACACAGCTTCAAATGTCACCGTGGCTGCTCTGTGCAAGCCATGTCATCATATTACCAGCAGGCAATATCTTGCAAAGTACTTTCCCATTCATTATAAGGTAAACAGTTGGATAACAGTTTACAACAGCCACTTCCAGCTGCTCATAATTTTCAATCATTTCTGGATCCCGGAGCTTAAAACAAGCACATCGAAATGAATGAGAGGGGAAAAAAAAACATACTGGGAAGATAAACAGTTGTAATCCAAGTACGCTATTGAAAATCACTGCTTGCGGAATGAGCAGCTTAAAATCTAATGTCCTTCAGGGAAGGAAACCTGCCATCCTTACTTGGTCTGGCCTATATGTGACTCCAGTTCCAAACCAATGTGGTTGACTCTTAACTGCCCTCTGAAGCCACGCAGTCAGGTCAACTAGGGATGGGCAATAAATGCTGGCCTTGCCAATTATGCCCACATCCTAAGGATGAATAAAGTAAATCTGCATGTTGATGGTTAGCCTATATAATGGTGATGGTACTGAAACCAAAGAGGAATTTATTTTTATTCACCAGAACAGAGACCAATTGTAGTGATAGGAAGAAGAGAATTCACAAGAAGGTAAAAGTGGACAAGAAGCAACTGCACCATTCACAAAATTATTTATTTTCCACTTAATTCTTCCTATTGCAGTGACTCGAATTTCCCATTTTAATTGGTGCAATATCCTGAAAGAGGTAAAGGAGAAATGATGTATAAATTTGCCTTAATTTTGGCTTTTATAATAAAATAAAATGAAACCTTATATTAGACATCTTCTGCCTTTCAATTCTTCACATTCACTCTGTGAAATTTATTTAATATGACAAAAATACTAATTGTGGTATTGCTCTCGTGCTGAGGACAAGACAATTGTGGAGACTTTTGAGGCCTCCTGTCTGGGGAAAATGGGGGAAAATGGTGCGGAATGACTTACCCCCCTGTTCCCACCGATGTGGCCACGCTATATTCCCATGGCCTACTGCTGTGCGGTTGGAGCGCCTACCTAAGTCAGGTGGCAGTCCCTTTAAATATGCAAATCAGGGTCCTATGATGTACACAGCAGCCCGATTGTCACTTCAGGACTCAACTGCACCGAGAACGCTCTGCAGTTTCAGCTGGCGGTCTGACCGAAGAGGCGTCCAGAAGATAAGTTTTTATTTACTTTTGTGGGGCCGGGAGGAGCAGAAGTGCTGGGCTTCACAAAAACAACTTGGACCGCTGGCACACCGGGTCCCCCGCCATAGAATCATACAGCACAGAAGGAGGCCATTCGGCCCGTTTGTGCCTTTGTCAACTCTTTGAAAGAGCTATCCAATTAGTCCCACTCCCCTGCTCTTTTCCCACAGCCCAGCAAATGTTAACCTTTTTAAGTATTCATTCAACTCCCTTTTGAAAGTTATCATTGAATCTGCTTCCACCCCCTTGCAGGCAGTGCATTCCAGATCATAACAACTCGCTGCGTACATTTTTTTTCCCTCATGTCGCCATCCCTGGGTTTAGATTTTTACGGGCCCGGAGGCAGGCCTAGCTAGCCGATATTGCAGCACACAATCCAATCCAATAACTAATACACAATACTGTTTACAATAAACAATTACTAAATCCATTGAAAAGAATGTGGGATTAAATAATTTACCACATTTAACGGAGGTGATGCACTTTTCAGGAAGGGTTGAAGTATCACGGTGAAATCTTCTTTTTCGTCAAATCTTCCAGATGCAACCAACTCTTCTAGATTTGTCTGAGAGGAAAATGATTTACCAATTTTCAGTAAAAACACACATTTGCACAACTGTACAAAACCATATTTCAGTTCCCAGCTCAATGAACCTTTGTTCAAAGCCCAGCCTTGATGACTAATTGATGTTGCTACATGTAAACATAAGCTAAACCACTTTAGAAAATACAATGGCCCTGAAATCCATGGGAGCTGACAATACAATACTCAACACCCACATACATTGGGTACCGGCACCCCTGGTTATGGGTGCTTCAGAGCAACCCATGGCAACAAAAATGGTGGTAGAGCTTTCAACCACCTAGCCCCTGCTCTCAAACGGTCTCCCAAGATCCCTTTGCCTCAAAGTTCTGTTCCTGTTACTATTTACACTGTAAATAGTCTCAGAACATTTGGTACATTAAAGACACTCTAGGAACGGAAGTTTTTTGGCGTATTGTGCCTCTCGTATGGTCCTCTCTTCCACCTTTTGTTCCTCGGCCTTGTTTCTTCGGCCTCTGAAAGGCCAAACATTCAGAAGGTTCATTCCGCCCTAAGCCTTTTTGGTTTTCAAAAGAATGTATTCATTTGAATTTAGAAGCTTGCGTAGTGATCTAATCGAGGTGTTTAACGTGATAAAGGAATTCTATCGGGTAGATACAGAGAAACTATTTCCTCTGGTGGGGAAATCCAGAACAAAGAGGCGGGATCTTAAAATCAGAGCGAGGCCAGTTAGAAGTGAAATCAGGAAGCATTTTTTCACAAAAAGAACGCTTTTATATAGCACCTTTCACGACCTCAGGACGCTTTACAGCCATTGAAGTACTTTTGAAGGGTTGTCATTGTTGTAATTTATAAATGATGGTTTTACGCATTCAAACATTGACGCACGGCAGTGTGTTGCTCAATAAAATGCAATTGTTTTGCGCTGTAATGATTACGAGCTGTGCCCAACATTTCCTTTGGCAGGGGCGTAATAATTACATTTAAACTGCGGAAGAATGCAGCTTTAAGAGGCTGTGTGCTATTTATCACTCGTCTAAGAATGACAACTGAACTTATAATTGAAGATGACTGTGTTGAACTCTCTAGGGATGATGGATTCTCTTATCCATTGTCAATTAAAGCTGTTATGCATGCAGTTATCAGTCAGAAATAATTAATTTCATCATGCGTGTGAGTTAAAGAGACCACACACCAGCATTGTGCTGAAACTACAGCTGTTTTTCAATGCTGAAGGCAAAACAAGTTTTTCTAAACGATGACTTTAATAGGCTATTGAAAATCAACACTGCTGTTCTTTGTCATGCACCCTTCAATTGTACTACAGATTAAGCAGTTTATCACTGTAATCACCTACCTGAAACTCTCTATTAATTCTGCGTAATTCCTTTAATTCAGCTGAATCAGGAGTAGGGTTTACTAAACACGGACAAAATTTCCTGTAACAACAATAATATCACTTTTAGTAGACACTGCAATCAAGCATGAATGATTTAGACATCAACGTACTTGGAAAGATTCCACCTTTCAGGTTGGTTTAATTGACAGCAGTTGTAAGGTTCCTCATCATTGCATCAATATTTATACAGTGGTGTCATGACATGGACTTGTTGGACCGAATGGCCTGTTTCTGTGCTGTAAATACTATGTAATGGCAAATTGCGAATCTTTGATGTGTGGAGATTTCGGCTCCTGGCCTACTCCTGCTTACCTGGCTTCTCCAGCACTGATCCCACTCTGTCACATTGCCCACATTTCCTTCAGGCATTGTGCAATTCCTGCACGTCTCCAGTTCTCCAGCAGAGGGCCGGGAGCCAGAGCAGTCACTTCAATGGCTGTGCAACTGTATTCCAAGCCAGGCTTGTAAGATTGAATTGTGTTGGCTCAATGAGATAGTAAACAGCTGTTCTCAGTACTGCTCCACCAATGCGAGAGCATAGAATCATAGAATGGTCACAGCACGGAAGGCGGCCATTCGGCCCATCGAGCCCGTGCCGACTCTCAGCGAGTCCCACTCCCCCGCCCTTTCCCTGTAGCCCTGCAATTTTTTTTCCTTCAGATACTTATCCAACTCCCTTTTGAAATATAAAATTGAATCCGCCTCCACCACCCTTTCAGGCAGTGCATTCCAGTTCTTAACCACTCGCTATGTAAAAAAGTTTTTTCTTATGTTGCCTTTGGTTCTTTTGCCAATCACCTTAAATCTGTGTCCTCTGGCTCTCGACCCTTCTGCCATTGGGAACAGTTTCTCTCGATCTACTCTGTCTAGATCCATCATGATTTTGAACACCTTTATCAAATTTCCTCTCAATCTTCTCTGCTCCAAGGAGAACAACCCCAGCTTCTCCAGTCTATCCATGTAATTGAAGTCCCTCATTCCTGAAATCATTCTCGTAAATCTTTTCTTCACCCTCTCTAAGGCTTTCACATCCTTCCTAAAGTGCGGTGCCCAGAATAGGGCACAATACTCCAGTTGGGGCCGAGCCAGTGTTTATAAAGGTTCATCATAACTTCCACACTTTTGTACTCTATGGGGACTAAATTCGGTTGATTTGCGTCCTAAGAGGGCGCTAACGGGGCGCAAATTAACTAGCGCCGCTAACGCCTCCCGCAAAATTCAGCGGGAGGTTAGCGCCACGCGGTGCTGCGCCGCTGGCAATGACGTCATCGCCATGCGCAACGGCCCACTCGCGCCCCGGCTGTAATATTGGGTGGCGCCCCCCGACTTACCGCTGGACGCTATGTCCGCCGGGGTCAGGGGGGCCTACCTGCGGCTGGGGCAGCGCTAGTTAAAGGGGAGGTGCTGGGCGGCCATTTTTGTTGCTGCCAGCACCTGCCCCCGTTGCTGTCCCCGGCCGACATGAAGCGGGAGTGCCGCCTGCTCTCCGTGAGCCCGGCACTCCTCCCGAGTGCCGGGCTCGTTTGCCGGCACTCCCGATCCCTGGTGCCCAGTTGGGCCCCGGGTCGTGCTGCGCTAGGCCCCTCCTGTTTAACAAGGGGAGGAAGGCCTGCAGTACTGCAGCGCGACGTGCCGCAGCATATGGCGCTGCAGCACATAGAGCCGCGATATTGGTTCGCAGCGCCCCAAGAGGGACGCGGGGCGCTTCCAGTAGCACCACTCCTCCCTCTCGGGGCGCTACCTGGGAAAATCGGCCGTGGGGGCGCTAACTTTTTCAGGGTGCTAAAATTAGCGCCCCGGCGAAGGTAGTGCCCTATGAAGCACAGGATCCTGTAAGCCTTTTTAACTGTTTTCTCAGTGTGCTGAGAGAGTGAGAGACAAGCACTGAAGAATTGAGTTCAATATACGAGACCACCCCTGTATTTTATTGAGGCTGACTTACAAATCTACTTTATATTTGTGTGTATATATGCAGTTTTGATGCATATATTATCTCCAAAGATTTCATAAGAAATCAAAGAGTGTAGGATTAAGAATTCAAACTTTCCTTTCCTCTGCAAAATTTCTGGAAAATACATAGGGAGAGAAATTCATTATAGCACAGGAATGGGTGGTAACTTTTGAAAAGTTTCAGAATTAGCGGCAGACGTTAATGCTTCATACTGCACGCAAAATTAAGTCTCATTGCATAAAGAAAGGATTGGAGCGCTAAATCAAGCGCTAATGGCCTAGCTCAGTGGCGTTAAACTCGAAGCGCTGACCAATATCAGGTGCAGTCTAATCACAAGTCATCATTGCCACAGGCTCTTTCCAGTTCTTAAAGGGAAGGTTCATTGATGCTGCAGAACCTCATTCTCATCATTGTTGGCTGTGCTGCTGTCTCAGTCAGCAGCAGCAGGTCAAGGAGACGGAGCCGGACGACTCAAGCAGCCGTAATGATAGCAGATCCACGCCCCAGGGAGAGAGCCCACAGATTCTGCGACCATGCATTGGAGGTGTTGGTGTTCGCAGTGGAAAGACGGAGGGCGGAGCTCTACCCGGCAAGTGGCAGGAGGCCCTCGTCGCAAGTCTTCCGTACCATGTGGAGGGAGGTAGCCCAGCACGTCCCGGACAGCACTGTGGTCCCCAGGACCCACACACAGTGCAGAAAGAAATGTAATGACCTCACTCAGGTGGTCAGGGTGAGTCAATGTTTCAACAAATGCTACATACCACCATCTGGACCATAGGCTTCACACACTGCCCAAAGCACCACACCCCCAGCACTCACCCACCAACAATCTCTACCTACCAACACTCACACCCACATCTCATACCTTGCACACAATCACAGCTATTCAACTATGGCAGGCACATCACCCAGACACATTGCTCCACACTCACTCACATACTTTCCTTTCTCTTGCAGGCCAAGGTGGCTCACAACAGGAGGGAGCAGGAGTGCACAGACGGAGGACAAGCTGATGCCCAACCACTGTCTGAGCTAGAGAATCGAATGCTGCAGATTATTGGGTGCCAGGTGGTGGGCGCCGTGGCGCCGTTGACTCCCTTGGGGAAAATAACGGTATGTTCATCCCTACTCCTTCTTCTCACATCCCACTTCCCCCTCACCCCACAAGCATTTCATACTTTCCAGCTAATCATGCTGCATGCATACATTTATCCCTTCCTGCCCCTCCCCTCACCTTAATCCGAATCTTGTGCCTTTATGCTTTCAGATAATAAGCACCTGAGCAGCCTGTCCCTGAGGGCATGGTAGAGAGCGAGGCGGGAGAAGAGGAGGAGGAGAAGACACCTTGAATGTCTCACTGCATGTCTCACCCGCAGACACCAGCTCAGATATTGGCACTGTGCGTTCTTTAGAGGTTAGTATAGTAGCGGGAGCTGCACAGGGTGATGCACCGGGGACGAGTGGGCTGCAGCAAGGCCAGGCGGGAAAGGGTAGCTCGGGGGCCAGCTCCCTGGAGGACGAGTTCGTGCGCAAATTCTACCGCACAGGACTCAGATGAGGACCTCAATGGGGAGGGCTTTAGAAGAACAGTGATGGGCATACACACGGAGATGATAGATGCAATGGCAAGGGTGCCCGAGAGCCTCTCGGCAATGGTAAGCAGTGTGGAGGAGTCTGCCTCCAACATTGCACAGAGCTCTGCACACACCTTGGAACCCATTATTTCCAGTCTGCAAAGGATGGTAGACTCCCAGAGAGACCGTGGTGACCCAGACTTGATGCCGGATGTGATGGGCGATCTGGCAGCTTCCATTGCAGCACAGGCGGAAGCAACGCAACGTCTTAGTGTTGTAATGCAGTCTATGCTTGGTGGCATCCAATCTCAGACTGCTCTCATGCAGTCTCAGCTTGATGCCACGCAAGCTCTGACTGCTACCATCGTGGCTGGGTCTACCATCATCAACTGGGGCTTTCATGGTGTCGCAGCAGGCCAGTAATCTGTGCTGCAACAGATTGCTAGGGATGCTGAGGTGCTGCCCAGGGGAGTGGCAGTGGGTTAGTGGAGCAGGAAGCTGCTGTCCTCTCTCAGGATCACAGCATTCCTGCTCCCACCACTGCCACTCCGCCATTGCTCTTGTCGTTGTCTGTCATCCAGCCATCCCAGACTGCTGCCGTCCATGCTGATGTGGTGCAGTCTACAGCCGGGCCTTCCAGGCCCAGAGCTGGTCGAGGGCGTCCTGCAAGGCCATCTGAAGTCTCCCGTACGGACACTCAGCAGCCTTCCACCAGCCCTGCTGCAGCCACTGGGCCAACATTTCATAGGAGCACTAGAGTAGGCAAAGACACAGTAACGACAGGCACTAAGGGATTGCACAAGGGTGAATAGGTAATAATGTTGCTGTAAATATGTGTTCACTGATTATTGATAAATCTATTATTTTAGTTTGGATTTTTTTGTGGTGTATTTCATTTCAGCTTTGCGCTGTGATATTGCATGCGACAGGGATGGAATGATGGGGATGTGGTGAGCAACGAGGATCTGGGATTTAATTTATTGGAACTGCAGTCTGATGAGGCGGTCACGGCCCGCCCTTCCGGAATGCCGATTGAGTGGCTGCCTCCTCCCTCGCTCCTGTTCCTCCTCCTCTTCCTCCTCGTCTTCCTCTTCCTCCTTGTTCTCCTCCTCCTCCTCTCCCTCTTCCTCCTCCTGAGGTGGTCCCGCAATCCCTGGTGGCAAGGGTTGGGCCCTTATGATGGCCAAGTTGTGGAGCATGCAGCAGACCACGACAAAATAGGACACCCGCTCAGCCGAGTACTGGAGGGGTCCTCCCGAGTGGTCAAGGCAGCGGAACCATTGCTTGAGCACCCCGATGGCCTGCTGGATGATGTTCCAGGTGGTAGCATGGCTCTCGTTATATGAGTGCTGGGCAGGAGTGTTGGGGTTGTGGAGGGGAGACATGAGCCAGGTGGAGAGCGGATAGCGCTTGTCTCCGACCAGCCAGCTGCGAGGTTGACATGGTGGCTGGAAGAGTGCTGGCACACCAGTCTGGCGCAGGATGAAGGCATCGTGGCTGCTGCCAGGATAGCGGGCATTCACATTGAGGATTCGCTGTCTGGGGTCGCACACCAACTGCACATTAAGTGAGTGGTAGCCTCAGGATTGTTATGCAGTGCCCGTAAAGCCACGCGGGTGCAGTCAATGGTGCCCTGCACTATGGGGAAGCCCGCTATCCTGGCAAAGCCACATGCACGTTCGTCCTGCTTCTCTCTGGTGATGGGAAAAGAAATGTAGTCCCTTCTCCCACTGTAGAGAGACTCTGTGACCTCCCGGATGGTGAACTGCCAGATGTTAGCTATATCTCCTGATGCAGACTGGAAGGATCCACTGGCAAAGAAATTGAGGGTGACGGTGACCTTGACTGCCATGGAGAGAGCCGTGGTCACCCTGATCTGAGGCTCGAGGTCTGGTTGCAGGAAGTGGCAGAGTTCTCTGACCACCTCCTGGCTGAAGCGGAGCCTTCTAATGCACTGCTCCTCACTTAATTGGAAGTAGGAGAAGTGCTCTCGGAATACCCTCGGCGGGTACGGCCTCCTGTTGAGAGCCCTCATGGCCCTCCTCCTCCCTCTGGCCACATGTTCCAATCTTTCTCGCTGCCTCTGCTCCCTCTGCCATAGAACCTGAAGGGCGAGGTTGATTGCCAGTACAGCCCCCCATTAATGTGACCAAGTGTAGCACTTTGATATGTTGTGAGAATAAATGTAACTAATTGTTCATAACACTCCTGATACTAAACATCCTTTAAATGACTGAATTAAACTGTTGCACAATGTCAAACTGACAAGGAAGCAGTGAAACAGCACTAACCTGACAGCTGTGACTCATTACTCATGATCCCTTTAAGTAGTGCCCCTGGAGCCGGCATCCGCCTACTTGACGCCTCCGCTCCCTGTCGGGGCAAGGCGAGGTGCTAAGGCAGGGGGCGACAATGAATTTTGCAGATCGGGCGCCCAGTGAGTGTTGAACGCTCACTGATGTCATGACCTGCCTGGTGCTGAGGTCCCCGCCGGTAACTCGTAGTGGCGGCGCTATGGGAGGACCGGATTTGCAGTGCGTCGCTGGATTCGCCTCACCCTGGCGCTACTGCAACACCGCCCTGTTAGCGCCCCCACCAGGTGCTAACTGGAGGTGCTAACCAACTGAATTTTCCCCCATAGCCTTTTTTTTGTAACCTCCAGACGTTTATGCCATGTCCCTTCCTGTCTCTTCCGGCAACCTTGCTTAAACATGAAGGTGGGAGCTGAACATGCTAGGAAATGGAAATTTTATTAACTTTTTACCAAATGATAAAAGAAGTTCACCACAGAATGGGCTGAATGTAACAGAGTTCTGCTACATTGGCCTGACATTGAGTATTACAGTTCAACACTATTGTCATACTATGGGCATCAGCAAGAGTGAGATGAATTAAAGAATGCCTCCTCACTCATGCTAGCAAGGTTGCACTTGTCTGCAGTGGTGGCACTCTATTTATCCTCTACATCTCAGAGTGAGACTGCACACATGCAGATACACAATGATGATACCACAAGTACTTGCTTGCATACGCACAGTGGAACTCTTGAGTTTTGAAAGGAACCAGAGAACCAATATGTGTGGACTGCTTCACCTGGGGACATACTTAATTCTATCTAGCTGTACGAGTTTACTAGCTTGGCAGACAGGTAGGTTTTAATGTTGTCCGGATACACATCAGTTTCTGGAGTGCTGTACTGGCTCCAGGTGTTATACTAGAGTTGATGCAGGACTACTTCCGTGTCATATCGTCTATTTAGCTGGCTTTTGCAGGAGCTGGTTTTGGTGCACTGATCTTAGATTCATCTGTGTTGTACTACAAATATATGCTGATAACAGTGCAATACCAACTACTTGTATTGATTAGAGTAAAGCAGGTTGGGAGGAGACACACTTGGAGGAATGGACAGTATGTAATCAATCAGGTTATTTAACATGGACTATGAGCACAGAACACACAAGTACAGTATTGGCAAGCCTTGAGCAAGACTTGCGATTAGGAGATGTCCCCTCCCCCATGGAGTAGTGGATATAGGGAATAAACTCCCAACTAAATTAAAGCAATTACTGTGGTGTACATTAATACCTGTGAAAAAGTTATGGGTTGATACAAAATTGAGGGTAGGTACAGGTAGAGACAATATAATGCGATGTGGAACAGACTGTCATTGTTCCTGTTCCTGGGATGAAATGCAATACCGTGGAAGGATGCAAAGTTAGTTAAATATTCTAGTTTCCTTGATTCACTCATGACAAGCAGGGAGAAATTATGCAGAACCTAAGTCATGAGATTCAATTAATTATATTGAGCACATTGTGGAGTAAATTATACATGTTATGTGAAAGGGACTGCCTTGATGGGCAGAATATCTCGTTCTGTGATATCTCAAGTTCTTAAGAACTTGGTGCTACTTTTGAAATATATCAGATAAGCAACTTTAATGTACTAATGTGATGTTCTGCACTTCTTAATGCTCTATCCTCAAGTCATCTCTTCCTCTGAAGAAGCTGTTGAGCTAAGGCTGGAGCTTTTGGTAGTTTTGCATTTTGGACTTGCATCTATTGGATATCAAATTAAGATTGCCTAAACTCATTTCACAAAGGACCATTGGATTGGAATTCAAAAGTAAGGAAGTGATGCTTCAGTTGTACAGAACCTTGGTCAGACCCCACCTGGAGTGCTGCGTTCAGTTTTGGGCATTGAACTTCAGGAGAGATATATTGGCCTTGGAGGGGGTACAGCGCAGATTCACCAGAATGACTCCAGGGCTTAAAAGGTTAAGTTATGAGGACAGGTTGCATAAATTTGTCTTGTATTAACTTGAGTTTAGAGAGTTGAGGGGTCATTTAATTGAGGTGTTTAAAATGATAAAATGATTCGATAGTGTGGATACAGAGAAGTTATTTCCTCTGGTGGGGGATCCAGAACAAGGGGCACAATCCTAAAATTAGAGCTAAGCGATTCAGGAGTAAAAACAGGAAGCACTTTTTCATACAAAGGGTAGTAGAAATCTGGAATTCTCTCCCCCAAAAGGCTATGGATGCTGGGTCAATTGAAATTCTCAAGACTGAGATCAACAGATTTTTATTAGGTAAGGGTATCAAGGAATATGAATCAAAGGCTTGTAAATAGAGTTGAGTTGCAGATCAGCCATGATGTAATAGAACGGCGAAACAGGCTCGAGGGAATGAATAGCCTACTCCTGTTCCTATGTTCCATTCACAGTTATCAAAGGGAGAGAGAGGACTCCCATTCCATTTGTATGGGATGGATTCAAATCGGGGTCCCAAAGGTGACATGGCCATGTTCTAATCCACATTCTTTCTCAATACATTTTATTTCTATTATTAAGTTATTGCCATCCATGTGTATTAGCTTACCTACGCGGATTCCGCTATGGACCTGATCATTTTTTGAAGTGTTACATTAATCAAGTTTAAATTTCAGAAAATGTTGACTATAGTAACAGTCAAAATAAGAATTCAAGGCTTGAATGAGAGTGTGGGCAGATAACATGAATTAACCATAGGCAACAAGTAAAAAAGTTTAACACAGCAAATGTTTTAAATATTTCAATTTTTTTGACTGCAGTATTCAAGAACTTTAATTCCAAAAACAAAGCAAATTCCACCAGTTAAGAGGGGGTGGAATTCTCGGCCCAGAGGCAAATGTGGGCAGGATGCAAAAAGAAAATACACAAAATGGTTTACCTCCCCCGAATGAAACTTAATCAGGTGACTGGAGCCCTGCCCCACAGAAATCAACCATTCATTTCAGTAGTTGGAAACACATGCCCAACTTTAGGAAACTCACGTGCAGCCTATGCCCTTCCAGCAGACAAGGCTCCCTGCTCGAAGCAGGGAGTCAGAAAATTACCCTGATAATGTCAATCTATTTCTAACCTGAGAGAAAGTTAACATTTCTGAAAACCATGCAAAAATACAAAATATTGTACCTAGAAATAAACAAATAGAAATCTATTGCTACTAAATGGAGCAGATCAGATAAAAGAGGAATAAAGTACCTTTGAAGTAAACATCCAAAAGAGCCATCGTTGACTAAACGGAGACCTTCTATTGGCAGCAACTGCACTAAGTTTACTATGGTCCTAGGCATCTGTGTATAAAAGATCAAATGTTATTTTTATTCATTTTAAAACTTTGACTCTTTAAAATTGCACTTTCATAGATCTGGACAAGTTTAGGGTAAAGAGCAGCATCATGAAAGCATAGGGCAAAGTAAATGCCCAGGATTTGTTCGTATACGTAAACGCATTGCTCAGTTTAGGTCTTTTGAGTTGAAAGCAGAAATGTAAATATGAAGCAATGTTAGAGAGTGACAGAATTATTTTAGAAAACTGGCAAACTAGGCAGGTTTTTTTTTTAATGGAATTTTACATCTTTCAGTTAAAAACAAGTGAATAAACGAGGGTATGGGGTACTCAAATATAACAATATTGATTTAAAGTGCCATCTTTCGATTAGGCACTTTACAGCCTTCTGGACTCAACATCGAGTTCAACAATTTCAGACCATTACCTCTGCCCCTATCATTTTTTTTCTCTCTCTCTCTCTCTCACATGGCAGCTGTCGATCATTCTGCCATTTACACTTCATCTAGAGTCATCTTTTGTTTCTTAACTTGTCCCATTACCATCTCCTTTTGCCTTGCACCATCATCCCTTTTGTTTCTTAATCTCTCCTGCCTTCCATCCTATCACAGACCTTCCCTTTTGTTCTTTCCTCCCCTCCCCCCTTTCCCTGCCCCTACACTTGCTTAAAAACCTGTTCCGTCTCCAACTTTTTCCAGTTCTGACGAAGGGTCATCGACCTGAAACGTCAACTCTGTTTCTCTCTCTATAGATGTTGCCTGACCTGCTGAGTATTTCCAGCATTTTCTGTTTTTATTTCAGATTTCCAGCATCCGCAGTATTTTGCTTTGGTATAACAATATTTATTGTCGTTGTTGAGTTCAAAGGAGCACAACATCTATCAGGCTAAATGACAGTACAAATTGGCTCCTCAGTTATAGGGAGATAGATAAAACTGCTGTGTAGAAAAGAATGCAGAGGCAAACGTAATTGTAGTGGGTGATGCTTTTAGTCCATGAAAAATACACACTATGTAATCATTATTTCCCAACCCCATAAATTTAGCTACAATAGCTATAGGCAAGCTGCAGGTTTGCCTACCTTCAAATCTAAATGGAGGTATCAGGAAGGAGAAAGCATATGAATGGGAAACATGCGGGAAAATTGTTTATAAGAAACACAAATTAATAAATAAGAGAGAGTTTCCCAATAGCCTTCTGGTGAAGGCACAGCCAAGATAGCACTGAGCTTTACAGGTCAGAATGATCCCAGATGCCGTTCTCAAGTCTGTGCTATGTTGGTTGACCTCCGATGAAGCAGCAATCGATCTCAGTATCGCAGGCTAGGTGGAAAGAGAAAAAACACAGCCTGGTTTTGTTTTCCTAATTGCTGTCCAGTCACCTCTACATATGTGCATGTCAAATGAGGACAGGGTTGGCTCAGCTGTGATACCTTCCAGGTATTGCCTGCCACCAATTGCTGTGTCGACTTACAAAAAGAATGGCCACTTGGGCAAGGTAGTGGAGAATTGTTGGCATTCATGGATTTGTTGCCCAGAATCTACAGGAGAGAAGGGTTAAATTGGAAAAATGAAGCGGATGGCCAAGCAACTTTAGTGTTGGAGTCCCACTCAAATACACAGGTGTTTGAATCACAGCCTCCACTGGCATTTGGATTTGCATGAGTCACTTTCAGCAGTTCTTGGATGGATTGCTAAATGGAGTATCTTAGAGCAGCGACAAATAGTTCCAATTCAAGAAAGGAGTAAACATCCCCAGAGACAGCTGAATTTAAGGCTATGGTTCTCCCATTTTCTTAATCGAAAAGTTATTAACAGGAGCACCCAAAAGGCGGAGAACAAGCAGGAAGAAAATATAAATAAAATGAGGGAAAGAAGAATGAAAGAAATATTAAATGATGTAACTTTTGAGTCTAACAATAATTTGCTTGGTCGAGAATGACAAATTTATAATATAGCACAAAATGACTTGGAGAAACTTGAATTAATGAGCATGGATTTACAAAGGGCAGGTCATGTTTGTCAAGATTAAACTTTTTTTTTTGAAGAAATAACAGAAGATGGATGAAGGAAATGCAGTAAATATGGTTTAAATTGATTTTCAAGAAGAATGTGAGACAAGACCACTTTTGGCAAAGCTACTAGCACATAGAATTAGCTGGAATGCAGAAAGCAAGGAGTAGGGGTAAAAAGCAGTTTCTTGGCTGAAAAGATGTGGTGATTGATGTTCCACAGGAGTCCATATTTGGGGGCCACAATTATTTATTATATACTTAAATTGATCTATACTTAGGATTTGAAGAACAATATCAAATGTTTCTGTTGATAGCAAACTGGAGAGTATGGTAAATTCTATCGAGGTCTAGGAAAGCCTGTGATTGGACCTGTGGCAATATGGGCCAATAGGTGTAAGATACATTCACTGTAGACAAATTTACAGTAATACATTTGGAAAATAAGAATAGAGAAAGCAAGTACATCTTAAATGGTAAGAGTTTAAATGGAGTAGAAGAGTACCATTGTGTGCAGACATTCGTGCCATTAAAGATGGCGGCACAAATAGACTATAAAAAGGAAAACAGAACCCTTGGTTTTGTATTTAGAGACAAATAAAAACGGCAAGGAAGTAATGTTAAATTTGTTCAAGACCTTATACAGGCTGGAGCTGGAGTATTGTGTGCAGTTTTGGGTAATCCATTAAAGGAAGGATATAAAGGCAACTGAAAAGGTGCATTGTTGATTCACTATGATGTTACTAAGCATGAAAGGCTACAGTTACAAAGAGAATCATGAGAAGTTAAGACTTATTTCACTGGAGTTGAGAAGGCTAAGGGGTGACCTGTTAGAGGTACGCAAGATTACGAAGGGTTACGATGAGGTAAATAATGATAGGTTAGGAAAGAAGTAAAACAAAATTAGGACAGCAAAAAGGAACTACGAAATTAAATTATCAAGGAATGTAAAAAGAAATAGTAAAATATTCTATAGACACATAAATAACAAAAGAAAAATCAGGATAGGGATAGGGCCAATAAAGGATGCACAAGATAAACTCACAGGTAATGACAGCGAAATGGCAGAAATATTGAATAGTTACAGAGGCCACGATTTTACTAACCTCGGCGGGTCCGTGGCGGGAGACGTCGGTGGCGGGTCCCAACCCCGCTCCTGTTTCCATCCCAGCCTCTGAAATGAATTTCCCCTGATTGGGCTTGTTAAGCCCGCCCAGCACGTTTCCCAGCCAATTGAAGGAAGCGGGTCTGATGAAGTCACTTGATGACGCGTCATCAGCCGGTTTCCTTAAAGGGACCATGCGCAAATTGATTTTGACAGTTGTGCTGTCAGTGTTCTACAGCATTGAGGTGCTGCAAACACTGACACTCACTGCACAGAGGCGCATGGCTGCACCCAGGCTCTCCCATGACTCCCTCCATATGCTTATGGAGGGAGTCACAGCACACAGGGAGGTCCTCTTCCCTTCCCATGGGTGAAAGAGACCTCCCCAGGAGATCAACACAGCCTGGTTGCACATTGCAGAGGAGGGCACAAGCAGGGATGTGGTCAGGAAGACCTGGATGCAGTGCCTCAAACCTTTCAATGATCTCAGTAGATCACGAAACGTTAGTACAAAGCCACACTCAACCTCATCCTGCTGTGCCTCTCATCACATCCCCATCACTCTGCCTTCCCTACCCTATTCACACCAACTTACTTTGCACCTCCACCCATCCCTCTCATTTGTGGGACCTTGCTGTGTGCAAATTGGCTGCCGTGTTTCCCACATTACAACAGTGACTCCACTTCAAAAGTACTTCATTGGCTGTAAAGCGCTTTGAGACGTCTGGTGGTCGTGAAAGGCGCTGTAGAAATGCAAGTCTTTCTTTTTTTTTCTTTTTTCTATCTACATTATCACATCCCCATATCACGAGCCACCCCTCACACTCACCCTCATCCTAGTGCAATCATACCAACTAACAACACACAAAGGTAGGCACTTGAGTGTTTTATGCAATGTTCATGTAAAGTTTCTGTTAATGTGGTGTCAAACATTGAAATTTTTATTTTCAACACTTTGCGTTCTTGGACAGATTTGTGTGCACTTTTGGAAGTGGCTTAATGAGTTGCAGTGAATGGTGAGACATAACGGTACCCCCCGCAATGGTGATGAGTGTGAAAGGAATGACTTGGGCATTGTAGGGATGCTTTATGGTGTTGGTGTGGGGTGGTGCCAACCTGGCACATCATGTGGCAGCCAGGTGTATAGCATCAAGTGAAGTAAATCTGGCCATGGTGAGGCCATCCCCGGCCTCCCGGGCAGCAATGTGGTCGGGTGCTGATGCCCTGTGTCCTGTGCAGTATCAGTTGGTTGCAGCGAAGATTGGTGCTGTTGTTGGTGCTACTGGTGTGCCTGGTGGTGCTGGTGTTGGGGCTGATCGTGGTGGGATTCTGAGAACCAAGGTGAGCGAGTTTCAAGGGCACCCATGTTGATGGAATAGATGGCAGGTGAAGTAGAGAAGACAGATGCTATCTGTCAATGGTGGGAGAGATAATGAGGTCAGACTGGATGGAGACTTGTGTAAAGACTTGCAGCATTCTGAATCTGTAGTGGAAATGCAGTTTAGAGAAGCTAGTGGTTAAGGGAACATTTCTCAATCAGCTGGGAGCTTAGATTTGATATCTGAAGCTATCAACTCATCAGCTGATTCAATGGCCACTGACCTCTCACCTCAACTTCACAGACAAGGCATAGCAGAAAACTGGTGGGCGACCTGTAAAATCCAAAAAGCTGGGAAAAAACCATTGATAAGTGGCTGTAAACAAGCCACTAAAGATTTTAATTGCCTCCCCCACCGCTGCGTATCAGGTCTGCTCAGCGCTGACTGACCTGACATTTGGTAAAGGTGGGTTAACAGCGGAGTCCTGACCCCACCTGACCCGCCACCGATCACGCCCGCTGACTCCCCGCAAAATCTAGCCCTTTGTCTCAGTATTGACCAGGGACACTAACAAGGTGGGCGTGACATTAGTAGATTTCAAAAAAGATATAAAGACATTTAAGATAGAAAGAGGGGAGATAATTGATAAACTAATCAAACTTCGAGAGGATAAAACCCCTGGTCCGGATGGATTGTATCCGCGCATATTAAAAGAGTTAGGGAAGAGATTGTAGAGGCATCGTTACATATACATAACAATTCATTAGAAAAGGAATTGTGCCAGAGGACAGGCAGACAGTTATATTTAAAAAGGAAGATAGGACAAGTCCTGGGAACTAAAGACCAGTTAGCTTAATGTGCTTTTGTTGAAAGAGAAAATAGTTTCTATGTAATAATGTAAACAATATGGTTTCAATTAAGGTCATCGTAAATGTCTGCTGAAAAATGTTGAACAGTGTGATTCATTGTGTAATTAATAGCAAGTACGCATACAATAAATTGAGACTGAATTCACTATAAATCAACTATAGCTGTGACTGATTAAAATCTAGACTGATTTATTAATAAGAATGTGCATAAGGGAAAGTGGAGGAGAGCCTTCTAGATGATTAGATACATAATCCTCCAGACTCTGAGGGAAACAGATGCCTCAGATCCCCTAAACCACTTGGAAAATGGGTGCCTCAGATGCATGACACTTTAATTGATCAACAAAATGGCTATCGTGAAGATATAGGCCCGTATTTTCCGATCCCTACAGGTGTGTACGAGCTGTGTACACACCCGTAGGGACAGCAGAAATGCCGGTTTCAGGCATTCGAAGTGCATGCATTGAAAACCAGCATTTCCGATCTGTCAAGAATCCTCTTGACAGATCCTCCCCCTGCCCTGGAGAAGGGCCTCTGCGGGTGGAGAGTTCCGCTTTCTGCAGAACCTCCGCCCGCTGAAATCATTTAAAAATCTTATGCCTGGTAAAAGCAGGCGTAAGGCCTGCTTTTAGCAGCATAAGAGTTTAAAAAAGTAAAAAAAAAAAAAATTTCACTCATTTATAATTTAAAAATACTTTTAAAAAAGGTAAGTTTATTTTTAGCCCCGTAAAAAACTTTAATTATTTTTTTCAAAAAATTAAATTTTTGTTTAAAATATTTAATTTAATGTAATTTTAACTCATTTTAAAAACGTGATGGTTTTTTACAACATTTATTTAATGTTGTAGTGTCTTTTTTTAGTGGTCCCCATTCATACTTTTGACAGGTCTATCTGTCAAATGTATGAAGGGAGGTTCCCTTCTCCCATTGGCTGCCCTGGCCCTCGTGATCCCAGGGACGCTTGCGAACCGCATGCACTCCTGGGATACATGGGCCCTGCGCATTTCGACTGTGGAGAGTCCCAGGATCGGAAATGGCCGCATCTCGGGAGCCCTCACGTAAGGGAGTAGATTTTTTTCCCGATAGGAGGCATCCGCATGCAGGAAGCCTCCTATCAGAAATTACGGGCCATAGATTTCTATCCTCCTCTTGTACACCAAGGGAATAGATAACAACCCTCACTGGTAAGCACAAAAATCAGGTGGGTAAGTATGATTGACTGCTCAAGAACTAGTTGCCAACCTTAGAGGCCCATTAAGAAATACAAGGTAGGATTTGCTTTGGTAGCTTATAGTTTTACTTGCACAAGACAAAGTACAGCAAAATGTTCCACTACCCATGGATAGCAGCATGTCTGAAGGAAACAGGCTTTCAATCCAAACTAGTTTTTTTATGTAGACTGATTTGGATTTGAAATTCTAATTGTAGTTCATTCCCAGTTAATTGACCTCATATAATCCTGAAACCAATAACTTTTTGCCAACCATCAGCATGTTAAGGTGATAGTACCCATCTGTCAGCTTCTCCGTGATATACTAGATCCGTTTTCCCCCCCCACCCCCAATAGAATTAGAGATTGTTAGGATCAATCCATTAGATCATTTGGAAGGTGGGACTGGAAAGTGTCAGACCCAATCAAATTGGTTGGAAGGTGGGACCGAAGGCTCTCAGAACCAATCATGCATTACTTCCTCCTATTGTTGGCTACACATGAAATTTGTAAGAAATAGCTGTTAGATTCAAAGATGGGGTTTTAATTCTTAGAACAGAGACTGACAACATGCAGCCGGAACAGATGGCAGAAATGCCAGTGAGGTCGAATAACAAGCACCAAAAGACAAATAGAAGTGATAAGGGAATCGTAAAATGCAAAACAACGCAGGGTGGTGGGATAATAGATAAAATGGAGCCGAAAAGTCATAAAATGTCCTTAAAGAAACATAACAAAACATTCCTCAGTAAGAAAGAGGGAGGTCTCGCCAGCCATGCAGAAAGGGATGGCGAGGGATGCCTTCCCACTTCACAATTGGACAATAGGATGGGGAACAAATGATTGACACAAGGTAATCACCAGCCCACCGAAATAACTATAAATATAAACGACCGAGAGAGGAATCAGGCAGTTAGGGGCGAAGGCTTCCCCGAGGTGGCTACGGCCTAACACCTTGGTCAAGTTTAGCCTCTGAGGTGGCTGACGGCCTAACACCTCCAGCAGCTCGAGGGATGACCCAACGGAAGTGACCGCTGCAGCAGACTACAGGAATCCACCCAATCCAAGACCACCGTACTGCCTCACCGTCCATCTGGTTGTTTCGTTCCGTTCCAGGGCCGTAGATCGCCCTCATCTGTCACGGGTTGTATGTCTATTATACTTAGCTTAACCACATGTAATATCTGATTATGGTTTAAACTGTAGCTCTTTAATAAAAAGCTTTACAACTCCTAAGACCCTTTGGGAAATCTGTGTGTGACCTGTGAACCTAATCTTACAGTGGTGTCAGAAGTGGGATCACAGAGTTGAGAGTTGTAAGGTTGAGGGGACTGGTGGGACTTGGTCAAATGCACGTGATCGTTGCTTAGACTGAGTATTTTTCTCTCTGAAAGAAGGGAGCGGGAAAGAGCGTGTTAAAAAGTAGAACCAGAAATACAATTGGGTTGGCATATCACCGGGAGCAGTTGATAGATAGCCTGAAGGAGGTGAAGCATAAAGTGCAGGAGAGAGAGGGGAGAGATAGAGAAGGAAAAAAAACGAAATTGCTGGCTAACCAATCTGAAAACTCAGCAAGGAAAGGGAAAAAACAAGGATTTGGAAAGCCAGGACAAGCTGCTGAAATGCCGATTTTAAAAAAAAGGGGGAAAAAAAAGAGAAACTGAAAGTTTTACCGACATGGAAGTTATTAACGTCTGTGCCGAGACAAATAAAACACAAGATTTGCTGAGTGAAAGGAACCTTAAAAAATGCTGGAATTTCAGTTTGAGTGAAAATGTGTGTTCAATTGTGAAAGTTTTCCTGACCATGAATGTTTAAGAAGTTACAGTATTCCTTTTCTCTGAAAGTCTGTGTTTAAAGTGTCTGTTATGTGTGTTTAAGCTCCACCCACTTCTCTGTGTTAAAATCGTTTAACCCTTTTGTCTTGTCTTGGATTTTGGAAGTTTTAAGAATGTGCGAATAAGATTGTGCACCCAGAATTGAAAAAAAAACTTTGAATGACAATTTAAATTAAGCTGGTGTATAAAAACTGAGAACAACAAAAAGTTTGTTTAACAAAAGATTAAGTTTCAGTCTAAGATTTAACTTTGGAGTTGTGGTTGCTATGGTGAAATCTTCCAAAGCAGTTTGATTTGATTTGTTTAAATGTGAAAAACTAATTTTTCTCCAGTTGTATTCAATGTTTTTACAGTCATTTGGAAAGGCATCTGAAGAAAGGACAATAAGAAATATGATGTAATTAACAAGCATGTGCTATTTTGTTTTTTTTTATCTGTTCTGTTCCTGTTTAGTTAAAGTGTGAAAACACAACTGTCTTTTTCGATTGGGAAAGTTTTTTTAAATTTACGTGAAGTGACACAATTGCGTGCACCTGACAATGTTTCACTCCGCCGCCTTAAAAACCTGCACTGACAGCTGTTTAAGTTCACCAAGCAACAACTGTAATATTACTGAATGAAATTTAAAGATACTGGACATTATTAAATTTAAGTTTCTTAATTTTAAATTAATATTTCCCCAGTGACAGAAGGAAAATTATGATTTGATAAATTAACCCCTTGGGTTCTTAAGCAGAGTCACAATGGATTCTCTTCTTTCTTTTGTTATATGGAAGTTACCTTGTAAACGAATTGTAGCACTTCTGTCTCTAATGTTAAAACACTGTGTAAACCACCTAGCCTGGGAATCACTTGTTTCTGAAATTGGAAATGGAAGATAAATTGATAGAAATTAAATTGAACATTGACAAAACCTGTCAGTTCAACAATACCGCTGTTTGGATTTTGGGATAATTTTGAAATGAGAAAATGGACTCAGGCACTATATATTGGGTTACTTTTGGGAAAATAAAAGATCCTCTAAAATAATGATAAATAAAAAGTGTTAATAATCAATATTGTACTGGGCAGTAAAGTTCCTCCAGGGCTCATGAATGAGATATGAATGGTAATTAATGGGATGTGTAAAATGGAGAGAGGAAGTGATTGAGGGTGTAAGATAGAAACAGGAAAATTACACTCACAAATGAGAATTTTCCTAGCTTTCTAGTGAAAGTCAGGAAAGTGTAGTTACGAATGGTAAATTGATAGCTTTCTCTTGGAGACATTTGTGGCCCTGCCTATAATAAACCTTTTAAGAAAACTGAATTTGATAGCCTGGCCACTACCAAGACATCGGGACCATGCAGAGGAAGATGAGCAAAGATCTCCAGATGACTACAATCTTTTGATACATGAAAGCCTGAGAATGGCTTGTTTCGGATGGCCCGTGTGGCATGCATGGTGAATCTGCACTGAAGAACGGGTCTCAGACATGCTCAGTTACTTGACAACAGCAAGACATGAAATGGTTAATGTGGCTCAGGAGAGTGAGACAACTTTTAAAGCATTGACACGTACTCCATCGAGAAACTATCTAATGAATGAAACAATCAGAAGAATTTAAAGTGAGGTGTTGGTGTCGAACAGTCACGATTACAAGTGTATTTATTTAGAGTTGATCCTCTGAGAAATTAATGTACAACATATAGGGAGAGAGCAGGGCAGTGGGATTAGTTTTAGATTGCTGTAGCAGAGTTGGCATAGATGTGATGGGCTGCATGGCCTCCTTCTGTGCTGTAAACTTCTAAATAAGTTGCTAAAGTGCAGCTTTTTTTTAAAAAAACTTTTTCTTTTCCTCAAAGCAACTTTCTGGGTCATGCCCGGGTTATTGTCTTATGTGAAGGTTTATTTTCTTCAAGAATAGTGCAGCTGCTTTTTTTGAGATGAGGACAATATTCCCTGGTGCGAATGTATTAACTCTTTATTGAAGCATTCTTGTCCCTGCATTATTGGAATCGGCAGGGTTTGGAAATAAAATGGAGAGTAGAATTGTCCTGGTGATGAGGCTCGGAATTTTATGCGCATAAATACAAATGTTTATATGCTCCAAAATGTTGGAAAATGCACCAAATGAGGTGTCAGTACGTGACATTTTCTGGAGAGGGAGTTGTGCCCACACCCTCTTCGAGAATACATATCATGTGTTCAGCACTCACATCCGCCTTTCGTAATTTAAAAATTCACCATTGCTGCAAACTACACTTTTGTGTACTGCATCTTAAGTTATGACAAACCGCTGTTCTACTGCAATTTCTGCTGTTTTTTATGTACTAAACCAGGAAAGATTAACAAGCAAGTCATATTTTCATTATAACTCGATTGTATTCAGTTACAATTTTTATTAATCTATATATGAATCGAGTATAAATAGGTTCCGCTGTGTTTCTTTCCACTGAGGATTTCTAGCCAACAAATTCAATTGGAAAAATATCACGACTTTAAGAAGGTGGGTCTTACCTCATCGGAAAGTATGTCCAAGGCTGCAGTGACATTGTATACAAAGCTGTAAGGTGAAAAGAGATCCTGTGTAAAAAGTGGTATTACAGTGTTAGTAAAATCATAAGGTAGATATCAGAAGCACTCAATAGAATATGTTTCTATAAACAGTATGCACACACGGTAAATTTAATTTTACAGACTCAAATTCAAAATTAAAACTAAGTACATATGAGGAGGGTGGGAACCTTTTATCACCTCAGGACATGCCAGCGCACTTCGCAGCCAAATGTTTTACTTTTTGAAGTGTAATTATTGTTATTTTGTAAGCAAATTTAGCAGCAGCAGGTCCAACAAACAGCAATGAAACAAATGACCAGCTAATTGGTTTTGGTGATGTTGGTTGCAAGATGAGTGTTGGCCAGGACACTGGGAGGACTCCCTGCGCTTCTTTCAAAAGTGCCACGGGAGCTTTTACAGTTGCCTGAGCAGGGAGCGGGGCCTGGGTTATGTCTCATCTGAGACAATGCAGCACCTCCTCAGTACTACACTGACCCCTAGTAGTTTCCACAGGGGTTCTCCCGATCTCTCTCCATAGCTTCGGTGGAAGATCGGTCGAAACCCGGGAGAACGACGCAAATAGTCAGAGTTATGGTGGGAGATGAGGGTACCCTTCGGATATTCTTCCCTGAAATGCTGGTCTAGATTATGTGCTCCAGTCCTGGAGTGAGGCTTAAACCCACAACTCTCTGACTCAGAAGCAAAAATGCTACCACCAAACCAAGTAACACCGAACTTCTAGCACATTTGGATCAACTTCAGAGTACTGGAAAAGGAGATATTTTAAAAACTTTATTATTAATGGGCTGGAATTTGCGATGGGTATGACGGTGTACTCTGAGAGTACGGCGTCATACCGCCTTTGAAATGCACAGCAAATTTGGGATTTCCGCATGTGCTTGCACCCGCGCTAAATCCCGAACTTGTGATCTGTCAAGTTCCGACTTGACAGGTCATCTGCACCGACGCCACACCGACCAGAAAACCTAATTTCTGGCACAGCGTTGATGCCCAGCAATTATGTACAAACATTTTACGGCTGGTGGAAACAGGCGCAGGGCGTAAGGAGACACCTCCTGTCAAATGCAAGAAATTTAATAACTTATGAGGCCAGAAATGGAAGCATTTTAGCATTTTGTCCATGAAAGTATTTATTTGTCCATGAAACTTCGGAGGAAGCAGTTGCTACATTGATAAAATTAGTTATTTTTTTGGCATCTATCTTTGGCATATAAGCTTAAAAAAAATCCAAGCTGAAAGTATACACATTTATCCCGGAAGGCTCTAGTAATGAGGGTTTTTTTTCCCTTTCCGGAGATTATAAATGAATGAGAGACCCTTCTGTTTGATGATTGGAGCACCAGGCCCACGTGATCCCTGGGATCTGTGGGCCATTATGCTGCCCTCGAGTACGCAGTGTCAAACAGCAAGTTCACGAAGGAGGATCCCGATCAGCTATTTTCGTATTCTATTTGGAAGCCTACTCCATAGGTACGCCGCCGACCGCAAAATCCAAGCCATTGTGTATAGCATTACAACAGTGACTACACTTCAAAAGTACTTAATTGGTTGTAAAGCACTTTGAGACATCCTGAGGTTGTGAACGGCACTATATAATTGCAAGTTCTTTTTTTCTTATAAGCTGATAGCCACCACTAAAGGAAAGAAAGACTTGCATTTATACAGCATCTTTCACGACCGCCAGATGTCTCAAAACGCTTCACAGCCAATGAAGTACTTTTGAAGTGTAGTCACTGTTGTAATGTGGGAAACGCGGTAGCCAATTTGCACACAGCAAGCTCCCACAAACAACAATATGATAATGACCAGATAATCTGCTTTTGTTATGTTGATTGAGGGATAAATATTGGCCAGGACACCGGGGATAACTCCCCTGCTCTTCTTCGAAATAGTGCCATGGGATCTTTTACATCCACTTGAGAAAGCAGACGGGGCCTTGGTTTAATATCTCATCTGAAAGACGGCACCTCTGACAGTGCAGCACTCCCTCAGCACTGCACTGGAGTGTCAGCCTAGATTTTTGTGCTCAAGTTCTTGGAGTGGGACTTGAACCTACAACCTTTGTGACTCAGAGGCGAGAGTGCTACCCACTGAGCCACAGCTGACACACTATAGGGAGAGGCCAACATCTTTTATGGCTGTTGACCGACCGAGCGGCTCAAGTTGGGCGTACAAACAATAATCAAATTTGTCGTTTGCTGATTTATATTACCTTTAGTAACTATTGTCTGCCAGCCAGAAATAAGGCTGCCATCCATGACTTTCAGTCAACTGTGCTTGAGCAAGCTTCTGTCTGCTGCTCCAGTGCTATGGAATCCTATCCTAAGGCTACATTATGGAACCACCTCTTGAACTGGTTCTCAAAATAGTATATATAGAGAGTGCATTATGAAATGGCGCAATACCATTGATCTGATGCATTAACCAGTCTGGCCATTGGAAATTAATGATGTGCTCAACCTTCATACCTGACCTATTCCACATAATACTGCACATTTGCTGTATTCATTGGTCAAATGACCAATTATGATGTTACAGCATTAATGGGAAGCAGAGCTCACCATTACCATCATAACATTATCCCACGCTACTTCACTCAAAGTTGCGACAAGCCCTCCCTCTAAATGAAATAAAAATAAAAAACTCTCTTTGTTTCAGACTCAATCTGAAAGAAAAGCAAGTCACTAGTATAGCATATTTCATACAGTATGCATGGATACCATAATTATTGCAATTATACAAATATATGGGGTTAAATTCTATTTTAATCATTTTGCCTCTAGTCCCTGATACCTACGCTTACAAAACTTGAAAGGTTGTCTTTTTACTATGAAACTTGTTGTATATGTAAGCTGCATAAACAATTCTTACCTTGTCCTTGCAGTAGTCACATAAATCGTTAACTCCAATGAAGACAGTGACTAATTTCCAGTCCTGGGTGAAGTTTATGCCCTAAATTTTAGCAAAATATGGCTTAATACTTTCTACAGTGTTTTTCAGCAGTATGACCAATAACAATTGAACTCTTACTTTAGACAATAATGCCCTTCACTTTTACTATAGTGGATGCCAACCGGGTGATGTAATGCCACACTGGCATATTTCCAAAGCTATCAACATTCATGAATGTCCCTAGGCTGACCTCTTTGACAGCCATGATCAAAATCACTTTACCCAACACCTGCACTTTATATGCCATGTAGACACTGCTTGTGCATTGTAGAATAAAGTTCACCTCAATTGCTACCTTTTTTGCTCTTGTAAAATTTAGTATCTATTTATGATTGTGTAAAAATGCTGCTACCTGCTCATTCTTTCTAGAGAGGCGCAGAAGCAAAATTCAGATTGTGGGTTATTTTCAGACTTGCATGCCCAAAATTTAGCTCCTTAAAAGCTGAATCCAAAGGCTGAATTTTAAGCCCGTCATTTCAAAAAACAAGCAATGGTTGTTCTTAGCTGCGCTCCATCGTATATTTCTAGAAGGTTATAGAAGGATTTTATCAATCCTCACAAGCATGCGAGAATTGTCATCAGTTGGACTTCCAGAGTACATGGGGCGGTGGTTTCCCTAGCTAAGGAGTTTGGACAGGGATTGGACAGATGTACACTCACCATGAGGCTGCAAATCCTCCTGATCACTGGTCTACCAGGAGGCTGACAGATACATAACTATCGCAAGCCGGTGTGCCTCTCTCCAGCAAAATTAATGGGACTAAAAGTCGATAAATCCCAAGGACCGGATGACCTACATCCTAGGGTTTTGAAAGAGATGGCCATTGGAATAGTGGATGCATTGGTTGTCATCTTCCAAAATTCTATAGATTCTGGAACGGTTCCTGCAGATTGGAGGATAGCAAATATAACCCCGCTATTTAATGGATGGATGCATATTGGCGGCGGCTGTAAAAGAGGCGGCGACCAGGTAGGCTTACCAATCTGAGCCCCGAGAGCGGGAGAGAGAGAAGTAAAAAATAATCAGTGTGACGTCACCAGAAAGCAGGTAAGTGATTGGTTGGTGAGTATTTCACTTTTTCTCCTTTTTCCATACTTAAATTCTGTGGTTTCTAGTTTCTAGAGTCTCTGTGGTGTAGCGGGGACTGCTGTTAAGCAAGGGCCCTTGAGTATATCATTAAATTGAAGTGAAATTGGTGGGATTCAATTAGTTTAATTTTAATTAATTAATTAAAGGGTAAGTCATGGCAGGAGAGCTCGGTGCCGTGATATGCTCCTCCTGCTATATGTGGGAAATCAGGGACGCTTCCTGTATCCCTGATGACCATGTGTGTGGGAAATGTATCCAGCTGCAGCTACTGACGGACCGCATTGCGGCGCTGGTGCTGCGGATGGATGCATATTGGAGCATTCGCGACGCTGAGAACGTCGTGGATAACACATTTAGCGAGTTGGTCACACCGCAGGTAAAGGGTGTACAGGCAGGAAGTGCATGGGTGACCACCAGGCAGAGTAAGAGGTGCAGGCAGGTAGTGCAGTGGGCCCCTGTGGCCATTCCCCTGTCAAACAGATATACCACTTTGGATGCTGTTGGGGGGGGATGACTTATCAGGGGAAGGCGGCAGCAGCCAACTTCCTGGCACCATGGGTGGCTCTGCTGCACAGGCTGGGAGGAAAAAGTGTGGAAGAGCTATAGTGATAGGGGATTCAATTGTAAGGGGAATAGAGAGGCGTTTCTGCGGCCGCAAACGAGACTCCAGGATGGTGTGTTGCCTCCCTGGTGCAAGGGTCAAGGACGTCTCGGAGCGGCTACAGAACATTTTGGAGGGGGAGGGCGAACAGCCAGTTGTCGTGGTGCACATAGGCATCAACGATATAGGTAAAAAACGGGATGAGGTCCTAAAAGCAGAATATAGGGAGTTAGGAGGTAAATTAAAAAATAGGACCTCAAAGGTAGTAATCTCAGGATTGCTACCAGTGCCACGTGCTAGTCAGAGTACAAATAGGAGGATATTTCAAATGAATACGTGGCTAGAGGAATGGTGCAAGGGGGAGGGATTCAAATTCCTTGGACATTGGAACCGGTTCTGGGGGAGTTGGGACCAGTACAAACGGGGCGGTCTGCACCTGGGCAGGGCCGGGACCAATGTC
This sequence comes from Squalus acanthias, assembly GCA_030390025.1. Taxonomy (NCBI): domain Eukaryota; kingdom Metazoa; phylum Chordata; class Chondrichthyes; order Squaliformes; family Squalidae; genus Squalus; species Squalus acanthias. The sequence goes on from CM059425.1 coordinate 22,852,828, forward strand.
CTAGGGGGGAGTGTTTGCTAGTGCTGTTGGGGAGGGTTTAAACTAAAGTGGCAGGGGGTTGGGAACCTGAGCAGGGAGACAGAGGAAAGGGAAACAAGGATAAAAGCTAAAGACAGGAAGGAGAAAAACAAAAGTAGAAGGCAAAGAACTCACGGTTTAAATCAAACATGGTCACAGTAAATAATAATTCATATAGGTCTGAGAGCATTAAATAAACAAGCCTGAAGGCTTTGTGTCTTAATGCAAGGAGCATTCGGAACAAGGTGGATGAATTAGCTGTGCAAATAGAGGTAAATGAATACGATTTGATTGGGATTACAGAAACATGGCTCCAGGGTGGCCAAGGCTGGGAACTCAACATCCAGGGTTATTCAATATTTAGGAAAGATAGGCAAAAAAGAAAGGGAGGTGGGGTAGCATTGCTGGTTAAAGAGGGGATTAACACAATTGAAAGGGAGGATATTAGCTCTGATGATGCGGAATCTGTATGGGTAGAACTGAGAAATAACAAGGGGCAGAAAACGTTAGTGGGAGTGGTATATAGACCTCCAAACAGTAATACGGAAGTTGGGGACGGCATTAAAAGTGAAATTAGAGAAGCATGCAGTAAGGGCACAGCAGTCATCATGGGTGACTTTAATTTACATATAGATTGGGCTAACCAAATTAGTAAAAATACTGTGGAGGAGGAATTCCTAGAATGTTTACGAGATGGTTTTCTGGAACAATATGTCGAGGAACCAACCAGAGATCAGGCCATCTTAGACTGGGTATTATGTAACGAGAAAGGATTAATTAGCAATCTTGTTGTACGAGGCCCCTTGGGTCAGAGTGATCATAATATGATAGAATTCTTCATTAGGATGGAGAGTGAAGTAGTTAAATCAGAGACTAGGGTCCTGAATTTAAGTAAAGGAAACTACGATGGTATGAGGCGCGAATTGGGTAGGATTGATTGGGGAATGTCACTCAAGGGGTTGACGGTGGATAGGCAATGGCAAACATTCAAAGACTGCATGGATGAACTACAGAATTTGTTCATCCCAGTGTGGCATAAGAATAAAACAAAAAGGGTGACTCAACTGTGGCTAACAAGGGAAATTAGATCCAAGGAGAGGGCATATAAATTGGCCAGAAAAAGCAGTAGCCCTGAGGATTGGGAGCAGTTTAGGATTCAACAAAGGAGGACAAAGGGATTAATTAAGAAGGCAAAAATAGAATATGAAAGTAAGCTTGCTGGGAACATAAAAACTGACTGTAAGAGCTTTTATAGATATGTGAAGAGAAAAAGATTAGTGAAATCAAGTGTAGGTCCCTTGCAGTCAGAAGCGGGGGAAGTTATAATGGGGAACAAAGAAATGGCAGACCAATTAAATGCATATTTTGGTTCTGTCTTCACAAAGGAGGACACAAATAACATCCCAGAGATGTTGGAGAACATACAGTCTGATGAAAGGGAGGAACTGAAAGAAATCAGTATTTGCAGGGAAATGGTGTTAGGGAAATTGACGGGATTGAAGGCTGATAAATCCCCATGGACTGATAATCTACATCCTAGGGTACTTAAGGAAGTGGCCCTAGAAATAGTAGATGCATTGCTGATCATCTTCCAACATTCGATGGTATCTGGAACTGTACCCATGGATTGGAGGGTAGCTAATGTTACCCCACTATTCAAAAAGGGTGGTAGAGAGAAAGCGGGGAATTACAGACCAGTAAGCCTGACATCGGTAGTGGGGAAAATGCTAGAGTCCATTATAAAGGATGTAATAGCTGAGCACTTGAAAAACAGTGACAGGATCGGACAAAGTCAACATGGCTTTACAAAAGGTAAATCGTGCTTGACTAATCTACTGGAATTTTTTGAGGATGGAACTGGGAAAATAGATAAGGGAGAACCAGTAGATGTGGTGTATTTGGACTTTCAAAAGGCTTTCGATAAGGTCCCGCATAAGAGATTAGCGTGTAAAGTTAAGGCACATGGGATTGGGGGCAAGGTATTGAATTGGATAGAGAACTGGTTGGCGGACAGAAAGCAGAGAGTAGGAATTAATGGGTCTTTTTCCGAGTGGCAAGCAGTGACTAGTGGGGTACCGCAGGGATCGGTCCTTGGACCCCAGCTATTCACAATATACATTAATGATCTAGATAAGGGAACTAAATGTAATATCTCCAAGTTTGCAGATGACACAAAGCTGGGTGGGAGTGTGTGCTGCGAGGAGGATACCGAGAAACTCCAGGATGATTTGGACAGGTTGGGTGAGTGGGCAGAAGCGTGGCAGATGCAATATAACGTGGATAAGTGCGAGATTATCCACTTTGGTGTCAAAAACAGAAAGGCAGACTATTATCTGAAAGGCAATAGATTGGGAGAAGGGGAAGTGCAACGAGACCTGGGTGTCCTTGTGCACCAGTCGCTGAAAGTAAGCATGCAGGTGCAGCAGGCGGTGAAGAAGGCAAATGGTATGTTGGCCTTCATAGCGAAAGGGTTTGAGTATAGGAACAGGGATGTGCTGCTGCAGTTGTACAGGGCCTTGGTGAGACCACACCTTGAGTACTGTGTGCAATTTTGGTCGCCTTATCTGAGGAAGGATGTTCTTGCCATGGAAGGAGTTAAGCGAAGATTCACAAGGCTGATACCTGGGATGGCAGGAATGACATATGAGGAGAGATTGGGTCGATTGAGCTTATACTTGCTGGAGTATAGAAGAATGAGAGGGGATCTCATCGAAACATATAAAATTCTGACAGGTCTGGACAAACTAGATGCAGGAAGAATGTTGCCGATGGTCGGAGAGTCCAGAACCAGGGGTCATAATCTAAGGATAAGGGGTAAGCCATTTAGGACAGAAATGAGGAAGAATTTCTTCACCCAGAGAGTGGTGAACCTGTGGAATTCTCTACCACAGAAGGTAGTTGAGGCCAAGTCATTAAATATATTCAAGAATGAGTTAGATATATTTCTTAAAGCTAAAGGTATCAAGGGATATGGGGAGAAGGCAGGTACAGGGTACTGAGTTTGGATGATCAGCCATGATCTCATCGAATGGCGGAGCAGGCTCGAGGGGCCAAATGGCCTACTCCTGCTCCTATCTTCTATGTTTCTATGTTATTTAAGAAAGGAGGGAGAGAGAAAACGGGGAACTACAGACCTGTTAGCCTCACATCAGTAGTTGGGAAAATGCTGGAAATAATTATAAAGGATGCAATAACTGGGCACTTACAAACTAATAGTAAGATTGGGCAGAGTCAACATGGATTTATGAAAGGGAAATCCTGTTTGACAAACCTATTGGAGTTCTTTGAGGATGTAACTAGTGGAGTAGACAAAGGGGAACCGGTAGATGTGGTGTATTTGGATTTTCAGAAGGCCTTCGATAAGGTCCCACACAAGAGGTTGGTGAACAAAATTAGGGCACATGGAATTGGGGGTAATATACTAGCATGGATTGAGAATTGGTTAACAGACAGAAAACAAAGAGTAGGGATAAACAGGTCTTTTTCAGGATGGCAGGCTGTGAGTAGTGGGGTACCAAAATGATCGGTGCTTGGGCCCCAGCTATTCACAATCTATATCAATGATTTGGATGAGGGAACTAAATGTAACATTTCCAAATTTGCTGATGATACAAAGCTAAGTGGCAGTGTCAGTTGCGAAGAGGATGTGAAGAGGCTTCAAGGGGATCTCGACAGGCTCAGTGAGTGGGCGAGAACATGGCAGCTGAAATATAATGTGGATAAATGTGAAGTTATCCACTTTGGTAGAAAAAACAGAAAGGCAGTGTATTTCCTAAATGGTGAAAGATTGGGGAATGCAGATGCTCAAAGGGACCTGGGTGTCCTTGTACATGAGTCATTGAAAGTGAATGTGCAGGTGCAGCAAGCCATTAGGAAGGCAAATGGTATGCTGGCCTTCATTACAAGAGGATTTGAGTTCAGGAGTAAAGAAGTCTTATTCCAATTATATAGGGCCTTGGTGAGACCACACCTGGAGTACTGTGTACAATTTTGGTCTCCTTACCTAAGGAAGGATATACTTGCTGCCATAGAGGGAGTGCAACAAAGGTTCACGAGATTGATTCCTGGGATGGCAGGACTGTCGTATGAGAAGAGATTGAGTAAACTAGGCCTGTATTCTCTTGAATTCAGAAGAATGAGAGGGGATCTCATTGAAACATACAAAATTATTACAGGGTTTGATAGGGTGGATGTAGGAGAATGTTTCCCTTGGCTGGGGAGTCTAGAACCAGGGGCCACAGCCTCAAGATAAAGGGTCGGCCATTCAGGACTGAGATGAGAAGAAATTTCTTCACATAGAGGGTGGTGAATCTTTGGAATTCTCTACCCCAGAGGGCTGTGGAGGCTCAGTCATTGGGTATATTCAAAACAGAAGTCGATAGATTTCTTACTAGTAAGGGCATCAAGGGATATGGCGATAGGGCCGGTGAATGGAGTTGAGGCAGAAGATCAGCCATGATCTCATTGAATGGCGGAGCAGGCTCGAAGGGCCGAACGGCCTACTCCTGCTCCTATTTCTTATGTTCTTATGTGCTCTTTGCTGAAGTACCACGGATGAATGCGATGCAAAACTGCCACATGGTTGTGCATTCCCTCCCTTAAGACTAGCAGAGATTTGGCATATGCATGTTTGCTCAAGTCCATGTAATCATCTCCAAAACTCCACTGGATTACAAATAATGAAATCATGTTTCAAACATAACAAAATTTAATAAAAATTACAACTTGTTACCATGGCTCCAGTTAGAGCCAGTTAATTGGAAACTGGTATTGTAGTGACAAAACACAATTGTGGTGATTAAGATGGTGATGCACATGGGAACACTTGACATTTTTTTTTAAAGGGAAATGCACAGTTAAACCAAAAAGGATTCCGTTATGGTTCACAATTCAGTGCAGTATTCATTCTTATGGGCTTCTCGTAGATTAAAATTGACCGGAAAAAACATCAAAAATCTCCAGCAAAATAGGCTGGAACACAACTCCAACAGGTGAAAATATGTATGTTCCTACCCAAGCACCCAAGAGATGACGCATTTTGGCAGGAGGAACAGGGAGAGGCAATATACACTTAATGGCACAGTTTTAAAGAGTGTGCAGGGACAGAGGGACCTGGGAGTTAATGTGCATAGGTCCCTGAAAGTGGCGGGACATATTGAGAGAGTGGTTAGCAAAGCATACGGGATCTTGAGCTTCATAAATAGGGTATTGAGTACAAAAACCTTTATAAAGCGCTGGTTAGGCCACAACTGGAGATTGCGTCCAGTTCTGGTCACCACACTTTAGGAAGGATGTGAAGGCCCTTGAGAGGGTGCAGAGGAGATTTACCAGAATGGTTCTGGGGATAGGGGATCTTAGCTACAAGAACAGGTTGGAGAATCTGGATTTGTTTTCATTAGAGCAAAGGAGGTTGATAGAGGTGTACAAGATTATGACGGGTTTGGATAGGCTAGACGGGGAATGGCTGTTCCCACTAGTTAATGGTACAAGGACTAGGGGACACAGATTTAAGGTTTTGGGCAAGAGATACAGGGGGGGATGTGAGGGAAAACTTTTTTACGCAGCGAGTGGTGAGGACCTGGAATTCGCTGCCGACGGAAGTGGTGGAAGCGGAGACACTCAATGTTTTCAAGGGGAGACTGGATAGGCACTTGAGGGAAATAAACTTACAGGGCTACGGGGATAGGCGGGTGAATGGGACTGACTGGATTGCTCTACAGAGACTCGATGGGCCAAATGGCCTCCTTCTGTGCCGTATGACTCTATGATTCTATGACACTTAAAACTGGCCATGGAAAAGTCATCCCCCTAACTAAACTCCAAGCTTTTTCACTTATCACTGCATAGCTGCCACATAGATACATGCTTTTCTACTATTTTTCATATTTTAGCCTGAGTTGGTCAGGAATGGGATTGAAAATTACTCCTGTTTAGGAAATCATTCAACCTTACTTAAATTTGGCAAACTTGTTCACATAATTTATCACCATTCAATCCCATTTTTAAACAGTTTTAGCATTTGAATTACATTAACAAAATAATGGATTATTTAAATACATTTTTGCTGCACATTCTGTGGCTGAAGTAACCGAGACATCCTCAATCAAGCTCAAATGTAACTATTGTAGGCCGAAGCCGAGGGGCCAACAAAGAAACAGGCCTGTGCTCCAGAGCTTTCAAAATAAAATGGTTACTCTACAATTGCTAGTCCAAAGGAACAGTAACTACTGTCATCCTTTGCACCCATTAATACTTCAGAAGATGCTACTTCCAATCAGATAACATCACAACAAAAAGGTACAGCTTCCAACCATATTAATGGGGGTAATTTTAGCCTAATTTTAACCTAACAGGATCGGGTGGAACGCTGGTTTTACACCCCGCCCAATATTACTCGCCATTGACTTCAATGCAGAGCATCCGCAGGTAAACCGCAGGTCCAGATTTTAAGCAGTAGCTTGTTGAGTTTGTGTTTGTGACAGGAAGGCTCGTCTATCAACAAGGAAACCCAATGGAGGGAGAGAAGGCTGCTACAAGGCCTTCTGGGGACACCTCACAGGGTGATTACCACTGCTTCCTGGGGCTCACCGCCACCTTCGCCATGGCAACCCCAAGGAAGTGGCTGGAAAGAAGGAAAATCTGCCAGGACCCAGGCCCCCAACCCGCCACCATTTGTATTTCAGGCAGGATTGCGGAGAAAATGCCTCCCTCCCTATGAGATAAGCAGATTGCCTTTGTAGTGCAGGTCAAATCCTTGACTCTTTTGTTTCTTATTCCAAAGGTAGTTTAATTTTTGATGAAATACAACAGCTTCCCTGAAGTTCAGTCAACTTTACTTTTTTCTCATCAACACAACTTAGACCTGGTCAAAGATATGAAAATCTGACAAAAATTTGGCAATGTTTATTTCATGATTATTTTAGTGCCAGTAAAATTCAACTTGTTTGCTTGACTTTAGTTACAATTATTTGTACCACTTACAGGAAATGTTTTCATTGTGTCAACCAGGTGTCTTGCTTGTTTAGGTAACTGGCTGGAGAAAAAGTGATAAAAAACAAATGAGAATATGTATAAAACAAAAACAACTTCCGCTTATACAAGTGCCAGTTTGGCTCAGGTAGTAAAGGGTCTTGAGATCTCTTGAGTCAGAACGTCCTGGGATCAAACTCCAGTCCAGGGGGTAGATCTTGACTTTGTGCGATATTGTAAAATGAGCGATAGTGAGCCGGTAGCCAATTTTATATCACTCCTGATTTTTATTTCCATTGGCGTCAACGCGAATACAAATCGGGAGAGACGTAAAAGGAGCTACCAACTCGCTATCACCCGTTTTCCACTACCGCACAAAGTCAAGATCTAACCCAAGACTTCAGCACATAATCTAGGTGACCAACCCCACCAAAAACAGTTTAACTAGTCACTTGTCTCACTGCTGTTTGTGGGACCTTGCTGTGTGCAAATTTGCGACTGTTTTTAACAAAATAACTACATGGCTATACTTCAAAAGTGATTTGAAACGCTTTGGGATGTGAAAGGTGCTAAGAAGGAGAGATTAGGAGGGGCGGACAAAAGCTTAGTCAAGAAGTGGCTCTTTTAAGACCCTCCTTAAAAATCAGCACTTGACTAAGCATTTGTCCATTCCTAATATCTCCTTCTTTGCCTCAAAATCTATTTTTTACCTTATGCCTCTGTAAAGTTCCTTGGGAGATTTTTCTACATTATAAGTGTGATAGAAATGTAAGTGGTTGTAAATTTATAACATTCAACTAGTTCCTCTGGTTGCTCTTTAGTAAAACAAATAACATTTGTCTCTTCATTATTGTTAATCATTCGTATCCCATCACACACCAAGTCCTGCCCACCCATTACTCCAGTCCTCTTTGCCCTCCAAATTGATTTGAAAAATTTGGAGATCCCAGCAATCTACATCTGCAACCTCCCAACTCACATTCCCTGTTCTTCTGAAATAACAACAGAAAATGCTGGAAACACTCAGCAGGTTGGGCAGCATCGAGGAGAGAGAAACCGAGTCAACATTTCGGGTCGAGGACCCTTCGTCAGGACTGGAAAAGGTTAGAGAAGAGAGATTTTTAAGCAGGGGCAGGGAAGAGGGGAGGAAAGAACAAAGGGAAGGTTAGTGATAGGCTGGAAGGCAGGAGAGATTGACTGGCAAAAGGGATGATGGTGCAAGACAAAAAGAGAGGTAATGGGACAAGTTAAGAAACAAAAGATGACTCTAGATGAGGTGTGAATGGCGATGGCAGAATCATCAACAGCTACCATGTGAGAAAACAAGGGAAAAATTGTTGAACTCGATGTTGAGTCCAGAAGGCTGTAAAGTGCCTAATCAAAAGATGAGGTGCTGTTCTTCGAGCTTACATTGAGCTTCATTGGAACAGTGTAAGAGGCCGAGGATGGAGAGATCAGAGTGGGAGTGGAGCAGAGAATTAAAGTGACAGGCGACCGGAAGCTCAGGGTCATGCTGATCCGTTGAATGTGGTGGCTGATGGGGTGAAAGGTGAGGACAAGGAGAACCCTATCGTGGTTCTGGGAGGGAGGGGAAGGGGTGAGAGCAGAAATGCGGGAAATAGAACGGACACGGTCGAGGGCCATGTCAACCACGGTAGGGGGGAATCCTCAGTTGAGGAAAAAGGAAGACATACCGGAAGCACTAGTATGGAAGGTGGCATCGTCAGAGCAGATGCAGCGGAGACGGAGGAACTGGGAGAATGGAATAGAGTCCTTACAGGAAGCGGGGTGGGAGGAAGTGTAGTCCAGGTATCTCTGGGAGTCAGTGGGCTTATAGTGGATGTTGGTCAATAGCCTATCCCCAGAAATGGAGACAGAGAAGTCGAGGATGGGAAGGGAAGAGTCGGAGATAGACCATGTGAAGTTGAGGGAAGGGTGGAAATTGGAAGCAAAGTGAATGAAATTTTCTAGTTCAGGGCGAGAGCAGGTAATGGCATCAATGTACCGGAAAAAGAGGTGAGGGAGGGGACCTGAGTAGGACTGGAACAAAGAATGTTCCATATATCCCATGAAAAGGTAGGCATAGCTAGGGCCCATGCGGGTTCCCATAGCAACACCTTTAATTTGGAGGAAGTGAGTCGAGTCAAAGGAGAAGTTGTTCAATGTGAGAACAAGTTCAGCCAGGCGGAGGAGGGTGGTGGTGGATGGGGACTGGTTGGGCCGCTGTTCATGGAAGAAGTGGAGCGCCCTCAGGCCGTCCTGGTGGGGGTTGGAGGTGTAGAGGGATTGGACATCCATAGTGAAAAGGAGACGGTTGGAGCCAGGAAACTGGAAACTGTTAAAGTGGCGGAGGGCATCGGAAGAGTCACGAATGTAGGTGGGGAGAGACTGGACAAGGGGAGAAAAAAATAGAGTCCAGATAGGAGCCTGAGCCTAGACAGCTGTATGTCTCCCTCCTCTACTCCACCCATTGGCAACAGAACCCCCAGCTGTCACAGCTTCACTCTTTGGAATTCTCTCCTTAAACCTTGCCACATCTTTGCCAACCTTCAAAAGTGTCTGCAAAATCTATCTCATCAACACATCTTTGGTCACCTCCCTTAACTCTTCCCCAAAGTTCTTATCAGTGTCAGATCAGCCTCTCTGTGAAGTGCCTTGAGATGCTTTTCTGTGTTATAGAAGCTACAAAAGAAAGAACTAACTTGCGTTTACATAGCACCTTTCATGTCCTCAGTATCTGCCAAAGTATTTCAAATTACATTTGACGTATAGCTATGCTGTTACTTGGGCAAACGCAAAGGCATGGATGACAGTTTCAGCAGTAGATGGGCTGAGACAGGTACACTCAGATAGAACTATTCACAGATGAGATCTCTTTACACTTGTACAGCTATGGTGACAGTACTTATTATTTCCCCAAGGTATCATGTTACTTACTATGTGTTGGCTCCAGTCACTGCAAAGTTAAATCCTGTCTGCTCTAGTGTTGGTGGCATCTGGTGGAAAGTTTTTCTTTTTGAGTAACCGGTGATGTTGGGATTGAAGAGTTTTAAAATATCTGGAAATATAACAAATTCTATATTTACTTTCTGTTAGATAAAGTAAAGATTCAAGATCTCTGCATATTGTAGGTGGATTTTAGCTTTTTATGCAACAATGCACTCTAAGAATATACAGCAAATATTGCATGTATTTAACAAGTGCACAGTCTGCTGATGTCAAATGTATTAATTAGCTCTTTGAGTACCAAGCTTTTAAGGTTCTTGCCCCAATTCTTTATTCTCATTCTCACTGCAAAAGACCTCTTCCGTAGGCAAACCTATGCTCTCTATAATCTGAAGCTTACCGTATACATTTAGTGTATCGAATATAGCATGCTGCAGGATAAGCAATCTTCCCTTTCATTGTAATCTTTTAACTGGATCATTTGCAAGATTTCACTATATCTTACATAGCTCCAAAAGATAGATAATATTAGCTGCGCCAGACACTTTCAAAAACAGGCTAATCTATAAAATAGGTTTAGTTATTTACAGAATCAAGCAGTATGCGAGATGTTGAACAGCTCAAAACTGTAGCAGAAGCCTGGATATTAGTTTGGATAAGTCACTAAAACCGATCAGCAAGGCAAGCTTCTTTGCATTCTGGCTACAGATCTTGATGTGATCTACTTCTCAGAAGGGAATGGCAATCTTTTTCCTCAGGTAAGCATAACCTTACAGACCCCAATTAATAACCGTGTGCCACACCAAGACAAGGCAAACTCCAACACGTGAAATGTGCTATTTTTTTTATACCCTCAAATCCAGAGAAGAACAGGCACTTGCTTTGAAGGCCTTAGATAAGGATGATCAGCTGAACATTATCAACAATTTTGATGACCTCCCCAGACACAAAGGCATGAAGGTGACCAGCTGGAGGTATTAATGAGGATCACATATCAACACTGTCTGGGTTTGGTAATTCGGCACAATCCCAACCCACGATAGACATTAGCCAATTTACATTCACACCTGGTTCATGGTACTTTAATATAATTTAACAATTATTTGTGATCAGAAGCAAGCGGCCTTCTCCCTGCAGTGCAACATGATGGAACTGCAATCAAAACATCAGCAAGTCAAAATACTTTGTCCTTTTCAAACAGGCCTTGTGCCCAGTGCTCGAGACACCTTTTGTCTCAGTGAACATGCTGGCCGTCATTTTGACTTGCGGTGACAGTGTAAAACAGGCGATATTGATTCAGCCACCCATTGTACATCTCTCCCAGTTTTAGCTTTCATCGAAGTCAATGGAGAAATGTATAATGGGAGGCTGAATCGATATCGCCCGTTTTACACTATCACCCAAATTCAAAATTCCTTCCGCTGACTCTTAAAGCAGGTGTGCAAAATTGCTACTTTAAAAAGGAAGCAAAACCACAAATTTCATTGGTCACATAAGGAACTTTTAAGCTCAAAAATGGTGCATCTTTCCTATTATAACATTACAACAGTAGTACAAATGTTTACATCTTATCTACCAAAATTATCCTCTATAGGTTTCTAAGGCTAAATACATTTACATACAAAAAGTATGATGATATAGAACATTTTAAAATTAATTGTAGGCTCTGAATGAATTATCAGGTAATTATTTAATGTCAGTCCATGTAGTAATACACCTTATGAACACAGCTAAGTACAGGACTACAGAAGATTTTGCTAGCCCCAAAAACTAATTCCTCTCAATCACCCACTCCCTCAAATATCTATCCAATTTTCCCTCAAATGTTTCCACACTTCCTTCCTCCTCAGCTTCCCTGAACATATTAAACTTCTGTATAAACTGTACATTTCCTCTCTTCTTAGATTGAGCCCATGTCCCCTGGTGCTAGAGCTTGTGGCAATCTTAAACATATTACTGGGGTTCAATTCATCTATTCCTTTAATAATTTTGAATACCTTCACTGAGCCTTATCTTCTTCAGGCTCTTCAACATCTCTTCATAGCTCAGATGACTTAAGGTATCAGTTTGGTTACCCCTTTCTCCACCACTGTCAGTGCCTGGATATCTGTGGACAACACTCCAGGTGCAGTTATATCAGGGATTCACTATGAAGGGAAAGTCTGTTTAAACATCCCTAACAACATGAAGAACGTTAATGATGGCTAAACCACGTTAACTGCAAGCTGAGAAGCAGGAATATAGAGAAACAGTAACAGACATTATGGACTGGATTTTCATGGGGAAGGCGGGTTGGGGGGGGGGGGCTCCGATGCAGGCGGGAGACCCGGGAGAACGGGTTTCCCGCAGACCCTGCCGACTTTAACGGCAGGGCCTGATTTGCATCTGAAGCCTCTGTTTCCCACCCGCAGCCAGCCAGATGGAGAGGCTGGCTGACTGCGGGCGGGTAGGCCTGTGGCACTAGGCCGCATAGAGCAGGGAGGGAGGGATTGGGTGGGGACAGCGCCGACCTCCGGAAGATCGGTGGGGGAGGCAAGTGGAGATCGGGGCCGTCGAGGGACCAGAGAGGGGGGAGGCAAGTGGTGATCGGGGCCGTCGAGGGACCAGGGAGGGGGGAGGCAAGTGGTGATCGGGGCCGTCGAGGGACCAGGGAGGGGGGAGGCAAGTGGTGATCGGGGCCGGCCACCAGAGGATCGTGGCCAGCCTCTTGCTCAGCGGTGGGGAGAGGAGGGGGTGGTCTGGGAGGTGATTGGAGGCCTCGTGAGGGGGGTCTCCGATTGAAGGAAGTGGGTTAGGTAAGGACCCTAGATCCAGGAGGTAGGTGTAAAGGCACTTACCTCCGCGATGCAGCAGTTTGTGCCTCGCTGTAACTGCCGGGTTTTACGAAGTGTGTAAAACCCGACCAGATGCAATTAAAAACAAAATGGAGATTAAAGAAATGGCTTCCAGCCTCATTATAATATTGAAATTGACATCCCACCTCCTGGCAGTGGGTTGGCTGCCCACCCCCATCCCACCTCCCGTCCCGCCTCCGTTGAAACCAGAAGTGGGTGGGTTGGAGGCGGGTTCAGGTCGGGAATCCGATTTTTAACAATTTAACTACTCCCACGTTCCAAACCCACCCTTTTTCAGGTTAAAATTCCCCATTCTCTGTCAGACAAAGGCAGCTGGTAACCAAGGACAAATCATGGGCTGCTATGGGATCAGAAGAACGGGCTGGTACAGTCTTGAGACAAGAAACCACTAAGCAGCAGCAAGTAACATGCATGATGAGGTAACCCCACTAAACTTTGAACCAACCATGAGCAACAATGGGTATAGGCACGCCTGAAGGGACCAATCATTGAGATGTATATGTGAGAATCATGAAGGAAGTGTGGACACAAAGAATATAAGAGCTTAACAATACTTAGCTCCTACTGCAGTTGACTAGGACAGACGGGTCCTATTCTAATGGAAAGAAGACCTCGAAAGATTCAACAAGCTTCAAGTGATCGTCAGTTTGGCCAACTTGAAGACTCCAGGACAGGTCCAGTTGTGTTTCTTATTTAATCTGTGTATTAGTGGTTAAATAAAGGTAATCTCTGAGAGATAGTGTATTTCTGTTAAGGTGGATTCAAGTTCACGAACCCCACTTTAACCATCACTCTAGGAGTGGTGACAGGATAATTCCTACAACTATCACTCCTAATCTTTCCACTTGTTCTCTTCCTCTATCTCTTTCCTTCTGCCTCTGTATATCTATCGTTTTTCACCTACACTCCTCTTTCTGCTGGTCTCTTTTATTTTATCCCCCTCTTTGTGCTTCTCGTTCTTTGCCAATTCATTTTTTTTCTTTCCTGTTCTTTCTGTTGTCTAATTGAGTTTGATAAAAAAATGGATAATTCATGTCCTTAACAGGAACTTGGGTCAACATCAACAGGCACACAGTTGGAGCTGCAAATCTTTTTCCCTCATACTTACTTGGAAGAGTAATAACTGCACTGAATGTTCCAGAGCCACCAATACTAAAAACAAAATGAAAAGGTTTAATCATTATTTTTACATTCTCAAAGGATGGTGAAGAAAACTCTTACTAGATTTGTGTATCACTACTTCACATCTCTTTGTTGATCTCGATTTAACTTACCTCCAAGAAACATGCCTATATTCAATTGGCAACTGCAACACATTTGTAGCATTTGCACCAATTGCAGTCTGAAAGAAGAAATACAGTTTTTACTCATTGTACCATGTATTATTTTTATAATATATACTATATGGCGAATATTGAGAGACTCCACTGCGCCTTCACAGAAGAAGCAGAGCTTTGCAAATTCAGCCCCCAAAATTAAAAAAAATCACTGCTAATAACCTGGCCTGAAATCGAAAACATTTCTTTACATTAACTAATAACTAGGTCAATGGGTGAATCTGACTGGATAACTCAGAGGTAGGTGAGTTACAATTACTTCTATAGCTCATCATTTATAACATGTGATACAGGTTTTCAATTCAGGAAATAAATTTTAATAAGCATTTTTGTAGCCAAAACTAGTTGAAGGTGCGTGATCAGGTACAGCTTTTATTTCCACTGTTACTCTTCCACAAGTGCCACAAATTATGTTGATTGAAGACTGTGGGTGGCTACTGTCAGGACCACTTTAATATGATAACTCAATATGGCAAATTACATTTAGTTTAATTCCACAAATAATCATTTTGGAGATTGAATATTACTATTTTGTCTACTTGTGTGTTAAAATGGACAAGCAGTTGGCCTTGTCTATAATTTTTTTTTTAATTCATTCTCGTGATGTGGGCGTCACTGGCAAGGCCGGCATTTATTTCCCATCCCCAGTTGCCCTGAGAAGGTGGTGATGGGCCGTCTTCTTGAACCGCTGATTCTTTGTAGCAGTTTGATATAACTGAGTGGCGTGCTAGGCCACTTCAGAGGGCCGTTAAGAATCAACCACTTTGTTGTGGGCCTGGAGTCACATATAGGCCAGGACGGCAGGTTTCCTTCCTTGAAGGATGTTCGTAAGCCAGTTGGGTTTTTACGACAGTCTGACAGCTTCATGGCCACTTCTTATTGATACCAGCTTTTTATTTACAGAAATCAAATTCTTAAACTGCCATGGCAGAATTTAAACTCACATTCTTTGGATTATTAGTCCAGGCATCTGGATTACTCATCCAGTAAAATAATCACCACTCTACCGTACCCTAAATTTTT
Source organism: Squalus acanthias (assembly GCA_030390025.1). NCBI lineage: Eukaryota > Metazoa > Chordata > Chondrichthyes > Squaliformes > Squalidae > Squalus > Squalus acanthias. The sequence continues at coordinate 22,867,976 of CM059425.1, forward strand.
AAAAGGAAAAAAAAACATTTCTAATACAAATAGTCTTAAATGACTAAAACATTTTGATTTTCCAGATATGCAAATTTTGTTTTGATTTGCACTGATCCAGATTTGGTGCTTAAAGTTCACCTTAGCTGCTTTATAAAACCTAATGCATAATTTAATTTAAAACCTTTTAAATTCTCTTATAATACTGCTTTCAAGGTATAGTATACAAGGGGCTGCTTTTCCCTTTAATGAGACACAAGTCAGGAGTGTGATGGAATACTCTCCACTTGCCTGGATGAGTGCAGCTCCAACAACACTCAAGAAGCTCGACACCATCCAGGAGAAAGCAGCCCGCTTGATCGGCACCCCATCCACCACCTTAAACATTCACTCCCTCCGCCATCGGCGCACCGTGGCTGCAGTGTGTACCATCTATGAGATGCACTGCAGCAACTTGCCAAGGCTTCTTCGGCTGCACCTCCCAAACTCGCGACCTCTACCACCTAGAAGGACAAGGGCAGCAGGCGCGTGCGAACACCATCACCTCCAACTTCCCCTCCAAGTCACACACCATCCTGACTTGGAAGTATATCGTCGTTCCTTCATCGTCGCTGGGTCAATATCCTGAAATTCCCTCACTAACAGCACCTTCAACACACAGACTGCAGCGGTTCAAGAAGGCAGCTCACCACCACCTTCTCAAGGGCAATTAGGGATGGGCAATAAATGCTGGCTTTCCCAGCGACGCCCACATCCCAGGAATGAATTAAAAAAAAACTGGTTTATGGTAACCGAATAAGCCAAATTCTATTTTTATTAAATGGGATTCTTGGATTTATACCAAGGTTTCCGGGAGCCCGTTTTGCAATTGTGCCTGTTTTTCTGAGAAAAATTGAATCCAACGGCCTTGGCTATAGTGATGTCATCGACAATGGAATAATATCATGCGATTGCTGGGGCTTAGAATGGAGAATTTTATTTCAGTTTGAAAAGCAGAATTATAAAGAAATTAAGAGCCTGGTTCTATTAAGGTTTTAAAATAAAATGACTATGAATGAATTGCTAAACTGCATTCCAAGTACCAAACCTCAATCAGTGCCAATCAAAACAAATCTTGCATATATGGGAAAAAAATCAAAATTTTGGAATCATTTAAGACTATGGGGTAGAAATTGGTAGGTGTTGTGCCTGTTTTTCGGGTGTAAAATGGGAGCAAAGCATTCCAATTTAGCAGTTCGGCAGCCTGCACCCAATCTGCACAGGCGTTGGTCCCACTGCTAAATTCATGGGGCCTGTGTAAAATGTGTTTGTAATGAGTGGGACAGGCATCAAGTCTGTCCCACTCAGGATTCTAAAGTGGTCTTGCGGCCGCCAATTAGAAATAAGATTTAATTTAATTTTAAAAAAAAACACCTTTGTGTGGAGCCAGGAGGAGTAGGAGTGCTTGTCCCGACTGCACAGTCCTGGCAATCGCCCTGCCCCCGTTGTCCACTCCAACTTCCTCCTGAAACTTACTTGAGGGCCGGGCAATCAGCCTGAAATTTCCCAGCAGGCTAGCGGCCTGTGGAGGTGCGACCAGCGCAGGCTGCTCGCCCCAATCGTTCAGGTGAGGCCCGAGGACCAGTTTCTGTCGATCCTCAGGCCTACTGGTTCAGGTGCTCTCTGCCTCCGCAGTGCCAGGCTCATTTCTACCCCTATTTGTATTTGGAATGCTTGCTCTCGTTTAAAATTCAATAGTCTGTATGCATGAATTAGTAACGCCACAGTCTTCGTCCACTGTGTTAACATGCATTTGATCATCAATGCAATGTCATCGCTGACACATCTGCTGCATTTTCATGTGGATAGCACATTTTAATACCCCTCATGTAGTATTTAAAGCTGCCATTTTATCACAGATTTCGAGTGACCAACAAGGCATTATAGCAGAGTTTTCAGAGCAAACCGTTCCCAGGCCTTAGGTCACCCTGAAAACTCCTCAATATGGCTACATGGCCCCTTTTAAAGCGACGTAATTGTCAGATACTGACATATTCTCCTGGTCCTCATCAGTAATTTGTGATGTTTATATTCCTCTCACACATAATTACATATTTGCAACAGTGCAACGTTCAAGTGTTGTGACTTACTGTCAGAGAGTCTCCCAGAGCAGCAACTATTTTAATATCTGCTGGTTTTAAAGTGTGAACTAAAATCAGAAAGAGAAAAACATTTTTTTTAAAAAGACCCTCCGTGTGGAATAACAAATAGAAAACAGCAACTTATTGCAATCACAATTTTCATTTTTCGGCTTTTATTTAGAGCTTCACTCTCCATCCGACATGCTATACCTGACCTGCGTGTGCTCAATGCTGACATTGGTGCCAATATTCAAAGTGTTCTGTTGCCCAACACTGACACATTTCACCTTGAAGTGCAAAAAATAGAATTGGATAACACTCTCCAGTGAGTCAATATACAAACCAATTATAGAGAATACACATTAGACAGCAGTGTGCAGAAATTTATTCCACGTCCTGATGTACTATGGAGATTTTACTTATAAATGGAAAAATGTTACATCCTTCTGCTCCCAGCTGTACATTTAATTTGCATTGCAGACACCAAAAAATAACCCATGCATATTTAAAGCGTGAATGTCGCTCTTCGTACTTCCAAATTAAACTATTGCAATATTAAATTTGATGGTGACTTTTTTGTGCTCATCAAGGCGAGAGTGTCAGTAAATCAGTACCAAGGCAGAGATTCACATTAGTAGATGCCCAGTATTGCCATGCACCTGGCGTGCTTGAAGCACTTGATGGTTAGGCATTATTTCCTCCACCTAATGTGCTCTCCGGTCCTTGTCCTGCCCAATGTCCCTATGTTTAAATGAACACTGCTCCCGCCTGCTTTCATAGTCTTTCATTACAACAGTGACTACACTCCAAAAGTACTTCATTGGCTGTAAAGCGCTTTGAGACGTCCAGCGGTCGTGAAAGGCGCTACATAAATGCAAGTCTTTCTTTCTTTCTGTCAGAATCAGACAACACCACAGGGAGGCTACACTATTCCAGCCTCCTTCATGCTCTGAAACGAATCTATTCTCACTATAGCGGAGGCCTGGCATACAGTGAGGTAACTCTTGCCAATGATCCAGTCAAGATCAAGAATTTACCATGTGGAGTATTGTCATGCCACTCTATGACAAAGCACGTGGGTTACACAAGCCCCACCACATTACCACTCTGTGGCACAGCATGTTGATATACAAACATCCAGGTGTTCTCGCTCTAGCATGACACATAAATCTGCAGTGTTATCATCCTGTGGCACAGAGTGTTGGTACATAAACATTGGTGTGCTTCCAAGCCAGCTTGCTTCTCTTAAAATCAGAAACTGCTCCTGTCTGATTAATCGCTGCCGTGATTTTAACTTACATCATGATGAACCATGTTTTTATTTGAATGCGTTCTGTAAAAATTATACTTTAGTTTACCTGAGATCGGTACCGTTTCTGAAGGCTTCATATCAGGACAAATAAATGGAGGGTGTCGTGGATTCTTAATTTGAATAATATTCTCGTGAAAGCCCTTAAAAAATATACAAAGTAACACCTTTTACTTTTTGTTCTCTGTAATAACTGTCTAGATCATTACAATGCAGTATTGCTGTGGATAAACTGAATTGAAACACCTCCTTAACCTGAATTTCACATGTGTTCAATTATGGATATCATGGCTTTTTTCAACAAGTAAGTTGTAAATTCCACTTGGCTTTTTTGAACGGCTAGGATAATTGCGTATCTATCTTTGTGTTGCACCTGGGTTTATTTATGCCTCGCTTGTGATTTATTTTTGTAAGATCTCGAGCCTCTGCACTTGTAGTTATATTAATATTCATAAAGGAAAGACAACAAAACACTTCAAACCAAGAACGACGCATATGAATGAACTGAGAGTAATGGGGCTCCTCTCCGCAGAATTGTGTCCAGCCTATCCGCATAAGACAATGCCACTGTTGGCTAAGGCCGATGGTATTTGATTGTCACGTGAGTCTTGCCTTTGTGACTATCGAACCTAATGAACGACCCATGGTAAAAGCATGCCAATCTCTGCAGATACAGATTTCATTCTAAATGCCTGTAACATTAACATGCTGGTGAAGATGCACTGAGAAGTAAGAGAAATCATCTTTGTTTTTGTAACAAATGTAAGGGGAAGCTGGTTATAAACGCGCGCCCTTTAGGTCTTGAGCTATTTTGCGCCATTGACAACACATTTTCAGTGAGAGCATGTCACCTATTAGAATGCATGATTGCAATTTTCAGGTAAGTGCCTTTACAGCACTGTTTGTTAGGCCAGGAGAAACAGGAATGTTTCCTCCAGGCCCAACAAACGAACTTGTAATCGCCGCCCCCCCACCTCCACCCACAGGATCACCAACCAACCTTGCAATCACCGACCACCCCCCTCCCCCCCACCCCGCGATCTTAGTTTCTTCCCTGACCACCCCATCTCTCCTTTCGATCTCTCTCCGAGCCCCCATCTCCCTCCAATCTCTCTCTGAAACCCCCCCCCCGCGATCTCTCCCTGACCCCCCCATCTCTCCCTCCGATCTCTCTCTGAAACCCCCCTGCGATCTCTCCCTGACCCCCCATCTCTCCCTTCGATCTCTCTATGTATGAAGGAATTCTACAATATAACCTTTTTAGAAAAATATACTATATAAGATAAATACACTGTAGCCTTTTTAGAAAAATACACTATATAACATCTTTAAAGGAAGGCATGGCAAGCTGAATTTGGAAATCCTACCTTCTGAAAGAATTCTGGCCTCGTTGAGATAAAACAGTGGTTAACCCTAAAGAGTACCTAATAAGGAACTCTACCTTATAAATTCTTTGGAACATGACAAACTGGGTTTGGAAATTTAGAAACCTAACTATGAAACAGCTATGAAAGAATTCTGGCTATTGAAATAGGACAAGTTGTTGACCCTGAATAAGTAACCTTATTGAAACAGAAGAATGGGTGGCCCCGAATGGGTAACCTTATTAAAACAAGATAATGGTCGACCCTGGATGAATGGTCTTGGTTAAAACCTCTTGAGAATGACATGATGTAAGGTACATCTGCCCTTTGCCCACATATGGTAAACTCCCAATAGCTATTGATGATGTGGCAGTAAGAATGTCAGTAGGTCAGCTCAAAGATGATTAGTGATAATTAACTTGGATCAACAGAAACCTTATGAAAACCAACTGAAAAAGGGGTATAAATATTGAAGTCTCGAATGAGAAAATCAGACTCGCTTTAATCGCGACTACAGGGGCGGCTCTGTAGTTCTTCACTCTTTTGTACCTCGGGGATTGAAGGTAACTGCTACCTTGATAATTGAGGGATATCCTGTAATAGACAAGTTTAAGAACGGTAATACTGTAGCGAAGTTAAGATTTATAAGTAGGATTCTCTGTTAAGAATAAGATTGTATTTTTTCTCTTTTTAAAACTGTTAACATTGTGATTGACTGATTCACCAACTGTAAATTTCAGGTCGTTTTTTTTAATAAATCTCTATATACTTTTAGAATTGTCTCATATAAGTCGTCTGTGTCAATAACTCGCGAACCCAATCTTTGTACACTCTTTGGTGAAGAGTTACAATTTCTGAAGGAAATCTCCGGACCCTCATAATATCCGGGACTTTACTGTCTGGCTAAACTTATTAAAAGTGCTATCTGGAGGACGGTAACATTCTCGGGTTGTTCCTTTCCTTTATGGAGAGATAGTCCAGACCTTTAGACCCAGTTAAGCATCTTTAGGATTCGGCTACCTCAAACTTTAGTTGAAGGTGAACATCTCAGAAATACGCTTGATCTGGGATAGCCCCAAAGGGGCTAGGACAAGTAAAAATCCTTTCATATGAACCCCCTCCAATCTCTCCTCGACCACCCCATCTCCGACCCAATCTCTCCCCGGCCACCCATCTCCACCCCAATTTCTCCCCAACCCCCCCCGCGATCACCCCCTGATCTCTCTCTGACCCCCCCCGCAATCACCCTCCGACCCTTCAAATCACAGTGTACCCACCCTTGCGATCTGTACCCTGAGCAACACAAAACTTACCTGCTCCTGGGCTGCGGCCTCTTCTGCAGCCTTCCCCGCCCGACAGGGAGCCAAGCCTGTCAATCAGGCTGGCTTCAGGGGCCGGGAACTTGTTAAAAAAGAACACGCACGCTAAAACTCTACAGAGTTCGGGGAAACCCGGACTTCGGCCAGAACTCCTCGCCCCCCAGCTTGGAAATCCCACCCCAGTAAATATCGGGGCCAATAAGTCAGAAAATGTATATTGGAAATGTCTGCAAAAGATTCCCCCAGACAAGCCTACCTTTCGCTCTGGAGCATGGCATTTGAATTTTGCTTCATTCCCCAGATTCCACTGCATACTTGGGCCTTGGTTAAATGAAGAGGCTCAGTCAAGTAGCAGATGCATGCTAAACAGCAGAAGCAGCAAGCTATAGACAGAGCTAAGCGATCCCACAACCAACGGATCAGATCAAAGCTCTGCAGACCTGCCACATCCAGTCGTGAATGGTGGTGGACAATTAAACAACTAACGGGAGGAGGAGGCTCCATGAACAACCCCACACTCAATAATGGCGGAGCCCAGCATGTGAGTGCAAAAGACAAGGCTGAAGCATTGGCAACCATCTTCAGCCAGAAGTGCCGAGTGGATGATCCATCTTGGCCTCCTCCTGAGGTCCCCACCATCACAGAAGCCAGTCTTCAGCCAATTCGATTCATTCCACGTGATATCAAGAAACGGCTGAGCGCACTGGATACAGCAAAGGCTATGGGCCCCGACAACATCCTGGCTGTAGTGCTGAAGACTTGTGATCCAGAACTAGCCAAACTAGGCAAACTGTTCCAGTACAACTACAACATTGGCACCTACCTGACAAAATGGAAGATTGCCCAGGTATGTCCTGTCCACAAAAAGAAGGACAAATCCAATCTGGCCAATTACCGCCCCATTAGCCTATTCTCAATCATCAGTAAAGTGATGGAAGGTGTCATCGACAGAGATATTAAGTGGTACTTACTCACCAATAACCTGCTCACCAATGCTCAGTTTGGATTCTGCCAGGACCACTCGGCTCCAGACCTCATTACAATCTTGGTCAAACATGGACAAAAGAGCGGAATTCCAGAGGTGAGGTGAGAGTGACTGCCCTTGACATCAAGGCAGCATTTGACCGAGTGTGGCATCAAGGAACCCTAGTAAAATTGAAGTCAATGGGAATCAGGGGGAAAACTCTCCACTGCAAGAGCTGATCAGAGGCTGGGTATTCTGTGGTGAGTGACTCACCTCCTGACTCTTCAAAGCCTTTTCACCATCTACAAGGCACAAGTCAGGAGTGTGATGGAATACTCTCCACTTGCCTGGATGAGTGCAGCTCCAACAATACTCAAGAAGTTTCACACCATCCAGGACAAAGCAGCCCACTTGAATGGCACCCCATCCACCACCTTAAACAGTCATTCCCTTCACCACCGGCGTACCGTGGCTGCAGTGTGTACCATCTAGAAGATGCACTGCAGCAACTCACCAAGGCTTCTTCGGCAGCACCTCCCAAACCCGCGACCTCTACTACAACAACAACAACTACTACTTGGGTGGGATATGTGTACTGTGGGGATTAAAGCAGGGACAGGGTACTGGATTTGGATGATCAGCCATGATCGTATTGAATGGCGGAGCAGGCTCGACGGGCCGAATGGCCTACTCCTGCTCCTAGATTCTATGTTTCTATGTTTCTATGTTGTATTTATATAGCACCTTTAACATAGCAAAATGTCCCAAGGCGCTTCACAGGAGTGTTATAAGACAAAAAATTGACAGTGAGCCACTTAACAAATTAGGGCAGCTGACCAAAAGCTTGGTCAAAGAGGTAGGTTTTAAGGAGTGTCTTAAAGGTGGAAAGCGAGGTAGAGAGGCGGAGAGGTTTAGGCAGGGAATTCCAGAGCATAGGGCCTAGGCATCTGAAGGCACAGCCACCGGTGGTTGAGCGATTATAATCAGGGATGCTCAAGTGGGCAGAATTTGAGGAGCACAGACATCTCGGGGTGGGGGGGGGGGGGGGGGGGGGCGGTGTTGTGGGGCTGAAGGAGATTACAGAGATAGGGAGGGGCGAGGCCATGGAGGGATTTGAAAACAAGGATAAGAATTTTGAAATCAAGGCGTTGTTTAACCGAGTGCCAATGTAGGTCAGCGAGCACAGGGAAGGGCAGCAAGCGCATGGGAACACCACCACCTCTAAGTTCCACTCCAAGTCACACACCATCCTGACTTGGAAATATATCGCCGTTCCTTCATCATCGCTGGGTCAAAATCCTGGAACTCCCTCCCTAACAGCACTGTGGGAGTACCTTCACCACACAGACTGCAGTGGTTCAAAAAGGTGGCTCACCACCACCTCCTCAAGGGCAATTAGGGATGGGCAATAAACACTGGCCTTGCCAGCGACGCCCAGATCCCATGAATGAATTAAAAAAAAAGATGCCCGGAATGAATTCATGTCACACTAAGAACATAAGAACATAAGAAATAGGAGCAGGAGTAGGCCATTCCGCCCGTCGAGCCTGCTCCGCCATTCAATAAGATCAGGGCTGATCTTCTACCTCAACTCCATTTTCCTACACTAATAAGAACACCCAGAATGAAGTTTGAGCCTGTCATAATCTACTGAATCTAATGTATTACTGAACACTGAGGGTGGAGCTTACAAACAGGAAATTACTGTAAGCTCTCAGGATGTCTGGTCTTGTTGTCAGTCATGAAAAAATGCTTTGAAGACACATCCCAAATTTCCGACTAGATATTTTCTTTCTCTCCCAGATACAGTTTTCTGGTTGGAAATCAAATAGGCTGGAGTTGTTTTCTTTGGAACAGAGGAGGCTGAGTGGAGGCTTAATTGAGTTGTATAAAATTATGAGGGGCCTAGATAGAATGGATAGGAAGGACCTATTTCCCTTAGCAGAGAGGTCAATAACCAGTGGGCATAGATTTACAGTCATTGGTAGAAGGATTAGAGGGGAGTTGAGGGGAATTTTTTTCACCCAGAGGGTGGTGGGGGTCTGGAACTCACTGACTGAAAGGGTGGTAGAGGCAGAAACCCTCATCACATTTAAAAAGTACAGTAAACTCTTGTTTAAACGGCACTTAATCATCCGGAATTCTTTAATAACCGGCAAAATAGATAACCGGTAATCTTGCCGAATCCATCCAGCACTCGTTTTTCCGAGTCCGAGTTTCCCGCGGTGGCCGAGTTAGTCAGTGGTTTTTATTTTTTTAGTGTTAAAAATTGCCTTCCTCTCTGTTATCCAGAATTTTTCATCAACCGGCACCATCCTGGTCCCGTAGGTGCCGGATATGTAAGAGTTTACTGTACTTGGATATGCACTTGAAATGCCGTAACCTACAAGGCTACGGGCCAAGAGCTGGAAAGTGGGATTAGGCTGGATAGCTCTTTTTCGACCGGCACAGACACAATGGGCCAAATGGCCTCCTTCTGTGCTGTAAATTTCTATAATTCTATAACTCCAACACTATAAATGGTAAGCCATTTTATTTTGAAATTCTCTGTTCTTCTCTCCATTCACCTCCCTCCATTGCAATCCACTTGCTTTGCCCTATCTTTCTCTAACTCCCTTTGAGCTCTTCTCTCCAGCCATGCTGTGCTCTATTTATTGACCCCACTGTGCTTTATTGCAGAGCCTGCAGCTCAGAATGGATCACATCAAAATGCATTTCTGACCTCAGACTACTGATGAGCAATGCCACAGGCGGTTAGCTAATCATTTATAGACACCATACGTTACTTACAAATTCTAAACTCTTCTACAACTCCTTTTTTGGTGATTTTCTCCCCCATTTCCCTCCTCTCCTAGAAGGTGCTAACTCTTGCTTTGCAGAAGTTGGGTTCCAGAAGCCCTGCAGTACCTTACCCAAGTGTTTGTTCTTCAACGTGAATCTAGACAGCAAGTTGTTCAACCATAGAATCATAGAATTATAAAATAGTACAACACAGAAGGAGGCCATTCGGCCCATCAAGTCTGCGCTGGCTCTTTTGAAGAGCAATCCAGTTAGTCCCACGCCCTCGCTCTTTCCCCATATCCCTTCAATTTTTTCTCCTTCAAGTATTTATCCAATTCCCTTTTGAAGGCTACTATTGAATCTGTATCCACCACCCTATCAGGCAGTGCATTCCAAATCCTAACCACTCGTGTAATAAAGTTTTTCCTCATGTCGCCGCTGGTTCTTTTGCCAATCACCTTAAATCTGTGTCCTCTGGTTATCGACCCTTGGAAACAGTTTCTCTTTATTTACTCTATCTAAACCCTTCATGATTTTAAATACCTCTATCAAATCTCCTCTTAGCCTTCTCTGCTCCAAGGAGAACAACCCCAGCTTCTCCAATCTATCCACGTAAGTGTAATCCCTCATCCCTGGAACCATTCTAGTAAATCACTTCTGTACCCTCTCCAAAGCCTTCACGTCCTTCCTAAATGTGGTGCCCAGAATTGGACACAATTCTCCAACTGGGGCCGAAGTAACCATGGGATGTGTTCCAAGCACCTTCTGTGATTGCACAACTTGCCGTCTAAATTCTGTCCTGCATTTTATAATAAGTGTCACTGAATAGTGACAGAACCTTGTCTGATTTTTCCTCTTCCTAGCCCAGTGGCACTAAGTCCAATTGTATCACTCCTGTGGCTTTTCTGGTTGAGGCTAGCCAACCCAGCGCACATCAAACATAGGACCTGGTGATCTGTATGGCTTAACACTACATTGGACAGTGTCTTTACCCACTAGACCCTCAATGGAGAGCTCATTACGGACTCTAATAATATATCCTAATAGATCAATATATCAAATCAAGCTTGCATATTACAGTATATCTATGACCGATTTGCAGCTTAACATTTCTTGTAACAGAAGAAAGGCATTGAAGTCTGCTATAAAGGTGCCTTATATTTTAAGTGCACAAAAATCTATAGAATTACTGATTAGTTTTAAAACTCGGATGAAAAAGTCATTATTAATACTTCTGTATAAATCAGCCAATTTATAGTCAATATACCATACTTTTCACGTACAAATTCCTGACCAGAACTGCTTCATTAAAATATTTTGATATGTACTGCTGGGTTATTCTGTTTATCAATTGTATTTACAAAAAAAACCTGATCTTCGGAGGGACTTAAAAGATTAACCCTCTGGATTGATCTTGATATCTATGGTAAATTTAGAATGAAAATAGGTTTGATAATCCTACGAAAGTCAAATAACTGGCATGACAGGCTGTTCCAATCTTTGTATTAACAATGTTTCTGACCTGTTCAAAAGAGACGGCTGAGCTTGTGGCTCTGCAAGTATTTAGAAGTAATTACTGAACTCCAACACATTTCTGCAAACAAATACAATCCCTTTAAGACAGCCCATCTTTTGCAGGAAGTACTAGTCAAAAGAAGCAGTTATCAAAAAAAAAAGTCTGATTTACAACCTGGCAAATATAATTAAGTAATCTGTTGGAACTAATGATGTCATGAAGGTTGGCAGCTTGAATCTTCTCAGCTGTTACAACAGTATAAATCAGCTCTAAACACATTTACACTGCACAATCCAAATTGTATGACGTTCAGATTTGATAGTTTGTTTCTAACAGTGTAACACTCCACTGAATGCTAGATTAGATTTTAGTGTTACCAGTTTCCATTAGACAGAGTGAAAGACAGAGCAGACATTGTGAAAATGAGTGCTTTGGGCTTCACAAATGAAAACAACACAATGCTGAGCATTATACAACTCAAAACACAACATACAGAAAGTTCTTAATGGTGTAATTCAACGTAAACATGTAAATGCTGCATCAGCTGTGTGCTGACCTTTAAAGTCTGTACGCTAGACCTGCAAAACATACTTACGCCGGGTCCAAACTGTGAAATATAATCTTTGATCCCATTCTCATAATTTTCCCACCACTGAGAACCTGTCACAAAAAAATTGACATCGAGTAAATTGAAAATGTTTGCATAGTTGTCACAATCCTGGATGCTGAAGGAAGCAGTGGATGACGAATACCTTGCACATATGAGCTGAACAATGCACAGATGGAGAGAAGCAGTGCTCTCTTTTCCATAGTTCACATGTCAGTGAAAGGCAGCAGCAGTCAGCAATTGTCTAAAGCCTATGGAAGAGAGAAACGATAGGACTGATTACTCACTCCTCTTTCATGGAAGTTCTCAGCACAAGCCTGGTAGTAAAGGAAAATGCAATTGATCGTGAACTAGATTAACGTCAGGGTCAGATGGACCCACCGCCCTAGCATTTTTAAAAGGGAATAAAGATAACAATCTGCTGACTGTTAAGTACAGATGCAACAATTATTTGAATAAATGAATATTGTTTAACTCTTGGAGTACCAAGTTTCCTCTGCAGTTACCAAATATGGAAATAGCCCACACTTAAACAGAAATTGAAATCATGTTGTGTAATAATAACAAAGCAAATTGATGAAATTTCATCTTCCACTGCTACAACAAAGAACCTGAAGGGCAGAGATACCCAAAACTCATTTTCTCCACTACAAAATGCCTCTCAAACCCTTCTTCCCTGCTCCATTCACCCACACCCTTAATAAAAAGTGTGAGGAGCTCATGGATTTCTTAGTCGTCAAGATAGAGAACATCTGATCAGCTTACTTCCTCTGGGATGCCGTTATCAGCCTCCTTGTATCACTAGCTATTTGTGTTAAAAAAAAACCTCTTTTATTCGCAAATAAACCTTCTTGATTTTGTTGTTAAGCAATCTGAGTGACATGTGTCTGACGCCTGAAGGGGTGAACTCTTATAAGGCACTTTGGACAAAGTTCAGCTAAGCTTCTGAAAACACCATTTTGGAGGACATCTTTAAGGCATTTTTGGGAGAATTTTCACTATATATGCTTTCCCGCACCAAGTCATGCTTGCCCATCACCCTATCTTTATTGACCTACATGGGCTCCTGATCTCCAACAGCTCAAATTTAAAATTCTCATTTTTGTGTTTACATCCCTTCATGGTCTCACCCTTCCCTATCTCCGTAACCTCCTGCAGCCCTACAAATTCCCACTGAACTCTCTGTTCCTGACTCCACTGTCCTGTATACTTCCCTGTCCCTTTGTCCCACCATTAGGGTCATGTCTTCAGGTGTCTAGACCCATGACTTGGACTTTCTTCCCTGAACTCCTTCACTTCCCTTTCATCTTTTAAGACCCTCCTTAAATCCCACCTCTTTGACCAAACCTTTGGCCGCTCCTCCTAATATCTTGCTTTGCTTGGCATCCATTTTTTTGTTTAACTTATCCCTCTGTGAAGCACCTTTGGATGTTTCTCGACAACAAAGGCACTGTATAAAAGTAATTCGTTGTTCCTCAGCAACGCAAAAAAATCCAACAAGATTCTTGGCTCAATTTTTTATTTAGCAGCTTAAATTCATTGACATGGGGCAATTTTAACCCTACTCGCTCAGCAAAAACCTGGCGGGTGGGCAGTTAAAATCGCCCCTGGCTCTTACCTGTCCGAAAGCTGCCATGATCGTAACATCTGCAAGTTTAACCTACTCACCTGAGCAGGCAGTAAAGACATGTGCCCGGAGCCAACAGGGTCCTTCTTCACATATGCATGTTGCGGCCCGATGACATCATTGAGACCCGACTGTAATTTTAACTTAGGCCTGAGCGGGGAATCCACCTGGAGTTAAAATCGGGGCCATTTCCCACTGGTTGCACCGCACCATGGTTATTCACAAATTTTCTGGTGAATTATCAGAAGAGCAGAATGAAAACTACGGGCTCGATTTTAACAGCCCTGAGGAGGCGGGTTTGGAGGCATGTCAGCTGTTAAAATCGGAAAAAATGGCTTCAAACACCCAACCCGCCGCCATCCTGCCCCCACGCGATTTTTGTGAGTGTCTGTTCAGCTGCTCCTAGACTGACCTGACTCCAACCGGTGGGACAGGTAGTTCAGGCAGTTAACAGCCTGTTAACTGCCTTGATAATCCTATTTTGATAGAGATTTCCCATTTTTGTGCCTCTGGCTCCTGTTTCCCGTCTTGTCAGAAACAGTCCAGCTGCAAGGAGACAAGTTGGTGGAGGACATAATCAGTAGTCATTATTGGTGCAGCACTTTAAAAGCGCTCCTGTAACATGGCTGGCATTCAAATGCAACAACTTTGTTGTTGGAGGTTTGGGATAAGATTTTGCAAATCTACTGACCTTGTGACTGGTCAAACTGACACACATCTGCTGTTTGAACTGATTGGGAATAATTTCAGGCCACTTTGAGTGTGCGCTTGCAAGCTTCTTGCCTCAACTGAAATCTATAATAACGGGATGGAAATCATTTACATCCTCTCATCCTGGTCGTCAGATTCGGAGGAAGAGCAGCGCAGCTTAGTGCTGCTGGATGAACAAGTGGCTCAGCACACCGCCTCCTTGGAGGAAGATGAAGAGGACGAGGAAGAGGACGAGGAAGAGGATGAGGAAGAGGACGAGGAGGTGGATGGGGAGTGATACCTTGCAGGGCCGGATGTGGCCAATCCAGCAGCAGGTGACCACATTGCTGACCGTTAGGCAAGGGATGCACTCATCCATGCCCGATTCACATGAGCTTACACTCAAACACAGGTGGCTGGCAGATGGAGATGAAGATACAATCAAGATTCTTAACACACCATACATCATCTGTCCAATAAATGGTGCTTTCCGATCACTGTCACCACCATCATTATAAATGGAATTAGCCCTGAGCCCTCACTGTGCAACTTCCATTTCCCAGAACACATAGACCAGAACCTCAACTGCTTGCCATCACTTTTGTTTAATGACATCACAAAAGGAGGACACTCGATAATTTACAGCACAGTAAAACACCCATGTGACTACCCTTGTGACTATTTGTGTGTTAACTTCCTCTTACGCGTGCTTCTACGTGGTGCTTCCCCTGTGGCTTCAGCAGATGTAGAGGCACCTTGCTCACTTTGATGCTGCGCCTGCCTAGACGCCTTTGGCAGGCGTTCTCTGGGTTTGGGAGCCTGGGAGCTCCTCCACAGTCTGCTCTTCCTGCGGCTGTGCAGGGGCTGAGACGGCCATCTCAGTTTGGTATGGAATGTGGGGCTCTAACCGAGGGCTCCGCAGTGGCATGGTCATGTGAGCGCTTGGAGAGGAACCCACACTTCCTTGTTGCCTGCCACCAACATCCCTCTCACGGGTCAGCCACACTTCAGTGCTAGCAAGTGGCTGGAGAGCACCTTGCTGCACATCAGGAGGTCCATGAGGACCCGTATCTGTACTGGCAGTCCTCATAACAAGGACGTCCATGAAGCTCTGGTGTCTCTCCTCAATAGGTGCCCATCTCTCCTCCATTGCAGACAATCTATTTTGAAGAGTCACCATGTTTTTGTTAGTCTGGCGACTTATGTCCTCCATGGCGGTTGCCACCCTCTCCATGGCAGAACGGTCATGTGCAATTGCCTCCACAAAGGCAGTGCTCACATTAGAGATGGACTCTTCCATTCTCTGCACACTCGCAGTTACCCTGGATGCAAACCCTGTCAGAGACTCCTGCACTTGTTCCTGGAGTTCCAGCACCGCTCTCTTTCTGGATGGCCCCAGAGGCACAGCGTCTACATGCAGCTGAGCAGAGCTAGGAGAGTCGTGCAACCTCCGACGAGGACTCTCCACTGCTGTCACTGTCTCCACCATCTGCTGATGCTCACTTGTGAGCTGTGATACACCAGGTGACAACATTACTCTATCTCCCGAAGGTCCCACCGAGGTGTGCGTATCTGCGCTGGTGCTGGGTGCGCTGAGTCCTGGTGACGCTGCTCCCTCTGAGGCTCCAGGTTCCTCTGAGGAGTTGTCTGGCTCTTCCTCCTGGACAGTGAGGAGGGGGGCTCTCGATGGTCCTGTGAGAGAGTAAAGGCATGAGTTAGACATCAGATTTTCAGGTAGCAGACACATCCTTTTGTGCAGATGATCAGAAGTCAATCCCTATGAGCATCATATGCCATTGCAGTCAATCATGAATTGTAAATGCGAGGGATTAAAATGCATTCTGTCACCAGCTTCCTCAACTATGCCCATCTCTCCTTCCCCCACTTCCAGCTCCTCGCCACCTCCCACAATGTCGTGAGCAGCCTCACAGCGTTTGTTAATGTGGCCAGGGATGGTGTGCCTCTTCCTGTCTTTGCTCTCTCCCTCTTATTGTGGGCTAGCTTTTCCTGCAAGGAGGGACACAAGTGGAGTTTCAGCGAGAGTGATGGAGTGAGTGTGAAGAATCCAAAACCTAGAAGCTTAGAGAGAGACCAAGATGAAGTGAGGTGGCAAGAGGAAGCTGCCTCCCTGTGCGTTGTTAGTTGTTGTCATTGCATAACAGTGAGAGCGAGTGTGAGGGCTGCACTGTAGGATGGTGAAGTGATTCAGTACAGAGAGAGAGATAGAGAGGTAAGGGTGCAAGGGAAGTAAGGGTAAGGTGGGATGTGGAGGAGCAGGCTGACAATGCAGAGTGCTGGTGATGAGAAGAAAAGGGGAGCAGTTTGAAGGTAAGTGTGACGTGATACTTTTGATGTTCGCACAAGATCATTGAAGGGTTTTCGGCACTGGACCCAGGTGCGTGTACATAGCAACCTTGCGTTGATCTCCTCAGCAATCTGCAGCCAGGCTGCCTTTGTCTGCTGAGGAGGCTTCCTCCGGCCATCGGGAGGGAACAGAATCTCCCTGCATCCTCTTACTCCCTACACAAGAGTTTGCAGGGACTCCTCAGTGAATCGGGGACCAGCCTTGGATTTTGCAGCACTCATGGTCACCTTGGCCCATTCAAGCTGCAGCAGTAATGAGAAATGAGAGGCTGAGGCTACACTGAGCCCTTAAAAACAAGTACAGCAATGACCTCATCAGTGCAGACCAACAGACCTGCTCCCAGTCAATGCAGCAGGCAGCGCGCACGACGGGACTAATTGATCCCATTAAGCCAAAATGGGACACCGGGAGAGGCTGAAAACGGCAGCGGCTCCGAAACCCGCCCACCAGGCAGCCCACCCTTAACCCATCTCCATTAGTAAAATCGAGCCCTTCACCTCCCATAATGCATATCTTACACACAATTTTACAATGGGACCGGAACTCCCTAGCCCAGTTGAAGGATCCTTTTCTAGTTGCCTATCATAAGACTTGGGTTACCACTGTGCACTCTGGACATTAAAGTTCCATAGGAGCAGAACAGAAATTACAACTTCCACAGTTAATATATGACATTGTTGAGGCTGCCGTGAAACACGAATTAAGGCTGAATCCATGTGTGGAAAACG
Organism: Squalus acanthias; assembly: GCA_030390025.1. Classification (NCBI taxonomy): domain Eukaryota; kingdom Metazoa; phylum Chordata; class Chondrichthyes; order Squaliformes; family Squalidae; genus Squalus; species Squalus acanthias. Next base: position 22,885,345 of record CM059425.1, read on the forward strand.
AGAGACGTTTTTAGTACCTGCATGGTACAAAATGGCTGAACAGACTGCTCCCAGAAAAATCCTGAGGCCCCGCCCACTCCTGCCTTAAAGGTAAGGTGCCTTAAAGGGAAGGTGCTCGATATTTTGTCCACGGACGGAAAAGTGGGTTATGCCCGTTTAGGTGGCGATCCGCCACACAGCTCCCCCCAGAATCTGCTTAGGAGGTGTGGACGAGACATTGCGGTGGTCTGATGGGCCGGCCGGAGCGGCTCTTGTAGGACGCCGGTGGACGTGGAACGGCCGGGCGTGGAGCAGCCGGGTGAACCGGCTTGAGGGCAGGTCGGCCGCGTGGAGGTGGACGAGCTACAGGGACCTGCTCACCGGGCTCCGAGTGTGCTGGCTTGAGTCGGTCCGTGGCCCGACACTTTTTCGGTCCTGTCGCCCACTTGCAGGGTGAAAAATTTGTCCCCAGCCTGTAGCACCTTGTAGGGCCCGTCATACGGGGGTTGAAGGGGTCCGCGGTGGGCGTCATGCCGGACGTGGTGGTAGCCGCGCACCAGGTCGACCTTGGAAAAGACTGAGCGGCCGGCCAGTCTAGCCGAGAAGTCCTGAATGTGCGGCACAGGGTACCGATCAGGGGTGGTGGCGTCGTTGAGGCGGCGGTAATCCCCGCAGGGGCGCCAACCTACGCCTGGTTTGGGGGCGATGTGGTGTGGGGAGGCCCAGGGACTGTTGGAGCGGCGGATGATGCCGAGCTGTTCCATGGTGGCAAACTCGGTCCGCGCGATCTCCAGTTTGGCCGGGTCCAGCCTGCGGGCGTGGGCGTACACTGGGGGGCCTGTGGTGGGGATGAAGTGTTCCACCCCGTGTTTGGCAGCCTCCGCGGAGAAGGTCGGATTGGTAAGGGCCGGGAATTCGGCCAGGAGTGCTGAGTAGTCATCCGTGGCCCGGGCGTGGCACTGTGACGCCATGTCGGCGGGTTGACGGGGGGCCATGGGGCCCAGGATGGGGGACATGGTGTTCATGTCCACGAGGCGGTGATGGGGGATGTCTACCAGTAGGCCGTGGGCACACAGGAAATCTGCGCCGATGAGGGGGGAGAGCACCTTGGCAGTGATGAACTCCCATCGGTAGCAGCGACCAGCGAGGTCGAGGGTGACTGTCCGGGTGCCATATGTCCGGATTTCCGAGCCGTTAGCAGCAGCCAGCGCCGGTCCTCGTTCGCCCTTTTGGATGTCGAAGGAGGAGGCCGGGATGATGCTGTGCTGAGCCCCAGTGTCGCACAGGAACCGGCGGCCGGTTTTGTCATCTGTGATGAACAGCAGGGAGCCCGCATGGCCCACGGCCATCGCGGGGGCTGGTACGGGGGCAGACTTGAAAGAGCAGGGAGGTGTGCACCGTTGTGCCCTGGCGCCGAACCGTGCGTGGTAGTAACAGTGGCCCGGGTTAGTGGGGCGTGAAGGCCCCGTGGGCCTGGTGGCTGGTCCCTTGTGGCCGCGTGGTGGCCAGTGAGGGGCGCGCCCAGGCATTGGCTGCCAGGTCCGGAGTGACGTCGCGGCTGGAGTGAGCGGACAGCCGCTTGTTGGTCTCATCGGCCAGGGCTTCCAGGTTCGTGAGGCCGGACGCCACGATCGCTGGGCGGATGCTGAGAGGGAGCTGGCGGATGAACAGCGTGCAGAAGAGGGATCCGGGTGGGCTCTCGTCGGTGAGGGAGAGCATGTGGGAGAGGAGTTCTGACGGTGAGGCATCACCGAGGCCTGGAAGGTCGAGGAGGTGGCAGTTTCGCTGATATGCCGAGGCCGTAAATTTTTTAAGGAGCGCTGTCTTGAGATGTGCGTACTTGCCTTCCTCTGGTGGGTTCTGCAGCGCTGTCCAAACCTTCGAAACTGTGGCGCTACCGAGTGATGTGACGAGATAGTCGTACTTCGTCCCATCTGTGGTGATGTTTCGCAGCCGGAAGCGAGATTCAGCTTGGAGAAACCAGGCTTCGGGCTGGTTTTCCCAAAACTCCGGCAGTTTCACGGAAACTGTGTTCATGTCCGCCATTGCAGTGCTCGGAATACGTTCTGAGCGTTGGGTTCACCAATGTTGAGGCTGCCGCGAAACACGAATTAAGGCTGAATCCATGTGTGGAAAACAAGAGACTTTTTTAATACCTGCATGGTACAAAATGTCTGAACAGACTGCTCCCAAAATTCTCTGGAAAAATCCTGAGGCCCCGCCCACTCCTGCCTTAAAGGTAAGGTGCCTTAAAGGGAAGGTGCTCGATATTTTGTCCATGGACGGAAAAGTGGGTAATGCCCGTTTAGGTGGTGATCCGCCACAACATGCTTTACACAAGACTTAATTATATAGGTACTGCAACATTTTACGGCATATTTACAGTTTTTGATCTGCTGCCACATTGTCTCGGTTCAGATACTAACATCCAATGTGCTTCATAGTGATGCAAAATTTCACACACATTCAAGGATTTACAATGTTATTCAAAGTTTTATTGAGAAGTAACTGATTGTTAGTTAATGGGAAGGTTATTTAGTTAATGGGAAAGTGTATGTTAGTAAGTGTGAATCTGAACTCTTTACAGGGATTTAAAAAAACTATTAATGGGCCATCATTTGCTGTCAAAATAATGGCGAGGCTAATGGCATCGCGTTATTTATGCACAAGTGCTACAGCAGCTTCAGGCGAGGGCACATGCAAGGTTAAACACGGAAATCCAATAGTTGCTGTCTGAGATGCGCCGCCCCGCCGTTAGCTTCCTGAAAACGGTATCTCGCTGTCTGTTTCACCATTGAAATGCATTGAACGGCGTGAAGTTGCTGTACATGCACGGTAGACACGAGCTAAACTTGCCACAGAAAGTTAAGCACTTCCTTTGCCCCACCATTGGTGGTCGTGCGTTCAGCTGTCTAGGCACTAAGCTCTGGAATTCCCTCCCTAAACCTTTCTGCCTCTTTACCTCTCTCTTCTCCTTTTAGACACTCCTTAAAACCTGTCCTAGGAGGAAAAATTCATCTTCGCTGGCAAAGTTGCCGGTGTGACCGGCAACTGCAGTCAACGGCCGCTGGAAATGGCTGCAACGCTAACTGAGTCAAATTGGTCTGGGGGGCATGGAGATAGGCGGCGCAGCGCTCACCTTCTGTGCAACGCTGTCCTGGTGGTGTTGCTGGGGGGATCCGGGATGAAGTTCCTGTCCAGGTCCGGCGTTGCAGCTTCCCACAGCCTCCGGGAGTGAAGCTGTGGAGCTCGCAAGGAATTGTGGGCAATGAAGAGGTCTGAGAATTAAAGGGGCCATGCACCCTGAAGCAATACAAAATAAAATGCAGTGAATCAATACATTTGTCAGCCCTTTCTGCCTTTTAAAAAATATTCAACATTTAAAAGAAGTTCCAAATGTTAATATTCAGCTGTTAAAGCTGAATTGCCTTCCTAACAAATGGAAAAACTGCCTCAGCAGTAACACAAATGGCTCAGCAAGCCAATGAAGGGGCACCGAGGGTCTCACACAAAGCACTCCAGCTTTGTGCAGGGAGTCAACACTGCAAGAGCGGCCCTCTACCCACAGGGGCCAGGAGACCCTCCAGAAAGAAGGATGTGGGAGTAAATCACTAAGGCCGTCACTGCCAGCAGTGTTGCCCCCACCATCTGGCTCCAGTGCCCATAGAAGCTAAATGACCTCAGACCACTAGTCAAGGTCAGTGAATGTGTCTTCAAAAGCCGTCTCCTGCCAACTGCACCACTAGCCTCACACACTGCTCAATGCACAACCCCCAATCACTCACCTACCAACAATCTGCACCAATGATGAGGCACATCTCCCATTCCACCTCCTTGGAGGAGACAGTGCAGGCCATTCTTGGCAGGGGCATGGTTGAGCCCTTGGCCAGCGGCGGGGCTGAAAGGATAAAAGATGCTGGTATTCTCTTATGTTATTCTCTTTCTGGCATGCACCTCTTGCTTTCCCGCCCTCCCATCAGCACAACACCACCCTTGTGCCTTCCTCATTTCACACCCCCAAGAAATGCAGCCTGCCCAGCCAGTGGGTCAACAAGAAGAGGCAGCCTGCCCAGCCAGTGGGACCGCAGGTGGATGATTCCATCCCGGATATCCCGGCCACAAAGGGACTGTCTGGGATGCATCCTTCTGTCTGATTCCTCCTCTTCGGCTTCCTCCTTTTCTGCATCTTCCTCTTCTGTGTCTTCCTCTTCCCTCTGCAAGCGGATGCTGTAAATATGAAATGACAGCATAAAATGCTGGAAATACTCATTGGTCAGGCAGCATGTCGACCTGAAACGTGAACTCTGTTTTTCTCTCCATGGATGTTGCATGAGCTGCTGAGTATTCGCAGCATGTTCTGTCTTATCAAAGGCCTTAATTTACCATCCAAGCCCTTGTAAGCATCCAGCAGCACTCCCTACACTCTTTAAAAAACTTTTCACATCTATTGCACTACTTCAATAAAATAAAAAAAAACAGTCCAAACCCTTAAATTCAAACTTACCTGAATGATGTGTGTGCCCCTTTAAGAGCTGCAGACATCGCCACTGTCAGCCTGCTTGCACGCCAATTGATGTCACCACGCCGCCATTTTTTTCCCAGGGTGCTGCCAGTTATCGGCAGCGCAAAAGGAGAGAGGAATATGGCGGCTGTCGCGGGACCCGTTGGCGGCCATCATTTTATGGCGCTACGGAGTGTCAGTAAGGAAATGAATTTCTAGCCCCTAATGTCTCTTTATGTGGCTTGGTACCAAATTTTGTCTGATAAAACTTCTGTGAAGCGCCTTGGGATGTTTTACTATGTTAAAGACACTATATAAATGCAAGTTGTTGTTGTCATCTTGTCCATTTCAGTCTAAGTACCCTTTTAATGATGTGATAAGTATTAATTGCTGCCAAACAAACTCTCTGGCACTGAAATTAACTATTACAAGCGTGAAGTCTCATTCCTTCAGGTTTTAATTGCTGTTGTAGATTTTAAAAAGGTCACGTCTATTTGCAACACCAGATTTCTGATTGGTTCCCTTGGAGGACAAGACACACCCAGCAGTTTTTCTGGAATGTGTAATTAGATCCTGCCTGCCTAAGTAATGTGTAATACGAGCCATTCATTCTGACTGCCAGGCTCCAGACAGAGCTCACAGAGAACAGAGAGGGTTCATCCTCGCAGGTTAGGAACTTCTCCCCCCAAACAAGTTCCAGCTTCCCCCAACCCCCGAGTTTCTGACCATTTCCCTCCTCAAAAAGTTCCTGACCTTTCCCCCCCCCCCACACACACACACACATAGATGGGGCATTGTGTGAGAGTCACGGATTGTTAACAGGTTTATTGGGTATGAAGTGAATAGTGACAATGGCATGACTTCCGGATTTCATCCAGTCCAATAATGTCACTTGCCACACATGCACTGGGCTTTCTGAGAAATCAACCAGGTCTAGGGGGAGGGGATAGAGAACGTGGGGTGGGTGTAAAGGGGGTGGGGGTGTTGTTGGAAGAACGTGATCCGTCTTCCCATCTGGATCACATTCTCGCTCTCAGCCCCCCCGCCCCCCCCCCCCCTTTAGACCTGGATCACATTCTTGCCCCATCCCCACAGTGCTCTCCATGCTCTTTATCATCCCCACCCCGCCCGCCGAGTTCTTGACCTCCTCTCCCCCCTCCGAGCTCCTCAGCTCTCCCTCTCCAATCCTCTCTCTTCCTTCAATCCTCTCTCCCCCCTTCCGATCTCCTCTCTCTCCCCCTCTGAACCTCTCTCTCTCCCCTCCAATCTCCTCTCTCTCCCCCTTCCTCTCTCTCTCCCTTTGATCCTCTCTCTCCCCCCTCCTCTCTCTCCCCCTTCAATCCTCTCTCTCCCCTTCAATCCTCTCTCTCTCCCATCTCCTCTCTCTCCCCCCTCCGATCCTCTTTCTCTCTTCCCCCCCCCTCCCTCCCCGGTCCTCTCTCCCTCTCCCCTTTCGATCTCCTCCCTCTCCCCCTCCAATTCTCTCTCTCTCCTCCTCTGGTCCTCTCTCTCTCCCCCTCCGATCTCCTCTCTCTCTTTCCTTCCTATCTCCTCTCTCTTTCCCCGATCTCCTATCTCTCCCACCTCCGATCTCCTCTCTCTCTCTCCCTCCAATCTCCCCTCTCTCTCCCCCTCCTCTCTCTCCCCCTCCAATCTCCTCTCTCTCTCTCCCTCCAATCTCCCCTCTCTCTCCCCCTCCTCTCTCTCTCCCCCTCCTATATCCTCTCTCTCTCCCTCCGATCTCCTCTCTCTTTCCCCGATCCCCTCTCTCTCCCCTCTTTGATCCTCTCTCTCCCCTTTCGATCCTCTCTTTTGCCCCCACCTCCAGCCACCAACAGATTCCCTGACCTCCGCATGGAACCGAGGAAAGCATGGCCCACGGTGCAGGCTGTTATTGGGTACTGCGCATGTGCGGCTCCGGTATACCACGTGCATGCGCAGAAGGCCACAAAGGTGTTCGTGCAAATAATCACAGCTTTTAAAAAATGTAAAAGGTAAAAATATTTTTTTTACTTTTCCATTCTATCTCTTTTTATTCTCTCTCTCTTAATCTAATATTTCTTGCCCTCTCTTTATTTTTATTTTTGTACTTGATTTGACATTGAATTCACCCATTCTAATTTACACTTCCTTCTCAGTCCTTGCACTGTTAATTTCACAATCTTTCAATCTGATTGGTTAAGGAGATATCACAATAACTTGCATTTATATCGCACCTTTAACGTAGTAAAATGTCCCAAGGCACTTCACAGGAGCGTTATCAAACAAAATTTGACACTGAGCCACATAAGGAGATATAGAATCATAGAATGGTTACAGCACAGAAGGAGGCCATTCAGCCCATCGAGCCCGTGCCAGCTCTCTGCAAGAGGACTTCAGCTAGTCCCACTCCCCCGCCCTTTCCCCGTAGCCCTGCAATTTTTTTTCCTTCAGGTATTTATCCAATTCACTTTTGAAAAGCACAATTGAATCTGCCTCCACCACCCTTTCAGGCAGTGCATTCCAGATCCTAACCACTCACTGCATAAAAAAGTTTTTCCTCATGTCGCCTTTGGTTCTTCAGCCAATCACCTTAAATCTGTGTCCTCTGGTTCTCGACCCTTCCGCCAATGGGAATGGTTTCTCTCTATCTACTCTATCCAGACCCCTCATGATTTTGAACACCTCTATCAAATCTCCTCTCAACCTTCTCCATTCTAAGGAGAACAACCCCAGATTCTCTAGTCTATCCACGTAACTGAAGCCCCTCATCCCTGGAACCATTCTTGTAAATCCTTTCTGCACCCTCTCTAAGGCCTTCACATCCTTCCTAAAATGCGGTGCCTAGAATTGGACACAATACTCCAGTTGAGGCCGAAACCAGTGTTTTATAAAGGTTCATCATAACTTCCTTCCCTCTATGCCTCTATTTATGAAGCCCAGGATTCCATATGCTTTTTTAACCACTTTCTCAACTTGCCCTGGCACCTTCAATGATTTTTGCACATATACCCCCAGGTCTCTCTGTTCATGCACCCCCTTTAGAATTATAACCTTTAGCTTATATTGCCTCTCCTCATTCTTCCTACCAAAATGTATCACTTAGCACTTTTCTGCGTTAAATTTCATCTGCCACATGTCCGCCCATTCCCCCAGCCTGTCTATGTTTTCTTGAAGTCTATCACTATCCTCCTCACTGTTCACTATACTTCCAAGTTTTGTGTCATCTGCAAATTTTGAAATTATTCCCTGTACACCCACATCCAAGTCAGTAATATATATCAAGAAAAGCAGTGGTCCTAGAACCGACCCCTGGGGAACACCACTGTGTACCTTCCTCCAGCCTGAAAAACAACCATTCACCACTATTCTCTGTTTCCTGTCACTTAGCCAATTTCGTATCCATGCTGCCACTGTCCCTTTTATTCCATGGGCTTCAACTTTGCTGGTAAGCCTATTATGTGGCACTTTATCAAACGTATTTTGGAAGTCCATATGCACCACAGCAACCACATTGCCCTCATCAACCCTCTGTTACCTCATCAAAAAACTCAATCAAGTTAGTTAAACACGATTTGCCTTTAACAAATCCATGCTGGCTTTCCTTAATTAATCCTTACTTGTCCAAGTGACTGTTAATTTTGTCCCAGATTATCATTTCTAAAAGCTTCCCCACTACTGAGGTTAAACTGACTGGCCTGTAGTTGCTGGGTTGATCCTTACACCCTTTTTTGAACAAGGGTGCAACATTTGCAATTCTCCAGTCCTCTGGCACCAGCCCTGTATCTAAGGTGGATTGGAAGATTATGGCCAGTACCTCCTTAACCTCCCTCAGCATCCTGGGATGCATCCCATCCGGTCCTGGTGACTTATCTACTTTAAGTACAGCCAACTTGTCTAGTACCTCCTCCTTATCAATTTTTATCCCATCCAGTATTTCAACTACCTCTTCTTTTACTGACTTTGGCAGCATCTTCTTCCTTGGTGAAGACAGATGCAAAGTACTCATTTAGTACCTCAGCCATGCCCTGTGCCTCCATGCGTAGGTCTCCATTTTGGTCCCTAAAGAGCCCCACCCCTCCTCTTACTACCTGTTTACTATTTATATGACTATAGAAGACTTTTGGATTCCCTTTTATGTTAGCTGCCAATCTATTCTCATACTCCCTCTTTGCCCCTCTTATTTCCTTTTTCACTTCCCCTCTGAACTTTTTATATTCAGCCTGATTCTCACTTGTATTCTCAACCTGACATCTGTCATACGCCCCCTTTTTCTGCTTCATCTTACTCTCTATCTCTTTCGTCATCCAGGGCGCTTTGGCTTTGGTTGCCCTACCTTTCCCCCTCGTGGGAATGTACCTCGACTCTACCCGAACCATCTCCTCTTTAAAGGCAGTCCATTGTTCGATTAGGACAGATGATCAAAAGCTTGGTCAATGAAGTCAGTTTTAAGGAATGTCTTAAAGGAGGAGAGAGAGGTACAGAGGCAGAGAGGTTTAGGGAGGGAAGTCTAGAGCTTAGGGCCTAGACAGCTGCAGGCACGGCTGCCAATGGTGGAGTGATTAAAATCAGGCATGCTCAAGAGGCCAGAATTTGAGGAGCGCAGGGATCTCGGTGGGTTGTAGGGCTGGAAGAGGTTACAGAGATAGGGAGGGGTGAATTCATGGAGGGATTTGAAAACAAGGATGGGAATTTTAAAATCGAGGCGTTGCCGGACCGGGAGCCAATGTAGGTCAGCGAGCACAAGGGTAATGGGTGAACCGTTGCGGTCCCTGTTCACTCAGGTGCTAGATGCCCAGTTTCCCTCGCTGCTACATTATCAGCTCGCACTTTAAGCAACTTACCGTGCGAAAAAAATTAAAAACGAGAGGAGATCGGAAGGGGAGAGAGAGGAGAGGGAGAGAGGGGGGAGAGAGAGAGGATGGGGAGAGAGAGAGGATCGGAGGGGGAGAGAGAGAGGAGGGGGAGAGAGAGAGGAGGGGGAGAGAGAGAGGGGAGATTGGAGGGGGAGAGAGAGAAGAGGGGGAGAGAGAGGGGAGATCGGAGGGGGAGAGAAAGAGGAGGGGGAGAGAGAGGGGAGATTGGAGGGGGAGAGAGAGAGGGGAGATCGGAGGGGGAGAGAGAGGAGGAGGGGGAGAGAGAGGAGAGATTGGAGGGGGAGAGAGAGAGGATTGGAGGGGCAAGTCTAACTAATGGCAGATGCCGTTAGATGACCTTCTACAGCAAATTCTGGCCCATTCTCTTGAGCACACACATCAGGCAGCTTGAGCACTGGCACAAGGCTGCCGGTGAAATATTCTATTCCGCAATGTCAAAATACAAGAGATAACATTTTTATTCTTGCAAGGACAATTTTCCACACTTTATGAATTATTCTCAATTCCTCTTTGCTTCAACCTTGAATCATTGCCCATGTGTGCAAGTGTCGATCAAAGTTTTTAATCTCTTTCCATATCTAACATAAGCTGGTGTATACATAGCTTACCACGGGAGGGTGCTAATGCACAGACATCATTGAAAAGTACCAATGACCATGGCAAACAATTGAAGTGACTTCGGATTATATTGTACCAGTCTTAATTCAGAATTAACCATGAACCTCTGCAGAAATTTACAACAAAATTATGTTGAACGTTAGAATTAGAAATAGGTCAATGCACAAAAAGTCATAGTTTACAGCATTCTCGGAATAAGGTAAGTTGAAGTTCTGAGAGGACTAAATGCCACTAAAGCACATTACAATAATGTTGAACAATAGCAAAGAAAATAATGGATAGATCAAAGTGCATAATTGTGGCAGTAATCTAGCTGAAGCAATCATATGACATATAAATGAAGCTTGAAGGGATTATGAATGTCACCTGCAGCTGAAGGTTTGAATTGCTACCTAAATTTATCTGTTTGTAATATATTAATAACAGTGCACTGGAGCAACGAGATGGGTTCGAAGAGTTCAATCAATCTGAATACTAAGCTCAGAACTGTAACGCATTTGAGTCCCAATCGTCAGGTGTGGTTGTAAGTACAGTATTTTAAGTGTATGCTTGCGTACTATTGTATGCTTAAATCTATGTGTCACAGTGTCAGCTGTGGCTCAGTTGGTAGCACACTTGCCTTTGAGTCCAGAAGGTTGTGCGGTTCAAGTCCCACTTCAGGGACCTTGAGCACATAAAACTAGGCTGACGCTCCAGTGCTGCACTGTCGGAGGTGCCGTCTTTCAGATGAGACGTTAAACCGCGGCCCCGTCTGCTCTCTCAGGTGGACATAAAAGATCCCATGGCACTATTTCGAAGAAGAGTAGGGGAGTTATCCCCGGTGTCCTGGCCTTCAACCAACATAACAAAAACAGCTTATCCTGGTCATTATCACATTACTGTTTGTGAGACCTTGCGCTGTGCAAATTTGCTGCCATGTTTCCCACATTACAACAGTGACTCCACTTCAAAAGTTCTTCATTGATTGTAAAGTGCTTTGAGACGTCCGGTGGTCGTGAAAGGTGCTATATAAATGCAAGTATTTTTTTCTTTATGAACACTTGATCTTAATGTTGCAAGAATCTTACTGATTTTTGAACACCATTCTCTTCCTCCCTCACCCCACAGCAGTCACAAGCTCCACACTTTTGCCATTCACTCCCAACCTCAATGCTGATCTAACAGTTTGCTGGTCCCTTGATGGAATTTACCAGGCCACCTCAAACCTCCCCACTAATGCTCTTCCTCCCAATAGGGGCCCCTCCCAACACTCTCTATCTCTAGATATTTCCTCCAACCCTCAACTTCACGTCTCACTGCTCACTTGCTTTCCTTCCCTCCCAGCTCCACATAAACTTTGACATTCACTTTCTTCCCTCCTTTATTTTAAAAAAAGTAGATATATTGACTACTAATAATATGTTACTGGACAAATAATCCAGAGGCCTGGACTAATTGATCCAGAAATAGTGAGTTCAAATCCCACCATGGCAGCTGGGGAATTTAACTTCAGGGAAGGAAACCTGCCGTCCTCACCTGGTCTGACCTGTATGTGACTCCAGACCCACAGCGATGTGGTTGACTCTCAACTTCCCTCTGAAATGGCCTAGCAAATCACTCAGTTGTCAAGAAGGTGACTCACCACCACCACTCTCTCATGGGCAATTAGGGATGGGCAATAAATGCTGGCTTTGCCAGTGACGCCCACATCCTGTGAATGAATTAAAAAAAATTTTTTTTTAATTACCTTAAGCTCAGTAATCAGATCTTAGATTACTGAAATGCTAAATTGACATCTCAAATATAATGGCCCAGATTTTGCAGTAGAGGCTATCAGCATCCATCCATAAGGAATAAATCAAACAGCAACTTCCGGCATCCACACATGCGCAGTTAAACGCGGAAATCAGGAAGTTGCTGTCCGAGTTGCCCTGCTCCTCCAAAGATAACAGTATCTCGCCAAGCGACTTGACATTGAAACACATGATGGCTGGGAAGTTGCTGTACTTACCCACAAGATACCCACTAAACACTAGAAAAATTTAGAGCTTGTCCATTCAAGTGGAAGTGAATTTATAATGGCGTGATAAATCCTAATTACTGTCAAACAACCTCTCTGGCACTGAAAATTAACTTTTACAAGGGTGGAGTACTTCAGATATTAATTATTGTTGGAGATTTTTTTTTTAAAATAATACTTTTTTTTACTTTTTCTGTTTCTTTTATCTCTCTCTTAATCCTATCTTTCTTTCCCTCTCTTTATTTTGCTCTCCGTACATGATTTTACATTGACTTAACTATTCTAACTTACGCTTCCTGGTTTAGACGTTGCGGGCAGAAAATTTGGTCGTCGTAGTGCCCGTTATTTGGGCGCTATGGGTGGCGTTGTGGTTCAAAAATGGTATCCAAGCAGCGCGTGCACACTTCTGGTGCAGGCCGTGCCAGACGCAATTTTGGTGAGGGCGTTAGCGTCGGAGCGTGCGGTGTAGGTATACAGAGTGCGCAAATCGTGACGTCAATCAGTGTGTCCAATTTGTCAAATCAGATTTGATGGCAGCGCTGCCATTGTTGACCTCAACGCTGAAGCTAACGCCCTCGCTTAACCTCGCCCAGCTGAACATAGTCAAGTTGTTTCATTTGAATGCATTTTGGTAATACAACATGCATGATTTCCTAGCCAGAGATACAGTCTAGATGTGCAACAGGATTTATTTTGGGTGGTTAATGAATGAGGGTGCATAGGAAGCTTAAATACACTATATGGTAGGCTCACTTTTGTTGGGTTTTGTTGCACTGCTTGCTAGTTTTGTTACCTTTGTTCCCCCTTACGGGTCGCCACATTTATTTTTCCACTGCATGCAGATCAATGTTTGGAGTCAAGGCCAATGATTGACACCCCTAAGCTGCCATAATTAAGATGACATTTTAATTTGATGCCTTTACTGCATTGTCCGCTGTAAGGGGGCTTTCGTGGCCTGTGATTCTTTGCTATTGCTTGCCCTGGTCTCCGGCCAGACCTCTTGCAATAATCACCCGTGAGTGGTTCGACCCACTCGCCCTTACGGTTCTGACACCTGGACTTAGATGCAAAGGAGCAGTAATGCAGAGAAGGACTCAAATAGACCTGGTTGAATAATACGAAATGGATGCCTTTATTGTACGGTGTCCAAAATAATGAAATACATGTCATATGCGCAGATCAAAGAAATTACAAGTATGCACACGTCTATAAACCTTGTTCTATACAAACGGGGAACACACGGCACATCGTAAAAGGGGATAACACATTACAAATTACCCTTAAAAACCCACCCTCCCCTATAATAACTAAACTAAGTCTGGATTTGCAGGATCGGGAAACATGCTCACCACTCGGGTTATTTCGGAATTTAAAATGAGGCTCGCAGCTTTTCGTTGCAGCCCCTGGCTGCCATGTGGCCGTGGGAGCTTCTGAGCACGACTTGTTTACTCCCGCTGCCGCGATGGGCCCACTCGGGTCAGCCCTGATGAACGTTCGTCGCGGATGGCCCAGGCTATTCGCTCAAATAACCAGGAGGAAAGGCCTGTCTTTCCTGATGTCATGAAATCTTCGGTAGGATTCAAAAGGTGGATTTGCACCTACTTCGTCGTTTATCTTCGGGCGCGGTCGGGGTTTGACTGACCGTGCCGGCTCCTACGTGGAATTCTTCTCGTCACTTAAGCCTCGTTTGGCCGAAATTCCTGTCTTCTTCACTAACAGCGGCTGGTCGTTCGGGAACACACCGCTGCGTTGCCCTGATGGATCCGGACACCGATTACCGACGATCGGGATGGTGTATCCTGCGCCTGCCGTGTCGAGGTGGCTCGTCCTGAGGTTCCGCTTCTGGCCGACACGGACCACGAACAACGAACTCGAACCCGAACTCCACCCAATACTCGAACAACGGACCAACACCGAACCAACACACGAACGAACGAACACCCCGATGGACGTTCCTCCTCTATAGTTATACTGTTTGGACGGGCCTTATCTCCCGCTCAAATCAAGATGCTGTCTTTTGTTTAATTTTGGCGCCCAAAGTTCCCGGTATGGGGTAATTGTCTCTTCAACTGGTTTCGGGATCACCCGAAACTGGCCCAACTACCCGTTAATGTCTTCCTCATTGTTGAGCTGGGTAGAATTTGTATAATTGTCTCCTCAACTGGTTTCGGGATCACCCGAAACTGGCCCAATCACCCGTCAATGTCTTTCTCATTGTTGAGCTGGGTGGAATTTGTATAATGATGTGTCTGGATGGGCCCCGACCGTCCGGTGCAATGATTTCTCACCGTGCATTTGAAACGAGTCAAGCACTTAGTTTATTGTTTCTGTCCAAAACGCAAATGGGTTGCATCCTGCCTTCCCAATCTGTACTGTGCATGGTCTTATTATAAATGTATATTCAGCGCCGTCTTGTCTGAGCCATTACGACTGGCCTTCGCGGTTTTTTTATTACTGCAGTGGCTGTATGCTCACCATGTTCTGGAAACGTCTGTCACGATGCTCGGCGGTCATTTTACAAGGCTGCTATACCCTTTTATTAAAAGCAGCCTTTCGTTCAATAAAAATGTTCAATTGAACCTGCTTCTCTCATTATTAAAATCGTGATAATTGCGAAAATCTACACCGCCATCCAGTTCTGGATGAGCAGAAATTTTCTACAATTAAATATTGGTAAGACCAAAGCCATTGTTTTTGGTCCCCGCCACAAACTCTGTTCCCTAGTCATTGGCTCCATCCCTCTCCCTAACATCTGTCTGAGGCTGAACCACACTGCTCGCAACCTTGGTGTCATATTTGACCCTGAAATGAGCATCCGACCACATATCCGCGGCATAACTAAGACTGTCTATTTCCATCTCCGTAACATCGCCCGTCTCCGCCCTTGCATCAGCTCATCCGCTGCTGAAACCCTCATCTATGCTTTTGTTACCTCTAGACCTGACTATTCCAACACACTCCTGGCTGGCCTCCCACATTCTACCCTATGTAAACTTGAGGTCATCCAAAACTCGGCTGCCCATGTCCTAACTTGCACCAAGTCCCGTTCACCCATCACCCCTGTGCTCGCTGACCTCCATTGATTCCCGGTTAAGCAATGCCTCAATTTCAAAATTCACATCCTTGTTTTCAAATCCCTCCATGGCCTCGCCCCTTCCTATCTCTGTAATCTCCTCCAGCCCCACAACCCCCCTGAGATATCTGCGCTCCTCTAATTCTGCCTTCTTGAGCATACCTGATTATAATCGTTCAACCATTGGTGGCCGTGCCTTCTGTTGCCTAGGCCCTAAGCTCTGGAATTCCCTCCCTCAACCTCTCCGCCTCACTACCTCTCTTTCCTCCTTTAAGACGTTCCTTAAAACCTATCTCCTTGACCAAGCTTTTTGTCATCTGCCCTAATTTCTCCTTATGTGGCTTGGTGTCAATTTTTTTGTCTTAAAATACTCCTGTGAAGCGCTTTGAGATGTTTTGTTACATTAAAGGTGCTATATAAATACAAGTTGTTGTTGTTGTAGGCTGATCCAGTTAGGTTTCTGGTCAATGGTGACCCCCCCAGGATGTTGATGGTGGGGGATTCGGCGATGGTAATCCTGTTGTATGTCAAGGGACGGTGGTTAGATTCTCTCTTATGCATATTGGTCATTTTGTGAAGAACTTCCAGTCATAAGTATTAAATTTGCCTTTTTTCAGTTTGAACCAGTGCCCCCTCCTCATAAGCTTGGTGTAATTTCAAGTAATGTTTTTGATTTACTTTAAAATCATCTTATGAGCTCTCCACTCTAAACTTGGTCTGAAAAAGACCAGGCTTTCCTTTTGATAGCCATTTACTAGAATGATTTTTGGACTGTAGATCTCAAATATCTCCCTCGTGAACAGAACTGTACACAGTACTGAAATACGGTCTGATCAGAGTTTTAAGCACAATTTCCTCAGACCCGTGGTCAATGGCATGTTTGAATGCAAGCCTACCAGCTGAAGTCCAAAAATGTGTGGGTTAGGTTGATTTGGCTATGATAAATTGACCCTTAGTGTTAGGGGGGATTAAATATGTGGGGTTATGGGGATAGGATGGGATATGTTAGGGGGAATTAAATACGTGGGGTTACGGGGGTCGGGTGGGATATGTGTACTGTGGGGATTAAAGCAGGGACAGGGTACTGGATTTGGATGATCAGCCATGATCGTATTGAATGGCGGAGCAGGCTCGACGGGCCGAATGGCCTACTCCTGCTCCTAGATTCTATGTTTCTATGTTTCTATCAGCTGCAGTGGTGATCCATTTTTGCCTGCTTGTTTTCCAGACCTTACGTCAGGCCTACGAGGTCCCTTCACTGCCTTCCATACATGCCAAGATAGTTTGGTGGGACAGCATGCTTGTGTCAGGGTACATGCACACCAAGGCATGGGCATTTCACCGAGCAACAGATTTTGTAGAAGTTTAAAACATTTACGCCCCATGTACAGTACTCAAAAGCTCAGTGTCTGTTGACAGTACTTGCTTATGCATAAAACAGCAGGCTGACTTTTCAGAAGACAGCTTAAGAGAGGCTTTATAAAATATGGGAGCAGCCCCACATCAAGTGCACTCTCGGAACAGAATATAAAAAAGGTCAAAGTGCTTTTAGTTTGCATTCGTCACAACTTCTACCAGTTTGCAGTGAGGTTCTGAATCCAATCATAAAATGTACAGCAAACATTTGGAGGGCCCACAACTAATTCCTGAGGCACTCGACTCAAAACTCTTCCCTCCTCCCCTACCATCACCCATCCAACAAGTATCTACCTTTCCCTACCTCTCACCCAATTTCTTATCCATTGCTAGCTTTTACTTTGACCCACTGCTATAAAAAGGCTTTTATGGAAATCTAGGTGCAAGGATTTTCCATTTCTACAGTCCAGTTGGAGGCCACTTTAATCAAACAAGCCAAGAGGTCAGGTGGAGATGTCCTCTCTGCATCCATATAGGCTGCTATTTACTACATTTTCATAGTCAATAATGATTTTCCCTAAAAATAGCATGGATAGTCAAACATAGTCAAAACAAGTGAAATTCCTACAATCCACCATAATAAGGATTTGATTTCCTAATTCACTGTGAAATAGTGGCCCTGCTAATTCTTTTTATGTTTCAATACATTAATTGAGGCCCTGTCACTTGTGGCTCAGTTGGTAGCACTCTTGCTTCTGAGTCAGAAGGTTATGGGTTCAAGCCCCACTCCTGAGACTTGAGCATAAAATCTAGGCCAACACTTCAGTACAGTGCTGAGGGAGTGCTGCACTGTCCGAGGTGCCATCTTTCGGAAGAGATGTTAAACTGAGGCCCTGTCTGCCAGCCTAGCTGGATGTAAAAGATCCCATGGCACTATTTCGAAGAAGGGCAGGGGAGTTCTCTTGAGTGAACAGTGGCCAATATTTATCCCTCAACCAACATCACTAAGAACACTTGGTCATTATCACATTGTTGTTTGTGGGAGCTTGCTGTGTGTAAATTGGCTGCTGTGTTTCCTACAGTGACTGCACTTCAAAAAGTACTTCATTGACTAAAGCACTTTGGGATGTCCGGAGGTTGTGAAAGGCACTATATAAATGGAAGTTTTTCTTTCCTTTCCAGTCTCATTTTGGCCAATCATATACAAGTACTGTGGATTATTGCACTTCACGGCTAGTTTTAGCTATTGCACTATTAATTTTCGCATCTCAGGCATGGTGTAGTCACCATTTTCCTGGATTTCATGAACAAGCCACTGCAGGTCATTCGCAGTTTACTAGAAAATGCTCTGATCTGGGGATTAGTTGTGAATTGACACTGGTTTAAGCTAGTTAATAGCATTCAAAATAAATGGGAAATGTGGTGTTGAAGCTAAAGTGCACAAGTAGAATGTAACCTAGGATACAGTGAGCTGATCACATGACATTCATTTGGTGACATCCCTGTTTAGAATTGTTAAGTAGTTTTTAAAGTCTGGCAATATCAATATAAAATCCTGAAACAATTTCTTGCATGCATTTACACACTGATTTTAGTTAGTTATCTATTTCTCCCCCAACATGAACTTAAAGCCAAAACATCTAAATAAATGCACTATATTATGCTTTGTTTGTAGCAAGAGCTGTCAATTCCACAAACATGACAGTCAAGCATCAGGATAGGGAGTCGAGAGATGGCCTCTGTAAGCAGATGATTGCACTGTTAGACTTGCAATTGCATAACCTCTTCATTCAAAACACCATGAGCCGATGGTCAGGAAGTACTTACAATAAATACTTAAATCTTTTGAAAGCATCACATTAAAATTAGGATCAACTTGACATTTTCTTCAGGAACTTAACCCAAGTAAGTGCTAATGACATCATCAAGGGAATTGTTTGCAACGAGCTGTTATACCCAATAGTAAAAAAGGCTGAATTAATGTATGGAATGATGGTCAGAAATGTATTCCAGTTACTTTGAATTAAGGAAACCTTAAAATAAAATAAAACATTCTGGCATGATACATAAAATGTTTCAGGACCTAGTTCTTTACAATTATTTAGGGATATTTCTCCATCTTTTTCCATTTCCCCACCACAAAAAGTAGTCTGCCAGAGAAAGTTCAGATACTTTTTGTCACTAGATAATGGTCACCTATCTTACTTGAAGCAACAAAACTCCAAGGACAGGGGCTTGGATTTTCATGGAGAAGGTGGGTTGGGGGCGGGGGGGACTCCAATGCGGGCAGGAAACCCAGGACAACGGGTTTTGCACAGACACCGCAGACAATCACATCGTGGCTAGCCTTAAGATCATCGGTTGTGGGGTGTGGGGGGAAATACATTGGGGCCATCCACCAGAGGATTATGACTGGCCTCAGGATGATCGTGGGGGGGCAGGGGGTTGGAGATTGTCTGGGAAGGTGATCGAAGGCCTCGTGAGGGTGGTCTCTGATTGCGGGGGGTGGGCTAGGCGGGGACCCTGGATCCCGAGGTAGGTATAAAGGCACTTACCTCCTGGATGCAGCAGTCCTCACCTTGCTGTAACTGCCAGGTTTACCATCCAGTTGCAGTTAAAAACAAAATGGAGGTTAAAGAGGCTTCCAGCCTCATTGTAATATTTAAATTGATGTCCCACCTCCTGGCAGCGGGTTGGCTGCCCGCCCTCGTCCTGCCTCCTTTAAAACTGGGCAGGCTAGAGGCAGGTTCCGGCTGGGAACCTGATTTTTAACCATTTAACTACTTCCACGCTCCAAACCCACCTTTTTTTTTAAATGTTAAAATTCCCCCCCAAGGAATCAAAAAAAAGTCAGGTGATGAGGGGTAAATGGTGTGATGTGAAATGTATCCCATGGCAATATATTTATTGTTCAAAAGGCAAAATACTACCTTTAATACAAACAGAAATATAAAGAGAAAATGCTGGAAATACTCAGCAGGCCAGGCAGCATCTGTGGAGAAAGAGTTAATGCTTCAGGCCTGTGACCTATCATTAGAACAGAAAAAAATGTTACAGGTGTAACAGGTTTTAAGCAAGCACGGGGGAGGTTGGGGAGAAGAAAGAACAAAAAGGGAATAGGCAGGAGTGATTAAATGAACAGCAGAATCATTACCAGCACTGGTGTCCGGAAAAAAATGGGAGCAGCTGTTATGATCTGAAACTGTTGAACTCGATGTTGAATCCGGAAGGCTGTAAAGTGCTTAATTGAAAGAGGAGGTGCTGTTCCTCAAGCTTCCGTTGAGCTTCATTGGAAGAGTGTAGGAGGCGGAGGACAGATAAAAGTGGGTTGGAGAATTAAAATGGCAAATGAGCAGAAGCTTAGGGTCACACTTGGGGACTGAACAGAGGTGTTCAGCTAAGCGATCACCCAATCTGTGGTTGGTCTCCCCAATATAGAGGAGATCGCATCGTGAGCAGTGAATACAATATATTAAATTGAAAGAAGTACAAGTAAATCACTGTTTCACCTGGAAGGAGTGTTTCGGGCCCTGGACGGTGGGAACAGAGGAGATAAAAGGGCAGATGTTGCATCTCCTGCGCAATTTATTGTTCAGATGACACAATAGCGATCTAATTCTCTATGACAAGGACATGATTATCTGCATTACTGTTGCAGGCTTGTTCTAAATGCACATCACAGAAAAAGAAAAAAAGAACCTCTGGCATATTATTCTTTGTCCTAAATACAATCTCTTTAATAAATCAGCATACAATACAAAAAAGTCTCAAGACCTTGTAATTCAAAGATTTGATACTAATTGGATCTATATATGCAGACTGGAACCCAACGACGTTAGAAATATTCCCATTGTTTAAACCACACAAATCTCATTGCACATTTTTCTTTGCGAGACTGTTTCAACATCCAATAGATATGTACAAATGTGGCCTTAATGGTTCTCGCATACATGGATCTTATTAAAAATCCGTATGATACTGTATAATTGGGACTATGTCCACAACTTAGTTTTAACTGTTCCAGTTGCCTCCTACTGAAAATGGAAAATAAATGAACAAATACTGTGGTAAATGCCTAGTACAAGTGCTGTAAATCAACAAAGATAACAGAGTGTGGAATCTATGTGCTTGCACTTTAAATTTCATACAAAAACCATTTACCCCAGGTTATTATGGATTCAAAACCACCTCCTGGTTACACAATCCTCTGCAACAGCTGATGCATGATTTTATAAATCTAGTTCTTCACTTTCAGGAGATTAAGATGGACACTCATGGAGAGAATAAGCAAGGTAGCTCATAGTAAAATGAGCATTAGACAGCACAGACTTGTAAAACATTTATTAAAGTTGCTTACACATTTATTTATTCCACTTGAAAACCTGGTTACTTCCTTGTGAAATAAATTCTATTTATTCTAGTTCCCCCCAAATTCTCAAATTACAAAATAACCACAGGTATGGAAATATCAGTATAATTGAGGTCATTGCTGTGACTTGTTCCGAGAAAGATTCAAGCTTGATAAATTGCTGGGTGAAGATCTGTAGGTAGAAAAAGGATAAAAGTTTAGAAACGCAAAGACAGGCAACTCTTGTCCCGAGCTTCTGGTCGCCTGTCACTTTAATTCGCCACTCCACTCACACCTCTCTGTCCTCAGCCTCCTACACTGCTCCAATGAAGCTCAAGGAACAGCACCTCATCTTTCAATTAGGCACTTTACAGCCTTCTGGGCAAGTTTAACAATTTCAGATCATAACCGCTGACCCCATTTTTTCCAAACGGCAGCTGTTGCTGATGATTCGGATATTCCCATTTACTCCTCTTCCAGATCCATCTTTTGTTGCTTTACTTGTCCCATTACCATCTCCTTCTGCCTTGTACCTTTTGTCATTTAATCTTTCCTCCCTGCCACCCCATCAGACATTCCCTTTTGTTTTTTCCTCCACCACCCCCCCGCCGCCACCTCTGCACTTGCTTAAAGAAGAAACTTATTTACCCAGAGAGTGGTGAGAATGTGGAACTCGCTACCACAGGGATTGTTTGAAGTGAATAGTATAAGGAGCGGTTAGATAAACATAGGAGGGAAAAAGGGAATAGAGGGTTATGCTGATAAGAGTTAGATGAGGAAAGACAGGAGGAGACTCGAATGGAGCATAAACACCAGCATGGACTGGTTGGGCTGAAAAGCTGGTTTCTGTGCTGCATATTCCATGTAAAAAAAAATCCTATTATATCTTTAACTTAAAGGGTCAATGTCTGAAATGTTACCTCTATTTCAATGAGTTTTTCCAGAATTCTCTTTATTTCATATTTCCAGCATCTGCAGTATTTTGCTTTTGTAACTCTTGTCCCTCTTTTTCTCAAGTTTATTTGGGAGTAGCTTCGGAGCTCACTGCTGAGGATTAAATTGGGTCTGGTGCAGTTTGCCACTGCAGATTTGCAAACAAATTGTGGAAAGGATAGCATCCATTGGCCAAGTGGCCTCTTCTCAGTCGACATTTTAATCTTCTTGTTCACTTGTGGTTAAAATGGTTCACTCTTGCCGTAGAACATCATCTTTGATTATAGCCTGCTCTTTAGCATGCACCCAACGTATCTTATATTAATGACAATGCTATAAACAAAGTCAAGTCTGGAGTACACCCAGAGCATTATTAAAAATGAATAGAAAAAGAGTCTACAACAACTGCTGGACACTTTATTAAAACAAGCATAAATATACAGTTTCCTGGCGAATTGGGCTGGAATTTTCAATTCACAAAAGGTTATCATATTAAAAGTCTGTACACCTTATTAACATTTTTAAACAATTTTACACAGCTTTTCCTTATTGCATTTACAATATAGTACATTTACAATACAGCTACCAATCCAATTGCCAGTTTTAAAAGGGGGCACATACTTTCAAAGTTCAGCTATATTCCCAACAAAAGTGCAGCCATAAAGAGCTATTGTTCTCCCCAGAAATCAGTCTTTATTAGTCTGGTTTTTGACTAGACAATTGTGTTGAAGTGGAAATTTCTAAACTGGACACCCCCCCCCTCACGCCACTCATATCTGTGTCTTAATAATGTCTCCCCATCATAAAAGGTATCATGAGCCAAGACGTAATTCCACCCTCTGCTCTACTAATCATTCAAATCCATCATTAAACACCAATGCAGGCCCTAAATTACAAACATATGGTCACTTGCCATTTATAAATAGAAGTACACTTCTACTGCCAGCTATTAATGTGACTGACTTCGCTAAAGGCCAAACCGACTGTGGGCTTTTTCAGTTTTGGTTCCGCACGTTTTAATTTTTCTAAAAAAAAAATATCCCCGTCAAGCAAAATTCATCACACTACAATGAAATGGTTCACAAAAGAAAAAATCCACACTACTAGTTTCAGGATTTTTTGATCCCTGCTTTGTAACAAGATCAAATTCATCAAGGCAAACTATACAATAACTAAAATTAATACCATGGGAATCCCCTTCCCAACGGGGAACTGAGCAACTTCTATTTACAACTGTTATTTTAAAATATTTTCCTTTTAATTAGGTAACAGTTCCCAGATTTGCAACAAAGTTAATCCAGAAAAAGATTTCTATGCATTATTGCATTTCTTTAATCGACTCTCCTCAAAGTCTTTCTGTAGCCGAACCAAAAAAAAACAAAACACCTTCCTACAAACACATCCAGCAAAGCTCCACGAGGGCATGTGGTTGTTGAAAGCAGCGATCTTTTTGAAGCTGGGTCAGTTGGTTGACGAATTCACAAAAAAGGTATTACGGTTCTTCATAGAAGAGCTGAAGTACTGGCAAAGATCTATTGGCAAATAACTGCAATGCTTCATTAGGTGGCTGTGCAATATTATACTCGTGTAGTGGCACTTCTAGAAGAATAACCCGCTTGCAGGATTCAGTCAGGTTCATTAGTTACGTACATCTTCTAACGAAAAAAAAAAATCAGCTATAAAGCTCAAAACTGACAAACTTAATATATAAACTGCTGGACAATACCACGGAAAATCAACAGTGTTTTTTTTTTAAAGTTAGAAAGACCAGAAGCTTTTTGTAGACTTCATATAAAAACTATTCTTCTGCTGCTGATCAAAATAGCTAAAAACTCAGCAAGCCTGAAAAATAGGCCTTGTTTTATTAAGAAAGTGTGCACTTCATACAAGTCAAGGGTTCAACTTTTTGTTGCTGCATAAATTGTTTGAGGGTGGGGAGGGGGGTGGTGGAGAGGAAAGAAAAAAAAAGAATGGACACCTGTACTGACTGTATCTTTGCTATTGTTGCTCACGTTGAGGTTCTGGCTGCTGGGGGCCTGGTGCCCGTAGCTCAGGCTGCTGCTGTCTTTGTCTATAAGCAATCACAGTCCCCAATAACAGAGCAAGTATAGTCATGAGGTAAAGATCCCACTCAGGGCCCAGCAACATGTCCAAGTCAACCTGCATCCACATCTCACGGAACTGCAACAACAAACAAGAGTACATGGCATTCACACAAAATAGAAAACTGCATTGTTTTGGAGTCCAACTAAGCCTGAACAGTTCATTTATAACCATACAAAATATCAAGTCCCAACAAAACTTGTGCACTTCCCCTCCCCAACCCTTTGCATACTCTTAACTCTCTCCAAAGCACAGTTGAGGGAGGTATACTGGTTATCAAAACACTAGTGCTTTTTGAAACAAAACTTTGCTGTTAATGCAGAAGTTTCTGGTAGGGAAGCTTTGAGGTTAATGCAAGAAATAGGATTAGGTGTAGGCCATACAGCCCCTTGAGCCTGCTCCATCATTCAATAAGATCATGGCTGAACTACAACATCAACTCTACTTTCCCACCCTATCCCCATATCCCTTGGTGCCCAAAAATCTAGCGATCTCAGTCTTGAATATATTCAATGGCTGCCACAGCCCTCTAGGGTAGAGAATTCCAAAGATTCACAACCCTCGGAGTAAAGTTCTGGAGCAATTTTCAGGCCCCCTGTCGGAGAGAGGATTCCTCCCTGTAACTGATGCCTGTGAGGAAAAGTACGGCCACAAGAAACAAAAACTAATTTTCAAAACAAGAAATTTCAAATAAGTTTAATTGTCTTCTATGCTTGGGGCAAGTGGGAAGAGAGTCATAAAAAAAGTGACTTCCCAGAGAGAGGGATTAAGGAGATCAACTACACAATGGTGGTGGCACTGCCAAGAATTTTCTAATATGCACTGTTGCAGGCAAGGCTCCCCAATGCCAGTGTGTACTCAGAAAACTAGCCATTAAGCATCAAAACAGCAAAGAAAAGCTTTGATGGAGATTACTGCCTCCTCTATTTTTGCTTCAATTTCATTGGGTGGTGGAAATAGAAAAATATTGAACAGACGGAAGGGTTTTTTTTCCTGGTTAGATTGACATCAGTCTACACATCAGGTTCTATACTATAGGGAGTGATTTTACAGTAGGTGTTGGAAATATAGACCGTCATTCAACACCAGTTCATGGTAGGGAGCACACCTGCAATTTTCCATGCACTGGTGGCAGGCAAGGTTCCTGACTATGAACACAAGTCAGGCAAATTTAGCCCATGGGTTATTTCATTACACTTCCAAGATATTTAAACCAAGACACTAAATGTTACTCCCGATTGCATCATCAGAGATGGCAGTGAAAGATTCCCTGTACATAAATGATAAATTGGATGGGGCAAGGACGAGATTTTTTTTCCATTAATAAAGTTCCTAGCACTATTTCATCCTTGTGTTTACTTACTTTGGTTTCTCTCAGGTAGTCCATTGAATACATCATGCCTAGTTTACAAAGCGCTAGGAAGACAGGGACTTGAGCATCAGGACTAGTCTCTGCAGCCATGTCATAAAACCGCTTTGCAAGATAGATATCCTTTGGAAGAAAAAAAAGTTTAAAAATTCTTTATAAAATATATAGGCAACTGCTATTTTAATTAGAGAACCGTGTAGCACATTGATGCTACATTTATATTGCAGTATCAGTACAAAACTGGTTCCAGCTAAGCAATATCCTCTTTACACTACCTGGCTAGAACCATATATCCGCATACTTACATATACACATACACAAAACAACTCTCCGGTGGTTGAAATGTTAACGTGTTTGGAAGTGTGCACACCCTCAGCATTTAAATTAAATGCAGGAAGGCTTAAAAGTGCCAGGAGCAATTTTTAACAACCAGATTTTGATACTGCATTGTAGTTACATTTTATGTGATGTTAAACTAAAGGGGTATGGGCCAGCCTCCCTCAGCAATTCTCAATCTCTTTCTCCAGGGTTTGCATTGTAACAAATAAGTTGTTAAAAGTAGACGCTGCAGAATAAGAGGCAGCTTAAATAAAACCGTGCGAGAAGAGGTTCATGATGTCTGAATTAAGGACCAATTGCTACCATAATTTGGCACTCAAAATACAATTCCATTCTCTTGCACTATAATAGAAAGATCCCCTCAGAGCACAACTTCCATTTAGTTTCAACCAGTGCAAGAGAAAGTGCTTACTGGCAAAAAAAGGTGAAGAGAATTCTAACAGGAAAATAAACCAAAGATTAGTGGAGGAGTTTAGAAAACAATTGTAAGTTAACCGAAGCAAATAGAACAGTGAAGCATTCTAATTAGATTCAGTAGGAACATCGGAACAGGAGTAGGCCATCCGAAGGTGTGGTGCCCAGAACTGCTCACAGTACTCCAGGTGTGGTCTAACCAGGGTTTTGTACAGCTGCAGCACAACTTCTACCCCCTTGTATTCTAGTCCTCTGGATATAAAGGCCAGCATTCTATTAGCCTTTTTGATTATTTTCTGTACCTGTTCATGACATTTTAATGATCTATGTACCTGGACCCCCTCGTTGGACCTCCACTGTTTTTAGCTTTTCACCATTTAGAAAGTATCTTGTTCAATCCCTTTTTGGTCCAAAGTGGATGACCTCACAGTTGCCTACATTGAAGTCCATTTGCCATAGTTTTGCCCATTCACTTAATTTATCAATATCCTTTTGTAATTTTGTGCTTTCATCTACACTGCCTACAGTGGAGAGTGACCATGGTCTTGAGTGGGAGGGAAAATACCAGTTAAACAGGGCTCCTGCTGATTACAATGTAGTGTAAAAAGCACATTCAGCAATACTAGGCGAGGAGAGATCAGCTACAATGCACACTGTACTGTATAAAAACAATCCAGCTTGTGGGGTGTGCAAAATTGCTTTCTTGGAAGTGCTTCTTCCACACAGGGCAGTAAATTTGATTCAAAACAATTAAGAGGGACAGGAAGGAAAAAAAAAAAATTCAAAAAAAGACAAAAAGTAGAAAATGGCTGCCTTATAAGTTTATCACATACCAAACCATCAACATTACAGGCTCACTACTAGTACAAGTTACATAGACCTGAAACTACACTGTCAGACCAACAGCAGTGATTAAAACGGCACTCAATATAGAAGTTGGTGCCTCCGAAGCAGCTAGTGAATCATGGCAAAGGCAGCAAAGACTGAAGGAACAGTCAGTTTGTCCTTCAATTTAAAAAACACACAAGTCTGTTAAAAAATACAACTGGTGCGTGATTTTCAAACTTGTACCTGTTTAATGCCCAAACCCTTTTCGTGCATGTAGCCAAGGTTAAACATGGCCTGGGCACTGTGCTGTTGCTCAGAGGCGAGTCTGTAATGAATTACTGCCGTTTCATAGTCAATGTCTGTGCCGTAACCATAGAAATGATAATCTCCAAGTTTGATTCTTGCAACTGTATAACCTAAAACACAACACAATATTTAAATACATAATAGAACTTAATGACATTACTTGTGAATAGCAATTCTATTCCCCTCACACATGATCCTCATTAAAGCTAGTCTCGTCAGGAAAATAATTAATGATGCCACGACAGTTATTTGAGTATAATGATGCTCTGGTATGCTGAATTTTCTTCAGCATTTAGAAATGCAGGATTTTCTTTTGCAATTTCCCATTCAGTCACCTAGATGGCAGCATCTCTTAAGTTCACGCAAGAGCTCCCGAATCATCAGGTTCTCGTCCTCATTCGGATTGCTTATAACTTTTTAAAAAATAAAGAGCTTCTAACCAAAAAGGGATTCTTGTGGCTTTCCTTAATTTTTGAAGGAAATAACATCTGTATCAACTAAATTAGAAACAGCACAGCAGCCAGTGTTTTTTTTTTAAATGTTGGTTTGATTTTAGTAGTTATAATATGTTATAACACTTAGAGGAGATGAATAAGTTTTTTTTAAATAATAAAGTTAATGAACATTTTGAACTGGTAGAACAATCTGCATATACAAGTGGGAGAAAAATGTGGCATTGGAAGAAAAGGCCATCTGAAAGACAGCACCTCTGGCAATGCAACACCCTCTCACTACTGCACTGAAGAACTAAAAACAATTGTGCTTGTGTTAAATTTGTGTTTAAAATGGAATTATTGGTGATCTATATAGTGATTAGTCTGGAAGCTTGCTTCAAGCATTAGCACCATTTTGTACTAGAACTACTTTCATCAAGCCAATAAAATTTACAATCTGAAGCGCTATATTTAGGTTTTTTTTTTAAAACACATGATTTTGCATAAAGACGTCTCTTCCGTCACAAGAGTTTGGCAATGCTACTTTACAGCCACCTTCAAATAAGGAGGTGCACAAGCATATCATAAATTGAATCTTCTGAGAACACAGTCATCCTAGGATGTGGCTTGGGTATGTTAGCATTCTACAATGTGCATAAACAGCACAGTAGAGCCATAGGCTTTGAATGACTAGCAACAGCTTAAAATCAAGGATACACAGCAATGTCCCACTAGCATTTAAAAAGCAAAAACAAACAAACTGCAATAAGGCTGACCCCATGAA
Organism: Squalus acanthias; assembly: GCA_030390025.1. NCBI lineage: Eukaryota > Metazoa > Chordata > Chondrichthyes > Squaliformes > Squalidae > Squalus > Squalus acanthias. The sequence goes on from CM059425.1 coordinate 22,913,585, forward strand.
TCTTAGTGCAGCACTATTTTGCTTTCCTTTACTGGTCTTGAAAGCTCACCTTGTGCTGCCGCTCTATTCCAGTGCAATAGTGCCCGTGGATAGGTCTCATTCTCGCCAAATATTTTAGCTTCCTCTAAATAGAATAGAGAATGCAAATAAAGGATTTATTGTTCGGTTACTGACGTTCCAGTAAACTTTGTCCATCACGTACACCCTTAAACCACTGCAAGATTTTTTTTGCATAACTGACAAATGAACTATTTAAACTCTAATATATTCAGATCAAGTTAACCCTTTGGCTCATTTGATTTTAAAATTCCAAGATCCTCATTTTCTCAACACAGTAACTTTCACCACTTAATATGGGCAACACGGTGGCATAGTGGTTAGCACTGGTGCCTCACAGCGCCAGAGACCCGGGTTCGAATCGGACCTCGGGTGACTGTCTGTGTGGAGTTTGCACATTCTCCCCGTGTCTGCGTGGGTTTCCTCCGGGTGCTCCGGTTTCCTCCCACAGTCCAAAAATGTGCAGGTTAGGTTGATTTGGCTATGATAAATTGACCCGGGGGGGGGGGGATTAAATATGTGGGGTTATGGGGATAGGATGGGATATGTTAGGGGGAATTAAATACATGGGGTTACGGGGCTAGGGTGGGATATATGTGTACTGTGGGGATTAAAGCAGGGACAGGGTACTGGATTTGAATGATCAGCCATGATCGTATTGAATGGTGGAGCAGGCTCGACGGGCCGAATGGCCTACTCCTGCTCCTAGATTCTATGTAACATACCCAACTGTCATACTGCAAATCCAAGTTTATTTACTCAATTAATGTAATTTTACAGTGGATCATATGACTACATTAATAATGCCCCTCTCAACACCTAGCATTAACATTTTACAAAAAAAAAAAAAATCTAGATTCTGATACAATATTTTACAACTCCAAATTTACAACTCCAAATTTTTTTTTTTTTAAAGTAGCGAGATTTGAACTAATGCAACAGTAATCTGTGACCATTACATTTTACCAGTGTTTGTTGGTGCCAATTATCTGCTTGTAAAAGTCAATTCTCACCAGGCACTTCATGGCACAGCAGTGCAGATTCCTTTGAATTAAATCCAAGTTAGTTTAGCAGAAACTAGAGTATTAAAAATATGACTTCTGCTTTAATCCACATCGGCCACCTGTTTTGCAGCACATTTTTCGCAGGTGTGTAATTGAAGTAAAGTGACAGATCACAGAATAGGGTCAGTTAAAAATTTGTACGCTTTAGATATATGAACTAAGATTGAACAAGGCAGTTGAAACACTGCTAGACTGGTCTTTGTTCTCACTTTGATCCAGAATGAACGCCGCATTGCTCTGGGCCACCTCGTAGCCTTGCTCAGCCAACAACAAGTACTGTACCAATGCAGAGTCAGTGTCTCCCTCCTTATAGCTGCTGTACGCAGACATTAGCCGCTCTGACCAGCGACCTCGCTCACAGACATTTTTAAATAACTGCAAAAGGAAAGTAGAAATGTTTCAGAAAGTCTGCCGATGCAAACTCAAAAACTATAGCAGAAAAATGGAAATTTTACCAATTTGATACACAACCATAAAATATTTTTTTTTAAAAAGGCCGATCTGCACTCTTATAATAGCCGCAATCTTCTCTTGTTGCTTTTAAAGAGCTGGCGAGAGGCAACCTGGAACAAAGATCTAAATCACTCTCCAACTGACATTGTGAATTGATAAAGCTGCTTAGAACTCTGTGTTCCTAGTCAGGAAATCAGTGGATAGGGAATTCTAATTAAAAAGTTAGCTCACTGGCTGCCTCTTACTAGCAGTTTAAAAGAAAAAAACCCAAACACACACACACCACGTATTTATATAGCACCTGTAACATAAGTGAGAAGTCGCACAACACCAGGTTATAGTCCAACAGTTTTATTTGAAATCACAAGCTTTCGGAGCGCTGCTCCTTCGTCAGGTGAAGTGAAGGAATACGAATCGGCAAAGCATATATAGACAGAGAACAATGCCTGTGTAGTGTACAATCTCCGACGACTACAGTTAATCTATCTGACTGCCTTTCATCACACCTCGGCAGAGAAACAATCAGGTCAGTCAGGAAGGTCTTTGATGTGGTGCCTTCCTGACTGACCTGATTGCCTTTCATCATACCTCGGCAGAGAAACAATCAGGTCAGTCAGGAAGGCACCACATCAAAGACCTTCCTGACTGACCTGATTGTTTCTCTGCCGAGGTGTGATGAAAGGCAGTCAGATAGATTAACTGTAGTCGTCGGAGATTGTACACTACACAGGCATTGTTCTCTGTCTATATATGCTTTGCCGATTCGTATTCCTTCACTTCACCTGACGAAGGAGCAGCGCTCCGAAAGCTTGTGATTTCAAATAAAACTGTTGGACTATAACCTGGTGTTGTGCGACTTCTCACTTTTGTCCACCCCAGTCCAACACCGGCATCTCCGCATCATGACCTTTAACATAGTACAACGTCCCAAGGCGCTTCACAGGAGTGCTAGAAGACAAAAAATTGACAGAGCCACATAAGAAATTAGGGCAGATGACCAAAAGCTTGGTCAAAGAGGTAGGTTTTAAGGAGCGTCTTAAAGGAGGAAAGAGGGGTAGAGAGGTTTAGGCAGGGCGTTCCAGAGCTTAGGGCCTAGGCAACAGAAGGCACGGCCACCAATGGTTGAGCGATTATAATCAGGGATATTCAAGGAGGACAGAATTAGAGGAGCGCAGACATCCGAGGGTTGCGGGGCTGGGGGAGATTATAGAGATAGGAAGGGGCGAGGCCATGGAGGGATTTGAAAACAAGGATGAGAATTTTTAAATCGAGGCGTTGCTTAACGGGAAGCCAATGTAGGTCAGCGAGCACAGGGGTGATGGGCGAATGGGACATGGTGCGAGTTAGGACACAGGCAGTCGAGTTTTGGATGACCTCATGTTTATGTAGAGTAGAATGTGGGAGGCCAGCCAGGAGTGTGCTGGAATAGTCAAGTCTAGAGATAACAAAGGCATGGATGATGGTTTCAGCAGCAGATGAGCTGAGGCAAGGGCAGAGACGGGGTGATGTTCCAGAGGTGGAAATAGGCGGTCTTAGTTATGCCATGGATGTGTGGTCGGAAGCTCATTTCAGGGTCAAACATGACACCAAGGTTGCGAACAGTCTGGTTCAGCCTCAGACAGATGCTAAGGAGAGGGATGGAGTCAGTGGCTAGGGAACGGAGTTTGTGGCAGGGCCTGAAAACAATGGCTTCGGTCTTCCCAATATTTAATTGGAGAAAATTTCTGCTCATCCAGTACTAGACGTCAGACAAGCAGTGCGTCGACTTAAGAGACCGTGGAAGGGTCGAGAGAAGTGGTGGTGAGGTAGAACTGGGTACAGCATAAAAGTATCATGTTTGACATTTAGAATCATCAATAAATTGAGTGGAATAATTTACCACCTTAAGTATACAGATACACAACAGCATGGTGTGTTTTTACACTAACTTTTTTTTCTGTAGCAGCTCAGTTTACCACAGGACGAAAATGAGACCACAAGTCATATTACATGGTTTCAGGTTCAATTCTCAGCCTGTGCCAAGTTAGTGGTTTTCAGCCATACAAATAGTTAAGCTGGTACAATTGACTTCAGTGTCCCAGAGCTGGGAAAGAAAGCAGAGATCCTGCACTCTGCCATAATCCATTGACCAGAAGGTGGAAAGTACATATACAGAGAGACACCAAACAAGAATAGGATTGGACTCCGTTGTGCCAAACAAGGTCACTTGAACAAGGTACCAGAAGACTTCTCGCACTTGTGGAACTGTACCCCAAAATGAGAGAAGACAAAGGGGAGGAGAAAAACCCTACAATGGTAGGAATCACCTTTTTTTAAAAAAAACATCAAAGTCAATGTGCTTGGAGTTAGATTCCTTGCATGCAGAGAATGGAAGGCGTTAGTAATTTGATGGCATACTACCAGCTACAGCAGATCCCTATGAATCAGAGTTGTGCTATCACAAACACAGCAGACTTGCAACCCAAAAAATATGTAATCATGTGGAGTGGAACCTTAAATTTTCATAAGCATAACTCTCACTGCACTTTAAACACTTACATGCAAAGATATTTTAAAATCAAAATAACCAAGAATATTTCCAGTCATTATATGATGCAGATTCTTACCTCAACAGCTGTATGACAAGATCTAAGCACACCACTGCCTATTGCATGCATTTGAGCCAAGTTATAAAAAGCCAGTATGTGTCCACCTTGTGAGGCGAGGTTAAAATACTTCAAGGCTTGTTTGTAATCTCTCTTCACACCTACACCATCTACAAAACAAAACAAAAACAAAGTCACTTCCATAAAGATACATGAACATTTTTTAAATTTCTATAGTAGTTCAGTTGTTTACCACATAGGACAAAAATCAGACTACAAAATTAAGCCTAAAATAAAAAAAAGTAATCGGGGTGTAATTCATCTTAGGCGGTAACGCAAAGCCAGGGATAGCAAATTGGCAGCCCCTTTTTCTTTTTCCGAGCGGAGTGTAAAATGGGCTGCAGATTTGCTATCGCCCTCTTTGCGCTACTGCCCAAAGTTGAATTTCACCCCCACATACAGCACCTTGGGCATGATCAAATGTCCCAATGGAGTAGGGGTCAAATGTCCCAATGGAGTAGGGGAGAACAGGCACTTGAAAGTTATAGATTGCTCATTGGAGGCTATTAGAAACTGCTCCAAGAACCTGAATAGTGCAGATCAAATGGTCTGTATAAAAAAAAAGGTACTTTACTAAAAAGTGCCTTAAATCACCACATGTAAACTTCAGTACACATAGCATTGATGCCTGACCTTTTGTTCAAAAGGAACTTGGAATAGATAAAACAGCCAATTGCTCAAAGAGTTGCAACTGTTAATTAGAGAAGCACATTCTGAAGCAGAAATGATCAGAGACTACTACTGCTCGAAAAGATAGTGTAGCTTTGAGACTATAATGGCAAAAAGCTCAAGGCACAGTCCCATGATTTTCATCTATTGATCCCAATCCTAATGCACACAAAAGGACAGAGGAACAGGACTAAATCAATTCCAGTATCTTTCTCCCCCCTGTATATTCACAGAACTAGTTGTAGAATAAACCTGTTGTATTCCTTCTCATTCATTGACCAATCAATAACATACATCGCATCAATTTTTGTTGGGTCGTATTCAAATAAAAATGCACGCGCCAGGAGCTGTATATCTGGTACAGAATAGATCATCTGGAAACTTCTGGATAGGTGGATAAATAATGAAGATATGCAACTATGGCTTACTGTAATACATGGAACCCAGCTGGAGCTGTCCATCCACCCAACCCTGTTCAGCAGCTTTCTGAAAGTACTTCAGTGCCAATTCATGATTCTATTAAAAAAAGAGGGAAAAAAAAATAACTGGTGTTTCCACTCAATCACACACATTATACCAGGTTCTAATTAAGAATACAAAATTGAAATTAGAACGAGAAAGGCTACTTGGCTCAGCAATCGCCCAACATAGTACTCAATTGCATTTGAATAACCCATGTTTTTGCCGCCATTACATTGCTTAAAAGTATATTCCAATCATTTATTGTAACTGCACACAAACTTTTCAAGAGGGTGGGGTTTGCATACATATATACACAATTTTAAATGGTTGATCAATCTCCCATTCCCAAGCACTACATCAGTTGATTATTGTGCAGTTATATATTTCACACAGGCTGGATATCAGTTAAAATAACCACCAGTTCTGCAATACTACTTGGCAAGGAACTTTTTCCTGCTTCCTTCTAAATTTACAATTTACACTAAAATTTCATTTACATCTTCTGGTCCTAATTTGAAGACTGCGGATGCATTTGATTGGGTGGTGTGGTGAGGTGACTGCCACCACAACTTGCATTTATACAGCGTGAATGAGAGGGAATTTGAGGAATTATGGCATAGGTGGCTGAAGGCATGGCTGCCAACAGTGGAGTGAAGAGAGTTGGGGATGCAGGAGAGTTCAGAATTGAAGGAACGCAGAGTTCTTGGAGGGTTGTAGGGCTGGAGGAGATTATGGAAATAGGGAGGAGTGAGGCCATGGAAGGATTTGAACAGGAGGATAAGAATTTTTTTTTAAAACCAAGGCGTTGCTGGACCAGGAGCCAATGCAGGTCAGCGAGCACTAGGGTGATGGGTGAGCGTGACTTGGTGCGGGTTAGATTTATGAGTTTTGGATAAGCTCACGTATACGGAAGGTGGAAGTTAGGAGGCTGGCCAGGAGAGTATTAAAATAAGAGACACAGTCTCGAGGTAACAAATGCATGGATGAGTGTTTCAGCAGGAGATAAATGAAGGCACGGGTGGAGCCAGGCAATGTTACGGAGGTGAAAATAAGCAATCTTTGTGATGGAGGGGATGTAGACCAGAAGTTCAACTCAGGATCAAATAGGATGCAGAGGTTGCGAACAGTCTGGTTTAGCCTGAGAGAATGACATGGGAATGGAATCGGTGACGAGGAAATGCAGTTCGTGGCTTCCCAATATTTAACTGGAGGGAATTGCGGCTCATCCACGACTGGATGTCAGACAAGCAGCCTGACAACAGAGGCAGTGGAGGGGTTAAGCGAGGTGGAGGCAAGGTAAAGATGGGTGTCAACACACATTTGGAATCGGACACCCCGATTCCAAAGGCGCGTTGATGACGCCATCTTTACCTTGCCTCCACCACCTCGGTTATCAGGCTGCTTGTCTGACCAGTATATTTAATGGCTTACCATAACTTTTATAGATTTACATCCTAGAATTGGATTCGCCTTTTTATCACCACAATTGGTTTTGCTATCTAGGGCATTTATGTAGTAAAACAGGAGTCCAAGCAGTCGCGAGACTCCATTCAAAACCTTTTCTCCTCCTGTATGGCATTACACCTCAAATAATTAATTTCTTTTTATTTTAAAAAAAAGTTCCTTATGCAGTCTTACATTCTCTAACATTTATTTTCTAGTAAATTTTGGTCAAAGATGTCTGAAAAATTAAAAATTAAATCAGAGTGTGCTTTATTTATAACATCCTCAAAAGTTTAGGAAGTAATCTTGGCAAGCATACATGGAGGACAAAAAAAACACAAATCGCAAGTCCAAGAAAACAAGGCTCAATTTAAAAAAAAGTTAAACTTAAGCCTGTGGAGGATAGGTCTCTGGGGTCAAAGATTTCCAGCAGAACAGACAATTTTAAGGGTGTTTTAATATATTTAATTGTGTTGTGTTTGATATATTGATTTATTTAATGTTCAACTGGTTTGTTTTATTAAAAAGTGATCCCCATTCATACTTTTGACAGATCTGTCCTGTACGGACCTGTCAAAAGTGTGAAGGGGGATTCCCTTCTTTGGTTCCCCATGGACCACGTGATCCCAGGGACACTTGCGAAACGCATGCGCCCCCGGGATACCTGGACCTCTGCACATTTCAGAGCAGAGGCCCAGGATCAGAAGTCTCGGGACCTACGGAGCCAGCAAGTGTGTGCGTAGATCTTTTCCCCTAATCAGAGGCATCTGCATGCAGGAAGCCTCCAATCGGAAATTCAGGGCCACTATTTTTTTTTTTAAATTGTATATACTCAACTGCCTGTTTAGGGCCATAGGTAGGAAATCAAGTAAGTTTGTGCATCTTGATTGGTTGTTTAAAGACATTTGTCTAATCAAGTGGTGGCTTTTGATTTTTTTTTTTAAATATAAAGCAGGTCATAACCCATAGCTTCCCTCAGATTGGAGGGCCATATAGTCTCTCCACAAGGTCTCAAGACTTTGCAACTGAGCGACCGAATACAAGATTGAAGCAAAAATTGGGCTCCCCCCCACACCTTTACCCAATTTAAGCATCAATTCTGTACCTAACCATAATGGAGCACTTCATGCTGGTTTAAAACTGATCAGACACAGCTCCAGGGAGGCAATTTAGCCTTGAAAGTGGGATTACAAATGTTCTAATCATCATTTTATCAAATAGGCAGATGCAATGTCAGTTTTGTGAATTTGATATCACTTGATTAGAGATTCATATTTTTTTTAAAGTACAAAGATAGATATGAATTAATCCTCATTATACCTCTGTAGTTTAAAAAAAAGTGGCATAAAACATAGGTAAAATGTGTCAGAAACTGGTAGAAATATAGACTTGAAGAAAATGAAGGGGGGTTGGGGAAGAGCAGAAGTCAGAGTGATAGAAGCACCATTATAGTAGATTTATAATTGTATTGTGTGCCTGTTTCAGTGTTTATGGAATCCTAGGAAAATGAATCTGTTGCCACACAAAGTCAATAAAAGCACATTTTAACTAATTCAGATTATTCTCTCCAAAAGTAGCCATAGCAATTAGATATAAACAAATACAGTAATACGCACCACTGGGACACCCTTTCCATACAAGTAAGCCATTCCTAGGCCACTCTGTCCAACTGGATTACCCTGAAAATTAACAAAGAGTCACTGCCTGCCACACAATGTTTTTTCAATCTTCAGATGAAATCAAAAGTGGAGTGAAACAAGCAGAGACAATTTTCTGCTAATACTAGATTACATAATACTAACCTATACACAAAAAAAACAGGAATTGGACTAGTGAAGTTGTAAATTTCTGTGGACTTGCCAATATTCAGTTTGATCGTCAATTCATGGAAGGGAGTCCCTAAATGCATTGTCAACTGGGAGTCTTAGAAGCACTGAAATCACCATATCAACCTATTGGTTTGGTTTGTCTTTAATGGATATACACCCTCTCTCGCCACAGTGATCAAACCCACCTACCCAAGTCTAGTGCAGGCCAGAAAAAGCCAAAAGTTAGAACTTCATCTCGCTCAGCACCACTGTGCACAGGGATATTGCTGGAGCTGGACACTGCTTTCCCCGTTAAGAACATCCTCTGAGGCACTGACTTGCCAATTAACTAGCCCCCTAGTGAGGAGTCTACTCTCTGGATTCCATTAATGCAGTAGGCCAACTGATCAGTGACCAGGCCTGTCTGGCTCAGAGTCAGTCATGGACAGTTGCTGGTTCTAATCTTCCATCTAGGCACACTGTCTTGGATATAACTGGACTCCAAAAGAAACCCCATTTATCCTCCTCGGGTAAAAGGGAGGGAAGAAGCACTAGTTGACAATCTCACTCAGTGGCACAAGGATAGCCGGAATGGGAAAATAAACCATCGAACTGGAGGTGCATGCAAAGGTTGGAGCAGTAGAGGGAGTCATATCCTCCATCTATAACCAAGCTGTATCTCACCTAGAAGAGACAGAGAGACCACACTTTCTTTCAGCAACACAAACATCCATCACCTCAAGGAGCAGGAAAAAAATCCAGAATATTTACATTACATATTTAAATACAACACAACACTTTCAGGCTTTGAAAGGTCATCATAAAACCAGTTTGGATGGGGAAAGAGAGAAAACACCGTTATAAGTAAAATTAATTTCTGACAGCTATTTTAAAAAAGCAACTTACCATCTCTGCGGATTTCTTGAAATAATGTAAAGCAGTATCATTGTTCTGGGGCACAACATTACTACCCTCCGAGTACATCTGTTTACATAAAAAGAAGTTTTAAAGTTCTCAATAATAGTCAGAGTCTGGTTTGTATGAAGTAGATTATCTTACGCATTTACCTTTCCAAGGAATGCCATTGCATGAGAGTTTCCAGTCGCTGCCGCTTGGTTAAAGTACTCGAAGGCTCTCTGCAAAGGAAAAACCAAACAAACCCAACATGTTACAAATTCAGATATCTACTTTAGGTTCAGTGTTGTCAGTTGCTCCCTTGAGCAGTCTGGTTGCCTGAATATACACACCCACACCTGAATACGCCTGCATGGAGCGCTCACCCAAGTTAGAAATTTAAAAAAAGTTTACAGGCAGTGAGGGAAGAATTCCTGCTATTTTAAACTAGGAAGTTGTGAAAAGTGCAGAATAGATCTAACAAACCCTCGGAGCACTTGGCAAGTCCAATTTGGCACAGCACTGGGTTTACATTCCATGGGATACCAGACTGAAATGGTGCGAGAACACAGCTTCCAGGAAGTGTTGGTGCAAATGTGGGGTTTCCTCCAAGCATCCCTTGCAATAAGCAGATAAGCCCCATTATTTCTCAGGTGATCACAGCACACCCTTTGGTTAATGACTATTTGCCACAGACAAGATGGCATTTTTTTTTTTTTACATAAATGGTCTCAAACCTGTTATCATTGAAGTAAAGTAATCCTTCCAGAAACTAAACCAGCAATAATGTGCAGAGTCTGCAATACTAAAAAAAGCTACCTTCACAAAATGCAGTAGAAACCACACACTGCTTGGAACATTTCAAGAAAAGGATATGCATTCTGATTTCTCAAGTACTCTTGTAAGCAGTTACCTGATAATTTTGTTCCACCCCTCTTCCTCCATGCAAATGCAACTGACCAAGTCCAACCTTAAAAATAAGACACATGTTTTTAAAGTTGACAGGAATCGTTGTTCTCTTCAAGAATTCCATTTGAAGGTCTGTGTCATGTTTGCAAGTTTTAACTAAATAGGAATTAAAATACAAAAAAAGTACACAACACCCATGTTATATGGCAATGCTGCTAAAGGGCTTTATACAATTTACATTTCAAATGTAGCCAAAATAGATTTTCTACCTGGCTAAAGACCAACAAATACAAAACTTTTACATTTTAGCTCTAATGGGTAATTCAGATTTTACTTTAGTACTAAGCCAGACTTTACTTTTATGCAGACTATTTCATTCAGACCATTTCAGTACTCTACCTGTGCTTGGACATCTCCCTTTTCAGCCAGGAATTGGTAATACTGGATTAAATCATCTTCCAGCATTCCACTGCCAACACCAGAGTTTTCAGCTTCATCGAGAAGACGAATTCTCTGAACAACATTACCACCAGTCAAAGATATGTCACTGGCAACTAAAGGAAGAAATGCGATCATTTAAAAATCAGTGAACTACTTTACCAACACAAAAGGATAAGTTTGAAGGACAGGCTCTGGAAAGATCACCTTTGTTTTACTCTGTCCTTCTAGAATTAATAATAATCAATTCATAATTTCCTGCATGCAGAAGATATATTGGCAAACAAGACTATTAAACAAGGCAAAAAAAAAAATCCACTGCGCTACCCATCACATACTGCAAGACTTTCATTTAAAATGTCAGGTGCATAAAGCCTTGTTCACACAGCAATAGGGTTATTCCATTAGCAAAAAAAAATGCAGGCACTGATCCACAGGTAACCATAAATACAAGATTAAGTGCAAAAAGTTTAGAACGGGGGCAGGAGAAACTTCACAAACTTGAGGCAGTGGATTTCATTTCCAGGGTTAGTGGTTGAGGCAGAAACTAGGTCAATGCATGTCTATGTTTTTGACAGGTGGTTCAAGTTGATATCTACCTCAGTGATTTCAATATGCTTTCTACAACAATTGCCTTACCAAGATTTCAAAAATAAATGAGTATTCCCAGGACATCAGTAAAACAATTTGATCTGCGAATGCAAACTTTTAAAATGGAAAACGATTTGTAAATAGTTGGGGGAGGGAAGAAAAAAGGGGGGGGAAAAAGGAGATTTAATCCAAGGACTGCAACCCTTCTCTAATGGGAGCGCACGCACTTAAGATCACTGGTGACCAAAATACATGCCGGCTTCCACTCTGTTTGTGTTTGTTACTATTGGAGAAGTGGGCCAAAAATCACTCCTTTTGGTAGGTTACCAATCTTGACAAGTCAGCCCACAAGTTAGCTGTAGAAGGCTGGTAAATGTGTAAGAGGCTAGCAGCAATTAAAATATTGCTTTAACAGCTGCTCACCTTTAGTACACAGCAATATTAAAAATTTGAACCAGTCAATTCCAGAAAACATAAGACCTTATTTACTCGGGACCACAGGAAGAGTGCAGAATAGTTCCTCGTTTCTATAGAAAACACACACGCACACAATCCATGATTGCTTACCATAATTTGCCACTAGTTTGTAATGAGTTAGTGCAGATTCACAGCTCTGAGGGACTCCTATGCCAGCCCAATATCTGTAACCCTGAGGGATTAAAAAATAGATGCATTATTGAAAGAGACTGGCTATAAACATGCCCATTCATAAAATGTTGTTCAAAAACTTGCTACAGTATGAGGGGATTATAGAAACTCACATTCCGTAGTACAATTTATAAATTGTAGCAACAAAACTGACCCTTTTGATACAGGTGTTCATTTTAATATTTACTTTTCTCTTTATTGCGTTGGTAAAAAAAAACCATATTGCAGTGTGAAGTTTTGCATGTGTGGTTTATTTATAACATACAAGATTACTTACCAAAATCATGTGTGACAACAAGTTTCCTCCAAGTGCTCCAAACGTGTAAAACAACAACGCCTTAAAAAAAGCAAAGCAAAAAGATTAAGTGTTTTGCTGCATGCAAGCTTTCAAGACCACATTCAGCAAGTGGGAGGTGACTGGGTGGCCAAGTTAAAAAAAAATAAAACAAGTACCTTAGCTTGACTTGAGTGGACTCCCACTCCAGATGCATAAAGGAATCCAAGTGCCTAGAAATAGAATACAAGACAACTAGCATGTCAGAAAGTTCTCTTGACAAACTCCCTTCATCTCTTTTCCTTCCCCCAAAAATACCCAAGCTATAGGAAAGAAAGGAAGTCAATGATTTAGAGCTTCCAAATACTCAATCATTTAATTAAATCAGAGTTAATGTGCGGAAAGACTAGTCTCCACCCCACCAGTACCTACAAAGCTTTTTGAAATCAAAAGTGACATAACTACTTGTCTATTTTTCTTACACAAATTTTTACAGCATATTATGTAATAAGTGCAACAATCTTGGGAGGGATGACTGACATCTAGTATTCAATACTTCACCACCATGCACTTTTACTGTACAAAAACACAGCCAAAAGGAGGAAAGATTAGGAGTGACCAAGAGCTTGATCAAAGAAAAAAGGGTTTGAAGGAGAAGATTAACAAATATGGTGGAGAGGCAGAGGGTTGAAGAATGGAATTCCAGAGCATGGGGCCTAGGCAAATGAAAGCATGACCAATAGTGGAGTTTGGGGAAAAATGCACAGGAAGCCAGAGTCAGAGGAACAGCGAGTTCATGGGGGGCCATTGTACGACTGGACTTGGTTAGAGATAGGAAAGGATGAGATCATGAAGGGACAAACACATGAATGAGAATTTTAAATCTGAGGTGTTTGAGGAACCAGGAGCCAAATAAGTCAGTGAGGATTGTGGCGATGGAATAGGATATGGGCAGCGTTTGAGGAGCTGAAAGTTAGATGGTAGCAGACTGGAGGAAGTGCAGATTTGCCAAGGTAGGGGCAGAAGCAGTTGGTGTTATGGAAGCGCGAGTAGGTAGTTTTGTGAAACTCAGGCTGGACTTAAACGATCTATTTGATTCGAGCTGAGGCAGTGGCCAGGGAAGGGGGTGGAATCATTGGCAAGGGCCCACAAGAATTTGTGCAGGGGCCGAAGACGATGGAGGACAACAGAGGAAATGGAGGGATTTGACAGAGATGGAGGAGAGAGAGCACAGAGTGCCATTAGCATACATGGGAAACTGATCCTAGGTTTGCAGATGATGTCGACAAGGGAGAGAGATTTAGATAAACCTTGATAAGCTGACAAGAACTGAAAGCATTTCTATACTAGGCTAGAGAGGCAGTTAGTTGGCTTCCTAGGAGAGGGAGGAAAGCTTAGATGATTCACCATATGCTCACACCCCTTTCCTCAATTCAAGTAAACACTGAATTATTGACCCACTATCTCAGCTGAAGAATGGATCTGGATAATCAATCATAATCATCCCAAAATAGGATGATGAAACACAGAAACAGAAGACAAAAAACATATTAAATTATCAAAGGACAAGAAAACAAAGGTTTAACTACAATGCATTTTTGTTCATACTGAAGCATCCAAAAAACCTTTACTGTTAAGAATTAGTCATAAAACATTTCAGACCATGTACAGGAATACCTATAGGTAAAATTGTTAGGTTAATTGTTAAGTAAAACATCTGATTCTTCAATCTCAAAATTATATAATGAAACCTGACATTTTTAAAATATAATTGTAACACCAAGAGGGAATCTAATACAACACAATACTAGATTCACATTACAGCATTGTGTTACTGTTCAAAACTTATGAAGCTCAGATCAAGTTTTTTAAAACTACATTCAAGCCACTCTGTTGGTGCCACTATCATTTGAGGCAAGAACCGATGATGAATAAAGATTGTGTAGTTATGATGTAGTTAAAGCACACCTACTGTTTGACCTTTCGGAGACCCCTGCTCTGCAAGCATCTCAAAGAAATTCTTTGCTGCTCCAATGTTTAACTTCAGGTAATCACCCAACAGCATGGCATAGCCCACCTTCTCCATGGCCTTGGCATTTCCCATGTCAGCTGCTTTCACAAGTATTTGATAACCTCTAGATCGAAAAAGAAATGAAGAAAATAAATGGAACCAGCACCCAATAAAAGAGTTATGATTAAGGCAATGGCAAGACGGTCACACAAACGCAACATTGTTAGTGCTGGAGTACATGCAAAGCCAAGTTGGGGTCAAGCACACGCCATGCTGAAACCACGATGAAGAATTCGGCATTGTATACTCCCAACTTCATACACATTTCCTTACTAGCAAAGGTTTTCCCATAAAGATGCCAGCATTTTCCTTTGAATAGTTCATGTTCCCAATGAATCCTGGTCCTACTTCCAACATTTAAAAAGTTCAAAAACCACCAATTTAAAATATTGATTTACACCAGGCTCTGGTACCTCTGAAGGCCTACAAAAGACAGGACAGCACCCATACAGTTCTAGCAGCCTAAGAGTTCTAAACCAGGCCGTTCGAGGTTATGCCTATAAATTATTAAAGCTGGGACACCAATACAAAAAGGACCATGTATCACAATACTCCACCTCAGTGGAGTGGGGAACAAAAATAGGAACTGCCTCCTCCAAGAATTTTCATTGTGCCTGAATCAAAGAAAATGTGTACTTTTGACCATCTCACCCTCACGAGTGAAGGTGGAGGCCAAATGGCACCAAGCAGCCTACAGGGGGAGAAGTTTAGAATTAAAAGGAGGATGCTTACTCTTTTTTCTGATTCTTTTTACTTGTACTGTTGATCATTTTCATTCCAGTATGATAAAATCTCTCCGCCTCCTGTGCAAGTTTTCTTTGACTGGCTTCTTCGTCAGCTAGAACAGATAAAAGAGTACATCATCCTTAATACTTCTTCAGGTAACCAGAGAGATTAACTTCTAATTAATGTCAAGGCTACAAAGCTTTTTAAAACCCTTGTATGTAAAAGTATGTGGCTATACTCTAGATATGCAGTAAATAACTATTTAAACATATCCATCCAAGATAATAGCACATTGGAAGCTTTTAAAACAGCATTGTAATAAGATAACTCACAAAAAAGCCCTCCTACAAGTTAATTCACTTTCATATAATGAAAATATTTCGTGGAAGTGGAATCCTTACTTTAAGGAATTGATCATTTAAATAGTTGTGTCTGGTCTATATTGGACTAGATTTCATAAGAACATAAGAACTAGGAGCAGGAGTAGGCCATTCGGCCCCTCGAGCCTGCTCCGCCATTCAAAGAGATCATGGCTGATGATCTTCCTCAACTCCACTTTCTTGCATTATCCCCACATCCCTTGATTCCCTTAATATCCAAAAATCTATCGATCTCTGTCTTGAATATACAGAACAACTGAGCCTCCACAGCCCTCTGGGGTAGAGAATTCCAAAGATTCACCACCCTCTGAGTGAAGATATTTCTCCTCATCTCAGTCCCAAATGGCCGACCCCTTATTCTGAGACTGTGACCCCTGGTTCTAGACTCCCCAGCCAGGGAAACATCCTCCCTGCATCTACCTCGTCAAGCCCTGTAAGAATTTTGTATGTTTCAATGAGATCAGATCTCATGAAAAAGCCAAACTATACAAATTTAGTTCACAGAATTTAACGGCTTCCCCTCGGTCAGATAATGAAAGACCCGGGGGGGGGGGGGGAGGAAAGAGAGAGATAGTCAGGAGGTGCAATATACAGAATGTAAAAGCCAACCATTTCATGCATGTTCACAGGTTGAAAAAAATTGTGCACTGCATGGTCAATGTACATTTTAGTGGATCACCTTGTGTCAATACAGGGAATGAACATTTGTATATGTGCCACAACAGAATCAGTGGTACAAGGAGGCAATAAGCTGTGCTACCTAGAAAAACAGACTGACTGTTGCCATTGAGACTACTATTTTAAATGGGTACACCATTCAAACAGTATTTTGTAAACCACATATCCAGAGTATATGTTATTTTGTATTGTGACAGTTATCAAAAAAGGTAAAGCAGTTTAGCTGCAGGGAGGCACAAATATGCTGACCAAGATTTTTCTAAAACACTTTCAAGATGATATGAGAGAGGATTAAAAAAAATTAAATGCACCAACTATACAGGCTTTACATAAACTCAACACAAAATGTTTTTTCCCCCCCAAATGTCTCCATGTTCCAGCCCCTTAACTCAGGCAAGCAACAAAAGTGATTCCAACCCACAATTAGAGCTATGCCAAGGATGTCATTACTTTTTCACAAATAATCCATTTTGCCTTTGCAATTCAGTTACAGTCCAATATCAAAATTTATTACAGAAACTAATGAACTTAGTTTTGCGCCATAAAAATAACTCATGGATTTGCTACTACAGAGAGGAAGTTAACGATTCCTCTAGCTTTCAGCACTGCACTTCACAATTTAATTTTTTTTTAATTTAAAATGGTCTTGGACTTAACATTCAAGCTTTTAGTGTATACATGTTTTCCAAACACAGTTCAACATCCTTGTGAACAAAGGCCCAGATGTGCAAATTGCACTCAGAAAAAAGTACTCACTTTCACAAAATCCCCACTTGTGATCCCGATTGTAGTTGTAGGTTGTTGCACACCAGAATCGGTCATCATCTCGTCCATCAGTAGTACAGCTCAAGTACTCCTGGTCCATAAACAGGAAGGGAAATACACAGGGCTCACCATCAGCAGTGCCACCAATTGCTGTTGGATCTGAAATGAATTAAATAAATATTTATTTTATTTTAATCAGAAAATAAAATCTTGTAAAAGACTGGACTTGAACTTATATAGCGCCTTTCACGACTAGCAGACCCAAAGCGCTTTACAGCCAATGAAGTACTTTTTGAAGTGTAGTCACGTAGGAAATGTGGCAGCCAATTTGCACACAGCAAGCTGATAATGACCAGATAATCTGTTTTACTGATGTTGATTGAGGGATCAATATTGGCCAGGACATCGGGGATAGCTCCCCTGCTCTTCAAAATAGTGCCATGCCTTGTAGAAGCCAACAAATGCAACAGAATATTTTACTATACATGACAGATTGCATACACTACTATTTGGAACCAACAAGTTCTCAAATATTCTTAGATGTTTTATGGAAAGCTGAATTACTGCTTAATGCATGCAAGTTTTAGTCTCTGGTGTGTTGGTTATCAAAAAAATTAAAAATATAATTGAGAGAGAAAAGCAAAAAAGAAAAACCAAGGGGATGAATTATACAAATAACAATGCTACCATAACTCCAGAAGTGAAAACAGGATATTCTTGAATTAAAACATGTAGGACTCAAATTAAGTAAAGCTCATTTGCTTTTTTAATATCCACTTTATATTAAAAAATGCAAACTGTACAATGCCATATACAAATTTAGAAAACCTAAATCATTTGTGCAATTAAAAAGCCATCTTTTCAGATTGGTGCCTGCTTCAAAAATGGATAAAAATCAGAACAAAAAGACAATGCGATCTAGCAAAATACAGACGTCCCAAAAAATTTATTCAAAAGGTTGTTGTCTGGATTAGGTTAATACCGAAAATACATATCCTATATAGTTAAAAAGGACATCCAATAAAAATTACATTCTAGTCACACACACACACACACAGTCACACGGGTAAATAAAAAGGCCATATGACAGCATAACTTTGAGCCTATATATGTCATTATACAAATAAGCCAAGAAATAAAAAAAGAGTCTAAATCAGACGCATTAGGTAAAGCTATTCCGCTACTTCAAGCTACTTCCAAATTTTGAATTCAAGATTTGAGAGTTTGAAGTGCAGTAAAATATGGTGAATTATTTCACCTGAAATCAAAAGGCTTATTTCACAAATAAAATGCTGGCACTTGGGTGGCTGCTCACACACTTTCCCATATTGGATAAACATCTAACAAATTATCCCAAAAGGTACACTAAAATATTACATCTAACTGATCAAATGATTAGATTTAACATTTGAAGAATTTATTTTCTGCCTTTCCTCTCCAACCTTCGTACTACACTATAGAAACTTTTTCTTTGCATACGTGGCAGACTATTAATCATGGGGGAAGGAGGTGGGGGGAAAAACACCTGCTTAAGCCACCGCTGACCTAGTCTCATTACAGCTTATGACTGATATGATCAACTATTATTTTTAGACACAAGAGTTTCAGATGGAGTCAAATACAAGCTGCAACTATCAGCAGCACGTTTTAATTGGTAAGTAACCAAGACAACAACCACTTGTATTTATATAGCACCTTTAACGTAGTAAAACGTCCCAAGGTGCTTCACAGGAGTATTAAAAGACAAAAAATTTGATACCGAGCCACATAAGGAGAAATTAGGGTAGGTGACCAAAAGCTTGGTCAAAGAGGTAGGTTTTCAGGAGCAATCTTAAAAAGGAGAAAAAAAGAGGTAGCGAGGTTTAGGCAGGGAATTCCAGAGCGTAGGGCCTAGGCAAAAGAAGGCACGGCCACCAACGGTTGAGCGATTATAATCAGGTATGCTCAAGAGGGCAAAATTAGAGGAGCGCAGATATCTCGGGGGCAGGGGGTTGTGGGGCTGGAGAAAGTTAGAGATAGGGAGGGGCGAGGCCATGGAGGGATTTGAAAACAAGGATGCAAATTTTGAAATTGAGGCGTTGCTTAACCGGGAGCCAATGTAGGTCAGCGAGCACAGGGGGAATGGGTGAACGGGACTTGGTGCGAGTTAGGACACGGGCAGTCGAGTTTTTGATGACCTCAATACAATATGGGAGAAAAAATCCCTCATTTTTCAAGACTAATATACCAAGCTACTAGAAGTAAATCCACACAGTTCTGTACTTAATATTATTGCTATAATCATAGATGGGCTAATTCAGTCAGTACACCACAACCCCACTTTGTAATTGACCAAATTTCAGCAGATTTAATACTTTGCACTGTAGTCCAAATTTCAAACTCCACTGAACCTGAAAATTGAATTCTGGTAGGAAAAGTATATGTAAGAAAGCAACAAAATAATAATCTATTTAACAGTAATTTCCAGTCAAAAAACACAAATTATAGACATTCATATTGGTACATTACAATCAATACAGATTCCTCTGGCATGGAGTCAATCCTTCCTCTGATTCTTAAGTGATTCATCCAACATTGCAGGTTAAGGCTGAGATCCAAAGTGGATGATTTCACTTTATATAGATAAAGGCTACAATATTCCCAAGTCCCTTATGAAACCAAATGGATTCCAAGTAAAGAGTCAAAATATGGAAACATGCTCACCTCTCCCCATAAAAGACAATTTAGTAAGAAGTCTTTTGGGGGGGCGGAGAAATGGAACACATTTAGTAAACTGTTTTGTCTGCACCAATTAATTGGCTTTAGACAGTCAGACTTCATATCAATCAACTAATAGCTGCAGTTATCAATTAATTACTGTATCACAACTATGAGCAATATAATTCAAGCACCTCTCATGGGTTTCCCACTTCAAAATTCAAGACAGACAGTCTTATTCCAAAAAGCAGAACCAATGTATTTAACTTCTTATGACAGTACACTCCCAATGTTCGCAATGTTTTTTTTTTTTAAAAAGTGTCTTGGCCATTGGGGTTATGCTCAATTCAGAAATACAGTATTGAAACAATGCACTACTTATTTTTTGCCAAATTGGTCCTCAAGTGTTGACTCTCGCAGGGTATTAGTGCCAGCAGTCCCCATAGCTGTGTTAACCTAGACTAGATATTCAACAGGAAGGCATCATAGCCAGGCCAAATAATTTCATCGGATAGCCACACAAGCACACTTTCCAGCAGGAAGTCAATGAATAGCTAGCAGGAACAGTGCTTGTTTCCCCCACCCCTTCACAGCCCTAAAGCCAATTGTAGCACCCCAACTTCTCTTTTAGCCGATATCAGCAAACTTGAAGCAAACCTAGCACCTGCTGCTCTGCTTGGCTTAGCTCTACACCAAATAATGCATTTTGCCACTGGGTCACTGAGGACCCACCTAGAGTTCTTAAGGATCTATTAAAAGTTGTTTTCAGTGGGTCACTTTGAAGGCTGGTCAAATAGATGATTTTTAGCCTTACTTTTTTTAACATCTTCCATATGGTCAGTGGTTAGACTTTCTTCATCAGAAGTAGAATGCTGGTGTTCTTCATCTTTACCTTCCCAGAGATCCTCTGTGGAGTCTATGATCTGCCCAGCAACTACACGGGCGCCAGTTGGACGATCTTCTTTTTGATCACCCTGTTGATCGGTCTAAAAAAAAAAGGGAACATGCGTTAAAAAAAAAAATGCAAATCAATTTTTGATACAGGATCTTCTTCTCACAAATTTGTTGTTTTTGTTTTTTTAAAAAAGGTTGGGAGCAGGGGAGTTCTCCCCAGATAGGAGAAACCACATTAACAGCTAAAGATTATGATATCTGCATGCCTCAGAGGATACCAGGGACAGAACACGAAAGATCATTCAAACTTTACTGCACAGCAAATGATAGAAAACACCACTTTCAAAGAGCATGCATTAAAAATTAACCTACTGCAAGAAAATAAAGAGTTGAAATATTTTATTTGTCAGTGAGGAAGTGACCACACACAAACGTCAACTTGCAACACTGGAACATCACAGTCGCAGGTTCAGAGCATCACTGACGAGGTCTGGTAGAGGATTGTGATTAGGGAGCAGTACATCGAGTCTCCAGCATAGAAACAGGCCATTCAGCCCAACTTGTCTATGCCGGTGTTTATGCTCCACACGAGCCTCCTCCCACAGGTCTTCATCTAACTTCTATTCCAGAGGTGGGCAAAATACAGCCCACCAATGGATTCTATTCGGCCCACAGGGGCGGTTCACTAGGTTGATTCCTGCGATGATGTATGATGAAAGGTTGAGCCTATACTCATTGGAGTTTAGAAGAATGAAAGGTGATCTTATTGAAACATAAGATTCTGAGGGGGATTGACAGGGTGGATGCTGAGAGGATGTTTCCCCTAGTGGGGGTATCTAGAACTAGGGGGCATAGTTTCAGAATAAGGGGTCACCCATTTAAGACGGAGATGAGGAGGAACTTCTTCTGAGGGTCTTGAATCTTTGGATTTCTCTACCCCGGAGAGCTGTGGAGGCGGAGTCATTGAATATATTCAAGGCGGAGATTGACAGACATTTGAACTACAAGGGAGTCAAGGGGTATGGAGAGAGAGCGGGAAAGTGGTGTTGAGGCCAAGATTGGATCAGCCATGATCTTATTGAATAGCGGAGCAGGCTCAAGGGGCCGACTGACCAACTCTTCTTATGTATGTTCACAGTGGTCCTCAAACTGGGGTCCTAAATCTTGCGATTTAAAAAAAAAATGCTGATTTGTACATGCGCAAATCAGCCATTTTTTCCCCAGCAAAATTCCAAGAATTAGGCGTTTCTGGATTCATGAGGTAAGTCAAGTCGATTTCCTTGGGTTGCTGTTCCAGCTCTTGAATCATGGACGAACACGGCAATATTTTGCACATTTAGCTGGACATTATTATCTGTATGGGTTTGCACACCGCCCCTGACTTGAGCAGAGTTAGACTGCAGTATTATTTACCTGAGTGGTTAATAATGTATTGAGTTATGATGTAAAACTCAAGCGAGTGGGTTGAGAGGAAGCTATGCTCAATTGCATCTATAATGAAACAATAAAAGATGGACTTTGTCAGGATACACTGACTTGAAATTCGAGTCAATGTGTTATTTGTACCCATGATGCTGGGCTTGATAATTTGTGGTTTTCTTGGTAAATCATTTGTCTGTATCATGCATGCATTTGGGATTAACCGTTGCAGAGTCTATTTATTCTGATTCAAATATAGTTTAATTTTGGCACAAGTTAAGATCTTTTGGGGGAAAAATTCAGTCGCGCCCCGTTTGGGGCGCAAATATCGGCTGGGCGCAAAGATTAGCGCCTGGCTCTAATTATCGCCACCGACTGCAAACTTGACTTTTATCGCCCCTGGAGGTGATTGCAGCGCTAAAATCAGGCGCTTCACACCTGTCTTAAAGCGCAAAGGCCGAGGAGCGAGGCGCTACCTCAGAGCGCTGGCGAAGCTCATGTAATATCAGTCAGCAATGGAACACACACACAATGGCACGGGCCAGTTCTTAAAGGGGATGGTTAATCTTGCTTTCCATCCACATCCTGCTCATTGCAGCCTTGAATCCCGGCCTGGAGAGACCTGCACATCAAATGTGCTGGAAAGAACAATGGAGAGTACCAGGCCAAGAGCTCAGAGTGCAGCCCCCACAGTCTCTGCTAAATCGATACAAGGAATGGCAAATCAAAATGAACCTGCAAAGTGCTGCTCAGTACCCAAAACTCCTTCACACAACGTTGAATCTCTCCAGAAGTCTCTACCTCTCTCTCTCAGAATGCGTAGTTCAAAAATGGCACCAACAATAAAAGGCAGGAAGTGTTCACCTTTAAATAGCGCTCCCCCTTTCCCTTCATGACTGCAGAACGCTCCCCTCAACCGGTCGTTGCTAGCGTCAGGCGGTAAGGCAGGGGGCGCCACTCAATATCCGCTCCGGGGCGATACCGGGGCGTTGCGCACTCGAGTGACGTCATGATCTGCCGGCGCAGGAGATCGTGGCGGTAGTGTTTAGCGCCGCCGCAAAATGTCTAGTTAATTTCGCGAGCGGCGCAAACTTCGCCGCGCCCGGGCGCTAGCTGCTTTGCGCCCCATTAGCACCCTCTTAAGGCGCTAACGGGAGGCGCAACCAACTGAATTTTTCCCCCTTTCTCTCTCCCCTTCCCAAGTTCCCTCATTGCCAAGATCCTTACATCACAGCACTAGTTCGAAAGATTGATTCCACGATCAAGCAGGGAGAGCCGAATTGCAGAGTTATCCCCAAGGCAAACCAGTGACATGTTCAGGAACACTCTGAATTTATCTTTGGGCTCCAAGTCAATCAAAACCCTTTTCTAGAAGTTGCCATAGTCTAATAACTAAATGGTGTAGGAATCTGCATTTCATACCTGATCATTTTCACTAACATGCAAATTATACTATTGTTTCACCAAATACTTGTGCCATGTGTCTGAAGTCTGTGATAATCCCAAATCACTTATGCTCTCTGGGTGAATACAGGGTCCAAAATGTTATGTCCTGACTTTTGGATTTGACTTTTTTTTTTTATTTGTTCTTGGGATGTGGGAAATACGGGTAAGAAAACATGTGTTGCCCATTCCTAGTCGCCGTGAGGACATTAAAAGTTAACATCGTATGTAAATTTACAGCAGTTGTCGAGTAACCAGTTTTAATTATGGCATATCAATGGCTGAGATAAGTTTTGGGTAAACCTGTATCATGCTCGTTTGCATGTTTGTGTTGTTACATGTGTTACTTTTATTAAGTGTGGAAGCAACAGGAAGGTTTCTTTATACAATAAATGCCATAACAAATTTTAATGGTAGCTGTTAACATAACATTATGTGCGGCCCTCATAAGAACTAGGAGCAGGAGTAGGCCAGACGGCCCCTTGAGCCTGCTCCGCCAGTCAATAAGATCATGGCTGATCATCGACCTCAACTCCACCTTCCCGCCCGATCTCCATATCCCTTGATTCCCCATGAGTCCAAAAATCTATCTATCTCCGCCTCAACAGCTCACCAAAACTTGTTAAGTGGCCCTCCAACTCAAATAATTGCCTACCCCTGTTCTAGTCCTTTCTCCTTCATGTGCTTATCTAGCTTCCCCTTAAATACATCTACGCTATTCAGCTCAACTACTCCTTGTGGTAGCGCATTCCATACTTACCACTCTTTGGGTAAAGTTTCGCCTGAATTCCCTGTTGGATTTATTAGTGACTACACAAGAGCAAATAAGCTTGGAAAAAGCACTTGCAAAGTTTTCAGTTCCGGCACTCCTCCTTCAAGACTATGAGGTCCTACACTAACAATAGTGCTCCTCGGCAGCTTTTTGGTGTGGTCGGTCACAACATGAAAGATTACCTTTGACTCCAGTGATTCATCAATTTCTTGTACATCTGTAAAAAAAAAAATACAAGGAAAAGTGTCAGTTACCAGGGTAAAGATAGCTTTACAATTATTACATAGACTAAACCCAGACAATTTTTAAAAAGTCACACAGCAAATACCACTTAAACCATGTATTTAAAAACATTAAATCTCATTGGACTGATGAAAAAAACTCACCACATAATTTTAGCAAATCAGAAGTATTCTCTGATTATGGAATGTGCCACCACAAGTAGTAGTTGAGGTGAATAGCATAGATACATTTAAGGGGAAGCTAGATAAACACAGGAGGGAGAAAGGAATAGAACAGGGGTGGGCAATTAATTTGGCTGGAGGGCCACTTAAGTTTTGGTGAGCTGTTAAGGGCCGTACACAAAATGAATTGTGTTAAAGCTACCATTACAATTTGTTATGGCATTTAAAAATGCAAAACTTTTCCAAAGAACACAAGATTTGACTCGTGCATAATACAGATGGTTCAATTATTTGTGTTTACATGGTTTAATTGGCAACACAGAAATATTTCTGTTGATCATTCAGCCTATCCAGAAAGTCCAATACCCACCTTCTAGAAAAGGGTTTGTCACGTTATGGAAAAACAAACACCATTAGAAAGGAATATGCAAGTGAAAGCTGCATGACTGATCACACTCCTGTTTACTAACCTGGCAAATGGCCAGGTTAGAAAAATATTATATACGGTTGAATAAGGCAGATTCAATCCGTTTCTGTGGTAAATCGATTTAAAGGACTTGTTCCATTATGAAGATCCAGAACCAATTAACAATCTGTCTGACCTGTACAACTGATGAGGCATGTAAACAGTTCATACCTCAAAAGAAAATGGCGTCAAATATTCAGCCTTGCATTTATGTATTCTTAGATCAATTAGAAATGTGTACACGATATTGTTGATTCGTCTGGGAAAATTTAAGAGTTAACATGTGTTAAAAGTCAAAGTTTGGGGCAAGTAAAAGTCTTGATTATGAAAGGGTTTGATAGGGGTAGACATAGAGAAGAAGCTTCCACTTGCTGGAGAGACCAGAACTAGGGGCCATAAATACAAGATAGTCATTAATAAATCCAACAGGGAATTCAGGAGCAACCTTACCCAGAGAGGGGAACTCGCTCCCACAAGGAGTAGTTGATGCAAACAACATAGATGCTTTTCAGGGGAAGCTAGGTAAACATGAGGGGGGGGAAGGAATGGAAGGTTATGCTGATCGGATTAGATGAAAAGGGGTCGGAGGAAGCTCGAAGTATAAACACCAGTGAACCAGTTGGGCGAATGGCCTGCTTTCGTGCTGTACGTTCCAAGTAAATAAAATCTTTGAGTCCATTTGAACAGGAGGCGGAGTTTGCTTCAGTTGGAAGAAAGGGAGATCTGACAACAGGTCAGACAGATTAATTTGTTCTGGATCTTCATAATAGAACAAGTCATTCCTCAGCCACATTGTAAATATTGTGCAAATACAGTGTTCCCTCTGGAGCAAGACCAGTAGATTTTACATTGGTCCTAACATGTAGCAGTAAAATTGGAAGATTTCCAGTAACTATGACCAATACTTCAATGTTAAAATTTTCACACTATAATTTATTGGCGTTCTGACAGTAGTTAATGCTGATCAACCTCCCTCTCAGCTTCTACTCCATGCTCTCCAACTTCGAATCCTCCAGCTCCATGCTCTCCCTTGCAGTAGTTTTACGATCGCTTTGCAGCTTCATGCCCTACCTTCATACTAAACCAGTCTCCAATCACACCAGCTGATCTGCCTGGCCCCATAGCTCACTCTCACCCCATAGGCAGAGTGTGAAGCTTACAGGAGACAGAAAAATAAGAACTGACAAAAAGAATGTGGCAAAAGCAGTCAGAAATGGAAGCAAAAGAAAAAAGGACAGAGAGGCAGGCAGAAAGAAAGAATTAAAAGGGCGCGAGAGAGAGCGCGAGACTTTTGTGCAATGGATATCTGATATGCAACAAAACTCATTAGGTATCTCCAATTCAAGGCACCGAGAAGTCTATACCCACCTGCAGGGTTGCTATTCACACAATATGAAGTGCACACTGTCCCTTTAGGGATACATCTCACATACCCATCCAGCTAGGACCACCCCAATTAGAGCTTTGGCCTGCAGGATTCTCTGAAGTAGACTGGAAAGAATCCCAGCGACCTCTTCCCCATCTTACCCCAGTGACAGGTCTACTTCTCCAGTTCCAGCAGCGAGCTACCCTTGACTAGCCAATCAATCAGCAACAGTGCTAACAACCTGACTGGTTCACTAGTCCATCATAAAGTGTTGAATTGGTTCGCTAGTCCATCATAAAAAGTGTTGAACTGGCTCCCAACATCCATTGCCAGGCAGGTCATCTTGGATCCACCTCGACCCTAAAGATACTCAACATCCCCCTCCAGAAAGATAGTTACTGGCTTGTCAGTGGACAATTGACGAGCATGGATTTGGGCGCAGGTATGACAGGCTCCTCACAAGCAACATAATGAGCTGCACAACTCACCATAAAAATTGAGAGTGCATGGTCACCAGCCTCCAGGCCACTATACCCCTTCCACTAGTCAAAAGTGTGGAGCTTCAGCAGCAACTGCTGGCCTCTCTACAATCCAATCATGATAGTCACCAAGCCCAAGACACAAGTGCATCACACTAGCTTCCAGGCAACACCTTCCAGCAGCAGTCATCAGCCCAACATTTCCTAGTCAGCTCGAAGATAAACATCTCCCTTTACAAGACAACTTGCATTATGCCAGCCACCTTGAGATGTCCAAGTGCAATGTCACATATTAGGCTTACTCATCACCAACTACTTAGTCCAGGTCATCATGGCCTTTGGAACAGGACCTGCCTGCTGTGAGGCCGACTGTTCCCTCCAGGGAACTCACTCAGTGACAGGTTGATGTTTACAGGGTTCACTTTTGCAAGCACTTCCTCTTTTTTCCACAAATCCACCTCATAGCTTTGTCCAGAATCCTGGACATGAGTCAGAGGAAGCCTGTCCACTGCAGTCTAAGGAGTTCTGAATGAAGAAGAATTGTTTAGACACATAGCTTATACACCACAAGCTTAGCTTGCATTGGGACTATGCAGTCCTTGAATTGCACCCGTTGCCTCTTCTCAATGCAGTCCTGGTACCAATATCCACCAGGACTCAAGTACTGATGTTAATCAACAATTCAGACAGATGTGCCCTGAAAGCCATAGGAAGGTAAACTCTTCTTCCCTTCTGCCCACCACATGGCTATGCTTCTCAGTAAATTCACTTAAAAAATAAATAAATTAGAAATGCAAAGCAAAACATCCTTAGCAAAGATAGTTCTGTCTTAATGCCAAACTGTTTGCACAAGATAGATTTATACATAAAAGGGTGACATTTTGCTCAGGAAACAAAACTTTTTGCCATATTAATATGAAGCATGTCACTCATACTTTGCAACCAAGGCCAAGATATCACTCCCTTAAAACCACAAAACAAATGGAATGAATGTGTATGGGAGGTAATGTTTACATAAAAACACAAAACTACTCAGAAATGTCACTTGTAACAAGTCTTTTTTCAGATTGGAGGGAGAGGATGAACATTCAAATAATCCATATCTTCTGCCATGTCCCAAAATTTAAGGCAAAAACTGCCCTAACGCTTGGATGACCATTCTTCCTTCACAAGTAAGTTTGATATTCAACATAAACAAAACTGCAAGATAACAGTTTCTGCCATACTTATATACTGTACTGCAATTTCTAGTCACTGAGTGCGGACGCACATACTTATGGACTAGCATTGGTATATTGGGAGCAGACTTGAAATTGTGATACAAAAGCTAAATTACTGCAGATGCTGGAAATCTGAAATAAAAACAGAAAATGCTGGAAACACTCAGCAGGTCAGGCAGCATCTGTGGAGAGAGAAACAGAGTTAATGTTCCAGGTCGTTGACCTTTCATCAGAACTGGTGAAATTGCGATGCCTTCTTAAAATGTATGTTCAGGATGTGGGCATCACTGGCACAGCCCGTATTTATTGTCACCCCTAGCTGCCCATGGCAGTTGGATACAATGGAGTGGCTTGCTAGGCAACTTCAGAGGGTAGATAAAAGTCACAAACGTTGGAGTAAGGACATTAGTGAACCAATTGGGCTTTTTATGACAATCAGGCAGCTATTTAATTATTTTTTTAAATTCTCAAACAGCCATGGCGGGATTTGGACAGACTCTGTATGAACAGCCCAGGATTGCTAGTCCAATAACACTACCAATATCTGTGGGATGAAAACAACAAGTACAGATACTGCGCAGAAAACAAAGAGCCACTTTAAAAGACCATTTACGGTGTAATGTCTGCGACTTCAGGGGGGTGACCAAACCACTCAGCAGCTGGAGCTGGCAGAACCCAACCATTAGCTGCAGCCGCCGCCCACCCCAAACAACAACTCCAACCACATCACCACTGGTGACAAGGCAAGGCAATGTCCAGGGGAGGGGATGCCGATCACTGACTCTCGGGTGCGTGTATTGGAAGAACGAGAGGCCGGGACCTGTGACCTGGGCGCAGTCTCCGTTGGGAGGGAAGAGAATCGACACCCCGGGGATTACCATGGTTACTCACCCCCTGAAACCGGCTTCAGCGGCGACACCAGAAGCAGCAGCAGCGGCCAGATGCGGATCTTCCGGATTTGATTGCCAGTCATCTTCCCCCTGCCCCCCTCTCTCGCTGGCACCCGGAACTCGGCTGGCTTGCTTGCTTTCTTTCCTTCCTTCCCCCTTTCCTTTCCTCCTCCTCCCTCGCTCGCTTAAACTTCCTTCTCCATGGCCGCCGCGTCGCTTTTATTCCTTCTCACACGACCGCCGACCAATCAGCCGCTCCCACACATACCGGCGCCGGGTGAAAGCGGCGGACGCCACGTGTCCTCTCTACATAGCTTCTCGCCATTGGGCCTTCCCCGCAGGCACGTCGGAGCGGGCGGCCTATCGGATCTCGCGTCCTCGCCGCCGGTCCCACGCCCCTCCCCTCCCCCCTCCCCCCGCCGCGGGCTCGCGGCGGCCGTAAAGAACGCGCGCGACCAGCAGCAGGTTCAGAGCGAGTCACGAGACCTGGAGGCGGGACGGTTTGAAGTCCCGCCCCCTGGAGGGCGGAGCCAGAGCAGATCCTGGGATGATGCGGGGCTTCTCCGACGTCATCTTCGCTCAAGCCAGGCCGGGGGGTGCGTGGGCGCATGCACACAAAGGCAGCGCCGGGACAGTGGCATCTGATTGGTGGGGGTGGCCGTCAGTCACCATTCTGGGCAATTGACACAGCTCCACCTGTTCAAAGGAGTACTGGCAAAAATGCCACTCTTAAGGACAGCTCAGCCCAAAGGCAATAGAGAACCAGATTTCACCCCCTTTTACGCTACATTTTGTAGCAAGAGTGATTTTTTAGGAAAGAAACTTTTTATGTTGCTTTTCGTCGGCTGCCCCGTGTCCTAACTCGCACCAAGTCCCGTTCACCCATCACCCCTGTGCTCGCTGACCTACATTGTCTCCTGGTCTGGCAAAGCCTCGATTTTAAAATTCTCATCCTTGTTTTCAAATCCCTCCAAGGCCTTTCCCCTCCCTAATACTGTAACCTCCTCCAACCCCACAACCTACTACATTAAAGATGTTATATAAATGCAAGTTGTTGTTGTTCATGTCTACAATGCTTCATTCAACATGTATATTTTGCTGGTAGGTAGGACTGTTCTCCAGTTAGCTAACAGGTATCCTTCATGGCACCACCACTCTGCTAAGGGGAACATATGGACGTGTAAGTTTGAGCGAGGAAGTCATAGAGTCATAACGGCACAGAAGGAAGCCATTCGGCCCATCGAGTCCGTGCCAGCTCTCTGTAGAGCAATCCAGTCAGTCCCATTCCTCCGCTCTATCTCCATAGCCCTGCAAGTTTATTTCCCTCAAGTGCCTATCCAGTCTCCCCTTGAAAACATTGAGTGTCTCCGCTTCCACCACTTCCGTCGGCAGCAAGTTCCAGGTCCTCACCACTTGCTGCGTAAAAAAGTTCTTCCTCACATCCCCCCTATATCTCTTGCCCAAAACCTGAAATCTGTGTCACCTAGTCCTTGTACCATTAACTAATGGAAACAGCCTTTCCCCGTCTAGCCTATCCAAACCCGTCATAATCTTGTACAGCTCTATTAAATCAGCCCTCAACCACCTTTGCTCCAATGAAAACAAATCTAGCTTCTGCAACCTGTCCTTGTAGGTAAGATCTCCCATCCCTGGAACCATTCTGGTAAATCTCCTCTGCACCCTCTCAAGGGCCTTCACATCCTTCCTAAAGTGTGGTGACCAGAACTGGACGCAATACTCCAGTTGTGGCCTAACCAGCACTTTATAAAGGTTCAGCATAACATCTCTACTTTTGTACTCAATACCTCTATTTATGAAGCCCAAGATCCCATATGCTTTCCGAACCACTTTCTCAATATGTCCTGCCAACTTCAGGAACCTATGCACATTAACTCCCAGGTCCCTCTGTCCCTGCACACTCTGTAAAACTGTGCCATTAAGTGTATATTGCCTCTCCCTGTTCCTTCTGCCAAAATGCATCACCTCACACTTCTCTGTATTAAATTCCATCTGCCACTTTTTTGCCCATTCTGCTAGCCATTGTATGTCCTGTTGCAGTCGATTGGTATCATCCTCACTGTTTGCCACACCCCCAAGTTTGGTGTCATTGGCAAATTTAGAAATTCTACTCTGTATTCCAATATCCAGGTCATTTATATATATCAAAAAAGCAGTGGCCCCAGCACTGACCCTTGGGGAACACCACTGTCTACAACCCTCCAGTCTGAAAAACAGCCACTTACCACAACTCGCTGTTTTCTGTCCTTAAGCCAATTCCTTATCCAAGCTGCCACTGACCCACCCATTCCATGAACCTCAATTTTGTTAACCAGCCTTCTATGTGGTACTTTGTCAAACGCCTTCTGAAAATCCATGTAGACAACATCCATTGCATTCCCTTCATCAATCCTCCCTGTTACTTCATCAAAAAATTCAATTAGATTAGTCAAACACGATCTGCCTTTTACAAATCCGTGTTGGCTCTCCTTAATTAGCTAAAAGTTCTCCAAGTGCCCATTAATTTTTTCCTTGATTGTTATTTCTAAAACTTTACCCACCGCTGATGTTAAACTGACCGGCCTGTAGTTACTAGGATTGTCCTTACACCCTTTCTTGAACAATGGTGTCACATTTGCCACTTTCCAATCCTCAGGCACCTCCCCCGCATCTAGGGAAGATTGGAAAATTATGGCAAGCCCTTCCGCTATTTCCTCCCCCAATTTCCTTAACAACCTGGGATGCAAGCCATCTGGACCAGGCGACTTATCCACTCTAAGCATATCCAGCCTTTCTATTACATCCTGTCTATCAATTTTCACCTCTTCCATTACTTCTACCTTTTCCACTTCTACCGATATTTTGTCAGCATCCACATCCTTAGTAAACACCGATACAATGTACTCATTAAGTATTCTAGCCTTGCCCTGCGCCTCTAAACATATATCACCTTCTTTGTCCCTAATAGGCCCCACCCTGCCTCTTACTACCCGCTTACTGTTTACATGCCGGATAAATATTTTTTAAATGGTGAGAAACTTTCAAATGTTGGTGTTCAGAGAGATTTGGGTGTCCTTGTGCAAGAAACACAGAAAGCTAGCATGCAAGTACAGCAAGCAATAGGAAGGCAAATAGCATGTTGGCCTTTATTGCAAGGGGGTTGGAGTATAAGTGTAAGGAAGTCTTGCTACAATTGTACAGGGCCTTGGTGAGACCACACCTGGAGTACTGTGTACAGTTTTGGTCTCCTTATCTAAGGAAGGGTATACTTGCCTTGGAGGCGGTAAAACGAAGGTTCACTAGATTGATTCCTGGGATGAGAGGGCTGTCCTATGATGAGAGATTGTGTCGAATGGGCCTATACTCTCTGGAGTTTAGAAGAATGAGAGGTGATCTCATTGAAACATACAAGATTCTGAAGGGGATTGACAGGGTAGATGATGAGAGGTTGTTTCCCCTGGCTGGAGTGTCTAGAACTAGGGGGCATAGTCTCAGGATAAGGGGTAGGCCATTTAAGACTCAGATGAGGAGGAATTTCTTCTCTCAGAGGGTTGTGAATCTTTGGAATTCTCTGCCCCAGAGAGCTGTGAATGCTGAGTCTTTGAGTATACTCAAGGCTGAGATAGATAGATTTTTGGACTCAAGGGAAATCAAGGGATATGGAGATCGGGCGGGAAAGTGGAGTTGAGGTCGATGATCAGCCACGATCTTATTGAATGGTGAAGCAGACTCGAGGGGCCGTTTGGCCTACTCCTGCACTTATTTCTT
This sequence comes from Squalus acanthias, assembly GCA_030390025.1. Lineage (NCBI taxonomy): Eukaryota > Metazoa > Chordata > Chondrichthyes > Squaliformes > Squalidae > Squalus > Squalus acanthias. Next base: position 22,946,375 of record CM059425.1, read on the forward strand.
AGGTTCTTATGTTCTTATGAAGATTTTTGGGTTCCCTTTTATGTTAACCGCCATTCATAGAAACATAGAAAAATAGGAGCAGGAGTAGGCCATTCGGCCCTTTGAGCCTGCTCCACCATTCAATATGTTCATGGCTGATTCTCTATCTCAATACCATACTCCCGCTCTCTCCCCATACCCCTTGATGCCTTTTGTGTCTAGAAATCTATCTATCTCCTTCTTAAATATATTCAGTGACTTGGCCTCCACAGCCTTCTGTGGTAGAGAATTCCACAGGTTCACCACCCTCTGAGTGAAGAAATTTCTCCTCATCTCAGTCCTAAATATCCTACCCCATATCCTGAGACTGTGACCCCTCGTTCTAGACCCCCCAGCCAGGGGAAACATCCTCCCTGCATCCAGTCTGTCTAGCCCTGTCAGAATTTTATACGTTTCAATGAGATCCCCTCTCATTCTTCTAAACTCTAGTGAATACAGGCCTACTCGACCCAATCTCTCCTCATACGACAGTCCTGCCATCCCAGGAATCAGTCTGGTGAACCTTCGCTGCACTCCTTCTATGGCAAGTATATCCTTTCTTAGGTTAGGAGATCAAAACTGCACACAGTACTCCAGGTGTGGTCTCACCAAGGCCCTGTACAACTGTAGTAAGACATCCTTGCTCCTGTACTCAAATCCTCTTGCAATGAAGGCCAACATAACATTTGCCTTCCTAACTGCTTGCTGCACCTGCATGTTTGCTTTCAGTGACTGGTGTACAAGGACACCCAGGTCCCTTTGTACATCGGCATTTCCCAATCTATCACCATTTAAATAATTCTGTTTTTCCTACCGAAGTGGATAACATCACATTTATCTACGTTATACTGCATCTGCCATGTATTTGCCCACTCACTCAACTTGTCTAAATCACCTTGAAGCCTCTTTGCATCCTCCTCACAACTCACAATCCCACCTAGTTTTGTGTCATCAACAAACTTGGAAATATTACATTTGGATCCCTCATCCAAATCATTGATATATATGAATAGCTGGGGCCCAAGCACTGATCCCTGCGGTACCCCACTAGTCACCGCCTGCCATCCCGAAAAAAAACCCATTTATTCCTACTGTCTGTTTCCTGTCAGTTAACCAATTTTCAATCCATGCCAGTATATTACCCCCAATCCCATGTGCTTTAATTTTGTACACTAACCTCTTATGTGGGACTTTATCAAAGGCCTTCTTAAAATCCAAATACACCACATCCACTGGTTCTCCCTTATCTATTCTACCAGTTACATCCTGAAAAAACTCCAGTAGGTTTGTCAAACATGATTTCCCTTTCATAAATCCATGTTGATTTTGTCTAATCCCGTTGATATTTTCTAAGTGTCCTGTTATCACATCCTTTATAATAGACTCTAGCATTTTCCTCACTACTGACATTGGGCTAACCGATCTGTAGTTCCCTGTTTTCTCTCTAATTCCTTTTTTAAATAGTGGGGTTACATTTGTCACCCTCGAATCTGCAGGAACTGTTCCATAATCTATAGAATTTTGGAAGATGACAACCAATGCATCCACTATTTCCATGGCTACCTCTTTTAGTACTCTGGGTTGCAGATTATCAGGCCCTGGGGATTTATCAGCTTTCAGTCCCATTAATTTCTCCAGCACTATTTTTTAACTAATAGTAATTTCCTTTAATTCCTCCTTCTCACTAGACCCTTGATTCCCTAGCATTTCTGGAAAGTTATTTGTGACTTCTTCCGTGAAGCCAGAACCAAAGTATTTGTTTAATTGCTCTGCCATTTCCTTGTTCTACTCTCATATTCTCTTTTTGCCAATCTTATTTTCATCTTCACTTCCCCGCTCAACTTATTGTATTTGGTCTGGTTCTCCCTTGAAGAATTCACCTGACATTCATCATACGCCCTCTTTTTTTGTTTCATCATCTTTTCTATCTCCCTCGTCATCCAAGGAGCCCTTGCTTTGATTCCCTTACCCTTCCCTCTTGTTGGAATGTACCTAGCCTGTTTTTGGAACATCTCCTCCTTAAAGATCACCCATTGTTCCGTTACAGTTTTTCCTGTCAGTCTTTCGTTCCATTTTACCCTGGCTAGATCCTTTCGCATCCCATTGAAGTTAGCCCTATTCCAGTTTAGAAGTTCCACTCTAGATTGTTCCTTGCTCCTAAAATCATAGAATCATAGAAAGTTACAGCACGGAAGGAGGCCATTTCGGCCCATCGTGTCCGCGCCGGCCAACAAAGAGCTATCCAGCCTAATCCCACTTCCCAGCTCTTGGTCCGTAGCCCTGCAGGTTAGAGCATCCCAAGTGCACATCAAAGTACTTTTTAAATGTGGTTAGGGTTCCTGCCTCTACAAACCTTTCAGGCAGTGAGTTCCAGACCCCCACAACCCTCTGGGTGAAGACATTTCCCCTCAAATCCCCTCTAAACCTTCCCCCAATTACTTTAAATCTGTGCCCCCTGGTTCTTGACCCCTCTGCTAAGGGGAATAGATCCTTTCTATCCACTTTATCTATGCCCCTCATAATTTTATACACCTCAATAAGTTCTCCCCTCAGCCTCCTCTGTTCCAAGGAATACAGACTTTCCAGTCTTTCCTCATAGCTAAGATTCTCTACTCCCGGCAACATCCTTGTAAATCTCCTCTGTACCCTCTCTAGTGCAATCACATCTTTCCTGTAAAGTGGTGACCAGAACTGCACACAGTACTCTAGCTGAGGCCTAACTAGTGTTTTATACAGTTGAAGCATAACCCCCCTACTCTTGTATTCTATGCCACGGCTAATAAAGGCAAGCATTCCGTATGCCTTCTTAACCACCTTATCTACCTGGCCTGCTATCTTCAGGGATCTGTGGACATGCACTCCAAGGTCCCTTTGTCCCTCTACACCACTCAGTGTCCTACCATTTAATGTGTATTCCCTTTCCTTGTTAGCCCTCCCCAAATGCATTACCTCACACTTCTGCGGATTGAATTCCATTTGTCACTGTTCTGCCCACCTGATCAACTTTCGTGATCAGTCTGCCATGCGGGACCTTATCAAAAGCCTTGCTAAAATCCAGATAGACTACATCAAATGCACTACCCTCATCGACCCTTCTTGTTATCTCCTCAAAAAATTCAATCAAGTTTATCAGACACGACCTTCCCTAAACAAATCCGTGCTGACTATCCTTGATTAATCCGTGTCTTTCTAAATGAAGATTTATCCTGTCCTTCAGAATTCTTTCCAATAAGTTTCCCACCACCGAGGTTTGGCTGACTGGTCTATAATTACTCGGTCTATCCTTTACTCCCGTTTTAAACAAGGGTACCACATTAGCAGTCCTCCAGTCCTCCGGCACCACACCTGAAGCCAGAGAGGATTGAAAAATGATGGTCAGGGCCTTTGCTATTTCCTCTTTTGCTTCACTTAACAGCCTGGGATACATTTCATCCGGGCCTGGGGATTTATCCACTTTTAAAGCTGCTAAACCCCTTAATACTTCCTCTCTCATTGCTAATCTAAATCTTATGATACGATAATCACTCATGCTCAAGTGTTCTCCCACAGACACTTGGTCGACCTGGCCCACCTCATTACCCAGCATCAGATCCAGCAATGCCACCTTCCTAGTTAGGCCAAGAACATACTGATGAAGGAAATTCTCCTGAACACATTTCAGAAATTCCTCCCCCTCCTTTCCCTTTACCCTAGCATTATCCCAATCAATATTTGGGTAATTAAAGTCCCCCAATATCCCCACTCTATAGCTCTTGCATATCTCTGTGATTTCCCTGCAGATTTGCTCCTCTACTTCCCTCTCGCTATTTGGAGGCCTGTAGAATACCCCCAATAGCGTGATCATACCCTTTTTGCTCCTCAACTCAACCCAAATTGATTCTGTCCTTGTCCCCTCAAGAATATCCTCCCTTTCTGTAGGGGGTGATGGTTTGTGTCAGCTTCACCTCTGACTTCTGAGCGGTTCGAATCGCTCCCACTCCCTTGGTTCTAGACCTTGGACTTATTTGGGGGTTGTGATAAAAGTGCAACAGACAACTGGTTTTGATGCAAGAACTTTTGTTCTTTATTCAAGAGAGTAAAACACAACCCAAAACACTCTTAACACTCTAATAAAATGGGGAACACTTCAGTACATACGAGGGAAATCACATTAGAAGAATACCTCAGCCCTCCCAATCCCACTTTACTAGCTAAGTTGGGCTCTAGAGAACCAGGAATAATGCTCACCAAACGAATCCTTGACAGTTGAGATGGTTTGCGGTTTTGGGGTTCGCTGGATTGGATTGGGTGAGTACCCACTTTTCCTTGGTTAGAGGTAGGGTTTAGAGTCTTTTAAGTAAAAAGTTTCGTAAGGCCCTTGTTGCCGCGAGGTGTCCGATGGTCACTGAGGCGGTCGCTCTGGTCTCTTCTTGCGTGTCGGCCTATTTCTGGAGCTGTTGGCCTTCTTTGTTGAACTTCCTTCTGTTGCCCCCTCGCCTTGTTGAACTGTCTTCTTCAGAGCTATGGAACTGCCTTCTTGCAGAACTGTGGAACTGCCTTCTGCCTGCTTGTTGAACTTGTTTCTGTTGAACTGTGTAACTGTACTGGAGAACTCAAACTTGAACTGTTGAGAACGGACCTTTAATTATACCCATTGAAGCTTCCTTATCTGCATGCCAAATCAAATCCCGGTCATTGTAAGATTTTGGAGGGCTCGTTAACAGTAACTAGTTTGTAAATATGTGAAGTGGTTTCGGGATAGCTCCATCCTGTCAATCTGTTGTTTAATTGTAGTTGAATTGTCCTCATGTTTTGGGTTTCTTGACTGGGCCGAGGATTTCTATAGAGTAGGCCGAAGTAATCTGTTTTATGCATGTCTTTAATGGGCTCTGTAAATTTGGGTGGAGACTGTTTTTCCTCAGGTATTGTTAGGATATTAATGTCTGCTAAGGACCGATTTAACTCCAAGCGAGGTCATGCGATTCCCCAGACAGTTCCCATTAACTCCAATATCCAAACTGTCTTTACAGAGGTTGATTCCACCTTCCTTTACAGCCTTTTCTCCCTTACAAGTCCAGACATGTCTTTTAAAATACCAAATCTCGGTTTTTGCACTAAAATGTCCTTCAGTTAAGCCCAATGCATTTCACCACCTGTAATAGTTAGAAAAAGAGTCCAAAGTCTTTTTCCTTAGGGGTTGTCTTCGAGTTTTGGGGGATCTGTGAATTTTGAGAATCTTACATTTCCAACACTACAATGTCTTCCTTAATCAGCACTGCCACCCCACTTCCCTTTTTTCCTTCCCTATCTTTTCTCAACACCTTATACCCTTGAATATTAAGTGCCCAGTCCTCGCCGTTTTTAAGCCACATTTCCGTTATTGCCACATCATATTGCCACACAGCTAATTGTGCTTGTAGCTCAGCAACCTTATTCACCACAGTTTGTGCATTTATGTACATGCATTCTAAACCCATTTTTGAATTTTTAGTCTTTCTTAGTCTGCTCCTATCTAATATGGTACTACTTCCGCCTCTAGTACTACTTCTCTAGTACTATCCAACACACTTACTCTTTTATGCACCTTATTCCTCTTTTCTACTCCTATATGCTGGTGCCCATTCCCCTGCCAAGCTAGTTTAACCTAGTGTGTAGGAGGGAGGAAGCCTGTACGAGAGAGGGGGATATGGTAGCATAGTAATCCAGAGGCCTGAACTAATGATCCGGAGACGAGTTCAAATCCCACCACAGCAGCTGGGGAATTTAAATTTGGTTAATTAAATAAATCTGGAATTAAAAGCTAGTATCAGTAATGGCGACCATGAAACTACTGGATTGTTGTAAAAACCCATGTGGATCACTAATATTCTTGAGGGAAGGAACTTTGCCATCCTATATGTGACTGCAGACCAATGTGGTTGACTCTTAACTGCCCTCTGAAATGGCCTAGCAAGCAACTCAGTTGTGTAAGGCTCACCACCACCTTCTCAAGGGTAATTAGGGATGCTTGCCAGTGATGCCAGCCCACATCCCATGAATATTTTTTTTTTTTTATAAAGAGTAAAGCCAGATCTAGCAGCCCAAAACTGGGCATCCATGAGGTGCTGAACAGTGGAAGATGTGTATAGCAACACAATCTGTATCAAGGCCTGACTCACCCCTTACTCTTCTGTCACCATCAAGCCAGGAGACCACCCGTGGTTCAATGCATAGTGTATCTGTCTTTCGGATGAGACTTTAAATCGAGGCCCCATCTGCTCTCTCAGGTGGACATACAAGATCCCATGGCACTATTTGAAGAAGAGCAGGAGAGTTCTCCCGGTGCATGGTGAATACTCACCACTCGCGTGGATGGGTGCAGTTGCAATGACATTCAAGAAGCTCAACACCATCCAGGAAAGCAGTCCATTTGATTGGATTCAATATCCACCCTCTCTGCCACTGGTGCACTGTGGCTACAGTTTGCACAACCTATAGGATGCACTGTAACATCTCACCAAGCTTACTATGATGGCACCTCTCTTGCACTGCCAAGTAGATCAAGAGCAGCAATGTCGAGGGAACATCATTGCTTCCAGGTTCCCCTCCGTGTCATGCACCATCCTGATTTGGGCATATATCGTGTTCCTTCATCATTGCTGGGTCAATATTTTGGAATTCCTTACATAGTTACTTTGTGGGAGCATGTACACCCCAAGCACTGCAACGGTTCAAGGAGTCTCACTACCACCAGGGGTAGGCAATAAATGTGGCTTAGCCAGCGTCATCCACATCTCGAGAATAATGAACTGATCTGGGATTCGTTCAGTACCTGGCTCACTGGTACTTTATACTGTACCTCTCGTTCCTTAAAACCTGCCTCTTTGACCAAGCTTTTGGTCACCTGTCCTAATACCTCCTTACGTGGCTTGGTCAATGCTATGGTGAAGTGCCTTAAGATGTTTTACTATGTTAAAGGAGCTATATAAATGTTGTTGTCACACTTTGAATAAAATCTTCCTCGTAAACTGATCCCATGTGTTTGGTACTTTAATATGGAAGAAATACGAAAGGAAGGAAAGTAAACTAGTTATGTATAAGAAGGCAAGAGAAAGAGAGAGTATGGTATGTCTATGTTTTACTACAGAGGAAGGTAATTATGGGAGAAAGTACTTTCAAAGTAAAACTACTCCATAGAAAGAAAGACTTGCATTTATATAGCGCCTTTCACGACCACCAGATGTCTCAACCTGCTTTACAGCCAATGAAGTACTTTTGAAGTGTAGTCACTGTTGCCATGTAGAAAATGCGGAAGCCAATTTGCGCACAGCAAGCTCCCACATCTATTTAAAGGGGCATCATTAGGGTGAGTGATTTGTTATGATGCAGTGTCATATGACAGATATGCTGATTTTCATCCAGCACCACTGTGCCCATCCCCAGTTTTTTCCTTTGCTGGCAATTTACATTTTATCAGCAGTTTGTTTTAAGTGCTGTTGGGCCTCTTCCAACCCTTCCAGGAGTGAAGGTGGCTTCCAATTGGTTATTGTAACAATGTGTTTTACAATTGCCAAGAGCTCAGCTCACACTGTTCAAAATTTGTTTGAGTTACGATGTTACAGAGCACATGTAAAATCAAAGGCAATCAATCTTTTTTCTGCAAGAAACTAATTGTAGATATACCTGGGATTGAACCCAAAAACAAAACAAAAATCACCATCTAAACATTTGAACAATACCAATCAATTTTTATGTAAAATAACGTGGGAGCCAATTCTGGGAGTAATTAATGTGCTGGATTTAAGAGCACCTGTTACAGTAAATGCTGGTCTTAAAGACGCAACAGGTTCCGCTAGCTTGCCAGCACTAATTCAAATTCTAAATTAAACTGTGCCAATGTGCTGAGTGCTCGTCCACTGCACAGCCAGCTGAAATTTGCTCAGTGTAAGCTCGAGGAACAGCACAGAGCAGTCTGCACAGAGCGGGATTAAAACGGAGTGCACTTAAACAGAGTGGGCTCGATTTTAATGGACCTCAGAGGGCGGGTTTGGAGGTGGGTCGGCAGCAACAAAAAATGTTTTTAAAAAATCGGAAAAATTGCCGGTTGGCTGCGAACCCGCTTCCATCCCGCCCCCACGCTAATTTCATAAGTGTCGGGTCAGCCACTCCCGAAATGACCAGACACCAAATGATGGGACAGGCAGTTAAGGCAGTTAACAGCCTGTTAAGTGCCTTGCTAATCCTATTTTAATCTGCGATTCCGATTTTGGTGCTTTTGGCTCCTGTTTCCCGTCTTCTGAGGAAACACGGCAGCTGCAATGAGTCGGGTTTCTCGAGGACATGATTTGTTGTGAATTGCTGCAGCCGCTTAAAAGCACTCCTGCAACATGGCTGACATTCAAATGCCACAACTTTGTTGTTAGAGGTTTGGGCTAAGATTTTGCAACTCTACTGACCTTGTGACTGTTCAAGCTGACAGCCATCTGCAGTGTGACCTGATTGGAATAATCTCAGGCCACTTTGACTGTGCGCTTGCAAGCTTCTTGCCTCAACTGAAATCTATAGCAATGGTATGGGAACCATTTATATCCTCTCATCCTGGTCATCAGATTCGGCGGAAGAGCAGCCGCGGCAGCACCATAACCAGCCACAACTGCAGCACCAGCAGCGCCAACCGCCTCCTCACCCATCTAATGATGTACAGGGCAGAGGGCGTCAGCCCTGGGCTGCACCTCGCTGCAGGAGATACCCCCAACACAGGGTTTACAGGCAGAGGATCAGCTTCCTCAGCATGACTGAGCAGCAGTGCCAAAGGAGGCTGAGACTTTCAAGAGAGGTAGTCGCTGACATCTGCGCAATGCTGCACCAACATCTGGAGCCCAGAGGAGCAGGTGGACACTCCTTACCAGTGAATATCAAAGTCACCACCGCACTCAACTTCTTTGCTTCGGGCTCCTTCTAGGGATCAGCTGCAGACATCAGCGGCATCTCCCAGTCGGCTGCACACACCTGCATCACGCAGGTCACCGATGCCCTCTTTGCAAAGGCCCACAATTATATCCACTTCTCTGCGGATGACCCAAGTGTGATCGCGCATGTGGTTGGCTTTGCCAATATGGCAGGCTTGCCAATAGTGCAGGGCATCATAGACTGCACACATGTAGCCATTACGGCCCCCATCACAACCCAGCTGTATTTGTCAACCGCAAGGGATTCCACTCCCTGAACGTCCAACTGGTGTGTAACCACAGGAAGATAATCATGCATGTTTGCGTTAAGTACCCTGGCAGTTGCCATGACTTCTTCATCCTACATCAGTCTACTGTGCCTCAGCTCTTCCATCCGCCAACCCAACTTTCCGGATGGCTGCTTGGCGACAAGGGCTATCCCCTGAAAAAGTGGCTTATGACACCGATGAGGAGGCCAACAAATGAGTCTGAGGAGCGCTACAATCTGAGTCACTTATCCACCAGAAACATCATCGAGCAAACCATCAGCTTGCTCAAAATGCGCTTCCGATGCCTGGACAGATCTGGTGGAGCCCTGCAGTATGCACCAGCCAGGGTGGCCAGAATCATTGTGGTCTGCTGTGCCATGCACAACATCGCAGAACAGTGCGGTTTAGTGCTGCCGGATGAACATGTGGCTCAGCACACACACTCCTCGGAAGAAGAGGAAGAGGACGGGGAGGACGAGGAGGAGCATGAGGAGGAGGATGGGGAGCCATGCGTTGCAGGGCCGGATGTGGCCAATGCAGCCGTACGCGACCACATTGCTGGCCTGTAGGGGGTGGTGGTGGTGGGGGTCAGCCTTACCCCTGACTCAGTGAGCGGTTCGAATCGCTCCCACGCCCCAGGTTCAGACCTTGGACTTATTTAGGGGTTGTGAATAAAGATGCAGTAGACAACAGGTTCCGATGAAAGAATTTTGACTTTTATTAAAAGAAAAAGGTAACAAACTTAAAACACACTTCACACTTAAACAGGTTGGGGAACACACAGTACAGGCGAGGGAGAATGACAATATACAAAACCCTTATCCCTCCCAAGAATCCCACTATCTAGCTAGGTTTTGGTTTCAGGAGATCAGGGATAATGCTCAGCAAACAGGGGTTTTAACAGTGCGAAATCCAGCCAGGTAAGTTGATGGTGGTCCGGTCGTCGAATGTCTTCCTGGAACGTGCTGCTCCTGGAACAGGGCAGAGCGGGAGAGTCCGGAGAGAGAGAGAGCCTCTTGGGGAATTCCTTGGGGTATTATACATGTTCAGCTCCTTTGTTCTTTTCTTCGCTCCCAGAACCTCTTACTAAAAATGGTTTTGTGCTGAAGTGATTGGTTTCAGTTGAGGCCTGTTCATTCCATTGTCTTGGTTCCTTGCAGGCTTGTTAAGTTTTGATGGCCCTTCAACTATGCTAAACCAAATCAAATCCGGGTCATGAAAGACCTCGTTACCAGTAATGTCTTTTTACTGAATGTCAAATGGCTTGCGTCCTGTCGATCTGTTGTTTTATTGGAGTTTGCATTGTCCTCATGTTTTGGGTTTCTTGCTGGGCCTAGCACTCCTATCTTTATGCGTCTCTTTAATGGGTTGTGTGTTTTGGGTGGGGCGGCCTTCTCCCAGGGCCTATTGTCCAAATGTTAATGTTTGCTGGGGCTTGAATTCCCAGACAATGCAATACCCAAAACTGCTATTTACAGAGGTTGATCCCACGTGCTGTGCAGCCCCCTCTTCCTTACATGTCCAGACATGTTCTTTTAAAATGCCAAAGCTTGGTTTTGGTCTTAAATTCCTTATTTTTATCACTCTGGGGTAGTTCCAAAGTCCTTTTTCCCTTAGATTTTGGGGATCTGCAAATTTTGGAAACTTTACAGGCCATCTGGCAAGGGAAGCACTCATCCATGCCAAATTCGCGTAAGCTTATGCTTCAAACACAGGTGGCTGGCAGATGGAGATGAATAGAAGGCTGACATTCTCAAAACCTCAAGCATCATCTGTCCAATAAACGGTGGTTTCCGCTCACTCTCACCACCATCATTATATATGGAATTAGCCCTGAGCCCTCACTCTTGAACTTCAATTTCCCAGAACACATAGGCCAGAACCTCAACTCTTTGCCATCACTTTTGTTTAATTACATCACAAAAGGATGACACTCGATATTTAACAACACTATAAAACACCCAAGTGATTACCCTCGTGACTATTTGTGCTTTAACTTCCTCTTACGCGTGCTCCCACGTGGGGTGCTTTCCCTGTGGCTTCAGCAGATGTAGAGGCACCTTGCTCACTTTGGTGCTGCCCCTGCTTAGACGTCTTTGGCGGGCGTTCTCTGGGTTTGGGAGCCTGGGAGGGCTCCTCCACAGTCTGCTCTTCCTGCGGCTGTGCAGGGGCTGAGACGGCCATCTCAGTTGGGTGAGGAACCTGGGGCTCCGACCGAGGGCTCCGCAGTGGCATGGTCATGTGAGTGCTTGGAGAGGAGCCCCCACTTCCTTGTTGTCTGCCACCAACCTCCCTCTCATGGGTCGCCCGCACTTCACTGCTAGCAAGTGGCTGGAGAGCACCTTGCTGCACATCAGGAGGACCATGAGGACCACAGGGAAAGCACCACGTAGGAGCACGCATAAGAGGAAGTTAAAGCACAAATAGTCACGAGGGTAGTCACTTGGGTGTTTTATAGTGTTGCTAAATATCGAGTGTCATCGTTTTGTGATGTAATTAAACAAAAGTGATGGCAAAGTGTTGAGGACCTAGCCTATGTGTTCTGGGAAATGGAAGTTCAAGAGTGAGGGGACGTCCATGTACCTCTGGTGTCTCTCCTCAATAGATGCCCATCTATCCGCCATAGCAGACCATCTATTTAGAAGAGTCACCATGCTCTGTTGAGTCTGGCGACTTATGTCCTCCAAGGAGGTTGCCACCCTTTCCATGGCGGCACGTTCATGCGCTATTGCCTCCACAAAGGCAGTGCTCGTGTTAGAGATGGACTCCTCCATTCTCTCCACACTCGCAGTTACCCTGGATGCAAACTCTGTCAGAGACTCCTGTACTTGTTCCTGCACCGCTCTCTTTCTGCATGGCCCCAGAGGCACAGCGTCTACATGCAGCTGAGCTGAGCTAGGAGAGTCCTGCGACCTCCGACGAGGACTCTCCACTACTGTCACTGTCTCCAGCATCTGCTGATGCTCACTTGTGAGCTGTGATACACCAGGTGACAACACCGAGGTGTGCATATCTGCGCTGGTGCTGGGTGCGCTGAGTCCTGGTGACGCTGCTCCCTCTGAGGCTGCAGGTTCCTCTGAGGATTCCTCTGGCTCTTCCTCCTGGACAGTGGAGAGGGGGGCTCTCGATGGTCCTGTGGGAGAGTAAAGGCATGAGTTAGACATCAGATTTGGAGGTATTAGACACATCCTATTGTGCAGATGATCAGAAGTCAATCTCTATGAGCAACAAATGCCATTGCAGTCAATCATGAATTGTAAATGCGAGGGATAAAAATGCATTCTGTCACCAGCTTCCTCTAGTGCGCCCGTCTCTCCTTCCCCCACTTCCAGCTCCTCCCATGATGTCGCGAACAGCCTCCTCAGCATGAGTTAATGTGCCGAGTGATGGTGTGCCTCCTCCTGTCTTGGCTCTCTCCCTCTTATTATGGGCTATCTTTTCCTGTAAGGAAGGACACAAGTGGAGTTTCAGCGAGAGTGATGGAGTGAGTGTGAAGAATCCATAAGGTAGAATCTTAGAGGGAGGCCAGGATGGAGTGAGGTGGCAAGAGGAAGGAGCCTCCCTGTGCGTTGTTAGTTGTTGTCATTGCATGACAGTGAGAGCGAGTGTGAGGGCTGCATAGCAGGATAGCAAAGTGATTCAGTACAGAGAGAGAGAGATAGAGAGGTAAGGGTGCAAGGGAAGTAAGGGTAAGGTGGGATGTGGAGGAGCAGGCTGACAATGCAGAGTGCTGGTGATGAGAAGGGACAAAATTGAGAGGTCGCACAACACCAGGTTATAGTCCAACAGTTTTATTTGAAATCACAAGCATTCGGAGCTATCGATTTGCTCCTTCCTCAGGTGAAGGAAGGAGCAAATCGATAGCTCCGAATGCTTGTGATTTCAAATAAAACTGTTGGACTATAACCTGGTGTTGTGCGACCTCTCAATTTTGTCCACCCCAGTCCAACACCGGCATCTCCGCATGATGAGAAGGGAAGCAGAGAGAAGGTCACTTTTGATGTTCGGACAAGATCATTGAAGTGTTTGCGGCACTGGAGCCAGGTGTGTCCACACAGCGACCTTGCGCTGACCTCCTCAGCTATCTCCAGCCAGGCTGCCGTCGTCTGTTGAGGAGGCTTCCTGCGGCCATCGGCAGGAAACAGAATGTCCCTGCGCCCTCTTACTTCCTCTACAAGAGCTTGCAGGGAGGCATCATTGAATCTCGGAGCAGCCTTCTTGCCTGTGGCAGCACTCATGGTGATCCTGGCCCTTTCCAGCAGCAATGAGTAATGAGAGGTTGAGGCTACAGGGAGCCCTTAAAAACAAGTGCAGCAGAGACCTCATCAGTGCAGACCAACAGACCTGCTCCAACTCATTGCAGCAGGCAGCACACACGACGGGACTAATTGGTCCAATTAAATCAAAATGGGACACCAGGAGCGGCTGACACCAGCAGCGGGTCCAAAACCTGCCCACCAGGCAACCCGACTCCATCCCGCCCCCTCCATTAAAATCAAGGCCAGTGTTTTATTTGGGAATTTGGAAAGAGTGGGAATTCGGAGAAGAGAGGGAAGGAGTTGCTGCTTTTTGCCTACACTACTTGTAGTGGTTTATGTTACAGGTAGATATTTAATTTCAGTACCCATAACTTAATTTAGATCAAGTAAGTAGTCAAGAAACTACACGGTAAACTATGTTATCTAATTACAAATTTAATTAAATAAAACAATGTCATATAGGGATGGCAGTGCAGGTGGTGTGCCGCAACTGCAGCATGTGGGAGTTTGTGGAGAGCATTGTGATCCCGGACAACCATGTTTGCAGTAAGTGCCTGCATCTTGAGGAACTTCAGCTCAGAGTTTTTGAGCTGGAGTCTGAGGTGCAGACATGAGGGGCATCAGGGATGGGGAGAGTTACCTGGACACTTTGATCCAGGAGACAGCCACACCCCTTAGGTTAGGTAGTGGTACAGGTCTGGTTAGTGGTCAGGGACAGGAGGGTGTGACTGCTGCTCAGGCAGGTTAGGGAACCCCAGGTACAGTGCTGGAGGAGCCTCAGCCTTTGCCCTTGTCCAACAGTGAGAAGTCGCACAACACCAGGTTATAGTCCAACAGATTTATTTAATTTTACAAGCTTTCGGAGCTGTCGCTCCTTCGTCAGGTAAGTTAGCAATGAGAGAATCTCCCAGAATTCACAATTTAAACCCAGACAAAATCTATTCACATTATTCGCTACAACAAAGAGCACAGCCAAGACAATGAGATGTGTCCCAGGGGGTCCAACGTGTCAAACCACCTGCTGGCTGCATATCCTGTCAATTTGTGTTCTTGCCTTTTTAAAAAAAAAAACCAAAAAAACCCCAAAAAAACAAAAAAAACACCTGGGAAGACCGGCCATGATGTCAAGTCACGTTCTGTATCGTGACATGAACCCGATATCGCGATTGAGGCCATCCTCATGAGTGCGGAACTTGGCTATCAGTTTCTGCTCTATGATTTTGCACTGTCGTGTATCTCGAAGGCCGCCTTGGAGAACGCTTACCCGCAGATCCGAGGCTGAATGCCCCTGGCTGCTGAAGTGTTCCCTTCAGTGAACACTTCAGCAGCCAGGGGCATTCAGCCTCGGATCTGCGGGTAAGCGTTCTCCAAGGCGGCCTTCGAGATACACGACAGCGCAAAATCATAGAGCAGAAACTGATAGCCAAGTTCCGCACTCATGAGGATGGCCTCAATCGCGATATCGGGTTCATGTCACGATACAGAACGTGACTTGACATCATGGCCGGTCTTCCCAGGTGTTTTTTTTGTTGGTTTTTTTTGGGGTTTTTTTTAAAAAAAAGGCAAGAACACAAATTGACAGGATATGCAGCCAGCAGGTGGTTTGACACGTTGGACCCCCTGGGACACATCTCATTGTCTTGGCTGTGCTCTTTGTTGTAGCGAATAATGTGAATAGATTTTGTCTGGGTTTAAATTGTGAATTCTGGGAGATTCTCTCATTGCTAACTTACCTGACGAAGGAGCGACAGCTCCGAAAGCTTGTAAAATTAAATAAATCTGTTGGACTATAACCTGGTGTTGTGCGACTTCTCATTTTTGTCCACCCCAGTCCAACGCCGGCATCTCAAGTGGGGGAGTGAAAGGGAATGTAGTTGTGGTAGGGGACAGTATAGTCAGAGGGATAGATACTGTTCTCTGCAGCCGTGACCAAGAGTTCCGAAGGTTGTGTTGCCTGCCCAGTGCCAGGGTTAAAGACATCTCCTCGCGCCTGGAGGAGAACTTGGAGTGGGAGGGGGAGGATCCAGTTGTCGTGGTCTATGTAGGAACCAACGACATAGGTAGAACGAGGAATGAGGTTCTGCTGAGGGAGTTTGAGGAGCTAGGATCCAAATTAAAAAGCAGAACCTCAAAAGGTAATAATCTCTGGGTTGTTACCTGAGCCATGCGCAAATTGGCATAGGGACAAACAGATTAGAGGTTTAATTGCGTGGCTCAAAGAGTGGTGTGGGAGGAAGGGGTTTCAGTTCATGGGGCACTGGCACCAGTACTGGGGAAAGAGGGAGCTGTTCCGTTGGGACAGGCTCCACTTAAACCAGGCTGGGACCAGTGTCCTGGCGAACCGAATAACTAGGGCAGTAGACAGGGTGTCAAACTAATGAAGGGGGGGGTGGAAGGATTCAGGAAAGAGTAAATTTAAAAGCAGTGAGAGAAATGTCAAGGCTCTAGAGCAGAGTAGAGTTTTGGGTAAAAATACGCAGAGTGGGTCAGGAAGGGGCAGAGAGAGTAACAAAGATAATAAGGTGACATCAGGGAAAAAAAGAAATAAGTCAAAGCTAAGGGCACTATATCTGAATGAACGAAGCATTCGCAACAAAATAGATGAATTAACAGCGCAGATAGAAATTAACATGTTTGATCTAATAGCCATAACGGAGACGTGGTTGCAAAGTGGCCAAGGTAGCAAATGTAACCCCACAATTTAAGAAAGGAGGGAGAGAGAAAACGGGGAACTACAGACCAGTTAGCCTGACATCAGTAGTAGGGGAAATGCTAGAATTATTAAGGACATGGTAACAGGGCACTTAGAAAATAATAATAGGATTGGGCAGAGTCAACATGGATTTATGAAAGGGAAATCATGTTTGACGAATCTGTTAGAGCTTTTTGAGGTTGTAACTAGCAGAATAGATAAGGGGGAACCAGTGGATGTGGTGTATTTGGATTTTCAGAAGGCATTCGATAAGATGCCACACAAGAGGTTATTAAACAAAATTAGGGCTCATGGGATTGGGGGTAATATACTTGCATGGATTGAGGATTGGTTAACGGACAGAAAACAGAGAATAGGAATAAACGGGTCATTTTCGGGTTGGCAGGCTGTAACTAGTGGGGTACCGCAAGGATCCGTGCTTGGGCCTTAACTAATCACAATCTACATCAATGATTTGGATGAGGGGACCAAATGTAATATATCCAAGTTTGCTGATGATACAAAGCTAGGTAGGAATGTAAGTTGTAAGGAGGATGCAAAGAGGCTTCAAGGGGATATAGATAAGCTAAGTGAGTGGGCAAGAACAAGGCAAATTAAATATAATGTGTAGAAATGTGAAGTTATCCACTTTGGTAGGAAAAATAGAAAAGCAGAGTATTTTTTAAATGGTGAGAGATTGGGAAATGTTGGTGTTCAGAGGGACCTGGGTGTTCTTGTACACGAATCACTGAAAGTTAACATGCAGGTACAGCAAGCAATTAG
Organism: Squalus acanthias; assembly: GCA_030390025.1. Classification (NCBI taxonomy): domain Eukaryota; kingdom Metazoa; phylum Chordata; class Chondrichthyes; order Squaliformes; family Squalidae; genus Squalus; species Squalus acanthias. The sequence continues at coordinate 22,963,302 of CM059425.1, forward strand.
GAAAGCAAATGGTATGTTGGCGTTTATTACAGGAGGATTTGAGTATAAGAGTAAAGATGTCTTACTGCAATTATATAGGGCCCTGGTGAGATCACACCTGGAGTATTGTGTACAGTTTTGGTCTCCTTACCCAAGGAATGGATATACTTGCCATAGAGAGAGTGCGACAAAGGTTCACCAGACTGATTCCTGGGATGGGGGGGATTGTCCTATGAGGAGAGATTGAGTAGACTAGGCCTATATTCTCTAGAGTTTGGAATAATGAGAGGTGATCTAATTGAAACATACAAAATTCTTACAGGGCTTGACAGGGTAGATGCAGGGAGGATGTTTCCCCTGGCTGGGGAGTCTAGAACCGGGGGTCACAGTCTCAGAATAAGGGGTCGACCATTTAGGACTGATATGAGGAGAAATTTCTTCACTCAGAGGGTGGTGAATCTTTGGAATTCTCTACCCCAGAGGGCTGTGGAGGCTCAGTCGTTGAGTATATTCAAGACAGAGATGGATAGATTTTTGAATATTAAGGGAATCAAGGGATATGGTGATAGAGCAGGAAAGTGGAGTTGAGGTCGAGGATCAGCCATGATCTTATTGAATGGCGGAGCAGGCTCGAGGGGCCAAATAGCCTACTCCTGTTCCTAGTTCTTATGTTCTATTAGGCACTTTACAACCTACCAGACTCAACACTGAGTTCAACAATTTCAGATCATAACCACTATCCCCATTTTTTCGGACGGCAGCTGTTGTTGATGATTTTGATATTCCCATTTTCACCTCCTCCAGATCCATCTTTTGTTCTTTACTTGTCCCATTACCATCTCCTTTCAGCTTGCATCATCATCCCTTTTGTCATTTAATCTCTCCTGCCTTCCACCCTATCACAGACCTTTCCTTGTGTTCTTTCCTCCCCTCCCCCCACTTTTCCTGCCCCTGCACTTGCTTAAAATCTGTTACATTTCTAACCTTTTCCAGTTCTGACGAAAGGTCATCGACCTGAAACGTTAACTCTGTTTCTCACTCCACAGATGCTGCCTGACCTGCTGAGTATTTCCAGTACTTTCTGTTTTTATTACAGCTGAAATTTGCTTCAGTCTTAGGTTGGTCTAGACAGAGAACATCAGAAAATTCAGAGCAATAAATGGCCTTTCATCTCATTAAGCCTGCTCCATCCACACTCCATGCATAACTTGGGAAATTGGGACTATTTCCATTGTGGTAGAGAAGGCTCTGAGGCGATTTAAGAGAAGATTTTTTTAAATTATGAAGATTTGAATAGAGAAAGACTATCTCCTTTGGTTTTGGAGTCTGTGAATTTTGAATTGTCACTAAGAGAGTGAAGAGAGGGGTTAGTAGAAATTTCTTTACGCAGAGGGTTGTTGGAGCATGGAATGTTTTACCAGTCGAGTGCTTGAGGCAGATGCCTTTGCATCTTTTAAGGGAAAATTGGCTAAGTTTGCAGCAGAGGATGGTGCAGGGCTATGGGGAGAGTGCTGGGTAGCGTGATTAGCTTTAGATTGTTTTCTTCTTCTTCTTAGGCAGTCCCTCAGAACCGAGGATGACTTGCTTCCACATTAAAAATGAGTTCTCAGGTGACTGATGAGTCCAATGTGGGACCTACAGTCTCTGTCACAGGTGGGGCAGATGGTGGTTGAAGGGGCAGGTGGGTGGGGTGCTTGGGTTGACGTGCGCTCCTTGCGCTGCCTGCGCTTGGTTTCCGCTTGCTCCCGGCGAAGAGACTCGAGGTATTCAGCGCCTTCCCGGATGCTTCTCCTCCACTTTGTGCGGTCTTGGGCCAGGGATTCCCAGGTGTCGGTGGGGATGTTACACTTTTTCAAGGAGGCTTTGAGGGTGTCCTTGAAGCGTTTCCTCTGCCCACCTGGGGCTCTCTTGCCGTGCTGGAACTCCGAGTAGAGCGCTTGTTTTGGGAGTCTCGTATGGGGCATGCGGACAATGTGACCCATCCATCGAAGTTGATCGAGCGTGGTCAAAGCTTCGATGCTGGGGATGTTGGCCTGAGCAAGAACACTGACATTGGTGCGCCTATTCTGCCAATGGATTTGCAGGATCTTGCGGAGGCAGCGTTGGTGGTACCTCTCCAGTGCTTTGAGGTGCCTGCTGTACATGGTCCATGTCTCTGAGGCATACAGTAGGGTGGGTATCACTGCTGCTCTGTAGACCATGAGCTTAGTGCCGGGTTTGAGGTCCTGGTCTTCAAACACTCTCTTCCTCAGGCGACCGAAGGCTGCACTGGCGCACTGAAGGCGGTGTTGGACTTCGTCGTCGACGTCTGCCCTTGTTGACAGTAGGCTCCCGAGGTATGGAAAGTGGTCCACGTTGTCCAAGGCCTGGTCATGGATTTTGATAATCGGGGGGCAGTACTGTGTGGCGGGGGCAGGTTGGTAGAGGACCTTTGTGTTACGGATGTTTAGTATAAGGCCCATGCTCTCGTACGCTTCAGTGAAGGTGTTGACGATGGTTTGGAGATTGTTTTAGCGAAGAGCTGGCACACACAACAAAGGGCTGAATGGCCTCCTGTGCTGTAAACTTCAATGGTAATTATTCTGTGAGGGATTTCTCTCCCTTACCATCTGCTCATGCCCTACTTTAGGAAATATTGCAGGTAATTTTCACCGCATGGGCAGTAAACTGGCAGAGCAGATTGGAGTGCCCGTTCAGTATAGAACTCGCCCAATTTTCATTTCGGGTTCTATAACAGTTGAGTGATCCACTCCATCAGTTTACTACCCAAATGGTCAAGATGAAATTGACTCCCGTTGATTTCCTTCCCTGAATAAAGCTCAAGCAATACTGTTGAATAAAAATCTCTATAACCCTTAATCCTGCTTTTCAACCGGCAATGATCCACAATTAAATTCCTTCTCTGGAAGATTGACTGGAATTTTAATTTGGAGGCGGGTAGGGAGTGTTGGGGCTGGAAATTTGTTGGGAAACCCGGAAGAATGGGTTTCCCGCAGGCCCTGCCAAATTTAACGGCAGGGCTTGATTAGCATTTCCAATCACTGATTCCCGCCCGCAGCCAGCCATTGGGTGGATAGGCCTGCGGCACCAGGCTGCAGCGAGGAGAGGGGAAGGGATCAGGGTGGGGGGGGTGGTGTGGTCGGAGGCCAGAGGAGGATCAGTGCCAAAGTTGGGGGGGGGGGGCGGTGGGGAGGGCCGGAGCGTGATCAGGGGCTGGAGGGGGGATGGGCTGGGGGCCGAGGCTCAAAGGCCAGAGGGGGGGATTGGAGATCGGAGGCCTCGTGGAGTAGTGTTGGAGGCCTCGTGGGGCGGTGTTGGGGAAGGGAGGTCGGGGTGAGATCGGATGGGTCGCGGGGAGGGTGTCCGATAATGGGGGGATTGGCGAGGCAGGAATGGTGGATCCGGCAGGTAAGTGGAAAGACACTTACGTCCTGGGTCCAGCAATCCTTGCCTCCCTTTCGCTGGTGGGTTCCACGAGACCAGGGAAACCCGGCCAGCCAGAGTTAAATTTGAAATGGTGGATCATCATGAGGCATAGAGCCTCATTATAATATTTAAATGGGCGACCCGCCTCCTGGGAGCGGGTTGGTTGCCCACCCCCTGTCCCGCCTCCGATAAAACTGGAAGTGGGCAGGTTGGAGGCGTGTTGGGGTCAGGATTCACTTTTTTTTTTTAACTCTTTAGCCTCCTACTCGATCCCAACCCACCCGTTTTTTGGGGGTTAAAATTCCCCCATTGCTCCACACAACAAGATCTTGCATTCATGCAGCAGGTTTAACATGAAAAATGTCCCAGAGCACTTTTTAAAAAGGTCAGTTTTCATGCAGCCCAGGAGTCCTTTGAGCAAGGCCTCCCCTCTTGCTCGAGTGATTTCAATTATAGGAAGTAGCCTGGAGTGGCTCTGTTGCCACTAATCCAATTTGTCTGACAATTGCAGTGGAGCAGTCTGACCCTGGGAAAGAATACTGCAAGCTGGGAATGCAGATTTCTCAAACTATAGCACAATTTCCCAGGGCTGGACGTCCTTACTGCAGTGGACAGACCAATATGAAGTTGATTCCATGGTGTTTACAGTGGAGCCATTCTAGGGCCCAGCTCCCCATAAAACACAGTAACCCCACCCACCTCACAACTTCCTGCTATATAAATGTAAATTATATTTTGGCAATTCAAGAAGCAATAGCATGGCCTCAATTACCTTGCAGCCCTACAAGTTAAATGGAGTTTATGAGCGCTGAGTTGAAACCCACACGTTTTTATAATATATTAAGTTTTTTGCATGGGTAGACTTTCCATAACTAACATTTCCTGTAACAGCATCCTTGTCATACCTACTTACATTATGGCCGGAATTTGCGGTCAGCGGTGAAGTGACGATGATCGCCGCTGACCTTGAAGAAAGTTGCCCACAAAGATCTCACGATCTCTTTGGCGAAAACCTGAGCTTTCTCGTCGTTAAATTGATTGTAACACTGTCAAAAGGGGATTCCTAGCGCAGTGCAGCAGTGACATCATCAAGCTGTTTAAGCAGCCAATCACATTGAAGAATTCTCACAGACAGCAAACCAGGAAATAAAAAGCACTGATTATCTGCACATTTACAACATTTTACAGAGAATAAAATAAAGATTGGGGCATACACATAGGATTAAGATAGAAGCTGAAATATCATAAACAAACTTTAAAAATTTATATTTTATTTTAAAAATATAGTAAGTTTTATCATAATGGAGAAATATGACATTCCACAAATATAAAATTCGTTTTTCAGGGCCAGAACAGTTGTTCAGCAGTCAATATGCCTTTAAAACCCCAGTTACACCTATTCTAACAAAGCTTAACTTTTTTGGGGGTGTTTAACAGCGCAATTAGATCGGAAAAGCTTAAGTTTTCACAGGTTCAACTGATTGCCGGCTATGGGGAGTTCCACAGTGCAGCCTGTGGCGGAGCAGGGAATGGCTGACCGTAACTTAAGGATTTCCGCATTTAGCTGCCCACGCGCTAAATTTACCGTCAGTTTCAGAGGGGTAATGGCGGCGAACGCTGGCAGTTCGGCGTCATTACCACCGCAAAATCCAAGCCTATATATATTTTCAATCTTTTTCTTCTACTTGCACCTGATTGGATCATTCCTGACATGTGATTCTGTAATTTTTTTTTCACTCCACATAGCCTTAAGAAGTTAGAACACTGCCAGGTATTTGTTTGTTTTAAAGAGAGTTTGCTTTTGATACTTGTTTTTAATCTGCTGGAAGTGATGTTTTTGGGTAAATAAAATGTAGAGAGTGTGTTATATTGGGCCAAAAATTCGGCCCTTGCCGGGTGAGTACGCGCTGTGTACTCACCCGTAAGGCGTCCTGAAGTGCCGGTTTCCTGCATGCACTGCGCATGCGCGGGAAACCGGAACTTCCGGTCTGGTGAAGGGAGCGGTTCATAGGTGAACCGCGTGCGCACGCAGCAAACTTAGTTTTTTTTTCAGGTTTCTCCGGGAGGGTAAGTATTGAAGAACCTGCGCTTTTAAAAAGGAGGCGCAGGACCCGTTTTCAACAAGGTAAGTGGTTAATTAACTATAATTTAAAATTTTTTTCAACAGTTTTATCTTTTTTAGATACTTTAAAGAAAGGTAAGTTTATTTTTAGCACTGTTAAAAAGTATTTTAATTTTTTCAAAAATTTAAATTTTTGTTTAAAGTAATTAATTTATTTAACTTATAGTTATTTTATAAATGTGATGGTTTTAAAAAAAACATTATTTTAAGTTTAGCTGTTCTTTTGGGGCCGATTTCAATTCATAGATTTGACAGGTCTTCCTGTCAAATCTATGAATGAAAGATGGTCTGCTGCCATTGGCTCTCCATGGTCCATGTGATCCCAGGGGACGCATCGCACTAACTACGCCCCTGGGACACGCAAGCACTGCACGCCGGCACTTGGAGCAGGCCCAGGAGCTGAAGTTCAGTTCCCGTGGGCCCAGAGGTCAACGGCAGGCGCGGTAGGTAAGTGCGCGCGCGATCCTTACCCCCGCGGCAAGCCGGAGAGGCGAATTTCTGGGCCATTGTGTGTATGATGAATTAATCAGACTGTTGACTGTGTGGCACTGACCTGGAAATAAATCATTCACACTGTGCTAGTTATTTTAAAATAAAAGTGTGGTTGCATTTTTTTTTATTACTTTAGGCTGAAATATGTGCATCTTGGCTAAATTTCTCCACCTCCACCTCACTGCGTTCACTGAGGTTGCTGTGAAAGGGAGGGACATATTCTGTGACTCCCCCCTGCCCTATGATGCTTGTGTACCCCTGCTTCCAGGCTTAAGAAATGCCCTCCTAAATGCTTACACACCCATCCTACCCAAGCTTCCAAATCTCTGAATCATGTCCCCATTGCTTCCTATCTATCTACATATGTATATACCCACATGATGAATCAAATCCATTTTGGTCATTATGACTCAGTTGCATACAAGGTGTTACATTTTCTACTCTGTCGGTGGGCCACAATCCAGCAGATATTTAAAAGATAACTGTTCATTTCCACACAGAGATGGATTGGATGTGAAGGCTTGATTTTGACAATGTACTGGTGGTTGTCTGATGCAGGGAGGTAACTGTATCCCACTTGGTTGCGGAGTTATTTTGTATGCTGACTCTGGATTTACAACGGGTCGGACCTAGCTGGAAAAATAACGACATGTTAAATGACACACGCCGTTATTAATGCGCAAATAAGCCAGCAAGTTTAGGGGATTAAGAGATACGCTGTGAGTTGTGAATCTCTGGAACTTACCTGTCGATTTATGGCGCTCTACTGTTTGCCTCGCACAAACGGCATCTTGCTGGATTGCACATTAATTGACCATGAAACTCAGCACAGAAGGTTAAGGCTGGAAGTTAACAGGGTAAGTATCTTTTTAATGACGTGATAATTGTTAATACAATGCCAATCAATCTCTCTGGCCCAGAAAGGGAACAATTTAAATAGTTTTTCTCTCTCTTAATCCAATTTTTCTTTCCCCCTCTTTATTTCTCTTTCTGTACCTGACTTGTGAAATCTTTGTGGGCAGCTTTCTTCGTGTTCAGTGGTGAGCACCTTAGCTTCGCTGTTGACCCCAAATTACAGGCCAACAGTTAAGGAGATACACGGTTGGTCCCGTTGTTCACTAAGTTCCCAGATGCCCCATTGCCCTCGTCCTGCCATTATCTATAGATATGTGAAGAGAAAAAGATTGGTGAAGTCAAGCGTAGGTCCCTTGCAGTCAGAATCAGGGGAATTTATAATAGGGAACAAAGAAATGGCAGACCAATTAAATACATACTTTGGTTCTGTTTTCACAAAGGAGGACGCAAATAACCTCCCAGAGATGTCGGGGAACATAGGGTCTAATGAGAGGGAAGAACTGAATGAAATCAGTATTTGTAGGGAAATGGTGTTAGGGAAATTGGCGGGATTGAGGGCCGATAAATCTCCAGGGCCGGATAATCTACATCCTAGGGTACTTAAGGAAGTGGCCCTAGAAATAGTAGATGCATTGCTGATCATCTTCCAAAATTCTATAGACTCTGGAACAGTTCCCATGGATTGGAGGGTAGCTAATGTAACCCCACTATTTAAAAAAGATGGGAGAGAGAAAACAGGGAATTATAGACCGGTAAACCTGACATCGGTAGTGGGGAAAATGCTAGAGTCCATTGTAAAAGATGTAATAGCAGAGCACTTGGAAAACAGTGACAGGATCGGACAAAGTCAACATGGATTTACAAAAGGTAAATCATGCTTGACTAATCTACTGGAATTTTTTGAGATGTAACTGGTAGAATAGATAAGGGGGAACCAGTGGATGTGGTGTATTTGGACTTTCAGAAGGCTTTTGAAAAGGTCCCGCATAAGAGATTAGCATGCAAAGTTAAAGCACATGGGATTGGGGGTAAGGTACTGACTTGGATAGAGAACTGGTTGGCAGACAGGAAGCAAAGAGTTGGATAAAACGGGTCTTTTTCCGAGTGGCAGGCAGTGACTAGTGGGGTACCGCAGCGATCGGTGCTAGGACCGCAGTTATTCACAATATATATTAATGATCTAGACGAGGGAACTAGATGTAATATCTCCAAGTTTGCAGATGACACAAAGCTGGGTGGGCGTGTGTGTTGTGAGGAGGATGCAGAGAAACTCCAGTATGATTTGGACAAGTTGGGTGATTGGGCATATGCATGGCAGATGCAGTATAATGTGGATAAATGCGAGGTTATCCACTTTGGTGGCAAAAACAGGAAGGCAGATTATTATCTGAATGGCAATAGATTGGGAAAAGGGGAAGTGCAACGAGACCTGGGTGTCCTTGTGCACCAGTCGTTGAAGGTAAGCATGCAGGTGCAGCAGGCGGTTAAGAAGGCAAATGGTATGTTGGTCGTCGTAGCGAGAGGATTCGAGTACAGGAGCAACGATGTCTTGCTGCAGTTGTACAGGGCCTTGGTGAGACCACACCTTGAGTATCGTGTGCAGTTTTGGTCGCCTTATCTGAGGAAGGATGTTCTTGCCATGAAGGGAGTGCAGCGAAGATTCACCAGACTGATACCTGGGATGGCAGGAGTGACGTATGAAGAGAGATTGGGACGATTGGCCTTGTATTCGCTAGAGTTTAGAAGAATGAGAGGGGATCTCATTGAAACTTATAAGATTCTAAACAGGACTAGACAGACTAGATGCAGGAAGGATGTTCCCGATGGCGGGGGAGTCCAGAACCAGGGGTCACAGTCTAAGGATAAGGGGTAAGCCATTTAGGACTGAGATGAGGAGGAATTTCTTCACCCAGAGAGTGGTGAACCTGTGGCATTCTCTACCACAGAAGGCAGTTGAGGCCAATTCATTAAATATATTCAAGAAGGAGTTAGATATATTTCTTAAGGCTAAAAGGATCAAGGGATATGGGGAGAAAGCAGGGACAGGGTACTGAATTTGGATGATCATCCATGATCTCATTAAATGGCGGAGCAGGCTCGAGGGGCCAAATGGCCTACTCCTGCTCCTATCTTCTATGTTTCTATCAGCTCGCACTTACAGCAAGTTATGGCACAAACATTTTTTCAGCTGAAGGATGCAGGCAAAAGCCTAACTAACAGTGTGCACCGCAAGATGCCCCACTCCAGCACTATCCAACTCAACGTTACTTTTGTGCTGGTGTTAAGTTGCATTCATTTAATTATGAGAAGTCGCATAACACCAGGTTATAGTCCAACAGTTTTATTTAAAATTACGAGCTTTCGGAGCGCTGCTCCTTCTTCAGGTACAAGTTTCATTTAATTATGAAATAGTGTAAATGTATCCTAACTGAAATTGCATTGCTTTATTTATTTATTCTTCATTGTAGTATTTGTGATGATATTTTTGTTGAATAATATTTCACTTTTATTAGTTCAGTATTCATTGGGCTATTTCTTATACTGTTTCTCATGCTCCATTAGTGTATGCAAGACTTTCATTAAACATTTTTAATGATTATACATACTATTAAATTTGTTTATATTTATTGATGCAAACAGTCAACAGGCTGATTTTTCCTGACTGCGAAAGTGCAATTGCCTTTTCATTTGGGTTTCTGCATTTTTTTTTTTTTACAGCTCTGCCGGGTTAGAATTCAGTTATATAGAAATTGGTTACACTTGTGTGATTAAATCGAATTCTGCTGTTATTTAAATGCAGTTTGAGCTAGTTTAGTGCTGTGAAATTGCTAAATCAGAATATACCGTATGCGTTACTGCAGCTGAATATTGATATATTGTGATGGAGTTAAGAAAGTTCCTTACCAAGTGTGCAGTATATTGAACTTTTACATTCTTGTACACTCCTAACTCCTCTGGATTTTACAATAATGGTGCTCATGTTTTGTTAGGTTGACTGAATATGACAAAGGTTCCATCCAGTGTCTATGTTCCTGCTATAGTTGTATACAAGTACTTAGATTAATAGTTTCATCTCATAAATTATGGAACATCACTGAGAATATTACATTTGCTGGTAGTTTGTGTTCCACTAAAATAGATCAAGCCATTGTATGGCCAGTGGCAAGGGACTAGCAGTCACTGTTGTGTCTCCTAGTCTCTTACTGATTATTTTCTATGGTGATTTGAGAGGTGCTTGAGGGGGACGGGGAGGAGCCCAGTCGACAGTAATGTTTGGGACATTTTGAGGTATACTGATTAGACTGGCATGTGGGTGTTGGAATTATATTAACAGGGTGACAAATATTGATCATGTGACAGTTAAAAGAGGGACGATGCTGTATTGTGGCTGTAAACAGTGGAAGCATCCTGAGACAATGAAATGAATAACCTGGAACAGGAACAGTGTAATAAATGTGGATTTACGGGTGGTATCAATCGGAAACAGATTGGAGTTTGCACGTAGAAATAATCATTTTGTTTTTGTTATGTTTGGACACTTTTAATATTTTAGAATTTCGATTTTAGTATATATCTTTTTTTACTTGGCATCGAATGTATTTAAAAAAAATGCTGATTAAATAAATTGAAAAGCGAGTTTCTGATTTACTGTATGAATGGCAATGTGAAAGTGATAAAATAATGTATTACTGTGGGATGCGTATTTTTGGTAGGAGCAGTTGCTATTATACTGGAGTGCTTTGCACAAATATTAGTCAATAAACGTCAGTTGTGGTAAGTAACTGGCGACACATCTGGTACATGCTGGTTTGGCTTTTCTGCGCCAAGGTATAATACAAAACAAAAACAATCTTACAGTAATAAAATTCTACAATTTATTTTATTACTTTTCACGCACTTTCATATCAGATGAAGCTTTGGTCCTCTGCTGAATTAAAGAATGGTGTCATCACATTAACAGTATGTAGCTGAGAGATTTTAAACCAGTATAGCGGTAGACTCCTTGTGTAACACCACAGGAGATCTAATGGGCCTGAAATGACGATGCTCTGACAGCATACGGAAGCCTTCAGAATTGCCCCATAAGTTCTGGGTTACCGCATGCGCTGTGCATTGTAAGGTTTCCAAAATTTTGCAGATCCCCCAAAACCTAAAGAAAAAGGACTTTGGAACTACCTCAGAGTGATAAAAATGCATTTGGGCCTAACCTAAGGAATTTAAGACCAAAACCCAAGTTTTGGCATTTTAAAACTATGTCTGGGCCTGTAAAGGGACAAGGAGGTGGGTTTGACCTCTGTAAAAGCAGTTTTGGGTATTGCAGTTAATTACACTGTCTTGGGAACCGGGATGACCCCACTCAAGCCCCAGCAGACATTAACATTTGAACAATAGACCCTGGGAGAAGACAGTCCCACCCAAAATAACAGGCCCCATCAAAACCGATTACAGGGCCCATCAGAAAACATGCATAATAAAACCCACTCGGGACCATTCTATAGAAAAGACAGAGTCCAGCCTAGAAACCCAAAACACGAAATCAATCACCAGTGATCAACCAAGGAGATCGACAGGATGCAAGCCATCCCAAAAAGCCATTTGACACTTACAGAGCAGTTACTGGTAACAGGCCCGCCAAAATCAGACAATGAACTGAGTAGATTTGGCGGGTAGATAAGGCCATGTTCAATGGGTGAGATTGAAGGCCTGTTAAAAGACCAGTTAACACGCCAGTAAGTCGTTACCGATTTACGAGCCCGCCAACACCAGACAATGAACTGAGTAGATTTGGCGGGTAGATAAGGCCACTTCAATTCCGTATAATTGAAGGCCCGTTAAGCAGTTCAAAGTCAGTCGCAGTCGGTGGTCATCAGAAGAAGAAGAAACCAGGAAGAAGACAAAACCGAGCTAGAAGCGAGTCGGCATCGCTCACCACTCAGACACACCTGAGTCCAGCCCGTGAAGATACCACCTCGACGGACCCCCAACAACGGTCCCAACACAGTCACCCGGAGCAACAAGCAGCAAGAAGACATCGATGGCTCCACAAAGTCGACCAACACACTAGACAAGGCCTAAAGCCATCGCGGAAACCAAAGGCCTCACAAAGCCAACAACCGCACATTACCCCCAACTGACCGGGTAATAGCAGGCCACCGTGCCAACAAAGACCAACTCAAGGGAAGAAAACCCGAAGAACCGCAAAGGTTCCACACTACAAACTACTCCTGACTTACCCCTGGGTAAGATTTCTACCAAAAGACTCTAAACCCTACTCCTAACCAAAAGGAAATTGGGTACTCACCTGATAGATCCAAAACGCACCCTACCGCATCAGCGGACTCGCGAAGACTGACCACAGACGCAGGTGAAGTCCTCTACCGCATACGGGGTACAGCAGACACTAACCGCCATAAACAGCGAACCCCAAAACCGCGATTTAGCCCAACTGTCAAAGGATTGGTGAGCATTATCCCTGGTCCTTCAAAACCTAACTTAGCTAGTAAAGTGGGGTTGGGAGGGGTGAAGTATTGTTCTACTGTCATTTCCCTCGCTTGTACCGAAGTGTTCCCCACCTTTAGAGTGTTGTCATTTGTGTTTTACCTTTTGAATAAAGATTGAAGTTCTTTTCATCAAACTCAGGTGTCTGCTGCACCTTTTGTCACAACCCCCAACTAAGTCCAAGGTCTAGAACCAAGGGAGTGGGAGCGATTCGAACCGCTCAGAAGTCAGAGGCAAAGCTGACACAAACCACCACCCCCTACAGCATGTGCGAAAACCCGGAACTTGCGATCTGTCAAGTTTCGCTTGGACAGATCCTTCGCATCCGCTGCAAATCGCTGGTGCAGAGTTGGACTATTTACCCAACTACTGCCCAGCGAATGCCCACAAAACCCTTACGCCTGGTAAAATAAGGCATAAGGCATTCTTTTACCAGTGTAAGGGTTAAAATGAAGGTTAAAATATATATAATTAAAAATGATTTAAACATACACATTTAAAATTAGTTTAGGTAAATTTTGGCCCGTTTTAAAATGTTAATAGCTTAATTAAAAGGTCTTTTAATTAATTTTGAATATGTGATAATTTATTTTTATTCAAGTGGTGTGAATTCTTATTTATTTGGGGATTTCTAATATGCTTACGGGGGTTCCGTACGGAAATGGAATCCCCATAAGCACATAGGAATCCCCTTTTTTGATTGGGTTGGCCTGGCCCGTATGATCCCAGGGACGCTTGCGAACCGTGTGCGCCTCTGGGATCCGTGGGCCTTTACGCAGGCCTATGCCTGCAGGCCCAGGACCTGAAGAGTCCGAAGCTCAGGAGACACCAGGTAAGTTCATATTTTTTTTTTGGTTCGGAAGTGTATCCTTCTGGTACGCCTCCGACTGCAAATTTGGGGCCATTATATTTAAAGTTTCATCTATATGCAGCCTTCCTGTAAGCAGCCTTCCTGTAAGTGTTGTATGTTCTTCCTGTAATACTTTATTTTGGTCACACCTGCCTGTCACACTATGCATTATATTTGTCTCTCAATGAGTCCTCCTGGCTTTGTCTCCAAGGTAGACAGCGCTGTTCTCCACAGAGCCACCTGCCTGAGGCCTAGTAGGATTGGGCCTGCCATCTGATGGCCCATGTGCTGCTGCTATGGTGCCCTAATCCTGAGCCGGAAGGACTAATAGGGAGGCAAATATAACATTTAGGTAAGTTTAAGCATGACAGATGGGCACAACCAAAGGTAGATGACACGTTTCTTACATAGCTAAACAAATGTGTAATAATAGTAAAGTCCACAAAAATGTGGACATAATCAAACAATTTAAACCCAAAATGTTACTAGCTCTCCATATTACTTTGTAATAAAATCATAATTTCAATATTCAAATCACCATAAATCAGTAACTTTTATATAGCATTAAACAGCAAATTCTTTGACGCACTTTGATATATAGAAAGACTTGCATTTATATAGCGCCTTTCATGACCACCGGATGTCTCAAAGCGCTTTACAGCCAATTTTAAGTACTTTTGGAGTGTCGTCACTGTTGTAATGTAGGAAACGTGGCAACCAATTTGCGCACAGCAAGTTCCCACAAACAGCAATGTGATAATGACCAGATAATCTGCTTTTGTTATGTTGATTGAGGGATTGATTGGCCAGGATACCGGGGATAACTCCCCTACTCTTCTTCAAAATAGTGTCATGGGATCTTTTACGTCCACTTGAGAGAGCAGACAGTACCTTAGTTTAGTGTCTCATCCGAAAGACAGCACCTCCGACAGTGCAGCACTCCCTCAGCACTGCACTGGAGTGTCAGCCTAGAGTTTTGTGCTCAAGTCCCTGGAGTGGGGTTTGACCCCACTGAGCCACTGGCTGAAGGGATGTAAGCATGGAGGATATTATTTAGCAGATTAATAAATTGCTTATTACATGATACAGCCACTAATATATAACATAGAAACATAGAAACATAGAATCTAGGAGCAGGAGTAGGCCATTCGGCCCGTCGAGCCTGCTCCACCATTCAATACGATCATGGCTGATCATCCAAATCCAGCACCCTGTCCCTGCTTTAATCCCCACAGTACACATATCCCACCCTACCCCCGTAACCCCACATATTTAATTCCCCCTAACATATCCCATCCTATCCCCATAACCCCACATATTTAATCCCCCCTAAAACTAAGGGTCAATTTTATCATAGCCAAATCAACCTAACCCGCACATTTTTGGACTGTGGGAGGAAACCGGAGCACCCGGAGGAAACCCACGCAGACACGGGGAGAATGTGCAAACTCCACACAGACAGTCACCCGAGGTCAGATTCGAACCCGAGTCCCTGGCGCTGTGAGGCACCAGTGCTAACCACTATGCCACCGTGTTGCCCATATATTGCTTATATGAATAAGTCATATTCTGGTATCATGCCAGTCTATATGTACATTTTTGTGTCACATTCAGATCCAATGTGTTGAAATAAAAGAGCAACAAATCACAACTGACCAGGTAGCAAATGTACACATCAAATACAGGTAGAAAAACTTTGAATGATGATTAACTAAGAACATATGAAAACAAAGAATCAGGCATGAGCAGTCTGCAAAAGTGAAAGAAAAAATGACAATAAAAGCCCCCACTTTAAATTTACCTCAGTTGAATATTTACCAGTAAATGGAACAACTAGAACATAAGAAACCCACAACAATTAAATAATCCTGAATAACGTGCTTATCCAAAATCACAGCGGTGCTTGTACCTTGTTATAAATCACAGGGAACTTTTTCTTGGAGAAGCCTATTCCTGTGTCATGAGACTGAGGTTCAATTCGGATCACTGAGTTGGAACTTGACTTAATGGGTTGGGCTTTGTTGAGTGTTTTTTTTTCCCCCCATAATGGCTTTGCTTCTTACTGATTGGCTGTTGTCCATCACAGCAAGCCTCGCCCTTCTTCATTATACGTCCACACTATAAATGAAGGATTCCTTCTTTCGGAGTCTAATGAACATTCACTGACTTTCCAGACCAGTGGAAAAGCCTGGAAACCTTGTGAAGTAAATGATTTTTTTCCTATATAATATCCTCAAAATAACCTAAGCCACAAACTTTTGGCCTTTTTCTGAGGTAAATTATGTAAGTATGAAAAGACCTATTTGTTTGTTATGTTTATTAAAGCAACATATGTTTATTTATTATTTGAAAGTCAAACTATTCCCTAATAAATCATTTCACCTATCAGGAATACCACTCTGCTTTGCTTTTTACTCAATGTGCAAGCCTATGTTTCTGCGATAAAATAACTGTAATATTTTCTAGAATTTTTTGACCGACAGCAAGACTGAACATTCACAGAGCCTACCAGCACTTTAAACTATGCCAAATTTCAAAATGTGATCCTTATTTTTTAATGTGTTCAAAAATTGGTTACATCAGTTGCCTATTTTTTTTGCTTATATGGAGAATACTGTTAAAGCAATGATTGTTCAGATGACCAGATATAATTATTTAACTGGTATTTGCTTATCAGTTAGGAAACATTTATTTTCCAGGAACCGATCAAAAACTACTTGCTTCTCTGTCTCTGGGGAGATTTGCAAATATTTTTCTTCATTCTTTAACATTGAAGAGATTTAATAGAGCTGTTCAAAATTATGAGGGGTTTTGATATAGTAGATAGGGAGAAACTGTTTCCACTGGCAGGGTATCAGTAACCAGAGGACACAGATATAAGATAATTGGCAAAAAATGCCAGTGGGGAGAAGAGATTTTTTATGCATCGAGTTGTGATCTGGAAGCAGATTCAATAGTAAATTTCAAAAGGGAATTGAATATATGCTTGAAAAGAAGACATTTGTATAGCTTTGGGGAAAGAGCAGGATAGTGGGAATAATTGGATAGCTCTTCAAAGAGCTGTCACAGACACAATGGGCCAAATGGCCTCCCTCTGTGATATGATATGCACCCTTCCTCAATTCCACACCCCTTGCAACAGTACAATGTCTGACTCACTGGGAGCAATGTCGTAGGAGACCTGCTATGTATATAAATAAAAGTGTTGCATCTAGCATGTGTCTGTTACACAACATTTTAATTGACTCCAATCTTACTGGATTAATCAAATAGCACTTACTTCACTGTCTCTGAGCACATCTCCCAACAAATTCTTTCCAAATCCTTTCAGCAGTTAAGTGTACCCATATGTCATTTCCACATTGCAGCAGCAATCTAACCCTGACTTAAAAAAAGCCAGTCTGACCTCTTAATTGACCTGAGGATCTGCTAACAGCATTCAGCCTCCAATTGACCAAAGGAAGGCAAAGCAATTGCCCTTTATGGCCTTAAAAGGGACATGCCAAGTTATATATAGCTATACTTTAGCAGCAGAATAACACATTGTGCATTTCATGGCATAGACTTCCGACCCTTATAAAACAGAGTACCTTCTGACCTACTGAGTAGCAGCGTGAGAGATGCATTAGAGTAGGAAAATAACAACTTCCAGATGTGGGAAATAGGATGAGATTTTGCACACGGATTAATATTTGAATAGATTAAAATGAAAATAGAGCTTTTTTTGGACTCATTTATTGGTTAGACTTGAAGGTTCTCTTTGTTTTCAATTTTTACTCGTTCAGATTTTCAGATTTTTAAAAATTATTCCTGATCAGTTTTTCATGTTTTTCCCTACAAGTTGACAAATTTGTTAATTTGCAAATGGAAATTGATTCAATTTAATTTGATAATTAGTTATGTATTTAATAGCACATAATGCAATATACAAACACTGCCCTGAGGCACACTGAGTTACAAAAACATGGGCATCCACAGCAGCATACTTACATAAACTGAAATCTGCCTTCAGATTTTGATGCAATTAAATTGAATTAGTGAATTGAAACCCAGTCTTACCAGTTGAGGGTGCTGTAGTACAAGAGAATTTGCTCCCATCAGACTTCTTTTTGTGCGATTATATCTTGTGTCTTGACAAACGTGAGATGATTTAAAATGAATTCTTGGTATATAGAGGTGACCTTTACAATTTTGTCAAACATGCATTTCTTACTGCTATCTTCGATCAACATATCCAGTTTGACCTTTGAACTGTTTGGAGTACACTGGCCATGCAAACAAACAATGGGACAAACTTTCACACAAATGCTTTATTTTACATAAGTTTTGAAACATGTTTGACCTTAACATTGGCTCAAATTTGAGATTCAGTTCTGTTTCTTTGTTCTACAGATAATTCTTTAAGCTCTATGGCAAAAACACCTTTTACTGTTAGAAAGACTTGCATTTACACCTTTCACAACTACTGGGCATCTCAAAGCACTTTACAGCCAATTAAGTACTTTGGAGTGCAGTCACTATTCTAATGTAGGAAACATAGCAGCTAATCTACACACAGCAAGCTCCCACAAACAGCAATGACCAGATAATCTGTTTTTTGAGGAATAAGTATTGGCCAGGACACCCCTTCGAAATAGTGCCATGAGGATGTTTTACATCCACTTGAGAGAGGAGATAGGGCCTCGATTTAACATCTCAGTGTAGCACTTTCTCAGCACTGCACCAGAGTGTCAGCCTAGATTTTTGTGCTCAAGTCCCTGGAGTGGGATTATGAACCCACAACCTTCTGACTCAGAGACAAGAGTGTTACCAACTGAGCCACAGCTAACACTGTTAGTGTCCTGTTGTCAACAAAGAATATGCCTGTTGTAACTGAGTGAAGTATTGGGTCTGGGTGGAATAATATTGAAGTGGCTAATTTTACTGCACCTGAATATAAAAACCACAATCAAATTTTATTCACATGAAATCCTGCTTTTAAGGACCTGTGTATATTCATTTCCAGATCTAACTGATTTTACCATTTAGGATATATTCCGATTCTCGGTTCTTTTACCATAAGATGTGTTTTTTCACATTTATTGATATTGAACTGGATTTGCCACATATCCACTCACTCCCTTAACAAGAACCACAACTTGTATTTATATAGCGCCCTTAGCAGAGTAAAATGTCCCGAGGCACTTCACGGGAGCAATTTCAAACAAAATTTGGCACCAAGCCACGTAAGTTTGAAAACAAGGATGAGAATTTTAAAATTGAGGCATTGCCGGACCGGGAGCCAATGTAGGTCAGCGAGCACAGGGATGATGGGGGAAACAGGACTTGGTGCAAATTAGAATACTAGTAGCAGAGTTTTGGATGAGCTCAAGTTTAAGGAGGGTGCAAGGTGGGAGGCCGGCCAGGAGAACATTGGAATACTCGAGTCCAGAGGTAACAAAGTCATGGATGAGGCTTTCAGCAGCAGATGAGCTCAGGCAGGATGGAGAGGAGCGATGCTACTGAGGTGGAAGTAGATGGTCTTGGCGATGGAGCGGATATGGGGTCGGAAGCTCCGCTCAGGGTCAAATAGGACACCAAGGTTGCGACCTTCTGTCTGCTTCTTCATCAAATTTTAAACCCTTACGGACTGTATTCGCTGCTAACGATGCGGTCTCCTCTACATTGGGGAGACCAAACGCAGATTGGGTGACCGCTTTGCGGAACACCTCCGTTCAGTCCGTAAGGGTGACCCCGAGCTTCTGGTCGCCTGTCACTTTAATTCTCCGCTCCACTCTCATGCTGACCTCTCCGTCCTAGGCCTCTTACACTGTTCCAATGAAGCTCAACGTAAGCTCGAGGAACAGCACCTCATCTTTCGACTAGGCACTTTACAGCCTTCTGGACTCAACATCGAGTTCAACAATTTCAGACCGTGACCTCTGCCCTTATCTTTAATTTCATTTTTTTCTCTCTCTCACATGGCATCTGTCGATCATTCTGCCATTGCCATTTACACTTCATCTAGAGTCATCTTTGGTTTCTTAACTTGTCCCATTACCATCTCCTTTTGCCTTGCACCATCATCCCTTTTGTCTCTTAGTCTCTCCTGCCTTCCATCCTATCACAGACCTTCCCTTTTGTTCTTTCCTCCCCTCCCCGCTTTCCCTGCCCCTACACTTGCTTAAAAACCTGTTCCATCTCCAACTTTTTCCAGTTCTGACGAAGGGTCATCGACCTGAAACGTTAACTCTGTTTCTCTCTCCACAGATGCTGCCTGACCTGCTGAGTATTTCCAGCATTTTCTGTTTTTATTTCTGATTTCCAGCATCCGCAGTATTTTGCTTTTGTCCCTGAAATTAATTATGTGCTTTCACTTAGTTGTAAACTTTAGGAAAATGACTGCTCATTTATTTTTATAGCTTCAGATTCACTTTTATTTAATCTAAGCTGATCTCTCTATTTCTCAAAATTTACCAAGTTTAAATTATTTTAAATTCATCAAAT
Source organism: Squalus acanthias (assembly GCA_030390025.1). NCBI lineage: Eukaryota > Metazoa > Chordata > Chondrichthyes > Squaliformes > Squalidae > Squalus > Squalus acanthias. Next base: position 22,983,011 of record CM059425.1, read on the forward strand.
TCAGTGAAAATGCAGATCTTAGCTTAAAGTTTATTGAGCTGAGGTAAAGTGACTTCATTTTCAATGCTTTAATTATACCACCCACTGAACTAAAATAGAAATAAAGCTAAATAATTTGAAATCTGAGAGTTCAGTGTACAAGTTGAGGACATTCTTGGAAAGCAGCACAGAAAAATGCATTGAGATACCAAAACAGCAATAACTTAAGTGATTGTTCTTTGATAAATGTCATTACAGGAGAGCTTTTCAGTAAAACGTATTATGCAGGGGAGAGAGTAAAATGAACAAGAAATCAAATAGCTTAGATGTAAAGAAAAAAATGAGTTCAATCCAGCCTTACCAGAAATTACATTTCAAGTTTTTTTTTTCATTAAATGGAAGGATCACAGAAAAAGACGGGAGCTGTCAGCATTAAGGAACAGTTGATGTTCTGCCCTTAGGGAAGACTTGCAAAATGCTGAGTATGACACAACATTCCTGCACCTTGCAGTTGGGTCAGGAAGTTTATTTGTGGATGGTATTTACAACTTTGTCAGCACATCATTTATCATAGATGTTATAATTAAGTAATAATGGATGGTTCCTGGTTCCATACTGGAGAATTAAGAAAACGCAGGTCGATTGAAGGACAAGATTTCAGTCTCCCAATATATCACAGGCAGCCACCCATCATCGTGCTCCTACACCGTTTCAATCGCTGTTGTACGTTCTGCTGCTGGCCTTCTACTTTAAGTGTCAGCTGTGGCTCAGTGGGTAGCACACTCGCCTCTGATTCAGAAGGTTGTAGGTTCACAGTCCCACTCCAGGGACTTGAGCACATAAATCTAGGCTGATCCTCCAGTGCAGTGCTGAGGGAGTGCTGCACTGTTGGAGGTGCCGTCTTTCGGATGAGACGTTAAACTGAGGCCCTGTCTGCTCTCTCAGGTGGAAGTAAAAGATCCCATGACACTATTTTGAAGAAGAGCAGGGGAGTTATCTCTGGTGTCTTGGCCAATATTTATCCCTCAATCAACATAACAAACACAGATTATCCCATTGCTGTTTGTGGGAGCTTGCTGTGCGCAAATTGGCTGCTGCATATTCCACATTGAAACAGTAACTACACTCCAAAAGTACTTCATTGACTGTAAAGCGCTTTGAGATGTCTGGTGGTCGTGAAAGGCGCTATATAAATGCAAGTCTTTCTTTCTGCGATTTTCGAAAGGTTATATGGAATTGTTGTTTCTATCTCAATTGTCTCGGAAGGATTTGAAACTAGCTGATGCGCTCTTTAGTTATAAGCGTATGTGTCACCATCCTCTATGCTGAAAGTTAAACCGAAAGTTTGTTCCGTGATTATTGCAAGAACTATACCACTTTTGATTGTTTCGAGTTGTCCCAAGAGCTTCATTGTTAACTGTTCTACAAGGCGCTTTACGATGGCGAGTTTTATATTTAATTTAATTACATTAGTTTTTGTAAATACAACTTTCTGAAAGTTTGCTTGCTGTGTTGTTAAGTTCACATGAAGACTGTTAAACCTGATTATGGACAAGCTATCAACCAAAATTCTCATCAGTTCATTATTAATGACAACAGACCACTTGCTGCAACTGCCCGACTGCATGCTGTGGGAGTCAATGTGCATTGGAAAGTTGCAAAGGTTCACAAAAAAAACCCAAACATACAATAATGGTTATTGTGATAACATACCAGAACTGACCTTGGAGGTAGGCTGTGAAACATTGATTTGCTGTGTGAAGCCTTTGTGGGATGTGAGTGTGCTAAGGGTTTCAGACATGAATTGCAGCTTGAATGCATGCAATGCTGGAGTATGAGCATGCCTGGTAATGAATAAAGGAGCTGTAACATTGAGGGCTTGGCATGAGCCTGCAGCAAATCTGTAGGAGGTTGACAAACAACACATTGGGGGTGAAATTGTATAAAGCCTAAAAATGGGCACAGGCAGCACGAAGCACGATGTGCCCACATCCGTTCAAAGCTCATTATAGTGATTGTAGCACTGATCTCAGAGCTAAAGGTGCTGCTGTTTGGTTTAGCACTGAACAGGGGGGCCAATATCAGGTGCAGTCTACTGGCCAATAAAAGTTGGCCTAGGCTCTCTGCACTACTTAAAGAGGAGGTGCTTTGTTGCAGAGCCACCTCATTGTCAGTGTGGATGAAGCCATGGCCCAAGAGGCAAGATAGAGGGCGAGGAGGTTTTCGGCTGTGGCACTGGAGGCCTTGGTGCTGGGGTTCATAGACGACGTGAGGTCCTCTAACAGCAGGGGGGCAGGAGGCCTTCCAGGCAGAACACCAGAAGGATGTGGGAGGAAATAGCTAAAGCCAGTGCCCTTACTGCTGCCTGTCATCATCCAGCCAGAGCAGACTGCTGCGCCCATGCCGAGGTGGTGCAGTCCACAGCAGGGCCTTCTAGGCCCAGAGCTACTTGAGGTCGTCCTGCAAGGCCATCTGCAGTGTCCTCCACTGAAAGTCAGCAGCCTTCCACCAGCCATGCTGCAGCCACTGGGGTAGCACTGCGTAGGAGCACAAGAGTAGGAAAAGGAACACGAAAGACAGACACTAAGGGAATGCACAAGGGTGATTCATTGACATTGTTCTGTAGTATTGGAATTGATAAGTTTCTAAATGATGTTTGGACTGTTTTTTCTGTGGTGGCTCTCACTTCAGCTTTGTGCCCAAGAGGACGTTGTGATATTCCGCGACAGAGGGATGGTAAGGTGGGGAACTGGTGAGCAATGGAAATCTGGGGTTTCATTAATTGGAACCGGAGTCTGATGAGGTTCTCACGGACAGCTCGTCTGGAACGGGAATCTGCTGCCTGCCTCCTCCCTTCCTCCTCCTCCCCCTCCCCTTCCTCTTCCTCCTCCTCCTCTCCTTCTTCTCCTCCTGAGGTGGTCCCAGAACCCGTGGTGGCAAGGGCTGCGCCCTCATGATGGCCAAATTGTAGAAGATGCATCAGACCACCACGAAATGGGACACCCGCTCCGGTGTGTACTGGAGGGCTCCTCCCGAGCGGTCAAGGCAGCAGAACCATTGCTTCAGCACCCTGATGGTCTGCTTGATGAGGTTCCTCGTGGCAGCATGGCTCTCATTAAATGAGTGCTGGCCACGAGTGGTGGGGTTGTGGAGGGGAGTCATCAGCCAGGTGTAGAGCGGATAGCCCTTGTCTCCGAGCAGCCACCCTCGGGTTTGACGTGATGACTGGAAGATTGCTGGCACACTGGACTGGCGCAGGATGAAGGCATCATTACTGCTGCCAGGATACCGGGCATTCACCATTATGATGTGCTTGGGCGTGGTCGCACACCAACTGCACATTAAGTGGGTGGTAGCTTTTGCAGTTACAGTACATCTCAGCTTTGATATGCGGCACCTGCAAAGCCACATGCGTGCAGTCGATGGTGCCCTGCACCATGGGGAAGCCTGATATCCTGGCAAAGCCACGTGCGCGCTCCTCCTGCTTCTCTCTGTTCAGAGAGAAGACAATGAAGTCCCTTTTCCTAGAGTACAGAGCCTTTGTGACTTCCTGGATGCAGTGATGGACGACAAACTGGGAGATGTTAGCTATGTCACTTGTTCCAGACTGGAAGGATCCGGTGGCAAAAAATTTGGGGGCCACGGTGACCTTGAGGGCCACTGGCAGCGCCGTCATCGCCCTGCTCTCAGGCTGCAGGTCTGGTTCCACGAGATGGCAGAGTTCTGTGACCACCTCCTTGGTGAATCGAACCTCCTAATACACTGCTCCTAGCTTAAGTGCAGGTAGGAGAAGTGCTCCTGGAAGACCCTAGGTGGGTAAGGCCTCCTGCTGAGAGCCCTCCTGCCCCTCCTCCTCCTCCCTCTGCGAGTAGCTTGTCCTCTTCTTCGCTCCTTCTCCCTGTCATACTCAAGTGCAAGGGGTCTGCAAGTAGAGCCCCCATGACTGGGAGCAAGTGGAATGAGCAGAACCCTTTAAATCAGAAGCAAGGCCTTCTCTACTTGCAGCAACCCTCCCTGTCACCTCACCAACTTTAAATAACTGTAGAAAGCGCCAAACAGTTGCACAAACGTACACAGAGCCAGTAGAAATCAAAAAGCAAGTCAGCTACAAGTTGTTGCTGATCCCTTTAAATAGCATTGGTTAGGAGTCCTTCCTGCTGCTGAACACATGTTCAGCTATTCGTGATTTGGAGAGGGCGTTGAATGGAGCAGAGACGTTGAAAATGGCAGGTTGTGCGCCAAATCAGCGTTGCACATCACGATCTGACTAATTTCCATATCTGGTGTAAGTGCAGGCAACGGCAGTGTTGCCGACCTCCCCAAAATGGCGTCCGACGCAGGAAGTGGGCGGAAGCGAGGCAGCCGCCATGTTTTTCATCCAAACCAGCCTTCACAGCCGGCGCTAAGGGGCTAAATTTCACAGCCAATGTGACATGTATACTCGAGCCATATACTTGGCAAATGGTACTATAGGTAGCCTTAAGATAGCTCTTCTTCTTCCACATCTGTTCGCAGGTCCACTGGGTAATGGAAACAGCGATTCACTCTAGTCACTTACCTCCTTGTCAGGCATGATGCACTGTTACACTGTGGGGAAGATTCCTTGGAGTGTCATGCGGGCAATCCTCCTTTTAAACCATCACAATCAGCAACACCTCCACTTCGCTACCCATCAAATGGGTGAGGGTGGGCGGTGAGTTCAGGTGCTGCACCACTCAAACACTTGGCCAGAGACTCCATTTCTCTGCATTCATATTTTATTTTGGCCATGTAGAGAATTCTGCTAGCCCTTCCTTCTTGCCATCCTCATTATTTTGCCCACTATAGTGGCCAAATTCCCTATAAATAGCTGCTGCAGCTCTTTACCTGGCTGCAGCAATATGGGATATTCAGCCACGCCAACAAATTCTGCAGGTCTCCCCTGACCCCCGTCGTCTGACACCACCCAACAAGCAGGCTCCCAGCACTAGGCAGATTACACACCAGGAGCTCACATTCCATAAGCAGTTAGGCCAATTGCCAAAAGATTTGTCGAGCTTGGCCATCCTGAAAGCAGGCAACTGTAAATCAAAGCTCCAAGAGCAGAGAGTACACCTCAGTCTCCAACGCAATCCCAGCTCCGTCGTAAATTAAGTGACAGCAGAAAGAACACTCCAACAGGTCTCAATATTATTAGACAATTGGTGGGGAGAATCAGCCAAGGATTTCAGTTTTATTCAAGCAAAATACTGCGGATGCTGGATATCCGAAATAAAAACAGAAAATGCTGCAAATGCCCAGCACTTTGCCTGACCTGCTGAGCATTTCCTGCATTTTCTGTTTTTATTTCAGTTTTATTGACTTGGGCCCTGTTCGAAAATGGTTGCTGAGTGGGGACTGCATGACTGTGATGCCACCTCCTTCTCTCTCCCCCTATCCACAGTCTGTGCAAGGTACTGGATAACTGCACGCTCCCAATGAACTCTAGCCCTACATGGGCCACTGCTGTAGGATGAGCAGGAGAGAAAATGAGAAAAAATGTGAAATTTGCTTTTATCATGTAATCAGCTCAGCTTATTTAATGTGCTGAGGGAGTAGAAAACCAGAAGTCAAACTTGAAAAATTAGAAAACTTAAATTGCACCCTGACAGATAGATGAGCAAATTTGTCAGCAAATTACAAAGGTTTGTAACAAAAATAGAGTAGTAATATAAGAGACTTTAATTACCCTAATATAGAGTGGAAAAAACATAGTGCTAAGGGAAGGGAAGGAGAGGAATTTCTGATATGATTACAGGAGAACTGTCTCCAGTCTAACAAGGAAGGAAGCAGTGTTGGATCTGGTTCTGGGAAAAGAAATAGGGCAAGTGGAGTGTGTCACAGCAGGATCATTTAGCTAACAGTGACCACAACATAATTTGGTTTAAAGTAATTATGGAAAGAGACCAGAAAATATTGAAGGTCAAATGCTCAGCTGGGGAAAGAGGTAATTTGGAACAGAGAAGGTTAAGAGGTGACCTAAGATTATGAGAGGTTTTGATAGAGTAGATAGAGAAAAGTGATTCCCTCTGGCGAGTGGGTCAATAACTAACGATCATAGATTCAAAATCATTGGCAAAAGATCTAGAGGGGATATGAGGAGTTTTTTTTCACACAGAGAATTATCGGAATCTGGAACGCGCTACCTGAAAAGGTGATTCCATCAATAATTTTAAAAGGGAGTTGGACAGGTGCTTGAGGATGAGGAACTTGCAGAGTTACAGACAAAAAGCGGGGATGTGGGACTAAGCACGACATAGAAACATAGAAAATAGGTACAGGAGTAGACCATTCGGTCCTTCGAGCCTGCACCGCCATTCAATGCGTTCATGGCTGAACATGCTACCTCAGTACCCCATTCCTGCTTTCTCGCCATACCCCTTGATCCCCTTAGTTGTGAGTGTTATATCTAACTCCCTTTTGAATATATTTAGCGAACTGGCCTCAACAACCTTCTGTGGAAGAGAATTCCATAGATTCACCACTCTCTGGGTGAAGAAGTTCCTCCTCAGCTCAGTCCTAAATGGCTTCCCCTTAATCCTTAGACTGTGACCCCTGGTTCTAGTTTTCCCTACCATTGGGAACATTCTGCCTGCATCTAATTTGTCTAAACCAGTCAGGATTTTAAATGTCTCTATAAGATCCCCCCTCATTCTTCTGAACTCCAGAGGATACAAGTTCAGTTGACCCAATCTTTCTTGATATGTCTGCTCTTTCAAAGAGCCAGCACAGGCACGACGGGCTGAATGGCCTCCTTCTGTGCTGTAAGTTTCTATGATTCTATGATTCTATAACTCCCGGACATCAGTCTAACATTACAACTGAAGAATGAGAGGGGATCTCATTGAAAGGTATAAAATTCTGACAGGGTTAGACAGACTGGATGCAGGGAGGATGTTTCCCCTGGCTGGTGGGTGTAGAACGAGGGGTCACAGTCTCAGGAGATGGGGTAGGACATTTAGGACTGAGATGAGGAGAAATTTCTTCACTCAGAGGGTGGTGAACCTGTGGAATTCTCTGCCACAGAAGGCTGTGGAGGCCAAGTCACTGAATATTTAAGAAGGAGATAGATAGATTTCTAGACACAAAAGGCATCAAGAGGTATGGGGAGAGAGCGGGAATATGGTATTGAGATAGAGGATCAGCCATGATCATATTGAATGGCGGAGCAGGCTCGAAGGGCCGAGTGGCCTATTCCTGCTCCTATTTTTCTATGTTTCTAACTTATATTATTTAGCTCTGATAAAATGTGTTTCAGAGATATTTCATTGATCCTCACAGGACGAGGGAGAGAAAGTTCATAGACCATTCAATTTTATGTATGTAATTAAATGTATTACCATTATCCCTTTAATTTGATACTTCTCCAGTTCACTTTTTAAAAGTTAACATGAATAATTTTTGAGAAAAGTTTTCCACATTTCTGTCATCGTTTAAGTTAAATAACCTGGCTGAACCCAGATTTCAGCATTCTGTAAATTTAGTTGAAAGTTGCTGTTCATCGACCTGAGAGATGTGTCAGTACCCATGAATGGAGCATTTCAATGACACTCACTGTCCGATTTGATCACTGTCAGCTTAGCTGCAGCCAAAAGTAGAGTAAAGCTTCTTTTTTTTTTTGAATCATGGGCTCAACAAGGTGAAGGATTTAGTGATTAAAAATGACTGTGGATCTGATCTTTTTTTTCAAAGAGTCTGGAATAAGTCAATCAACATTCGAAAGCGAAAGATCGGCTAAAGTTTCCAAGCTATATGATTCTGATACTTCTTCATCGGAACTGGCACAATCAGGCGGGAACAGCTACTTTAGTGAACTGACAAAAAGGATGTTATATTTATAGGACTACTTACCCTTGATAGAAGCAGCAACCCCCGCCCCTCCCCACCCCCACCGCCACTCGGTCCGAAGGATAGATTTCTGCGTGCTGGTATTGGTAGGAATGCATGATTTTTGCCTGGTGCTTGCATTGGCCTGCTGATTATGCCTGAACTCGGCGTGATAGGAAATGCTCCACATTCTCCATTCACACACACATCTGATCGGCTGTCAACATTCTGTCCGCATAAACAACAGATCCCAATTGCTCTTAGCTACCACTTTATTCCTGTGACAGTTAACAAATGCAGGGGAACTGGCCCGGCACTGCAATTGAAGGCAAAGCAGTTGGCCTGGTACTGTTAATGAAGACAAAGAAGCGGAGTCAGTGCCATTAATGAAGATAAAAGAGTCGGCCTGATACTGCTGATGAATGCAGGGGAGTTGCTCTGAACCTATTAGTAGAGGCAAAGGAATTTTAAAGCTCTCTGATAAGGAGGTTCAAAACTACTTTCAGTGCAATGACTAACTAAGCTATCATGAAAATCCCCAATGGTTACCATCAATGTGATTGATTATAATTTTCTATCTGTAGTCCAACGCCCAGATTCAAACTGATCTGTGCACAAGCAAGGACTATTAAAGCTTATGGAAAAATTAATTGAATGTAACAGCAGTTGATGAAGATTATTAAGTAGGAAAAAATGACTAGGTTTTCTGATGTGCGTGCTGTAAATTTATCCTGAAACTTTTTTTCAGAATTGTGTAATATTAATAAATATAAAGACGTCAGTAATGTTACAGTCCCAGTCTTATAAAGGATGCAGTGTTAGCCGAGGTTGAGGTGCAGCAGGAAGTACTGTTGAAGTTTATATCTGTTCTTCATCAAATTTGCATATCGTTGTCGCCCTCAACAGATGCTGCAGATTTGGCTTGTGTACTTGTCTCATTTAAAAGATTGTCATAAAAATGTCGCTGCTTAATACGGAATACTTTAAATCACTTCACTGCTCTTTGCTATCCTTAAATGTATCCAGCGTAGTACATCAAAATGACTGTTATCTCAATTTATTTTAAAAAACTGAAAAAAAAAAAATTTCTATTGATTATCTTCTGACAGCAAGGAAGATTGGAGTTTAGAGAAAGGAGAATTGAAATGTCTATGACAGAGATTTAGCACCAACGTATTGATTGAAAATAATATGTTCGTTCAGTGCTTTGTGTCAAAAATCTTCCACATTTTTCATATTGATTACTGGTTTCAGCTGGAAATTACAGTCAGGTGAGTGGTTAAAAAAAAGTATGCGGCATTTAGGGCAAAGAGCAATAGCTAGGAAAGGAACTGCCAGCTGAGGGGAATTCAGAGCAAGGTGCACCATAAGATATTGGTCAGTGGGTGAAAGAAAGGGTTGCAGAGGAAGATGTTACAATCCAATTAGGATTGGATGTTCTTGTCTAATTATAATAATCGAACACATGCTGAATGTTGAACACTGATCTCAGTAGGTAAGGATGTGGCAATAGTAATCACCGTGACACTGCTGTCGATATCCCTGCCAACTACTATAGTTGAAAATCCAAAAATGGAACAAAGTATTATTCTGATAAACCTTCGACACGTTCTTTTTTATGACCAAGAGCCAAAAATGACATTGTATGGTTCCTCGAAAAGTCTTAAAGTGCAATGAAAATGACTGGACTTGACTTCAAATGCCATGGTCCAGATATTTGTTAGATAAAAAAAATCTACTTTTGGTAATCAGAACCAGTACCTTTTTACAAAACGTGTTTATCCCCTTAATAACAACAGAAAACGCTGGAAAAACTCAGCAGGCCAGGCAACATCCGTGGAGAGAGAAACAGAGTTAACGTTTCAGGTTGAAACCCTTCGTCGGGACTGAGAGAAGAGCAGGAAATTAAACAGATAAAAATACAAGGGGGAGCCAAACGGAAATCCCGTCGAAGAGAAGAGCAGAACTTCTTCAAGGTAGGCATTCCTAGAAGAGAGGTGGCAGTGAACCAAACACTTATCCCCTTGTTTGCTGACCCCGTGCCTGCTCATTATGCCGCTAAGGGGTGGCATGTAGATAAGGAAGAGGAGATGGGAAGCTTAGATCATTGGAAATCACGGTGGTGATGAAGCAGGGGGCGGGGGGGAGGAGACGCCATGGCTGGCGAAGCCATGGCTGTATATGGACAGGGAGGAATCGAACTATGTAAGGGCAGCTCCACGGAGCTCTATACTCAGTTCGGAACTTCAGAGTATGAATTTATTCTGTTCACAAGGAAGATCTTTTGAATTCGCTATAACTTTGGCATTCCCAAGTTGCTAAATTTGGCCTAGTCATCGATTGCTTTATTCTTTTTAGTTTCTCATTGAGTATCCTCCATATAACATAATCCATTACAGTGCCATTGCAGTGGTAGGAACCATGTACTACTGAAATCTTTTCTTTCAGTATCATATTCCTTTTGATACGTTAGGTAACATAACAAAGCGATGCCGGCAAAAACAACTATAAGGGACAAGGCACATCTGATGTATTTGAAACTGGTGGATGTAGAGGACAGGAAAAAAACGGAGAAATTGTTCCGGGGGCCCGGTAGCAAATCACAGATTTCCCATAATGTTGCTTACTGCAGCAACTTGTAAGTTCAGCAAGTTATTAACTGTCCCCATTGAACTTCTGTAGCGTTCAAGGTGAAAACAGTCACTTGGGAGAGAGTTCTGAGATTCGCGGGCAGATTCAATGTCTGAGGCTTCGGCAGTGGTATTCTGATTGGACTATTTCTGACTGTTGAAGTGCATTTAAAGCAGTGCCAGTGCACCTGTTATAGGAACAGGAGTAGGACATTCAGCCTCTTGAGCCTGCTTCGCCATTCCGTTAGATCATGGCTGATCTGTACCTCAACTCCATTTACCTGCCTTAGCTCCGTATTCCTTGATACCCTTACCCAACAAAAATCTATCGATCTTAGTCTTGAAAGCTTAAATTGTCCTAGCATCCACAGCCTTTTTTTTTGGTGGGGGGGCAGCGGGGGGGGGTGGCGGCGAGTGAGGGGGGGTGGTGGAGGGAAGTTTCTGATTTCCCTCATAAATAGCCTAGCTCTAATTTAAGATTATGTCCCCGTGTTCTTGATTCCTTCATCAGAGGAAATAGTTTCTCTGTATCTACCCTATCAAATATTTTTAATATTTTAAACACCTCGATTAGATCACCCCTCAATCTTCTATACTCAAGGGAATAAAAAGTAAGTTAAAGCAGCTTGCCGCAGCCTGACTGTTATTAGCATGTTTGAAAGGAGTGCTGGTCATGGTTGAGTAAAACAAAAGTAATGCATTAGCAGCCAGTATCACAGGCCATGGAACCTGCCATTTGGTTTGTAACTAGACATGTAACTAGGCATGCTTTAGTAAGCTCTGCTCTACGAACAGCAGAGCAACGATTAAATAAAGCAGCTAAATATTGTTCCATATACAGGGAAACTACTTGTTAAGCAGTTACACATCATGGTTTATGTTACCTGGTACAATTGAAGATAGGTAAATGTACTCTAAAATCAGAAGTGCAATACCTAAGCTCAGCATTGCATTAGTATTTATGCATAAGGATGTTGGTTTCTGATTTAAAATGAAAACCATCAATAAAAAACACCCAAGATAAAAATTTGTGAACTTGTTTTTAATGATTTAAACACTGGAGAAACAGACTGAAATTATTTCTACAAAAAGAAAATACTGCAGATGCTGGAAATCTGAAATAAAAACAGAAAATGCTGGAGAAACTCAGCAGGTCAGGCAGCATCTGTGAAGAGAGAAACAGAGTTAACGTTTCAGGTCAATGAGGTTTCGTCAGAACTGGAAAAAAGCAGGAAATGGAACAGATTTTTAAGCAAGTGCAGGGGCTGGGAAAGGGGGGAGGGGATGAAAGAACAAAAGGGAAGGTCTGTGATAGGATAGAAGGCAGGAGAGGTTAAGAACATTAAGAGATATTCAAGGCAAAAGGAGATGGTAATGGGACAGGTTAAGAAACAAAGGATGGCTCTAGATGAAGTGTGAATTGCGCTGGCAGAATGAAAGACAGCTGCCATGTGGGGGAGAAGAAAAAAAGACAGACAAAGAGTGTGGATAAAAAAAAAATATATATATATATATATATGATAGGGGCCTGGGTTACGGTCTGAAATTGTTGAACTCTATGTTGAGTCCAGAAGGCTCTAAAGTGCCTATTCGAAAGATGAGGTGCTGTTCCTCGAGCTTACGCTGAGCTTCCGTGGAACAATGCAAGAGGCTAAGGATGGTGAGGTCTGAGTGGGAGTGGAGCGGTGAATTAAAGTGACAGGCGACCGGAAGCTCGGGGTCACCCTTACGGACTGAACGGAGGTGTTCCGCAAAGCAGTCACCCAATCTGCGTTTGGTCTCCCCCATGTTGAGGAGACCACATCGTGAGCAGCGAATACAGTATACTAAATTGCAAGAAGTACAAGTAAATCGCTGTTTCACCTGGAAGGGGTGTTTGGGGCCCTGGACAGTGGGAAGGGGGGAGGTATAAGGGCATGTGTTGCATCTCCTGCGCTTGCACGGGAAGGTGCCGGGCGAAGGGGAAGGGGTGTTGGGGGTGATAGAGGAGTGGACTAGGGTGTCGCGGAGGGAGCGGTCCCTACGGAATGCTGAAAGAGGAGGTGAGGGGAAGATGTGTTTGGTGGTGGGATTAAACTGGAGGTGGCGGAAATGGCAGAGTGTGAATGTGGAGGCTGGTGAGGTGAAAGGTGAGGACAAGGGGAACTCTGTCGTGGTTCCGGGAGGGAGGGGCAGGGGTGAGGGCAGAAGTGCGGGAGACAGAACGGACACGGTCAAGGGCCATGTCAACCACTATTTCTACTGACTACAAAAAAAGTCTTTAAAAAAAACACTTCGATGCTCTTAAGATTTTTCAGTATCCTGTATGTTTGAATATTTTCAGAAATAATTCGTAAGTAAAATAACTTGCAAAATTTGTAAACATTTCAGATGGTCGAATGAAACAGTTTTCTGCTTACAAGAGTCAACATCAGCATTATATTACAATTTTTAAACCATTGCTTGTGAGACAGCTATCCCAACCAGGGCCCAGCTATTAGTGAGAAGTCGCACAACACCAGGTTATAGTCCAACAGCTTTATTTGAAATCACAAGCTTTCGGAGCGCTGCTCCTTCGTCAGGTGACGAAGGAGCAGCGCTCCGAAAGCTTGTGATTTCAAATAAAGCTGTTGGACTATAACCTGGTGTTGTGCGACTTCTCACATTTGTCCACCCCAGTCCAACACCGGCATCTCCACATCATGCCAGCTATTAGTGAGGAGGGCTTTTTAGGGTCGACTGGGCTGGGATTATCTGAGGCTTGTCCAGATCTAATGTTTGGGTTGTTGTTGAAAGTTGACCTGATATTTCACTTATGATTCTGTTTCGTAGCGATTATTTTACAGCAGAGTAGCTCGCCCGGCCTCTTCAGAGGGCATTGATAGTCAGCCACATATTGTGCGGGACTGGAGTCACATATAGGCCAGACTAGATAGGGTTTGCTATGTTCCCTTCACCGAAGGACATTAGTGAACCAGTTGGGTTTTTATAGCAATCTGGCACAAATTACCGGATTTATTAACTTTAGTTTCCTAATTTACCATGGTGGGATTTGATTGCACAATCTTCTGAGTTGCTAGTCCAGTATCATAACCCCAACATCACTACACCCAACTTGGTATCCTAAGCCCTTGCGAAACTTTTCCTCCATTTCGAGACTATTTCTTACATCAATTTGCTTTCCAAGGCATAATTCAAGCCTGTTTTAAAAATCAGTGCCAGGGCATCAATCAGCATGACACTTCTTATTTTTTCCTAAATCACGAAAATTCTTCAGCGAACAGGTTCCGCATCAGTGCTTGTGATTCATGTATAATCACCATCCATGTTCCTTAGTGTTCTGCGATTAATCTACATTGATATTAATAAAGAGGCAATACCATCGGGAATATTTAGCTGGAGAGAGGTGGAAGTGGGACAATCCCGTTAAGGTAACTTCCTTTGGAAAAAGTGCCCTAACAAACATTGAAGGGTTTGTGAGATACTAATGTGAGATACTAACAAAAAATTTGGCTTGTAAAATGCTTCGAAGTATTTGTCTAACTACTGCAGTTATGCTTGAAGTTAACTTTATTTAATTGTTTTAATGATTTTAATTACAATTTTATGAGAGCTTTCATTTGATTCCCATCTGTTACAAGCTTGCTTTATTTATAGAATGCCACACAGTTGAAAACGCATATTTACTGCATAAAACACAGAAACCACATGGTAAGTTCTAAGTAAGAACTTCTGAACCTGGATTGAACAAATGCATTATGTCCCTTCAAAAAAAATATTTTCCATCAAAAAGTGATTTCTGTAGTTTCATATGACTGTAGGTTGACACAGTTATAGGGGATGAAATCATCCAAGACCAATACGTCGGACGCTTTTCAGGCGTCCTTGGGGCATAGTTCGTGTCCCTGCAAAACTGGTCATTTCTGTCCCCATTTTGCATCCATAAAACAGGCACAACGATGACCAATTTCTACCTCCTAGTTTCCTGGGAGTGAGTTGGACTTGGCATCCTACGTGCCTGAACACCAGAAAATCACATGCAGGACATCTGCAAACCCATTTTAATAGTCAAGTGAAGCTCCCATCTCTTTTGGATGGCAGCCCATCCCAAACTTGACCAGGAAATTCACCGGGGCAAAAAGTAGGTGGAAATCAGATGGAATTGATGTCCTGTTTTGGGGCCATAGCTGGGATGAAAATTAGACTACCTGATATTGCAAAACCTTCCATCTAGTGGATGAGCCGAACACCAAACCCATCTCATCCCTCGGGAATAATCACCAGCACAGCAGTTGAGTATTTCACTGCTGGAGCTGATGGAACATTACATCATTACTCAATTGTTTCATTTTCCTATTTTCTATTTTTTTTTCCTATAATCATACTAATGTGCACAAACTATTTTTAAGAAATAGATGGAAAATAAGCCAACTCATGAGGTTATGCTACGGTGCTGTGATGCCGGGGAAACAGGTGCGCAACAGACAAATCTGTTCCTGTGTCCTGGACAGAGTTGAGGCTGGCTGCCACCTCTGGCCAGATCTGGTGCATTGTTGACGTGTGAGGAAGGTGCCCTGGAGTGCCAAGCAGGACAAATTCTCCTTGCGCCCATCTCATATAGCACGTCGACCATTTTCCCCACAGGCTCCATTTTGTACCTTTACATTAGGTTTGCCTTCTCTTCCGTTTGGCCTGCATTTCTTTCACCCAATGCAGCCTTTGGAAAAACTGGCAAATATCGAAAAGAATATTTTCAGCCTTTTTGAAGACCACAAGAATTTTTCTCCCTATTTGGCCACGTACAGGTGAAGTCTTTAGAAAGGCTGCAAATGTTTTTTGGGTTAGTGGCTGCGTCGCGTCAGATATCCCCGTCATGCTTCCAATCGCACTCCCTGTGCTTGAGCCAATGTTTGCAGAGAATGTATTCAAATTATTTAGACGGTTTGACCTCGTGAACTCGGAGAGGTCAGGTCACCATGTTATAGCATGTGCGTGAGGTGTAGCAGTCACTGAAGCGGGATTGCATAATTAACCCCCAGGAACTAAGTAGCCCATTTATTTTTCGGATTCAAGGGTAATGACCTTTCTGGCAGTGTTTGATTGTGAGGTGCGTTAGAAATGACTGACTTCCATTGATTTAATGCTGAGACTGCAAGCTTAGGTGTTTAATCAAAGGAAGGAGCCATTAATTGCTAAAGGCACTTCGGAGAAACAGCTACGTCATGGTTACACTATCGTACATTTTACTAGTAAGCAGCAAAGTAAATGCTTAAATATGTCATTATTTTAATATGTAGTTAGAGACATTAAAGTAGAAATTGTGAGGGTCTTGCTGGTGGCAGACAGCCTTGGTGGATGTGAGTGTGGATTGGAGCTAGGGTTACGACATTGCATGCCCGATTCTGGGTCCCGTACTTGCAGTTAGCAAGGCTCTACCCCTGGCAACCTCAGCATACAACTCCTATCTTATTGTGATCCAACAAGGTGAGCCAAGCACAACTTACATACGAACATACGAATTAGGAGCAGGAGTAGGCCACTCGGCCCTTCGAACCTGCTCCGCCATTTAATAAGATCATGGCTGATCCGATTACTCCACATTCCCGCCTACCCCCGATAACTTTTCACCCCCTTGCTTACCAAGAATCTATCTACCTCTGCCTTAAAAATATTCAAAGACTCTGCTTCCGCCGCCCTCTGAGGAAGAGAGTTCCAAAGACTCACGACCCTCTGTGAGAAAAAATTTCTCCTCATCTCTGTCTTAAATGGGCGACCCCTTATTTTTAAACAGTGACCCCTAGTTCTAGATTCTCCCACAAGAGGAAACATCCTCTCCACATCCACCCTGTCCAGACCCCTCAGGACCTTATATGTTTCAATCAAGTCACCTCTTACTCTTCTAAACTCCAGCGGATACAAGCCTAGCCTGTCCAAACTTTCCTCATAAGACAACCCACCCATTCCAGGTATTAGCCTAGTAAACCTTCTCTGAACTGCTTCCAATGCATTTACATCCTTCCTTAAATATGGAGACCAATACTGTACACAGTACTCCAGATGTGGTCTCACCAATGCCCTGTATAACTGAAGCATAACCTCCCTACTTTTGTATTCAATTCCCCTTGCAATAAACTATAACATTCTATTAGCTTTCCTAATTACTTGCTGTATCTGCATAGTAACCTTTTGCGATTCATGCACTAGGACACCCAGATCCCTCTGCATCTCAGAGCTCTGCAATCTCTCACCATTTAGATAATATGCTTCTTTTTTATTCTTCCTGCCAAAATGGACAACTTCACATTTTCCCATATTATACTCCATTTGCCAGATCTTTGCCCACTCACTTAACCTATCTATATCCCTTTGTAGCCTCCTTATGTCCTCTTCACAATTTACTTTCCTACCTATCTTTGTGTCATCAGCAAATTTAGCAACCATACCTTTGGTCCCTTCATCCAAGTCATTTATATAAATTGTAAAAAGTTGAGGCCCCAGCACTGATCCCTGTGGCACACCACTCGTTACATCTTGCCAATCAGAAAATGACCCATTTATGCCTACTCTCTGTTTCCTGTTCGCTAGCCAATATTCTATCCATGCCAATATGTTACCCCCTACACCATGAGCTTTTATTTTCTGCAATAACCTTTGATGTGGCACCTTATCAAATGCCTTCTGGAAATCTAAGTACAGTAGATCCACCGGTTCCCCTTTATCCACAGCACATGTTACTTCCTCAAAGAACTCCAATAAATTGGTTAAACATGATTTCCCTTGCACAAAACCATGTTGATTCTGCCTGATTACTTTGAACTTTTCTAAGTGCCCTGCTATAACGTCTTTAATAATAGCTTCTAACATCTTCCCTATGACAGATGTTAAGCTAACTGGCCTGTAGTTTCTTGCTTTCTGTCTCCCTCCCTTTTTGAATAAAGGAGTTACATTCGCTATTTTCCAATCTAATGGAACCTTCCCCGAATCTACGGAATTTTGGAAAATTAAAACCAACGCATCAACTATCTCACTAGCCACTTCTTTTAAGACCCTAGGATGAAGTCCATCAGGACCTGGGGACTTGTCAGCCCGCAGCTCCAACAATTTGCTCAGTACCACTTCCCTGGTGATTATAATTTTCTTGAGTTCCTCCCTCCCTTCCATTTCCTGATTTACAGCTATTTCTGGGATGTTACTTGTATCCTCTATAGTGAAGACCAATGCAAAATACCTGTTCAATTCAACTGCCATCTCCTTATTTTCCATTATTAATTCCCCAGACTCACTTTTTATAGGACCAACGCCCACTTTGTTAACTCTTTTCTTTTTTAAATATCTATAGAAACTCTTACTATCTGTTTTTATATTTCTAGCTAGCTTTCTCTCGTACTCTAATTTTTCTCTCCTTATTAATCTTTTAGTCATTCTTTGCTGTTTTTTATATTCTGTCCAATCTTCTGACCTGCCACCCATCTTTGCGCAATTATATGCTTTTTCTTTAAGTTTAATACTATCTTTAACATTTTTAGTTAACCACGGATGGTGGGTCCTCTCCTTGGAATTTTTCTTTCTTGTTGGAATGTATATATTCTGTGTATTTTGAAATATCCCCTTAAATGTCTGCCACTGCAACTCTACTGGCCTATCCCTTAACCTAATTTGCCAGTTCACTTTAGCTAGCTCTGCTTTCATGCCCTCATAATTGCCCTTATTTAAGTTTAAAATACCAGTCTTGGACCCACTCTTCTCTCTCTCAAACTGAATGTAAAATTCAATCATATTATGATCGCTGCTACCTAGGGGCGCCTTCACTATGAGGTCATTAATTAATCCTATCTCGTTGCACAATACCAGGTCTAGTATAGCCTGCTCTCTGGTTGGCTCCAGAATGTGCTGTTGTAAGAAACTATCCCAAAAACATTCCATGAACTCCTCATCTATGCTGCCTTTGCCCATCTGATTTTTCCAGTCTATATGCAGATTAAAATCCCCCATGATTATTGCCGTACCCTTCTGACAAGCTCCCATTATTTCTTCCTTTATACTCCATCCTACCTTGTGGTTACTGTTAGGGGGCCTGTACACCACTCCACAAGTGACTTCTTGCCTTTATTATTTCTCATCTCTACCCAAACCGCTTCTACATCCTTGTTTCCTGAACTTAGGTCATCCCTCTCTATTGTGCTAATACCATCATTAATTAACAGAGCCACCCCTCCACCTTTTCCCACCTTCCTGTCCTTCCTAAATGTCATGTACCCTTCAATATTCAGGTCCCAATCTATATCATCCTGCAGCCATGTTTCTGTAATGACTATCAGATCATATTTATTTATTTCTATTTGCGCTATAAGTTCATCTGTTTTGTTTCGAATGCTACGTGCATTCAGATGCAGAGCATTTAGTTTTGTCCTTTTATTATTTTTGTAACCTCTAGCCTTATCTGTTGATTTACTCTTAGATTTGTACTCTCTATCCCTTCCTGTCATGGTCTGTTTATCATTTCCCACATTAATACCTTTCTCTATTGCCTTGTCTCTAATCTTTGAATTACCACATCTTCCCAAATTTGATCCCATGCCCCCAATATTTACTTTAACGCCCTCTCTACCGCCCTAGTTATATGACTCACCAGAACACTGGTCCCAGCATGGTTCAGGTGAAGACCGTCCCAACGATACAGATCACACTTTCCCCAGTACTGGTGCCAGTGCCTCAGGAATTGAAACCCATTTCTCCCACACCAGTCTTTGAGCCACGCATTCATCTCTCTAATTTTATTTACCCTATGCCAATTTGCTCGTGGCTCAGGTAATAATGCAAACATTATTACCCTTGAGGTTCTGCTTTTTAATTTAGCCCCTAGCTGCTCATACTCTCTCAGCAGAACCTCTTTCCTAGTTCTACCTATGTCGTTGGTACCTACATGGACCACGACCACTGGCTCCTCCCCCTCCCACTGCAAGTTCCTCTCCAGCCCAGAGCAGATATCCCGAACCCTGGCACCGGGCAGGCAACACAGCCGTCTGGACTCTCGCTCTTGGCCGCAGAGAACTGTATCTATCCCCCTGACTATGTACATAGAAGAAGTTTTGTTGCATAACGGGGGTAAACAATTTAAATCCTACTAATTTTCCGAAGATATAAAAGAATCTAATTTTGATTGTTGGGTAAATCTCCTCGTAGCCTTCCCTACTCGAGTGCAATTGGGCCAGTATGTCAAGACTCTCCTCAAACTATGGTTTCTCATCCTTGCTATCATTCTGGTTAATCTACACTGTATGCTCTGTTATGAATTTAATATTCTTTCTATAACCGGGTGCCAACAAGTGCACATAGTTGCTTTTTTAACTAACCAATGCCTTAAGCAAGTTTGTCATAATTTCTTTGATCTTGTACAATATGGGCCAGCATTTACGATGGGTAGTAATGGCGAATTAACAGCATTCGCCGTTATTACCCCTTTGAAACTGACCGCAACTTCAGGATTTAGCGCATGCGCAGCCTAATGCGGAAATCCTGAAGTTGCAGTCTGTCATTCACTGCTCCGACACTGGCTGCGCTGTTCCGCCCACCCCCACCCCCACTAATAGAACCGACAATCAGTGAAATCTGTCAAATCAGGGAAACTGCTGTAATTATGCTGTTAAATACCCCACTAAAAGTTAGGCCCAAAGGGATTAGGTGTAACTGGGGTTTTAACAGCGTATTGACTGCTCAACAAAGTTCATGGCCCTGAAAAACTAACTTTAATTTTGTGAAGTGTCAAATTTATCCATTTTAATAAAAATTAAAATTTTTAAGAAACTTTTTTTGAAAATTACATTTTCTTTTAAAGTTTGTTCATCTTTATTTCAGGTTTGCCTTTTCCCCATGTGAGAGCCCCAATCTTTGCTTTGCTCTCTCTAACATTTTAAAAAGTTAGGGCTAGAAATTCGTCTGGTTAGTGCCTCCTGTTAGCACCTCCGGGGGGCGATAACGGGGCGCTAACCACTTACCACCCGGGCGCGGCGAGAATATCACCTCCCGCTAAATTCGGCGGGAGGTTTGTGGCGGCAGGTATGGCGTTGTGCCCCGATCTCCTTCGCCTGGAGATCGTGACGTGATCGCCGTGCGCATCGTCCCGGTCCCAAACTTCGGTTTCGCCCCCTGCAGCATCGCCGGGCGACAACACCGGCAGCTGCAGGAGGCGTTCATCGGGAGGACCGGCGCTTCGGGGGCGATACTTAAAGGCGTGGTGGCCGAGGTAGGAAGAAAATACTGAAATGCTCGTTCTCTGTTTTTTTTGCTTTTTTTCCCCAGCCATCGATCAGCCCGGCACTGTGCTGCAGTACATCGGGCTGATCGGGCCGGATCGGGGACCAGGTAAGTTTTGCCCTTGCAGAGCCTGCAGCGATGACCCTTCCCTTTAAGGGAGGGAAGGAGCCGCCCCACGTGGCAGCGCTGCACAGCCCAGTGTGCAGCGCTGCTCACCTACCGCTCCGTCTGCTGCCTGTTGTGTTCCAGGAAGGAGGTGGAGCGCTTGATTTAGCTTCACTTCCTTCCTGGAGCGCAAAACCAAATTTTTTTAAAGTTGAAACTCATTAGCGCCTGGTGCTAATTTTTTCAACTTTTAAAAGTTAGCACCCCAAACGGCGCGATAATGAATTTCTCCCCCCTTAGAATTTTAAGAGCTTACTCACTTCCTTATTTGCTGTCGATGAGAATTCTGCGATTTGATTGGCTGCTTAGACAGCTTGTTGACGTCACCGCAGCTGAAGAGGAGATAGTTAGGGCCAGAAAACTTGAACATGAAATCATTCTATGGAATAGAAATTGCTTTAGGCCCATTATCAGACCTGAAATGGGCCCCACGCACAGAGGCCGGCCTAAAAGGTGGGCCTCGGCCCTCATTAACCTTATCTGAGCGGGTTTCCACAGGTAGCTCGCCCATTTTATAAAGATGAATTTCAGTGCCCCGAAGGTAAGTCCCAGGAGGAGGTCATGGAGCAGACATGAGGAAGTGTGGGGGGAGGGGGGAACAATTGGGATACTGTGGAGTCGAGGAGCACTCCTGCTCCTCCTGGCTCCAGAGAAACATTTGCTTCTTTCTATAAAATTGCACCTGGCCATTCTACTAACCTGTCTATATCCTTGTGAAGTCTTTGGCACTCCTCTCACTGTTTGCAAACCCACTAATGTGTGCCTTCAGCAAATTTTGATATTGTGGTCTTTATAGCCAAGCCCAAAGAAACAAAATGGACCCAACACTGCCTCTTGAGTACACTACTTCCAACCCTTCTCCAATCTGGGAAGCACCCTATGTCTTTGTTTTCTTTCCATCGATCAAACTGTTCTTTTCTCAGCTCATGCCAGAAATTAACGAGCACTTTCCAATCAGCAAACTTCCCTCACCAAACATCAATTAAACTCTTGACCTTAGACTGTGTTTACTTGCAGCAATTAGACTTTGTGGCCCTTAAAAGAACAGACCAGCTTAAATACATTGTACCATTAGAATAATGTATTGTAAGTTACAATAAATGCCAGGATTTTATGGTTTCAGGGGCGAACAAATGGCGCCAGCCATTCATTACACTTACACTTGCCCACAGACTTTCTGTGGGCTTTTGCACTGTGACTCTGGTGATTAGAAATCCAGAACAGCACTGCGCCCTCTACAGGGGATCTGGGGCCTGTGTGAACAGGGTAACCAACTGATTGTCTCCTTAACCAATCAGATTGAAGAATCCTTACTGAGTCACGCTGGCCGGAATTTTCCGGGGGGGTCAGCGGGCGGGATCAGTGGTGGGTCGGGTGGGAAATTTGATTTTTTTGAAAGCCGGTCAGGACCCCGCTGTCAACCCACTGCAACGTGCCTTTCCCAATGTCAGGTCTGTCAGCGCTGAGCAAACCTGACTGGCAGCGGCGGGCAACCCAATTAAACTCATTAGCATCTAGTTGACAGATCATTCACAGGCATTTTAACTCACCTTTTCACTTTAACTTCATGGCCACGGGAACCACGCTGTTCGGGGACCACGGCTGTCAACCTGAGGCGGGAGTTCAGTGGCCATTGCTCCAGCTGATTACTTGACAGCTTCAAATGTACAGTAAAAGCTCCCACTTGACAGATCATCACTTTCCTCAGCCACAAGTTGTTTCTCGGTCCATTTCCAGCACAGATTCTGCAGGCTTTCCACTTTTCACTCTCCAACCACTCTAACCTCATTGGAAGAACACACTCACCATTGACAGATTCTCTACTTCACCTGCCATCTATTCCATCAATATGGGTGCCCTTTATACTGTCTGACCTTGGTCCTCAGAATCCCACCACAATCAGCCCCAACACCAGGCAAGCCAGCAGCACCAACAACAACACCAACCTTCTCCGCAATCAACTGATGCTGCACTGGACAGAGGGCATCAGCACCCGACCACATTGCTGCCCAGGAGACCAGGGATGGCCTCACCATGGCCAGATTTACTTCACTTGACGCTGTACACCCTGGCTGCACCAGGTTGGCACCACCCCACACCAACACCATAAAGCATCCCTACAATGTCCAAGCCATTCCTTTCACACTCATCGCCATTGCGGGGGATACCATTATGTCTCACCATTCACTGCAACTTACTAAGCTACTTCCAAAGGTGCACACAAATCTGTCCAAGAACGGAAAGTGTTGAAAATAAAGGTTTCAATGTTTGACAGCACATTAACAGAAACTTTACATGAACATTGGATAAAAGACCCAAGCGGCTACCTTTGTGTGTTGTTAGTTGGTATGATGGCACGAGGATTAGGGTGAGTGTAAGTGGTGGCTCGTGAGTTGGGTGATAATGTAGATAGAGAGGGAGAGAGGGATGGGTGGAGGTGCAAAGGTAAGTTGGTGTGAGTAAGGATGTGCAGGAGTAGGGTAGGGAAGGCAGAGTAATGGGGATGTGATGAGAGGCACAGCAGGATGAAGCTGAGTGTGGCTTTGTACTAATATTTCATGATCTAATGAGATCATTGAAAGGTTTGCGCCACTGCAGCCTGGTCCACCTGACAACATCCCTGCTTGTGCCCTCTTGTGCAATGTGTAACCCGGCTGTGTTGGTCTCCTAGGGAGGTCTCTTCTACCCATCGAAGGGAAGAGGACCTCCCTGCATGATCTGACTCCCTCCATAAGCATATGGAGGGAGTCTTGGGAGAACCTGGGAGCAGCCCTGTGCCTCTGTGCAGTGATTGTCAGTGTTTGCAGCAATTCAATGCTGTAGAACACTGACAGCACAAATGTTAAAAGAAAGTTGGCCATGGTCCCTTTAAGGAAACTTGAATGACGTCACCAACCCGCTTCCTCTAATTGGCCTGGGCAACACGCTGCTGGGCTTAACAAGCCCCATCAACGTAAATTCATTTTCGAGAGTGGGATGGAGTCAGCAGCGGGGTCGGGACCCGCCACCGACATTGCCCGCCCTGGACCTGCTGAGGTAAGGAAAATCTCGGCCGCAGAGTCTGTACCAGGAAGTGTCAGTTAGAATAGTTATTCAATGTAAAATCATGTACAGAAAGTGAAATAAAGAGAGGGAATGAAAGATGGAATTAAGAGAGAGAGATAAAAGAGACAGAAAGATAAATTTTAAAGGAAGTTTTTAAATCTGCAACAATAATTAAAATCTGAAGGAATGAGACTCCACACTTGTAAAAGTTAATTTTCAGTGGCAGAGAAATTGTGTGGCAGTAATGAAGACTTATCACACCGTTAAAAATTCACTTACACTTGAATGGAAAAGCCCTAACTTTTTCTGGTATGTTTAATGGGTATCTATCACGCAGGTACTTCAATGCCGAGTCTCTCGGTGAGATACTGTTATAGTGAAGCTTCTGGAGGAGCAGGGCAACTCGTACGGCAACTTCCTGATTTCTGCGTTTAACTGCGCATGTGTGGTTGCTGGAAGTTGCTGTCCAATTTACTCTTTCATAATGGTGAGCGCTGTTAGCTTCACTGTTATTTTTACCACAAAATCCGGGCCGATTAATTATCGCATTCCTGTCGTCAGACTCAGTGAGCATTGCCATAGGAGATCAGCAAGTCTTTTAAAAATAATTTTGGATAATTGTCATCACAAATCTATACTGTCCATTTTGCTAATTTTTTGGATGAACAAAGAACTTGTACTGTCTATGGTTATATGCGTTTCTCATTGGGTGCTGTGATAATGTCATTCAATAACTCTATTCTCATGGTATAATTTACTAACTGTTAACTAATATTAAACAAGTTACATAAGATCAATTGTGGGAGAATTGTGCAGGTTGAAGATAATATGAGTCTGACGGTTCTGATAAACCAATGATTTAAGACTGACATTTAATATACAGATAGGCTTTACTGTCCTTTTTTAAATTATCTGATCTATCTTATCTACCGAAGCGTTTCTACTTTCATTAAGGTCGGGTCAGGTGGTCAGAACAGTGGCAAATGGAATTCAATCTGGAGAAGTGTGAGGTAATGCATTTGGGGAGGGCTAACAAGGCAAGGGAATACACAATAAATGGTAGGACACTGAGAAGTGCAGAGGATCAGAGGGACCTTGGAGTGAAGGTCCACAGATCCCTGAAGGTAGCAGGACAGGTTGTTAAGGCAGTTAAGAAGGCATACGGGATACTTGCCTTTATTAGGCATAGAATATAAGAGCAGGCAGATTATGCTTGAACTGTATAAAACACTAGTTAGGCTGTAGATGGAATACTGCGTGTAGTTCTGGTCACCACATTACAGGAAGGATGTGATTGCACTAGAGAGGGTGCAGAGGAGATTTACGAGGATGTTGCCTGGGCTGGGGAATTTTAGCTATGAGGAAAGATTGGATAGGCTGGGGTTATTTTCTTTGGAACAGAGGAGGCTGAGGGGAGACCTAATTGAGGTGTATAAAATTATGAGGGGCCTAGATAGAGTGGATAGGAAGGACATATTCCCCTTAGCAGTGGGGTCGATAACCAGGGGGCATAGATTTAAAGTAATTGGTTGGAGGTTCAGAAGGGATTTGAGGAGTAATTTTTTCACCCAGAGAGTGGTTGGGGTCTGGAACTCACTGCCTGACAGGGTGGTAGAGGCAGAGACCCACATCACATTTAAAAAGTACTTAGATATGCACTTGAGGTGCCGTAACCTACAAGGCTATGGACCAAGAGCTGAAAGTGGGATTAGCCTGGATAGCTCTTTGTCGGTCGGCACAGACAAGATGGGCCGAATGGTCTCCTTCTGTGCCGTAAATTTCTATGATTCTATGATGATGAAACAAGGATGTGAGTCAGTGCCAATGTTCAGCTGATTACATGGGATGTAATGCTCTGCAGCATTACTGAATTGGTATATTACTGCTTTCATATTGATATGAAATAATTTCAGATATACATTGATCAGATTCAGATGATTTGATTTCCGAGCACACCAAAGGGAGAGAGGAGAGTGACCAAGTAGTCTATCACTGCTTGGGCTTCACACTGAGTGTGGTATAACTCAAGCCTGGTGACAACCCCAGTATTGCCAACCCCACCACCTCATAAATTAGGAGACAAACTCTTAAAAATCAGGAGATTTGGTATAGAAATCATGAGTTGCTATTTTTTTCAAACATAAACCAATATAGATTGGCAGTTGGTTTATAAACCTCATTAGAGGCTTTATTTAATCTCTAACAGGTCACAGCTCTTTACAAAAACGATATTACTGCATCTGAAAATGCTTTACACAAACGCCCCCCCCCCTCCCCTGCAGCACCCCCCCACCCCCCAATCCCCCCTCCCAACCCCCGCCCCCACCCGGCCATAGGCCGCTCCAAGCCCCCTCCTGGGACTTGCCTGATTACTGGTGCTGACGTTGATGTCCTCACTCGAGCAAGCTGCCCGTGGAGGCACGACCAGCGTCGGCAGCTCACCCCGAGCATGCAGATGTGGCCCGAGGACCGATTTCTATCGATCCTCGGGCCTCTTGCTTCCGAAGCCCCCCTCCCGTGTTATAAAAAAATTGAGGACCCCCTGTAACATAACAAGTAATTTTTCTGTATAAAAATTAGATATACAATTAAGCAGATTATTATTTTTGTTTTAATGACTTAATGTAAGAGCAGGAAGGTGCCTGGGTTCGATCCCTGGCCTATGCTGAGTTACCAGATCTGAGCGAGGGTGGCAGTAACATCAATGGTTTTCATGCCCTCAACTCAGGTTTCAAGAATTTCTAACTTCGTCTATTTTATTTAATAGTTAAAAGCAGTGAGTGGGCTGAACTTAGACGCAATCAAGAAAAGCTATGAGAAGTCGCACAACACCAGGTTATAGTCCAACAGTTTTATTTGAAATCACGAGCTTTCGGAGCGCCGCTCCTTCGTCGGGTAAAGTGAAGGAATACAAATCAGCAAAGCATATATAGACAGAGAACAATGTGTAGCGTACAATGTCAGACGACTACAGTAAATCTTTCTGACCTTTGCTCCACCCCAGGGAATGGCTATTTCCTGAGTGCAAAGGTCATGAAAAGGGAGGTGGGGGGCGTGGAGACCTGTGTCACCAGGTCTAGGCTCCCTTTACATTGCCCCGGAATCAGAAAGATTTACTGTAGTCGTCTGACATTGTACGCTACACATTGTTCTCTGTCTATATATGCTTTGCTGATTTGTATTCCTTCACTTTACCCGACGAAGGAGCAGCGCTCCGAAAGCTCGTGATTTCAAATAAAACTGTTGGACTATAACCTGGTGTTGTGCGACTTCTCATTTTTGTTCACCCCAGTACAACACCGGCATCTCCGCATCAAGAAAAGCTATGCATGCACATTCTGAGACTATTCCAAATTGTCTCAATACACAGGAGAGCAGGGGAGACTACAGATGGGAAAAACAAACTAGTAATGGGACAGACCAACTCGTGGACCCCCGGAAATCTTCCCGTGGACCCCTAAGGGGCTGCGGACACCCCGGCCTGACCTAACCCACGTGTCCCAGAGCCAATCACCAGGAGGCGTAATGAAGATTAATAAAGTAGGAAAAAGAAATCATGACTTTTCACAGTTGAATCGTGAGATCGCGAGTTGGGATAAATTTTCGTTAAAAATCGCGATTAATTTGCGCGAGTGGGCATTGCTGCCACCCCTGTTCTAAAAGTTCCAAGGGGATCCTCTGAAAGTTTTCATTTCAATTTCAGCGTATTTACTGCTGGGAGAGAGCCACACTTCTGTCTGCTCTCTTCATGATGTGAGGCTGGGGATTGAGGTCTTACATGTCTGCGATGGGCCTGCACAGGCACAGGCTCAGCTCCACCCACCACCCAGGAAGCCCCGAAAATTCCGGGGCAATGTAAAGGGAGCCTAGACCTGGTAACACGGGTCTCCGCCCCCCCACCCACCTTTTCATGACCTTTGCACTCAGGAAATAGCCATTCCCTGGGGTGGAGCAAAGGTCAGGAAAATCGACCAATTAAATACATATTTTGGTTCTGTCTTCACAAAGGAGGACACAAATAACCTCCCAGAGATGTTGGGGAACATAGGGTCTGATGAAAGGGAGGAACTGAAAGAAATCAGTATTTGTAGGGAAATGGTGTTAGGGAAATTGAAGGGATTGAAGGCCGATAAATCCCCAGGGCCTGATAATCTACATCCTAGGGTACTTAAGGAAGTGGCCCTAGAAATAGTAGATACATTGCTGATCATCTTCCAACATTCGATGGAATCTGGAACAGTACCCATGGATTGGAGGGTAGCTAATGTTACCCCACTATTCAAAAAGGGTGGTAGAGAGAAAACGGGGAATTACAGACCGGTAAGCCTGACATCGGTAGTGGGGAAAATGCTAGAGTCCATTATAAAAGATGTAATAGCTGAGCACTTGAAAAACAGTGACAGGATCGGACAAAGTCAACATGGATTTACAAAAGGTAAATCATGCTTGACTAATCTATTGGAATTTTTTGAGGATGTAACTGGTAAAATAGATAAGGGAGAACCAGTGGATGTGGTGTATTTGGACTTACAAAAGGCTTTTGATAAGGTCCCGCATAAGAGATTAGCGTGCAAAGTTAAGGCACATGGGATTGGGGGCAAGGTATTAACTTGGATAGAGAACTGGTTGGCAGACAGGAAGCAAAGAGTTGGAATAAACGGGTCTTTTTCCGAGTGGCAGGCAGTGACTAGTGGGGTACCGCAGGGATCGGTCCTTGGACCCCAGCTATTCACAATATATATTAATGATCTAGACAAGGAAACTAGATGTAATATCTCCAAGTTTGCAGACGACACAAAACTGGGTGGGCGTGTGTGCTGCGAGGAGGATACCGAGAAACTCCAGGATGATTTGGACAGGTTGGGTGATTGGGCAGATGCATGGCAGATGCAATATAACGTGGATAAATGCGAGGTTATCCACTTTGGTGTCAAAAACAGAAAGGCAGATTATTATCTGAATGGCAATGGATTGGGAGAAGGGGAAGTGCAACAGGACTGGGTGTCCTTGTGCACCAGTCGCTGAAGGTAAGCATGCAGGTGCAGCAGGCGGTGAAGAAGGCAAATGGTATTTTGGCCTTCATAGCGAGAGGGTTTGAGTACAGGAACAAGGATGTCTTGCTGCAGTTGTACAGGGCCTTGGTGAGACTACACCTTGAGTACTGTGTGCAGTTTTGGTCGCCTTATCTGAGGAAGGATGTTCTTGCCATGGAAGGAGTTCAGTGAAGATTCACAAGGCTGATACCTGGGATGGCAGGAATGACGTATGAAGAGAGATTGGGTCGATTGGGCTGATTGGGAAACTCGCTGGAGTTTAGAAGAATGAGAGGGGATCTCATTGAAACTTATAAAATTCTGACAGGACAGGACAAACTAGATGCAGGAAGGATGTTCCCGATGGTCGGGGAGTCCAGAACCAGGGGTCACAGTCTAAGGATAATGGGTAAGCCATTTAGGACAGAAATGAGGTGGAATTTCTTCACCCAGAGAGTGGTGAACCTGTGGAATTCTCTGCCACAGAAGGCAGTAGAGGCCAATTCATTATATAGATTCAAGAAGGAGTTGGATATATTTCTTAAGGCTAAAGGGATCAAGGGATATGGGGAGAAAGCAGGGACAGGGTACTGAATTTGGATGATCAGCCATGATCGCATTGAATGGCGGAGCAGGCTAGAGGGGCCGAATGGCCTACTCCTGCTCCTATCTTCTATGATTTTATGATTTATGAACTCTAGACATAGACTTTCATTCTGTCACACTTTCTTTTTATAATTCCAGCTAAGATGTTTTGCTATGCATAAGAATTGTAATATTTGCACTTTTAGTTATGAGATACATTATCTTGTAAGGAAAGCAAGGTACTAGAATGATTTATTCTACTTGAGCTTTGATGGCACACAAAAGAGGCAGTTACTGTTTGCCATTTCTCACAATTATTCATGTGCTGAGATCCTGAAAAACCCTCTGAGTGATCGTAAACATTTTTAAAGAACATCTGCCCTTCATTGTTACAATAAATAGTTATCCCTTCACAGCTATTCAGCATAACATACAAATATAATGAAAGAGGTCAGCAAACTTAGAAACACAGCCATCCGTTATGTAAAGGTAATAGGTGGTGACTTCAGTAAGTGTTAGAAATGTCTCTCGGGATCTGTAGTAATTGAGAATTATCCTCATGTTTTTAAAAATAAATCAATAAATAGTTGTCCATCTTGACTTTTAGTGACAGGTATATAACTGTTATGGAGCAAGAGAGATTAAGAAATTCATTTATTTCTATTTTGACTTTGAATTCTACTTGCCTGTGCAAGATATAACTGGAGTTTCCCTATTTAAAATAATAAGCCCATTATTTTCAGAGTCCTGTGTAGCCATTCCTTGTAGAGGGAACTGCCCCACCCTCCCCCATTAATTTCTGACTAATGGCTGTCATCCTTGGGAGGAGGTAAATGGGGTTACTTTGTGGTCAAGGTAGCTCCATGATGCTGCACCTGGTGACAGAAGATCAGAACCAAGAATGACTGCTCTGTGGCAGATTTAATAATCAGATGCCTAAGCTAGGCTGGTTTGCAGAACTGCTGCGGATTGGCTTGCTAGCCTCGCTCATTAATGGACCTTGGGAGGGCAGACCTATCACTGGGAGCTGGAATTCATCCCAAAAGGCTCTAGATAGCTGATACCCTAACATCTCATCTGAAAGACGGCACCTCCAACCGTGCAGCACTCCCTCAGTACTGTCCTGGAGTGTCAGCCTAGATTTTTGTGCTCAAGTCTCTGGAGTGGGACAAACAGTATGGAAGTTAACTAGTGTTCAATCCCTGTAGCTGTCTAAACTTCAGGAGCAACCTTGCACACACTTGGGAATCCTTAAATGTTGGCATCATGCTGACTTGAGTCTAAACTCTGTGATGCTATAGGGAAAGATTATGCACTCCATGTTGAAAGAGAGAAAGAAAGACTTTACATAGGATTACATAGGATATACAACATAGAAACAGGCCATTCGGCCCAACCAGTCCATGCCAGCGTTTATGCTCCACTCAAGCCTCCTCCTGTCTTTCCTTATCTAACTCTATCAGCATAACCCTCTATTCCCTTCTCCCTCATATGCATATCTAGCCTTCCCTTAAATTCATCTATACTATTCACCTCAACCACTCTCTGTGGAAGGGAGTTCCACATTCTCACCACTCTCTGGGTATAGAAGTTTCTCCTGAATTCCCTATTTGATTTCTTGGTGACTATCTTATAATGATGGCCTCTAGTTTTGCTCTTCCCCACAAATGGAATCACTCTCTCTGTGTCTACTCTATCAAAACCTTACATAATTTTAAGTCCTCTATTAGGTCACCCCTCAGCCTTCTCTTTTCAAGAGAAAAGAGATCCAGCCTGTTCATTCTTTCCTGATATGTATACCCTCGCATTTCTGGTATCATCCTTGTAAATCTTTTTTGCACCCTCTTCAGTGCCTCTATGTCCTTTTTATAATATGGTGACCAGAATTGTACACAGACTTGCATTTATATAGCGCCTTTCATGACCTCATGACGTCCCAAAGCGCTTTACAGCCAATGAAGTACTTTTGAAGTGTAGTAATGTAAGAAACGCGGCAGCCAATTTTGCACACAGCAAGCACACACAAACAGCAAGGTGATAATGACCAGATATTTTGTTTCTTTTAGTGATGTTGATTCAGGGATAAATATTGGCCAGGACATTAGGGATAACTCCCCTGCTCTTCTTCGAAAATAGTGCCATGGGATCTTTTACATCCACCTGAGAGAGCAGATGGGGCCTCGGTTTAACATCTCATCTGAAAGACAGCACCTCCAACAGTGCAGCACTCCCTCAGCACTGCACTGGAGTGTCAGCCTAGATTTTTGTGCTCAAGTCTCTGGAGTGGGACTTGAACCCACAACCTTCTGACTCAGAGGCGAGAGTACTACCCACTGAGCCACGGCTGACACATTTGTTGGCAAATGGAAGCTCTACCTGGTTGGATTTCTCAGTAGCTTGTCTTGGAAATTCGTAAATATACTGGTAGGTCTCTGTGCATGTCAGACACCTAGCTGGGCAAAATAAATATCCAGTCCCCATGTTGGGAATCCTTCCTTTCTATTACATGCCTGCTGGATTATACCTTGGTGAAATGTAATGACTACTGGAAGAATGCTGTAGGATTTCCAGGTGTTTGATGATGAAGTTGAGAAATCTCGTTCTCCATAGCACACTGCTCAGTGTCTTGCTGTGGGAATGGACAGCTATTGGAGCCCGCCAAGGTAGAGGTCAGAAAACAGGCAGCAGATGGGACGATGCTGAACATTGGCAACAGGAGGAAGAGGATAGAGGATTTCAAATTTCTGGATCTTGTTTAATTCCCTCAACCACAATAAGAGTCAGGAGCAGATGAATGGCAGTATTTCAAAAAATAAATGAATGCAATGAAAAAGCCCATTGCACAATGTCATGCTTTCAAACAACTGAAAAGCCATCTATTAAACCATTGCACAATTTTGTGTCGAATAATATTGTCGTCTGTGAGTTTATAGGCTTTTTGCAACACATACACATTAATGAATGAAAGTATACTAAAATTACATTGTCTTTCTCTTTTGTTATAAGATCCAATAAAAGACAAAACTGGAGCTTAGATGAAACTTCTAGGGTGCATGATTTGTTTTTGTTATAGTCACAGAAAGGGGCATCATGTTTATGGGTAAAGGAAGGCAGAGAAAGTAGATTTATTTGAATAGCGGCTCAGGAGTGAAATGTTATGGCATTTGTAAAACTTGAGTTCCTGCTGCAGCAAGTCCAGAGACACAAATTATGCCTGGCTGGAGGCTTTGCATTCCATTAAATGTTCCCATCTACAGGTTTATGCTTTGCATCAATTCTTGATTTATATCAACTTCTCCTGCTCTTTTCAGCCATGGTGGCTTGCTGTACTCTGGGCCTTCACGTCACCTTGGCTTCCCAATTTCAAAAGTGCACATTACATATCTGTAGATAAAGTGCTGACAGCAAATTGCCAAGATAGTTTGAAATATTTTGATTTATTTCCTCACTAGTCTCCTCATTCCAGCACACTTCATTCTTTAGCTGGAACAACAACTTGCATTTATATAGGGCTTTTAACGTAGTAAAACATCCCAAGGCGCTTCACAGGAGCACAATCAGACAAAACAATTGACAGGCATTAGGATAGGTGACATAAAGCTTGGTCAAAGAGGTAGGTTTTAAGGAGCGTCTCAAAGGAGGAGAGAGGTGGAGAGGCGGAAAAGTTTAGGGAGCGAATTCCATAGTTTAGGGCCTAGACAGCTGAAGGCACAGCTGCCAATAGTTTTTTTTTTGTTCATGGGATGTGGGCGTCGCTGGCAAGGCCAGCATTTATTGCCCATCCCTAGTTGCCCTTGAGAACGTGGTGGTGAGCCGCCTTCTTGAACCGCTGCAGTCCGTGTGGTGAAGGTACTCCCACAGCGCTGTTAGGGAGGGAGTGCCAGGATTTTGACCCAGCGACGATGAAGGATCGGCGATATATTTCCAAGTAAGGATGGTGTGTAACTTGGAAGTGTAGGGGGTGGTGGTTTTGTGTCAGCTTCACCTCTGACTTCTGAGCGGTGTGAATCGCACCCACTCCCTTGGTTCTAGACCTTGGACTTATTTGGGGTTGTGATACAAAGGTGCAGCAGACAACTGAGTTTGGTGAAAGAACTTCAATCTTTATTTAAGAAAGTAAAACACAACACAGAGGGGGAAAAAATTCAGTTGGTTGCGCCTCCCGTTAGCGCCTTAAGAGGGCGCTAATGGGGCGCAAAGCATCTAGCGCCCGGGCGTGGCGATGTTTGCGCTGCTCGCGAAATTAATGAGACATTTTGAGGCGGCGCTAAACAGTACCGCCACGATCTCCTGCGCCAGAAGATCGTGACGTCAGTTGAGTGCGCAACGCCCCGGTAGCGCCCCGGAGCGGATATTGAGTGGTGCCTCCTGCCTTACCGTCTGCCGCTAGCAATGACAGGTTGAGGGGAGCGTTTTGCAGTCAGGGACTGGGGGAGCACTATGTAAAGGCGACCGCTTCCTGCCTTTTTTTGTTGGCGACATTTTTGAACCACACATTCTGAGAGAGAGAGAGAGAGAGAGAGACTTCTGGAGAGATTCAACGCTGTGTGAAGGAGTTTTGGGTACTGAGCAGCACTTTGCAGGTTCATTTTGATTTGCCCTTCCTTGTATCGATTTAGAAGAGACTGTGGGGGCTGCACTTTGAGCTCTTTCCCTGGGCCTCTCCGTTGTTCTTTCCAGCAGATTTGATGTACAGGTCTCTCCAGGCCGAGATTCAAGGCTGCAATGAGCAGGATGTGGATGGAAAGCAAGATCAACCCTCC
Organism: Squalus acanthias; assembly: GCA_030390025.1. Taxonomy (NCBI): domain Eukaryota; kingdom Metazoa; phylum Chordata; class Chondrichthyes; order Squaliformes; family Squalidae; genus Squalus; species Squalus acanthias. The sequence goes on from CM059425.1 coordinate 23,017,289, forward strand.
CCTTCAAGAAATGGCCGGGGCCATTGTGTCTGTGTTCCATTGCTGACTGACATCACATGAGCTTCGCCAGCGCTCTGAGTTAGCGCCTCGCTCCTCGGCCTTTGCGCCTTAAGACAGATGTGTAGCGCCTGATTTAGTACTCCAATCACCTCCAGGGGCGATAAAAGTGAAGTTTGCAGTCGGAGGCGATAATTAGCGCCAGGGGCTAATTTTTGCACCCTGGCCGATAATTGCGCCCCAAACAGGGCGATACTGAATTTTTCCCCCAGACACTCTTAACACTCTAAAAGTGGGGAACACTTCGGTACAAGCGAGGGAAATAACATTAGAAGAATACTTCACCCCTCCCAATCCCACTTCTCTAGCTAGGTTGGACTCCAGAGAACCAGGGATAATGCTCACCAAACGAATCCTTGACAGTTTAGAGTTAGGGTTTAGAGTCTTTTGAGTAAAAGGTTTCGTAAGGCCCTTGTTGCCACGAGGTGTCTGATGGTCACTGGAACTGTTGCTCTGGTTTCTTCTTGCGTGTCTGCCTGCTTCTGGAGCTGTTGGCCTTCTTTGTTGAACTGCTTTCTGTTTAAACTGTCTTCTTGCGAGCTGTGGAACTGCCTTCTTGCAGAACTGTGGAAACTGCCTTCTGCCTGCTTGTTGAACTTGAACTGTTGTGCTGGAGAACTGAAGAACTCCCTTCTTACTGAACTGTCTTCTTTAACTGCCCAACTTGCTTCTCCTGAACTCTAATTCCAGCACTGACCTCTGCTGCAAACAGGCTTTCAAATTGAACTTGAAAACTGCAGAACTGCCTTCTGTTGAACTTGAACTGTTTTACTGCAGAACTCGAACTTGTAACTGTTGTAACTGCTGAACTGCTTGATGGGCCTTCAATTATACTAAATTGAAGTGGCCTTATCAAAACCAAATCAAATCCTGGTCATTGTAAGACCTCGTTAACAGTAATGACTTTACTAGCGTGTTAACTGGTTTTGTAAATGTGTGAAGTGGTTTCAAGGTAGCTCCACCCTGTCGATCTGTTGTTTAATCAGAGTCTGAATTGTCCTCATGTTTTGGGTTTTTTGACTGGGCCTAGGACTTCAATAGAATATTTGCTTTATGCATGTCTTTAATGGGTTCTGTAAACGGTTTTGATGGGACCTGTTGTTTTGGGTGGGACTGTCTTCTCCTAGGGTCTATTGTCAAAATGTTAATGCATGCTGGGGCTTTGAGTGAGGTCATCCCAGTTCCCCAGACAATGCAATTAACTGCAATATCCAAAACTGCTTTTACAGAGGGAGAATCCAACTTCCTTCACAGCCTTTTCTCCCTTTACAGGCCCAGACATGTTTTTAAAATGCCAAAACTTGGTTTTTGGTCTTACAGTCACTTAGGTTAGGCACAAATACAATATTATCACTCTGAGGTAGTTCCAAAGTCCTTTTTCCTTAGGTTTTGGGGCTCTGTAAATTTTGGAAACCTTACAGAAGGGAACTTGCAGGTGATGGTGTTCCCATGCGCCTGCTGCCATTGTCCTTCTAGATGGTAGAGGTCGCAGATTTGGGAGGTGCTGCTGAAGAAGTCTTGGCAAGTTGCTGCAGTGCATCTTGTAGATGGTATATACTGCAGCCACGTGCGTCAGTGTGTAAAGGAATGAGCCAAACCTATGCAGAAAAATACACCATCCTATGAACAGAATTCTGATTTTATTAAAACATGACAAACTGGGTTTAAAAATCTAAAAGCCTCAATGTCACAAAGCTGTAAACACCACACAGGCTTTTGAGATAAAGATTGGTTATTGACACTGACACAATGGCCTCATTGAAGAAGCGAAGAGTTGGTTCCAAGGAGTCTGTAGTTTGGAACCAACACAATAGCAATACCCAGTTTAAAGTGTTAAAAGCTAACTCTTCGAACAGAAACACAGAACATTAAAAAACCGCGTGCCTTTGTGAAAGTAACATCAAATGAAACAGGAAACACAATTATATATACAACCAATTGAAGTAGCTAAGAAATGCAAAGAACACCCCAGATGAAGTGTTATTGATTTACAAATTATAAAGGTACAAACAGGAGACTTTGTAAATATTACATCAATAGATATACCAAGCAATCACATTGTTTATGTGTTGAACTTGGAATACAAGGAGATAGAAGTCTGTAATACAAGCAGTTAAGCAAATATTAAGAATCAATGGAAGACCTTGCTAAGAATGACATCAAATAGATACAGCTGTTACATTATTTTTTATGATAAGTTTTGAAACACCTATACAGCAGACAGGATTCTGAAAGTTAACAGCTGAATTAGCAGTAAGAATAGAAAGAAGTCAACAGAAGTATCACTAGAGATAATTAGCTTACATCAGCAGAAAACTTCAAAGGATAAACCACTAAAAAAAGCTATAAAAATAGAGCTTTTCAGATAGAGAGTCAGAAGTTGCTGGAAAGGCAAGCGATTCTCGCCTTCAGAACCACTCTGTAGGCCTACAACTCTTTGAGTCTCGGGTAATCAAGGTATTTGATTTTGGTGGATATTCTGGATTAAGAAATAAGTAGAAGTGTGGAAATGTAACAAAGTTAAGATTTGAGAATAAGGATCTCTGATAAGAAATGCAAGCTATTTGTATTTTGGACTGTGAAAGTTGCGATTGAAATCAACAGCTGTTAACTACATGTCGGTTCTTTAATAAATCTATATATTTTTAAAATTGTCTCATAGAGTATTTCTGTATCAAACACGCGAACTCAATTTCTGTACACTCTTTTGTAAGGAGTTGCAGAATTCTGGTTTTTTTTCCGGACCCTCATAATATCCGGAAGGTTACAGTGTAGTTAAACTTGTTAAAAGTGCTATCCATTGGATGGTAACATCTTCAGGTCGTTTCTTTCCTTTAGGGAGAGATAGTCTGACCTTTAGACCCAATTAAGCGTCTTATAGGATTCGGCTATCTCTAACTTTAGTTGAAGGGGAACGTCTGGGGAATACGCCTGATCTGGGGTAGCCCGAAAAGGACTAGGACTTGTAATTATCCCTTCAAGTGGTCGAGGGAGTGAATGTTTAAGCTGGTGGATAGGGTGCCAATCAAGCGGGCTGCTTTGTCCTGGATGATATTGAATGTTGTTGGAGCTGCACTCATCCGGGCAAGTGGAGACTATTCCATCACACTCCTAACTTGTGCCTTGTAGATGGTGGAAAGGCTTTGGAGAGTCAGGAGGTGAGACACTTGCCACAGAATACCCAGCCTCTGACCTGCTCTTGTAACCACAGTATTTATGTGGCTGATCTAGTTAAGTTTCTGGTCAATGCTGAACCCCAGGATGTTGATGGTGGGGGAATTCGGCAATGGTGATGCCGCTGAATGTCAAGGGGCAGTGGTTAGACTCTCGCTTGTTGGAGATAGTCATTGCCTGGCACTTCTGTAGCGTGAATGTTACTTGCCACTTATCAGCCCAAGCCTGAATGTCGTCTAGGTCTTGTTGCATGCGGGCACGGACTGCTTCATTATCTGAGGAGTTGTGAATGGAACCACAATGGTGGGGTGAAGAAAGTCGGGGATGCGCAAGAGGCCAGAATTGGAGGAATTCAGAGTTCTTGGATGGTTGTAGGGATAAGAAGACAATCTGGCCCTAGACCTCTCCAAAAGCACTAACTGAGAGATGGATCACCTTCAACCATTATACTAAACTTAGAAGTAGTTTGGTGAGCTACTAGAACAAACTCTTACTTCAAAGTCTTTAGAGAACTTTTTACTTCTGTGGGAAAAAAAGTTTCTCTCTTTTAAATCTCTGACCAGACTTTTCAAATAATTATTCTGAATTTATAAATTCATTCAAACACATTTTTTTAAATTTGGTAGGCTTAGGTGGAACAATTTGTTCAATTTCTGGGTTGCTATCAGCGAGATAGATTAATAACAACAGCTCTCACAAGAAGCTGCTATTTTCAATATCCTTGAATCCCTTTGTAACAAAGGTGCAATTAATTATGTCCATCTTTTAAACTTAATCACTCTTGCACATTGTAGATTAATCTTGAAAATATATATGACCTACTTTATCATATATTCTATTAAAGTGTGAAATGAAAAAGTCATCTGTCTGATCAGTTTGGGAACAAAATGCTGTTTCATAATTTACTGCCAAGAACATTCTTAAAATAATGCAAGCATTATGATTAAATTTGCTCATTTACTTTTGATTATGCATAGAGGAGATTCAATTTACATTCACATTGAAATTGAATGGACTGAAAGCTGCCAAAACCTGTTAGTGCATAAATCCCACTACTGGTTGCTGATTGACAAATTCATCACCTTATACAAAATGAAGGTATTTAAATTCGTATTCCACAGTGAAGCACATTATTCATCAAATAAATATTTGCAAATTCCTTTAGCAGTGACAAAGAGTACAGATGTTTAACCACTGTCCCATTGAAAACTAGTGAGACATTACAACAGTAACTACACTTCAAAAATACTTAATTGGCTGTAAAGCACTTTCGGACATCCTGAGGGCATGAAAGCCGCTATGTAAATGCACGTTTTTCTTGTTTGCTTCCTACCAATTTGATCTTCTTGAATCACCTGGGTCAGAAGCAGCACCATCTTTCACAGTTATTGAGTCCTATGAAGATATTCTAAGGACTCTTCTTTTATAGACCCTCTTTTTCTTGCTTTCCTCACCTACCCCATTCGCTTCACTCTTTCTTATAACTTTATCTCCTCTTCCCAATGTCCATTAATACAGACACGGCTTTAGGTTTTATTTTCACCAGTTGCTTCGGGAGCATTTGTAGCACATTGGCACTAAAACTCAAATTATTGTATGATACAAATTGGATAATCATGGCACTATATGAATAATAGCATGATTTTAATAAACCTGGCACATTTTTATACTGCTTGTAATGGCTTTTAAAGCAATATTGGCCAGGAATATCCTTCAACGGCGATATTGGCGACGAACGCCATAAGTTAGATTGCTGCGTGCCCCAATCATCCGGTGGTGAGTTTACTCCAAAATTTATTGGAAAACTGAGTTAGAAAGTGGCTTCCAATATTCCTGTTTGCAATAACTAGAAATTAAACTGCCTCTGTACTATGAAATGCACAAGTTAATCCAAGAAAAGTATTCAATTTACTCAGTTGTAATAAATATGAGATTTTGATTTCTTGTTTGTTCATTAATCAAAATCATAGAAACATAGAACATATAACATTATCTACCTGTTGTAGATTAATTGATACAGATTGATTGCCATGATTAGCCAACAACGCCATTATCATTGTATCATGTGACTGGTAGAAGGTGAACTCAATGGACCTTGGTCTTTTGTCCAGCAATTTTGATGTCCCTACATACCTGATGATACAAATGTTTGAAAATGATAAAAAAGCTGAAATTGTTCTGTTATTGCAATATCTGACCTACTCACACAACAACCCTACACAGTAATTTAGTAGGACATAATGGCGGTTTCCGAGGATTAAGTTAGAAAGCCCACCAGTGCCATTTTTTCCCAATGGTCTGAATGGCAACAAAGATCAAATTAGCAATTGTTCATTCAGCAATAGTGTCAGTCTTGGCTCAGTGGCAGCACTCTTGCCTCTGAGTCAGAAGGTTGTAGGTTCAAGTCCCACTCCAGAGACTTGAGTACAGAATCTAGGCTGACACTCCAGTGCAGTACTGATGGAGCGCTGTACTGTCGGAGGTGCCCTCTTTCAGATGAGATGTTAAACCACGGTACCGTCTACCCTCTCAGTTGGATGTAAGAGATCCCATGACACTATTCAAAGAAGAGCAGGGGAGTTATCCTCTGTGACCTGGCCAATGTTTATCCCCCAACCAACATCACTAAAAACAGATGATCCGGTCATTTAATTTGTTGCTGTTTGTGGGACCTTGCTCTGTGCAAATTAGCAGCCACGTTTCCTACATTACAACAGTGACTGCAGTTCAAAAGTACTTCAGTGGTTGTAAAGTGCCTTAAGACATCCTGAGGTCATGAAAGGCATTATGTAAATGCGAGTTCTTTGCTAAATTCGCGATCACCATTGATTTTAAGGGAGTGCGGAACTATTATAATTAATTGCTCACTGTTTCAGCGAGGGAAACGGCAAAACTGCGCAAAAGTTCAAGGAAATTATGACGTGGCATAATTGATGGGGTAAGTAATTTATGAGGAAATTCCCAGCCCATGTATTTGTTAGATTAGCTGCACTGGGTTCAAGATAAGGTCCTTCTAACATAAGGTCAGAAATGGGGATGTTCACTGATGACTGCACAGTGTTCAGCGCCATTCACAACTCCTCAGATAATGAAGCAGTCCATGCCCGCATGCAACAAGACCTGGACGACGTTCAGGCTTGGGCTGATAAGTGGCAGGTAACATTTGCGCCACTGAAGTGCCAGGCAATGACGATCTCCAACAAGCGAGAGTCTAACCACCTCCCCTTGACATTCAATGGCATTACCATCGCCGAATCCCCCACTATCAACATCCTGGGGGTCACCATTAACCAGAAACTTAACTGGACCAGCCACATAAATACAAGAGCAGGTCAGAGGCTAGGTATTCTGCGGCGAGTGTCTCACCTCTTAACTCCCTAAAGCCTTTCCACCATCTACAAGGCACAAGTAAGGAGTGTGATGGAATACTCTCCACTTGCCTGGATGAGTGCAGCTCCAACAACACTCAAGAAGCTCGACACCATCCAGGAGAAAGCAACCCGTTTGATTGGCACCCCATCCATCACCTTAAACATTCACTCCCTCCACTACCGGCATACCGTGGCTGCAATTTGTACCATCTACAAGATGCACTGCAGCAACTCGCCAAGGCTTCTTCGGCAGCACCTCCCAAACCTGCGACCTCATCCACCTAGAAGGACAAGGGCGTTAGGTGCATGGGAACACCACCACCTCCAAGTTGCCCTCCAAGTCACACACCATCCTGACTTAGAAGTATATCGCCAATCCTCCATCATCTCTGGGTCAAAATCCTGGAACTCCCTACCTAACACCACTGTAGGAGTACCATCACCACACGGACTGCAGTGATTCAAGAAGGCAGCTCACCACCACCTTCTCAAGGGCAATTAGGGATGGGCAATAAATGCTGGCCTTGCCAGCGACGCCCAGATCCCATAAGCGAATAAAAAAAAAGGATGTTTCATGTTATTCATTTGGGTTGCTAGGGAAACTTCTATTTTTGAAATATGCTCTAATTACCTGAACATTTTTGCCTACAGAGAAATGATTTAATCTATAGTTTACTATCATATCCCTTTGAGTGGAATAATAATATTGTAAAACTACTGAAGGTTTATCCACAGCTCACTCCCAAATGCGCACTACAGCTGCAATAGTCATATTGCAATATCATGCTGGAATCTAAGACTGATGAGCAAGCCTATTTATAAATACTCCTCTTAACAGAATAGTTCAATAATTAATAAAAATCAGCACTTAAATAACAGAACTATTATTCTTTTTAAAAATGTTTTCACATAGGTTATCTGAACCTAGCAAAAATGGCACAGTAGGCACATGCAGACACCTGGTGCAGTATTGAACCACGTAGACCAGGAATAATTCCAGATTAGATTCCTAGTCTGCCCTGAGCTAATTGATCTCAGTTGGGGCAGAGGAATGGTCTATCACTGACGTCAGTGCCCTAGCCTCGGGAGGCACAGAATCAGACTGGGTTCCTGCTCCTGTTTGCTCTCCTGCGACCCCTTGCTTGTGTGAGGACATTGAGTGAAGGTTGTCTCAGCTGTGAGGTTCCCCGTGGTTGAGTGGCCCTTCAGCACTTACTACCCAAGCTCATGTGTGAAGAATGGCCGACTCAAAGAGTTATCGGGAGGCCTAACTGGTGCCCATAGAATTGTGCTCCAGAAAAAGACAGTACCTTCAGGAGTGACGGGGAGAAAATTGGAAAAACAGATTCTGTCCTTTAAGTTAAATTTCAGGTTTGCAGACTTTCAGTAAACTACAAAACATAACGTTAAGTATATTTATTTATTTAAAAATAGTTTGAATATATAGACATTAATAATAATTAGGTTGATATGTATTAATTTTAGGAGCAAAGGGGAAAGATTTCCTCTGTTTGCCATTTTGAACAAAATTGTAAACACATCTTATATACATCTATTTACAATTTTGCTACAAATAGTCACCAAAGAGAAACTTTTCCCAGAGAGTCTCTAACTTTGCATTTAAATGAATTCACTTTCCAGCCACTATTTCAAAGATTCTTTTGGAGGTGTTCATCATAGTGCAAATCGTACCCTTCTAATGGACTAATGAGTTAATTGTCCCTACTTTAGTGGCCCGGATTTTGCGGTCAGCGGCGAATGAACGCTGCTAGCTGTTCATTACACTTATACTTTGTGTGGGCTATTGCACTGAAAATTACGGTAATTAGAAATCTGAAACAGTGTGGTGCTCTCTACAGGAGATCTGGGACCTGTGTGAACAGGGCAAGCAACGGTGTGTCTCCTTACCCAATAAGATTAAGGAATCCTTACTGAGACATGCAGGCCGTGATTTTGCCGGCGCTCAGAGTGCGGGTTCGGAGGCGGGTCCGCTGTCAAATTCACAATGATTGACAGTGGGTTGGGAACCCGCTGCGAACCCACCTCCATGTAAGTTTCCAAAGTGTCGGGTCTGCGATTTCAGAACAGACCCGACACCAAGCGGCAGGGGAGGCATTTAGGATAGTTAACTGCTTGTTAAAGACTATTTTGCCAGCCTTTTTGTATTTTCCCACATTTCCAATGGGGTTCACGTTGTTCGGAGATCACGTCAGCTAAGTATGTCAGGAGTTCAATCGAGCTGAATTGTTCACATCTGCAACTGCAGTATAAAATCTAACCTTTCACATCTGTTCCCTTTGCAATGTCAGAAGTTGCTGATTTCAGGATTGGGAAGACACATTTGATCTGTATTGAGGCTGTAAGTGTGTGGAGTAAACTCTATATTCACTGTCACCTCCTTGGAATAACCTCTCTCCCCACTGACTGATTGCTTCTACCATCTCATCCTCAACTGCCAGTAATAACAGCAGAATGGGAATGATTTATAGTCTCTCACCCTGGTCCTCAGAATCAGAAGATGATCATCTGCAGCAGCAGCAGAACCAGGCACACCAGCAGCACCAACAACAAGAGTGCCAACCTTCTCCTCAACCACCTGATGCTGCACAGGGCAGAGGGCGTCACCACAGGGCCGCACCGCGCCACAGGAGATACCCCCAACACAGGGTTTACAGGCAGAGGATGAGCTTCCTCAACATGACTGAGCAGCAGTGCCAAAGGAGGCTGAGACTTTTGCGACAGGTAGTCGCAGACATTTGCACATTGCTCGATCAAGGCCTGCAGTCAGAGGAGCGGGTGGACATTCCTTACCAGTGGCTGTCAAAGTCACCACCGCCTTCAACTTCATTGCGTCAGGCTCCTTCCAGGCTTCAGCAGCGGACATCAGCGGCATCTCCCAGTCGGCCGCCCACAGATCACCGATGCCCTCTTTGACAAGTCCGCCAATTACATCCACTTTTCCACTGATGGGCGGTTTTGTCAATCTGGCTGGCTTCCCACGGGTGTAGGGCATCATCGACTGCACACATGTGGCCATCAGGGCACTCCATCAGATCCCAACAGCATTTGTTAACCGCAAGGGCTTCCACTCCCTTAACGTGCAGCTGGTGTGCAACCATAGGAAGAGCATCATGCATGTGTGCGCCAAGTTCCCTGGCAGCTGCCATAACTCTTACATCCTGCGCCAGTCCACTGTCCCTCAGCTCTTTGCACCGCCAAATGAACTTTCCGGCTGGCTCCTTGGAGACAAGGGCTATCCCCTGAAGACGTGCCTAATGACACCATTGGCCATCAAACGAGTCTGAGGAGCGTTACAATCAAAGCCACATTTCCACCAGAAGTCTCATAGAGCAAACAATAGGGTTGCTCAAAATGCACTTCAGATGCCTAGACAGATCTGGAGGAGCCCTTCAGTATGCACCAGCCAGGGTCTTGAGAATCATTGTTGTCTGCTGTGCCCTGCACAACATCGCACTGCAGCGAGGATTAGCGGTGCATGAGGAAGAAGGTGCAGAGCACACAGCCTCTTCAGAGGAGGAGGAGGAGGTGGAGGAGGATGAGCAGAATGAGGTTCAGCAAGAGGAAGACCTGGAGGAGGCAGCTGACCCAGTGCGACCAGCACGCGAGCACATTGCAGTCCGTGATGCCAGGGGTGGCCTAATCAAAGCCAGATTCACCTAACTTTATGCAGCACAAACATATGGCTGCCACATGCACATGAAGGTTGGCATGACCACACTGCAACACCATAGAGCATCTCTACAATGAACTGTTCAATCCTTCCACTGTCACCACCATTGCTGGACAATAAAGGTGCCCTTACCCTTGTCTATGCCACTTCAATTTGTGACCACACATATGGCAACAAAATCAAACATTCACAGAACATTGCTTTATTACAACAAAATAAAAGAACAGAAACTTAACATTCATTTATAGCAAATCACCCAAGTGACTACCCTTGTGACTATTTATGTGGGCGCTTTCTTTTACGCGTGCTTCTACATGGTGCTACCCCTGTGGCTTCACCAGATGTAAAGGCAGCCTGCTCACTTCCCAACTGCGCCTGCTTAGACGCCTTTGGCAGTCGTCCTCTGGGTTTTGGAGCCTTTGAGGGCCCTGCCAAAGTCTGCTCCTACTGCGGCTGTGCAGGGGCAGACTCGGCCATCACTGTTTAGGGAGGCATCTGGGGCTCTGACCGAGGGGTTGGCAAGGGGGGGGGTGGATGTTTGAGTGCTTGGAGAGGAGCCCTCACTTCCATGTCCCCTCCCACCATCATCCTTCTCATGGGCCACCCGCACTTCTCTGCTAGCAAGTAGCTGGAGAGCACCTTGCTGCACATCAGTGGGGCCATGAGGACCCATGTCTGTACTGACATTCCTTAGAACAAGGACGCCCATGAACCTCTGGTTTCTCTCCTCGATAGATGCCCATCTATCCTCCATAGCTGACCATCTATTTAGAAGTGTTACCATGTTCTCCTGAGTCTGGCGATTTATGTCCTCCATGGAGGTTGCCATCCTTTCCATGGCGGGACCTACATTCGCCAATGCGTGCGACATGGCGTTGCTCATATTTAAGATGGACTCCTCCATTCTCTGCACACTCGCAGTCACCGTGGTTGCAAACCCAGTCAGAGCCTCCTGAACTTGTTCCTGAAGCTCCAGGATCGCCCTCTTCCTGGATGGCCCCCGAGCTCAGCCTCAACATGTAGCTCAGCAGAGCTAGGAGACTCCTACGGCCTCCGACGAGGAATCTCCACTGCTGTCCCTGTCTCCATCATATGATCTTGCTCACTTGTGACTTGTGATACACCAGGTGACAACATTACTCTATCTCGCATAGGACCCATCGAGGTGTGCGTCTCTGCGCTGGTGCTGGGTGCGCTCATTTCTGCTGACGCTACGCCCTCAGAGGCTGGAGGATCCTCTGAGGAGTCCTCCTGCTCTTCCTCCTGGACAGTGGGGGGCCGGGCTCTTGATGGTCCTGTGGGAGAGTAAAGACATGAGTTAGACATGTGATGTGTAGATTGCAGACACATCCCATTATGCAAATGATGAGCATTCAATTTCTATTGACATCAGATCCAAAATGAGTCACTCATGAATGCCAAATAAGATGTCTGGAAAATTATTCTGTCACCAGGTTGTTCTAATGATCCCCCTCTCTCTGTCCCCCACTTCAGGCTGGTCAACGACTCCTGCAATGTCCAGAGCTGCATCCTCAGCGCTGGTGAGCTCAGCCAGCGATGGTGCTCCTCCTCCTGTTCTCTCCCTCTCCCTCTTATCGTGGGCTCTCTTTTCCTGCAGTGAAGGAAAGAAGTGCAGTTTTAGTGAGAGTGATGGAATGAGTGTAAAGAATGGAAGTGATAGATGTTTAGAGGGAGACTATGATGGAGTGGGGTGCCAATACCAAGTTTTCTCCTTTTGAGTTGTTAGTTGTTGTCAATGCATAACGTTGAGGGTGAGTGTGAGGGGTGCATAGTAAGCTGGGGATATGATTCTGTAGATAGGGAAAGAGGGATGGGTGATGGTGCAAGGGATGTTGGGGTGAGTTAGGCTGTGCAGGAATAGCAATGGCAATGCAGAGTGATGGGGATGTGATGACAGGCACAGCAGAATGAAGGTAAGTGTGCTTTTATACTCACTTTTCCTGAACGCAGGAGATCATTGAACCTCTTCCTACATTGGACCCAGGTGCGCGCAACCACAAACCTTGCATTCACCTCCTCAGCTATTTGCAGCCAGGCTGTCTTTGTCTGCTGAGGAGGTTTCCTCCTTCCATTCCCAGGGAATAGAACCTCCCTGTGTCCTCTGACTCCCTCCACAAGAACATGAAGGGAGTCATCGTTGAGGCGTGGCGCAGCCCTTTGTCGCTCAGCAGTCATATTTCAAACAAGCAGCACTTCGGAGTATGGAAGCAGAGGTGAGAGCAAATGGGGACATGGCCCCCTTAAATACACCGGCAGCAAACGCATCATCAGAGGAGCTCAACAGACCCGCACCTTGTGGTTGGGCCGGGTAATGCGCACGGCGGGCTTAACAAGCCCAATCAACGCAAACTTGTTTGCACAGAGCGGCTGGAGCCGGGAGCGGGACCGAAACCCGCCAACTACCTCTCCCGCCGCGAACCCGCCTCCGCTGGCAAAATCCAGCCCACAGAGTCTGAATCAGGAAGTGTCAGTTAGAATCATTAATTCAATGTCAAATCAGGTACAGAAAGTGAAATAAAGGGAGGGGAAGAAAGATGGGATTAAAAGAGAGATAAAAGAGACAGAAAGAAAAAGTTACAAAAAAAATTATTTAAATGTTTTAATTTTTAAAAGTCTCCAATCATATTTAAAATCTGAAGGAATGAGACTCTACACTTGTAAAAGTAAATTTTCAGTGCCAGAGAGGTTGTTTTGCAGTAATTACGACTTATCACTTACACTTGAATGGACAAGCCCGAAATGTTTCTGCCATGTTTAGTGCGTATCTATTAAGTAAGTACAACCACTGCACGCCGTTGCATGTATTTTAATGCCGAGTCTCTTGGCGAGATACCGGTATAGGGAAGTTTCTGGAGGAGCAGGTCAACTCGGACAGCATCATCCTGATTTCCGACTTTAACTGCACATGTGCAGTTGCCAGAAGTTGCTGTCCGATTTACTCTGTAATAACAGTGAGGCGCTCACCATTATTTTTACCGCAAAATCCGGGCCAATATTATGTTCTTATACACAACTTAAAACGGTAATGACAGTCCGATTGGAGATTCAGGTCAGTTACATAAGAATACTGCCAAGTGGTTTTTCATCACCCCCACACCCAAAACAGTGGTTCAGATATGTTCTCAAATTCAGTGGAAGGTCTGGGAAGTCTCCCTTACAGTTTTTTGCTCATGACATTCATTTATTTATTATTAGTATTCTAATATTGAATTAAGATGAAGCATAGCACAAAAATAAATGTTTACAGTTAAGTGTGCTGTAATAATTGTTGAATGGATCCATTTAAATGCTATTCTATTGTTTGTCATTTGCCAGCTTGCGTCTTATAATGTATGCTCTACAATCATGATAATCAGTGAATTCTAGGTATACAAATTTACTGACCTTCCATGTACATTGTTTATGTTTGCCAGCTCATTTCTACTTTTCATCCTTTATTTTCTTGATTCCCTTCCGTTTTTATGTTTCCACTGCTGCCTCCTCCTTTAGTCTTTTGGGAAGGATAGTCTGGGCCACAGGGATCTCTCGAGCCTTCCTGATTAAAGCCTGTCCAGAGTTGCTCAAATCAAAGTGAACCTTCCTTGGGGAGGGACAGGTCCTGCCAATCTCTCCTCCTCGTTCCATCCAAAATCCCTTCAAAGAACTGACAAAATGCATCCAAAGTGGAAAGGCAAGCTTAAATGTAATTTTGAATTATTGATTTGAATTTGGCATCATTTTGCACTGAGAATCCAATCTAGAGCTACCAGGCTGCTATGTTCAATTAAAACTATAATTCAAGTATCATACGGCTTAGCAGATTCTGAAATCTCATGTTATATAACAATTCTACTCCATATCTATGTGTGCCACATTGATTTAATTTTGTTTTCGTCAAGTACAAAGGAATTCTGTTACATGGGTAAGAGGAAATCTTCATCAGGCCCTGCCAAGGAATTATGAAATGACAAAAGCCACTTAGTTAAATCTATAGGATTATTTGTTTATTGTTTCACCGCTCGCAACCTCGGCGTCCTATTTGACCCTGAGCTGAGCTTCTGACCCCATATCCTCTCCATCACCAAGACTTCCACCTCCGTAACATTGCCAGCCACCCCACCTCTGCCTCAGCTCATCTGCTGCTGAAGCCCTCATCCATGCCTTTGTTACTTCTAGACTCGACTATTCCAATCTCGCCTGGCTGGACTCCCACCTACCACCCTCTGTAAACTTGAGCTCATCCAAAACTCTGCTGCCCCGTGTCCTAACTCGCACCCAGTCCCATTCACCCATCACCCCTGTGCTCGCTGACCTACAATGGCTCCCGGACCGGCAACGCTTCAATCTTAAAATTCTCATCCTTGTTTTCAAATCCCTCCGTAGCCTCACCCCCTCCCTATCTCTGTAATCTCTCCAGCCCTACAACCCTTCAAGATCTCTGCACTCCTCCAATTCTGGCCTCTTGCGCATCCCCAATTTTCTTTGCTCCACCATTAGCGGCCGTGCCTTCATCTGCCAAGGCCCTAAACTCTGGAATTCCACCCCCCCCAATCCTCTCCGTCTGTCTACCTCTCTCCCCTCCTTTAAGTTGCTTCATAAAACCTACCTCATTGACCAAGCTTTTGGTCACCTGTCCTAATAGCTCTTTATGTGGCTCCGTGTCTGATAATTGCTCCCGTGAAGTACCTTGGGACGTTTTACTATGTTGAAGGTGATACATAAATGCAAGTTGTTGTTGTTGCATATGCATACTTCTGCTCTACATGCCGGGTAATATAATGCAACTGGGAATTTTTCTAGGTGTCTGGATCTGGAAGTAGTAATATAATCTGAAATAGTCATCACAAGAGATTGCACACTATTTTAAAATGAAATCAATGATCTATTTTTTTGCTTTTTCTGTATTGCAAATATGGCATTTCGAAACTCGTTGATTAATATTTCACGTCAGAATTCAGCACCATATTTATAATCATTCATAAAACATAGATGAAATCGAATATCCTAGCAATTGTCTCAACAATGGTTGTACCAAAGTTTACAGTTGGATTTATCACACTTGCAATATCAAAGGTATAATTCAAAGTGAGCCTGTTTAGGTGCCCGACACTAGATGGTGCTGTGGTATCAGCCGCTGCGTCTCGTTCAATCACTCGTCCAAACCATCGATTTTCTTATTCTAGACAATTGAACTGCTTGGCATGATGCTGCCATCACTGACACAAAAGTCACCCTTTCAGCTTGATTGCTCATTAGGACAGGCCCCTTTCTGTACCACTGTATTACATTTCAGGCACACTTGGACGCTTTGGTCATTGGGGGCCAGAAGCAGTGTCAGCCCACTCAATCCGAGTGGCAGATTTACATCTTATGAAATATCCTGACTTTGTTTTGGAATCCGTTCTTTCTTTTAGTTTTGAAAGCTCAGCTCAGCAGCTCCACAACTCAGACAGTGGAGGCGGTGAACTGCAAGTCCCATAGTGTATTATACTGTATACTTTCAAACATGCAGGGTTGACACATAACCACTTGTCATACAATGCACTTGGCAGCTCAGAACTAAGAAATCACACGTCATCACAAAGTAGTCCCTTGCCCCTGATGCATATAGAAAACGTGTGAGATTGTTGTTATTACTGCGGGAACATGATTCTTTGGGACGTCACAAAGACACAGGGGCGAGATCCGAACAGTAATTGCCAGTAGCGCAGGGGAGGACCACATGAACAGGGGTCAGGATTAGCCCTCGGGCCTGTTTCTCATCTGATTTCTGCCCCTCCTCCCCAAACAGATTTTCCAAACAACATTTTTTTTCATCAATAAAGGCCTCTGGCACAAGATGTGTAAAAGTGTGTCATAAAGGCCCAGAGAATGATGTCAAAATATTTAACTTGGGCCCAGGCATAATTTACAACCTTTTTTCACCAGGATCACTTTAATTGCCTTGTAAGCCTATTTTGACTGGGCCTGATGTGTGTGGAGCTCATGAAAGGACATAGGCTTTTAATGGAATTTTTTGTTCCATTTTAGCAGTATATTTGTTGTTTTGTTGTGATTTTTGTGAAATTATTAAAATATGTATTAACACATTTTTCTAGTACAATTTGTATATATGGCCAAAATGGGTCTTTTTTGAGGTGCTAAAAAATAGCTGATTATTGTTTGCTAAGTTAGGAGAAAGTGAAGCATTTGTAAGATTATAGTAGAACAGATGGACATGAAAAAGAAACTCTTTTGATACAAACTTTCATGAGAGTTTCAGGGAGCCTCAAGGCATCTAAGTGCAAGCTTAGTCCCTTGGTGGTTAGCACGTCGAGATCAAATTAATGGCAGGGGTTGATTTTAATGTGTCAATAAAACCTTATTTCATGGTCGAAGTAGTACAACATGAAAGAAGGCCTATCAGGGAGATTAGCAAGCACCAGAGCTGCACTACCTGCACCCACCATTATCCAATGAACTGTATCTACAAACCGTGGCACGTCTAGAAAGAAAGAAAGATTTGCATTTATAGAGCACCTTTCCCGACCACCGGACGTCTCAAAGCGCTTTACAGTCAATTAAGTACTTTTTGAAGTGTAGTCACTGTTGTAATGTGGGAAACGCGGCAGCCAATTTGCGCACAGCAAGGTCCCACAAACAGCAATGTGATAATGACCAGATAATCTGTTTTTGTTATGTTGGTTGAGGGATAAATATTGGCCAGGACACCGGGGAGAACTCCCCTACTCTTCTTCGATATAGTGCCATGGGATCTTTTACGTCCACCTGAGAGAGCAGACGGGACCTCGGTTTAACGTCTCACCTGAAAGACGGCACCCCCGACAGTGCAGCACTCGCACTGACACTGGAGTGTCAGCCTAGCTTTATGTGCTCCAGTCCCTGGAGTGGGACTTGAACCCACAACCTTCTGACTCAGAGGCGTGTGTGCTACCCACATCTAGCTGGCAATGACTGTGGGAAAGCTCCTCCACAGGCTGTGGATCAACATGAAGCCATGTACAGATCTCTGCCAGCTGCTGCAAGTATACTGGCAGCCTACTTCCAATGCAAGGATGTCGCTGCCAGTGGCATTCAAGATCACCGCCACCTTGAGTGTTTATGCCTCTGGCGCATTCCAGGCTGTCACTGCAGTACGTGTTGCCAGTTGGTGCAGTGCGTGCTGACTCTCTGTCTGTCCTCAAGAGAGAGCAGCACTGCTTCTTGACTGGGGCAGTGCTTGTGTCGTATAGAAGTTAAGTGGCTATGCACATAACACTTGGTCCATGTGATCTCCTGGACTGGTTTTGATCGTCTGAAGGGGTCAGAGAGCAATTTTCCATTTTATTTTTTTCCCTTTTGGTCCTGGGTTTTTCTCTGAGTTTTTTTGCCTCTTCCAGGAGATTACATGGCTGCAGGGGTGGGGAAGGGGCGGGGGGGGGGGGGGTGGTGTTTAGGAAGTGTCTAGTCATGATTCTTCAGTGATCATGAGTGTGGGGCAGGTTTGATGGACCAGCTGGTCTTTTCCTGTTTGTCATTTGTGTATATTTGTATGTATCAACTGATATGGGAATGGTAGCATAGTGGTTACGTTACTGGACCAGTAATCCAGAGGCCTGGCCTAATGATCCGAGAGACTATGGGCTGAATTTTGCTGGCGCTCAGAGGGCAGGTTTGGAGGTGGGTCCGCTGTCAAAATAGAAAAGATGGACAGGTAGGGAACCCGCTGTCAACCCGTCTCCACGCGAGTCTCCCAGGTGTCGGGTCGGTCAGCGCTGAGCAGACCCGACACCAAGCGGCGGGGGAGGCAATTGACATAATTAAATGGATTGTTAACATCCAATTAAGTTTTATTTTATGCCTACCTTTCAATTTTATGTGCTCCCCCATGGGTTACCCGCTGCTCAGGGAACAGGTCAGCTCACCATGTTGTGAGTGGATTCAGCATTGAATTATCTCATGACCTGACAGCTGCCAAAGTTGTATAAAAGATCCCATGCTACAGCTGTTCACTTTCAAAGCTCAGAAACTGTTGGTTACTGCATTTGCAAGACATATTGAGCTTTCTGCAGCTTGCAAGTGTTTGGAGCCAACTCTCTATCCAGTGCTACCTCATTGGAACATCCTCTCTCACCATTGACAGATCGCTTCTGTTATCTCAACGTCACCTGCCATCTATTCCATCAGCATGTGTGCCCTTTATACTGTCTCACCTTGGTCCTCAGAATCCCACCAAGATCAGCCCCAACACCAGCATCACTGGGCACACCAGCAGCAACAACAACAACACCAGCCTTCTCTGCAATCAACTAATGCTGCACAGGACACAGGACATCAGCACCCAATCACATTGCTGCCCGGGACACCACGGATGGCCTCACCATGGCCAGATTTACTTCACTTGATGCTGTAAGATATAATTCGCTGTTTGTTGTGACTTGGGTGAATTTAATGTACCAGCATGCTTTGAGAGTTCTGCAAACAAACCTTTAAACAGATTTAGTTAACTTCTCTAACTCTTTTAGACATGGCATAAGCAGCCCATTGTCTACAGATTTAGTTAACTTCTGCAACCTCATCAGACAGGACCTCGAGAGTTCTGCAAAACAAACCTTTAAGCTGATTGGACAATGAGGAACTTCTGCAACCCCTTCAGACATGCCGCAAGTGGCCTTGAGGCCCAATGACTACAGATAAGGAGAAGAGATACCCATGATTGAACAATCGTCAATGTGGTCTGAGACAGAAGAAACACCAATGATTGAACAATAGGCAACGTGGTCTGAGACACGTATGCATTGGGAGGCCTGCCAAGTTTTGGGTATAAAGGACACAGTTAGAGAATGCTTGGGGGTTGCTGCAGTGAGTTGGGCGATTTGACCGGTCGCACAGAAAGAAGGGCCTACTAGTCACCGCCGAACTGGTCACTCGCTGGTGTTAGTACGTATGTATGCTTATGCTTGCTTGTTGAAGCTTATGCTTGCTTGTAAACTTGATTGATTTTAAGTAAAGAAGTAGTTACCCAGAAATCTTTGTTTAATTGTCTTCATTCTGGTTTGGGTCCGATGTAAGTAACTGTCAGACCGGGATACCGTAAAGGGCCTAGTCTTACAACACTGTACACCTTGGATGCCACATGATACGCCAGGTTGGCACCACCCCACACCAACACCATAAAGCATCCCTACAAAGCCCAAGCCATTCCTTTCACACTCGTCACCATTGCGGGGGTGGGGGGGTTACCCTTATGTCTCACCATTCACTACAACTCACTAAGCCACTTCCAAAGGTGCACACAAATCTGTCCAAGAATGCAAAGTGCTGAAAATAAAGGTTTCAATGTTTGACAGCACATTAACAGAAACTTGGTAAGTTGGTGAGAGTAAGGATGTGCAGGAGTAGGGGAGGAAGGCAGAGTGATGGGGATGTGATGAGTGGCACAGCAGGATGAGGTTGAGTGCGGCTTTGCAGTAACGTTTCATGATCTACTGAGATCATTGAAAGGTTTGCACCACTGCAGCCTGGTCCACCTGACGACATCCCTGCTTGCGCCCTCCTGTGCAATGTGCAACCAGGCTGCGTTGATCTCCTGGGGATGTGTCTTCCGCCCATGGGAAGGGAAGAGAACCTCCCTATATAAGCATATGGAGGGAGTCATGGGAGAGCCTGGGTGCAGCCGTGCAACTTTGTGCAGTGCTTGTCAGTGTTTGCAGCACCTCAATGCTGTAGAACACTGACAGCAGAACTGTCAAAATCAATTTGGACATGGCCCCTTTAAGGAAACCGGCTGATGACGCATCATCAAATGACATCAGACCCGCTTCCTTTTAATTGGTCGGTAACCTCGCTGGGTGGGCTTAACAAGCCCTATTAACATAAAATCACTTGGTGAGTGCGGGCTGGGACCGCGACACCGACCGCGGCCGCCCTGGACCCACCTCAGTCGGTGAAATCGCGGCCTACAAGTTCAAATCCCACCACTGCAGCTGTAGAATTTAAATTCAGTTCATTAAATAAATCTGGAATAAAAAGCTAATGGTGATCATGAAATTACCAGATTGTCATAAAAACCCATCTGTTTCACTGATGTCCTTTAGGGAAGGAAATCTGCTGTCCGTACTCGGTCTGGCCTATATGTGACTCCAGACCCACAGCAATGTAGTTGACTCTTAACTGCCCTCTGAAATGGCCTAGCAATCCACTCAGTTGTGTCAAACTGCAGCGGTTCAAAAAGGCGGCTCACCACCACCTTCTTAAGGGCAATTTGGGATGCGGGCCTTGCCAGTGACGCCCACATCCCATGAATGAATAAAAAAAATGTATTGCCAAATGTATCCAACAGGTGTCTGGATCAGCCAGCATGGCCAGTGCTTTCATCTCTGCTGCCATGGAAGAGCAAAAGAAGCATGATATGGCTACCCAATGTCACTACACTGCTGCAGTGTCCTGTTCTTTCTCTGCCACCATGACTTAGCCCTCCTCACTGTTCATTGTATCGTCCAACGTTACCTGCTTAAGCCTGAGCCACTGGAAGTATTGGCAGGCTGCTCTACAGTGACAGAAAAAGAATAAATATAATGTTGGCTCCAACAGAGGTCTCCAAATGTAATAATAATGTGTGTCTGTGAGTGAGAAGGGGGATAGGTCAAGATATAAGGGCAGGATGGTACTAGGCCACGAGCATAATGGAGGTCGGCTGCTTCACCCTCCCCTGCTCCTTCTGACCTCCCGTATGTAAAAAATGTCCAGAGTGGCCTCCTCTAAAAGGGTCAAAGGCTTGCGAGTTCTGAGCTTTCTCCAGTTCAGGTCTGCTTCCTTGTGCTACATGCCACCTTGTCATACATTCAGAAAAGTTATCTTGACATATAAGTTGAAGGAGCACACGCAGAGTCGATTTTAAATCGGCGTTAATAGGCAGCAATGGGGGTCGGTAGATTTGCCGCTCCGTTACCGCAAATGATTGGCTGCTGCCATTTTCACCGAGGCCTACCGTTGGCCGTTTGAGGTCCTGCACGTTTCAGGTGATTGGCCCCTTTAAGCATAAAAATTGGGGTCCTATGACATACATAAGACTCCGCTTGCTATTTTAGGATAGGATGGAGCATGCGCCGTGCACACTCTGACAGATTTCCACCGGCGGTAGAGCCGAAGAGGCCCTGAAATAATAAGTTTTAAATTATTTTTGTGCGGCCACAAGAAGTAGGAGTGCAACGTAAGTGAGATCTGGGCCTCGAAAAGGCTCCGGCCTCTTTACCTCCGCCCCCGCCGGTCGGCTTCCCAAAAGTTAAAATCAAGCCTGATATGTCAGGTATATTAGTAACTGAACACTAGATGGCCCCCCGATGGGAGTAAGCACCAATTTGCAAGTACACTTCAATGTCTTCTCTTGAAAGAAAGAAAGACTTACATTTATATAGCGCCTTTCTCGACCACCGGATGTCTCAAAGCGCTTTACAGCCAATTAAATACTTTTAGAGTGTAGTCACTGTTATAATGTGGGAAACACGGCAGCCAATTTGTGCACAGCAAGCTCCCACAAACAGCAATGTGATAATGACCAGGTAATCTGTTTTTGTATTACTTTGTGATTCTTTGATGGAATAGTCTAGAGGGTCTGGAAATAAAAGCAGCTAGTTATTACCACAGCGATCTGAGTGATGCTTCAGACATAACAGTGGCGTCAAAGATCAAGGACAGGACATTGTTAAACAGATTGAATATTGAACATCTTTGTTACTTAGGCGATCATCTACCTCGTTTCTACCTCCGGAACATCGCCCGACTCCGCCCCGCCTCAGATCATCTGCTGCTGAAGCCCTCATCCATGCCTTTGTTACCTCTAGACTTGACTATTCCAATGCACTCCTGGCTGACCTCCCACGTTCTACCCTTGTAAATTTGAGGCCATTCAAAACTCGGCTGCCCGTGTCCAAACTCGCACCAAGTCCCGTTCACCCATCACCCCTGTGCTCGCTGACCTACATTGGCTCCGGTTAAGCAACGCCTCGATTTAAAAATTCTCATCCTTGTTTTCAAATCCCTCCATGGACTCGCCCCTCCCTATCTCTGTAATCTCCTTCAGCCCCACAACCCCCCGAGATATCTGCGCTCCTCTAATTCTTGCCTCTTGAGCATCCCTGATTATAATCGCTCAACCATTGGTGGCCGTGCCATCAGCTGCCAAGGTGCTAAGCTCTGGAATTCCCTGCCTAAACCTCTCCGCTTTTCTACCTCTCTTTCCTCCTTAAAACCTACCTCTGTGACCAAGTCTAATATCTCCTTATGTGGCTCGGTGTCAAATTTTGTTTTATAATGCTCCCGTGAAGCACCTTGTGACGTTTTACTACACTAACGGCGATATATAAATACAAGTTGTTGTTGAAATGTTTTTGTATCATGTTGTCATTAGTTGGTTAAATCGGAGAGTACCGAATGGTGTCGAGCTGGAGTGAGGATGTAGAACGACTTAATTTTTATTTTGAGGGAAGTGAACTTACAATAGATGCCAAAAAGAGAGCAGGTTTGCTTACTATCTGCGAGCCTGCACCATACACATTGATTAAGAATCTGATTGCTTCTGCAGAGCCTAAAGACAAAACATATGAGGAATTAGTGCAAGTGGTCAAAGAACAGCTGAGCCCAAAGCAATGGGTGTTGTGGTGGGCTTAGAGCATTATTTCCTCGCTCATGAGATCTGCATTCGAAACCAATTCAGACAGATGGGTTAAGCATCTTCTCGCTTTTACAGCTGTGTGAATAATTTGGGGTAGTCCCTACCCACTATCCAGTAAATGCAACTTCACTACAAATAGCCATAATTTGGCACAATTTCAACAAGCTTAATTGCAGAATTCATAAGGATAGTTGATGGGGAAAATGGAACTACCACTTGCACACAGTTGGAGATAATCTTCTAAGAGTGGGAGTTAAAGTAGGCTTGTGATTTAATTCCCTTCTTACTTTGTGTTCGCTATCTTTTAAAATTGTTTTTCTTTACTTTCCCTCTTCTAGTCCTTGTACCTGTTCTCTAATTATTCATTAATCATCAGGGGGCTTCAGTTACAATTGCAGCAGTACCAGATCAAAGATACAGGGCAGAATTTTCATTGACACGTGGAGGTGGGTTTGGAGGCGTGTGGGGGGTTAAAATTGTGAAAACTGGTGGGCGGGCACAGGCCCGCCTCCATCCCGCCTCCACGCAATTTTCATTAAATCGTGTCTGCTGGTCCCGACTCCGTCCCGCCTCCAAGAGGCGGGATAGGCCGTTAAGGCCCTTAACAAGCACTAAATTGCCTCTATAATGCCATTTTGAAAGGCCTTTGTGATTTTAACCCTTTTTCCACATGAATCACGCCTGTTCCGAACCACGAATGTGAAACCTGGCGGTAGCACATTTGGATTGCTGACTATCAGCTGCAGCTCAACCATGAAATAGGAGATGTGATCAGCCATCATTTGCAGTTGGCAGGACTTTGTTGTCTGAGGTCTGGGGGAACTTTTATATGGCATAACCACAGCTTTGGAAGTTTGGAGCCTGACACCCATCTCCAGTGTGACCTCCTGGGAAACCCCTCTCGTCACCTTGACTGAGCGCTTCCTCAACTGAGGCATATACCAGAAGCATAGGAACCATTTATTTCCTTTCCTCCTGGACATCAGATTCGGACGAAGACCAGCCGTGGCAGCAGCAGAACCATGAACAGCAGCACCACCAGCAGCAGCAGCATCACCAGTAGTGCCAAGCTGCTCCTCACCCACCTGAAGCGGCACAGGCCAGAAGGCGCCAGTGCGCGACCACATTGCTGCCCGGGATGCAAGGGACGCACTTGACCAGATTTGCTTAGCCTGTACAATCAAACACTTTTGCCTTGCACCTTCTTATCAGACCATCGACAATGGCCAGGAACCTGCGGATTCCTATCACTCTGACCACCATACTGACAATTGCAAGTCATCCTAAGCCCTCAATGTGGAAGTCCCATTTGCGAAATGACAGACGCCACAACTTCAGCAGTTTGCCAGCAGAATTTTTAATCACACCAAGCAACTGCTAGCATTTCAAGATTAAACACAACATTACAGCCAAGTGACTACCCTTGTGACTACTTGTACATTATTTTTCTTTTACACGTGCTCCTACGTGGTGCTTCCCCTGTGGCTTCAGCAGATGTGGAGGCCCCTTGCTCACTTTCTTGCTGCTCCTGCCTCGACACCTTTGGCGGGCGTCCTCTGGGGTTGCGAGCCTGTGAGGGCTCGGCAACAGTCTGCTGCTCCTACGGCTGTGCAGGGAGTGAGACGCCGATCTCAGTTGGGTGACGACTCTGGTGGGGCTCTGACCGAGGGCTTTGCAGTGGCTTGGTCATGTGAGCGCTTGGAGAGGAGCCCCCACTTCCTTGTTGTCTGCTACCAACATCCCTCTCATGGGTCAGCCCCACCTCAGCGCTTGCAAGTGGATTGAGAGCACCTTGCTGCACATCAGGGGGGCCATGGGGACCCGTATCTGCACTGGAAGTCCTACTCAGAAGGACTTCCATGAAGGTCTGGTTTCTGTGTTCAATAGATGACCATCGCTCCTCATGAGATGCCAGTCTATTCTGAACAATGACCATGTTTTCTACACTCTGGCGACTTATCTCCTCCATAGCCGTAGCCATCCTCTCCTCTACTGTAGCCATCCTTTCCACGGAGGTTGCCATCCTTTCCGTGGTGATGCGTTCATGCGCCAATGACTCCACAAAGGCTCTGCTCATGTTCGCTATGGACTCCTCCATTTGCTCCACACTCGCAGCGACCCTGGAGACAAAACCTGCCAGAGACTCCTGCATCTGTTCCTGGAGTTACAGCACCGCTGATCTTATGGATGGACCCAGAGGCAGAGGGTCGACATGCAGCTGAGCTGAGCTCGGAGAGTCCTGCGCCCTCTGACTAGGACTCTCCACTGCTGTCCCTGTCTCCACTATCTGCTGATGCTCACTTGTGAGCTGTGATACACCAGGTGACAACACTACTCTATCTCGCGATGTTCCCTCCGAGGTGTGAGTGTCTGTGCTGGTGCTGGGTGCGCTGAATTCCGCTGACGCGGCGCCCTCAGAGGTTGCAGCTTCCTCTGAGGAGTGGTGAGGCTCATGCTCTTCCTCCTGGACGGTGGGGACGGCTGCTCGCGATGGTCCTGGGGGGAGTAAAGGAAAGAGTCAGAGATGCGAGTCCAAGGTTACATGCACATTGCATATTGCAGATGATCATAAGTCAGTCTGCTGGAGCATCAGAATCATTATCAGTGACTCATGCAATGTCAATGAGAGAGATGATAAACTATTCTGTCACCAGCTTGCTCTGATGCACCCGTCTGTCCGTCCCCCACTTGCGCATCCTCCTCCACTCCCATGATCTCCAGGACTGCCTCCTCCCAGGTGGTGAGCTGGGCTACTGAGGGTGGCCCTCCTTCTGTCCTCGCTCTTTCCCTCTTATTGTGAGCTCTCTTTTCCTGCAATGAGGGAGACAAGTGGAGTTTGAATGAGAATGAAGGAGTGAGTGCAGAGAATCTATATCATTGATGGTTAGAAGGAGACAAATTCGGAGTGAGGTGACAAGACCATGGCCCTCCCTGTGTGTTGTAAGTTGTTTTCATAGCATCACAGCGATAGGGAGTGTGAGGGCTGCATATTCGAATAGTTAGGTGAATGTGACCATACAGAGAGAGGGAATGGGTAAGGGTGCAGGGATGTCAGTGTCAAGTGGGATGTGGAGGAAGAGGTTGTCAAAGCTGAGTGCTGGTGAGGAGAGGCAATGGGGATCAGAATGAGGGTGATGGGAAATTCATAATCACTTTTCCAGTGCGCAGCAGGTCATGAAACCTCTTCCTGCACTGAAGCCAGGTTTGCGGGTTATGGACAACGAGTTGACCTCCTCTGCCACCTGGATCCACACAGCCTTGGTTTGATGGGAAGGCTTCTTCCTCCCTGAAGAAGGGAAGAGCACCTCCTTATTAGCTCTGGCTCTCTCAATTAAAGCTTGCAGGGCGACGTCATCAAATCGAGGTGCAGGCCTCGGTCTCTGGCTAGCCATTCTTCCTGCAGGTGCCTCTAACATGCAAAGGCAGAAGCTTGGCAGTCTGCAGAGGAAGCAAGGCTTGTTGCAGACCTTAAATGCTGCAGCAATGATGACGTCATCGGAAGCGACTTTCAGACTGGAAAAACTCACTGGCCATGGGTTCCCACACGTTGGAACTCAATTGGCCAATTATGTTAAAATCACATCAATCTCCCACATCGATTTAGATTCGGGTGGCTAACACGAAATGCGGATTACACAATCCAAGCCCGCCCCTGAATCAAAATCCAGCCCATAGTCACTGTCCTTCAGTCATGTAATGATCAGTTTCTCATATTGCATTGTATTTGTTTTGATACTCCACTGTGCTTTAGCTTGTACCACTTTAAACAGGTTAAATATGAATGGAATGACTGATACCTCATGATCCACCGTCACATGCCTCTCCTTGATTGTCTGGTGTCAGCCTGGGCTCAGTGGTAGCACACTCGCCTCTGAGTCAGAAGGTTGTAGGTTCAGAGACTTAAGCGCATAATCC
The DNA here is from genome assembly GCA_030390025.1 of Squalus acanthias. Lineage (NCBI taxonomy): Eukaryota > Metazoa > Chordata > Chondrichthyes > Squaliformes > Squalidae > Squalus > Squalus acanthias. The sequence continues at coordinate 23,044,149 of CM059425.1, forward strand.
AAGCTGACACTTCAGTGCACTACTTAGGGAGTGCTGAACTGTCAGAGGTGTATCTTTCAGATGAGACGTTAAACCAATGCCCCGTCAGCCCTCTCAGGTGGACGTAAAATATCCCCTGATACTATTCGAAGAGCAGGAGAGTTCTCACCGGTGTCCTGGCCAATATCTATCCCTCAGCCAATATCACTCAAACAGATTATCTGGTCTTTCTCACATTGCTGTTTGTGGGAGCTTGCTGTGAGCAAATTGGCTGCCGTGTTTCCTACATTACAACGGTGACTATTCTTTCAAAAGTACTTCATTGGCTGGTCGTGAAAAGCGCTGTATAAATGCAAGTCTCTCTTTCTTTTCGTTCTTTTTTTCTTTCTTTCAGAAATCTCAGAGTGTTTTAAGACTGGAGGAGGTTACAGAGATAGGGAGGGGGGAGGCTATGGAGGGATTTGAAAACAAGGATGAGAATGTTAAAATTGAGGCATTACCAGACTGGGAGCCAATGTTGGTTGGCGAGCACAGGGGTGATGGGTGAATGGGACTTGGTGCGAGTTAGGTTACGGGCAGCAGAAGTTTGAATGAGCTCAAGTTTATGTAGGGCGGAAGATGGGAGGCCGGCCAGTGGAGCATTGTAATAGTCAAGTCTAGAGGTAACAAAGGCATGGATTAGGATTTCAGCAGAAGATGAGCTGAGGCAGAGACAAAGTCGGGCAATGTTATGGAGGTGGAAGTAGGTGGTCTTAGTAATGGCGCAGATATGCTGTTGGGAGAACATAAGAAGCTAAGAATTTGAAGCAGGAGTAGGCCATATGGCCCCTCGAGCCTGCTCCACCATTCAATAAGATCATGGCTGATCTTCGACCTCAACTCCACTTTCCCGCCCGATCTCCACATCCCTTGATTCCCCTAGAGACTAAAAATCTATCTATTTCAGCCTTGAATATACTCAACTATTCAGCATCCACAGCCCTCTGGGGTAGAAAATGTTAAAGATTCACAACCCTCTGACTGAAGAAATTCCTCCTCATCTCAGTCTTAAATGGCCGACCCCTGATCCTGAGACTATGGCCCTTAGTTCTAGACTCTCCAGCCAGGGGAAACAACCTCTCAGCATCTACCCTGTCAATCCTCCTCAGAATCTATATGTTTCAATGAGATCACCTCTCATTCTTCTAAAATCCAGAGAGGATAGGCCCAATCCAATCAATCTCTTCTCATAGGACAACTCTCTCATCCCAGGGTCAAATATAACACCAAGGTTGCGAACAGAAGTAAGATGAGAATGGTAGTGGTGTGAAATAGGCTCACTTGGTATCACTCTGAGTTAGAAAGTTGTGAGTTCAAGCCTCACTTCAGGACTGGAGCACATAAACTAAAATATTACTCAGGTACAATATTGTCAGAGTGTTGCATATGATGTAAACTGATGCCTTCTCTTTTTTACAATTCATTTGCAGAATGTGGACATCGCTGGCAAGACCGTTCCCAATTGCACTGAACTGAGTGGCATGTTGCCATTTAAGAGGGCAGTTAAGAGTCAAGTATAGGACTGGAGTCACATATAGGCTAAACCGGGTAAGAACGGCAGGTTTCCTTCATTAAAAGATATCAGCAAACCAGTTGGATTTTTACGACACTCTGAAAGTACCAGCTTTTTATTTCCAGATTTGTTTTTTAAACTGAATCCAAGGGGGAAAAATTTGGTTGCTTTGCACCTCCCATTAGCGCCCTAAGGGAGCGCTAATGGGGTGCAAAGCAACTAGCGCCCAGGCGTGGCGATGTTTGCACCGCTCGTGAAATTGACCAGACATTTTGCGGCGGCACTAAACAATACCGCCACGATCTCCTGCGCCCGCAGATCGTGACATCAGTCGAGTGTGCAACGCCCTGGTAGCGCCCCGGACCAGATATTGAGTGGCGCCCCCTGCCTTACCGCCTGCCGCTAGCAACGACAGGTTGAGGGGAACGTTTTGCAGTCGGGAAGGGACTGGGGGAGCGCTATTTAAAGGCGGCCGCTTCCTGACTTTTTTTGTCGGCGACATTTTTGCACCACGCATTCTGAGAGAGAGAGAGACTTCTGGAGAGATTCAACACTGTGTGAATGAGTTTTGGGTACTGAGCAGCACTTTGCAGGTTCATTTTGATTTGACCTTCCTTGCATCGATTTAGAAGAGACTATGGGGGCTGTACTCTGAGCTCTTTCCCTGGGACTCTCCATTGTTCTTTTCCAGCAGAATTGATGTACAGGTCTCTCCAGGCCGAGATTCAAGGCTGCAATGAGCAGGGTGTGGATGGAGAGCAAGATCGATCCTCCCCTTTAAGAACTAGCCGGCGCCAGTGTGTCTGTGTTCCATTGCTGACTGACATCACATGAGCTTCGCCAGCGCTTTGAGTTAGCGCCTCGCTCCTCAGTGTTAGCGCCTTAAGAGAAGTGTGTAGCACCTGATTTAGCGCTCCAATCACTTCCAGGGGTGATAGAAGCCAAGTTTGCAGTCGGAGGCGATAATTAGCGCCAGGCGCTAAACTTTGCACCCAGCCGATAATTGCGCCCCAAACAGGGCGATACCGAATTTCTCCCCCCAAATCCTTAAACAGCCGTGGTGGGATTTAAACTCACTTTCCCTGGATTACTAGTCCAGGTTTACTAGCCTAGTAACATAATCACTGCAAATATCAGGCAGGTATTAAAGATCTCATGGTGTTTATTAGGGGGCTAACCCAATTCCGGGTGATGTGCTTCTCTTTAGCTAACACTCCCAAATGAACAGATTAAATGATCATTCATCTCATTGTTATTTGTGTGCAGAATAGCAAGAGTCACTGCACTTCAGTGTAATTCATCAGATGTGAAGCCTTGTGAGAGATGATAAGGTGCCATATAAATGCAGGTCTATTTAGTTCTATATCTGCAATAGCAAAATACTGCGGATGCTGGAAACCTGAAATAACAACAGAAAATGCTGGAAACACTCAGCAGGTCAGGTAGCATCGAGGAGAGAGAGAAACAGAGTTAATGTTTCGGGTCGATTACCCTTTGTCAGAACTATAGTTCTATATCGAGACAGATTCTCGGAAAAGCGAGGAAGATTCTCCTGTTAAGAAGGTTACAGACAAGAATGCAATTCTTTTTTAGAATATCATCTGCATTATTCTTCCCTTCGTATTACTCTGGTGTTTATTACCCCTCGTCCTTTCCCACTTCGCCTCCTCTTTATTTAAAGATTTTCAATACAGTCAAAATAAAATTGAGACCATACAAAACAAAAATGAAAGTCAAAAACCACGGGTGCGATTCTAACTACTGGCTCGAATTGGGAAGGCTGGGTGGGGAGGGGGGGGTGATCAAACTGGCGGTCACCATGATGTCATCAGCGTGAAGCCCAGGTGATTTTAATGCCCAGACCTCATTTCAATGGGCCGGATATTCCGACCCCCACGGGTGTGTACGAGCTGCGTACACACCCGTAGGGGCCTCGCAAGTGCCAGCTTCAGGCATGCGAAGCGCATGCGCTAAAACCCGGCATTTCCGATCTGTCCAGAATCCTCTTGACAGATCATCCGCCTGCCCTGGAGAAGGGCCTCTGCGGGTGGAGAGTTCCGCTTTCTGCAGAACCTCCGCCCGCTGAAAACTTTTAAAAATCTTACGCCTGATAAAACGGAAGTCTCCGGACCTACGGAGCCAGCAGCTAAGTTCGTAGATTTTTTCCAATCGGAGGCATCCGCCCGTAGGAAGCCTCCGATTGGAAAATCCGGCCCAATATGTTTGATGTCCTACCTGATCGCAGTGGGAATCGGGCAGCCCGCCCTCTTTTTGGCAGGCCTCCCGAGGCCTATTTAAAGTGGGAATGTACCTCTTAAAGCGAGTTTGCTATCACTGAAGACACATTGCCTTCCAGACTGTGCACACAATTGTGCTGGGACTAATGAGTTGCAGGGCTTGGAGGTCCTTGTGGCGAAAGTCAGGACTAGGAGAGAGGTACTGTTCCCCAGCACTCACAGGAACATCCTCACATCCACAATTGGACAGAGCTCTGTGCCAGCAGCATTATCCTAAGTACCTGGCTTCAGTGTAGGAAGAGGTTCATTGTCCTCACAAGAGCAGCAAGTGTGAGTACTGATCTTCATCTCTCCACCTCTCTCCACAACACCTGACAGCACTCCTTTCACCCCCTTCTCTCACCACTTTCAACAATTCCCTCCCCTCCATCACCTCTTTCAACATACAACCACAAGGGCAGAAGGTGCAGGGTTCAAACCTCATGGGTAAAGGTATTTCGTGTTGCAGCACTAAGCCATAGAAACAAGATGGTGCCAAGTTCAATTCCAGGCTGTGTTTTCTCGGGGGGAATAGAAACATAGAAACATAGAAAATAGGTACAGGAGTAGACCATTCGGTCCTTCGAGCCTGCACCGCCATTCAATGCGTTCATGGCTGAACATGCTACCTCAGTACCCCATTCCTGCTTTCTCGCCATACCCCTTGATCCCCCTAGTTGTGAGTGTGATATCTAACTCCCTTTTGAATATATTTAGCGAACTGGCCTCAACAACCTTCTGTGGAAGAGAATTCCATAGATTCACCACTCTCTGGGTGAAGAAGTTCCTCCTCAGCTCAGTCCTAAATGGCTTCCCCTTAATCCTTAGACTGTGACCCCTGGTTCTAGTTTTCCCTACCATTGGGAACATTCTGCCCGCATCTAATTTGTCTAAACCAGTCAGGATTTTAAATGTCTCAATAAGATCCCCCCTCATTCTTCTGAACTCCAGAGGATACAAGTTCAGTTGACCCAATCTTTCTTGATATGTCAGTCCGGCCATCCCAGGAATCAATCTAGTGAACCTTCGCTGCACTCCCTCAATAGCAAGAATGTCCTTCCTTAAGTTAGGAGACCAAAACTGCGCACAATACTCCAGGTGTGGCCTCACCAAGGCCCTGTACAACTGCAGCATCACCTCCCTACTCCTGTACTCAAATCCCCTTACTATGAAGGCCATCATTCCGTTTGCTTTCTTGACTGCCTGCTGCACTTGCATTCCCACCTTCAATGACTGATGTACCATGATGCCCAGGTCTCGTTGCACCTCCCCTTTCCCTAATCTGCCACCATTCAGGTAATAGTCCGCCTCTCTATTTTTACCACCAAAGTGGATAACCTCACATTTATCCACATTGTACTTCATCTGCCATACATTTGCCCATTCACCCAACCTGTCCAAGTCACTCTGTAGCATAGGAGGTGCTAAAAGTAGCCTTAATATCCCTAGGCAAGGGTAAAAAAGAATTATCTAGGGTGCCCGCTCCAGATCACTATATAGTGACTTTTGCTGAAAGCTGCATGTGTGGACTTTGGGTGAGAACAGGATTGGGCTCAGCTGTTGTGCCCTCTGTGGGAAATTAGCCCACTAACACTCACCATCGAGACCGCCATATGAAGATCGAGGAGGACCACTGGTGCCCATAGAAATTGAGCCCAGCAAAGAGTCAACAGCTTTAAGAGAAGAGCAGAGGGTAGTAAGGGCACAGAATGTACTCTTGGTGGGAGACGCAAAATCCATCACCAAGAGTGGCTCGGTAGCACCACTACTGACCGAGCTGGCTGAGTCCTGAAGGTTATAGCTGCCAGACTGGGCCTGCAGCAGATGTTAGTCATAGCGTCATAGAGTCAGATTTATACAGCACAGAAAGAGGCCCTTCGGCCCATTGTGTCCGTGCCGGCCATCAAGCCCTGTCTATTCTAATCCAATTTTCCAGCACTTGGTCCGTAGTCTTGCATGCTATGGCGTTTCAAGTGCTCATCTAAATGCTTCTTGAATGTTGTGAGGGTTCCTGCCTCTACCACCCTTTCAGGCAGTGAGTTCCAGATTCCAACCACCTTCTGGGTGAAAAAGTTTTTCTCCAAATCCCCTCTAAACCTCTTGCCCCTTATCTTGAAACTATGCCCACTGGTTATTGACCCCTCTACTAAGGGGAAAAGTTCCTTTCTATCTACCCTATCTATGCCCCTCATAATTTTGTACACCTCAATCAGGTCCCCCCCTCAGCCTTCTCTGCTCCAAGGAAAACAACCCCAGCCTGTCCAGTCTCTCTTCATAGCTGAAGCGCTCCAGCCCAGGTAACATCCTGGTGAATCTCCTCTGCACCCTCTCCTATAGTGTGGCGACCAGAACTGCACACAGTATTCCAGCTGTGGCCTAACTAGCGCTTTGTACAGCTCCATCATAACCTCCCTGCTCTTATATTCTATGCCTCGGCTAATGAAGGCAAGTATCCCATATGCCTTTTTAACCACCTTATCTACCTGTCCTGCTGCCTTCAGGGATCTATGTACATGCACACCAAGGTCCCTCTGATCCTCTGTCCTTCCTAGGGTCCTACCATTCATTGTGTATTCCCTTGCCTTGTTAGTCCTCCCAAAATGCATCACCTCACACTTTTCAGGGTTAAATTCCATTTGCCACTGTTCTGCCCATCTGACCAACCCGTCTACATCGTCCTGTAGCCTGAGGCTTCCCTCCTCGCTATTTACCACTCCACCAATTGAGAGAACCAACACGAGGGAAAAACTTACTTGACCTCGTCCTCACCAATCTACCTGTTGCATTCCAGGAGCAGCACTAGGCATACATAAAAATGAGGTGCCAACCTGGTGAAGCTACAATACAGGACTACATGCATGCTAAACAGCGGAAGCAGCATGCTATAGACAGAGCTAAGCAATCCCTAAACCAACGGATCAGATCAAAGCTCTGCAGTCCTGCCACATCCAGTCGTGAATGGTGGTGGACAATTAAACAACTAATGGAAGGAGCAGGCTCCATGAACATCCCCATCCTCAATCATGGTGGAGCCCAGCACCCGAGTGCAAAAGACAAGGCTAAAGCGTTTGCAAAAATCTTCAGCCAGAAGTGCCGAGTGGATGGTCCAATAAGAGAGAGTCTAACCACCGCCCCTTGACATTCAACGGCATTACCATTGCCGATTCCCCCAGCATCAACATTCTGGGGGTTACCATTTATCCGAAACTTAGCTGGACCAGCCATATAAATACTGTGGCTACAAGAGCAGGTCAGAGGCTAGGTATTCAACGGCGAGTGTCTCACCTCCTGACTCCCCAAAGCATTTCCACCATCTACACGGCACAAGTCAGGAGTATGATGAAATACTCTCCATTTACCTGGATGATTGCAGCTCCAACACACTCGAAGCTCAACACCATCCAAGAGGAAGCAGCCCGCTTGATTGACACCCCATCCACCACCTTAAACATTCACTCCCTTCACCACCGGAGCATCGTGGCTGCAGTGTGTACCATTGACAAGATGCACTGTAGCAACTCGCTAAGACTTCTTCGGCTGCACCTCCCAAACCCGCGACCTCTTCCACCTAGAAGGACAAGGGCAGCAGGTGCATGGGAACACCATCACCTCCAAGTTCCCCTCCAAGTCACACACCATCCTGACTTGGAAGTATATCGCCGTTCCTTCATCGTCGCTGGGTGAAAATCCTGGAACTCCCTACCTAACAGCACTGTGGGAGTACCATCACCACACGGCCTGTAGCAGTTCAAGAAGGCGGCTCACCACCACTTTCTCAAGGGCAACTAGGGATGGGCAATAAATGCTGACCTTGCCAGCGACGCCAACATCCCACGAACGAATAAAAGAATATAATAAAGAAAACAACTTTCCTATTTCCATTTCAATTCTCCCTGTAGCTTTAAGTGGATCAATTCTTTCTTTTATCTACTGTATGTATATTTGAAAAAGCCTTCATTATTACTTGAAATAGTTTCTGTAATTGATTGTTCTTTTTGCTCCTTATTTTTTTTTAACTTGCTCTTGCTTGTTTTTACAAATGACATTTTATTATTGTATTACGAAGAGTAACAAAGATTACTTTTCCATGCTGTAGAACACATTATTTACACTGTCAGATTCATCTACTTCCCATTGCATGAATAATAGATTTAAAACTGTTCATTTTGCTTTTGTTCCTCACATGGCAATGCATATTTTATTTATTATTGAACTAACACATCAATACATTTTTCATTACTTCCTTATACTTCTGTCTCTTCGCCCTCCTTAGTTTGTGAATTGTTAGTCATGAATCATCTCAGTTTTCTCTTTAATCTATCTATTGCACTCGAGGTGTTAGCTGTGGCTCAGTGGTAGCACTCATAAAAACATAAGAAATAGGAGCAGGAGTAGGCCATTTGGCCCTTCGAGCCTGCTCCGCCATTCAATAAGATCATGGCTGATCTTTTACCTTATCTCCACTTTCCTGCACTATCCCCATATCCCTTGATTCCCTTAATATTCAAAAATCTATCGATCTCTGTCTTGAATATACTCAACGACCCCTGGGGTAGAGAATTCCAAAGACTCACCACCCTCTGAGTGAAGAAATTTCTCCTCATCTCAGTCCTAAATGGCCGACCCCTTATTCTGAGACTGTGACCCAGAAAATTGTGGGATTCAAGCCCCAATCCAGAGACTCGGCTGACACTCCAGAGCAGTACTGAGGGAGTGCGGCACTGTTTGAGAGCCAGCTTTCGGATGAGACATTAAACCAAGGACCCGTCTGCTCTCGCAGGTGGATGTAAAACACCCCATGGCGCTTTTTGGAGAAGAGCAGGAAGATCTCCCTGTGTCCTGGCCAATGTTTATCCCTCAACCAACATCACTAAAAAGAAACAGATTATCATTATCACATTGCTGCTTGTGGGAGCTTGCTGTGTGCAAATTGGCTGCTGTGGTTCCTACATTACAACAGTGACTACACTTCAAAAAGTACTTCATTGGCTGTAAAATGCTTTGGGGCATCCTTAGGTAATGAAAGGCGCTATATAATTACAAGTTCTTCCCTTTTATTCTCAGTAGTTTCCATCCACACACTCCAATCTTCAAAACACATTCCAACTTTGCCTTAGAAAATGTGTACAAAAATAATAGCTTCATATATAAGGGGCCAGAAATTCCTGGGATGGGAGATGACTTTTCCTTACAACAGCAGATTGGGCTGGGCCAGAGCAGCTGCCATTAATGCGCCATTGCTGGGTTGCTAGGTGCTGGGAGCTGGCAATGGCTATGCAAGTAACCCAGTCCCCTTGATTTGGGAAAGGGGTTCTGGTCTGGGGACCTGGTCTGCCACACTTGCATTAATGGAGTTGATCTAAGGAATTTCAGCACCAAGGAATTTAAATATTCCCTCAGGTTGTGGACAGTACTGATGAGGCCATATTTATTGCCCATCCTTAAGTCACTCTGAATTTTACTACTGAGTGGCTTGTTATACTTTAAGGGGCATTAAGGCTTAATCATATCATGTGAGACTAGAGATGCGCAGGCCAGACTGAATAGGGGTGGCAGATTCACTTTCCTAAAGGACATTAATGAACGAGCTTGGTTTTTACAACAATCTGATCGCTTTCATGGACATTTATTCTGCTACCTGACCAAAAATGAACAGATTGATTAAACTGAATTTTACAAATTTGATTTGATAACCTCTGGGTTGCTAGTCTGGTACTATAACTTCTGGACTAACATTATGGATCAATAGCAAACATCAAGACAAAGAATTGGAATGGTGTATCACCGGTGAATGTTACAGCTGTTACTTGAAGTGAGCAGCAAAGTGGGATGAGACTAGACGGCTCCTATTGGAGATAAATACCCACATGGACTATTTGGGCTGAATGTCTTGTTTCTGTGTAAGTCTCAGTTTTCTGAGTCTGGCAGCATTGGTTCTTCTCTCCAGACACTTGCAGCTTGCTGGAGCAAGACCTGCAGCCCAGAGGACCTGGTGGTCAAGCCTTACCAGTGGCTGTCAAAGTCACCAGGGCCCTCAACCTCTTCACCTCAGGTTCCTTCCAGGGATCTACAGCAGACATTTGCGGCATCTCGCAGTCGGCCGCCCACAGATGCATCACCCAGGTCAGCGATGCCATGTTTCACAAATCAGCCAATTATATCAACTTTGCCACTGATGAAGCCAGTGTTACTGGGCGGGCGCTCGGCTTTGCGGCTCTGGCTGACTTCCCATGGGTGCAGGGCATCATCGACTGCACACATGTGGCCATCAGGACACCCCATCATCAACCAGAAGTGTTTGTCAACCGCAAGGGTTTCCACTCCCTCAATCTGCAGCTGGTCTGCAACCATAGGAAGATCATCCTGCATGTGTGCGTCAAATTCCCAGGCAGCTGTCATGACTCTTTCGTCCTGCACCGCCTAACAGACTTACCGGCTGGCTGCTTGGAGACAAGGGCTATCCACTGAAGATGTGGCTCATGACACCCTTGAGGAGGCCAGGCAATGAGACCGAGGCACATTATAATGAAAGCCACATAGAACAAACAATAGGCATGCTGAAAATGTGCTTCAGATGCCTTGACAGACCTGGAGGAGCCCTTCAGTGCGCAACAGCCAGGGTCTCCAGAATCGTTGACGTCTGCTGTGCGCTGCACAATAAAGTGCAGCAGCGAGGATTAGCGCTGCATGAGAAGCAAGGCGCAGAGCACACAGCCTCTTCAGAGGAGGAGCAGGAGGAGGAGCATCAGCTGGAAGATGAGGAGGAGCAGGAGGTACCTGAGGTCCAGATGCCAGCAGCACCCGAGCACATTGCTGCCCAGGATGCCAGGGATGGCCTCATCATGGCCAGATTTACATAACTTCCTGCATTACACCCATATGGCTGCCACATGTTGTGCCAGGTCCCCCCGACTCACCGCCCCCCCCCCCACCCCGCCCCACAACACCACCATAAAGCATCCCTACAATGACCAAGCCATTCCTTTCACACTGACCCCCATTGCTGGAGGTAACGTTATGTCTCACCATTCACTCCAACTCAATAAGCCACTTCCAAAGTAACAGATAAAAATGGGCAGGACCTGAAAGTGGTGAAACTAAATAGTTTTATATGTGACATAACAGTAATGGAACTTTTACAAAAACACTTCTTTAAACAACCATGTGCTTACCCTTGTGCATCTATATCTGTGTCATTTTTTGCTTGTGCGCGCTTCTGCGAGGTGCAACCCCTATGGCTTCAGCAGAGGTAGAGGCAGCCTGCTCACTTCCCTGCTGCGACTGCGTAGACACTTTTGGCGGACGTCCTCTGGGCTTTGGAGCATCTGATGGCCCCTGCCAAACTGTGCTCCTCCTGCGACTGTGCAGGGGCAGACTCGGCCATCACAATCTGAGCGCTTTGAGAGGAGCCCCCACTTCCATGTCCCCTCGCACCATCATCCTTCTTATGGGCCACTTGCACTTCCCTGCTAGCAAGGAGCTGGAGAGCACCATGCTCCACAGCAGTGGGGCCATGAGGACCCAAGTCTACGTTGACATCCCTCCTAGAGAGGAGGTCTATGAGTCTCTGCCATCTATTCTCCATTGATAGCATGTGCTCATGTGAGTGGCGCATTAGCTGCTTCATGCAGGTGGCCACCCTTTCCATGGAGAGCCTACAGTCGCCATCGCCTGCGACACGGTGGTGCTCATGTTGGAGATGGACTCCTCCATTCTCTGCACATTTGCAGACATCGCGGTTGCAAAACTTGTCCGAGCCTCCTGCACTTCTTGCTGCACCTCCAGGATCAACCTCTTTCTCGATGACCCCCGAGGCTGAGTGTCTGCATGCAGCTGAGCAGAGCCTGGAGCGGCCTGCGCCCTCCGGCGAGGAGTCTCCACTGCTGTCCCTGTCTCCACCATCTCCTCATGCTCACTTGTGACTTGTGAGACACCAGCTGACAACACTACTCTATCTCGCGTGGGATCCTCCGAGGTGTATGTATCCGCGCTGGGGCTGGGTGCGCTTAGGTCTGATGATGGTGCACCCTCAGAGGCTGGAGGCTCTTCTGAGGAGTCGTCTTCCTCTTCTGCCTAGACAGTGGGAAGTGCTCTTGATGGACCTGTGGGAGAGTAAAGAGATGATTTAGAAATGGGTAACGATACCAATATGCACAGGATGAACATTCACTGGCTGCTGACATCAGTCCCCATATGAGTGACTGCTGTATGCCATGTGGCTGTATGAGATGGGTGAACATGCAAGGTATGTTGGTGTGAGGAATGATGTGCAAGAGCAGGCTTGGGAAGGCAGAGTGATGGGGATGTAATGACAGGCACAGTAGGATGAAGTTGAGTGTGGCTTTGCATGAGATCATTGAAGCACTTCCGGCACTGCGCCCAGGTTCTCCTCACCACATCCCTGCTGTTGACCTCCTCTGCTATTTGGAGCCAGGCTCTTTTAGTCTCCTGGGAAGGTCTCTTTTGCCCATCAGCAGGGAAGAGGACCTCCCTGCGTGCTCTGACTCCCTCCACAAGAATATGTAGGGCGTCATCTGAAAACCTGGGTGCAGCCCTCTGTCTCTGTGAAGCCATCTGTGCAAGGCTGAGCAATAACCAGATGGTGATATGAACTGCCTGCACACTCCTAGATGAACCTTCAAATGCAATGTGGCCAAGGCTGCTTTAAATATCCCAGCTGGAAATGAGTCATCGATGATGTCATCAGACCTGCACCATTTAATAAGGCTGGGAAACGCGCAGGCCTGCCTTAATAGGCGCCATTAAGGGAAAGTTGCTCTGAGGAGCGAGATGAAAAGAACAACAGGGTTCCGAGCCACCACGCCGACCGCCTGCACTCGAATCGCCCTGGTAATGAAAATTCCAGCCATAGTTTTTAAAGAGCGACTTAAAGGAGGAGAAAGAGAGGCAGAGTGGTTTAGCGAGGGAATTCCAGAGCTTAGGGCCTAAGCAGGTGAAGGCACGGACGCCAATGGTGGAGCGAAGGAAATCGAGGATGCGCAGGAGGCCAGAATTAATTAAATAACACAAGACAAACATTGTGACATCAAAAAAAGTGAGAGAGTGTCACATCACATATACAGCAGGTGAGAACATCACATGACACGTACAGCAGGTGAGAGCATCACATGACACATACAGCAGATGGCAAAAGTGAATGTTTGCAGTACATTAGTAGATTTTAACTATTTGTGCATAGTATTTTGCATTTTATATCATGCATTTAAAAACAAATATAGAGGGAAAATTTGAATATAGTGAGGTATAATTCTAAGAGACTGGGCAGAGTTTTCTGAGGTCCCAATGCCACTGGCAGAGCTTTGCATGCAGCGGGGAGCTTGTGGAAAATCACTGGTGTACGCCACACAATTTTGTGCCCATTGATACCAATGGTCAGAAAACTGCAGGCAATGCACCTACGATTTTCTGATAAGTCACCTTCTGCGTGTGAGGCCGCAACAGTAGCGGGAGATCTTGGAATTGTTCGCCCAATAAATGAAACGCAGTTCAATTACAGGTGTGGTGCCAGAGGACTGGAGGACTGGAGGACTGCTAACGTGGTACCGTTGTTTAAAAAGGGAGAAAGGGATAGACTGAGTAATTACAGGCTAGTCAGCCTAACCTCGGTGGTGGGAAAATTATTGGAAAAAATTCTGAGGGACAGGATAAATCTTCATTTAGAAAGACACAGATTAATCAGGGACAGTCAGCATAGATTTGTTAAGGGAAGGTTGTGTCTGATTAACTTGATTGAATTTTTTGAGGAGGTAACAAGGAGGGTCGATGCGGGTAGTGCGTTTGATGTTGTCAATATGGATTTTAGCAAGGCTTTTGATAAGGTCCCGCATGGCAGACTGGTTACGAAAGTAAACGCCCATGGGATCCAAGGCAAAGTGGCAAGTTGGATCCAAAATTGTCTCAGAGGCAGGAAACAAATGGTAATGGTCGAAGGATATTTTTGCGACTGGAAGGCTGTTTCCAGTGCGGTTCCGCAGGGCTCAGTTCTGGGTCCTTTGCTTTTTGTAGTATATATCAATGATTTGGACTTGAATGTAGGAAGTATGATTAAGAAGTTTGCAGATGATACAAAAATTGGCCGTGTGGTTGATAATGAAGAAGAAAGCTGCAGACTGCAGGAAGATATCAATGACCTGGTCAGGTGGGCAGAACAGTGGCAAATGGAATTCAATCTGGAGAAGTGTGAGGCAATGCATTTGGGGAGGGCTAACAAGGCAAGGGAATACACTATAAATAGTAGGACACTGAGACGTGCAGAAGATCAGAGGGATTTGGAGTGTATGTCCACAGATCCCTGAAGGTAGCAGGACAGGTAGATAAGGTGGTTAAGAAGGCATACGGGATACTTGCCTTTATTAGCCGAGGCATAGAATATAAGAGCAGGGAGGTTATCCTTAAACTGTATTAAACACTAGTTAGGCCGCAGCTAGAGTACTGCGTGCAGTTCTGGTCACCACCTTATAGGAAGGATGTGATTGCACTAGAGGGGTGCAAGGAAATTTACGTTGATGTTGCCTGGGCTGGGGAATTTTAGCTATGAGCAAAGATTGGATAGGCTGGGGTTGTTTTCTTTGGAACAGAGGAGACTGAGGGGAGACCAAATTGAGATGTATATAATTATGCGGGGCCTAGATTCTTCTCTCAGAGGGTCGTGAATCTTTGGAATTCTCTTCCCCAGAGAGCTGTGGAGGCTGGGTCATTGAATATATTTAAGGTGGAGATAGACAGATTTTTGAACGATAAGGGAGTCAAGGGTTATAGGGAGCGGGCAGGGAAGTGAAGTTGGTGAGACCACACCTGGAGATCGCAAAGAATCTCCAAAGGGATATAGATAGGCTAAGTGAGTGGGCAAAAATCTGGCAGATAGCGTTTAATGTGGAAAAATGCGAGGCTATCCACTTTGGTAGGAAAAATAAAAAAGCAAATTATTATTTAAATGGGGAGAGATTACAAAATGCTGAGTTACAGAGGGATCTGGGGGTCCTTGTACATGAATCACAAAAAGTTAGCATGCAGGTACAGCAAGTAATTAGGAAGGCAAATGGAATGTTGGCCTTTATTGCAAAGGGAATGGAGTATAAGAGTAGGGAAGTCCTGTTACAACTGTACAGGGTGTTGGTGAGACCACACCTGGAGTACTGCGTACAGTTTTGGTCTCCTTATTGAAGGAAGGATATACTTGCATTGGAGACAGTTCAGAGAAGGTTCACGAGGTTGATTCCGGAGATGAAGGGGTTATCTTATGAAGAAAGGTTGAACAGGTTGGGCCTATACTCATTGGAGTTTAGAAGAATGAGAGGGGATCTTATTGAAACATATAAGATTCTGAAAGGGCTTGACAGGGTAGATGCAGAGAGGATGTTTCCCCTCGTAGGGGAATCTGGAACTAGGGGGCATAATTTCAGAATAAGGGGGCACCCTTTTAAATCGGAAATGAGGAGGAATTTCTTCTCTCAGAGGGTCGTGAATCTTTGGAATTCTCTTCCCCAGAGAGCTGTGGAGGCTGGGTCATTGAATATATTTAAGGTGGAGAGAGACAGATTTTTGAAAGGTAAGGGAGTCAAGGGTTATAGGGAGCGGGCAGGGAAGTGAAGTTGGTGAGACCACACCTGGAGATCGCAAAGAATCTCCAAAGGGATATAGATAGGCTAAGTGAGTGGGCAAAAATCTGGCAGATAGCGTTTAATGTGGAAAAATGCGAGGCTATCCACTTTGGTAGGAAAAATAAAAAAGCAAATTATTATTTAAATGGGGAGAGATTACAAAATGCTGAGTTACAGAGGGATCTGGGGGTCCTTGTACATGAATCACAAAAAGTTAGCATGCAGGTACAGCAAGTAATTAGGAAGGCAAATGGAATGTTGGCCTTTATTGCAAAGGGAATGGAGTATAAGAGTAGGGAAGTCCTGTTACAACTGTACAGGGTGTTGGTGAGACCACACCTGGAGTACTGCGTACAGTTTTGGTCTCCTTATTGAAGGAAGGATATACTTGCATTGGAGACAGTTCAGAGAAGGTTCACGAGGTTGATTCCGGAGATGAAGGGGTTATCTTATGAAGAAAGGTTGAACAGGTTGGGCCTATACTCATTGGAGTTTAGAAGAATGAGAGGGGATCTTATTGAAACATATAAGATTCTGAAAGGGCTTGACAGGGTAGATGCAGAGAGGATGTTTCCCCTCGTAGGGGAATCTGGAACTAGGGGGCATAATTTCAGAATAAGGGGGCACCCTTTTAAATCGGAAATGAGGAGGAATTTCTTCTCTCAGAGGGTCGTGAATCTTTGGAATTCTCTTCCCCAGAGAGCTGTGGAGGCTGGGTCATTGAATATATTTAAGGTGGAGAGAGACAGATTTTTGAAAGGTAAGGGAGTCAAGGGTTATGGGGAGCAGGCAGGGAAGTGGAGTTGAGACCAAGATCAGATCAGCCATGATCTTATTGAATGGCGGAGCAGGCTCGAGGGGCCAAATGACCTACTCCTGCTCCTACGTCTTATGTTCTTATGTTCTTGTAGAGTGGATAGGAAGGACCTATTTCCCTTAGCAGAAGGGTCAATAACCAGGGGACATAGATTTAAAGTAATTGGTCGGCGGTTTAGAGGGGATTTGAGGAGACATTTTTTCACCCAGAGGATGGTGGGGGTCTGGAACTCACTGCCTGAAAGGGTGGTAGAGGCAGAGACCCTCATCACATTTAAAAAGTACTTGGATATGCACTTGAAGCGCCGTAACCTACAAGGTTGCGGACCAAGTGCTGGAAAGTGGGATTGGGCTGGATAGTTCTTTGTCAGCCAGCACAGACAAGATGGGCCGAATGGCCTCCTTCTGTGCTGTAAATTTCTATGATTCTATGATTCTACGATTGCACTCATCGTTAACTGGAAATTCAGTCTTGCAATAACAATTGGACAACGTCTAAAGCTCCCAGCCTTGTCATGAAGCAGATATATGAATTTTTTTCTTCAGAAAGGAGATTTTGATTAATTCTGTACATAACAACTATGTTTAAATGCATCTTTTTGTCACAACTCACATTTTCCAGATAGCTTATGTCTGAAAGGAAAGAAGATCCGCGACAGGGATATCAAATAAACAAAGGATTGCAATATAAAGGACGTGAATTATCAAGGCCCACTGTACTGAAAGGTCCCTTTCTCGCAAATGGAAAAATATCATTACCTCAATCAAAATAAGGCTTGTATTCACACTTGCTGGCCATGACATTCACACCCATCAGAAGCCTTTGTGTTAAAAGAAAATGACAATAAGTAAGTGATGTGCGGCTTTGAAGTCCTATATTTTTTTAACTGAACAAAATACTTAAAAACAGTAACAGATTTCACAATGGGACTATTGTTATATAACCAATACCTATTGATGCCCAACAACAACTTTCGCGAGCTTTTCTTCACAGGCTGTTGTCGGGAGCGACGAGACCGGAGGTGCTGTGAGTATTTGAACTCACTTTCGCGGGCTTTTCTTCACAGGCTGTTGTCGGGAGTGACGAGACCAGAGGTGCTGTGAGGTGCTGTGAGTATTTGAACTCACTTTCGCGGGCTTTTCTTCACCGGCTGTTGTCGGGAGCGACGAGACCGGAGGTGCTGTGAGGTGCTGTGAGTATTTGAACTCACTTTCGCGGGCTTTTCTTCACAGGCTGTTGTCGGGAGCGACGAGACCGGAAGCGGACCAGGTGGGAAGCACCCAGGTGAACGGCATTTAAGGAGGGTGGTGGCTTAAACCCGAGTTCCTACAGAGTAGGAACCCCCACCCGCCCTCCTCCTCTAACCTACTAGTCTTTTAGCAGTCTAAAAACAGAGGTCACAAATTTTTTGGTCTCAGTTTCTTTTCAGCAGGGCAGGACGGTTACCGGGAGGAGCGGGAAGTCGGCGTAGGACCAAGGGGACACAAGACCGGGAAGTCGGCGAAAGACCAGGGAGGTAAGACTAACTGGTAAGTACTTTCCTCAAACCTTACTAGAAAGTAAAACTAAAACTAGTGGGATTTGGTTAGTTTAAAAAGGAATAAGAGGAGTACAGTATACATTGGTCTAAGTAAGCTTCGGGAAAACAAAAGTCAATAAATAAACTAAAACTAGAAAATTAAAAAGTAATATAAGGGTTAAGTCATGGCAGTAGAGCTCGGACCTGTGTCATGCTCCTCCTGTAACATGTGGGAAATCAGGGACGCTTCCTGTGTCCCTGACAACCATGTGTGCGGGAAGTGTGTCCAGCTGCAGCTCATGTGGGACCGCATGACGGCCCTTGAGCTGCGGATGGACTCACTTTGGAGCATCCACGATTCTGAGAGGGTTGTGGATAGCACATTTAGTGAGTTGGTCACACCGCAGGTTAAGGCCAGCGTAGATAGTACATGGGTGACCAAAAGGCAGAGCAAGGGCAGGAAGGTAGTGCAGAAATCCCCTGGGGTTGTCTCCCTTAGCAACAGGTTCACCGCCTTAGGTGCTGTTGTCGGGGGGGATGACTCATCGGGGGAAGGCACCAGCAGCCAGGCTCATGGCACCATGACTGGCTCTGTTGCAAAGAAGGGAGGGAAAAAGAGTGGCAGGGCTATAGTAATAGGGGATTCGATTGTAAGGGGAATAGATAGGGGTTTCTGTGGTCGCGACCGAGACTCCAGGATGGTATGTTGCCTCCCTGGTGCAAGGGTCAAGGATGTCTCGGCGCGGGTGCAGAACATTCTGGAGGGGGAGGGGGAACAGCCAGTTGTCGTGATAAATGTTGGTACCAACGACGTAGCTAAAAAAAGGGAAGAGGTCCTACAAGTAGAATTTAGGGAGTTAGGAGCCAAGCTAAAAAGTAGGACCTCGAAGGTAGTAATCTCTGGATTACTACCAGTGCCACGTGCTAGTAAGAGTACAGAGAACAGGATAGTTAGGCTAAATACGTGGCTTGAGCAGTGGTGTAAGAGGGAGGGTTTTAAATTTTTGAGGCATTGGAACCAGTTTTGTGGTAGGTGTGACCTATACAAAAGGGACGGTCTACACCTGTGCAAAGATGGAACTGATGTTCTCGGGGTAATTTTTGATAAAGCAGTTCGGGAGCATTTAAACTAGTATGGCAGGGGGCTAGAAACCTATGTAGTGAAATAGAGGAAAGTGAAAGGCAGACAGAAATAAATGGTAAAAGGGTGAGGAACAAAAAACAAAGGGCCAAACTAATTCATAAAAAATGTGAGCATAAAAAAAGCCTGAGGGTTTTATACCTTAATGCGAGAAGCATCAGGAACAAGGTAGATGAATTAGCTGTGGAAATAGAGGTTAATAATTATGATCTAATTGGGATTACGGAAACATGGTTGCAGGGTGAGCAGGGCTGGGAGCTTAACATACAGGGGTATTCAGTATTTAGGAAGGATCGACAAAAAAGAAAGGGAGGAGGGGTAGCATTGCTGGTAAAAGAGGGGATAAATGCAATTGAAAGGAAGGATATTAACTCAGTTAATACAGAATCTATATGGGTGGAGCTAAGAAATAGCGAGGGGCGAAAAACATTAATAGGAGTGGTATATAGGCCTCCAAATAGTAAAATAGAGGTTGGAGAGGGCATCACGAGGGAAATTAGAGAAGCGTGCAATAAGAGCACAGCTGTCATCATAGGTGACTTTAACTTACATATAGATTGGACTAGCCTAATCAGTAAAAATAATGAGGAGGAGGAATTCCTTGAGTGTTTAAGGGATGGTTATCTGGATCAATATGTCGAGGAACCAACTCGGGAACAGGCTATATTGGACTGGGTACTGTGCAATGAGAAGGGACTAATTAGTAATCTTGTTGTACGGGGACCCTTGGGTCAGAGCGATCATAACATGATCGATTTCTCACTCGAAATGGAGAGCGAAGAAATTGACTCAGAGACTAAGGTCCTGAATTTAAACAAGGGGAATTATGATGCCATTAGACGGGAACTGAGTAGGTCTGATTGGACAACGTTCCTGGGAGGACTGGAGGTAGATAAACAATGGCAAGCATTTAAAGATAGAATGACAAAATTGCAAAAATTGTTTATACCAATCTGGCATAAAAGGAAATCTAAAAAGGTGACTCAACCGTGGATAACAGGGGAAATTAGAGACAGCATAAAATCCAAAGATAGGGCGTATAAAATAGCCAAAAAAAGCGCCAGAGCGGAAGATTGGGAACAGTTTAAGATAGAGCAAAGGAGGACAAAGGGCTTAATCAAGAGGGGCAAAATAGCTTACGAAAGCAAGCTGGCGGAAAATATAAAAACTAACTCCAAAAGCTTTTATAAGTATATCAAGAGGAAAAGACTGGTGAAAACCAAAGTTGGTCCATTGCAGTCAGATACGGGGGAATATATAACGGGAAATAAGGAAATGGCAGACCAACTAAATGCATACTTTGGGTCAGTCTTTACGAAGGAAGACACAAAAAACCTCCCTGGGATATCGGGAAAAATAGGGACATTGGCAAAGGAGGAACTGACGCAAATCAATATCTCTAAGGATATGGTGTTAAGGAAGCTAAAGGGATTGAAGGCGGACAAATCCCCAGGGCCTGATAACATGCATCCTAGGGTACTGAAGGAGGTGGCCCTAGAGATAGCGGATGCACTAAGTATGATTTTTCAGAATTCATTAGACTCGGGAACAGTGCCCATGGATTGGAGGGTAGCTAACGTTACCCCACTATTCAAAAAGGGGGGTAGGGAAAAAGCAGGTAATTACAGACCTGTAAGCCTTACATCAGTTGTGGGCAAAATGCTGGAGTCCATCATTAAGGATGAAATAGCGGAGCACTTAGCAAATGGGGACAGGATAGGACAGAGTCAACATGGATTTACAAAGGGTAAATCGTGCTTGACTAATCTATTGGAATTTTTTGAGGGAGTAACTGGTAAAATAGATGGGGGAGAGCCAGTAGATGTGGTGTACCTGGACTTCCAAAAGGCCTTCGACAAGGTCCCACATAAAAGATTAGCATGGAAAATTGAAGCTCATGGGATAAAGGGGAAAGTATTGACGTGGATAGAGAACTGGCTGTCAGATAGAAAACAGAGAGTTGGAATAAACGGCTCATTTTCTGAATGGCAGGCAGTAACAAGTGGGGTACCACAGGGATCTGTCCTGGGTCCCCAGCTGTTCACAATTTACATTAATGACCTGGATCAGGGAGTCGGATGCAGCATTTCCAAATTTGCAGACGACACTAAACTAGGAGGTGGGGTGGGCTCAGAGGAGGAGACCAGGAAGCTCCAGAGCGATTTGGACAGACTGGGTGATTGGGCGGATAAATGGCAGATGCACTATAATGTGGACAAGTGCGAAGTTATCCACCTTGGGTGCAGGAACGGGAGGGCAAATTATTATTTAAATGGCAATAAATTGGGAGAGGGGGAAGTACAGAGAGACCTGGGTGTTCTTGTACACCAGTCACTGAAGGCGAGCATGCAGGTGCAACAGGCGGTCAAGAAGGCAAACGGTATGCTGGCCTTCATAGCAAAAGGGTTGGAATACAGGAACAGGGATACCTTGCTGCAGCTGTACAGGGCACTGGTGAGACCACACCTCGAGTACTGTGTACAGTTTTGGTCGCCTCATCTGAGGAAAGATGTTCTTGCCATGGAGGGGGTGCAGCGGCGATTCACCAGGCTGATACCAGGAATGGCGGGATTGACCTATGAGGAGAGACTATGTAGTTTAGGGATGTACACACTGGAGTTTAGAAGATTGAGAGGGGACCTCATAGAAGTGTATAAAATTCTGACAGGTCTAGACAGACTAGATGCAGAAGGAATGTTTCCCTTGGCGGGTGAGAACAGAACTAGAGGACATAATTTAAGGATAAGGGCTAAACCATTTAGGAGAGAAATGAGGGGGAATTTCTTCACTCAGAGGGTGGTGAACCTGTGGAACTCATTGCCACAGAGGGCAGTGTACGCCAGCTCATTAAATATATTTAAGAGGGAATTAGATATATTTCTACAGGCAAAAGGGGGTTAAGGGTTACGGAGAGAAGGCGGGGACGGGATACTGAATTGGAGGATCAGCCATGATCTCATTAAATGGCGGAGCAGGCTCGAAGGGCCGGATGGCCTACTCCTGCTCCTATCTTCTATGTATCTATGTAACAGGCATAGGCCCTCAATTTGCATTTTTAAACCGCCTCCCTCCTGTTTTGGGCTGGAATGCTGGGCTGCCCCAGTGAAAGGCCTGTCTGAAAGTTGATTCAGGCAGTGAAATGGACTACCGGGTCCCCATCAGGCTTTCAACTGCTGCTTGCCCATTTTCTCAGCTGAGAAACAGATGGCCGACAGTTGAAAGACTACCCCACCCCCCCCACTCCCACCACCCTCGTACACTTACGAATCACTAAATCCTATATTGCTGTGCCCACCCGCTGCACTTTATATTCCAAGCCACTCTGGATGAAAGAATTATCAATGCGCCATATTTGAGCTGAGCTCAGATTCCGAATTAAGAACATAAGGAAATAGAAGCAGGAGTAGGCCATACGGCCCCTCGAGCCTGCTCCGCTATTCAGCGAGATCATGGCTGACGTGAATTAGCTAACCAAGTTTATTTTACTGAAAGTAACCACGCAGGACACCTACCAAAACAGCACAAGCTCTGCCCTTGACCGTAGTAAGTGCAAAGAGTGTATTCGCCAGCAGTCTATAACGTGCTTCTGTACTTATTTTTGGTTCCGTTTTACCCGGAACCACTCTGTTTCCCACCCTTTCGTAGATCAGCTTTTTTTCTCTCTCTCTGTGTCGCAGGCCTCAGGCTGAAATGATCGACTAGCCCCTGAACTGTCTGGAAAGCAGATTAATAGCTTAATGTTTCCTCAGCAGTCCCATTTCCAGGGTGAATAATCCACAAGTGGATGTTGTTCACATCATTCATATGAATTCTTCCTGGCTTATTTAGAACTGGATGGAAGTTGAAGACAAAAGTAATTTCCTGGAAGCCAGATGCATTGGAGCCGGCCGCCATTTTGGATTGTTCTCCACCTTTGAATTTATACAGTGCACAGTAAATTCATACATACACATTGTTCTGCCTCTGTCTACCTATATATCATGGAACTTGTCACAGCTGGCATCTGATGTATGTTTAATGTATGCCATAGTGTTGACTCCAAGGGGCAAGATACATGCCCTCCATAAGAGAAAGGGAGAAGTTTTAGAACTGGACTAACTTGGTGCTGGATGAGCATCTCCAGTAGACATCACAGCTGTACAAGTTGTGCACAGTTGCTGGAGGGTATGCAAGGTACTCATGAGATATACAGGAACACAATTCAGACTGTCAATGGAAACTTTGATCTCAATAACTGCAGGCAGTGCAATCTGGCTAGAACAAGTGAGGCAGTATTGCTTAATGTGTTTCACTCCTGCTGGGAGCCTCCAGGTATAAAAGGGTATGAATCTCATGGAATTTCAATTGCTGCTGAGATTCATGAATTGCATGCTCTGAATGGGAATCAAACAATATTCTACAAGATAATACGGGGCTGTGCAATAAGGGTACAGTAGCATAATGGTTACTGCACTAGTAATCCAGAGGCCTGGACTAATGATCCGGAGACATGAGCTCAAATCCCACCACGGCAGCTGGGGAATTTAAATTCAGTTAATTAAATAAATCTGGAAAAAAAAAAATAGTATCAGCAATGGTGACCATGATTGTCGTAAAAACCGCACTAAGTGCACTAATCAGCCGTTCTTAGCCGGTCTGGCCTGTATATGAATCCAGACCCACATCAATGTGATTGACTCTTAACTGCCCTCTGAAATGGCCTAGCAAGCCACTCAGTTTTAACAAAATCGCTATGAAAAACAATCACTGTGGGAGTACCTTCACCACACGCACTGCATCTGTTCAAGAAGGTAGCTCACCACCACCTTCTCAAGGACAATTAGGGATCAGCAATTAATGATGGCCACATCCAATGAAAAAAAAGTCAATATTTATGAAAAAAGCCTTTAAATACCCATCAGTTACTTAACCTGATGCTCAAATCCCACTGAAAGCCTTTGTGCGTTCCTAGTTTTGCTGTTACTGTAACTTATGTGAACTGTACTGAGATTTTTCCAACCGGCTTATTGAGTGCTCTAGACTTATTTAATCAAAATGAAAACTGAAATGAAACCATAGGCTAAAGAACAAATTGTCCCAACCTGCATTAGATTGAAATACATTCCATCAAATGAAAAGATAGATGTATATTTTTTTTACACATAACCTTGCACTTAATTACACAGGCTTCAAGACCAAAGTAGGCCCAGATACCTCTTAAGTATATCAGAAACTTTAAAAACAAAATTGGTGACTGCTAACAATTAAAATCTGTAGAAGAATGCTTCTGAACAGTTCAAAATATAGAAGGTTGTGTGTGAGAGGAAAAATAAGAGTAAGATATAAAAAAAGAATGGGAGAGCTCCCCAGTCACTGGGTCAGAATGGAGGGGTTGATTTTAACCTTACTCACCTGGTGGAAACCGGGTGGGTAAGGAATTAAAAGCCTGGGCCGCAATTTTACGAACCTTTGCGGGTCCGTGGCGGGTGACGTCGGTGGCGGGTCCCGACCCTGCTGCTGTCTCCATCCTGGCCTCTGAAATTAATTTCCCCTAATTGGCCTGCCCAGCACATCTCCTGGCCAATTAGAGGAAGCGGGTCTGGTGATGTCATTTCATGGCGCGTCCTCAGCCGGTTTCCGTAAAGGGACCATGGCCCCTTTTGACATTTGTTCTGTCAGTGTTCTACAACATTGAGGTGCTGCAAACACTGACAAGCACTGCACAGAGGTGCAGGGCTGCACCCAGGCTCTCCCATGACTCCCTCCATATGCTTATGGAGGGAGACACAGCACCCAGGAAGGTCCTCTTCCCTTCCCATGGGCGGAAGAGACCTCCCCAGGAGATCAACACAGCCTGGTTGCACATTGCAGAGGAGGGCACAAGCAAGAATGTGGTCAGGAGGACCTGGGTGCAGTGCCTCAAACCTTTCAATGATCTCAGTAGATCACGAAACATTAGTACAAAGCCACACTCAACCTCATCCTGCTGTGCCTCTCATCACATCCCCATTACTCTGCCTTCCCAACTCTACTCCTGCACATCCTTACTCACACCAACTTACTTTGCACCTCCACCCATTCCTTTCTATCCACATTATCACATCCCCATCTCATTAGCCACCCCTCACACTCACCCTCATCCTACTGCAATCATATCAACTAACAACACACAAGGGTAGGCACTTGGGTTCTTTATGCAATGTTCATGTAAAGTTTCTGTTAATGTGCTCTCAAACATTGAAACCTTTATTTTCAACACTTTCCATTCTTGGACAGATTTGTGTGCACCTTTGGAAGTGGCTTTGTGAGTTGCAGTGAATGGTGAGACATAACAGTACCCTCCGCAATGGCGATAAGTGTGAAAGGAATGACTTGGGCATTGTAGGGATGCTTTATGGTGTTGGTGTGGGGTGGTGCCAACCTGGCGCATTATGTGGCAGCCAGGGTGCACAGCATCAAGTGAAGTAAATCTGGCCATGGTGAGGCCTCCCGGGCAGCAATGTGATCGGGTGCTGATGCCCTGTGTCCTGTGCAGCATCAGGTGATTGCGGAGAAGGTTGGTGTTGTTGTTCTGGTGCTGCTGGTGTGCCTGGTGCTGCTGGTGTTGGGGCTGATCATGGTGGGATTACAGAAGTGATCTGTCATTGATGAGAGAGGTAATGAGCCTTGTGTAAAGACTTGCCGCATGGTGAATCTGTTGTGGAAATGCAGTGAGGAAGGTTTTGTGGCTGAGGGAAGATATCTCTGTAAGCTGGGAGCTTTTATTGTACATTTGAAGCTGTCAACTCAACTGCTGAGTCAATGGCCACTGAACTCCCGCCTCAGCTTGACAGACGGGGTCCACGACCGGTGGGTGAGCTGTTAAATGCAGAAGGTGAGCTGAAATTCATTCTTAAGTGGCTGTAAACAAGCCTGAATTGGGTCCCCCGCTGTGAACCCGCCACTGCGTGTCAGGTCTGTTCAGCGCTGACAGACCCGACATCGGGGAAAGGCACGTGGCGTTGGGTTCACAGCGGGGTCCCGACCCACTGGGGAAAAAATACACTTTCCCACCCGAACCGTCACCAATCGTGCCCACTGACCCCCCTCAAAATCCAGCCTGAACAGTTCACTTATCCGCTCTCAACTCGGCCCTTTCCCGCTGTCTGTGATATTAACCTGCAGCAATCTGCGGGCGGATGAAATGGCCACCTAAAGCAGGCAGGGAGCCTCATGAATTTATGCAAATCAGGGTCTTATTGCGTCAATAGAATCCCGATGGCATTTTAACCGGGGCCTGAGTGGGGAAGCCTCCCCGGCTCTCCCGCCAGGCAGAAGCAGGTTGGTAGCTGATGGGAAAGATGAAGAAGACGACCCACCTCCCCACTGAGCTAATTAAAAAAATAATTCCTTTGTGAGGCCAGGAGGCGTGGCGGTGCCCTCCTCCGGGCCCTACAAGGACAGTCGCTGTATCCCCTGCCTGATTGGCCCCTGCCTGCAGCTGATCTGCACCCTCTGCCCGCCTGTTCCAGTGGCATTTTAACGAGGCTCGTGCTTCTAATGGCCGTGGCCCCCAGCTGCCTCTGTTGGGCGAGAAATTCATTTGCCAGAGAAGTTTCCCACTGGAAACCCACATCGAGTTAAACCATAGATGCATAGAAACATACAGCGCCATTCGGCCCATCATGCCTGGGACAGAGCTAGCCAACCCGTAGAGTTAACAGGAAGAAGAGTCTGAAAGTGTCCAATGTTCCAGTTCTGGTTCCAGAGTTCGAACTGGAAATGTAAACATCTCTTAAATTATACATGCTGCTGCATGGTAACAACAACTTGCATTTATATTGCGCCTTTTACCTAGTAGAACGTCCCAAGGCGCTTAATGCAAGTTTTCTTCTGTTAAGAATGATCATTGGCTAAAGGATCTCACGTATTGCAAAAGAGAAACAACACAGTTTTATTTGAAGACTGGCTCAGAGAGTGTGTCTATACAGTCAGTTTAGTTGTGATAATTTAAGGTTTTTATTCTGACCTAAGAAAGTTTGTTGACTGTATGGAGTTTTGACGAACTGATTTCAACGTACTGTCCCTGCGTATGAATTCTAGGGGTAGATTTTGATCTTGTGCAATAGTGTAAAATGGGTGATAGCGAGACGGCAGCCTGTTTTACATCTCTCCCAATTGTTATTTCCATGTATAACGGGCTGCTGGTTCGCTATCACCTATTTTACACTATCGCACAAAGTTCAAGTCTACCCCCCGGTCTTTTAAACCATTGCTATCCATGTGTTCCCTGATATAATGCTAAAATATTCAATGTGAATATATACAATCACTGATAGAGTGCTAAAATGTAAATATAAACTGTCAGGTAGAGTGCTTGCATTGATATATGGCTGACATTAAAATAGGAATCATGTACCCTAGACATACTCTAGATTAGTGAAAACCAGTGACATATTGGAGCAAAATTGCAGATAATTTTTTTCCCCTAAATAAACACAATGTCATGCTGGGTTGAACAAAACTGACAAGAAGTCATCAAAACTGAGGAGCAGGGGGAAAAAAAATCAGTGTATATAAGATTTCTTTTTGGTTTGACACTGAGCGATAATGAGTAAACAAACAAGGTTGAATAAAGGAGCTTTGCCTATCTCACTCAGGTGCTACACTGCAATGCAGTCTTTTCAATAGCAGGCCTTCACAGTGTTTTGTGCAGCACATAGATCGGGTGGATGAGGATGAGTGAGTTATAAGAAGCTCATGGAGGAACTAATAGGGAGAACCTTAATATATTCTCTATTTAAAGAAAAGGTGCTTGTCCTTCACATTGCCATTCTTTGACATAGCACTGCCCCTACCATGGGGGAGGGGAAAGTTCATCACTATAAAATACCATGTGCTATACATTGTCTTACAAAAAAGAAAGACTTGAATTGATATAGCGCCTTTCACGACCACCGGACGTCTCAAAGCGCTTTACAGCCAATGAAGTACTTTTGAAGTGGAGTCACTGTTGTAATGTGGGAAACGCGGCAGCCAATTTGCGCACAGCAAGGTCCCGCAAACAGCAATGTGATAATGACCAGATCATCTGTTTTTGTTATGTTGGTTGAGGGATGAGTATTGGCCAGGACACCAGGGATAATTCCTCTGCTCTTCTTCAAAATAGTGCCATGGGATCTTTTACGTCCACCTGAGAGAGCAGACGGGGCCTCGGTTTAACGTCTCATCCGAAAGACGGCACCTCCGACAGCACACTATTTATGACTCCGAAAGACATTGGCCCGGATTTTCCGGGGCCTATGACTGCATACGCTGTGCGTACGTGGTCGTAAGTGCCCCGCAAGTTCCAGGTTTACGCATGCAATGCGCATGCGCGAAAACCTAGAACTTGCGATCTGTCAAGTTTTTGCTTGACAGATCGTACGAATCAGAAGGAAATGGACATTCGCTGGCGCAGGGTTGGGCTAGTTGCCCAACAAATGCCCACAAAACTCTTACGCCTAGTAAAAGCAGGCGTAAGGCCTTCTTTTACCAACGTAAGGGTTTAAATAAATATTAAAATACATTTTTAAATATCATTTAAACATTCAAAAAACTTTAAAATTAGTTAAGTTATTTTGGCCCCTTCAAAAATGTTTAAATTTATTTTTCAAAAAGTTAAATTTTTATTTTAAATGTTTAATTAAATTGTATTTTAATTAATTTTAAACATGTGATGATTTATTTTTATTTAGGTTGTGTGTAATTGCGCTTTTTAGGGGATTCCTATTCATGCTTATGGGATTTCAATACGTAAATGGAATCCCCATAAGCATAATGGGAATCCCCCTTTTTATTGGTTGGGCCGGCCCACGTGATCCCAGGGGCGCTTGTGAACCGCCTGTGCCCCTGGGATACTTGGGCCTTTATGCAGGCGACGCCGGCAGGCCCAGGGGCACGAGTCTTCATAGGTCCGGGGCCATCAGGTAAGCATGGATTGAACTTGCGGTTCGGAGGCCATTTGCCCGCGGGAAGCCTCCGACCACAATTTCAGGTCCATTAATCAAGAAGGTCCACTGTAGTAACTCCAAGTAATGTAGAAAATGACTGATGTAAGGAAATCAATACACTGAAGTTGATGTTTTGCTATCAGGAACTAATTTTTTGTAACATCACATCAGGAGGGAACTCGGAGTTGGGGTGCTGCTGCTCAAAGGCAAAATTGTGAGATGTTGCATCCGTTAAAGGCACAGCTGCTGGCTCAAGGGCCTGCACTGTGTCTGGGCTGGGAGCCGGCAAAAGGGGTGCTATAGGCGTCATCTGTATTACAGCCGTACCTGATATAGGAATTCAAATGCTTGTATAAGTACCTGGCTAAAGTTACTTAAATTATCCCCAATATGGGTAAACTGATTAAAAATGGTCTGATTAATAAGAGCCAACTGATGGTTCGAAAGGACGACCTGAATACACATGGTCTGATTATTAAGGGCTAATTGATCACCAGTGGTCTGGGTATTTATGGCCAACTGATTACAAAGATGAATGGCAAAGTCCTTCAACTCCTGTCTCAAGGAGGCCAGAGAGTCAAGGGGCTGGATTTTGTCAGCCCCGAGGAGGCGGGTTTGGAGGCATGTGAGGTGGTAAAGTTGCAGAAAGTGGGGGCGGATGGCAAACCCGCCCCCATCCCATCTCCGTGCCCTTTTGCCAGGAGGCGGGAAGATGTCCTGCTTTGGGTCCCGTCTCCTCGAGGCGGGAAAGGGATTAGATCCTTTAAACTGCCTGTTAACAGGTAGTTAACAGGCAGAAAAAAGAATTAGTGCCATTCTACCTTTTTAGGTGAAGGCTTCCCGACCTTGGAGAATCCCACCGGGTGGAGGACTCGAGTAAGAGGTCTGCAGAGGTCGGAGGGACCTGAAAGTGCGATGTAGAGGTGAGTGATGGGTGCAAGTGTGGAGTGGTAAGTATGTAAGGTGAGTGTTAAGTGTTAAAAAATGTTCACTTACCTTGGTTTCTGCCTACAGCCTTCATTCGCTCTGGATCGGGAGTCCTGACATCTTCCTTGTTGATTTCACAGACTGGCTGTTGGATCCTCCGAACCAACAGTCATCTGAAATCTACAAAGTTGAAAGGTTTGATGAGTCCTGAACACAAGGTCTCATCAAACTACACAGAATGTCAGTGTTTGACAGCTTCACAGCTGACATTTCTTCTTTCAAGAAGTCTTGACAGTTGGCACGTCAGACATTGACGTGCTCTGTCAGTGACTTCCCCCTAATTGGCCTGCTGAGCCCGCTGGGCGGGCTTAACAAGGTCAATCAGGGGAAAATCCCGCTGGTTGGTCAGAAGATGATGGAGGAGGGACATCGACCCGACAAGCAGCAGTCCCGCCTCCAAGTCGTCTCCATTCACAAAATCCAGCCCAAGGTGTCTGTCATGCTCATCCACCAATGTTCGCCTCACTCCTCGAATAATTAAGTCCTCTTCCAACTCAGTATCAACATGGGGCTGATGTCTTCCCTGTCATGTGTGTCTCGCACAGAGCCAGAGGGGCCAGGAGATGGAGAGGCGGTGAGCTGAGGTTCGTCACAGTCAAGCGTTCTCCCCCACCCCCACCCACATCAGCACCCTGAAGGTGCAACATGGGGGCAGGAGGGACAATGCCACTTTGCCTGCCCTCCCACCCAGGGTGCACACCCTCCTCTTTTCTGGATGCCACCCTTGTTCTTCCTCCTCCTCCGGCTCACTTACCATGTCAACTTCCTTTGCAACCCCCGCCTCAATGCCCTCTCCAGGCCCCGTGTCGACACCCCTACAGCCGCTGACTCACTGCCATCTGCAGCCCGTGCGTCCTGTGGGAAGGAAAAAAAACACATCTTCAATGGTGAAGCATGTTCATCTGGCACATCACAGAAGCTCAAATGCTGAGCGTGCACATTCAACATTTTATCTCCTTTTCATACCTTACAGCCAACAAACGTGTTTTAAACATGCAGCTGGCCAAAGCAACAATGTGTTGGGCACCAGACACTGAACTACTACTGAGGCCCACCAGCTGATTGGCCCTTTCTTCATGCACGCTAATCTCCCCACCACCGGTCCTCGTCCGCTCACAGGCATTATGAGCCATCTTGCTGTAGACATGGAAAATTAATATTAGTTTGTGCTTGATTGTTGGTGTGAGAGAGACTCGTTGGGTGCTTTGGAGACAGGGCATAATTCACTAATTGCAATTTCACACCTCAAATCTGTGGCGTACAGATAAATGATCTTTACAAGCACTTAGTGGGGCCCATCTCCAATGACAACTGAATTTTATGACCAGTTGACTTTAGATTGAACCCTGACCACCTGTAAGCGGTTTTGATCCTAGCCCAATTGTTAGACGGACGGTTCGAATCGCCCCCGCCTTACGGAAGTTCTATACCCGGGAATTATTATTCAGAGTGTAAATGAAATAAGTCACAGACAGGAATGCTTCGGTGAAAAATCGTACTTGTATTTATTTGGTCTAACATACACTGGCTAAAACATGCACTACTAAACAAAATCACTGTCTCTGTGGAGAATAAGATCCAGGTTACAAACAATATACATACAGTACACAACTGGGGACTATAACATGCAGTAATTCCCTTGTTGCTATGGTGGACTCTAACTCCACCCTTACCAACGAATTACCCAGTCGCATAAGCCCCTTCGCCTGGCTGAACCAAACGAAGCTTCCACCCCGGAATAGCCCAAAAACTTCACTTCTGAGAAAATATCTGGCTTGGGACACTCGAGACCATGCTTACCATCACACACAGTCGGTCTCGATCGCTCCGCTCAGCTGTGGGAAGTCACTGCCTGGAAGCCGCTCCCTGTGAGGGGTATGCGGTTCTCAGTCTCAGCGGCTTCTTCCTCTGGTACTTCTTCTTGTTCGGTCGATCTTGGTGGAGCGAGAGCGAGAGAGAGAGAGAATGGTGGGAAAGGGTCTATCTTTGTAGGAGTCTAGCTACCCCTATCTTTCCCTCCAATCTTTAAAATCCTTTTGCTTCTAAGCACTCCAGTGCTTAATCAGTGATGGGCCATCATAAGACCCATGAGTATTTCGTGATTGGACTAATGGCCCTAAGTCTGGGACATATTTCGGTCTTTGTGTTGGGAAAAACTGGCTCCTCTTCGGCTGGCTAGGCTAGTGGGTTCATTGTTCTGCTTCTCTTCTGAGATGGAGGTGAGAAGTGCTTTTGCATGTTAGAGTGGCTTTCTAATAGGTTCAAGTTCAACGGGTGCCTCAGGGTCCTCAGCCCCTTCGTCAATGGCCCCCCCTTCCTTTTTCCAGGACTGTTGGACGAACCCATACATTCTGGATGACTGACAGTTCTTTTGTCACAGCCAACTGCCATGCGTTCTCTGGAGTTTTAACAAACCAGTTTTTCACGTATCGGCACAGGGCGATCCCATCACAGGGAAAATACCCTCAGAAAAATCCCATAAAGTCCACAAAATATTCTCGACTGAGTCCATTCTTCAAACAGAGACTTTACGATCTCTTCACACCCCACCCATAAACAAGCTCTTCACCAGTCATTGCAGCAGTAACATTTTAAGAAATCTTAATTTTAAAATTTCAAATAACTGTACAAATCCTAGTAGATGATTCAGTTTTATCCAACATGGTTCTGTGCTCCGTGGCACGGTGCAGTTGGCACTGAGAGCCTGTGCCACCTCCTTTCACGCCAACATGCTAACTTTTCATGGTGCCCTACACTTCTCATTCCCCGGAAGCTGCCGACGCCATGCCTCCACCTCATTGAGGAGTGTGTTGAAGTCTTCATCACTGAAGTTGTGACACCTCTTCTTCTCATCTAACTTTTGCTCTGCCGTCTTTTTTCTGTAAGTAAGTGCATGGCTTTTTAAAAACAGTTAATTACTTTGCACATCTTTTTACAAACTGTTAATCTTACTTTGCTCAGCATTTTACAAACTGTCCATTTTACTTTGCCATTTTATTAAAAAATGTTAAATGACTTTAAAAGTTTATAAAAGTTTATAAAAGTTTCTCTGCAATCAAACTAAGTTTAAGAGGTCATTTAAAGATTACTCACCTCTCTGGCAGTCCTGGCTGAATCAGTGGGCGCGTCTTATCCTCTTATCAGTTTTGTCTTATTTTGTGGGCGTGTCTTGTCTTGACTCCCCCCGTGTGATCTGACGTTTCCAAATGCGTTAAAGAACGCTGCTCAGCTCCGTGGGAGAGGACGCCGTGCAGAAATCACTCATCTTTTTTCCAAAGTTTTCGCTCCAAGGATCACCAGAGGTTCGTGGGCAGCCGTCAGCACGATGAACGGCAAACGATAATCATTCGCTGCTGACTGCAAAATCCGGGCCAAGATACTGCAATGTGTTAGGTTGCAATTTCTGCCTGTGTGTGAGGGAATGAATAAGCAAGTAAATAAGGAGATAAGGAAAGCCAAGGATACTGGTGATGAGCTTGAGGGAGGCTTCCAACCTCCCCTTCTCCACGCCCTCAATCGCTACTGCATTCTTATATGGAGTCAAGGGTTGCAATTCCTTTGATCATCTCCTGCCCCCGTCTACATCCACTGTTTCTTGTTATGTGCAACCTTCTCCTGCAAGCAAAAATAAGAGGGTCATATTTTAGAAAGAGGAATGTTCAAAGATGTGTGCCACTTGAGTGCCTAAGCCACTTCTGTGAGTGTGCGAACAACATGCTTGTTCCTTGTTGCTTGCCACATTTAATGGGCTAGCGGGTCAACATATTGATATGGCTGCAATACACAGAGTACTGAAGCAACTGAGTGTTCCTGTGTATTTAGGAAGATGATCGTTGGTAAAATACATTGCATTCTCCCTCTGTGATGCTGCACCTAAGCTTAGAGTGAAGTGCACTTAAGCTGCACTTGAATGCAACATTGTAAAGTGAAGCACAAGTTAGTACACTTGTCATGGCAACCTTGTGTAGCCCAGCAAGCTTCTTCCTTACCTGCTCCCAAGTTTGAGCTGCAGGTGAGACAACGTTCACCTCCACCTCACATTGCCACCTCCATCCATGCATGTTCTTTACTGCAGGATAGCACTCATCTCACAAAAGAGACACTCTTCTTTTGCAGGACCTTCAAAGTAGTGTTCCTTGTCTGTCTCTAGCATTCAGTGGCAGGACAGCTTTAAGGGAGCTCAGCAGCCTTTAAGAGCTATTTCGGCCTGATAATCTGCCCTTACTTTTTTTAAATATATTTGTTCATGGGATGTGGGCGTCGTTGGCAAAGCCAGCATTTATTGCCCATCCCTAATTGCCCTTGAGAAGGTGGTGGTGAGCCAACTTCTTGAACTGCTGCAGTCTCTATGGTGAAGTTACTCCCACAGTGCTGTTAGGGAGGGTGTTCCAGGATTTTGACCCAGCTACGATGAAGGATCGGCGATATACTTCCAAGTCAGGATGGTGTGTGACTTGGAGGGGAACTTGGAGGTGGTGGTGTTCCCATGCGTCTGCTGCACTTGTCCTTCTAGGTGGAAGAGGTCGCGGGTTTGGGAGGTGCTGCTGTAGAAATCTTGGCGAGTTGCTGCAGTGCATCTTGTAGATGGTCCACACTGCAGCCACGGTACACCGGTGGTGGAGGGAGTGAATGTTTAAGGTGGTGGATGGGGTGCCAATCAAGCAGGCTGCTTTGTCCTGGATGGTGTTGTGCTTCTTGAGTGTTGTTGGCGCTTCATTCATCCAGGCAAGTGGAGAGTATTCCATCACACTCCTTACTTGTAGATGGTGGAAAGGCTTTGGGGAGTCAGGAGGTGAGACACTCGCCGCAGAATACCTAGCCTCTGACCTGCTCTTGTTGCCACAGTATTTATGTGGCTGGTCCAGTTAAGTTTCTGGTCAGTGGTG
The DNA here is from genome assembly GCA_030390025.1 of Squalus acanthias. Taxonomy (NCBI): domain Eukaryota; kingdom Metazoa; phylum Chordata; class Chondrichthyes; order Squaliformes; family Squalidae; genus Squalus; species Squalus acanthias. The sequence continues at coordinate 23,078,877 of CM059425.1, forward strand.
ACCCCCAGGATGTTGATGGTGGGAGATTCGCCGATGATAATGCCGTTGGATGTCAGGGGGCGGTGGTTAGACTCTCGCTTGCTGGAGATAGTCATTGACTGGCATTTGCGTGGCGTGAATGTTACCTGCCACTTATCAGCCCAAGCCTGAACGTCGTCCAGGTCTTGTTGCATGCGGGCATGGACTGCTTCATTATCTGAGGAGTTGCGAATGGCACTGAACACTGTGCAGTCATCAGCGAACATCCCCATTTCTGACCTTATGTTGGAGGGAAGGTCATTGATGAAGCAGCTGAAGATGGTAGGGCCTAGGACACTGCCCTGAGGAATTCCTGCAGCGATATCCTGGGGTCGTGATGATTGACTTCGTGATCTTTAACTGGTGTGTCATGTGCTATGTGCCCGCAATGCCAAATATTTATTATAATGAGTTAACCTCACATTATAACATGAAGCCTGCAGGGAGCGCCACAGGTGTGACTAGCCTTGAGTCCACAGCATGAACCTGCCCATAATTTAGCAGTTTCCTGCAGGCAAACCACAGGGACAGCTGATTTGTGCATGTGGAGCCCACAAATCGGTTTGCACTTGAACAAATAGCATTTGCAGGTAACAGCATGAGGAGAAAATTGAACTCCTAATATAAGCTTTGTTTAATGTAAATGCCAAACAGTGCAGGCAAACTAAACTTCTAATAGATGCTATAAGTAAACATTGCTGTTCTTCAAATATTCAGAGCTGCATTTCTTTTGACAATTAAACCAGGTGAGAGTAGTTTACGACTTGGAAGAAAATCTCCCCCTGTCCTAGTCTGCTTTGTCTTACATCTTTAGTGCAGCCTTTTTACAGTTTGTAGTTCACTGTTCACCTACCACTAAACAGACCCTCTCCACTAAACAGACCCTCTCCAGAGAGTGAATAAAAAAAAAACCTGAGGATGCGCAATTTGCAGAATTTCTCAGCATGCAATCCGTACATCAAGAGGAGTTGAAGGGCACAAGGCTGTGTCCCTCATCCTGTGAGGATTTGAGAATTGCTTTGCTTCTCCCAAAAGACTTTGAAAGGAACCTGAAATGGAACCCTCAAAGTTTTTATTTCATTCAAGTGATGGCATTTCTATAAACGTATTAACAACATGCTTTTCTGTTATGTACTCCTCACAGACGAACAATATCGGCGAAAAGAAGCACCTGTGGTTATGTTCTTTTTCCGTTGATGGTTAGAAAAGAAAACAGATATAAAACCAGAAAATGCTGGAAACACTCAGCAGGCTGGGCAGCATCTGTGGAGAGAGAAACAGAGTTAACATTTCAGGTCGATGACCTTCATACCTGCTGAGTGTTTCCAGCATTTTCTGTTTTTATTTCTGATTTCCAGCATCCGCAGTATTTTGCTTTTTTATTAAAGAAAACAGAGACTGTTTACAGAGAATGGATTGTTATTTATTGCTGTTGAAAATTCAGTTAAGAAATCACACCTGTCCATTTTTGAGACTTAAGGATTTTTTTTAACTTGTAACAAACTTGGAAACTGCATAGTTTTATGAGGTAATGTTTATTTGTTTATGGAAATTTATGTTTATTAAAGCCTGTATAAGTCAGCACACTACCTAATAGAGCACTAAATTTTCTATTTCTGCATCCCTGGCACACTCTGGAAGTACATGTTCAGGAAACTGTGCACCCCTGTCCATGCTTTTTTAATTTCATCTCGGGTTGTGGATGACACCGGAAAGGCTGCATTTACTACCTGTCGCTATTTACCCTGAGAAGGGGGTGGTGGGCCTCCTTGAACTGCTGCAGTCCTTGTGGTGATAGTGCTCCCATAATGGTGTCAGGTCGCCAATTCCAGGATATTGGTCCACCGACAATGAAGGAATGGCGATATATGCCCAATGACGGATGGTGTGTGACTCAGAGGGGAATCTTGAAATGATGGTGTTCCCACAACGTTGCTGCTCTTAACCTTCTCGATGGTAGAGTTCACAGGGAAGGGATCTGCTGTCAAAGTAACATTGGTGAGTGGCTGCATTGCATCCTGTAGATCATACATACTGCAGCCAGAGTGCGCCAGTGGTCAAGCGTGTGGCTTTGAGTCCAGTAGCAGGAGTGCCAGTCAAGTGAACTATTTTGTTCCTGATGGTGTCATGGTTATTGAGTATTGCTGCAGCTGCATCCATCCAGGTGAATGGTGACTATTCCATCACACGCCTAGCTTGAGCCTTGTAGATGGTGATCGACTTTGAGGGGTCAGGAGGTGAGCCATTCTTCACAGAGTACCCTATCCCTGCCCATCTATTGTAGCCACAGTATTGATATGACTGGTTCAGTTAAGCTTCTGGTCAGTGGTAACCCCCAAGATGTTGATGATGGGGGAACTCAGTGGTAGTGATGCGCTGTAGACCACTGGGAGAAGGCTGGGCTTTCTCTTGGTCAAGACGGTCTTTAAATGGCGCTTGCCATGTTTCAACCCAAGTCTGGATGCTGTACAGGTCCAGCTGTAGCTGGCATGGGCTGCTCCATTATCCTACTTGGTATAACACCCATGTTCTTTTAAAAGCTCTTACTCACTGTGAGCAATGCCACAGGAAATCTGCTAGTTATATGAAAAATGTTCATTCCCATCCTGCAGTTTGTAGATCCCACCTGGGTTAGTAACGGGTATGAAAATTTGGAGTGTCCAAGAAATCAGATAGACATCCTCTATAGACACCTCGGCCATGTTTTGTGAGAGGCTAGCTTATTTCTGTGGGGGCTTGGCTTATTTTTTCCTCAGGCTCCTAGTTTATCGTTAAACTGGAAATATGTTAACATTTGTTTACTGAAAATAGATGGCTGCAGGCCTTTGTCTGAAGACGATTCTAGGACCGAGTTGATATCGTCTTCATAGAATGTTGCAGAATGAAAGGTTAGCAGCAACAACAACAACAACAACAACATATATTTATATAGCAGCATACGTTTCAGTTTCCTTGTGCTTACAATCTAATCTTTATAAGTAATATATTAAAAGAGAAAGATGCAAGAAGAGACTTTACTTGTCCCACTCATGATTGCCTTACAGGCCTGTGGAATGAAGCTTAGGTCTCATTAATTGTTCACGCATTGGAGAGGAAATAAGTCTTACTGTTACAAACCTTGACACCCGCAGATGCAATTAGATTTTTGTCTCCAGTATTTCTCTCTGCTCCATGTCACAAAATATGTCAAAATCAGCGAGGTTGAGCAGCAGACCAATGTGAATATGTCCTGCGTAATTTATATCCACCCCTACAGCTCCGTTGCTTGTAAATACTGCTTTATGTGATTGTCACTTATTGTAATGGTAGGATCAGCGATTTACAGCTAATTATTGCATGGGCTTCATATTCCTCCTGCCTTCATATTCCTTGTTAAAGAACAAAACTCTCTTTTTGAGGGAGCTGGAAAATCATCTACAGTTTTGTCTATTCTGATGTGATGCTATGATTATAAATTTGTTTCTGTCCAGCTAGGCACTGCTAATTCCAAAAATAACAGAACCACTCAAACCATCAATGAATGGAAGATGGAAAATTGTTTTTTTAAAAATCCCTTGGAAAAACTACATTGCAAGCATAACTTGCACTTGCAGTATGACCTGCAAAATGCTGATTTTATCATCTTAAATGAAAATTTTGTGAGGTGATTTTAACCCTACTCGCTCAGCAGAAACCTGGCGGGTGGGCAGTTAAAATCGCGCCGGCTCTTACCTGTCCGAAAGCCGCCATGATCTCAACATCTGCAATTTTAACCTTCTCTCCTGAGCAGGCAGCAAGGACACGCGCCCGGAGCCAACGGGGTCCTTCTTTACATATGCATTTTGCGGCCCGATGACATCATTGAGACCCGACTGTAATTTTAACTCAGGCCTGAGCGGGGAATCCACCTGGATTTAAAATCGGGGCCAGACACTCCCACTTAATTTACATATTCATAAACTTCTAACAGCCCCTACACTGCTTGGCGATTCCCTACACCCTGGACCATTCTACTTTAATTTTTGAATGAAACGAGCTGTGGTAGAAAATGTTTTGAATGGAGTTGAGAGGTGAATTATGGTTCTGGTAGTGTTGCCCTGAAATTGGGCGTTGAAAGTTTGGGTTTCTGCACAATGAGCATTTCACAGGAGGGCACTTTTCTCAGCATTATTGCTGTAAGTTGGGGCAGTAGGGAGGGTAGTAAGCAAACAAGGGGCAAACATACCTTCCCACCATTTTGTTCACTCTGATAGGGGGGAATTTTAACCCAGAAAAAGGTTGGGTTTGGAGCGTGGGGGTAGTTAATTTGTTAAAAATCGGAATCCCGACCTGAAACCTGCTTCCAGCCCGCCCACTTCTGGTTTTAACAAAGGCGGGACGGGGGCAGGCAGCCATGCCATTGCCAGGATGTGGGATGTCAATTTAAATATTATAATGAGGCTGGAAGCCTCTTCTTTAATCTCCATTTTGTTTTTAACTGTAGCTGGTCAGGTTTTACACACTTCGTAAAACCCGGCAGTTACAGCAAGGCGAGGACTGCTGCATCCAGGAGGTAAGTGCCTTTACACCTACCCCCTGGATCCAGGGTCGACTGCCTAGCCCACCTCCCACGATAGGAGACCACCTCACGAGGCCTCCGATCCCACACCCAGGCCTCCCCACCCCCACGAGGCCTCCGATCACTCCCCCACCCCGGCCTAAGATTCCTCCACGAGGCCTCTCCCTCCAGCCCGCTCCTCCGGCCTTCCCCATGTTCCTCCCTGCCCCGATCTTCTGCAGACCACCCCCCTTGCTTCTCTGGCCAATCCGCGGCCCATCGCCCTGCATTCCTTGGCGGACAACTTCTCCCTTGCTCCTCCAGCTGACCCCGGCCCCCGATCTTCCTCACACCCCCCCAATGATCCTCAAACCCCCCAATGTTGCTGCCACCTGGCTCCCGATGTTCCTGCCACGGGCCCCGATCCTTAGCAGCACCCCCCCCCCCACCCCCACCACCACCCCATGCTCCTTCAGCCAACCCCGGCCCCACCACGGTCCCTCCCTCCCTCCTCTGTGTGGCCTAGTGCCACAGGCCTACCCGCCCGGAGCCAGCCAGCCTCTCAATCTGTCTGGCTGTGGGTGGGAAACAGAAGCTTTGCATGCAAATCTGGCCCTGTCAGTTTCCTGACTGCCTCGGAGCCCAGCCACCACCGCCCCCCCCGCCCCCAACCCGCCTTCACCATGAAAATTAGTTTTTCAATTTGCAATCTTGAAAATTCAAGCTCTAAAAATCATGAATGCTCTTCTTCTCTTAGGCAGTCCCTCAGAACCGAAGATGACTTGCTTCCTCATTAAAAATGAGTTCTCAGGTGACTGATGAGTCCAATGCGGGACCTACGGTCTCTGTCACAGGTGGGGCAGACGGTGGTTGAAGGGGCGGGTGGGTGGGGTGCTTCGGTTGACGTGCGCTCCTTGCGCTGTTTGCGCTTAGCTTCCGCTTGCTCCCGGCGACGAGACTCGAGGTATTCAACGCCTTCCCGGATGCTTCTCCTCCACTTTGTGCGGTCTTGGGCCAGGGATTCCCAGGTGTCGGTGGGGATGTTGCACTTTTTCAAGGAGGCTTTGAGGGTGTCCTGGAAGCATTTCCGCTGCCCACCTGGGGCTCTCTTGCCATGTCGGAGCTCCGAGTAGAGCGCTTGTTTTGGGAGTCTCGTATCGGGCATGCGGACAATGTGACCCGTCCACCGGAGCTGATCGAGCGTGGTCAAAGCTTCGATGCTGGGGATGTTGGCCTGAGTGAGAACACTGATGTTGGTGCACCTATCCTGCCAATGGATTTGCAGGATCTTGCGGACGCAGCGTTGGTGATACCTCTCCAGTGCTTTGAGGTGCCTGCTGTGCATGGTCCATGTCTCTGAGGCATACAGGAGGGTGGGTATTACTACTGCTCTGTAGACCATGAGCTTGGTGCTGGGTTTGAGGTCCTGGTCTTCAAACACTCTCTTCCTCAGGCGACTGAAGGCTGCACTGGCGGTGTTGGACTTCGTCATCGACGTCTGCCCTTGTTGACAGTAGGCTCCCGAGGTATGGAAAGTGGTCCATGTTGTCCAAGGCCTTGTCATGGATTTTGATAATGGGGGGCAGTACTGTGTGGCGGGGGGCAGGTTGGTAGAGGACCTTTGTCTTACGGATGTTTAGTGTAAGGCCCATGCTCTCGTACTCTCGAATGCATTGTACTATTTGCATGGCAGCATGAATATTCAAATATCTAAGATTATTATTTCTGTACTATTATTGATTCTAATAATGCACTGTTATGTTTCAACAAATCTAAATACAGATTAAGGCAGTTTTGGCATGTTATGTGGTTCATTTTTTCTCACCTTTCGATCAAATGGTATCTTGTTTAAAGCTTCAAAGTATGTACCATCAAAATACAATCAGGTGTTATTCTCACTAATTAAGAAGTGCGGAAAAACAAATTTAGCTTTTCTCACTTCATCTGCGGTAACTCCAAAAACAAGTTATAAATCCAACAGTTTTAGACTTGCAAGGGAACGGTAGCACAGTGGTAATGTCACTGGGATAGTAAGTCCATAGAAGCCTGGACTAATGATCCAGAAACATGAGTTTGAATCCCACTACAGCAGCTGGGGAATTTAAATTCAGTTAATTAAATAAATCTGGAATAAAAAGCTACTATCAGTAATGGTAACCATGAAACTATCGGATTGTCGTAAAAACCCATCTGGTTCACTAATGTCCTTTAGGGAAGGGAATTTGCCGTCCTTACCTGGTCTGGCCTCCAGACCCACAGCAATGTGGTTGACTCTTAACTGCCCTCTAAATGGCCTAGCAAGTCACTCAGTTGTAACTAACCGCTACGAAACAAAATAATAATTAGAATGAAACCGGACAGACCACCCGGCATCGACCTCGGCATTGGCTACCGACATGACACCAGCACACCCAGCCAGTCTGGGCCTGCGACAGGTGGTGAGTGAACCAACACGAGTTTAAAAACCTACTTGACCTTGTCCTCACCAATTTACCTGTCGCAGATGCATCTGTCCATGACAGTACTGGTAGCAGTGAATACCGCACAGTCATTGTGGAGACGAATTCCCATCTTCACACTGAGAATACCCTCCATCGTGTTGTGTGGCACTACCACCATGCTAAATGGGATAGATTCAGAGCAGCTCAAAACTGGGCATCCATGAGGTGCTGTGGGCTTTCCACCACAATCTGTAACCTCATGGCCGGGCATGTCCCTCATTCTACCATTACCACCAATCCTGGTTCAGTAACGAGTGTAGAAGAGCATGCCAGGCGTACCTAAAAATGAGGTGCCAACCTGGGGAAGCTGCAACACAGGACTACATGCATGCTAAAAAGCGGAAGCAGCATGCTATAGACAGGGCTAAGCGATCCCACAATCAACGGATCAGATCAAAGTTCTGCAGTCCTGCCACATCCAGTCGCGAATGGTGGTGGACCATTAAACAACTAACGAGAGGAGGCGGCTCCAAGAATATCCCCATCCTCAATGATGGTGGAGCCCAGCACGTGAGTGCAAAAGACAAGGCTGAAGCATTTGCAGTCAGAAATGCATCACAGAATCCCCACAGTGCAGATAGAGGCCATTTCGGCCCATCGAGCCTGCACCAACACATATCCCACCCTATCCCCGTAACCCCACGTATTTAATCTCCCTAACACTAAGGGTCAATTTTATCATAGCCAAATCAACCTAACCCGCACATCTTTGGACTGTGGGAGGAAACCGGAGCACCCGGAGGAAACCCACGCAGACACGGGGAGAATGTGCAAACTCCACACAGAGAGTCACCCGAGGCCGGATTCGAACCCGGGTCCCTGGCGCTGTGAGACAACAGTGCTAACCACTATGCCACCGTGTTGCCCTATGGATGATCCATATCGGCCTACTCCTGAGGTCCCCACGATCACAGAAGCAAGTCTTCAGCCAATTCGATTCACTCCACGTGATATCAAGAAACGGCTGAGCGCACTGGATACAGCAAAAGCTATAGGCCCCAACAACATCCCGGCTATCGTGCTGAAGACTTGTGCTCCAGAACGAGCCGTGCCTCCAGCCAAGCTGTTCCAGTATAGCTACAACACTGGCATCTATCCAACAACGTGGAAAACTGCCCAGGTATGTCCTGTCCACAAAAAGCAGGACAAATCCAACCCGGCCAATTACCGTCCCATCAGTCTACTCTCAATCATCAGCAAAGTGATGGAAGGTGTCATCGAAAGTGCTATCAAGCGGCACTTACTCACCAATAATCTGCTCACTGATGCCCAGTTTGGGTTCCGCCAAGACCACTCAGCTCCCGACCTCATTACAGCCTTGGTCCAAACATGGACAAAGAAGCTGAATTCCAGAGGTGAGATGAGAATGACTGCTCTTGACATCAAGGCAGCATTTGACCGAGTCTGGCATCAAGGAGCCCTAGTAAAACTGGGGATTAAAGCAGGGACAGGGTACTGGATTTGGATGATCAGCCATGATCGTATTGAATGGTGGAGCAGGCTCGACGGGCCGAATGGCCTACTCCTGCTCCTGGATTCTATGTTTCTATGTTTCTATGAAGTCAATGGGAATTGGGGGGAAAACTCTCCACTGGCTGGAGTCATACCTAGCACAAAGGAAGATGGTTGTGGTGGTTGAAGGTCAATCATCACAGCCCCAGGACATCGCTGCAGGAGTTCCTCAGGGCAGTGTCCTAGGCCCAACCATCTTCAGCTACTTCATCACTGAACTTCCTCCAACATAAGGTCAGAAATGGAGATGTTCGCTGATGACTGCACAGTGTTCAGCACCATTCACAACTCCACAGATAATGAAGCAGTCCATGCCCGCATGCAACAAGACCTGGACGCGTTCAGGCTTGGGCTGATAAGTGGCAGGTAACATTCGCGCCACAGAGGTACCAGGCAATGACTATCTCCAACCAGCGAGAGTCTAACCACCTCCCCTTGACATTCAATGGCATTACCATCGCCGAATCTCCCACTATCAACATCCTGGGGGTCACCATTAACCAGAAACTTAACTGGACCAGCCACATAAATACTGTGGCAACAAGAGCAGGTCAGAGGCTAGGTATTCTGTGGCGAGTGTCTCACCTCCTGACTCCCCAAAGCCTTTCCACCATCTACAAGTCACAAGTAAGGAGTGTGATGGAATACTCTCCACTTGCCTGGATGAGTGCAACTCCAACAACACTCAAGAAGCTCAACACCATCCAGGACAAAGCAGCCCGCTTGATTGGCACCCCATCCACCATCTTAAACATTCACTCCCTCCACCACCAGCGTACCGTGTCTGCAGTGAGTACCATCTACAAGATGCACTGCAGCAACTCGCCAAGGCTTCTTCGTCAGCACCTCCCAAACCCGCGACCTCTTCCACCTAGAAGGACAAGGGCAGCAGGTGCATGGGAACACCACCACCTCCAATTTCCCCTCCAAGTCACACACCATCCTGACTTAGAAGTATATCGCCGATCCTTCATCGTCGCTGGGTCAAAATCCTGGAACTCCCTACCTAACAGCACTGTGGGAGTACCATCACCACACGACTGCAGCGGTTGAAGAAGGTGGCTCACCACCACCTTCTCAAGGGCAACGAGACATGGGCAATAAATGCTGGCCTTGCCAGCGACGCCCAGATCCCATAAACAAATTAAAAAAAAGACATTTTAAAATCTGGGACTGCAGTTCTAAAGTCAGGATGGAAATTTACTTGTGTAATCAGGACAGTTGAGAGATATCTTCCGACTTAGCACCATGAAATTCAGAAAGATCGAAGGAGGTTTTCACCAATTAAAATGACAATTTGTAAAAATGAATATGTATTCCCTGTAACTTCCTTGAGAAAAGATTTCATTTTAGTGGGAAAGCCGATTGATGCTACAATTCTTTGTCACAATGGCTTGGTGCCATTCCAAGAGTTTTGAAAATTATCCTCGGCCCCTAGTTGTCAACCATACCAGCTTCTCCTTCATGGCTTCAATTCACTATCCCTTGTATTGGAACGTTCTATACTGTTTAAGGATCTCACAGTGAAGCCCAGTGCGCAGTGAGTTTAGCTGAGATGTGCTTTTCCCCTCGAGACTCAGCAGAACTTTTTCCAATTGAAAGTGTAGTCTCTACACCAGGCATATTAATGTGGCGTCTTCGTCACAAATTTCTGCCTCAGCTATGATTCTGGAGGATCCACCAGTGTCAACGTCTGCATCTACTCAGGTACATTTCTGTAATTACTATTTATGTACAGCTTCAATGGTGCAAGCTATGTCATGGCTTAGATAGTTCCAAAACATCTGAGTCATGAGACTTACAGTGAACTAGTGAATTGGTCCGAGGTTTATAACTGCTTGTTTAATGCCTTGATGAAAAAATCTTTGAAATTTAAAGATGGCTTTCAACAAAATTCAACTGTTTTTTAAATATTTATTTTCGTGCCTTCAGTCACCTAGTTCCCACTCTCTGCAATTCTTCTCTCAAATCCCTCTGCTTCTCTGTCTCTCCACCTCCCTCACTCCTTAAAAGCCAAGGGGGGGAAATTCAGTTGCTTTGCACCTCCCGTTAGCACCCTAAAAGTGCGCTAATGGGGCACAAAGCAACTAGCGCCCGGGCGTGGCGATGTTTGCGCCGCTCACGAAATTGACCAGACATTTTGCGGCGGCGCTAAGCACTACCACTACGATTTCCTGCGTCCGCAGATCGTGACGTCAGTCGAGCGTGCAACGCCCCGGTAGCGCCCCGGACCGGATATTGAGTGGCGCCCCCTGCCTTTCCGCCTGCCGCTAGCAACGACAGGTTGAGGAGAACGTTTTGCAGTCGGGAAGGGACTGGGGGAGCGCTATTTAAAGGCGGCCGCTCCTGCCTTTTTTTGTCGCCGACATTTTTGCACCACGCATTCTGAGAGAGAGAGAGAGAGAGAGAGAGACTTCTGGAGAGATTCAACGCTCTGTGAAGGAGTTTTGGGTACTGAGCAGCACTTTGCAGGTTCATTTTGATTTGACCTTCCTTGCATCAATTTAGAAGAGACTATGGGGGCTGCTCTCTGAGCTCTTTCCCTGGGCCTCTCCATTGTTCTTTCCAGCAGAATTGATGGCCAGGGTCTCTCCAGGCCGAGATTCAAGTCTGCAATAAGCAGGGTGTGGCTGGAGAGCAAGATCGACCCTTCCCTTTAAGAACTGGCCGGCGCCAGTATGTCTGTGTTCCATTGCTGACTGACATCACATGAGCTTCGCCAGCGCTCTGAGGTAGCGCCTCACTCATCGGCGTTAGCACCTTAAGAGAGGTGTGTAGCACCTGATTTAGCGCTCCAATCACCTCCAGGGTCAAAGGAAGCCAAGTTTGCAGTCGGAGGCGATAATTAGCGCCAGGCGCTAAACTTTGCGCCCGGCCAGATAATTGCGCCCCAAACGGGGCGATACCGAATTTCTCCACTAATTCTTTTCCCTAACCTTTAGTCGCACTTCATGATCTCTCTCTCTCTCTTTGGGTCAATGTCCATTTTTTACACGCCGCTGTCAAGTGCCTTAGCACGTTTTTCTACATTAAAGCCGCTATATAAAAGTTGTTGTTTTCAAATCAGTCTGCCTGAAGTGAAATTCAAGGGATGTGTGTGGCTTTCTTATCTCATATTCTTTCATGTCTAAAGCATCGCTTATCACAAGTTGTAGCACCATAATGATATAGTAATACAATAATCCATCAAGTAGTGCATGGCATCTGGAAAACATCTTGCGACGGCCATCTATATTTCTGAAGCTAAAAATAAAAATATGGTATCATTTTTGCTCAGCTACCAGGAGAATGTAGTAAGTGATTAATTGACTGTCATGTCCAAGCTATGGCCATTCCTTTAAAATAATGAATTGAATGACAGACATTATGCAGACACAGCAGGGTATCAGTGATACTGTATAACCTAAGATTCACTATGTCACCGTATGGGCAGACACATTGATCTATGCTGCATTTAATTCCTTACATTCCATTGTTTTTCATCAGTCATGTTGGCAGACAGTGCAGTAGACAATAATCTCCAGCTCTGCCTTCATTTCATAAAGTCAGCTCAGATAATGCTTCTTGAAGTGACACACACGCTACTAGGGAAAATAGGTGCACATCCCACTAGAGCTGAAAGAAAACGTGCTGGGCAAACCAGCCTGCCAACACCAGCAGTGAAAATGGATGCATACTGCACCAGCGATCACCTGGCATCAGGTGCCCACAGCAGTGTATTAGGTAATTTAAAAAAATACTTCTCACTTTGCCATGATAATTGGAAGCAAAACATGCAAAATCACATTGCTCCTTACCAAATAATTCAAACATTAAGAATAATCTTGACTATTGATCTTCCAGGAATGAAAACTAGAAAAAAAATTGCAATTTTGCTCGTAAATTGCAATAATAGTATTCCCACATTGAATGAATTTATTTTACAAGTATGACAAGCATCTGTTGGAATATTGTGTTGTCACTGGAACTTGATTGGAATTGAATCAGGAAGCTGGGATTAAAGTGTATGATGTGTAAGACGTTTAAATTCACTCTTGTCCTTTAACCCGTTCAACAGTTTCCAAAGTTCAGACCCGTGGAACAGACAACACAAAACACAAGGATTACAAGAATACCTTTCTTTTTACTTAAATTCAACAAGAGGTTACAAGTAAGCTCACACAAAACTGTTGCATATAGCACTCCTGATTCTATCTAAGCATACACAGGTTTATTCCCTTACTTTAAGATCAAATGATAATAAGCCAACACTACATACGTACTAACACCAGTGAGTGGTCAGTTCGGCGATGGTTAAACGTACGGCGTTAACTGGCAACTGACCAAGTCGCCTCCCCTGACTGCAGCAGCCCCGAGTGTCTTAAGACAGCCTCTCTTATTCCCTAAAAACCTAAGCAGGCTCTTCAATGCGTACGTGTCCCAAACTGTGTGACAAATGGTCGGCAGTTGTTTTCCTCTTCTTTCACACCTTTTGCCTGAAGATGTTCCTGTCTTTGTAGCGCCCAACTGTTTGTTCCTGCTCAGGGTCTGTCGCTTCTATATCTGATTAACAGCTTTCGTATAAAGTTCCCACAGGAACCAACCTCTCAACCTCCCGAAGCATGCTGGGATATTAAATTTGGTCAACTTTTTAAGTTAAGTTATAGCAAATTCTTACAGCAAATAGTTTATTCTTACAGATGGCTGTCAATGATCTGAGAAAGAGCTTTGGCTGCCTTAGCTGAATCCCTGTGAGAAATAAGTTTGCAATATGAAAGGGCTAAATCTTGGCTTTGCACGTTGTGATGCACAAGATAACAACTTAGGTACAATTGAGGGAAACCATTCGGCGCATCTTAACTCATCTAGAAAACTCACTTCTCCCCCTAACACTTGTATCTTGATGAATCTAGGCCTAAAAGTTCAATGCTTTAACGTCGGCCGTTAAGGCCGGTTTGTAGAAAAAATGGCGGCTGCCTCACTTCCGCCTGCTTCTGGCACGGGACACTTCGGCTGCCATTTTCTGTAAGGGCCATAGCGCTGCTGTTGACAGCGGGGCCTCTCAAAATTAAATAAGGAGATTGTGACGTCAATCGGCGGTGCAATGCCTAAGTTGACGCCACGACTGCTAATTTGGATGTTCTCACTCTCAATTACTCTGTGTCCTAACCACGCACAGAAACACGTGCATGAAGCAGCCCTCCAGAGACGCTGTCAGCGCTTCTTAAAGGGACACACACATCTTTCAGCTAAGTTTGGATTTCAACTTTTAGACAGGATTTTCTATATTTTATTGAAGTAGTGGCTTGGTGCAATAGATTTAAAAAGGTTTAAAGTGTGCAGGGAGAGCAGGGAGTGCTGCTGGACGCTTACAAGGCTTCAGGTAGTAAAGAAAGGCCTCTGAGAAGACAGAACATGCTGTAAATACTCAGCAGGTCAGGCAGCATCAGAGGAAAGAGAAACAGAGAAAGAGAAACAGAGTCAGGTCGAGATGCTGTCTGACATGCAGAGTATTTCCGGCATTTTCTGCTTTTATTTCAGATTTCCAGCATCCGCAGTATTTGGCCCAAGTCCGGGGTCACATGGAGATGAAGCAGAGGCAGCAAAGGGGACAAGCTGCTCGTAGAGGCAAGAGGAAGATGCAGAAGAGGAAAAAGCAGAAGAAGAGGAAGCAGAAGGAAGGATGCAACCCAGGTAGTCCCTTTCTGGTCGGGATATCCAGGATGGAATCAACCACCTGCGGTACCAGTGACCACGATGCCAATTCCACTCTCAAAGTTTGTCTCACACCGTACCTTCCCTCTGTTACTGACTATCACAGCATCCTCTTGGCCACAATGCTGAAAGAAAGGCCACCACAAAGCAAACTTTCCAATCCAACTTTATCCATATATGCATCTAACATGACATCAAGAAATCAACTAATCACCCTTGTGCATTCCCTTAGTGACTGTTTTGTGTGTGCCTTTGCCTAACCCAGTAATGTCATGCAGTGCTACCCCAGTGGCTGCAGCATGGCTGGTGGAAGTCTGCTGACTTTCAGTGGGGGACACTGCAGATGGCCTTGCAGGACGACCTCGAGGAGCTGGTGGCTGGGAGTGTCAAATCAAGTGACGGTGTTTCTTCTTCTTCTTCTTCACTCTCCTCTCCCTCTTCTTGGTCACCCACTGGCTGGGCAGGCTGCATTTCTTGGGTGCCTGAAATGAGGAAGGCATAAGTGTAGAGTTGTGGTGAGGGGAGGGCGGGAAAGCAAGATCTGCATGCTTACACCATGCGCACCTTGTAAATCAGAAGATATTGTCAGAGAAGTGGGATGTGAGAAGGAGGATAACGTATGAGGATACCAGCACCTTGTATCCTTTCTGCCCTGCCACTGGCCAAGGGCTCAGCTATGCCCCTGCCAAGAATGGCCAGCACCGTCTCCTCCAAGGGGGTGAGTTTAAGCTAGGAATGGGAGCTGTGCCTCGTGTTTGGTACAAATTGATGGTAGGTGAGTGGTGGGGGTGGGGGTTGGGGTGGGCTGGGGGGGCGGGTGGTGCAATGAGCAGTGTATGAGGCCAGTGTTGCAGTTGGTAGGAGACAGCTTTTGAAGAGGCATTCACTGACTTTGATCACTAGTCTGAGATCATGAAACTTCTTTGGGCACTGGAGCCAGGTCCGGGGTGGCGACACTGCTGACAGTGACGGCCTCGATGATCTGGTCCCACATCATTCTTTGTGGAGGGTCTCCTGACCCCTGTGAGTAGAGGACCTCTCTTGCAGTGTTGACCCCTGCCCAAAGCTGGAGTGCTGCGTGCGAGACCCTGGGTGCCCCTTCCCTGGCTTGCTGAGTCATTTGTGTTAGTGCTGAAGCACCTTTACCATTTTTTTTACATGGGAAAGGCAGTTCTGCTTTAAGAGCTGAAGACTGCCATTTCAGAATTATTTTTTTTTTTCAGAAGGCAGTTGAGCTCTAAGGGCTAAAGACTGCCTATTTTAAAATGATTTTAATTTTTTCATTATAGAAGGCAGTTCCCTTTAAGAGCTCGACGCTGCTTTCTAAAATGAAAGGCTAGTTTTAAGAGAACGCTGCCTCGCTCCAGGGACACTATGTCATGCTACATTGGGCCTCCTGCTGAGAATACCACCCGAAACAGCGCGTTACACAATAGGTTTTGCGCTGCACTATTTTAAATCAGCAGGCACCACCAATGTACCGGTGCTGCCTGTGCTCTTTATGTGGGCGGCCGTTAACCTTGGCCCGTGGTGGCTCCGGCCGTTCCCGGCCTAATTGAATTTCTAGGCTTTATCTTATCTCCTCTACCCCATGCAGAAGATCATTCCAAGTGTTATTCACTCTGTGTGAAGAAGTGTTTGTTGACAATCTGCGCTAAGCTTCTCTTCCACCATTTGAACAAACTGTTCTAATATCCTGTCATATCTTGTAGTACTGCTCCAGTTTAGTCTTAACTATGTTATTTGATACCTGGTAAACTTCTATGAGGTCACCTCTCAATTACCTCTCAGTTAAGGCTGGTGTGCTCCCCAACATTTTATTAAGTTTACAGTTTTGGAGTTTCAAGCAAGGTATTAATATTACTGATGAAATATTTCTGATGAAACGTTAACTCTGATTCTCTCTCCACAGACGTTGTCTGACCTGCTGAGTATTTCCAGCATTTTCTGTTTTTATTTCAGATTTCCAGCATCCACAGTATTTCACTTTTGTATTAATATTGAAGTTTTTTTTTCTCTCCTTTCCTCTCTTGAAGTCATTGACAAGTTTCTGTGGTATATTGGTGTTGGTTACCTTTCTGCATCTTGACTTAATGGCCATGAGTTAGTCTTGGCAGTGAGCATTGTCAGATTATTATCACATCCAAGTCCAATTACGTCTCCATTCAATGTCCACACATGATAATGTCCAACTGAGGTTACAGGATAACAACCAGTAGTGGCAAGTCTAGATGATTTTCATCCCCCCAGTTCGTTGGTATTAAGGTCAATTGCAGTATTGTAGTTGAATCAGCCAAATAGAGAATCCAATCTGAGACCTTTCTAGTCTTTGTTTCTCAGCTACTCACAGGATAAACCCCTTTAGCCAAATGACAGAGTCCTAATACTGCTAAAGCAGCACATGCGATGGGTGGGGTGGGACAAGAGAGAATAAGACACAACAGGCTGGATTTTGTCGTTGGGGGCGGGACTGCTGGTTTTTGGGTTTCAGTCCCGCCCCCAATGATGTCTGACCAACCCACACTATTTTCCCTTGATTGACCTTGTTAAGCCTGCCCTGCCAATTAAGGGAAAGCCGGTGACAGAGGACGTCAGCGTATGACGTTTTATCTGTCGAAAATGTTTTGACAGATGAATTGACAGCGTTTGAGAGCTTTGAGAAGCTGTCAAATGCTGACAATCTCTGTTCTAAGGTAAGCCCTTGCACAGAAGGCCCACCAAAACCTCTCTCCTCAGCAGAAAGCAGATGGCTGCTGCATCTGAGAATGCCGCAGCCATTCTGTCATCTCTGCCGTTGAGATGAGGCACCTCCGGATCCTCAAAAGTTGAAGCCTGCAGGAAGAAACAAAGGTAAGTAAACTTTTTTCAACACTTTACACTCAACTCTCATACTTACCTCTCCACAATTGCACCCATCACTCACCTCCACAGCTGGCATTTCGACCCCTCTCACCCCCACAGACCCACTGGCTCCTAAAGACTTAAAAGAATGAACCTCTTCAGCACTTTATAATTGTGCTCATGTCTCAGAGAATGATACAAATCTGCAAAGGCAGTACAGTTAAGCCTAATTCCGTTTCATAGTCAGCTCAACTTTCAAATATAAGCTTTTAAATTACCGTTGTACGATTTGGATCAGTGTCCTACCCAATCCCAACATACTTAAGTCACAGTGTATCATTTCTGTCCTATGAAGAAGTGATAAAAAGTTAGCACTGTGATTAAATGCTGATTTTAATTCAATGCAGCAGCACGATGTTAATGGCATGCAGCGTCTCCTTACTTACGACCACGATGAACACTGCAGTGAAAGATGAGGTGAAAGTGCACAACAAAGGACTTCCACATCCTCTTGACGGGGTGAAATGTGAAATGCCAACCATGTCATCCAGTGATGCAGCACAGAGCACAAACTGGCTCCTAAAGACTTCAAAGAATTAACCTCTTCAGCACTATTTTCTGTAATTTTTACACGAGGTAAATGGGGCAATAGCGATAACCATGATAAATAACCTGAATTTGCTGTGCTTTTTCTGTATTATAGAATGGAGTGTGTAAACAATTATTCCATGCTTATTAAAGTACGAAGTCAAGCTGCGATATGACTCTTTAACCCTAAACGATTCGCCCTTAGACAGCAGTCCGCAACATTTTTCATTGTGATCTACGTGGTTTTTTAACCTTTTTGCTCTTGAGATTTTTTTTACATATCTTTCTTTTCCTAAATTTCTGCAAAATAGTCATTGTAAGTCTGGAGTTTACCAGCCGGTGAAAGTAGATTTTATGGAGCTGTGGTGTTGTTGATTCCTATGGATTTGTAAAGAGTTGAGAGGTCGCACAACACCAGGTTATAGTCCAACAGTTTTATTTGAAATCACAAGCTTTTTTGTAAAGAGTAACATCGAATTATTGTCATTGAGATCTAGGTAAGAATTGGACAGAGAAAATACCTTTGAAGTTAGAGCTTCAACCTTGCCCCTTATTTTGAATGCTTGCTTTTCAGAGATCCTTGGAGGACCCTTGTAGTAACAGTAGTCTTTTTCCAAAAATTACTTGCAAACAGATTTCATAAATTTACTGCCTTTGTGTAAGAGCGCAGCTTTTTCTCTTTGTTGCACCTGTGGAATGCACAGTTCCTGGACACAGTGAGAAGATATAAAGTGGAGACCTGTTACTTCAGGCCTCCACTCACGCTACACTGCCCTGGGATTTCTGGGCTTTCACCAGTGGGCATAATTGAGCCTGTGCCTGCAGGCCTAATGTAACTGTGTAAAGTGCTGGACCAGTTCCTGGCTGGGACGGAGATCACATCATACAAGAGGTAGGTACCAAGTAATATAAACATAGAATCATAGAATGATACAGGAAGGAGGCCATTCAGCCCATCGAGTATGTGCCGGCTCTTTGGCAGAGCTATCTAATTAGTTCCAATTCCCTGACCTTTCCTCAAAACTCTGAAAATGATTTCCCTTCAAGTATTTATCCAATTCCCTTTTGAAAGTTACTATTGAATCTGCTTCCACCACCCTTACAGGCTGCGCATTCCAGATCATAACAACTCAATGCGTTAAAAAATTCACCTCATCTCGCCGCTGGTTCTTTTGCCAATTAACTTAAATCTGTGTCCTCTGGTTACTGACCCTTCTGCCACTGGAACCCATTTCTCCTTATTTACTCTACCGAAACCCTTCATGATTTTGAACACCTCTATTAAATCTCCCCTTAACCTTCCCTGCTCTAAGGAGATCAACCCCAGCTTCTCTAGTCTCTCCATGTAACTGAAGTCCTGCATCCTGGTACCATTCCAGTAAATCTCCTCTGAACCCTCTCTAAGGTCTTGATATTCTTCCTAATTTGTGGTGGCAAGAACTGGACACAATACTCCAGCAAAGGCCTAACAAGTGAGTTAAATGTAGTCTTTTAGACTAATCTCAATCACCCAGAGGGATCAGCGAGGAATGTTCCAGGTTTCTTTTTCCTCTAAGTGTCCATGGGTTTTTATTTGGTTTTATGCTTATCCCAAGAAATTACATGGCACCTAGTGGGTAGGGAGTGTCTTAATCGTGATGCATAAGGCATCACTGCTGTATGGGACAGGCTAGATGGACCTGTTGGACTTTTCTGTCTGACATTTGTGTATGCTCATATGTAAATAAGACCAACGGAAGTGTCGCTGACCTCTCATCTCTGTGTTCTCTGCCTTCACCCACAAGTGGAGTTCCCCAAAAAACCTGGTGGTGGGTTTTGCGCTGGGACCCGCCACATGCTGCAGGGTCTGCAGGGGTCCCGGGCGGCCTGAGGAAGAACTGAGGAAGCATGTAAATAATTTCCCTCCTGGCCCTCCAGCACAATATTTGAACCTTGGTCACTTCTGGCTATTCTGTTGATGTTGGCAACCAGGAGTGTGGCTGTAGGCCTCTCAAGTTGTGCTCCAGTTTCTTCCCCTGACCCTGCTCCAGAGGGACTTGGGCCATGCAAATGGCCCTGGCCAGAAAAGTTGCATGCAGCAGCAGGCACAATACTCCTCCAGTGTACTGCACATATCAGGCACCCTGTGGAAGCCCTTATTTAATGGCCTGGATTTTGCGATCAGCGGCGAAGTGACGGTGCTCACTGCTGACCTTGAAGAAAGCTACTCACAAAGTTTTAGCGGGCTCTGTGGCATTGATTTCTCCTTTTCTGACATGGCTTTTCATCTGGCATCATGTATAGGGGATCTGTGGCGTCCAACAACAGTGATGTCATCAAGCAGGCTGAGCAGCCAATCACATTGAAGAATTCTCACAGACAGCAAACCAGGAAGTAAAAAGCACAGATTATAATTCACTTATTTTTTTCATGGAATGGAGGGAATGACACTCCATACTTAATAAATTAGTTTTTCAAGGCCAGAGAGGTTGTTCCGTTGTATTTATGACTTAGTACGCTGTTAAAAACTCAGTTATACCTCATTAATCAAGGCTTAACTTTTCCAATGGTTATTACAGTGAGAATAGTGCATAAAAAGTTGAAGTTCAGATAAAATCACTGATTCTGCATTGATTGCAGCTGTGTGGGCTGCAACTTCCAGATCTTTGCATTTAACTGCGCTTGCGCAGACACCAGAAGTTGCTGTCAGTTTTATGCAGTAACGACATCGAATGCTGACAGTATCACAGTCATTGCAACTGCAAATTCCGGGCCAATGAGTATTATCTACACACAGGGTTGGAGAATTGCACTCTGAAACATGTTATACGTCTGTTAACTGCCATCCATGAACAGGTTCTTGAATAGGTACCATAACAGAGTTAAAATTTTCTTTTTAAAGAGAAAGTATTTTATCCCTGTTCAAATGTCCTCCCAATGAGACTGGAGAAAAGCAATCTGCAGCCCCTTTAGAGTTATTAGGTACCCTCCTACTGATGTTCCCATAATCAATTGGTTTCTACCTTGATGTTCCTGTCTTAAAGTATTAAATACACTATTGTCCATTTATATAATCTTTAATAAACACAAAATTGCATAAAGAAATAAAAATTACCTCATAAAATGCTCAGAGGTTCATTGTTTATGCAGTGTCCAAGTTTTAACACAAAAAAATCTTCAAGCCCCCACAATAGTTGACTTCCTTTCTCAGTAGAGAAAGATTTAAACTAAATTTTGAACCAAAGTAAAGAAGAAGGCGGCTTGTCATGATCATTATTGGCAGCACCCAATCAGGAGGAACATAATACTGCAAATTTACCTCTACTGCCCACTCCCTTAAACTCTCCATTCCTCTGTGCCTTCAGCCAGCTCCCTCTTTCAGCCCCTCCTTCTGTCCACCTTCCCCCATCTCATTTAACACTCTCTTTGAAACCTTTTGTGAAGTACCTTGGAACATCTTTTCTATGCTATAGCCCTCTATAAATGCTGGTTGTTGCTGCATGGATAATTTAATCATGTTATTGTGAATGATGTAATTTTTTGATATTTTTGTTTTATTATCTTGACATTAGAAGTTTCAGTTACTGAGAATTTTTTGACAAAAGGTATATGGAGTAATTTGGCTGGTTCCCCTTCTCCTTTCTTTTATTAGTATCTTCTGCCAACTGATGATAAAGGGTTGGTTGGTTTCCTCAGTCCTCAGTAGTTTCTCCTTGGTAGTTTTCTAGCCACTTTCCTTTGTACGTTTCCTATCTCTTCGGTTTGGATTTGCTGCTGATTTCACTCCGAGCCAATCAATAAATTGTGATGGTGAAAGTCTGACGACAAAAGTGTGACTGTAACAGAAAAACATAACAGTTACAGGAAGTAACTCTTCCACAAAAAGTAGTACGCCCAGATGCTAGACTATACAGTGGGGTGTTGTTTGAACAAAAAGCAATCCTCAGACCATCTTTCCCTTTAACATTCCTTTAGTTTTCACCTTTAAAGTGATGAATATAACTCTTTTCTTATGATGCGCTGAAGAGATTAAGTTAAGCTATGGGGCCCGAAAGCCCGGGCACCTTTAATTCCGGTGTATATACTGGGGTAAAAAAGTTTATGGGGTCATGGGGAGGTCACCTACTAGGTGGGTGCCTGCCATGGTGGAGTGGCTGCAAAATGCATCTTTGGGTGACCACCCTGGATAAAGGCGGTAGGGGGGGGGGGTGGTTCGGGGCTGCCAGAGCTCCTCCTCAAACAATCCAAAACAGTTGCTATCAGCTTCCTTTATAATGTGGGAGCGGTGGAGTGGGGGGGGGTGGGAGAGAAACATTGTAAACTAACAAAATCTTCTGGGATCCAGGTCACATCCCAAAGGGGAGGGCCACTGGCACTGATAAGCAAGCTGGTATGCCTGCGTTCTCTCAGTCTGCTGATACCGCGCCAGGATGGAGACGTGGGAACCCTTGGCCTGGGAGTCCCCATCTCGGGTCATGATCCCTCCCCTTGAGGCGGGTGGAGGCTCTACCCCTAATATGGCCCGTGTGCAAACTGCTGGAGAAGGGCTGGAATCACCCCTATCGGAGTCCCGGTTTCATTTGGGGCCCTTCCGCCAGATCTCCGGCGGCATTATGGCAGGCCTGCACTGGTGGGGTCTTTCAGCCCCAAGCTTTTCAAATGTATTACAAAGCTCAAATAAACCAGTGTACATGGAACAAACTAAAATATCAATTGTTCTCTCAGCTCTGATGGCAGTTCTTTGTTCAGTATTCATGAGCTGAAGTAACTCTCACCTCTTGATTCTCCCAGTCTGCACAGGGTTTCAGCTCGGTACTACTGTGCACGTTTCTGATTTACAAATTCACACCATGATGACAATGCCTGCCAGGAACACTTTGTTCGCTTCTGGAATTTAAACTGCCAGGAGAGGAATCACACATCCCTTTACAGACGTCAATTGAGGTCCGACATATGATCAATAAATTGATTACAATTATGTAAATCATTATTTCCTCCCTATGCTTGTGAAGCATAATTAATCTCCAAATCTGAGACTGTAATCTATTGGCAATCCAGCATGCTAATGACCTAAACTCAGTGAAGAGATATGCTCTTTTAAACCTGTGCACTTATTTTGGAATTTAAACTCGCAAGACTTTAATCTGACTGCCTTCAATTTAAAAAAAAAATATATAACCCCATCTTTCTATTTCTATTCAATGGTGCAACGTTCAGGCACATTCCCTCCATGAGTAGCCCACAAAAGTCAGAGCTCAGATAGGCTCAGCTGGTTTCTGTCAGCTCCACCTCCCTCCGGAGGCGAAACACCTCACTGTCGCACAGGGCACCATCTGGCAGCCTGGTCAAGAACTGACAAAACTCGTCCAACCACAGCAGACAGTTTGGAGTGACGGGCAGTGAGAATCAAACGCATGAACTTTTAGTTGGGAGCCAAAAGCTTCAGCAATGGGGGCACCCCAGTACTAGCAGCCAACTGTTTCGGCAACGGCTGAAGTGAGTCCTCGCAGCAGATAGTGAGTATCTGGCTTTGGGGAGGAAACGAAAGGGAACTGTAGACATGTCAAGCTAGATATTTTCTCTTAAGTGAACTTTTCTTTTCCAAATGGTGGCCTTATACATTACAGCACTGATATAAAAAGTGCTGGGACCCCCCCACCCCTCACTACCTTTCCCCAGTATATATTAATATTGACTTTCCCTAAAGGTTTTACTTGCCTTCAAATTTCTGTTTTCCTGTGAGCACAATCTGTTGCTGGACACATACTCAAGATTAGGCTCATATTCTGATTCATGAGGTTAAGTGTTTTCTCAGCGGTGTCTCTGGCTGTGAATTAATGAGCCTCATAGTAGTCCCTGATCTTCAGCTGGCTGTCCGATAAAGAAATGGATGCTTGGCAGCTTTGAATGATATGTTCAATATGAATTGATGAAAACGGGAGAAAGGGCACAGTACTATTAGTCTTGCGGAGAGAGATGCTATTAATCCTTAATGGAGGTCTTTACTGCTTTCTGTACTGAACCGCCTGTCTGCCATACTATTGGGAAAAGGGTAGCAATTTGAGAAACTATCTTGAATGAGGGACTTTTCAGGTTGTCCAAATTGAGATCTCACTATCAAGTTTGACTAATACTAAATTACAATGCAAATCTATTGGAATATGTGCTCGTTATCTGAGCAATGCATTTTTGTTTTTATTGTGCTTTTATAAGAGAGCTGCTTTGACATTTGACAATCCTTTTGCATCTGAACCTATCATTAGCAAGATTTAGTCAGATTGAAGAGGTTTATTACAGTCTACGTCATGAAAAGACTGAAAAACCAGAAAACAGGGATTTCAGATCAGAAATATTTTTAGGATCAAAGAACCATTATATCCAACATAGTTTCATAGATCAGCTCACCTACCTGCTTTCTCACCACATTCCTCAAATCTTTCTCTCCCAGAAACAAAATTAATTGTCTCTGGAACTTGGTTATGTTGTCAATTTAAATGATTTTCCTGGCAACTTGTTCCACAATGTAAGAGGTTGTTTTTTTATTTATGATGAGATGTTGTATCTATTTCTCAAAATCAATAAGGTTCTTGAAATGTTGAGGTCAAGCGTTCATAGTTTTATTAAGCATACAGTGCATGCAATAGTACTTAGGCATACACTCAGAATATAATGGGCCAGATATTCCGATCACTACGGGTGTGTACGCATTGTGTACCCACCTGTAGGGACATTGGAAATGCCGGTTTTAGGCATGCACTGCGCATGCGCTGGAAACCGGCATTTCCGATCTGTCAAGAAAGCTCTTGACAGATCCTCTGGCTGCCCAGGAGAAGGGCCTCTGCGGGCGGATAGTTCCGCTTTCTGGAGACCCTCCGCCCGCAGAAAATCCTTACAATTCTTACGCCTGGTAAAAGCAGGCGTAAGGCTTGCTTTTACCAGGATAAGAATTGAAAAAAGTAAAAAAAAAATCCACTGATTTATCGTGTAAAAATACTTTAAAAAAGGTAAGTTTATTTTTAGCCCCCTAAAAAACTTTAATTATTTTTTTCAAAAATTTAAAGTTTTGTTTAAAATAGTTAATTTATTGTACTTTCAAGTCATTTTAAAAATGTGATTAAAAAAAAAAATATTTAAAGTTTTACTATGTTTTGGGGGTGATCTCCATTCATATATTTGACAGGTCTTCCTGTCAAGTGTATGAAGGGAGATTTCCTTCTGTGATTGGCTCCCCATGGCCCACGTGATCCCAGGGACGCTGTGAACCGCCTGCGCCTCTGGGATACGTGGGCCCTGCACACCGGCAGTTTGGAGAGGCCCAGCAGTGGAACTCTGCACCTCGGGAGCCCTCAGGTAAGGGCGCAGATTTTTCCAGATCGCGGGAGGCCTGCAATTGGAATATCTGGGCCAATACTTACAACCACACCTGAAGGTAGGGGACTCCAGCCGTTACAGTTCTCAGCTCAGCCTTCAGGTTGATCATACCATCCGAATCCAAATCCTCATTACAGTCTGCCACTTTTTATAACAATCTGAGCTACAAATTCCTTATCAAATCTCCATATATGGCTAGCTACACAGACTTGATCACATCTTGTTCATGTATGCAGCATTAAGGGGTAAAAATTGGGTGGGGACGCTACATTCGCTGGGGCGCTAATTTTAGCGCCCCTAAAAGTTAGCGCCCCCGCGGCCGATTTTCCCAGGTAGCACCCCGAGAGGGAGGAGGGGCGCTACTGGAAGCGGCCCGCGTCCCTCTTGGGGCGGTGCGAGCCAATATCGCAGTGCTATGTGCCGCGGTACTGCAGGCCTTCCTCCTCTTATTAAAGGGGAGGGGCCTGGCGCAGCGCGTCCCGGCGCCCAGCTGAGCCACCAGGGATCGGGAGTGCCGGTAAACGAGCCCGGCACTCAAGAGGAGTGCCGGGCTTACGGAGAGCAGCCTGCACCCCGCGGGGGGGGGGCTTCACGGGGGCCGGCAACAGCAACGGGGGCAGGTGCTGGCCAGCAACAAAAATGGCCGCCCGCCACCTCCCTTTTAACTAGCGCCGCCCCGGCCGCAGGTAGGCCCCCCTGACCCCGGCGGACATAGAGTCCGGCGGTAAGTCAGGGGGCGCCACACAATATTACAGCCGGGGAGCGAGCGGGGCGCTGCGCACGGCGATGACATCATCGCCAGTGGCGCAGCGTCACGTCACGCTAACGGTTAGCGCCACCGCTAACCTCCCGCTGAATTTCGCGGGAGGCATTAGCGGCGCGCGCCCAGGCGCTAGTTGATTTGCGCCCCGTTAGCGCCCTAGGGCACCAACGGGAGGGGCAAATCAACCGAATATAGCCCCCTAAATCTTTAAACTGCTGAGTAATGACTAACGGGTAATTTTTACAAAAGCAAAATACTGCAGATGCTGGAAATCTGAAATAAAAACAGAAAATGCTGGGAATACTCAGCGGGTCAGGCAGCATCTGTGGCGAGAGAAACAGAGTTAACGTTTCAGGCCGATGACCTTTCGTCAGAATTTTACAATACTTCTATTGATTGCCCCGGATGGCAGCAAGGAAAGTGGGGAGGGGTTTGCGATCGCGGGTGGCAGTGGCCCAGATTATTTTTGTTAGGGCTGGAGGAGCACACCTGCTCCTGCTGGCCCCACAGAAATAATGTTAAACTTAGTTTACTGAGCCTCTTTGTCTCTATTGCTCGTGGAGCTGATTGGAGTGTGCACGTACACGCTCCGATCAGTGCTTTTCTAAAGTGGAAATCAGGATTCTATGTACATATTAAAATGGGGCCTACCGCTTGTAACAGAGAGATGCTACGGCCACTCAGCACCTTTAAAAATGGTGGTGGCTGCAACAGCAACACCAGCAGGGTGGTAAGCACTGCACCGTCATTTTAACTGCATTTGCACCTCATTTGTACCAGTGGGGACATGATAAATTCAGCCCTATGCTATTTCCCATTCTGTATCAGCCATGGCTCAGTTGGTAGCACTCTCACCTCTGAGTCAGAAGGTTGTGGGTTCAGGTCTCAGTCCAGTGACTTGAGCACAAAATCTATGCTGACACTTCTGTGCAATACTGAGGGAGTGCTGCACTGTCGGAGGTGCCGTTTTTCTGATGAGACATTAAACCGAGGCCCTGTCTCCTGTCTCAGGTGGCTGTAAAAGATCCCGTGGCATTATTTCGAAGAAGAGCATAGGCGTTCTTCCCAGTGGCCAATGTTTATCCCTCAACCAAAATCACTAAAATAACAGATTATCTGGCCACTATCATCTTGCTGTTTGTGGGAGCTAGCTGTGAACAAACTGGCTGTTGCATTTCCAACATTAAAACAGTGACTAAACTTCAAAAAACAAGTACTTCATTGGCTACAAAGCACTTTGGGATGTCCTGAGGGTGTGAAAGACCTGATATAAATGCAAATCTTTCTTTCCCAGCAGAATTGAAATCTTGAATGTCAAGTTTGCAAAGAAACTCCCTTATGTCAATGGGATTGAATATAGAAAATTAATCAAAACTAGAAGCTTCGTGATGATGCTAGGACTGCTCAGAAATGACGTCTCAATGTTTTATTCAACCTGATGTATATCATTGGCTGCGTTGCTCAGCCTGGCTGATAGGATTTTACTGGGCTGCTTTCTCTTCATATATGAGCATAACATATTGCACTCATTGTTTAAACTTAAAACATCCGAGTTCCCCTGAATCACAAATGACAGAAAATCTTGTGCTACACAACAAATATTCCCCAGGCAACCATTTGTTATGAGTGTATGACCTCAGTTGATAAATTCAAATGATGTCTACACTGACAGCTTTGAGAACTACAGGACCAATGCTTTTGTTCTGCATTGAAAGGATGTCACGTTTTCAATGCTGCATTATCACCTGTGGTAAATCAAGTGCACCATGACATAAACAGAAATCTCACCAAGGATTTGCTGAATATGATACTTGTCCAATGAAGAGATCTAACATTATAAACATCCGTGTTTTTGTCTGTATTGGATAACTCACATATAGCATGTCCCTAATGTGTAGCTTTTAATTTTTATATAGATGTAGGGGGTGGTGTTTTTGTGTCAGCTTTACCTCTGACTTCTGAGCAGTTCGAATCGCTCCCACTCCCTTGGTTCTAGACCTTGGACTTATTTGGGGGTTAGGATACAAAAGGTGCAGCAGACAACTGAGTTTGATGAAAGAACTTCAATCTTTATTAAAAGGCAAGACACAAATAATAACACTCATCACTTTAAAGGTGGGGAACACTTCGGTACAAGCGAGGGAAATGACAGGAGAACAATACTTCACCCCTCCCAACCCCACTTTACTAGCTAAGTTAGGTTTTGAAGGACCAGGGATAATGCTCACCAATCCTTTGACAGTTGGGCTAAATCGCGGTTTTGGGGTTCGCTGTTTATGGCGGTTAGTGTCTGCCGTACCCCGTACGCGGTAGAGGACTTCACCTGGGTCTCTGGTCAGCCTTCGCGAGTCCGCTGATGCGGTAGGATGTCGTTATGGATTTATCTGGTGAGTACCCAATTTCTTTAGTTGAGCAGTAGGGTTTAGAGTCTTTAGGGAAAATCTTACCCAGGGGTAAGTCAGGAGTAGTTTGTAGTGTGGAAACTTTGCGATTCTTCGGGTTTTCTTCCCTGGAGTTGGTCTTTGTTGGTCGCGGTGGCCTGCGGTTACCCGGTCAGTTGGGGGTAATGTGCGATTGTTGGTTTCGTGAGGCCTTTGGTTTCCGCGATGGCTTTAGGCCTTGGTTGGTGTGTTGGTCGACCTCGTGGAGCCGTCGGTGACTTGTTGCTGCTTGTTGCTCTGGGTGGCTGTGTTGGGGCCGTTGTTGGAGGTCCGTCGAGGTGGTGTCTTCGCGAGCTGGACTCAGGTGTGTCTGAGTGGTGAGCGATGCCGACTCGCTTCCAGCTCGAGCCTTCTTCTTCTTGGTCTCTCCTCTTCTCGCGAGCTCTCCTTCCTTCTCCCTTGTGTGCTTGGTGGGCCTTCAATTATACAGAATTGAAGTGGCCTTATCTACCCACCAAATCTGTTTCGTTCATTGTCTAGTTTTGGCGGGCTCGTAAATCGGTAACGATTTACTAGCACGTTAACTGGGTTTTAACAGGCCTTCAATCTGACCCATTGAATATGGCCTTCTCTACCCGCCAAATCTGTTCAGTTCATTGTCTGAATTTGGCGGGCCTGTTACCAGTAACTGCTCTGTAAGTGTCAAATGGGTTTTTGGGATGGTTTGCATCCTGTCGATGTCCTTGGCTGCTTGCTGGTGATGGGTTTTGTGTTTTGGGTTCTTAGGCTGATCAATAGCCTAGGCCTGGGTGCTCTGTATTATGCATGTTTCTTGATGGGCCCTGTAATCGGTTTGATGGGACCTGTTGTTTTGGGTGGGGCTGTCTTCTCCCAGGGTCTATTGTCAAAATGTTAATGCCTGCTGGGGCTTTGAGTGAGGTCATCCCGGTTCCCCAGACAATGCAATTAACTGCAATACCCAAACTGCTTTTACAGAGGTCGACCAACTTCCTTCACAGCCTTTTCTCCCTTTACAGGCCCAGACATGTTTTTAAAATACCAAAACTTGGTTTTTGGTCTTAAATTCCTTATGTTAGGCCCAAATGCATTTTTATCACTCTGAGGTAGTTCCAAAGTCCTTTTTCCTTAGGTTTTGGGGATCTGTAAATTTTGGAAACCTTACAGTGAAGTGCCATATTACTAAATCAGGTGAGTGGTAGAAAAGATAGAAACTTTTCTATCTTGTGCGACATTGAAAGCTTGGGCTTCATAGGGTGGCCACTGCTTGAACAAGTGACAGGATAGAATCTGCAAGAGACAGCTTGAATTCTGAGCTTAGAAATTTTTCCCAATAGGGGAGTGCGGAGCAAAGCCTTGACTGAGTTGTGGCAGGAGCGAAGGGTCAGAATTTAGGATGGAACCTGGCTCCCTTGGCTCTCTGGCCCATTTATACTCAGAGGGAAATCTGGATATGAGGAGGTGGGCACTTCTTTGCAAAACTCTACTACATCCCAGCGGCAATATGAGAGTGAACCTGGGAGCGTTTCTGGGCTACCCTGGATTCCACCGGAAGTGGATCTAGGATAAAAATAGATAGAAAGGAGGTGTTAAGTAGGTTGGCATCACTCAAAGTTAACAAGTCACCCGGCCCAGATGGGATGAATCCTAGGTTGCTGAATGAAGCTAGGGTGGAGATAGCAGAAGCTCTGACCACAATCTTTCAACTCTCCTTGGATATGGGAGTGGTGCCAGAGGACTGGAAGATTGCAAATGTTACACCCCTGTTCAAAAAAGTGGAGGGGGATAAACCTGATAACTACAGGCCAAACAGTCTAACGTCAGTGGTGGGAAAACTACTAGAGGACAAAAGTAATTCTCACTTAGAGAACCATAGGTTAATAAATGACAGCCAGCATGGATTTGTTAAAGGCAAATTGTGTCTGACTAACCTGAATGAGTTCTTTGATGAAGTAACAGAGAGGGTTGATGAAGGTAGTGCAGTAGATGCTGTATATATAGACTTTCAAAAGGCATTAGATAAAGAAAAGAAAGAAAGACTTGCATTTATATAGCGCCTTTCATGACCACTGGACGTCTCAAAGCGCTTTACAGCCAATGAAGTACTTTTGAAGTGGAGTCCCTGTTGTAATGTGGGAAATGCGGCAGCCAATTTGCACACAGCAAGGTCCCACAAAGAGCAATGTGATAATGACCAGATAATCTGTTTTTCTTATGTTGGTTGAAGGATAAATATTGGCTCCCGGACACCGGGGATAACTCCCCTGCTCTTCTTCGAAATAGTGCCATGGGATCTTTTACGTCCACCCGGGAGAGCAGACGGGGCCTCGGTTTAATGTCTCATCCGAAAGACGGCACCTCCGACAGTGCAGCACTCCCTCAGCACTGCACTGGAGTGTCAGCCTAGCTTTATGTGCTCAAGTCTCTGGAGTGGGACTATGAACCCACAACCTTCTGACTCAGAGGCAAGTGTGCTACCAACTGAGCCACAGCTGACACTGGGCAAAAGTACCACATAACAGACTTATTCTGAAAATAGAAGCACATAGTATTAAAGGGATAGTGGTAACTTGGGTACTTAATTGGCTAAGGGATAGGAGGCAGAGAGTAGTGGTGACCGGATGTTTTTCTGACTGGATAGAATTATGCAGTGAGGTCCCCCAGGGGTTGGTATTAGGACCATTGCTTTTATTGTTATATATAAATGACCTGGACTTGGGTACAGAGAGTACAATTTTAAAGTTTATGGATGATACAAAATTTAGCAATGTAGTAAATAGTGAGCAGGATATTAAAAGTAAGAAAGACTTGCATTTATATAGCGCCTTTCACGACCACCGGACGTCTCAAAGCGCTTTACAGCCAATGAAGTACTTTTGGAGTGTAGTCACTGTTGTAATGTGGGAAACGCATTAGTAGCAGACCTCAGATATAGACAGACTGGTGAAATGGGCAGACACGTGGCAGATGAAATTTAGTGCGGATATGTGTGAAGTGATGCATTTTGGGAGGATCAACGTGGAGAGGCAGTATAATCTAAATGGTCCTATTTTGAAGGGGTGCAAGAGCAGAGCGACCTGGGGGTGCATATTCACAAATCTTTGAAGGTGGCAGGGGACATTGATAAGGCAGTTTAAAAAGTTTATGGGATACTTGGCTTTGTAAATAGGGGCATTGAATACAAAAACGAGGAAGTCATGCTAAATCTTAACAAATCATTGGTTCGGCTTCAGATGGAGTATTGTGTACAATTCTGGGAACCACACTTAGGAAGGATGTCAAAGCATTGGAGAGGGTACAGAGGAGGTGTACTAGGATGATACCAGGGATGAGGGACTTCTGTTATGTGGAGAGATTGGAGAAGCTGGGATTGTTCTCCTTAGAGCAGAGAAGGTTAAGGGGAGACCGAATAGAGGTATTCAAAATTATGAGGGGTTTTGATAGAGCAAGTAGGGAGTAACTGTTCCCTCTGGCAAGTGGGTCACTAACCAGAGGTTATAGATTTAAAATAACTGGCAGAAGAACTAGAGGGGAAATGAGAAACAAAAAATCACACAAGGGTTGTTAAGATCTGGAATGCACAACCTGAAAGGGTGGTGGAATCTTTCAAAATGCAATTGGACATGCACTTGAAGAGAACTAATTGGCTGGGTTATGGAGAAAAAGCTAGGATGTGGGACTAAATTGGACAGCACTTTCTCTATAAGTGCTTATGATAGACACAGAGAGATCCTGATCTGGAAACGGGCTCCACGGGCACCTCAGTAAGAAGAAGGCCCTACCATTGCTGGACACTAAGTTAGGAAAAAGATTTGTTCCATATCTTCTTCAGCCCGAATGGTCTCTTGCTCCCCCTCTTGGAGTGGCAAAGTGCTGTTTTTAGATAATGGTAGCTCAGCTCCTGTCCTGCTGCTAGAAGCATGGGCAACAGCTCCTATTATATAAATGACCCCGTCCCCAAGACTTAGTCTGGATTCATGGCGCGGGGAAAGCATACTTCCGGTGGTGTAATGGTGCTCTGCGATTTCTGCCCTCTGATGTTTTCTGTGCTGTTAAAAAAAAATCATTGTAAACCTTAACAGAAGTAAGTAGGAAAATAAAAGACTTTTATTTTAAAAAGCAGAATCTTGGTTCCTGCCAAATATTTTAGAAATTTCTGGACAACCCATTTCAAATCTGAACTATCTCGTTCAAAACAGGTCAGTTCGCAACCTCAGGGTTGTGGGGTGAGGGGGAAGTGGGATGTGAGAAGAAGGAGTAGGGATGAACATACCATTGTTGTCCCCAAGGGGGTCAACGTCGCCGGTGGCTATGCCACCCACCACTTGGCGCCCAATAATCTGCAGCACTCTAGTCTCTAGCTCAGACAGTGGTTGGGTGTTGGCTTGTCCCTGCCTGTGTACTCCTGCTCCCTCCTATTGTGAGCAACCTTGGCCTGCAAGAGAAAGGAAAGTGTGTGAGTGGGTTGGAGCAATGAGTTTGTGTGATGTGCCTCCCATAGTTGAATAGCTGTGATTGTGTGCAAGGTGTGAGATATGGGTGTGAGTGTTGGTAGGTGGAGATTGTTGGTGGGTGAGTGCTGGGGGAGTGGTGCTTTGGGCAATGTGTGAAGACTATGGTTCAGACGGTGGTATAGAAATATAGAAACATAGAAAAATAGGAGCAGGAGCAGGGCATTCAGCCCTTCGAGCCTGCTCCGCCATTCAATATGATCATGGCTGATCCTCTATCTCAATACCATACTCCCGCTCTCTCCCCATACCCCTTTGATGCCTTTTGTGTCCAGAAATCTATCTATCTCCTTCTTAAATATATTCAGTGACTTGGCCTCCACAGCCTTCTGTGGTAGAGAATTCCACAGGTTCACCACCCTCTGAGTGAAGAAATTTCTCCTCATCTCAGTCCTAAATGTCCTACCCCGTATCCTGAGACTGTGACCCCTCGTTCTCGACCCCCCAGCCAGGGGAAACATCCTCCCTGCATCCAGTCTGTCTAGCCCTGTCAGAATTGTATATGTTTCAATGAGATCCCCTCTCATTCTTCTAAACTCTAGTGAATACAGGCCTAGTCGACCCAATCTCTCCTCATACAACAGTCCTACCATCCCAGGAATCAGTCTGGTGAACCTTCGCTGCACTCCCTCTATGGCAAATATATCCTTTCTTAGGTAAGGAGACCAAAACTGCACACAGTACTCCAGGTGTGGTCTCACCAAGGCCCTGTATAACTGTAGTAAGACATCCTTGCTCCTGTACTCACATCCTCTTGCAATGAAGGCCAACATACCATTTGCCTTCCTAACTGCTTGCTGCACCTGCATGTTTGCTTTCAGTGACTGGTGTACAAGGACACCCAGGTCCCTTTGTACATCAACATTTCCCAATCTATCACCATTTACATAATACTCTGCCTTTCTGTTTTTTCTACCAAAGCCATGTATTTGCCCACTCACTTAACTTGTCTAAATTGCCTTGAAGGCTCTTTGCATCCTCCTCACAACTCACAATCCCACCTACTTTCATGTCGTCAGCAAACTTGGAAATATTACAGTTGGTTCCCTCATCCAAATCATTGATATATATTGTGAATAGCTGGGGCCCAAGCACTGATCCCTGCGGTACCTCACTAGTCACCGCCTGCCACCCCGAAAAAGACCTATTTATTCCTACTCTCTGTTTCCTGTCTGTTAACCAATTTTCAATCCTTGTCAGTATATTACCCCCAATCCCATGTGCTTTAATTTTGCGCACTAACCTCTTATGTGGGACTTTTATCAAAGGTCTTCTGAAAATCCAAATACACCACATCCACTGGTTCTCCCTTATCTATTCTACCAGTTATATCCTCAAAAAACTCCAGTAGGTTTGTCAAACATGATTTCCCTTTCATAAATCCATATTGACTCTGTCTAATCCCATTGATATTTTCTAAGTGTTCTGTTATCACATCCTTTATAATAGACTCTAGCATTTTCCCCACTACTGATGTTAGGCTAATCGGTCTGTAGTTCCCTGTTTTCTCTCTCCCTCCTTTTTTAAATAGTGGGGTTACATTTGTCACCCTTGAATCTGCAGGAACTGTTCCATAATCTATAGACTTTTGGAAAATGACAACCAATGCATCCACTATTTCCATGGCTACCTCTTTTAGTACTCTGGGATGCAGATTATCAGGCCCTGGGGATTTATCGGCTTTCAGTATGTAGCATTTGTTGAAGCATTGACTCACCCTGACCACCCTAATGAGCTTGTTAAATTTCTTGCTGCACTGTGTGTGGGTCCTGGGGAGCACAGTGCTGCCCAAGACGTGATGTGCTACCTCCCTCCACATGGTGCGGAAGACTTGCTGCAAGGGCCTCCTGCCATTTGCCGGGTAGAGTTACACCCTCCGTCTCTCCACAGCGAAAACCAATGCCTCCAATTCTTCGTCACAGAATCTGCAGGCTTTCTCCCTGGGGCATGGATCTGCCATGAATGCTTCTGCTTCTGCTTCTGTTTCTCCTTGCTGAGGCAGCTGCACAGCCAGCAATGCTGAGAATGAGGTTTTGCAGCATCAATGAACCTCCCCTTTAAGTACTGGAAAATGCCTGTGGCAATGATGATTTGCAATTTGACTGCACCTGATATTGGTCCACCCTTTGAGTGTAACGCCAATGAGCTTCGGCTTTAAGACTTGAATTAGGACGGCAATCATTTTTTTGAGCAGTGAGCATGAATTTTGCATGCAGTCTCAAGCATTAGTGCCTGGCACTAATTCTCCAACTTTTCTACTGACACCGTCCACTCCTTGGCTATAATGAATATAGAAACATAGAAACATAGAATCTAGGAGCAGGAGTAGGCCATTCGGCCCGTCGAGCCTGCTCCGCCATTCAATACGATCATGGCTGATCATCCAAATCCAGTACCCTGTCCCTGCTTTAATCCCCACAGTACACATATCCCACCCTACCCCCGTAACCCCATGTATTTAATTCCCCCTAACATATCCCATCCTATCCCCATAACCCCACATATTTAATCCCCCCCCTAACACTAAGGGTCAATTTATCATAGCCAAATCAACCTAACCCACACATTTTTGGACTGTGGGAGGAAACCGGAGCACCCGGAGGAAACCCACGCAGACACGGGGAGAATGTGCAAACTCCACACAGACAGTCACCCGAGGTCAGATTCGAACCCGGGTCTCTGGCGCTGTGAGGCACCAGTGCTAACCACTATGCCACCGTGTTGCCCACTATCTAGCCCTCTTTCTCATAACAAAAAATGCAGCATGTCAGATTATGTGCATGAAATAGCTGTCAGTATAAAATTATCTTAAAGAATTAATTTGAAGTGGAAAACCGCACATAAAGCCTCCAATCTATTATTGTGTCACAACAGCATATCCTAGGTAGATATTGTGGTCTGGATTTTCTCAATGGAGACGAGTTGGAGGCGGGACTGCTGCTTGTTGGCTCAATGTCCCGCCTCCATCATCTTCTGGCCAACCAGAGGGATTTTCCCCTGATTGACCTTGTTAAGTCCGCCCTGCAGGCTCAGCAAGCCAATTAGGGGGGAAGTCACTGACAGAGCACGTCAACGTCTGATGTGCAATCTGTCAAGATTTCTTGAAAGAAGAAATATCAGCGTTTGACAGCTCTGTGAAGCTGTCAAACACTGAGGGCTGGATTTTCAATGACCCGTGGAGTCGGGTTTGGAGGCGTGTGGGGGGTTAAAATAGCGAAAAGTGGCGGGCGGACCTGATCCCGACTCCATTCTGCCTCCACGCAATTTTGACAAAATCGGTCGCGGTGTTCCCGACTCCGTCCCGCCTCCAAGAGGCGGGAGAGGCCATTAAAGCCCTTAACAAGCCCTAAATTGGCTGTGTAATGCCATTTTGAAACGTTTTATCTAGTTTAATCCTTTTCCGACGTGAAGCACGCCTGATGTGAAACACGCCAGTGAAACCTGACGGGAGCACAAGTGGATAGCTGACTATCAGCTGCAGGTCCACTATTACAACGGAGATGTGATGAAGGCAGTAGTAGTATTAGGTCTGAAAGTCGCCTCTGATGCTGCTGCATTGAATGAATCTCTCTCTCTCTCTCTCGCTCTCTCTGATGCTGCTCATTTTGCATCCAGGTCCTCTCACAGCAAAGGTCAGGCAGTCTCTGAGACCAGGCAGTCTCTGACCTGCAATGCAGCAGCAATGATGACATCATCAGAGGCGACTTTCAGACTGAAACCACTAATTGGTTCATGGGTTCCCACATGCTGGCACTCAATTGCCCAATTAGGTGAAAATTGCATCAATCTCCCACATCCAATTCCAGTCGGGTGGATAACACGAAATGCGGATGACACGACCCCAACCCGCCCCAGTATCAAAATCCAGCCCTGGCATTCTCTGTAGTTTGACGAGTTCTTGTGTTCAGGACTCATCAAACCTTTCAACTTTGTAGATTTCAGATGGCTGTTGGTTCGGAGGATCCAACAACCAGTCTGTGAAATCAACAAGGAAGATGTCGGGTCTCCCGATCCAGGGTGGGTGAAGGCTGTAGGCAGAAAACAAGGTAAGTGAACATTTTTTAACACTTAGCACTCACCTTCCATACTTACCACTCCACACTTGCACCCATCACTCACCTCTACATTTTACTTTCAAGCCCCTCCGACTCCGGCAGACCTCCTACTCGACTCCTCCAACCCGGCGGGGTTCTCCGAGGTCGGGAAGCCTTCACCTGAGAAGGCACTAATCCTTTTTTCTGCCTGTTAACTACCTGTTAACAGGCAGTTAAAAGGATTTAATCCCTTTCCCGCCTCCAGGAGACGGGACCCGAAGCTGCACATCTTCCCGCCTCCTGGCAAAAGGGCACGGAGGTGGGATGGGGGCGGGTTTGCCATCCGCCCCCACTTTCTGCTACTTTACCGGCAGTCCCGCCTCCATACCCACCTCCTCGGGGCTGAGAAAGTCCAGCCCATAGATTCAGGACAACCATTTTTCCTCGCTGTCTAACACTAGTGTGGTAACAATGGAAGTGCATCCATCTCCTCTGTAAAAGTTTATTGGTTGCTTTATTATTATAGCCAAACTTATATATATTTTTTCATCAATTAAAACAAAACAGTTTTCTGACCTGCTGCTGGTGATTTTATTTTTCAAAGAAGCAAGTTTTTCTGACACTTTATGGAGGTAGAAATTCCAGTGTGAACCTTAGGTGACCCGTGCGCTGTCAGAACCTTTGAGTTTGCCTCTTGGCCCTGGCCTGACAGCGGGAGACTGTAGGAGAAAACATTCACAACTCACAAGAGTAACATTTGCAAGTCCCACAGCTAGGTAAATTGTGATGCGATGAAGAGAAATGCAGAAAAGCGAAACAGATAAAGAACAAGAAAGAAAGGAAAAAGAGAAACATTGGAGTTTGGAGGGTGGCTAGACTGGTTCTTCAGAAAAACAGCTACGCATGTTACACAGGAACAGGAGTAGGCTATTCAGCCCCTCGAGCTTGTTCCATCATTCAATTGGAGCCTGGCTGATCTGTATCTCAACTCCTTTTACCTGCCTTTGTTGCATATCCCTTGATCCTCTTACCTAATGCTCAGACCACTGCAGATGGAGTCCATAAATTACCTGTTCGGTCTAGCATATCTCCCATAACTGCTTTGGCCACCCTCATTGTGGGAAGAGATGACTGGGCTTATTAGTGATCTGGTGCTCCCATTGCTGGGCTTTGCTGGAGGGAGGATAGGACTACAGCATCGTAGCGCCCTTCTCTGACCTACGATCCCCTCTAGTGAGGCTAATAGGAGAGAGCATGGGCTCTCACACATCTACAGGGTGTATCAAATAATGGCCCACAATTTGCTGGGGTAGGGCATCTCTCGGCGTTAGATTTTTTCCTCACCCTTCAGCTCGAAAATGTTTTGCGCCGTAGATGTAGCGATTTCTTGAAACTCATGGGGAGGTTGACGACAAGCTCTCGTTTTTGCGAGGCTAACGGCAGAGGATCGTCCAGCAATTTGCAGTGATTCGCAACTCACGGGGTATCTCCTGCTCGACACAAATTGCTGGACAATTTACACATTAATAATGGTCTGCACCATTAAACTCGCCGATATTTTCTCAAGAAATTCTGGGCCAATATTTTTTTCAATTGTGTTGTCACTGCAATTCTCAATGCATCAACTAGAGGGGATGTGTCAGTGTATGACGCAACATGCTGCAAACCTGTTTTTGTGCCAATGTTAGTAAGGCTGCCTTTTTTGCTGTACCACTCAACTTATTTTCAAACCTCCCAAAAAGCATTAACAATAATGAAACAAAAGGACTAATAGCTCTGAAGCGAGAAGAAATTTGCTATATT
Organism: Squalus acanthias; assembly: GCA_030390025.1. Classification (NCBI taxonomy): domain Eukaryota; kingdom Metazoa; phylum Chordata; class Chondrichthyes; order Squaliformes; family Squalidae; genus Squalus; species Squalus acanthias. The sequence goes on from CM059425.1 coordinate 23,117,407, forward strand.
TTATAATTGAAGAGGCATTTGGGCCAATTCTGTTGAATTTTTTCCTCCCAGGAAATGCTCATTTCCCCGGGTGCAAAGGTCATGATAAATGGATGGGGACCTGATTCACTAGGTCTCTGCCCCTTTTATGTAGCCCCTGGATTTTCAGGGAGCAGGGGGCAGAGATTGGCTTGCACCATCAGAAGTCAGAAGGTCCCGATCTCTGAGGTCCAACATGCAGCTGTGAGTGTACGAAACCTACAGAGCACCTTATTTTGTGGCCCCTTCTGCTGCTGCTCGGCCCTGCCAGAAACGGGTCTGTGCCAGGTGTTCTCCTAGGCCGTGAAAATGGCTGAGATACTGGAACTTGGTAGGAGCAATGTCAACCACGGTAGAGGGGAATCCTCAGTTGAGGAAAAAGGAAGACATATCGGAAGTACTAGTATGGAAGGTGGCATCATCAGAGCAGATGCGGCGGAGACGGAGAAACTGGGAGAATGGAATAGAGTCCTTACAGGAAGCGGGGTGGGAGGAAGTGCAGTCCAGGTAGCTGTGGGAGTCAATGGGCTGTTTGTTGATAGCTGTATTCACAAGGGTTTATTGATGTTTGCACCAAGGGCCAGATACATCACAGTTTGAGAGAAGTGTAATTTCACTGCTAATACCACATCCCCGATTATTCCAGCGGGCTGCAGTCACGCTCTGTCACATACCTACCAAAGTCAAACTGATGCTTTTCTCAGTGTAATGGTTCTATGCAATGCATGTAATACAAGTTGCTCTCTAAACTGGCTGGCCTCCTGAAACCAGTCTGATGATTTATTTTCTCTATTAAACTTCCTCAAGTCACAAGTCACTTAAAGATATATTTTATTTTTGTAGCTAACCAAAAATAACCTAGCACCCAAAAAAAATTATAATTTATATTCATTGAGGTAGATTTTGACTTTGTGCGATAATGTCAAATGGGCGATGGTGAGTCAGCAGCCTGTTTTACATCTCTCCCGATTTTTATTTCCATTTGAAGTTAATGGAAATAAAAATTCGGAGAGATGCAAAATGGTCTGCTGACTCTCTATCACCTGTTTTACACTATCGTACTGTAATATACTTGGGTAGAGCAAATGAAGGACAGAGGCACGATGTGTTGCTAGTCCATGTGCTTGTTTAGTAGACAAAATTGAGAGGTCGCACAACACCAGGTTATAGTCCAACAGTTTTATTTGAAATCACAAGCTTTCGGAGCTATCGATTTGCTCCTTCCTCAGGTGAAGAGGTTTAGTAGGCCAGAGCAAACTGAGCATGCTCATACCAAACCGCATAATATATTACACTGCTTTCTTCCTTAAAAAATAGTGTATGTATTCCCTTCTCAAATACAACAAAACTATGGCCCCACATTTCTCTGCATTACTTGTACCACATAACAAAGACTCCTGGCTTTTTTCTTTCAAATGAACTGCAAATCCAGTTTACAATCAGGTTTGCGGAGCCTTCTGATCTCCTTACAGAAGGTTTTGGTGTTGAAACAATTTTCGGGCTGTTTTGTTTTGGTTCCGAACTCAAAGATGATCCTGTTTCTATCTCAAACTTGTTTGAACCTATGTGTTTCACTTCAATCCACTTTGAGTGACTATCTACAAGTACCAGGAAATAATCATTTGCTTTCTCACAGAAGTCTACATGTACTCTCTGACCAGGGTTGTAGTGGAGTTTTTGATGGTTTTTTTTCTGTAATTTTGGCAAACGCTGCATTTGCTGACAAGTGATTAAAGATCACTGTCCAATCCAGCCCAATAAACAAAGCTTATTGCAATTGATTTCATACTGATGATCCCTGGATGTTCACTGTGAAGTTCGGCTACAATTCTATCTCTCAAAGAAGTAGGTACCACCACTCTGTTTCCCCACTTGATACAACCTTACTCACAAGACAATTCAGTATGACGGTTATGGAATAGAGTCACAGGGCTGGATTTTGTGAATGGAGATGTGCTGGAGGTGGGACTGCTGCTTGTCGGGTCTCAGTCTCGCCTCTATCATGTTCTGGCCAACCAGCGGGATTTTCCCCTGATTGACCTTGTTAAGCCCAGCCTGCAGGCTCAGCAGGCCAATTGGGGGAAGTCACTGACAGAGCACGTCAACGTCTGACGTGCCATCTGTCAAGACTTCTTGAAAGAAGAAATGTCAGCGTTTGACAGCTCTGTGAAGCTGTCAAACACTGACATTCTGTTTAGTTTGATCAGTCCTTGTGTTCAGGACTCATCAAACCTTTCAACTTTGTAGAAAGCAGATGACTGTTGGTTCGGAGGATCCAACAGCCAGTCTGTGAAATCTACAATGAAGATGTCGGGACTCCGGAACCACCGCGGCTGAAGGCTGTAGGCAGAAACAAAGGTAAATGAACATTTTCTAGCACTTAACACTCACCTCACATAGTTACCACTCCACACTTGCACCCATCACTCACCTCTACATCTTACTTTCAGGTCCCTCTGACCCCCGCAGACCTCCTACTCGACTTCTCCAACCCGGTGGGGTTCTCCGAGGTCGGGAAGCCTTCACCTGAAAAGGTAAAATGGGACTAATCCTTTTTTCTGCCTGTTAACTACCTGTTAACAGGCAGTTAGAAGGATTTAATCCCTTTCCCGCCTCGAGGAGATGGGACCCGGGGCAGGACGGCTTCCCGCCTCCTGGCAAAAGGGCACGGAGGTGGGATGGGGGCGGGTTTGCCATCTGCCCCCACTTTCTGCAACATTACCGGCAGTCCCGCCTCCATACCCGCCTCCTTGGGGCTGACAAAATCCAGCCCATAGAGTCATAACGGCACAGAAAGAGGCCATTCAGCCCATCGAGTCCGTGCCGGCTCACTGCAGAGCAATCCAGTCAGTCCCATTCCCCTGCTCTATCCCCGTAGCCCTGCAAGTTTATTTCCCTCAAGTGCCTATCCAGTCTCCCCTTGAAAACATTGAGTGTGTCCGCTTGCACCACTTTTGTCGGCAGCTAGTTCCAGGTCCTCACCACTTGTTGCGTAAAAAGTTTTTCCTCACATCCCCCCTGTATCTCTTGCCCAAAACCTTAAATCTGTGTCCCCTAGTCATTATACCATCAACTAGTGGGAACAGCCTTTCCCTGTCTAGCCTATCCAAATCCATCATAATCTTGTACACCTCTATCAAATCACCCCGCAACCATAGTTTCAATTCTGTGTCCATTCATTCAAGGTTTTTTTATACACTCTTTTCAGTACTGATCCTTTTGAGTCTCATCTGTAATCTCAGTTGCAGTCACTGGAAAGTCTTTGTCAACTGCACCTAGCGTGAAAATCATACCTTCACTCCCAACACAGGAGTCCTCATGTGGCAACCTGGACAAGCCATCTGCGATTGCGTTTTGCTTTGAAGTGCGATATTCAATCGTGTAGTCATATTGTGACAACAACACTGCCAACATTCTTGATGTGGCCATTGCAGGGATGGCAGATTTGGGCCCCAATATTGCTAGCAGCGGTTTGTGATCAGGATATCAGGATAAACTTTCTGCCGATCAGGAACTGTTGGAATTTCTTGATTCCAAACACTATGGCAAGTGCTTCCTTGTCAATTTGTGCATAGTTTCTTTCACTTTTTGTGAGGGGTCGCGATGTGAACACAATTGGTTTCTCTTGGCCGTCATCCATTACGTGGCTTATGACAGCTCCCACACCATAGCTAGAAGCATCACACGCTAACTTAATCTCACGCTCTGTGTCGTAGTGCACAAGTAGAGCAGCGCTAGAGAGACTTCTCGTACAAGTATTGTAAGCTTCCTGTTGTGCTTTCGTCCACTTCCACTGGACATCCTTCTTGAGGAGCTCGTGCAATGGAGCTAACATGGTCACTAACTTAGGTAAGAATGGTACTGGACCATTCCAAGGAAAGATCTTAACTCAGACACGTTCTGTGGCTTTGGAGCATTGATGACAGCATCAACATTTTCCTTCACTGGTTGCAAGCCATTTGCATCAACTTTCAGACTAAGGTACACAACCTCGAGCTGCACAAAAACACATTTGCCCCTTTTCAATTTGACGTTGTGGGCATTCAACCTTTGATGCACTATATCCAGCACTTCTAGATTTTCTTCCTCGCTCCTTGTTGCGATCAGCACATCATCTTGATTGCATAAGCAATTTGGAACATCCTTGCAAAATCTTATCCATCGTAGCCTGGAAGATTCTGGGAGGACTTTACACCATAAGACAGCTTGGTGTATGAGTACAGACCCTTGTGTGTGTTGATGGTGACTCTCTTTGTCAACATCAAGTTGAGTGTAAGTGTGCGACAGGTCAAGCTTGGAGAAAACCTTTGACCCAGAGAGTGCTGCATACAAATCTTGTGATATAGGTAACAGGTACTGCTCATCGTCAACTGCTTGGTTGATGGTAACTTTGTAGTCACCGCACAAGCGTACAGATTTGTCTGCTTTGGGCACTACCACATTCGGGATAGCCCATTCACTATTGCCAGTTTTTACTAACATTCTGTTCTGGACATCCTGGACTGGGTGTTGTGTAATGAGGAAGGACTAATCAGCAATCTTGTGGTACGAGGCCCCCTGGGGAAGAGTGACCATAGTATGGTGGAGTTCTACATTAGGATGGAGAAGGAAACAGTTAAGTCAGAGACCATGGTCCAGAACTTAAATAAGGGCAACTTTGAGGGTATGAGGCGTGAATTGGCGAGGTTAAATTGGCAAGCGATATTTAAGGGGCTATCAGTGGAAGGGCAATGGCAGACATTTAGAGATCGCATGGATGAACTACAACAATTGTACATCCCGGTCTGGTGTAAAAATAAAAAAGGGAAGGTGGCTCAACCATGGCTAACAAGGGAAATCAGGGATAGTATTAAAACCAAGGAAGTTGCATACAAATTGGCCAGAAGTAGCAGCAAACCCGGGGACTGGGAGAACTTCAAAACTCAGCAGAGGAGGACGAAGGGTTTGATTAGGGCAGGGAAAATAAAATATGAAAGGAAGCTTGCAGAGAACATTAAAATGGACAGCAAAAGCTTCTATAAATATGTAAAAAGAAAGAGGCAGATCAATTGAACAAGTACTTTGGTTCGGTGTTTACTGTGGAGGACACACACAACCTGCCAGAAATAAAAGGGGTCAAAGGATCTGGTAAGAGGGAGGAGCTGAGGGAAATCCTTATTAGTCGGGAAAAGGTATTGGGAAAATTGATGGGACTGAAGGCTGAAAAATCCCCGGGGCCTGATGGTCTGCATCCCAGAGTACTTAAGGAGGTGGCCTTGGAAATAGTGGATGCATTGACGATCATTTTCCAACATTCCTTAGACTCTGGATCAGTTCCGATGGAGTGGAGGGTGGCCAATGTAACCCCTCTTTTTAAAAAAGGAGGGAGGGAGAAAGCAGGGAATTATAGACCGGTCAGCCTGACATCGGTTGTGGGTAAAATGATGGAAGCAATTATTAAAGATGTCATAACAGACCATTTGGAAAGTGGCGACATGATAGGTCCAAGTCAGCATGGATTTGTGAAAGGGAAATCATGCTTGACAAATCTTCTGGAATTTTTTGAGGATGTTTCCAATAGGGTGGACAGGGGGGAACCAGTAGATGTCGTGTATTTGGACTTTCAGAAGGCCTTCGACAAGGTTCCACACAAGAGATTGGTGAGCAAAGTTAAAGCACATGGGATTGGGGGTAATGTGCTGACGTGGATTGAGAACTGGTTGGCACACAGGAAACAAAGAGTTGGAGTAAATGGGTACTTTTCAGAATGGCAGGCAGTGACCAGCGGGGTACCGCAGGGTTCGGTGCTGGGACCCCAGCTGTTTACATTATATATTAATGATTTGGACGAAGGGATTAAATGTAATATCTCCAAATTTGCGGATGACACTAAATTGGGAGGCAGTGTGAACAATGAGGAGGATGCTAGGAGGCTACAGAGTGACTTGGACAGGTTGGGTGAATGGGCAAATGTATGGCAGATGAAGTACAATGTGGATAAATGTGAGGTTATCCACTTTGGTGGTAAAAATAGAGAGGCGGACTATTACCTGAATGGTGGCAGATTAGGGAAAGGGGAGGTGCAACGAGACCTGGGCATCATGGTACATCAGTCATTGAAGGTGGGAATGCAAGTGCAGCAGGCAGTCAAGAAAGCAAACGGAATGATGGCCTTCATAGTAAGGGGATTTGAGTACAGGAGTAGGGAGGTGATGCTGCAGTTGTACAGGGCCTTGGTGAGGCCACACCTGGAGTATTGTGCGCAGTTTTGGTCTCCTAACTTAAGGAAGGACATTCTTGCTATTGAGGGAGTGCAGCGAAGGTTCACTAGATTGATTCCTGGGATGGCCGGACTGACATATCAAGAAAGATTGGGTCAACTGAACTTGTATCCTCTGGAGTTCAGAAGAATGAGGGGGGATCTTATAGAGACATTTAAAATCCTGACTGGTTTAGACAAATTAGATGCGGGCAGAATGTTCCCAATGGTAGGGAAAACTAGAACCAGGGGTCACAGTCTAAGGATTAAGGGGAAGCCATTTAGGACTGAGCTGAGGAGGAACTTCTTCACCCAGAGAGTGGTGAATCTATGGAATTCTCTTCCACAGAAGGTTGTTGAGGCCAGTTCGCTAAATATATTCAAAAGGGAGTTAGATATAACACTCACAACTAGGGGGATCAAGGGGTATGGCGAGAAAGCAGGAATGGGGTACTGAGGTAGCATGTTCAGCCATGAACGTATTGAATGGCGGTGCAGGCTCGAAGGACCGAATGGTCTACTCCTGTACCTATTTTCTATGTTTCTATGTTTCTATGTTCTCACTGAGCTTCGCTAGCTCTATTTCCGCCTGACTTTTTAACGCATAGACATGGTTCGCGTTGCACTTGATGCGGATATGTGCGTCATACCCAGTGATGCCTTCATAACTGTCTGAGAACATGCTTTCGTACTTGTTCAGCATTGTGTCGAGTCGCTTCTTTGAAGCATCAACACTGAAGATGTTTTTTCAGTCTAGTTTTAACTTTCTCAACCAGTCTTTGCCCATGAGGGTTGGCCTGTTGTTGTAGCTCGCTTCACCTGACGAAGGAGCAGCGCTCCGAAAGCTTGTGATTTCAAATAAAGCTGTTGGACTATAACCTGGTGTTGTGCGACTTCTCACTTTTGTCCACCCCAGTCCAACACCGGCATCTCCGCATCATGGCTACAATAATAGGCAGCTTTACTGACTGGCCATTGTGTTGAACTGTACATTCCATTTGTCCACATGTCTCTAGGATTTCTCCAGAGTAGGTTTTTAACTCTACGGTACTCTTTGTAAGTGGTACTTGATTAAGCTTACTCTCATATGTGTCCTTACTCATGATAGAGCAGTCCGCCGCCGTGTCTATACACATATCAATATATTGCTCATTGATCAAAAGTTTTGTACGCAAGTCTTTCTCACAACTGCTAGCGTTGCCACTAGTGGCATAGATACTGTAGGTGCTTAGTTCTTCAACTTCAGGTGTGTTCACTTTAATAGTGTGAATTACTCCCATTTGTTGTCGCTGCTTTGCATTGCCATGATTCATACTTCCTGCTTTCGATCTAGCTCTGCAAGCTGTTGAAATATGGCCTTGCTTCTGGCAGTGAAAACACTTTGCATTTCTGTATTGGCAGGACTGTGGTGAGTGATTTCCATTGTAGTGATAGCAATTCACTGAACTGCTCTCACCGACATGCTTTTCACTCGGTGTCACAGCTTTAGGTTCGGTGGTGGCTTTGTGACTTTAGACCTCAGCTGCACTAGTCACTTGAGTTGGACGGAGCTCCCTAGCATTCTTAGATGCCATCTCCATAGAAAGGGCAATTTTGCATGCTATGTCAAACGTTAGGTTTGGAGTGTTCAGCCCATCCACCAGTCCACACACAAACTTATCATGCACGATCCAAAAATGTGCCAAAGTTACAATGCAAAGATGGGTTCTTAAGAGCTACGATGTATTCACTGATGGTGTCACTTTGTTTTTGGTTTCTGGTACCGAACTTATAGCTCTCTGCTATTTCTAATGGCTTTGGGTCGAAATGGTCCTCGAGTTTCTTGACAATGTCTTCAAACGACGCATCCTTCCCTTTCCCTGGCTCGAGTAGGTTTGTCAACGTTCTGTAGACATCTGGCCCAATCTCCGTTAGAAAAGTTGCTTTCTTCCATTCACTAATTACTTTATTTTGAGCTTGAACATTCTCATCTGCACCTTCGGTCTCAATAATGTATTGGCCCTAAAAAACATCTCCACCTGCTCAATATAAGAACTGAATGGTTCGTGAGCTCAGTCATACATGCCGAGGCTTCCGATGAATCCCATAGGCGCGGCCATGATTGTCCCGATCCCATCGAACAGTGACTCAGCACGCTACCTGTGTACATGTGTGAATTAACGTCACTGTTGCTGTGTATACATACACACGAAGGCGAAGCACAGACAATTCTGCATAAGCAGTAACGGTAAAACATCGCATCAATTCAGTTTAGGTGTCACAAATTCACCTTAAACTTGTCCACTCGAAGATTGAACACCCTGTCCCTCCATGGTCCCTAAAAATGGCTTTGGGATCCCATTCTCATCGCCAAAATGTAATATATGTAGGTAGAAAAAATGAAGGACAGAGACATGATGAGTTGCTAGTCTATGTGCTTCTTTATTAGGCCAGAGCAAACTGAGCATGCTCATACTAAACCATGTGACAAACTATGTGATAATACATTACACGCACAAAGTCAAGATCTACCCCGCTGTATTTTTGAGATGTAGCATTGCTGAACTGAATTTAATATGTCTTTTATTTCTATTCTGCTGACAATCCTTCCCATCAGTCATAACACCTATAGGAGGTGATATTGGGGGCCTTTGCAGCTCCAGTTAACACCCCCGGGGATGCTAACAGGGCGCAAATGGCTTTGCAACCGGGCACGGCACTGACATCGACTGACATATTTGGCGGGAGTTTTGCGGCGACGCTACGGCGTTGCACCCGATCTCCTTCGCCCGGAGATCATGACGTCATTGGCGTGTGCGTCACCCCGGATCCGAAATTGACTTCCACCCCCTGCAGCAGTGCCGGTCGAAAACACCGACAGCTGCAGGAGGCGTGCATCGGGCGGCCGGCCGCTTCAGGGGCGATGATTAAAGGCGAGGTGGCTGAGGTAAGCATAACAAAAAACTTACCTTTCTTGTTCCCATTTTTTTCGCAGGTTCTTGCCCGCGATCGATCAGCCCGGCACTCTGCTTGAGTGTCGGGCTGATCGCACGGGTTCGCAGCTGCCTTGGTGGTCCAGGTAGGTAATTTTTCTATTGCAGAGCCTGCAGCGATGGCCCCTCCCTTTAAGGGAGGGAAGGAGCGTTTGAACATGGCAGCGCTGCACGGCCCAGTGTGCAGCGCTGCTGAAGTCTCTGCCCCGCCTGCTGCTGATTGCACTCCAGAAAGGAAGTGGAGCGCTTGATTTAGCTCTACACTTCCTTCCTGGAGTGCAAAACCAAATTTTTTTAAAGTTTAGAAACATTAGTGCCAAACGGGGCGATAATGAATTTCTCCCCCATAGTCTGTACATCATTAAATTAAAACATTAAACATTGTACCTCTCTGGCCTGGGACAAAGTGAATATAATATTAATTTCTTTTTGGGATAAATTAATGAGATACTCCAATGCGCCCAATTTTGTTCTGATGATGCATTCAGGCACCTTGGTAAACAGTTTGCCTTGGTGCAATGGATTATTCCCATCCAGGTTTTTGACATAATTTGTTTTAGCACAGGGATTTGCACAGCGTCTAATTGTCTCTCATCAACTTTATGCCTGTTGTAAACCCTACCGCACAGCATATTTAGTGTCAACGAATGCATACATTTGGGAGCATGTTGCTGTAATTAGTATTGTAAGAAATACTCCACGCGCAGTCTTTTGGTGTTAATGACTGCTGTTAATGCATTCTGATTTCAACAGTTTGCAGTCAACTCAAACCCAATAAAAGCCACCTGGTAAGCAGTGGCTTCCCGATTTCTGACTTGGGTAAAAGCACAATGCAGTGTGGGCACTACAAATGACCTGTGTCCCCAAGCTAGAAGGGAGGAGGCCAGCCAGAGTCCTTCTGCTCATTGCAACCCAGTGGCCCCTGTAGGAAAATGTACGTCTGTGGATACTGGTTGCTTATAGGATCAGACTCCACTGTGAAGCCTGCCACCCACCCACCCCCCCTCCCCTCCCCTGCCCCTCCCCCACGCACATGCTGTTAACAGTGTCTAAGCTCAATCACAAAATATAGGGAACGATTTTCGATTGCATTGTTAATTGAGCTGGGTGTGCTTGTGTGAAATGTGCTCCTTATAGACAATTTGCTGGTCTGGGGCTGGAAATCCAATTGGGTGGCTGATTTTGGCAGGCCTGCAACACCACTTTTAGAGGGGTGAGGTGGAAGCATTGGAGTGAAAGGAAGCACCAGTTTTGAGCAGCAGTCAAGATTCTTGCAGCACCTGCAGCAGCAAGGAGATTAAATACGGAAGCCTTTCAGGCTCTTAAACCACAAGCGACTGCAGGAAAAATGAGTGCCTGAGCTGCTTCCATCTTTTCTTGACTGGAGCTAAGGCTCCCTTTAATGGACACTCAAAATAGCCACCTCCTGACTCCAACCACCCATGTTTCTAGGTGGGAGTGGGAACTAGTGGTGATCTAGCAGGCAGAGACGAAAATGGCATCCGGGTTTAACAACATCAGTTGACACCAATTGTAGGGGTGTGGGTTGTGGTAGGAGTCAGCCTTTCCCCTGACTCAGTGAGCGGTTCGAATCACTCCCACGCCCCAGGTTCAAAACTTGGACTTATTTAGGGGTTGTGAATAAAGGTGCAGTAGACCACAGGTTCCAATGAAAGAACTGTAACTTTTATTAAAGTTAAAAGGTAACAAACTTAAACACACTTCACACTTAAACAGGTTTGGGGAGCACACGGTTACAGGTGAGGAAAATGACAGTATACAAGAAAAATAAAAACCTTTATCCCTCCCAAAAATCCCACTTCTAGCTAGGTTTCGGTTTCAGGAGATCAGGGATAATGCTCACCAAACAGGGGTATGAACAGTACGAAATCCAGCCAGGTAAGTCGATGGTGATTCTGGTCATCGAACGTCTTCCTTTACCATGTGGCTTCTGGGCAGTGCTGCGAGAGAGCCTTGTTTCCAGCGTAGTCGCTCGAGTCGAAAGGAGAAAGAAATCTTGGGTCCTGCTGCAATTATAGTCCTTTTCGCCTCTCCCCCCCGCACCCCCCAAAACTCCTCACGAAAACTGGTTTCGTAATGCAGTGAGTTTCAGGTGAGGCCTGTTCATTGTCTTTGTTGAAATTTTGATGGGCTTTCAACTATGCTAAACCAAATCAAATGGCTTACATCCTGTTGCGTTGTCGTTCCATGGAAGCTTGCATTGTTCTCCTGCTTTGGGTTCCTTGCTGGTCCTAGCATTCCTATGGGCTCTGTGTTTTGGGTGGGGCGGCCTTTCCCCAGGGCCTATTGTCCAAATGGTGATGTTTGCTGGTCTTTGAATTCCCAGTCCATCCACGTGCCGGACATGTCCAGGCACGTCTCCTTTAAAGTTCCAAAGTCCTTACTTGTTTTTCCTTTCGATATATATTTGGGGATCTGCAAATTTTGGGAATCTTACAGTCCCTCCTGCGATACTTCAGTTCACTACAGTATCGTCCTGGGTGGACAAAATTCCTGATCCCCGAAAACCAACCTTCCCCTGTATTACCTAAACTAAAACCCCAAACATACATTCCCCTTTAAATGTGGTGTTTTAGGTACATACAGGTAAGAAAATCTTTATTTCACAACCAAGCACGGAGAGGGTCTGACACCCCTGCACTGCTTGGGAAAACACATATCTTCATTAAAAAGAACAAAACACAAAAAAATCAACAATCTTTATTCAGGAAGACCGAATAAAAAAATCAAACAGGTGTATCTCTCTCCACCTCAGCATAATGCTTTTTCCAAGTTCTTTCATTTCGGAACTGTAGTATTCTGCCCTTTCCCTTGCACTGAGTGCACACCAGGTACAATACTATTCCCAGTTGGCAAACTACGAGGAGGTGGGAAGCCATTCTGACCCATGAAGGGACCTCTATGTTTTCGAATATGTCCCACCAGGGTGGGACTGTGATACCTTGAATCTCTCTCTCTATCTCGTGTGTATTCTGTTCTAAAGTGTAGAAATGTTTTTGAGAGAGCTCTACAGCTTTTAGTAACTTGGTAAGGCGTTCTGGTAGAGGGGGAATTTCGTAGCCAAAATGTGCTACATATTTTTGCAGGTTGGTGAAATTTTGTGTTACGGTGAGGTGAACAGTGGAGGGTTCAGGATTGGGGACAATCCGTTCCTGGGCCACTTGAACTTCTGCCTCGGGTTTAAAGCAGAAACTGCTGTCACTTACCGGACACCAGATGTGCTGTCCATACTGGTAGTGAGGCGCGCTGGTGGTGACACAATATGTCCCACCTCCTATATATGTTACCTGTGGGGGAACATGGTCTTGCGCCATGGCTTCCATGGTACAATTTATAGGTCGTGCGCTCGCAGCTTTAAACCCACACTGTGGTTTAGAATAGGCGTTCAAGTGCTGGGGACACAGTATTATGTGTGAACCCCGGCTCCGGCACCCGGAGAGGTCAGTACCTGTCATAGCGTGCTCCCACTTTATGACATAAGGTGGGACCTCTGTGAAACGGATGTGTGCACCCCCTTGAATGACTCCAAAGTTCTCCACCCTGTATACCGGTGCGGGTCGGGAGGTCCCACCATGACCAGCATCCTCACCACTATCCCCATGATAGTGTGATTGGAACACCCACAATCTAGTGGTACAGGGTAGGCTTCAGAGGCTAGACGGAGCTGACACGGGCTTAGTGAATTCTCAAATGGGTGGAGGGCTGCGAGGTGCTTGTTGCTGATCCAGGAGGGGACTAAACCTTGCTTTAAATCCTCCAGGTTACTCCGGCCCTCGCCTAGCAACCATGCCCCGTACAGTACGCACACCTCGTTCTGTGCAGCCTGGTCTGATGCATTCCTGTCCTCCCGTATGAGTGCATTTACCGTCTTTGCGTGCCTTTCCAGCTCAGCAATGATTTCTTTTAAATGGACTGTCATAGCTTGGTCCTCGTGTAACTCTGAGCCCACTACTGTATTTTCATCCATTAAGATTTTGCGCAATTGTGTTTTTAAACCGTTTATTTGTGTCTGCAATTCTATGTCATCCAGACTGTTGATGACAGAGGACCCTGTATTATACGCTGTAAAAATATCATTCCAGGCTCCCCTCCTTTGTCTCCCCGTATTCCTAAAATACTCAGTGTGTGCAGTGTACAGTTCTGCTTTGTCTACGTTTGCGAAATCGAACTCGTAGAACTTCCTGAACATTTCTCTGAACAGGGCCTGGTATAGCTGTTCCGTCTCTTTGGGGCACCACTCAGGTAAGTGTACCTCCGTGAGGTTTAGGATCACGGAAGCTACCGCATAGTGTACCCCCTGGTATAGCACCTTTTCGGTTGGCACTAGTACCAGCCCATTCCCTGGTCCCTTGGTGGTGATAGGGCATGTCTCTGTGCGTGTCCTTGCTGTCTGGGTTGTGGGCAGGGGCTTACGGGCATGTGCCACGAGTTCAGTGGCCTTGACTGGGACTGGAGAGGGCGGGACTATGCAAGTGTGTAGGTGGGAATCCCATTCCACCCCCTTCCCCTTATCCAGCCATGCTGCGGAAAAGATAATGGATATGCCCGTGGGGCAGGCCTTTCGTGACCCCCACATGCAGACATAAATCCCCTGTTCCAATTTCCACCACTTGTCCCAGCACACGCTCACCCCCCTATGGTCCCCCGTAATGGTCCGATGGGTGTCATTCCCCAGTCGCTCCCAGTCAGCTGTACGGTCCCCCATGTCTCTGCTCAGCTTCCTGAGCCACCACCACCTTCCCAGGGGAATCTGTCCTCTGCAGGTCAGGCACACGCGTTGCCCCTCAGTGACCCCGACCCGAGTGGCTACAACCTGTATGCTGGGACAGGGGAGGGAGGACTCCCCGTAGGTGAACCCCGTCTGACTGGAGTATCGGGTGGCGTTAGATCCCAGCCACCCTGGCCATCTTCCCACATGGGAATAAGTAGCGAGCTCCTTCACGCCTCGCTTGCTGCCACCCGCAGTCACCACCGGTGCTCTCTCTCCTGAGCACCCAAAAATGTAGGAGTCCTCCACGTCACCTCGCCTCCCAGCGCTCATTCCTATTGAGCGAGTAGGAGTATGCCCCCCTTCATATCGACAATCCCTTCTGTAAGGAGACACAAGAGCATATAGCCAGGTCCCGAGTAGATTCTCTGGCTTGGGTGAAGCATAGTCGGGTCTTGCGACCTCGACTCAATACAAAACACTCTTGAAATTATAACATTTTAAAACTACCAACCACCTTACTTAAAATTTAACTAAAAACACCCAAACTTAACAATCGCAAAATTTAATAAACAAAAGCTATGTACATTCGCCGCCCGTCTCCGGACGGCTAGCCTAACTCCTGTCAGGACTGTAGCACCCTACTCCCTTTGGTGTGGCTGCCCTGTCCTGTACCTTTGGTGCCTTGCAGCCTATGGCTGCTGGCTGGGAACCTCTGTCCTCAGATCGACCCCTGGCTTGAGGGGCGGCCCTTTTAAATTGGGGAGCTGGTGACCACGGTTTCTTTGGCTGTGGCGTACGTGGGGACCTTCTAGGGGCTCTGGCTGGTGGGGGTTTTCTGGCTGGTGGGTCTTTAACACGAGCCACTGCCCCCTGTTGCGTGGTCTGTGAATCTTCCACTGCCACTGGCTGGGGATTTCTATCCTCAGGCTGTACCTTTTCTAAACCTGTTTCAGGGTCAGGTGACTCTTCGCAGCCTGGTGCTGGTTCAACACATGGATCGGGGGCGGGGCTATCTGGTTCGGGCTCCTCCTCCTCTAAATCCCAGAGGATTGGGGGAATGTCCCAAACGGTGGGTGGGGTGGCCCCGTGGCCCCTCCCCTAAGACAAGCCACTGCGCCTGCTTGTGCATTCTGTGAAATCTCGCCTGCTGCAGGCTGAAGATTTCTATTCTGTTTTAGTTTGGTCAACTCTGCTACCATGGCTTGCAACTGCGGGGTGGTGAATTCCCCTGGGGTTGTTGAGCAAACCATCCTTCTGGCTTTGGATAGGGCTTTGGTCAGACCTTTTATCCTTTCCTCACAGGGCCCATGGTTTAAATCCTCATACTTCCTGCTCCTGGCTACCCTGTAGGCTGCCTTTATGTCTCTAAGCTGCCCTCTAGCCCGTCTACTTTCCCCATTAAGCGGGCGTTCTCCTCCCGTAAGGCCTGCTCATTTAACCTGGCCTCCTTACAGGAGGTCTCTTCCTGTGCGTGTCTTTCAAGGGGACACAGGTAGGCAGGCTGTGCTGGTTCCAGTCAGAAGTCTGGGTTGTATGGGGCTGCTGCTACCTTCCCTGGGCCAGTCAATAGGGACCTCATGGCGTCCAAAAATGACTCGACCGTGGCGGGAGGGATCCCTGTCTCTGCCTTTTGGGCTGGGGCTGAGGAATTCTTTCCCATGTTATCCTTCCAAGGATTCTTACACTCCTTCCTCCAGTGACCATCCTTCCCACACCCATAACAGTTAAGCTTTGTGCTGGAAGGGTTATTCCCCTCCTGATGCCACTCCTTCCTACTCTGGCTGGGTTTTACTTCATATACTTTCCCTTTTTGTGGGGGCTCTTCCGCCCCTCTCCCGTTCCGGTAGGCCAGGTTCAGCTGTCTGACCACTGCCTCCTCGGTGACCCGGGGGTCTTTCGGGTCAAACCAAAGCTCAGCCTGGGTTTTGATCCGAGGCAAGCTGTTTGCCACTAGGCTACGGAGCCAGTGGGCCAGCTCGTCCCGGTTTAGGTGAGCCCTGTTAAGAACCCCACCACAAGCACCCCTGTACACGGGCCACAGCCTGTCTGCAAAAGCCTGTGGGGTCTCTCCTGCGAGCTGCACTGTTTTCTCCACCCGGGAGAAAGGACTTCCCTCATTCATCCCCATTGCCTCTAAAACTTCCTCTCTGATGGCCTCATACCCATTCTGTCCTCTCTTGCTCTCAGCAGAGAGAGACTGGTATAACCGGCTGTCCAGTGAGAACAGGAGCATTTTTGCCATCTCGGCATCGTCACAGCCGTTGACGCCTGCTGTCTGCTCTACCTCTATGAAGTGAACTGAGGGGTCCCCTTGTTGGGTGAGTTTACTCAGGTGGCTTACCATAACCCTAAGCTGTTGTGTACCGTGGGGAGCCACGAACTAGCTTTGGAGGGGTCCCGCATCCCCGTTATCAGCGGGTGGGCCAAATCTGTCCTGCCGGGCCGGGCACATCGGCCCCGGTCCCAGCCTCTCTTGCGGGGTTCTTTCCACCTCAGCTTCTGCCCCTAACTCTACCCCTTCATATTGCCAGACTGCGCTAAAGCTTGGCGCTATGGGTGGTGGTCGTGGGCCCTCCCGCTCCTCAACCGGGTCGTCCCTTGGCGCTATCTTTGGTGTCTGAACCGTTCTCCCCAGGTTCCCTGTAAAGTCGACCTGGGCTGCACTTGGGCTTATGAGGCACACCACGCCTCTTGCCTTCCTTAGAGCAAGGCTTAGACACTCTATTTGCTTCTGGCAGGGGCTATGGTCCGCATCCTCAAACCCCTGTGCGCTCATTACCTTATAGGCTGCCTGTAAGCCTTTTACTGTCTCCTCCTGCTCTCTTACTTGTTTTGCCAGGCGGGCATTCTTTTCCCGCAACCTCAGCTCATTGTTCTTGGCCTCAGTGACCTGGCACTGTAAATAATCCTGCCGGATCTTGTGTTCCCCCACTAACTGCACCCTTTCCTGGTTTAGCGCCTGCAATGCTAACAGTAACTTCTCCCCTGCTAGAGGCCTTCGTTTGGACTTCCAGGGCCGACTCCCGAATCTCGGCTGCCTGTGCTTCAACGAGTCTGTCCAAAAGTTGGATCTGTTTCTTGAAGCACATCAGCCAGACTGCCTTTTCTAAGGATTTTTTATGATCCTTCCCTTCTGTCCGTTTAGCTGCTGCATCTACCGGGCGCCCAGTTTTTAATAGATTAGTGACCCATTTCTTTCCCATATTCACTTTGCTGAATACATAATCTGAAATCCTCTCTTCCATTACAGTTCTCTCTTCTGAATCAGTGTCTACTGCTTCACAACCCTTTTGCCAAGTCCTTGCCACGGTCGCCATTTTGTAGGGTGTGGGTTGTGGTAGGAGTCAGCCTTTCCCCTGACTCAGTGAGCGGTTCGAATCGCTCCCACACCCCAGGTTCAAAACTTGGACTTATTTAGGGGTTGTGAATAAAGGTGCAGTAGACCACAGGTTCCAATGAAAGAACTATAACTTTTATTAAAGTTAAAAGGTAACAAACTTAAACACACTTCACACTTAAACAGGTTTGGGGAGCACACGGTTACAGGTGAGGAAAATGACAGTATACAAGAAAAATAAAAACCTTTATCCCTCCCAAAAATCCCACTTCTAGCTAGGTTTCGGTTTCAGGAGATCAGGGATAATGCTCACCAAACAGGGGTATTAACAGTACGAAATCCAGCCAGGTAAGCCGATGGTGATTCTGGTCATCGAACGTCTTCCTTTACCATGTGGCTTCTGGGCAGTGCTGCGAGAGAGCCTTGTTTCCAGCGTAGTCGGTCGAGTCGAAAGGTGAAGAGAGCTCTTGGGTCCTGCTGCAATTATAGTCCTTTTCGCCTCTCCCCCCCCCCCCCCACCCCCCAAAACTCCTCACGAAAACTGGTTTCGTGATGCAGTGAGTTTCAGGTGAGGCCTGTTCATTGTCTTTGTTGAAATTTTGATGGGCTTTCAACTATGCTAAACCAAATCAAATGGCTTACATCCTGTTGCGTTGCTGTTCCATGGAAGCTTGCATTGTTCTCCTGCTTTGGGTTCCTTGCTGGTCCTAGCATTCCTATGGGCTCTGTGTTTTGGGTGGGGCGGCCTTTCCCCAGGGCCTATTGTCCAAATGGTGATGTTTGCTGGTCTTTGAATTCCCAGACCATCCACGTGCCGGACATGTCCAGGCACGTTTCCTTTAAAGTTCCAAAGTCCTTACTTGTTTTTCCTTTCGATATATATTTGGGGATCTGCAAATTTTGGGAATCTTACACAATTAGCATACTAAAATCACAACATACACATTCAGTACACTGCGTCTTGGCATGGTAGGTGAGGATGAGAAGAAGAATTAATCCTTTATTGTGTTTTTATCCAACACAATGTACTTTACTCATTCATAGGGAAAAATGATAGACGTGGGTCTAAATTAATGTTGGGTGATTTATGGGTTAAATTGCTATATGATTTACAATCAGTAGTTATCACAACCTTGGCTGCCATGAAGGTACATGCTGCCCTTGACTACTGGCCCTTATCAGTCACCAGGTGGTGTTTTCTCAAGCATCAGCCAACTCTATAACTTCTTAAATAACAACAGAAAACGCTGGAAAAACTCAGCAGGCCAGGCAGCATCCGTGGAGAGAGAAAGAGAGTTAACGTTTCAGGTCGATGACCTTTCATCAGAACTGGGAAGAGCCGGAAATCAAATCGATTTAAGGCCAGGGTATAACTTCTCTAACTTCTTATATTAGTCAAGCAGATTACTGGTACAATGATGAACAAAGAATACCACTTTATAATCATCCGTGTAATGTAGGAGCAGAACGTTTTTGCTTTTCCTAATATCTTAAATGTTGCAGATTACAGGTATCGTAGAATCATAAACTCACACAGCACAGAAGGTGGCCATTCGGCCCATCGTTTCTGTGCTGGCTCTTTGACAGAGTTATCCAGTTAGTCCCACTCCGCTGCTCTTTCCCCATAGCCCTGCAACTTTTTCCTTTTCAAGTAATTATCCAATTCCTGCTTTTTGCTGGACAAGGGTATAAAAGGATATGGAACCAAGGCAGGTGGATGGAGTTAAGATACAGCTCAGCCATGATCTCATTGAATGGCAGAACAGGCTCGAGATGCTGAATGGCCTACTCCTGTTTCTATCTTCCTATGTAATTCCCTTTTGAAAGATACTATTGAATCTGCTTCCACCACCATTTCAGACAGTGCATTCTAGAACTAAATACATCTTTAAAAAATGTAATTGCTTGAGACATCCAACCAGCTAGTTAAGAGAGTGAGTAGCTCTGCCATACAGACCAGGAAGATCTAACCCACTGCACCTTTGCCATCTCCCTTCCTAATAAAGCTGTAGAACTAGACATATCCTGCTGGGATTATAGCTTTTCTTCAAAGAAACAAAAGTTCTGTGACTGGCAATTAGATCTAGTGGCATTTTTCTTATTTGAGTTATTCATTTTTTATTCTTAGTTACTGTACAATCCTCCATACATTTTTAATTATTTAGTCTACAATCATTATTTAAGAGTCAATCTCAGTATTAATTTATAAAGTTTCCTTCGGACAAAAATATGTTTGAAAGATCTTCTCATTTGTCTCCTTTTGGTTTATCCTTTAGATCCTTTGACATTATCTATTTAAAAAAAATTGAATTTCCATAATAATTTAAGACAAAGAACTGGAGAAATATTTATGAGAAAAAAAAAGACTTTTCTCCGCCAATTTCATTATTGTTAAATTACGATTTTGCAGATAATTGTATCTGGCTGGTTCTGATGTCTCAAACCCATCAAATTCCTATTACCCACAGCTGGTGTTTGACATAAAGACTTGGCTGCAGCATAAACTTCTACTTTGGCTTGAGGTACCGCAGACTCACATCCAGTAAACATCGATCTTCAGAATTGTCCTAGAGAGAGATTTAACAAGCTACACAAATCGCATGTAAAGAATTACCAGTTCAAGCACTCTGGATTTGAGTCAGCACATGTTGATGCATGGCAGGAACGTGATGGCAGAATTCTGACAATTCAGTCCAGATTAACCCCCAGATGTGCTTCCATTCAGTTTGGAGTCCTGCAAAAATGGTCTCAATGGAGTATTAATGGAGTCCTACATCAGTTTAGATCATGATATAGGATGCCTTTATTTCAGGGTAAATGGATCCTTAGAACTGCACACTATCAGAATGTGTTAAATTCTTCCTTTTGGAGCAGCCAAAAAAATGTGTGGAGTGAGTGTTATCAATAGGAATACCGAAATTATTTTGATATTGTATAAATATTTAACCATGTTCCTTACTGCTGAAATTCCCGGGTTTTTGGGTGTGGGGGTGTTGGGGGGTGTTGGGGGGGGCGGGGTGGGGGGGGGGGGGGTTGAAATCCAGCAGAGGGACAGGAATCTGGAGCAGAACCCATTTCCACCAGGTTTTCACCTCTTTCAGCAGTGATGACAAGTCCTGATGGAAGGGGAGTGAGTCTCCTCTGCCTCTGTTGTGATGTCACCATTGGGACCGGGAATGGCGTAATGCCAGGATACCTGGGAACTCTGCCAGTTCTTCCCAGCATATAGCTAGCGGCCAGTGGAATGCACTGCCTGAAAGGGTGGTGGAAGCAAATTCAATACTAACTTTCAAAGGGGAATTGGATATATACTTGAAAAGGAAAAACTTGCAGGGCTATGGGGGAAAGAGTGGGGGAGTGGGACTGATTGGATAGCTCTTTCAAAGAGCCGGCACAGGCCTGATTGGCTGAATGGCCTCCTTCTATGCTGTGTGATTCTTGAAGTACACCTGCATGAGTCAGACATACTTGCCATACAATGACTACCAGTGAGCCCAATACTGATGTAACCAAATGGCAATCTATCATAGAGAGATCGATTGCGGTTAGGATATCGGCAAAACACCGATGGAACAAAACACCAAAGAGGCAGCAATCCGTTTAAATGTGTAGTTGTGCATACATGGGGCCTGACTGGCCCATGCGCCTCCCCACCCCACCTAGCAAAGCAGCAAGGTGGCGCTCTGGAATTTGCATTGGCTTTGATGTGCCAGTAACGGTGCAGGCTCTTTCCCCAGAGCCTCAATATATTTGACAGCTTTATTTTCCAATGCCTGTTCCAACCCATCTGCCTTCCCACGCTCCTGCCGCTGTCCTTTGAGTAAGCTCACAGTCACCTTCTGCGCCTCTGTTGGCATTCTTCGAAAAACCCATTGAGGCACCCATTGCTAAGTGTCAGCTGTGGCTCAGTTGGTAGCACACTCGCCTCTGAGTCATGAAGGTTGTGGGTTCAAGTCCCACTCCTAGGACTTGAGCACATAAAGCTAGGCTGACACTCCAGTGCAGTACTGAGGGAGTGCTGCACTGTCAGAGGTGCCATCTTTCAGATGAGACGCTAAACCGAGGCCCCGTCTGCTCTCTTAGGTGGACGTAAAAGATCCCATGGCACTATTTCGAAGAAGAGCAGGGGAGTTATCCCCGGTGTCCTAACCAATATTTATCTCTCAACCAACATAACAAAAACAAATTATCTGGTCATTATCACATTGCTGTTTGTGGGAGCTTGCTGTGTGCAAATTAGCTGCCGCGTTTCACACATTACAACAGTGATTCCACTTCAAAAGTACTTCATTGGCTGTAAAGCGCTTTGAGACGTCCGGTGGTCGTGAAAGGCGCTATGTAAATGCAAGTCTTTCTTTCTTACCTCCTTATGAGCAGGAACCCGACCTGCCCCATTCTCCTCTTCCATGATCTGCCTGCTAGGGAGCTAATCTTGCCAACCTCCTTGGCCACCGTCTCAGGCTGAACCAGAATGCTCACGACCTTTGATGTTCTATTTGACCCCAATCTGAGCTAGTGATCCCATATCTTGTCCGTCACAAAGATTGCCTACTTCCACCTCTGTAACATCTCCTGTCTCCACCCCTACTTCAGCCCATCTGCTGCCATGAAATCCTCATCCATGCCTCTGTCACCTCCACATTCGACTCTTCCAATGCTCTCCTGGCCAGCCTCCCATCCTCCACCCTGTGTAAACTTCACATCGTGCCTGTGCCGACTCTTTGAAAGAGCTATCCAATTAGTCCCACTCCATCGTTCTTTCCCCATAGCCCTGCAAAGTTTTCCTTTTCAAGTACTTATGCAATTCCCTTTTGAAAGTTACCATTGAATCTACTTCCAGCACACTTTCAGGCAATGCATTCATTAACGTACAACATTAAACACGCTGTTCCCTATCGGAAAACAATAAAACACACAGCACTTTGCTAACTCACCTAATAACACTAAATCTGGATTAGTGCTTGGTGAGGTCGAATGCCTCATAGAGCCTTCATCTGCTCATCTCACCACTGGTGACAGTACAGTATAAGAAGGAAGAACTAATAGGTGGATATTTCCTGCAGGTTTATAACTCTGCTGTCCCTATTTTGTCTCAGAAAAGCAAAGAATGATCAGCAGGTAAATATTACATACAATTGAACAAAACTATCACATTACAGTGACGGTTGCCCGGACCTCATTGCAGATGCTAGGCATAAATTCAGCCACAGTCTGTTCCAAACACCTTTAATTGGTTACTTTCAGAACAAAGCAAGCAGTCTGTTCCACCTTGACCCCCGCCAGAGCCAAGGGAGACCTTACCTACGGAGTACCTTCCTTATAATGTCGCTGCAAATTCCAAATATTGGTTTATCAAATATCTTGTTTCTTCATAGGGGTTCTGTGACTACGTTCCAACCAGGGACAAACGTGCATTCTGTTTGAAGTCAACAAATCAGAGTGTCCTACGCACAGCGTATGTCTCCTTTATATAAAAGTGCATCTATTGGATTTAAAATTCAGTACGGGGGGTGCACGTTTCATCGAAAACTTATATGGTCACCGGACCCCTATGGGAAAACCCATTATACTGCCTGTAGTACCAGTTACACCTGTAGGTGGTGCAGTGATAGGATTTTTCAATGTCCAGTGTGTCGCACCTTGTCTGTCACACACTCACCTAGACTGGTGTCCTATACAGAAGAATTGATTGTGCCGGAAGGTTTCGAGGTCATAATTCCGTCTCTAGTCAATGAAGCTAAGCTCAAAAAGCAAAATAATTTTGGCGAAGCGCTCTTCACCTCCATACACTGGCCACTTGCACCTGAAAGCTCTCTCTTGCCCATTAGAAGAACAGGCAGTCTCCTGTACCCTGACTTAAGTGTGTGTAGTCAAACCATCTGAGCTCCAGCACTCTTAAATATCATTCTAAAAGCAAAATCGCTTCTTGCTAACATTTTCCTGCCTGTAACTCAAAGTTCTCTGCAGCTGTTTCATGCTCTAGAGCTAGTGTAACCACATTGCATACTGGTATGCTCACCCGCCTGAAGCCAACTCTTCCATTCATCTCCCACTGGAGGTAATTGTTGCCCCACAATCTGTTTGTGCTGACTGGCATGGCTCCACAGGCCATGGTCAGGCTTTCTCGCCTCACTCCTTCAATTCATTGTGGACTGGCTCTCATTGTCCTCTGACCCATTGTGTGTCGTTAACTGCCCACCCTATTTGATCTGTGGCCTGTTACCTGCCAATTGACTGCCTCACTCTTCCCTCCTCTACCATTCCCGGTGTCTCTCTTTGCCTCTCCCGCAGGTCCTTAATCCCACTGCAGGCTCTAATTGGCTGGTAATGCTTCTGCTCTCTTTGCCCTCTGCTCAGTTTTCAACCCATTGGCTGACCCACTCTGCACAATGGTTTCCCTCTCCAACTCTCCTGTGAGTCCTTCAGACCAACTCCTATATTTAATTATCTTTCCCCGATCTTGAATTCATTTTGCTGACTGAACCCTGGGTCTTAATTTAATGAATGCTGCTGATGAGCAGCAGCTCTTTCAGTTCGTTGACCCCCATATCGTTAGTTAGTTAATGTTTTTCAACTTTCTTCTCAATTTATTTAATTAATTTCCCCCTCCATTATTAACTTTCTTTAATTAATTAATTTGCTGCTGTTTCTTCCCAGTCTGTGTAAGGCTGCATTAATTCATGAATTTCCCCATCTTTTATTCAATAAATTTTTCTCAGAACCATTTTTTTATATTTGTCCTCCCCCCAATCTCTCCCGAATGAAAGTTCATGGAATTGGAGGCAACCTACTGACATGGATAGGGAATTGGTTAGGAGGTAGGAGACAGAGTGTAGGGATAATGGGTATAGAATCATAGAATGATACAGCACAGAAGGAGGCCATTCATTCATGCCTGTACCAGCTCGTTGAAAGAGCTATCCAATTAGACCCACTCCCTTGCACATTCCCCATCTGCAAATTTCCCCCCTTCAAGTATTTATCCAATTCCCTTTTGAAAGTTATTATTGAATCAAATTCCACCACCCTTTCAGGCAATGAATCCCAGATCACAACAACTCACTGCGTAAATGTTTTTCCTCATGTCACCTCTGGTTCATTTGCCAATTACCTTAAATCTGTGTTCTCTGGTTACTGACCCTTCTGCCACTAGAAACAGTTTCTTCTTATTTACTCTATCAAAACCCTTCAAGATTTTGAATACCTCTATCAAATCTCCCCTTAACCTTCCCTGCTCTAAGGAGAACAATCCCAGTTTCTCTAGTCTCTCCATGCAATTGAAGTCTTTCATCCCTCGTACTGTTCTAGTAAATCTCCTCCATACCCTCTCTAAGGCCTTGACATCCTATCTAAAGTCTGTTGCCCAGAATTGGTGTGGGGTCTAACTAGTGTTTTATAAAGGTTCAAATAACACTAAGTTAGGTGGCATAGTAAGCCATGTAGATGGGAGCAGAAAGTTGCGAAGGGGCATTGATAGATTAAGTGAGTAGGCAAAACTGTGGCAGATGGAGTTCAGTGTGGGAGAGTGGGAGAGTCTGTGGACCTAACAAAGATAGATCAGAGTATTTTCTAAATGGTGAGATGCTAGGAATTATGGAGGAGCAGAAAGATTTAGGGTCCATGTACAGAAGTCACTAACAGCTAGTGGACAGGTACAAAAATAATAGTAAAAAGGCTTAGCCTTTATCTCAAGGGGTCTGGAATATAAAGGGGTGGAAGTTATGCTACAGCTGTATAAATACTACAGATGAGATTAGAAATAGGATCTAATGTCATGGACTGGATGGGTCTGGGTCTGACTCTGACTTTACATCTCTGAAGCCTGGCTTCAAATCCAGCACAGGTGGATGGAATGAAAACCTCTTTTGCCTGCAAGATGTACAGGTCTAATTTGAAATAAGTTTGGATAATCTCAGCCCAGTTCCTCGTGAGCAGGGTTCCACAGCACAAAGTGTTACTTGTTGATCCTGTATCACAATCCCAAATGGGCCATTCCACAGCACTGGCATTACTCACTTTGATGAGCACAGAGTTCACACATAATGAAAAGGGTAAGATTTAATAGAGCATCCATCATCCGACTAAGAATTAGTCATAAATCCCATCTATGTATTCTGTTAGTATATGAGGCAAATATGGAAGCTGCAACCACTGAAAAATGTTAGCTTTGAAAGCAATCTATGACATTAAAGATTATACCAAAATGAATACGTTATGCTAATAGAATTGACTTTAATAGGTAATAACAAGTAAGTGGAATTGACAGTGTAAACAGGATATAAGCCCTTAGCATTGAGTGTAAAATTCTATGGAAATTTCATGAGTTGGTCATACAGATGGACTATATGTTGAAGTTGCTCAATAAGCCTTCCTGTTATGCTGTGCAGTTTTATTGCAATGAATGCTTGAAGTGTTCATAAGAAATTCCCTTGTCAGCTATATTAACAGAGGAGTTCACGTGTTTATTTTAAAACAGTAGCTCAAGAAATTTCACACAAATGTATTATACCGATAATATTGCACAGCTTAGTTTCAAGGACATAGACTTCTCCTCTGATTCATTTAGAGAGTTCTTCCTCAAAAATACCCAATTAAGTTCTGTTTCAGTTATGTTCCAAAGGGAACATTCTGTTTGCACAACGTTGCCTGCAATTTCCGTGGGGGTTCTCCCGATCTGATGCCGTGGGTTCGGCAGAAGGTCAGACAAACGGCGTAAATATCTAAAAATTGCCCGTTTACACCGTTTCTGCAGGGTTTCCGCCAAAGTTACGGTGAAAGTTTGGGAGAACCCTGTGGAAATTCTCCCCACATATATTTATGCTGCGAAACATTAAAATTGGAATGCTGAATAAATTGTGCAAAGAACGGAATGTCTGATACATTTCTGTTACCTACGATAATAAAAAAAATTCTCACACAATTCTGTATGACTCGCTGAAATTGCAGAAACACAGTTTGCATCTAAAAATGACTGAGTTTTTCAGAATCAACTGTAACCTCCAGTAATATGGATACAATATTACCCTCAGTAGTGATTCTAGAAAAAATAAATCTAATTCATTTATAACCTTAATGCAGTTTCATAACAGTTAATGAGACAAAGTAGAAAGCTCCTGGTATATTACTGTTATATTATTTCCTAGATGATTTGTGATGCATTCCCTTATGTAGGATCCTCAGAGTCCATCGAAACAATGCAGGTCCTATTTCACCAACAAGTATGGTACTTAACTAGCTGAACACTCAACAGGGATAATATACTGAATGCACTAAAATACATTACTACGTCGGGAACGGTAGCATAGTGGTTATGTTACTGAACTAGTAATCCAGAGACCTTGAACTAATGATCCTGAAACGTGAGTTCAAATCCCACCACGGCAGCTGGGGAATTTAAATTCAGTTTATTGAATAAAAAGCTAGTATCAGCAATGATGACCATGAAACTATTGGATTGTCGTAAAAACCCATCTGGTTTACTAATGCCCTTTAGGGAAGGAAACCTGCCGTCCTTACCTGGTCTGGCCTATATGTGACTCCAGGCCCACAGCAAATGTGGTTGACTCTTAACTGCCCTCTGAAATGGCCTAGCACGCAGTTGTAAAAAACTGTCATGAAAAACAATAAGAATAAAACTGGATGGACCACCCGGCATTGACTGGCTATGGACACGACAATGGCACACCCAGCCCAGTCGACCCTGCAAAGTCCTCCTCACCAACATCGGGGGACTTGTACCAAAATTGGGAGAGCTGTTCCACAGACTAGTCAAACAACAGCCTGACATAGTCATACTCACAGAATCACACCTTTCAGCCAATGTCCCAAACTCCTCCAACACCATCCCACCGGCAGGACAGACCCACCAGGGGTGGCGGCACAGTGGTATACAGTTGGGAAGGAGTGGCCCTGGGAGTCCTCAACATTGACTCTGGATCCCATGAAGTCTCATGGCTTCAGGTCAAGCATGGGCAAGGAAACCTCCTGCTGATTACCACCTACTGCCCTCCCTCAGCTGATGAATCAGTACTCCACCATGTTGAACACCACTTGGAAGAAGCACTGAGAGTAGCAAGGGCACAGAATGTACTCTGGGTGGGGGACCTAATTGTCCACTACTGACCGAGCTGGCCGAGTCCTGAAGGACATAACTGCCAGACTGGGCCTGCGACAGGTGGTGAGAGAACCAACACGAGGGAAAACCTACTTGTCCTCACCAATCTACCTGTCACAGATGCATCTGTCCATGACAGTATTGGTAGCAGTGACCACCGCACAGTCATTGTAGAGACGAAGTCCCGTCTCACACTGAGAACACACTCCATCGTGTTGTGTGGCACTACCACCATGCTAAATGGGATAGATTCAGAACAGATCTAACTGGGTATCCATGAGGCGCTGTGGGCCATCAGGAGCAGCAGAATTGTATTCCACTGTAACCTCATGGCTCGACATATCCCTCACTCTACCATTACCATCAAGCCAGGGGACCAACCCTGGTTCAATAAGGAGTGTATAAGAGCATGCCAGGAGCAGCACCAGGCGTACCTAAAAATGATGTGCCAACCTGGGGAAGCTGCAACACCGGACCACATGCATGCTAAAAAGCAGCATGCTGTAGACAGGGCTAAGCGATCCCACAATCAACAGATCAAAGCTCTGCAGTCCTGCCACATCCAGTCGTGAATGGTGGTGGACCATTTAACAACTAATGGGAGCAGGAGGCTCCATGAATAACCCCATCCTCAATGATGGTAGAGCCCAGCAAGTGAGTGCAAAAGACAAAGCTGAAGCATTTGCAACCATCTTCAGCCAGAAGTGCCGAGTGGATGATCCATATTGGCCTCCTCCTCAGGTTCCCACCATCACAGAAGCCAGTCTTCAGCCAATTCGATTCACTCCACGTGTTATCAAGAAACGGCTGAGCGCACTGGATACAGCAAAGGCTATGGGCCCCGACAACATCCCGGCTATTGTGCTGAAGACTTGTGCTCCAGAACTAGCCGCGCCTCTAGCCAAGCTGTTCCAGTACAGCTACAACGCTGGCATCTATCCGACAATGTAGAAAACTGCCCAGTTATGATCTGTCCACAAAAAGCAGGACAAATCCAATCTGGCAAATTACCGCCCCATCAGTCGTTCTCAATCATCAGCAAGGTGTCATCAACAGTACTATTAATCGGCACTTACTCACCAAAAACCTGCTCACTGATGCCCAGTTTGAGTTCCGCCAAGACCACTCAGCTCCCGACCTCATTACAGCGTTGGTCCAAACATGGACAAAGGAGCTGAATTCCAGAGGTGAGGTGAGAGTGACTGCCCTTGACATCAAGACAATATTTGACCGAGTGTGGTATCAAGGAGCCCTAGTAAAACTGAAGTCAATGGGAATCGGGGGGAAAACTCTCCACTGGCTAGAGTCATACCTGGCAAAAAGAAAGATGGTTGTAGTGGTTGAAGGTCAATCATCACAGCCCCAGGACATCACTGCAGGAGTTCCTCAGGGTAGTGTCGTAGGCCCAACCATCTTCAGCTGCTTCATCAATGAACTTCCTTCCAACATAAGATCAGAAATGGGGATGTTCACTGATGACTGCATAATGTTCAGCTCCTCAGATAATGCAGCAGTCCATGCCCACATGCAGTAAGACCTGGATGACATTCAGGCTTGGGCTGATAAGTGGCAGGTAACATTTGCACCACAGAAGTGCCAGGCAATGACTATCTCCAATAAGCAAGAGTCTAACCATCGCCCCTTGACATTCAACGGCATTACCATCACCGAATCCCCCACCATCAAGATCCTGGGGGTAACCATTGACCTGAAACTTAACTGGACCAGCCACATAAATACTGTGGCAACAAGAGCAGGTCAGAGGCTAGGTATTCTGCGGCGAGTGTCTCACCTCCTGACTCACCAAAGCCTTTCCACCATCTGCAAGGCACAAGTAAGGAGTGTGATAGAATATTCTCCACTTGCCTGGATGAGTGCAGCTCTAACAACACTCAAGAAGCTCGACATCATCCAGGACAAAGCAGCCCGCTTGATTGGCACCCCATCCACCACCTTAAACATTCACTCCCTCCACCACCGGCGTACCGTGGCTGCAGTGTGTACCATTTACAAGTTGCACTGCAGGAACTCGCCAAGGCTTCTTCGGCAGCACCTCCCAAACCCGCGACCTCTTCCACCTAGGAGGACAAGGGCAGCAGGCGCATGGGAACACTACCACCTCCAAGTTCCCTGCCAAGTCACACACCATCCTGACTTGGAAATATATCGCCGATCCTTCATCGTCGCTGGGTCAAAATCCTGGAACTCCCTACCTAACAGCACTGTGGGAGTACCTTCACCACACGGACTGCAGCAGTTCAAGAAGGCGGCTCACCACCACCTTCTCAAGGGCAATTAGGGATGGGCAATAAATGCTGGCCTTGCCAGCGACGCCCACATCCCATGAATGAATAAAGAAAACCATATCCATACCCTTCCAAACTGATTTCCTTTGACTGACATTACAAGAGAATTTTTTGACTTTAATTTTGTGCTTTTCGAGATGAACTATGTTAATGCTGGGGAACAGAACAAGTATGCACATATTGTATTCAATGGCATTGCCAAGCTGGCTATACCACGTGATATGCAGTGCATCCACAATGTGCCTCAGTAGAGCACACACGTGACATTTCTTACAATCTTTGTAGTACTGCTTATAATCCTTGCAGCATGCACAAGTGACAGATCCTTACAGTTGAGAAGAGACTTTCATCCCTTCAGTCTGAACTCCATATGAACCTGGGCATCCTTGAGGGGAAATGGCAGCAATGTAACTGCACCATCAGTCCACTGAATTGATTTTTCTAATCTAAAGCTTCCCTACCTGTTTTTCAATATTCTAGTCCAATTTTGCTAATTTGGAATCTAATCGGCTTCATTACAAGCTGAGTGCAGCAATCCTCCTGAACCTTCTTTTCAAGAAAACAAAAGCATGAGATACAAATAATTGTTGTAGGTCCAGAGTTAATACCTGCCTCTAGCATCAACAAAAAGGAATGCGCTCCCATGATAGTAACACATTTCAGTGCATTTATCCTATCCAATAATGAATAATTACTTTTTTTTGGGGTCCATTAGGATAAAGGAGCAGCTATGATCTCTTCAACATTCTACATTACAACGTGGTGGCATTCATTTATGTCCCTTAGGCCCAATGCAATTCTCCATCGAACCATTGAAATATAACTTTATTGGTGATTGAGGGTGTGTCACATTTCTACAATATGAAAACAATAGGGAAAGTTGAAAGGTTAGCATAAGACAGTTTAAGTCTTGAAAGTGTTGGAGGTTGAATGAAATGTATGTCAGAAATGCAGAATTTGAACTGAGGGCCACTATTTTTTTCTCCTTGTCCTACTCCCCACAGATTTGCAATTTCCAACATTAATCAATAGCTGCAAATGCATCAGCAATAAAAAGCGCACTTAGTCGATCTTAGCTGTAAATGTGGTTTAAATCCACCGTGGAAGAACATCGGGACACAATAAATTTGTTGTATTTCAGGAACAGCTCATAGATTCACTGAGTGGTGCATATGCAGCAGTAATTAATATTTTAATCAATCCACTATACCGATAGCTTGTTCTTATGGCAACTGAAAACGCATGCGTTTAATACAAATTGACACATAAATCAACTGAGATCTATCCACCTGCTTGGGCCACACATTTTTCACTCTACTAAAATCTTTCTGTAGCTGCAGAAAGGAGATTGTGGGTTGCAATAAATTTATACAACTCTGCAAAAAATGTTTTTGTAGCATCTAGTTAATATATGCAAAGAAAATCACAGAGGTAATAGATTCACAGGATCCACGTGACAAGGCTACATCTTTAAATATGAGATATATGTATTTGCAATTTGAAATACGTAAAATACATGAAAGATACTACTCCTTAATCTAACTCACTTCTTCTTGGATGCTCTCACCCTTCCAAGATTCAACTCTACCATCTTCCCATTAAATGTGTTAACAGCCACTTAAACAGGCAGACAGGGCCGTGGTTTAACATCTCCTCTGAAGGATGGCACCTTTGAGAATGCATCACTCCTTCAGTACTGCACTGGAGTGTGTTGTGCACTCAATCGGTGGCATGTTACTCAAGCCCACGGCCTTGTGATTCAGAGGCAAGAATGCAACCACCTGAGCCAAGCTGACATTAGCATGTTTTCAAACTCGGTACTGTCATGTATTATGGGCCTTGGCCCTTCAACTGGGTTTTCCTAACTTTGAAAAAAACATTCAAAAAGGACGCTCTTAACGAAATGTCGTTTCGCATATAATCAGGCCTCCTAAAATTGTGGAGCACTTCAAGGCCGGTTTCTATGGCAAACCCAATCAAATTTTGTGGCACAAAATGTAGGTTCTGTGGCAGATCTGTCCAGGGTTGAGGACATCTCAATGCAATAAATATTTTAATATACTCTCAAAATATGATAAATATTTTGGATAAGGTATAAAAGAGTGTTTTTGTTTAGTAAAATTGGACAATTTAATCTGTTTAAAAGCACTTTACTGTGTTTGATCGCATAACGAGGGGTCTCAGCTGACTCTAATCAGGTGAGGTTACGGGGCATTAAGTGACAATTAGTTGTTAAGGGGCAGCTTTTTTGTTTTAAAGTGTTGACATTTACTATATATCCCCTAGTATGGTGAGTAGAGCCAAAATACTAATAATATTCAAATTGTGTGCTACTATTTCAATTTAGCGTTTTAAATTACAAAATTGTATCTAATGAGTATGCTTAAAGTACTAGTCAGCCCTTATTGTTGACAGCTACTGTAACCAGCTGGCATTACACTTAACAACATGTATTGGGCTTACTGACACATTGCATAAAATAGGAAATACACTGTTGTAATTTGTTTTTAAATTACAGTTTATAAAAACTTAATGCAAAGGTTCAACATACAGGGAGATACAATTTGTGAATACCTGTACATTAAACATTTAACACAAAGGTTGAGTTAAGTGCCAAGGCTTCAGAAGTCTGGAACTCTCTCCCGCAAAAGGTTGTGGATGCTACGACAAGTGGGGCTTTCCAAGACTGAGATAGATAGATTCCTGTTACCTAAGGGTATCAAGGGATATGGAGCAAAGGCAGGACAGTGGAGTTGAGGTGCAGATCATAGAATCGTACAGTACAGAAGGAGGCCATTCGGCCCATCAGCCACGATCGAATTGAATGGAGGTGTAGGCTCGAGGGGCTGAATGCCCTACTCCTGTTCCTTATAGAAACATAGAAACATAGAAAAATAGGAGCAGGAGTAGGCCATTTTGCCCTTCGAGCCTGCTCCACCATTCAATATGATCATGGCTGATCCTCTATCTCAATACCATATTCCTGCTCTCTCCCCATACCCCTTGATACCTTTTGTGTCTACAAATCTATCTATCTCCTTCTTAAATATATTCAGTGACTTGGCCTCCACAGCCTTCTGTGGTAGAGAATTCCACAGGTTCACCACCCTCTGAGTGAAGAAATTTCTCCTCATCTCAGTCCTAAATGTCCTACCCCGCATCCTGAGACTGTGACCCCTCGTTCTAGACCCCCCAGCCAGGGGAGACATCCTCCCTGCATCCAGTCTGTCTAGCCCTGTCAGAATTGTATACGTTTCAATGAGATCCCCTCTCATTCTTCTAAACTCTAGTGAATACAGGCCTAGTCGACCCAATCTCTCCTCATACGACAGTCCTGCCATCCCAGGAATCAGTCTGGTGAACCTTCGCTGCACTCCCTCTATGGCAAGTATATCCTTTCTTAGGTAAGGAGACCAAAACTGCACACAGTACTCCAGGTGTGGTCTCACCAAGGCCCTGTACAACTGTAGTAAGACATCCTTGCTCCTGTACTCAAATCCTCTTGCAATGAAGGCCAACATACCATTTGCCTTCCTAACTGCTTGCTGCACCTGCATGTTTGCTTTCAGTGACTGGTGTACAAGGACACCCAGGTGCCTTTGTACATCAGCATTTCCCAATCTATCACCATTTAAATAATACTCTACCTTTCTGTTTTTCCTACCGAAGTGGATAACTTCACATTTATCAACGTTATACCGCATCTGTCATTTATTTGCCCACTCACTCAACTTGTCGAAATCGCCTTGAAGCCTCTTTGCATCCTCCTCACAACTCACAATCCCATGTTCCTGTGGACCTAGAGTTCTGGCAGAGCCATCTGATTAAGATGTCGAGACATGCCAAACAGATGAAGTGCACAAAGTGTGAAACAGTTCAACATGTGAAATGCGTGGGGATTAATGAACTGCAAATCAATGAGGATTAGAAACTAGATGTCATTTAAGATAGATTTGGAACACCAGAGATTTATTCTACTACAATTGCAATAGGGAAAACTGTTTCGATGGGGTAAACTGGTTGGGTAAAAATTCTGTGGTAGATTTAGCACTCGGGGTGCTGCAAACAATCCAATGTACTAAATCCAAAATCCTTTACCAACCATGTGAAGGCATATCAAGACTTGTCTCTCAAACAATAGAGAACCTCTTCCACAAATGTCAAAAAATCGTACTTTTAACAATAGTGAATTTTCTTAAAAATATCTCAACCGAATATTTAACTTAACCTTCAGGATGTAAGAGCCAAGATAAAATTTAGTGAAGGTCATAAACAGATTGAGATGAAGTACTTACATTCAGGATTATGGCACAAACTTACCATTGAAAATTGTGAAAAAATTTCAATGTAACTCTATTGCTGACTGAACAGCACTACAAAGCATGGGTAACCTATCGAATATCCAAAGTTTAAAACCTGAAGCCTTTGCATAAGGCATCAAAATCCAAATTGGATTCATACCTAAGATATATCACTTCTTTCTGTTACTGCTCTTTTGTTAATGCCTGACTTTATTATTTCTGTAATTACATTTTTGATAATAAAATTTTTTGATCATACCACTTTACTTTTACAACATATTTTAATTGGAACATTAGTTTGAAGCGGATATAAATCCCATTTTATTGTGCTTATAAATGTATTGTCTCATTTGAGTGTTGTGTATAAGCATTCTTAGTTTATTTTTATTCGTTCCTGGGATGTGAGCATCGCTGGCAGGGCCAGCATTTATTGCCCATCCCTCGTTGCCCTTGAGAAGGTGGTGGTGAGCTGCCTTCTTGAACCACTGCAGTCCGTGTAGTGATGGTACTCCCACAGTGCTGTTAGGGAGGGAGTTCCAAGATTTTGACCCAGCGACGATGAAGGATCGGCGATATACTTCCAAGTCAGGATGGTGTGACTTGGAGGGGAACTTGGAGGTGGTGGTGTTCCCATGCGCCTGCTGCCCTTGTCCTTCTAGGTGGAAGAGGTCGCGGGTTTGGGAGGTGCTGCCGAAGAAGCCTTGGCGAGTTGCTGCAGTGCAACTTGTAGCTGGTACACACTGCAGCCACGGTACGTCGGTGGTGGAGGGAGTGAATGTTTAAGGTGGTGGATGGGGTGCCAGTCAAGTGGGCTGCTTGTCCTGGATGGTGTCGAGCTTCTTGAGTGTTGTTGTAGCTGCACTCAACTAGGCAAGTGGAGAGTATTCCATCACAATCCTTACTTGTGCCTTGTAGATGGTGGAAAGGCTTTGGGGAGTCAGGAGATGAGACACTCGCCGCAGAATACCTAGCCTCTGACCTGCTCTTGTAGCCACAGTATTTATGTGGCTGGTTCAGTTAAGTTTCTGGTCAATGGTGACCCTCCCAGGATATTGATGGTGGGAGATTCAGCGATGGTAATGTTATTGAATGTCAAGGGGCAGTGGTTAGATGCTCGCTTGTTGGAAATAGTCATTGCCTGACACTTGTGTGGCGCAAATGTTACCTGCCACTTATCAGCCCAAGCCTGAATGTCGTCCAGGTCTTACTGCACGTGGGCGTGGACTGCCTTATTATCTGAGGAGTTGCGAATGGCACTGAACACTGTGCAGTCATCAGCGAACATCCCCACTTCTGACCTTATGATGGAGTGAAGGTCATTGGTGAAGCAGCTGAAGATGGTCAGGCCTAGGAGACTGCCCTGAGGAACTTCTGCAGCGATGTCCTGGGGCTGTGATGATTGACCTCCAACCACCACAACCATCTTCCTTTGTGCTAGGTATGACTCCAGCCAGTGGAGAGCTTTCCCCCCGATTCCCATTTACTTCAGTTTTACTGGGGCTCCTTGATGCCAGTCTCACCTCACCTCTGGAATTTAGCTCTTTTGTCCATGTTTGAACCAAGGCTGTAATGAGGTCTGGCACTGAGTGGTCCTGGCGGAACCCAAACTCGACATCAGTGAGCAGGTTATTGGTGATTAAGTGCGGCTTGATAGCACTGTCGACGACACATTCTAACTCTTTGTTGCTGATTGAGAGTAGACTGATAGGGCGGTAATTGGCTGGATTGGATTTGTCCTACTTTTTGTGGACAGGACATACTTGGGCAGTTTTCCACATTGTCGGATAGATGCCAGTGTTATAGCTGTACTGGAATATCTTGGCTAGAGGCGTGGCTAGTTCTGGAGCACAAGTCCTCAGCACGACAGCCAGGATATTTTCGGGGCCCATAGCCTTTGCTGTATCCAGTGCGCTGCGCCGTTTCTTGATATCATATGGAGTGAATCGAATTGGCTGAAGACTGGCTTCTGTGGTGGTAGGGACCTCAGGAGTAGGCCGATATGGATCATCCATTTGGCACTTCTGGCTGAAGATATATTGCAAATGCTTCAGCTTTGTCTTTTG
This sequence comes from Squalus acanthias, assembly GCA_030390025.1. Classification (NCBI taxonomy): domain Eukaryota; kingdom Metazoa; phylum Chordata; class Chondrichthyes; order Squaliformes; family Squalidae; genus Squalus; species Squalus acanthias. Next base: position 23,153,488 of record CM059425.1, read on the forward strand.
CACTCACGTGCTGGGCTCCACCATCATTGAGGATGGGGATATTCATGGAGCCTCCTACTCCCGTTAATTGTTTAATGGTCCACCACCATTGTTGACTGGATGTGGCAGGACTGCAGAGCTTTGATCTGATCCATTGATTGTGGGATCATTTAGCCCTGTCTATAGCATGCTGCTTCCACTTTTTAGCATGCATGTAGTCCTGTGTTGCAGCTTCCCCAGGTTGGCACCGCATTTTTAGGTACACCTAGTGCTGCTCCTGGCATGCTCTTCTACACTCTTTATTGAACCAGGGTTGGTCCCTGGCTTGATGGTAATGGTAGCATGAGGGATATACCGGGCCATGAGGTTACAGATTGTGGTGGAATACAATTCTGGTGCTGCTGATGGCCCACAGCGCCTCATGGATGCCCAGTTTTGAGCTGCTAAAACTGTTCTGAATCTATCCTTTTTAGCACGGTGGTAGTGCCACACAACATGATGAAGGGTGTCCTCAGTGTGAAGACGGGACTTCATCTCCACAATGACTGTGCAGTGGTCACTGCTACCAATGCTGTCATGGACAGATGCATCTGCGTCAGATAGATTGGTGAGGACGAGGTCAAGTAGATTTTTCCCTTGTGTTGGTTCACTCACCACCTGTCGCAGGCTCAGATTGGCAGCTATGTCCTTCAGGACTCGGCCAGCTCGGTCAGTAGCGGTGCCACCGAGCCACTCTTGGTTATGGACATTCAAGTCACCCACCCAGAGTACACACTGTGCCCTTGCTACTCTCAGAGCTTCTTCCAAGTGGTGTTCAACATGGAGGAGTACTGATTCATCAGCTGAGGGAGGGCGGTAGGTGGTAATCAGCAGGAGGTTTCCTTGCCCATGCTTGACCTGAAGCCATGAGACTTCATGGGATCCGGAGTCAATGTTGAGGACTCCCAGGGCCATTCCTTCCCAACTGTATACCACTGTGCCACCACCCCTGGTGGGTCTGTCCTGCCGGTGGGACAGGACATACCCAGGGATGGTGATGGAGGAGTTTGGGACATTGGCTGAAAGGTATGATTCTGTGAGTATGACTGTGTCAGGCTGTTGTTTGACTAGTCTGTGGGACAGCTCTCCCAGTTTTGGTACAAGTCCCCAGATGTTGGTGAGGAGGACTTTGCAGGGTCGACTGGGCTGGTTGTGCCATTGCCATGTCTGTAGCCGGTGCCGAGGTCGATGCCGGGTGGTCCGTCCGGTTTCATTCTTATTATTGTGTATCATAGCAGTTTGTTACAACTGAGTGGCTTGCTAGGCCATTTCAGAGGGCATTTAAGAGTCAACCACATTGCTGTGGGTCTGCAGTCACATATAGGCCAGACCAGGTAAGGACGGCAGTTTTCCTTCCCTAACGGACATAGTTCATACTTCTGTTTGAGTTCATGATTTATTTTCAACTTCAGGCACTGCACGCATGCACAGTTTTGGACAATTTTTTTTTAGTGATTTTGCAATCAGTATTGCATGCATTAATTAAAACTGTGACACTGCAAAATCCTACACAACTACCACAACACAGACCGTACACCTAGGGGTATACCAGCAAGACAGGACATCTGCTCAGTTTATGTTAATCCCTTGATTTGTTTTAAATGCCAAAATCTGTTTTCTGTCAATGTCAGGTCAAGTAAGTTCAGAATGATTCAAAAATAAATTGTGCAGCACCGATTTCATAACGAGACACTGATCGCCATTTCTCTATCGTACATTCTTATGTATGATATAGGATTAATCAGGTGTATCCATTTATGTCAGGACCAGTTTCTGTAAATGTCAGATTGTGATGCTGATTACTTATGCAAGCAAGGTACATGAACTGAATGGAAGATGTGTTGCCAAGCTTTGCATTCTTGTCCATATCTGCTTTTCTCTGGTCTGATGTGATAGCTGGTTTTAGGAAATGCTTTATTGTGCATATTCAAACCACAGTTTAGGAACAGGGGAGAAATTGGGCTGGGCAATATTAGCATCTGAACATGTTAATGTGTTTGTGTGAAATCCTTTTTGCCGTTAATCAATGCATTGTTAAAATGGCAGACTATGCTATGCTAATATCACAATTTCACCTCAATAGATCTTTTTTTTTGCAAAGGAGCTTATGTGGTCTGATTAGAAGCATCAGGTTTCAACATCTAAATGGAATACTTTGAAATAGTCATGTAGCAATAGGCCAAGAAGTATGAATATCAATTGAAAATGAAAGAACCTCCTTCCTTTAGCATGTAGTACAAATGCAGACATGTTTCATGTGGTTGGTGTGCTATTCTCATTCTGTAATAGGAAATATTGGTCCCGATATTTACAGGGAGGGAGCGGGGGCGACTGTCAGTAGCCGGGAAACCCAGAGCTACGGGAAACACGGAGATCCTGCCTTATTTGAATTATTTTCCTTCATTTGCTGCCTGACAACCGACCAGTTTGAAGGCTGGCGGGCTGCCAGGTGGCAAAGTCTGTGGTGCTAGGCAGCGATTGGGGCTGCTGGGGATGGTCCCCGGCAATCGAGAAGATTGTGGGGTGGGGGTGGGGGGGGGGGGGGGCGCCGGGAGAGAAATCATAGGGGAAGAGAGAGCGCGGGGTGCGGGGCATTGGCGCATCAGCTGATCACAGGGGGTCATCGGCTGATCATGTCAGCTTAGCTTGAGGGGCCAGAGGGGGGCAGCACTTCTGCTCTTCCTGGCCCACAAGCAGTGCTGGGGAAGAACTTACCTGCTGCAGCTGGCAGCTCCTGCCTCCCTTTAGCTGCCGGGTTTCCCGTGCCCTGGGAAATCCGGCCGCACCCATTAAATCCAAATTGATGATAAAATCTGAGGCACGCTGCCTCATTTAAATATTATAATTACTGACCTGCCTCTTTGTCTGACCCCCAAAACGGCTCTGGTTAAACCGGAAATAGGCGTGTTGGCGGCGGGTTGGGGATGGGTTTCCCATTTTTAAGAATTTAAACATTCCCCTGCCCCTCTCTCGCCCATCTTGGGGAGAGGGTTAAAATTCCCCCCATTGTTTCTATAGATAAGTAAACGGATGCCATGATTCTTTTTCAGGAACTAAAAGTTCTCCAGTTTTCAGGGTTAAACAGGAAGTCAATTCGAATTGTTCTATAATTCTAATCATATTTGTCCCAATTATGATATCAATACAGTGGACATGATGCGGAGATGCCGGTGTTGGACTGGGAATACAGTGGAACTTCACGTTTCAAGGTGATGTTGTAGATGAAGTGTCTACTCCCAGGATGCTCCTATCCAGAAGTTCTAAGAGGTTGCACATAATAATAATTGCACCTTATTACATTGAAATGTCTCAGAGCACTTCACAAAGTAAATTAATTTTGAAGTCTAGTAACAATAATGTAGGAAAACTGAGTTAACACAAGCAACATCCTCAAACAAAAAAGAGATGAATGCCTATCTAATCTGGGAAAAATGTTGCCCAGGGCACCAGGAGAACTCCCTGATCTTCCTCAAATAGTTCCATTAGATCTTTAGCATCTACATGGATTGGCAGATGGGACCTTATTTAAACAGCTTGCCCAAAGAAGAGTATCTCGGATGATGCAGGGCTTTCCCTGTAATGCCTGTCTAGATTATGATCTTGAAGCTCAACCTCCTACCCATTTGATCCAGAGCTGAAAGTGCTACAAACGAGCCAAGCTGACATTGATAACAAAGTAGAAGTGAGAAACAGCAGCAAGTACCATCAGATATCTCCTTCTTTTGAATTATGAAGCAATTCAAAAAAATACATTTCCTGCTTAACAGTGTGCATTTATATAATCTACTGCTGTAATTCTTCACAACGATAGCTGCATGTTAAATACATGGTGTTAGCTCTGGAGCACCTTAGGCTAATTGACTGGCTCAGATTCTTTGTCGATTGAAAGCTATTGGAGGCAGGCACTCTGCAATGAACGGAAATATTTTCTGCACCACTGAGCATTATTGTGAAGATGATGAAAAGAAAGAACTTTTCAGGAAAGCAAACGACTTTTGACACTTAATAAGATTGTTTGATTGCCTGCGCCCGCTCTCTTATCTTTTGCTTTTTTTTTCACATTTATCAACTTGCTCGAAATGGCTGTTGCCATCCACATAAGCACCTATCATTTTCTCACCAGGCTGTAATCGCTGGAGTGTAAGACAGCTTGCTGGATGTGCAGATTATTGATAAAGTAGTTTACCTCATCATTGGATGTTATCATACTTGCTGAGAAGTTGCACAACACCAGGTTATAGTCCTGATGCGGAGATGCCGGTGTTGGACTGGGGTGGACAAAATTGAGAGGTCGCACAACACCAGGTTATAGTCCAACAGTTTTATTTTAACTCACAAGCTTTCGGAGTTACAACTCCTTCGTCAGGTGAAGTCTTCACCTGACGAAGGAGTTGTAACTCCGAAAGCTTGTGAGTTAAAATAAAACTGTTGGACTATAACCTGGTGTTGTGCGACCTCTCAAGGTTATAGTCCAACAGTTTTATTTAAAATTACGAGCTTTTGGAGCTGCTGCCCCTTCGTCAGGTAGAGGCACTGTACCTCTACCTGACGAAGGGGCAGCAGCTCCGAAAGTTCGTAATTTTAAATAAAACTGTTGGACTATAACCTGGTGTTGTGCGACTTCTCATTTTTGTCCACCCCAGTCCAACACCGGCATCTCCACATCATCATACTTGCTGGTATTGCATCCAGCAACCTAACCATGTGGCTGAATTAAGTTGTGAAAAATACTTTGTTAATTGTAGGCCAATTCACGGCTCAGGAGGAATTCAGGACCATGGACAGCTTTCCTATTGTATGCATGTAATTGCTGCTACGGCATCTGATTTATTACATGGCATACCACAAATGAATTTACTAGTCCAGATGCCCTCTTCTTTCAGGGTCTGCTGATTTGTATGCTCGTTGACCAGAATCCTCTTCCTGTTGGCCAAAAAAATAATGTTGAGACTTGGCCTAGTTACATCTATAATAATTTTTATTTCTTCCAAATGGTTTCACAGCACATCTCCTGAGAGGAGCTTGTCACCCATGATCATAAAGTAAGCCTCCTAATTATTTTGCCCTCATGGGGATAACATGACCCAGTCTATCAATTAACCAGTTACAGTAAGTTGCACATTGATGTTTACAGAACCACGTGCTATTCTCTTAATCATTTTAATCAATAAAATATTGCTATGCAGATCAGACTTATGCAGGACATGGTATTTATTTTTACTTATATCATATATACAGAAAAGGAGATGTTGGGAATATACTACAAATTACAAGGGCATATTCTATATTCACTAATGGTTCAATGGTGTCCAGCAATGGATTAACTTTACCTTTTAGAATTCCTTCTTCAGACCTGAAAATGATTTTAATACACTGTGAAGGTCTTTTTCTCCCTTCAATGTTCAACAGTTTCTTAATAAACCTTTTGAGTCAGCAAAATCTCCCATGTCTTCGTTCAGACTGAAACCTGGTTAGTGATCTTCTCTCAGGGAAAGATGTCTCTCTAGCAGCAAAATCTTAGTTTAGACTTATACGTTTCTCTTTTATTTAGTTTTTAAATGGGGTTTGACATCCAGCTTTGATAAGACTGTGGATCATACGCAATAGACAAATATGATCTGGTGATGAGTTGACATGTGGCCAAACTGATCCCAGCAGATCATAGGCTATGTTAAGTCATTTCATATGTCACAACAGTTGCAAATAATAGTTCTGTCTGGAAATCTATATATAGGGAATCTATGATGTAATTTAAACAAACACAGAATACATAAAATTAGCATTTAAATCCTGAACTCAGTTAAACCCGGCATTATCCAGTATTTTCACAGTATTGTCAGGTCAGCCATTTTGTGACATAGAAGCACAGTGAAGAATCCATTTTGGCTGAGTTTTTAAAAATACACACATTCGTGACAGGACAACATTTTTTCATTTGCCACACCAGTTTTTACTCAATCAAGTGGAATTTTGTTCCCCAGTTATTCCCACATTCAAAGTGGATAAAGGAAGCAGGGAAGCAGAAGGAATAAAACGTAAATAATTGATTTGAAGACAGAAATGGAGAGAAACTGACTTACTTCATCATGAGAAGTTGCACAACACCAGGTTATAGTCCAACAGTTTTATTTGAAATCACAAGCTTTCGGAGCTTACGTGGCCCCTTCCTCAGGTGAAGTAAAGAAATACAGACTTGACAAAGCATATATAGATAGAGAACAATGCATGTGTAACTTACAATGGCAGACGACTACATTTAAATCATCCTGACTGTTTATCTGCCGAGGTGTGACAAAAGGCAATCAGGTCAGCCAGGAAGGTACCACATCAAAGACATAGCAAGATACAACTGAGACAATGAGGTGGAGTCACAGGGGGTCCAATGTGTCAAAAGTCGCAGTCGGTATGGGAAACGATAAACTTTAAAATTTTTACTTTTTTACTGATGCAGTGCTGATCATCATTTCTATGCCATATTCCAGAGTAGGAAGACATTATTTGTGACAGTGTGGAAGTGCTGCACATGGACGCTATAGTCTCCTGCCCTTCCCCTACACCTTATGATATGGCACTTATTTTATCCAACTCAGTAATTGTGCTGACTTAGAATGCTTCTCAAGGGTGCACAATGCAGAATGTAGGGGAAGGCTACCTTATTACAATAGTGATTTTATTTTTAATGACACCTGCAATGAGGCCCAAGATAGGGCCAAATGTCTTCAAAAGCAATCTCAGTGATCAGTGTCCCTTTAAAAAACTGTTGATGAATGGATTCTGGAAAACTCCACTTTTAAACAGTGGTGCACATTCAAAATGGTGGATGTGAGCCCAGAAGTCCCAGAATTTGGGGCAGTTCACATCATCCAGTAGTAACTCTGTCATTTGCACGCGGCTACCATTGGGAGGGTGGGTGCTTTGGTGTGTCATGAAACAGAATGGAATTTATGCCAGGGTGCCTCTCCAGGAACACCCCAGTGTAAATCGGTCCTGTTAGAAATTCCTTGCCTCACAAAGGTGCAACTCCCGAATTACGTCCTCCTCCGATGCAGAAATTTTGGGGTCAGATCTGTTTTTTTTATTTTGAACACAGCTATCGCCTTGATTTGTTGCTAGCATTGGTATTCAAATCCTTCGTTCTATTTCGAAGATGAAAAGAACTGGAATGTACTGAGATTTTAACCATTGGATGACTAACATTTCTGTATCCCATCAGGAAATAACAAATGGATTGAGTGTTCATTGACATTTGGGGGAAATGAAACAGTCACTTTCTAAACATTGTCCCTCTTGTGTTCTGTGGTGTTCAGCAATTATGCTGAATACATTCATAGAAAAATGTGATGATTTATGCTTTCTTCTTAGGAATTAGAAAAGTTCTTCCGTCATCAGAGAAAATCCATTATCTTGGTAATTATGAAAATGACTCCATAGCCCAAACAAGAAAATAAAATAAATTTAAACGTGTTCTTTCTACATCTCTTTGATGTGCTTTAGAGTACAATTTGAAAGTGCGTTTTTGATATATTGTACAATGCAAACAAAAGCAAAAAGAACAAATATATGTCTGATATGATTTTTCCCATTTTGGAATATTTAATTGGTTTCTATGTCTTTCAAAGAAGCAATTTAAGCTTTCTATTTCAAAAGCTATTCTTAATAATATACAAGAACTAAAAGATAAAAGCTTTTTATCAAAAAGCAGAAATGAATCATATTTATAATTGGTCAAAAACACTGACTAAAACATTTTGGGAACAATAGCTTTGTAAGTAAAATGTAATTAATAGTCAAATAGGCAATTGCCAACCAAAAAACAGACCAACTTTTCAAAGGAAAGAATATGACAAGCATTGTCCCTCAGTTTTATTTAGGTTCAATAAAAGAAGAAAAATAGAGAAAAGGAAATTCTAGTTGATTCAGAATGACAAACTTGGAGCACAGTTAATCTCATATCTGCCTCATTTTTCTTGCTACCAATATGACAAGATCCAAGACAAGTAGAGAATACTAATACAATTCCTAACACTGAGCCATTTTACATCTGCAAGGTGAGAATTTCCTCCAGGTTTTCCATTGTAACTTTGGCAGAAGATCGGTGGAAACCCTGCAGACACGCCACACACCATTGCTTTTAGCCGTTTATGCTGCTTCTTTCGGAGAAGGGACTGCATTTCCTTCCCCATGACCAGAGAGAAGCAGTGCGAGCGTGCATGTGGCTTTGCCAGGATAGCGGGCTTCCCCATGGTGCAGGGCACCATTGACTGCACCCATGTCTCTTTGCGGGCACCTCATAACATCTTGTGGTATTCCGTAACCGCAAAGGCTACCACTCACTTAATGTGCAGTTGGTGTGCGACCACACATGGCGAATCCTGACCGTCAATGCCTGCTATCCTTGCAGTAGCCACAATGCCTTCATCCTGTACCAGACCGGTGTGCCAGATCTGTTCCAGCCACCACATCAAGCTTGCGGCTGGCTGCTGGGAGACAAGGTCTATCCGCTCTCCACCTGGCTCATGACTCCCCTCCGCAACCCCAACACTCCTGGCCAGCACTCATATATTGAGAGCCATGCTGCCACCAGGAACATCATTGAGCAGACCATCGGAGTGCTGAAGCAATGGTTCCGCTGCCTTGACTGCTCGGGAGGAGCCCTCCAGTACTCGGCTGAGCAGGTGTCACTTTTTGTCGTCATTTGCTGCATGCTGCACAACTTGGCAATTATGAGGGCACAGCCATTGCCACCAGGCATAACTCCACCACCTCAGGAGGAGGAGGAGGAGGATGAAGATGATGATGAGGAGGAGGAGGAAGAAGAGGAGCAGGAGGAACAGGAGGATGAACAGCAACGACGGAGGAGGCAGCCACTCAATCGCCGTTCTGCTAGGTCGGTCTGTGACCACCTCATCAGACTTCGTTTCCACTCTCCGGTTGCTGAGCACGTCGCCATCATTCCATCACTTTGTGATTCCATATCACACTCCAAAACTGAAATGAGACACAGCACCAAATCTGCAACATTCCAGTAATAAATGTATCAAAAATCATTAACCACATATATACAGCAACAATATTGACTAATCACCCTTGTGCAAACCCTTGCCTCCTCTTTTTACAGTCCCCTTTCCTAATCTAGTGCTCCTATGTAGTGTCTCCCCAATGGCTGCAGCAGGGCTGGTGGAAGGCTGCTGAGTGTCAGTGCCAGAGACTACAGATGGCCTTGCAGGACGCCCTCGACCAGCTCTGGGCCTGGAAGGCCGGCTGTACACTGCACCACATCAGGCTGGGCGGTGGCAGTCTGGGCTGACTGGATGACAGGCAGCGACAAGTACAATGGCGGAGTGGCAGTGGTGGGATAGGGAATGCTGTCATCCTGAGAGAGGACAGCAGGTTCCTGCTCCACTGACCCACTGCCACTCCCCCGGGGCAGCACCTCAGCATTCCTACCAATCTGCTAGAGCACAGATTGCTGGCCTGCTGCGTCACCGTGAGATCCCCAGTAGACGATGGCAGCAGTCAGACTTTCGTGGCGTCAAGCTGAGACTGCATGAGAGCAGTCTGAGACTCGATGGTAGCAACCATTGACTGCATTGCAGCATGAAGACATTGCATCGCTTCCGCCTGTGCGGCAATGGAAGCTGCCAGATCGCCCATCACACGTGGCATCAGGTCTGGGTCACCACGGTCTCTCTGGGAGTCGACCATCCTTTGCAAACTGGAAATGATGGGCTCCATGGTGTGCGTAGAGCCTTGTGCAATGTTGGAGGCGGATTCCTCCACGATCCTTACCATTGCCGAGAGGCTGTCGTGCACCCTTGCCATTGCACCTATCATCTCGGTGTACATGGCCATCACCCTTCTTGTGAACGCCTCCCCATCGAGGTCATCATCTGAGTCCTGTGCAGCAGAACTCACCATCCGGGGAGCTGGCCCCTGAGCTACCCTTTCCCCCTGACCTTGCTGCAGCCCACTCGTCCCCGATGCATCACCCAGTGCCGACCCCTCTACTAAACCTGCCTCTAAAGATCGCGTAGTGCCAGTATCTGAGGTGGTGCCTGCGGGTGAGAGATGCAGTGACGCGGTGCTTTGCTCCTCCTCCTCCTTCCTCACTCTCTCTGGGAGGCTCAGGGACAGGCTGGTCATCTGGTAGCTGATTATCTGAAAGCATAAAGGCACAACACTCATGTTAAGATGAGGGCAGGGGGGCAGGAATGGAGCAAGGAATGCAGGCATTCTCAGGAGGTGGAAAGTGAGAAAGGTTTGTGGTGTGAGGGGGAAGTGGGATGAGAGAAGGAGAGGGGCTGAAGATACCGTTTTTGCCCCCAACGGGGTCGACGTTGTCGACAGCCACGGCGCCCATCACCTGCAGCCCAATGAGTCGCAGCACTCACTCCTCAAGGTCTGAGAGCTGCTGGAGCTGCGCACCACCCCACCTGTTCTCTGCTGCTCCCTCCTATTGTCGGCCATCTTGGCCTGCAAGAGAAACAAATGTGTTTCAGTCAGAGTCCAGCTATGTGTTTGGCCTGCCGTCATTGAATAGCTGTGATTGTAGGCAAGGCGTGAGATGTGGCTGTGAGTTTGAGTAGGTGAAGATGTTTGGTGGGTGAGTGGTGGCGGGGTGGTTGTTTGCGCAGTGTGCACAGACTGAGGTTCAGATGTTGGTATGTAGGAGCTGTTGAAGCATGGACTCACCTTGACCACCCGACTGAGGTTGTTGAATTTCTTGCGGCACTGTGTCAGGCTGCGTTCCACCACACTCAAAGCCAGCAATGCTGAAAATGAGCATCTGCACAATGATGCAACCTCCCTTTAAGAGCTGGAAGGAACCAGTGTGAAGGATCATTGCTGAATGCATTGCACCTGAAATTCATTAGCGCTCTGCTGGTAGCGCCCCTGTAGCACCCCACTTCCTTCCTGGGGCGCTTACACCCAACTTACACCCAATTTAGCGCCTGGCGCTAAAGTTTCAAAATTTCAAAAGTTAGCGCCCCAGATGGGGCGATACCCAATTTCACCCCCGCTAACTTCACTGGCAATGACTATGTGTGATGAAAGAGGTTTGCAGTATTAATTGAATAAATAAAGCTGATTAATTTTTAAAATGCTACTATTATAATTCCTACAGTGACGATACTTCAAAGTACTTCATTGGCTGTAAAGCGCTTTGAGATGACGGAAGGCGCTGTATAGATGCAAGTTCTTTCTTTCTTTACTCCATACCTGTTTTTATTTTGCAAGTTGTGTTTTCTGTTTTATAATTAAAATAAATAAATAAAATTGAAAATATCAGCGGCAAATGCCACAGCCGTGAATAATGTCACAGTGAAGGGCAGCAAGAAGCAGAGAGGGCCAAGGAAGGGGAGTTACTCGCGTTACATCTACCGGGTGATGGAGCAGGGTCAGCCCGACACCAGCATCTCCTCCAAAGGCCTGAACCTCCTGAACTCCTTCGTGAGCGCTATCTGCGAGCGTGGTGCAGGCGAAGCTTCTCGCCTGACCATCAGCTCCAGGGAGATCCAGATCTCCGTGTGCCTGCTGCTGCCCCCAGGGGATCTGGCCCAGCTCGTCATGTGGGAAGGGACAAAGGCTGTGACCGAGTACACCAGCTCCCAGTAAAACTCCAGAATGTACTGAGAAAAATGAGGGTTTTTTACTGTCCAAAATGGCTGTATGATTTGCTCATACTCATAACAAGAGAAACAGAGAAAAAAAAACCACTTAAACGATTGTTCTACCAAAGTACAGAAGAATCCCAAACAATTCAGACACTTTGTGCTTGCGTGCGGGCACAGCTTGAAGCAGCTTCTCGCAGTTTCCGCTTCAGTCTTCTGTTGAATATTTTAGCATGCGGTGCAGATTTTAAAGTGGGCTGCTATACCATGCTGTTCGTTTGTTTTTTGCTCACTTTTTTAGTCTTTCATTTACATATGTGTCTTCAAGCTACCTTCCCTAGCTCCTGCTGACAATTCTTGGAAGAACTACAGTGGGAAAAATAACATTTTGAATAATTTACATATTTGTCTGGGGGGTGAGATGTGGGTTATACCACCTTTCCCTATATTTGTCTGGGGGGTGAGATGTGGGTTATACCATCTTTCCCTATATTTGTCTGGGGGGTGAGGTGTGGGTTATACCACCTTTCCCCATATTTGTCTGGGGGGTGAGGTGTGGGTGATACCACCTTTCCCTATATTTGTCTGGGGGGTGAGGTGTGGGTTATACCGCCTTTCCCTTATGGTTTATGTAGGTATTCCCGTTCCCAGGAGCATGTTTTTTTTTTCGTTCACGGGATGTGGGTGTCACTGGCAAGGCCAGCATTTATTGCCCATCCCTAATTGCCCTTGCTAGGCTTGCTAGGCCATTTCAGAGGGCAGTTAAAAGTGGGTCTGGAGTCATATATAGGCCAGACCAGATAAGGATGGCAGGTTTCCTTCCCTAAAGGACATTAGTGAAGCAGATGGGTTCTTACGACAATCCGATAGTTTCATGTTCACCATTACTGATACCAGCTTTTTATTCCAGATTTATTTAATTAACTGAATTTAAATTCCCCAGCTGCTGTGGTGGGATTTAGAACTACCATGTCACCGGATTATTAGTCCAGGCCTCTGGATTACTAGTCCAGTAATATTACCACTATGCTACCGTTCGCTTATGTCACAGCTTGAGGACACTCCTTGTAATTTATTTTATAATACATGTAATTTTTCTCTTTTCTTTTTCCCCTGTTGCTGAGCTTTTTTCATTTTGCTCTTGCTGAGGGAGTTAACATTTTTCACCGCTGACACCAATTCTCCGTCTCAACATGGTTTCAGAGTTGGGCAGTGTGGCTTCATACAGTGAAGAAGAAGATAGATTCTGATCATTTTTTGAAGGGGTTCACTTGCAAGATAAATTCATAATGGTCTTTTCATATTATCTGAAGAGAACATTTTACTGATGAATTGCATCTTTTTTATTGGGTTACGTTACTCATAAATTAGCATAATTTTGTCCCCAGTCAAGTAATTTGCTGCCACTTGCCAACTTTTTGGAAGCATGAACTCTAGCATTATTTACAAAGGAACCTTATACAGCCCTTTGTAAGCAACTGTAGGCTACATGGTTATCACATTTTGAAGCGAGCAGCAAAATGATCTGACTAGGACTAGATTATCCTGGGAGTCTCGATCGGAGATCGGGGGGGCAGGGGCCAAGGGATTGGGATCGGAATCGGGGGCCAGGGATCAGGAGCGTCAGCGAGCTAGCTTCCTTTAAACTCCTGCTCCTCCAGACTCCACATTCAGCTAAGTAAATTTGAAAAACTTACCTCCTAGGTCGCAGGCAGTCCCATGGTCCAGTTTTATTGAGTGTAGCCGGTGCTGGCTGCCTGAGGGCAAACCAATCTTGAAGTGAGGGCCTCAAACAGCTGTTAGACCCCTTATTTGGATATGTAAAAGGATGTAATGCCTGTTTCAGGCATGGGCCCTGGGCGCCTTTTTTTTCCTTCACCAATGTGGTGAGCGGTGCAATCACAGATAGACAGCTAGGCCTGAGAGCGATTCCATGGGTGGTCAGGAACAACGCCCCCATATAAGGATTAATGGAAATACGGTGTGAACTGCCTCCCCCCCCACCGTCATCTTAAGCCCCCACCCACTCTGTTTCTCTTGGGCGGGGGGAGGGGCCTTAAAATTCAGCCCGCTCTTTCATTGGTTCACTCTGAAGGGAAATCTATTTCAAACATCCCTGACAACAAGACAAACTTTAATACAAAAGTGAACATTTAACGACGGCTAAACCACTTTAAAATGCAAGTTGAGAACAAAGAATATGGAGGAACATTTTTAACAGACATTACTCACAGAGCAGTTGTAGCCAAGGAAAAATCTGGAGTTGCTATGCAACCAGTGGAACTGATTAGCACTGTCTTGAGATAAGGCCCTCATTAAACTGCAACAAGTGACACGCATGATGAAGTAACCCGACTAAACTATGAACCAATCATGAACAACAAGGAGAAAAGCCATGGCTTGAATGAGCCAATGATTGAGATAAACACGTAAATGCCACATGAAGAATCGGAACACAAAAAATATAAGAACTGACACAATACCAAGTATCCCGGTCTAACGAAGAGAAGACGTCTAAAGATTCCAACAGACTTCAAGTGATTGTCGGTTTGGCCAACTTGAAGACTCCAGGACAGGTTAAGTTGGATTTTTATTTAATCCGTGTGCTAGTGCTTAAATAAAAGATCTCTGGGAGATATCTGTGCGGTTTTATGTTAAAGTGGATTCAGGTCTATGAACCCTACATTAACACCTAATGTGGGAGAGGTGAAAGCCGTAAATAATTCCTACAACTCTGGTCTGAAAAACGTAGGATTTATTTTCACTTCAAATGTGACATACATTGAAGGCTTTAATAAAGGTTTTATGGTCCTTGCTTCAAAGGGCTTTATTCAAAATGTGCTCCCTCTCTTTTAGATACACTTTATGAATACATCATATCAAAAGTATATTGCAAACATGAAAGCTCCTTTCCCCATGTCTTGAAACTGGTTGTTCAAGGGGAAACATCACCAGCATGACTTTTCACTTCACATGAGCTATAGTTAGCCTTTATCTAACTCTGCACCAGTTCAAATAGCCGTGCACAGCTATATGAAATACCTAAACTGGTGAGGTCTCCCTTTGCAAAAGAAGCCTGAAAACATAGGGAAATGAGTTTTCATGTTTGAAGTGTACTTTGGATATGATATATTCATGGGGAGGTTCAATGCCAAGGCATGAAAGAACATTCTGAAAAGAGACACCCTTTTGAAATAAAGAAACAAACTTATGACCATAATTGTTGTGAAGTAGTAGTGATAATTAGTTGTGATAGCACGATGATGTCCTTGGCGGATTGTTTTTCCTCTTCTGACTATCCTGTAGTGTTACTATGCTGTATTGGTTTCCACAGATAATAATATTTTAATTAATCTTTGTGGAGGGATTTGTTTTATTGAGGGACATAAGTGAAGGGCCAAAACTACTGTGGAGGACTCACCAACGCTGAAGGAGTTAAATAATATCGGCCAGATTTTGCTAAAAGTGGGGCATCTCATGGGGTGCCCCATTAGTTAGACTTACAATTGGACGTTCAGGTTTTAAAATCTTTTGCCCACAAAGTTGCTGGAAGTGTGAGCTGATAACGGTCTGGCAAAGGCAACTGTGCTTCCAGTCATGGGTGGCCTGGTGGGGCTTCCTCTGGGAAGTGAGCATGACTGGGAGAATGAAGAGAGGCCACGTAGAGCAGGACAAGCTGCTAGAAGAGGGAGGAGGGGGAGAAGGGCACTCAGCAGGAGGCTATATCCACTGAGGTGCTTCAGGGAACAATTCTCTTACCTCAGCTTCAGCAAGGTCCAATGCTTGTAACGTCTTCAATTCATAAATGAGGTTGTGCGTGAAATCTGTCAACTGCTGCAGCCACAACTGCAGCCTCAAAGCAAGGCAAGGACAGCATTGGCCGTGGCTGTCAAGGTGACCCTGGCTCTTAATTTTTATGCGTCTGGCTCCTTTAAGGCTGCTGCTGGAGATATAAGCAAGGTTCCACAGTTTGCAGTGCGCTGTTGTATAAGGGAGGTCACTGAGGCTATACTATACCAAGAGGCAACTTTGCAATGGAGAAACATAATTAGTTCTGCATGAGTTCAGAATTGATATCGAGGCTGAGATAATCAATGGATGAGGAAAAACTAAGGATGGAGCTATCAAAGGAAAAAGTGATCTGCGAGAGATGAGGGGAGAGAGAGAAAGAATTAGAGAGATAGTTGGGCATTACCTACACACGTCAGAAGCGGAAACAGAAATATCCTGGGTATTTACTTACCAGTTACCACAAAGCTTTTTGCTCCTCAAACTGATCCCTGAATGTGTTTAGGGCTCAGTTTGTTATACCAGGGGCTGTGGTAACTGGAGGATGCATTTGCTGTAAAATTCTTGGAATCGCACACCAGCTGTACATTTAGCAAGTAAAACCTTAACCGTTAAGATTGATATATATGTTCAGACTAGGAGGTATAAATTAATGCGTGTTGTGCCTGTTTTTCAGGCATAAAACGAGTGCAAAGCATACCAGTCTGTGCAGGCATTGGTCTTGCAGCTGAATTAATGGGGCCCATTTTTTAGACGTCCCGGGCGGACACCTAAAACAGGCGTTAGGCCCCTTAAATATGTTAATTAGGGGCTCTGCACACTGTACAAAATTGGAATACAGTGTCATAGTCAGATTTGCAACCTAGTGGATAGCTATAGCGAAAACTCTAACTGGAGAGTGTCTCACAAAAGAAACCTAAAATCAAATGTTAATTCTTTTCCTATAATAACGCTCAATGCATATTTGGCATGTAATTAAGACCCCTATAGTCTCTGTCATGTCTTGCCTGCATAATGTTTCTTTAAGGATGTTTAAGACCCTTATCACAGTTGAAGCATGTGTAGCTGATACGGAAACTGCAGCTAAGGTAGTGCACAGTGAAGGATGCAAAGCAGAATGCTTGCAGTCTCTGTATTGCTTATTAACATTTCACTATAAAATATACATAAAATGAGACATCACACACTTTTGGGCTATTTTACTGTGCAATGCTATTGTATTTCCTTTTATAAATGCATACTTTCTTTTCCCCCCTTAGAATTCAAGTAAACCAAAAAGATTTACATAAAGTGAGGCACTCTGAGCCACAGCAACTCCTTCAATACATTGGAAGCATTCAGTGGCTATAAAAAGAAAATAAAGCACTAAGTTAGCACTGCCAAGCTAAATTAAATGGCTGGATCCCATGCATGACGACAGCACTACTCAACTTGGGTGAAGCCTTTTCGATTTCATTTCAAAAAGGATGACTGGAACAGCAAGCAAATTTCAATTTTCTGTTTATATTTTCCAAGCGGTTGCAAGTTCAGAATTTTGGCTTTGGTAATGATCTTTCTCAGATAATGGAATCACTGAGGGCGTCAAGCATTACAGCAGCATTCTTCCAGGGGCCTGGTTATAGCCTGAGGGACTCTTTGCAGTACACACTAGTTATTAAAAGTCATGAGGAGGCACAATTGAGCCCGTTCCTCAGCTCATATAGACTCCCGCAAGTGCACTACAATATTGCAGACACCTCACTGCAATTTTCAGAGTGAAAGATGGTTTAATTTTACAGCTTTCCTGCAAAAAGCTTCAGCAGACCGTTTGAAAAAAAACATTGTGTAGGCGGTAATTCAGCACTGTTTACTACACACCAGATACCGTAAAATCTGCTTATCTGTAAGTGCTCAGAGCCAGAAAAAATGTGCGTATATAAAACTGAAACTATTATTACAAAAATCTTTTTTACTGAGGAACGTGGGTGAAGGGTCAAGGCCCAAGGTGCAAGGCATTGCCAAGACTGAAAAGAGTAGGAAAACAAAATGAAGTAAATTAAGAACAAGTGGTGTCATACTTGTGTTTTTTTAAATTCAGTCTCGGGATATATGGGCTTTGCTAGCCATGCCGGCATTTATAGCCCATTCCTAATTGCCCTTGAGAAGGTGGTGGTGAGCTGTCTTCTTGAACCGCTGCAGGCCGTGTGGTGAAGGTACTCCAATAGTGCTGTTAGGGAGGGAGTTCCAGGATTTTGACCCAGCGACGATGAAGGAATGGCGATATATCTCCAAGTCAAGATGGTGTGTGACTTGTAGGGCAACTTGGAGGTGATGGTGTTCCCATCCACCTGCTGCCCTTGTCCTTCTAGGTAGTGGAGGTCGTAGGTTTGGGAGGTACTATCAAAATCTTTTAGATTGTAGGGACAGCTGAGTGAGATAAGGATTTACTTGTACTTCTTGCAATTTAGTATACTGTATTTGCTGCTCACGATGCGGTCTCCTCTACATTGGGGAAACCAAATGCAGATTGGGTGACTGCTTTGTGGAACACCTCCATTCAGTCCGTAAGGGTGACCCCGAGCTGCCAGGCACCTGTCACTTTAATTCTCCGCTCCACTCCCACTCAGACCTCACCGTCCTCGGCCTCTTACACTGTTCCAATGAAGCTCAACGTAAGCTCGAGGAACAGCACCTCATCTTTCGATTAGGCACTTTACAGCCTTCTGGACTCAATATAGAGTTCAGACCATAACCTCTGCCCCATCTTTTTTTCCCATTTTTTTTTTCTCTCTCTCACATGGCAGCTGTCTTTCATTCTGCCAGTGCCATTTACACTTCATCTAGAGTCATCTTTTGTTTCCTAACTTGTCCCATTACCATCTCCTATTGCCTTGCACCATCTCTTAATCTCTCTTAATCTCTCCTGCCTTCCATCCTATCACAGACCTTCCCTTTTGTTGTTTTCTCCCCTCCCCCTTTCCCTACCCCTGCACTTGCTTAAAAACCTGTTCCATCTCCATCTTTTTCCAGTTGTGACGAAGGGTCATCAACCTGAAACATTAACTCTGTTTCTCTCTCCACAGATGCTGCCTGACCTGCTGAGTATTTCCAGCATTTTCTGTTTTTATTTCAGATTTCCAGCATCTGCAGTATTTTGCTTTTGTATTATGAGATAAGGGGGGAAAAATTCAGTTGGTTGCGCCTCCCGTTAGCGCCTTAAGAGGGCGCTAATGGGGCGCAAAGCATCTAGCGCCTAGGCGCGGCGAAGTTTGCGCCGCTCGCAAAATTAACTAGACATTTTGCAGCGGCGCTAAACACTACCGCCACGATCTCCTGCGCCGGCAGATCATGACGTCACTCGAGTGCGCAACGCCCTGGTATCGCCCTGGAGCGGATATTGAGTGGCGCCCCCTGCCTTACCGCCTGACGCTAGCAAC
This sequence comes from Squalus acanthias, assembly GCA_030390025.1. Classification (NCBI taxonomy): domain Eukaryota; kingdom Metazoa; phylum Chordata; class Chondrichthyes; order Squaliformes; family Squalidae; genus Squalus; species Squalus acanthias. Next base: position 23,172,323 of record CM059425.1, read on the forward strand.
GACAGGTTGAGGGGAGCGTTCTGCAGTCATGAAGGGAAAGGGGGAGCGCTATTTAAAGGTGACCGCTTCCTGCCTTTTATTGTTGGTGCCATTTTTGAACTACGCATTCTGAGAGAGAGAGGGAGAGACTTCTGGAGAGATTCAACGTTGTGTGAAGGAGTTTTGGGTACTGAGCAGCACTTTGCAGGTTCATTTTGATTTGCCATTCCTTGTATCGATTTAGCAGAGACTGTGGGGGCTGCATTCTGAGCTCTTTGCCTGGTACTCTCCATTGTTCTTTCCAGCACATTTGATGTGCAAGTCTCTCCAGGCCGAGATTCAAGGCTGCAATGAGCAGGATGTGGATGGAAAGCAAGATTAACCATCCCCTTTAAGAACTGGCCCGTGCCATTGTGTGTGTGTTCCATTGCTGACTTACATTACATGAGCTTCCCCAGCGCTCTGATGTAGCGCCTCGCTCCTCGGCCTTTGCGCCTTAAGACAGGTGTGAAGCGCCTGATATAGCGCTGGAATCACCTCCAGGGGCGATAAAAGTCAAGTTTGCAGTCGGTGGCGATAATTAGCGCCAGGCGCTAATCTTTGTGCCCAGCCGATAATTGCGCCCCAAATGGGGCGATACTGAATTTCTCCCCCAAGGAATTCCATAGCTTTGAGCTGCCGGAAAAAATCAATCATTCAATCAGAAACATACAGCACCATCACGCCTGAGCTAGTGACAAGTTAAAGGTGGACATAGTGAGGGCCAACTTTCATGACTCCTGTCCCCAGGAAACACCCAAAAGACAGAACCTCTAACAGTGCAGCACTCACTCACTGCAGCTTAAATTATGTGCTCAAATACCTGGAGCTGCGGCTGTGAACCCACAGCCTCCTGACTCAGAGGCAAGAGTGTTATCATTGAGCCAAGACTGACACCTTAAAAACAAAACAAAGCAACTTTATACACAGGACATTGCAGTCAAAGTAGAGCTTGCACATGGTGAAGGGAAGAGCCCAGCTACTCCCAGTGGGGGTAATTTTCACCTTCACTGCCTGGACGGCGACGTGGCTGAGCGGATTTCCCACCCGTTATAGAACTCGTCCAATTTTCATCCCATTGAAATCAATGGGGTAAAAATCAGATGGATTCTACAACAGATGGGCACTCTCTCTGCCACATCACCGCCCTGGTGGTGAAGGTGAAAATTACCCCCGTCAACCTCAATGAGTTTTTTCCTACTGAAAATCTGCCTTTGCAAAGCTTTCATGGTTCAGTGAAAACTCTAAATTATGGAGACCTTAGGGATTGGCATCAGATGTCCTTTATTTGCAGGTATCCTTTTTTTTAAATTGTCATTGTATATACTGAAAATTTTTTCAGTAGAATGGGGAGTTCTTTACCCAGCATCCATAACAGCAGAGAAACCGCTCTATCCCAGGGATAGAGCCGTGCAAGCATTCAATCTCAGAGATAGAGTGGTTTCTCTGCCACTATGAATGCTGGGTAAAGAGCTCCCCCATTCCACCAAAGCCATTTCTTTCTCAAAACCCGCTGCCACCTTGCGCTGACCTGCGTGCCCCATGTTTTGAGTTGGAAATGGACTTGGTACATTGAAGGCTGTGCCTAGTTTGCAATTTACGAGTGGCTTCAGAGCAACTCTTGTATATTTTACCATGAAAGTCATCAGGCTCTCTCAATAAGTGTCTGTTTTTTTCAGGAGTCTGTTTTTTTGGCAGTGTCCATTTATATAAGTTTCACTGTACTTTTTGTGGTTACATAGAATTGCATAGAATTTACAGCACAGATACAGGCTATTCGGCCCAACTGGTCTATGCTGATGTTTATGCTGCACTTGAGCCCCCTCACACCCTTCTTCATCTCACTCAATCAGCATATCCTTCTATTCATTTCTCCCTCATGTACCCTAGCTTCTCTTTAAATGCATCTATGCTATTCCTCTCAACTACTCCATGTGGTGGCAAGTTCTCCATTCTAACCACTCTCTGGGTAAAGAAGTTTCTCTTGAATTCCTTATTGGATTTATTAGTGACTATCTTATATTTATGACTCCTAGTTTTGGACTCCCCCACAAGTGGAAACATCTTCTCTCCGTCTACGCTGTCGAACCCCTTCATAATTTTAAAGACCTCTATTAGGTCACCTCTCAGTCTTCTCTTTTCTAGATAAAAGAGCCCCGGCCTGTTCAGTCTTTCCTGATTGTTATAACCTCTCAGTTCTGATATCATCCTTGTAAATCTTTTTTGCACCTTCTCCAGTGCCTCTCTATCCTTTTTGTAATATGGAGACCAGAACTGTGCAGAACTAAGTATGGTCTAACCAAGGTTCTATATGCACGAAAAAGGCAAACTAATGATCTGTTGTATAATGTGGAATGCACTGCGTGAAAGGGTGGTGGAAGCAGATTCAATAGTAACTTTCAATGGTTTGACCCTACACAGTCCTTTGCATGTGGACAAAGAAACCAGAGTCGCAGATAAAGTTGCTTACGCTATGCTTTTCCTATTTGCTTCTAGCGTAGTATGTGTGTGTGTGTGTGTTAAAAATGGCGTTCTAATACATGCTGAAAAACCAAAAGAGACTTACATGGTAATAGTTGCAGTTTTAGTGGTGAATAGGGATTACACTTTAGATTAAGTCTGCTCTAAGAGTGTGTAAACTATGGCTGAGGAAGCACAGTAATATTACTTTTGTTGCTATTTCACCTTATTAAATGTGTGTCCATATCTGGCAGGTTGCAGCTTCCATATGTTCATTACTTGGCCTGGTGCTCAGTGTCATATTATGTAATCTCAGCTCAACAGATGCAGATATTAAGTACATTGGTGCTAAATAATTCAGTACAAGTAAATAAGCAGTTATAGGTTTACTTATCGACGCCTTATTTATGCAGTAGTACAAGCAGCTGTGTAACTACTTGGAATTTAGTTTACATGCGTGAATAGGGTATTGCTTTATGAGAGGCCAGTACCAATACTTTACACCCTGGATCAGAGTTTTTCTCTTGTTTTAACTCATGTTTTGTTTTAAATTGTAAATAAAAGGCACACAATTGCAATTCTTGGGATGTTATAGACACCTACAGAATGTACATCAGTGGGTATTGCAAGTGCGCAGACAATTCTAAATTTGGGGCATAATAGAAACAGAAAATGTTGGCAATACTCAGCAGGTCAGGCAGCAACTGTGGAGAGAGAAACAGAGTTAACGGGCTGAATTTTGCCGGCGCTCAGAGGGCGGGTTCGGAGGCGGGTCCGCTGTCAAAATGGCAGTGATTGACAGCGGGGCGGAAGTCCGCTCTGAACCCGCCTCCTTGTTAATTTCCCAAGTGCCGGCTCTGCCTGCGGTTTGCAAACCCGGCACTAAGCGGCGGGTCAGGCAATTGAGATACTTAAGAAGATGCTTAAAGGTATTTAAGCAGCATTTTACCAGGTCCTAATGATTTTTTCCATTTTTTTATGAGGTTCCCGGCGCTCGAGGATCACGTCAGGCAAGTGTGTCGGGTTCTCAATACCTCGCCATTGCTGTGAATAGTTGACAGCTGCAAAAGTGGTATTAAAGTTATCATTTCACAGCTGTTCAATTTCCAATCTTAAAAGTTAGAGCCTTCAGGATTTTGAATACACTTTTCAGTTTTATGGGGCTGAATTTTCATTGACCCGTGGAGGTGGGTTTGGAGGCGTGTGGGGGGTTAAAATTGCGAAAACTGGCGGGCGGGCACAAGGCGACCTCCATCCCGCCTCCACGCAATTTTCATTAAATCGTGTCTGCTGGTCCCGACTCCGTCCCGCCTCTAAGAGGCGGGATAGGCTGTTAAGGCCCTTAACAAGCACTAAATTGCCTCTATAATGCCATTTTGAAAGGCCTTTGTGATTTTAACTCTTTTTCTACGTGAAGCACGCCTGTTCTGAACCACGAATGTGAAACCTGGCGGGAGCACGGCTGGCTGGCTGATCGATCGATCTGGGAGTGGTGGTGAATGGGAGACATATCTGGGAGTGGTGGTGGATGGGAGACATACCTGGGAGTGGTGGTGCAAAAATATCTGGGAGCAGACTTAGGGCTGCTGCTGCTCATTTTGCATCCAGGTCCCCTCACAGCAAAGGCCAGGCAGTCTTTGCAGACCTTCAATGCAGCAGCAATGATGACATCATCAGAGGCAACTTTCAGACTGAAAACACTAATTGGGTCATGGGTTCCCACATGCTGGAACTCAATTGTCCAATTAGGTGAAAATCGCATCAATCTCCCACATCCAATTGCAGTCGGGTGGATAACACAAAAAGTGGATGACACGACCCCAACCCGCCCCAGTATCAAAATCCAGCTCATGGAATGTTGAAGTGTTTGGAGCAAACTCTCTATCCAGTATCACCTCCTTGGAGCAACCTCTCTCACCACTGACAGATCGCTTCTGTCATCTCAACTTCAGCTGCCATCTATTCCAGCAGCATCGGTGCCCTTGAAAAAATCTCACCTTGGTCCTCAGAATCCCACCACAACCAGCCCCAATACCAACATCACCAGGCACACCAGGCATCACCAGGCACACCAGCAGCACCAACAACAGCAGCAACCTTCTCTGCAATCACCTAATGCTGCACAGGACACGGCATCAGCACCCGACCCCAGTGCTGCCCGGGAGACCAGGGATGGCCTCACCATGGCTACATTTACTTCACTAGATGCTGCTCACCCTGGCTGCCACATGATGCGCCAGGTTGGCACCACCCCACACCAACAACATAAAGCATCCTTACAATGCCCAAGCCATTCATTTCACACTCATCACCATTGGGGGGCTAACCATTATGCTCACCATTCACTGCAACTCACTAAGCCAGTTCCAAAGGTGCACACAGATCTGACCAAGAAGGCAAAGTGTTGAAAATAAAGATTTCAATATTTGACAACACATTAAGAGAAACTTTACATGAACATTGGCGATAACACCCAACTGCCTACCCTTGTGTGTTGTTAGTTGGTATGATTGGACAAGGATGAGGGTGAGTGTGAGGGGTGGCTAGTAAGGATGTGCAGGAGGAGGGTAGGGAAGGCAGAGTGATGGGGATGTGATGAGTGGCACAGCAGGATGAGGCTGAGTGTGGCTTTGCAGTAACATTTCATGATCTACTGAGATCATTGAAAGGTTTGCGCCACTGCAGCCTGGTCCTCCTGATGACATCCCTGCTTGTGCCAGCCTGTGCAATGTGCAACCAGGCAGCATTGTTCTCCTGGGGAGGTCTCTTCTGCCCATTGGAATGGAAGAGAACCTCCTTGTGTGTTGTGACTCCCTCTATAATCATGTGGAGGGAGTAATGGGAGAGCCTGGGTGCAGTCGTGCACCTTTGTGCAGTGCTTGTCAGTGTTTGCAGCACATCAATGCTGCAGAATACTGACAGCAGAACTGTCAAAATGAATGTGGACATGGTCCCTTTAAGGAAACCAGCTGATGATGTGTCATCAAATGACATCATCAGACCCGCTTCCTATTAATTGGCCGGGAACCTCACTGGGCGGGCTTAACAAGCGCCATGAATGGAAAACCTTGTTGGAGGCCAGGATCAAGACAGATGCGGGGTCCCCACACGCCACGGACGTCGCCCGCCACAGACCCGCCGAGGTTGGAAAAATCCAGCCCAACGTTTCAGGTCGATGCTTTTTCGTCAGAACTGGAAAAAGTTAGAAATTCTTTAAAATTTGTTTATGGGATGTGGGCGTCGCTGGCAAGGCCAGCATTTATTGCTGTCCCTAATTGCCATTGAGAAGGTGGTGGTGAGATGACTTCTTGAACTGCTGCAGTCCGCATGCTGAAGGTACTCCCAAAGTGCTGTTAGGAAGGGAGTTCCAGGATTTTGAACCAGCGACGATGCAGGATTGGAGATATACTTCTAAGCCAGGATGGTGTGTGACTTGGAGGGGAACTTGGAGGTGGTGGTGTTCCCATGCGCCTGCTGCCCTTGTCCTTCTTGGTGGAAGAGGTCGCGGGTTTGGGTGGTGCTGCCGAAGAAGCCTTGGTGAGTTGCTGCAGTGCATCTTGTAGATGGTACACACTGCAGCCGCGGTGCGCCGGTGATGGAGGGACTGAATGTTTAAGGTGGTGGATGGGGTGCCAATCAAATGGGCTGCTTTGTCCTGAATGGTGTCGAGCTTCTTGAGTGTTGTTGGAGCTGCACTCATCCAGTCAAGTGGAGAGTATTCCATCACACTCCTCACGTGTGCCTTGTAGATTGCGGAAAGGCTTTGGGGAGTCAGGAGGTGAGATACTCGTCGCAGAATACCTAGCCTCTGACCTGCTCTTGTTGCCACATTATTTATGTGGCTGGTCCAGTTAAGTTTCTGGTCAATGGTGACCCCCAGGATGCTGATGGTGGGGGATTCCGCAATGGTAATGCCATTGAATGTCAAGGGGTGGTGGTTAGACTCTCGCTTGTTGGAGATAGTCATTGCCTGGCACTTCTGTGGCGCGAATGTTACCTGCCACTTATCAGCCCAAACCTGAACGTCGTCCAGGTCTTGTTGCATGCGGGCATGGACTGCTTCATTATCTGAGGAGTTGTGAATGGCACTGAACACTGTGCAGTCATCAGCAAACATCCCCATTTCTGACCTTATGTTGGAGGGAAGGTCATTGATGAAGCAGCTGAAGATAGTTGGGTTGGGACACTGCCCTGAGGAACTCCTGCAGCCATGTCCTGGGGCTGTGATGATTGACCATCAACCACCACAACCATCTTCCTTTGTGCTAGGTATGACTCCAGCAACTACATGCATGCGAAAAAGAAAAGCGGAAGCAGCATGCTATAGACAGGGCTAAGCGATCCCACAACCAACGGATCAGATCAAAGCTCCGCAGTCCTGCCACATCCAGTCGTGAATGGTGGTGGACCATTAAACAACTAACGGGAGGAGGCAGCTCCATGAATATCCCCATCCTCAATGATGGCGGAGCCCAGCACGTGAGTGCAAAAGAGAAGGCTGAAGCATTTGCAACCATCTTCTGCCAGAAGTGCTGAGTGGATGATCCATATCGGCCTACTCCTGAGGTCCCCACCATCACAGAAGCCAGTCTTCATCCAATTCGATTCACTCCACGTGATATCAAGAAATGGCTGAGTGCACTAGATACAGCAAAGGCTATGGGCCCGACAACATCCAGGCTATCGTGCTAAAGACTTGTTGCTCCAGAACTAGCCGTGCCTCTAGCCAAGCTGTTCCAGTACAACACTAGCATCTATCCGACAATGTGGAAAACTGCCCAGGTATGTCCTTTCCACAAAAAGCAGGACAAATCCAACCCGGTCAATTACTGCTCCATCAGTCTACTCTCAATCATCAGCAAAGTGATGGAAGGTCTCATCAAAAGTGCTATCAAGTGGCACTTACTCACCAATAACCTGCTCACGGATGCCCAGTTTGGGTTCCGCCAGACCACTTGGCTCCCGACCTCATTGCAGCCTTGGTCCAAACATGGACAAAGGAGCTGAATTCCAGAGATGAGGTGAGAGTGACTGCCCTTGACATCAAGGTAGCATTTGACCGAGTGTGGCATCAAGGAGCCCTAGTAAAACCGAAGTCAATGGGATCGGGGGGAAAACTTTCCACTGGCTGGAGTCATACCTAGCACAAAGGAAGATGGTTGTGGTGGGTGAAGGTCACCCAATCTGGGTTTAATATCCCCAGTGTAGAAGAGACCACATCGTGAGCAGCGAATACAGTATACTAAATTGCAAGAAGTACAAGTAAGTCGCTGTATCACCTGGAAGGAGTGTTTGGGGCCCTGGACAGTGGGAAGGGAGGAGGTAAAAGGGCAGGTGTTGCATTTCCTGTGCTTGTACAGGAAGGTACCGTGGGAAGGGGAAGGGGTGTTGGACCAGGGTCTCTCGGAGGGAATGGTCCCTTCGGAATGCTGAAAGGGGAGGGGAGGGGAAGATATGTTTGGTGGTGGGAACATGCTGGAGGTGGCGGAGGATGATCTGTTGAATTTGGAGGCTGCTGGGGTGAAAGGTGAGGACAAGGGGAACCCTATCGTGGTTCTGGGAGGGAGGGGAAGGGGTGAGAGATGAAGTGCAGGAATTAGAATGGACACGGTAGAGGGCCATGTTGTAGGGGGTGATGGTTTGTGTCGGCTTCGCCTCTGACTTCTGAGCAGTTCGAATCGCTCCCACACCCTTGGTTCTAGACCTTGGACTTATTTGGGGGTTGTGATGAAAAGTGCAGCAGACAACTGGTTTTGATGCAAGAACTTTGATCTTTATTTAAGAAAGTAAAACACACAAACACTCGTAACACTCTAAAGGTGGGGAACACTCGGTATAAGCGAGGGAAATAACATTAAAAGAATACTTCACCCCTCCCAATCCCACTTTACTAGCTAAGTTGGGCTGTGGAGGACCAGGGATAATGCTCACCAAACGAATCCTTGACAGTTGAGAGTTAGGGTTTAGATTCTTCTGAGTAAAAGTTTCGTAAGGCCCTTGTTGCCGCGAGGTGTCCGATGGTCACTGAGGCGGTCGCTCTGATTTCTTCTTGCGTGTCGGCCTGCTTCTGGAGCTGTTGGCCTTCTTTGTTGAACTTCTTTCTGTTGCCCCCTCGCCTTGTTGAACTGTCTTCTTCAGAGCTGTGGAACTGCCTTCTTGCAGAACTGTGGAACTGCCTTCTGCCGGACTGCTTGCTGAATTCCTTGTTGCTGTGCAACTGTTGAACTGCTTGTCTCCTTGAACTGCTGTGTAACTCTACTGGAGAACTCGAACTTGAACTGTTATAACTGCTGAACTGACTTCTTGAGAAAACAGCCTTTCAATTATACTAATTGAAGCTTCCTTATCTGTGCATTGTAAGATTTTGGAGGGCTCGTCAATGGTAACGACTTTACTAGCGTGTTAACTGGTTTTTAACAGGCCTTCAATCTCACCCATTGAACATGGCCTTATCTGCGTGCCAAATCTGTTCGGTTCTTTGTCTGATTTTGGCGGGCTAGTTACCAGTAACTGTTCTGTAAGTATCAAATGGCTTTTGGGATGGCTTGCGTCCTGTCAATCTCCTTGGTTGATTACAGTTGATTGGTTTTGTGTTTTGTTTTCTAGGCTGGACTCAATCTTTCTATAGAATGGGTCTGAGTGGTTTTTATTATGCATGTTACTGATGGGCCCTGTAATCGGTTTTGATGGGGCCTGTCTTTGGGTGGGACTGTCTTTTCTCTGGGTCTATTGTTTAAATGTTAATATCTGCTGGGGTTTTGAGTGAGGTCATCCTGGTTCCCCAGGCAGTGTAATTAACTGCAATAGCCAAACTGCTTTTACAGAGGTCGTTCTCACCTCCTTGCAGGGCCAGACATGTTTTTAAAATGCCAAAACTTGGTTTTTGGTCTTAAAAATTCCTTATGTTAGGGCCAAATGCATTTTTATCACTCTGAGGTAGTTCCCAAGTCCTTTTTCCTTAGGTTTTGGGATCTGTAAATTTTGGAAACCTTACAATGTCAGCCATGGTAGAGGGAATCCTCGGCTGAGGAAAAAGGTAATACATACCGGAAGCACTAGTATGGAAGGTGGCATCGTCAGAACAGATGCGACGGAGATGGAGAAATTGGGAAAATGGAATCGAGTCCTTACAGGAAGTGGGGTGGAAGGAAGTGTAGTCCAGGTAGCTGTTGCTTATAATGGATATTTGTCGATAGCCTATCCCCAGAAATGGTGATAGAGAAGTTGAGGAAGGGAAGGTAAGAGTCAGAGATGGACCATGTGAAGGTGAGGTGAGGGTAGAAATTGGAAGCAAAGTGAATGAAGTTTTCCAGTTCAGGACAAGAGCAGGAAACAGCACCAATACAGTCATCAATGTACCAGACAAAGAGGTGAGGGAGGGGACCTGAGTAGGACTGGAACAAAGAATGTTCCACGTATCCCACGAAAAGGAAGGCATAGCTAGGAGCCATGCGGGTTCCCATAGCAACACCTTTAATTTGGAGGAAGTGAATGAAGTCAAAGGAGAAGTTGTTCAATGTGAGAGCCAAGCGGAGGAGGGTGGTGGCGGATGGGGACTGGTTGGGCCTTTGTTCAAGGAAGAAGCGGAGCGCCCTCAGGCCGTCCTGGTGGGGGATGGAGGTGTAGTGGGATTGGACGTCCATAGTGAAAAGGAGACAGTTGGGGCCAGGAAACTGAAATCTGTTAAAGTGGCGGAGGGCATCGGAAGTGTCGCGGATGTAGGTGGGATGAGACTGGATAAGGGGAGAAGAAATAGAGTTGAGATAGGAAGAAATCAGTTCCGTGGGGCAAGAACAGGCTGAAACGATGGGTCTACCAGGGTAGTCTGTTTGTGGATCTTGGGATGGAGATAGAAGCGGGCTGTGCGGGGTTGGGGGACTATAAGGTTGGCGGTGGTGGAGGGAAGATCTTAATTTGTGGAAGTTGAGTTAGATCAACAGCCAGGAAACTGCATAAGGAGTTAGCTAAACATCTGTGATTTGGTAAATCAATGGCAGATGAGGTACAATACAGATAAATAAAAGGTGCTAAACATTGTTATCATCAGTATACTGTGGATGGTTTAAAAATAGCTAAAGGTGAAGTGCAAAGGCATCCAGGAGTGACAGTGGATTTGGCACTGATCACGTCAGTCAAATCACGATGGAACAGTGATTATATTGCTCGGTCAGATGAGTATTAGACGGAAGATGTCATGTCTAGTTACACTCCAACTTGAGCATTATGTCCAGGATTAGTTATCAAGAGATAAAGAAAACATTCAATCCATGGAGACAGTGCAGAGAAGAGCCACAAGTCTGATCTCTAGGGGTAGATTTTCATCTTGACCGCCTGGGCGTTAATCAGGTGGGGAGGATTGCCCACCCATTGTAGAATCCGCCTGATTTCGACGTGACCTACCCCCACCAGATTAGCACCGAGGCGGTGAAGACAAAGGATTGAGTTATGAGTAAAGACCAGAGAAACTGGGGCTCTTTAGTTTTGAAAGTAAGCAACAGAGAGGGGACTTAAAAGAACAGATATTAACTGACAAAAAGTTAATCCGGAGCACTACTTCAAGATATTCCAGGGTACTAGACCAAGGGAACATAGGTTGAAACTGGTGAAAAGAAAGTTTAGGACTGATTTCAGGAAGATTCTCCTCGTATAACACCTGGAATGGTCTTCCTGGTGAAGTCATGGAGTATGAAACCTGAGACTCAACCAAGAGTTGTCTTTTGTCTGGATGGAGGAGCTGGGGTGAGCTGAATTGCTTTCCTCATCTGTGTCTATCCAGTAATCTTGTGGTACAGTGTCCCAGGCCCAACCATCTTCAACTGCTTCATCAATGACCTTCCCTCCAACATAAGTTCAGAAATGGGGATGTTCGCTGATGACTGCACAGTGTTCAGTGCTATTCACAACTCCTCAGATAATGAATCAGTCCATGCCCGCATGCAACAAGACCTGGACGACGTTCAGGCTTGGGCTGATAAGTGGTAGGTAGCATTCACACCACAGAAGTGCAAGGCAATGACTATCTCCAACAAGCGAGAGTCTAACCACCTTCCCTTGACATTCAATGGCATTACCATCGCCGAATCCCCCACAATCAACATCCTGGGGGTCACCATTGACCAGAAACTTAACTGGACCAGCCACATAAATACTGTGGCAACAAGAGCAGGTCAGAGGCTAGATATTCTGCGGCAAGTGTCTTACCTCCTGACTCCCCAAAGCCTTTCCACCATCTACAAGGCACAAGTAAGGAGTGTGGTGGAATACTCTCCACTTGCCTGGATGAGTGCAGCTCCAACAACACTCAAGAAGTTCGACACCATCCAGGACAAAGCAGCCCACTTGATTGGCACCCCATCTACCACCTTAAACATTCAGTCCCTCCACCACTGGCGCACCATGACTGCAGTGTGTACCATCTACATGATGCACTGCAGCAACTCGCCAAGGCTTCTTCGGCAGCACATCCCAAACCCGCGACCTCTTCCACCTAGAAGGACAAGGGCCAGCAGACACATGGGAACATCTTCCCCTCCAAGTTCCCCTCCAAGTCACACACCATCCTTACTTAGAAGTATATCGCCGATCCTTCATCGTCGCTGGGTCAAAATCCTGGAACTCCCTACCTAACAGCACTGTGGGAGTACTATCACCACACGTACTGCAGTGGTTCAAGAAGGCGGCTCACCACCACCTTCTCGAGGACAATTAGGGATGACAATAAATGCTGGCCTTGCCAACGACGCCCACATCCCATAAACAAATTAAAAAAACATAATGCTGAACTGGGGTGTAGCAGCAATTTGAATTTTGTATATTGGGGTAATTTCCAAGTGCATCCCTGATTTTCCAGTAACCGCTGGTGGCAGACGAGGTTCCCTGTCAAATGGGTGCTCTCAGAAAATGACTCCCATATCCTTTTCCTCACCCATGCCCTCCCCCCAACTATTGCCATGTTCCAGCCACACATCCCTGGTACTTGATGCCAATCACTGACATATACTATGCTTCCTATTCTCTCGACAAAATTACCTTCTAATTCATAGGAGTGCTGTAATTCTATACCTATCATGAGTCTGCTTTATAAATGAGAATCGTTGGGTTACCTAATGTCTAGTTGCAGTCACTTTCGTGTGATCTGCCTCCCACACAACTGCTGCAACCGGCAGCCCATTCACAGTATAAATGCTGCAATGTTACCACTACCAATTCTGGGGAGACCCTGACTGATGTTGCTGATATCCCCTTTTGGCAGCCCGGCAGGAGCCAGGGGCAAAGCACTTGAGGACTGCAGTGACTGTAGCAGTCGGCGCAGACTCCATGGATTTTTAGATTATGAACATATACCCTTATTAAAAACTGGACAGGCTGTTTGTGGGGGAAGCTGTGGAAAACCACTCAAGCTGAAGGTGGCTGACGTAACCAGGTTGCATTCATATGGTAATGGACTGTCCTTGGGAACAATGGCCCGAGAGACCCACTCCCAAGTCATGAAGAACGAGGCTGGCAACTCATTGTTTCTGAAGAAGATGAGCTCGTTAAGTTAAATCGGCTGGGAGATCGAAACGAGATCTAAACCATCCAAATCTGGGAGGAGGCCTGGCAACCATTTCCCTGAGGCCATGTGTCCATTAAAACCACAGACAGCGGTCTGTGTATTGGGGGGGTATATCAGAGAGCAGTTTGGATAGCTCTCTCTCTCTCTCCTGCCCTCCCCACAACAGAACGTCAAGAGGAGCTGAGCCTTGCTCTTCCAACTGAGACGGACTTCGACTCAGACTGAGACTCGCATGCCGCAAGGCCGGTACAGAACCAGGTAGCCGAGATGTACAGGAGGAAGCTGCAAGCAAGATCAAGGGCAATCTAGGTGAGCATTGCCAAGCCTGCACACCCACAAGATCACTTAGCTGTATGAGGGGGTGCCTGTATGTTCCTACCAAACCAGAGGGGCTTTAGCGTTGGAAGGGTCCTGTGATAGTTTAGTTCACGGGAGGGTGTTTTTAGGCCGTGGTAAGTCAGCACGGCAGGGGCTTGTTGGACAAGTCAGGGTTGTACTGTTTTAACGATAGCAAAATACTGCAGATGCTGGAAATCCGAAATAACAACAGAAAACGCTGGAAAAACTCAGCAGGCCAGGCAGCATCCGTGGAGAGAGAAAGAGAGTTGACGTTTCAGGTCGATGACCTTTCATCAGAACTGGGAAGAGCTGGAAATCAAATAGATTTAAGGCCAGGGTAAAGCTGGGAAAAGGGGGAGGGGATAAAGGAACAAAGGAGGAGATGAAGAGACATTAAGAGACATTAAGAGATATGCAAGGCTAGAGGTGGTGTTAATGTGACAGATTAAGGCTGAATGAAGTGTGAAATCTACTGGCAGAATGAAGGACAGCTGCCAGCTTCTAGGAGGAAAAAAAAGGTGGGGGGGACAAATAAAAGGGTAGATAAAATAAAATATAAATGTGATTGGAGCTGAGGTTATGATCTAAAATTGTTGAACTCGATATTGAGTCCAGAGGGCTGTAGCGTGCCTAAACGAAAGATGAGGTGCTGTTCCTCGAGCTTACGCTGAGCTTCCGTGGAACAGTGTATTAGGCCGAGGACGGTGAGGTCAGAGTGGGAGTGAAGCGGTGAATTAAAGTGACAGGCCACCGGGAGCTCGGGGTCCCCCTTACGGACTGAACGGAGGTGTTCCGCAAAGCGGTCACCCAATCTGCGTTTGGTCTCCCCAATGTAGAGGAGTCCACATCGTGAGCAGCGAATACAGTATACTAAATTGCAGGAAGTACAAGTAAATCGCTGTTTCACCTGGAAGGGGTGTTTGGGGCCCTGGACAGTGGGAAGAGGGGAGGTATAAGGGCATGTGTTGCATCTCCTGCGCGTGCACGGGAAGGTGCCGGGCGAAGGGGAAGGGGTGCTGGGGGTGGTAGAGGAGTGGACTAGGGTGTCGCGGAGGGAGCGGTCCCTGCGGAATGCTGAAAGGGGAGGTGAGGGGAAGATGTGTTTGGTGGTGGGATCACGCTGGAGGTGGCGGAAATGGCGGAGGATGATCCGTTGAATGTGGAGGCTGGTGGGGTGAAAGGTGAGGACAAGGGGAACCCTATCGTGGTTCCGGGAGGGAGGGGCAGGGGTGAGGGCAGATGTGCGGGAGATAGAACGGACACGGTCGAGGGCCGTGTCGACCACGGTAGAGGGGAATCCTCGGTTGAGGAAAAAGGAAGACATGTCGGAAGCACTGGTATGGAAGGTGGCATCATCAGAGCAGATGCGGCGGAGACGGAGAAACTGGGAGAATGGAATAGAGTCCTTACAGGAGGCGGGGTGGGAGGAAGTGTAGTCCAGGTAGCTGTGGGAGTCGGTGGGCTTGTAGTGAATGTTAGTCAATAACCTATCCCCAGAGATGGAGATGGAGAAGTCGAGGAAGGGAAGAGAAGAGTCGGAGATGGACCATGTGAAGGTGAGGGAAGGGTGGAAATTGGAAGCATAGTGAATGAAATGTTCTAGTTCAGGGCGAGAGCAGGAGACGGCACCGATACAGTCATCAATGTACCGGAAAAAGAGGTGAGGGAGGGGACCCGAGTAGGACTGGAACAAAGAGTGTTCCACATATCCCACGAAAAGGCAGGCATAGCTAGGACCCATGCGGGTACCCATAGCAACACCTTTAATTTGGAGGAAATGGGTAGAGTCAAAGGAGAAGTTGTTCAATGTGAGAACAAGTTCAGCCAGGCGGAGGAGGGTGGTGGTGGATGGGGACTGGTTGGGCCTCTGTTCAAGGAAGAAGCGGAGCGCCCTCAGGCCATCCTGGTGGGGAATGGAGGTGTAGAGGGATTGTACGTCCATAGTGAAGAGGAGACGGTTGGGGCCGGGAAACTGGAAACTGTTAAAATGGCGGAGGGCATCGGAAGAGTCGCGGATGTAGGTGGGAAGAGACTGGACAAGGGGAGAAAAAATAGAGTCGAGATAGGAAGAGATAAGTTCCGTGGGGCAAGAACAGGCTGAAACGATGGGTCTACCGGGGCAGTCCTGTTTGTGGATCTTGGGAAGGAGGTAGAAGCGGGCTGTGCGGGGTTGGGGAACTATGAGGTTGGCGGCCGTGGGGGGAAGATCTCCAGAGGAGATGAGGTCAGTGACAGTCTTGGACACGGTGGCTTGATGTTCGGTAGTGGGGTCATGGTCCAGGTGGAGGTAGGAGGAGGTGTCAGAGAGTTGGCGTTCAACTTCCGCTAGGTAGAGGTCGGTTCGCCAAACAACAACAGCGCCACCCTTGTCAGCAGGTTTAATGACAATGTCAGGGTTGGATCGGAGAGAATGGAGTGCTGCAAGTTCAGAGGGAGGTAGGTTGGAGTGAGTGAGGGGAGCAGAGAAATTGAGCTGGCCGATGTCACGGCGGCAGTTAGCAATGAAAAGATCAAGAGAGGGTAAGAGGCCAGAGGGAGGGGTCCAGGTGGAACGAGAATTGATCAGGTATCTGCCAAGACTCGGTTTCACAGCCACATTACTTTCCTCAGCAACTGTCTCCGGTTCCGACTTATCCCACGTGGATTCCAACTAAACTTCCACCCTTCGTGTTTCGGATCCACCCAGGATTACAAATATCTCCAAGATATTCATCGTTCCTCGAACTACTGCTCTCGCCGCATCTTGAGATCCACGCTCAATGCCATGCGGCGCCACATGAACACTCTCGACATCTCTCTTCAGCAGCACCGACGCACTCTATCTCAAAGCTGTCCGGGTCCACAGTTCCATTTCATCCTTAGACTCATCCGACGCTTCAACAAAAAACTTTTCTTCTTCCTTTCCGATGTCAAGGATCGCAAGCTTCAACAACTCTTGGACACTAAAGCCCCTCCGGAACCTTCTTCCCCTTCACTTTCCTCTGACCCCCCTTCTCCCAATCTCACCCCCTGCCGCGTTTTCACTATCCCCTCTGACCTTCCCCTCTCTGACTCCGAACGATCAGTCCTCAGCAAAGGCCTGAGCTTCATCCCCTTACGCCCCCATCTCAATGAATTTCGAGCTCGGCACGATGCTGAGCTCTTTTTCCGCCGCCTCCGTCTCCGTGCCCACTTCTCTGGCCAGGAGTCTTCCCCCCGCACGGCTGACCCTTTCTCCCGCTTTCAGAATTCTCGTTCCACCTGGACCCCTCCCTCTGGCCTCTTACCCTCTCTTGATCTTTTCATTGCTAACTGCCGCCGTGACATCGGCCAGCTCAATTTCTCTGCTCCCCTCACTCACTCCAACCTACCTCCCTCTGAACTTGCAGCACTCCATTCTCTCCGATCCAACCCTGACATTGTCATTAAACCTGCTGACAAGGGTGGCGCTGTTGTTGTTTGGCGAACCGACCTCTACCTAGCGGAAGTTGAACGCCAACTCTCTGACACCTCCTCCTACCTCCACCTGGACCATGACCCCACTACCGAACATCAAGCCACCGTGTCCAAGACTGTCACTGACCTCATCTCCTCTGGAGATCTTCCCCCCACGGCCGCCAACCTCATAGTTCCCCAACCCCGCACAGCCCGCTTCTACCTCCTTCCCAAGATCCACAAACAGGACTGCCCCGGTAGACCCATCGTTTCAGCCTGTTCTTGCCCCACGGAACTTATCTCTTCCTATCTCGACTCTATTTTTTCTCCCCTTGTCCAGTCTCTTCCCACCTACATCCGCGACTCTTCCGATGCCCTCCGCCATTTTAACAGTTTCCAGTTTCCCGGCCCCAACCGTCTCCTCTTCACTATGGACGTACAATCCCTCTACACCTCCATTCCCCACCAGGATGGCCTGAGGGCGCTCCGCTTCTTCCTTGAACAGAGGCCCAACCAGTCCCCATCCACCACCACCCTCCTCCGCCTGGCTGAACTTGTTCTCACATTGAACAACTTCTCCTTTGACTCTACCCATTTCCTCCAAATTAAAGGTGTTGCTATGGGTACCCGCATGGGTCCTAGCTATGCCTGCCTTTTCGTGGGATATGTGGAACACTCTTTGTTCCAGTCCTACTCGGGTCCCCTCCCTCACCTCTTTTTCCGGTACATTGATGACTGTATCGGTGCCGTCTCCTGCTCTCGCCCTGAACTAGAACATTTCATTCACTATGCTTCCAATTTCCACCCTTCCCTCACCTTCACATGGTCCATCTCCGACTCTTCTCTTCCCTTCCTCGACTTCTCCATCTCCATCTCTGGGGATAGGTTATTGACTAACATTCACTACAAGCCCACCGACTCCCACAGCTACCTGGACTACACTTCCTCCCACCCCGCCTCCTGTAAGGACTCTATTCCATTCTCCCAGTTTCTCCGTCTCCGCCGCATCTGCTCTGATGATGCCACCTTCCATACCAGTGCTTCCGACATGTCTTCCTTTTTCCTCAACCGAGGATTCCCCTCTACCGTGGTCGACACGGCCCTCGACCGTGTCCGTTCTATCTCCCGCACATCTGCCCTCACCCCTGCCCCTCCCTCCCGGAACCACGATAGGGTTCCCCTTGTCCTCACCTTTCACCCCACCAGCCTCCACATTCAACGGATCATCCTCCGCCATTTCCGCCACCTCCAGCGTGATCCCACCACCAAACACATCTTCCCCTCACCTCCCCTTTCAGCATTCCGCAGGGACCGCTCCCTCCGCGACACCCTAGTCCACTCCTCTACCACCCCCAGCACCCCTTCCCCTTCGCCCGGCACCTTCCCGTGCACGCGCAGGAGATGCAACACATGCCCTTATACCTCCCCTCTTCCCACTGTCCAGGGCCCCAAACACCCCTTCCAGGTGAAACAGCGATTTACTTGTACTTCCTGCAATTTAGTATACTGTATTCGCTGCTCACGATGTGGACTCCTCTACATTGGGGAGACCAAACGCAGATTGGGTGACCGCTTTGCGGAACACCTCCGTTCAGTCCGTAAGGGGGACCCCGAGCTCCCGGTGGCCTGTCACTTTAATTCACCGCTTCACTCCCACTCTGACCTCACCGTCCTCGGCCTAATACACTGTTCCACGGAAGCTCAGCGTAAGCTCGAGGAACAGCACCTCATCTTTCGTTTAGGCACGCTACAGCCCTCTGGACTCAATATCGAGTTCAACAATTTTAGATCATAACCTCAGCTCCAATCACATTTATATTTTATTTTATCTACCCTTTTATTTGTCCCCCCCACCTTTTTTTTCCTCCTAGAAGCTGGCAGCTGTCCTTCATTCTGCCAGTAGATTTCACACTTCATTCAGCCTTAATCTGTCACATTAACACCACCTCTAGCCTTGCATATCTCTTAATGTCTCTTAATGTCTCTTCATCTCCTCCTTTGTTCCTTTATCCCCTCCCCCTTTTCCCAGCTTTACCCTGGCCTTAAATCTATTTGATTTCCAGCTCTTCCCAGTTCTGATGAAAGGTCATCGACCTGAAACGTCAACTCTCTTTCTCTCTCCACGGATGCTGCCTGGCCTGCTGAGTTTTTCCAGCGTTTTCTGTTGTTATTTTGTACTGTTTTAAACTGTACTGTTGTGTTCACACCGCTCGTACTGTATGCGAGTGGAGTGGTTTTGTCAACCTTAATAAACACTGTACGGGAGAGCCCGAAAACGCTGTCCGTGTTCCAATCTATCCTCAGTAATCCCTATCTCCAGAACTTGTAGTAAGGGGGTTTGCAAGCTCGCTACGGGCGGGGTGAAACCACTTACAATTATTGGCGATTGCGGCAGGGCCTATAGGAAATTGGCCACCGCAAAAACCAGTTACACGACCTTGACTGCAACAGGCAATGCTGTGCTAGCTGCAGTGGTTGCCTTCAGCTCTTCTCACAGGATGTAACACAACTCTATCACTGCTTCTTTGGAGACTCTCCTTATGGCGTATCCTTACGCATTGTTCCGCAGAGAACTGCAGGTTTCATGTTCGAGGCCTATAAATTCTATTGGGAAGGTAAGGATTCTTCTGACGTAAGGATTCCTTTGCCACACCATCGGCGGCCGTACCTTCAGCTGTCGAGACCCTAAGCTCTGGAATTCCCTCCCTAAACATCTCCGCCCCTCCACCGCTCTCTCCACCTATAAAATGCTCCTTAAAACCTACCTCTTGACCCAGCTGTTGGTCACCTGTCCTAATGTCTGCTTCTTTGTCTCGCTGTTAATATTTTGTCTGATTACTCTCCTGTGAAGCACCTTGGACCATTTTACTTTGCTGAAGGTGCTATATAAATGTAAGCTGTTGTTGTTGAGCAGGTCTCCTTCTACTTGCTCTTCCTACCACCGTAGCTCTGTTTGTTGCTTCCCCGGTCCTCTTCCACCGCCTCCTCCTCCTCTTTCTGGAGTGCAATTCCTAGAAGGACCCCCTTCAAGAAACAACTGCAAGGCCAGAAGCTCTTTAGCAGTTCAGAACCTGCAATAGTGACTGCAAACACTTTTAGATCTTTTAAGGTCAGAATACCCACAAGTTACTGTGAGAAAAATCTCTCCAAAGGCTCGATATAGCTTTACCTGAGAACATCTGAGGATCTTTTGAATATTTTTTGAACTCAAGGACTTGTTGCTTGGTGGGCAGGTGCAAGAGATGGAATTAGTCAGGTGGTAAGGTTAGGAAATAGTATTGACACTGCAATGATGTCAGTTGCCCCCAATTTGAATATATTCATGAGGCTCCTTATTTCAGACAGCAAAGCTAGCCACCAGGAATTCTGTGAGTTGTAAAAACAGTGATAACCGGAGGGGAGGAACAGACACTTTGGGGGCGAAATTCGGTTATGCCCCAAATTATCGCCGGAGATTTAGTGCTCGGCGCGCAAGTACCACCCCGGCCGCTAAATTCGGCTTACCGCCCCGGCGAGAAAGTGGGACGCTATCTCGGGCGCTCCACTTCCTCTCAGGCCGGTGTCGGGGGCGCAAAGCGCGGTAGTGCCGGAGCGCTACGCGGCCGCTCCGCGTAGCGCTGACACGTTTCAGCGCTCACCCCTTCCGTTAAAGGGGAGGGACGCTGCGAGCTCTGCAGGCCATTTGATGGCTTCCACTAGCCCACCAGGGCAGCATGGTGCCGTAGCCACAGCCCGGCACGGAGACGCAATGCCGGGATGCGCGATGGTGGCCACGGACCACGCCAAGGGCCGCCACGAAGGGCTGACCTGCAGGTCGGCCAAAAGAAGATAATGGTGGCGTGGATCGCAGCTGCACTGCCCCTTTAAATACCGCCCCGCCAGCGGAGTGCGGTCCAGTTCGCGTCCCGAGAGGCTGGCGCTGACATTGCCCGCAGCAGCCTCGCGGGGTGCAGCCGAATTTCTGCCGCGGGGTGGTAAGGGGCCACAGCGTGGGGCTAAGGGGGTCACATCGCTCGGTGATGATGCCATCGCCGGCGTGGCAGTGGCCGGGGGTGCTACTGGTGGGGGCGCGGCGCTATCGGCTAGCACCTCAGTTGTGCGCCGCCGAATTTCTCGGAAGGCGTTCGCCGCCCGGGCGATAAGCCCTTTGCGCCCCGTTAGCGCCCCCCGGAGGCGTTAACGGCAGACACAAAGGAGCCAACTTTTGCCCCCTTTATTTTGCACCTGCTACCACCCACGTTTGAGCCCAAACAGGTGGCAAGGAGACTATAATTACACCTACGGTGCATATAAACTGCTGATCCACATGAATTGTAATTTAGTATAGAGATTGTGAGCATCTGTTGTTTTTCTTTCGAGGATTTAGTATAATTTCTATTGTAAAATATGTCTGTTATATTACTGTTATTTATTTGCTTGTTTATCTAGAGTTAAATAAATTTACTTGGTAGTTAATCTGTCAGAAGGTCTGACGTTGTGATGCTTGACTGCTTTTCATAGATGGGGAAAAGATCCTATCGAGGCATGGATCATTCCAGCAATTAACAGTAAGGTTCTCTAGATATCAGGGCTAGTGAAGATACGTTCAAGGTCACAGTGTGATGGGACTCACCTATGATCTATAATGTGGTGGTGGATAAATCTAGAGTAGAAAGAATAGATGAGACCCAATAAAGTAACCCGATCTCCCCCAGCCATGGGGAAGTTATCAGAGCAAAACCAAAGACTCTGGCCCTGAAACTCCGCTGTGGGGGGGTGGGGGCGGGGGTGGTTGTCCCGGTTGCCCCTGTAACTTCAGCGGCAGATTGGCCGGCCAATGGGGAAATGGTTGAAAAAAGCCATTTCCGGCATTTCTCTGGGGTTCCGCCCGTCTCCTGCCAAAGGGGGTGATTTTGCCAATGGGAGCGCATTGGAGGCGGGACTGCTGCTTGTCGGGTTTTAGTCCCGCCTCCATCAACGTCCGGCCAACCCACGCTATTTTCTCTTGATTGACCTTGTTAAGCCCGTCCAGCGGGCTTAACTGGCCAATTAAGGGGGAGCCAGTTACAGAGAACATCAGCGTATGACGTTTCATCTGTCAAAAATTTTTGATCGATGAATTGTCATCATTTGACAGCTTTGAGAAGCTGTCAAACACTGACATTCTCTGTTGTTTGGTGAGTTCTTGTACTCAAGGCTTACCAAACCTGTTTTGTGAGCAGAAAGCAGATGGCTGTTGCATCGGAGAATGCAGCAGCCATTCTCTCATCTCTGCCATTGAGATGCTGGAGCCTCCGCATCCCCAACGATTGAAGCCTGCAGGAAGAAACAAAGGTAAGGAAACTTTTTCTAACACTTTTCACTCACCTCACATACTTACCTCTCCACACTTGCACCCATCACTCCCCACCACAGCGCACTTTTGGACCCCTCTCACCCCCGCAGACCCTGGCGGGGTTTCCCAACGTCGGGAAGCCCGCACCTATGATGGAAAAATGGGAATAATCCTCTTAACTGCCTGTTAACTACCTGTTAACAGGCAGTTAAGTGGCTGTAATCCCCTTCCCACCTCCAGGAGACGGGACCCGGCGCGGGTCGGGTACCCGCCTCCTGGGAAGATGGCACGGAGGCGGGTTGGGGGCGGGATGGGTACCCGCCCCCAGATTCTGCCATTTTACCGGCAGTCCCACCTCCAAACCCACCTCCCCAGGGCTGGCAAAATCGCCCCCAAAGTTACAGTGGAAGACCGGAAGGACCTCCGTGTAATTTCAGGGTCAGAATGATTCATTGATGAAAAGGACCACAAAAGAGAAGATTGCTTTCAATGACCAAATAGAACAATCAAGGTGAACCACAACCAACAGGGGTTAACACCAAAAAGCTGAAGTCGGCCTCTTCTGTTTAATACGGAAACCATGTTAGAACATTTGTATGCTGTCCAAAAACAAAAAGGAAGCTATTATTGGCTACTCTGTAATTCTGTGCTGAAGTATGAACCAGTTTGCTCTTCGCAATGTTAATAATATTATCTGCATGATAAGTTACAATTGCTATCAGAAGCTCAGATATGCTTTTGATAAGCTGTGCATTTTGTGTTACATAAAAACTCGTTTCCATGGTAACTGGTAGAATCAGTGCAACGCATCATTAAACAAATAAAAGCAAATGCAACACTGTTTTTCCGGAAAGTAAACTAAAGTGTAAATGTCGATCAAACACTTTGATCGCGACGCGCGATTAACCCGCGCCCGTTCAATGTGATGCAGGCAACTCACCAACTTTGTGCTGCCTGCTCATTTCAATGATTGTAGCATGCAGCCAGCGCTAACCATGCTGTTCACTGGCTGCATGCATCAGCAGGGGCCCCAAAATCATGCGAGGTTAGCAGCACTTAAAGCTAGCCTGCACTACTTAAAGCCAGCCTGCACCTCTTAAAGGGGAGGTGCATTGTGGCTGAAGTGGGTGGTGGAAGTCACTCAGGAAGTGAATCTGACCTGGGAAACACTGAATAATGGCACAACATGGGAGAGAGTGGGCTCCAATGTTTTCTGACGCTGCACTGGAGGCCTTGGTGGAAGAGGTTTGAAGGAGGAGAAATGTTCTGAGAGGCTCTCCACACAAACGCTCAGGAGGCAGTGGGAGCAGATAGCTGTGGCAGTCAATGCCAGGTGTCAAGTCCTGAGGACCTGGATGCAGTGCCCCAAAAAATTCAATGACCTTATACGAGTGGTCAAGGTCAGTGAATGCATCTTCAAATGCCATATCCCACCGACTGCACCACTAACCGCAGCAACTCCGCAATGCACCACACCCCCATCACTCAGCTACCAACAGTCTCTATCAATCAGAACTCATACCTATCATTCATAGCTTTACCTTGCCCTCATACACTTAGGACTGCTGCAAGTCTCACACCCATATCGTGCCTGCAAGCTATTCAACCATGACAGCCACATCATCCAAACAGATTGCACCACACTCACTGACACATTTCCCTCTCCCTTGCAGGACAAAGGTGGTGCACAACCGGAGGCAGCAGGACCTAACCGGCAGGGGACAGACGCACCTGCAAGTCCTTATTCCCATGGAGGAGACGGTGCTCAGAATCATTGGAACAGCTATTGCTGAGGCCGTGGTCAGCAGCGGGACTGAAATCATAGACAATGACGGTATCCTCACACTTAATGCTCCTTCTCACATCCCACTTCCCCCTCATCCAACAATCTCTTCTGATTTACAAGCTGCAGATGGTGTAAGCATGCACCGCTTGCTTCCCCCCCCCCCCCACCCCCCCACCCCCATCCCCTCACCACAGCCTTACATTGTACCTTTCTCCTTTCAGATAAGCAAGAACTGCAACCTGGCCAGGCAGTGGTGGAAGAGCAACAGGTGGAAGAGCAACAAGACGATGATGATGAAGCAACACCGCCACTCGATTTCACACTCGCAGCCACCAGCTCAGATACTGACAATGGGTGTAATTTAGAGAATAGCATAGAGATGGGATCTGCACGTGGGGAGCCACTGGGCATCAGTGGCCTGCAGCCAGGGCAGGGGGCAAGGGTAGCGCAGGTGCCAGCTCACCGGAGGGCGCGGTCGCACACGAGTTCTGCTGCAGAGGACTCAGATGAGCGCTTTGATGGGGCGGGCGACAGAAGAAGGCTGATGGATATGCACAGTGGAATGCTTGGTGCATTGGGAAGCCTGCCAGAAAGCCTGTGTGCAATGTCAAGGAGCATGGAGGAGTCTGGCATCAACTTGGCACAGGGCTTTGCACAGAGCTTGGAGCCCATCCTTCCAGCATGGAAGTGGTGGCCAACTCCATGAGCACACTTGTGGATCCAACCATGATGCAGCATCTGATGGCCAATGTCTCAGTTTCCATTGCAGCACAAGCAGCAGCCACCCAATGTCTGAGTGCGTCAGTGGAAGCTCAGACTGCTGCCATCACGGCTCTGGATTCCAGTGTTCAAAGGGGCTTGCAGGGTGTCACAGCAGTCCAGCAATCTGTCATCCAATAGATTACTAGGATTGCTGCGGCGCCGCCCCAGGGAAGTGGCAGTGGCTCTGTGGAGCACGAACCTGCTGTCCTCTCTCAGGATGACAGTATTCATCCTCCCACACCTGCCCAGACTGCTGCCACCTCTGCCGAGATGGTGCAGTCCGCAGCCGGGCCTTCTAGGCTCAGAGCTGCTCGAGGTCATCCTCCAAGGCCATCTGCAGTGTCCTCCACTGAAAGTCAGCAGCCTTCCACCAGCCATGCTGCAGTCACTGGGGTAGCACTGCGTAAGAGCACTAGGACAGGCAAAGGCACATGGAAGACAGGCACTAAGGGAATGCACAAGGGTGATTAGTTTATGTTTGTATGTAATATGGCATGGTTTGATTTATAAATTTGGTTTGGAATGTTTATTTTGTGTTGGCTTTTATTTTTGCATTGTGGTGAAGCAGACGCTGTGATGGTTAGTGACAGAGGGATGGGAAGGTTTGGGACTGTTGCTGAATTGGGAATTGGGGTTATGTTTACTGGTATCGCTCTTGGATGAGTTCTTCACCGACAGCTTGGTCAGAAAGGGGCTGTCTAGGTTGCCTTCCTCCCTTCCTCTTCCTCCTCCTCCTCTTCTTCATCCTCCTCCTCAAGCTCCTACTCCTCAGCTGGTCGTCGTATAGCTGGTGGCAAGGGCTGTGCCCTCATGATGGCGAGGTTGTGCAGCAGCAGCAGACCACCACGAATCTTGACACCTGTCCTGCCGAGTACTGCAGGGCTCGTCCAGTGCGGGCCAGGCAATGGAAGCATTGTTTCAGCAAGCCAATGGTCTGCTCTATCAGATTCTGTGTGGCAGCATGGCTTTCACTGTATGCATACTGCCCACGAGTGCGTGGGTTGCGCACCGGAGTCATGAGCCATGTCGTTAGCAGATAGCCCTTGTCGCCCAGTAACCACCCTTTGGTTTGCCGTGGTGGCTCAAGTGCAGATGGCACAGCGGACTTCCGCAGAATGAAGGCATCATGACTGCTGCCAGGATACCCGTCATTGACTTGCATGATTCGCTGCCTATGGGCGCACACCAGCTGGTTGTTGAGGGAGTGGAATCCCTCTCGGTTGCGGTACATGCCAGAGTTGACATGCGGCGCCCACAAACAGACATACATGCAGTGAATGGCACCCTGCACCATGGGGATGCCTGCAATCCTAGTGATGCCATGTGCTCGCTCTGCCTGCTGGTCTCTGGCAAGAGAATGAAATGTAGTCAGCTCTCTTTGAACACAGAGCCTCAGTCACCTCCCTTATGCAACAGTTGACGGAAAACTGCGAGATGTTGCAAATATCTCCAGCTCCAGCCTGGAAGGAGCCCAACGCATCAAAGTTCATCGCCACGGACACCTTCACAGCCACTGGCAATGCGGTCCTCGCCCTGCTGTGCGGTTGCAGTTGTGGCTGCAGCAGGTGGCAAAATTCAGTGAGGACATCTTTACTGAAGTACAGACGTCTCACACATTGTTCCTCACTGAGGTTGGGGTAGGAGAATTGCTGCTTGAACACCCTGGGCGGATATGGCCTCCTGCTGAGAGCCCTTCTCCCCATCCTTCTCTTCCTTCTTCCAGCAGCTTGTCCTGCTCTGTGTGACCTCTGTTCATTCTCCACGTCATGCTGTATTCCAAGGGGAATTCCTACTGGTGCACCCATGTCTGTCAGCAAGTGGTTTGGGCAGAAGCTTTGAAGTCAGGAAAATGTCCTTGGGCACGTGCCACACCATCCCCTGTAGACTTTAGCAACTTTAAATAATTATAGAAAGCAGCAAACACTTGTAGAATGGTAGCAGCAGCCAGTAGAAATCAATCAGCAACTAACCTGTAAGTAGATGATGCTGCCTTTAAATAGCACTGGTGGGGGCCTTCCTGCTGCTGAACGCGTGTTCAGCTGTGCGAGGTTAAGAGAGGGCGTTAGCTGGAGGGTTGAGCTCCAAAATGGCAGCGCTGGCATCAAATAAGTGTTGCACGCTAATTGACGGCATGATCTGCCTACTCTGCATACTTCCAGGCAGACGCTCACTGCGCGCGCTAACATATGGCGTCCTCCACGACTCGTACCAGAAGCATGCGTGCGTGGCGCGGACGCCATTTTGGACCTCTAAGGGCACTCGGAGCACCCAAAAAACGGGCACTACAGATCCGAGTTTTGGGCCCTTAGAAACAAGTCATTGTACTGCTTTTCTTTTTCAGCATGTACATAATTAAAATCAAAGCACGCAGCCAAGATTATTACATTTATCTGGGAGCTAAATACATTTTCATACTGACAGCATATACTTTCAATTTATGCTCTGGCACTTTCATAATAACACACATGGACAATTGTGGTTGTCCCCTGCTCTATTAATCGCAACTCCGCAACTGGAAGCAACTGGCTGAGGGACTGTGAAATAGTTTGAATTTAATGCAAGTTTAACTAGGAGCAATTTCAGGAGAGATCATAGAACTTTAGTCAGTGCTGCAGCATAACTAACCTCAGATGATTTGTGGCCTTTGAGTTCGAATGCATGGTATCCTTAATAACCTACCCTCTTAAACTGAGTTTTTGGGATTGGAGCAGCGACTGATTGAATTAAATGCTACCGATCATCTTTGGCACGGCCGAGTTCCCCAGGATAATTTTAGCCTCCCAGCTGACTGTGAAGGGGAAGGAATAGGGGGCTGGCATTCCTCACTTTGCTAATGTTAGCATAAGTAGAAAGTGATGTAATGACAGTAGAAAGCGTCAACAAACTATTTACATAAAACTACATAGAATTTACAGCACCAAAACAGGACCGTTCGGCTCAACAGGTCTGTGCCGATGTTTATGCTCCACACGAATCTCCTCACTCCCTACTTCATCTCACCCTATCTGCATATCCTCCTATTCCTTTCTCTCTTATGTACTTATCTAGCTTCCCCTATGCTATTCGCCTCAACTACTCCATGTGGTAGCAAGTTCCACATTCTAACCACTCTCTGCTTAAAGAAGTTTCTCCTGAATTCCTTGTTGGATTTATTAATGACCATCTTATATTTATGGGCCCTAGTTTTGGACTCCTCCACAAGTGGAAACATTTTCTCTCCGTCTACCCTATCAAACCCCTTCATAATTGTAAAGACCTCTATTAGGTCGCCACCTCAGCCTTCTCTTTTCTAGAAAAAAGAGCCCCAGCCTGTTCAGTCTTTCCTGATTGTTATAACCTCTCAGTTCTGGTTCTGGTATCATCCTTGTAAATCTTTTTTGCACCTTCTCCAGTGCCTCTATATCCTTTTTATAAAATGGAGACCAGAACTGTTTACAGTACTCCAAGTGTGGTCTAACCAAAGTTCTATACAAGTTTACCACAACTTCTCTGCTTTTCAATTCTATCCCTCTCAATCATCTGCTTTCACAGATCGAATAGACCAATTTTCCTCAGTCTTGCCTCATAACCCAGTCCTCGGATATGCAGCATCAGTGTACACCAACTAATTGACCATGTTTAGTGCTGTTCTGAGGATTCCTACTTCTTGAAATTGTAAAGGTGGATATTAGCAAAGAGCGATTAAAAAGTGGATTATTTGCTTATTAATGAGGAAAACTTAGAACATTTCAAAGCTATGCAGTCAAATCAAAAAGTGTTTTTTTTTTTAACAACAGGTCATACCTAGAGTTAGTGCTTGCAAATATCACCACAGAATTGAAAGAAGTGAATGGTACAAGGGGAATTTTCTGCCCAGAAGAATGGGTGTAGTAGTAATCGGTCAGTTTTGTGCTGTGAAGCAGGAGGAGAAGACAGCTTCGTGCACAGAAGGCCTAAGAGGCGGAAGATTCGCAGTACGTACTACTCCAGGGCAGCAGGTCTATCCCAACAGAGTCAGCTAACTGGACAGAGTAAAGGAATATGGATGAGAGGGCTCAAAATATTAGGGACGGTGAGACTGAGGCGTGCCACCTAGTACAAGAAGAAGCAGGGGCAGTCAACCATCTGCAATGCACAACCAATGGTAGCGCCCTCAATTTTTAATGCTACAGGAGCGTCCAGTCACTCAAAGGGGGCATCGCTGGAGTCAGCTTGCACTCATCAATTCCAATCACTGTTACCTATTGATCACTTGTACCCAATAGCTCATCCTGTCCTCCCTCACCATCATCATGGTATTCTCTAGTAATATTTGTATCGACTCCTTGAAGCAGGATTGTTGATTGGTGCAAAGGAAAGGGCTCATCTTTGCATCTGGTCAATCACTGGATTCTCCTTGCTCTGTGAAAGGAATAAATGGGACAGTACACACTGAATTATCTTCTAGAGCAGGTTTGGCACTGGAGGACCTCTGCTTGCCATCTGACCCTGTCATGACCCCGACCCATTTTCCTGGATTGGAGTTATTTACACATGCAGGGTGTGCTCCTGGTGTCCAATGCAGTAAAGGTAAAATGGCTGCAACTAGGAAAATGCTTATTACATTGCATTGTTGCAGGTTATTAGTTCCTGCTGTTACCATGGCTGCCTCAGCGAGGTCAGTAGACTTCTTTAGCATGAAGTAACATTTCAGGTGTTGCTGTCACTACAAAGACCACCTTCAATGCCTGGATCATGCCTTTTGTGGACTTTTTCTCCTCAGGGATGAAACGCTGGGTCCTCCTTTGCCAGATTACACACAGTAGCACTAAGAGTCTTTAAGTTTGTTGACTTGGTGCCCTGAAGAAGCACCAGCCTCAAGCACTGCAGTGAGCTACATTGTTACAGACACAAAATAACTGCCTTGGCCCTTTCAGGTGCTGCAGCAGCACTGGATTTTCCTCCCCCCACCCCCCCGCCACCTCTTTTGAGGTGAACTTTGTACAGAGGACATTGCTAGCACTAGGAGTCTTCCCTGAATATGTAATAAGGGTCCACTGAGGAATATTAGGTTTGTTCTCAATGGTCTAATGTCAGCAGCGGGAATTCAGTTCCAGTACACTTCTGCTGATGATGAAAATCCAGCCCATGCTGTCCCGCCTGCCCATTGGACATTAGAGCCACATTTACCTCAGTGATGGATTTAGTGCCGAAACTGCACTGAAACTGCCAGTCAGTATAACTCCGCCAATTTCTTCCCTCCCTGAGGTGGGCTTCCCAACAGGGATAGGAGACCCACATGGAGCCTGACTAAAAAAATTCAGATTTGTTTGACCCCAGAGAGCAGCTGGGGTCTGTAGCGCAGTCAAGGATGGGCGCCAGGCCTGTCCGCCATGTTTACGCTGGGATTGCAGCGGAGCGGAAAATCCTGGCTCCTATATTTAAATGAAGCTTTGGCTCCTTTTCAGTGAGATCACTTTAAGTTGGTCTAAAAGGCCTGCTGGAGAATTGTGCTCAGTGCTAAAATGACTCAGACCTGGCTGTATAGATCTGGGCCAAATAATCCAGCCGCCCATTATTTGTTCTGTTCCTGTGCCATTGGCCTTACCGACTGGAAAATATATACGCTACTGGTGTGTAATTCATTTGAGCCAGTGCTAATCCAGGGGAGGCCCTACCCCGCTCACCAACCAGTCTTTTTGTACTTCACCTTGCGAATTTAGGACCCATTAAATTAATGCTAACACTCCATGAGATGTTCTCTCTTTAGCACCAATTTGATATTGGAAAGCTAAACTTCTATCTGAAAACATGCCCTTTCTAAAGATCAGAAGGAAATAAATTCACAGAATAGAACTAAACCGAGGAGAATAATGAGAGGAGTACTTCCATTATAATTCCCATTGATTATGTCCTTACCTCTGCCTGCGTTTCCTTTATCTGGGATCATGGCTTGAGGTGATGCACACAGTCACCCATGGCTACTGGTGGTATTGCTCTAAAGCCATCACATGTGGCTTGACTTTTGTTGTCAATTTTAACACTAGGATGGGATGCTCCACTACTGTGAGGTGTTCCAATTAGGGGAAAATTCCTTCCGGTTGCTATGGGACAGATTTTCATCTGTATTGCCTGAGTGTGAAGTGTCACCCTGGCAGAGCACAGAGAGAATTGTCAGGCGGGGAGCATTGCACACCTGTAACAGAAACTGCCCAATTTTCCACTCAGTACTGTGGCCAGCCGATACTGTAACCCTATGGGGGTAATATTAAGCCCCCCAAAATGGCTGGGTATGGATCGGGTGGGAATTTAGGGGGAAAAATTGAGTTGTGGCCCCCCTTTGGGGTGCTAACGTCGCCGGGGAAAAAATGAGTGCCTCCGCAGCCGAAATTCATCGGTAGCGCCCCAAGAGGCTACTGGAAGCGCCCCACCTCCCTCTTGGGGAGCTGCGAGCGAATATCATGGCACTACGTGCCACAGCGCCATGCCCTGCGGCACATCGCTCCGTGGTACTGCAGGCCTTCCTCCCCTTCTTAAAGGGGAGGGGCCTTGCGCAATGCGACCCGGGGCCCAGCTAGGCCACCAGGGATCAGAGAACTGGCAAAAGAGCCCGGCACTCAAGAGAAGTGCCGGGCTCACGGAGCGCAGCCAGCACTCTGCGGGGGGGCTTCAGAGGAGGCCGGGGACGGCAACGGGGGCAGGTGCTGGCAGGCGGCCAGCAACAAAATTGGCCGCCCGGCACCTTCCCTTTAATTAGCGCCGCCCCGGCTGCAGGTAGGCCCCCCTGACCCCGTCGGACATAGCGTCCAGCGGTAAGTCAGGGGGCGCTACCGAAGATCGCGGCCAGGGCGCGAGCGGGGCGCTGGGCATGACGATGACGTCATCGCCGGCGGCGCAGGGCCGCGGGGCGCTAATGGTTATCGCCGCCGCTAATCTCCCACTGAATTTCGCGGGAGGCATTGGCAACACCGTGCCCAGGCGCTAGTTGCTTTGCGCCCCATTAGCGCCCTCTTAGGATGCTAACAGGAGGCGCAAAGCAAAGAAATTTTTAGGCCTTAAAATTTAAAGAATTTGAAACCCGAACCGAAGGCACCTCAACACGCCCACTTCCGGTTTTAATGGAGGCGGGATGGGGGTGGGCGATCAACCCGCTCTCAGGAGGCGTGTCCCTCATTTAACTATTTAATGAGGCTGCGTGCCTCAGATTTTATCTTTGTTCCAGCTTTAACACTGGCCAGCCGGGTTTCCTGGGCCTCGGGAAACCCGGCAGCTGAAAGGAGGCGAGGACTGCTGGATGGAATAGGTAAATACTTTTCCAGCACTGCTTGTGGGCCAGGAGAAGCAGGAATGCTTTACCCCAGCCCCATAAGCTACCTTGTTAACCTCCTCCTCTGAAATCAGTTGCCCACCCCCCACTCCCCCCACAATGTGATGCCCTCCCGATGTCCTTCACGGCTCACAATCTCCTACCTGCCCCCCCCCCCACCCCGCCCATGTCCTTCCCAGCCTGCGATCTTTACCACGGCCTTCTTGCAATCTCCTCCATGGCTCCCCCACCTCCAGCCTCTGCCACGGGCCCCTGGTGATCTTCTCCCCATCTCCCACAATCTCTCCGGGCACACCCATTGATGTCCCCTCCAATCCTCAATCTCTCCCTGCCTCCTCTATGCTCCCTGGCTGAGGCCTGGTGCCAAAGGCCTACCCGCCCGACAGCCAGCCAGTATCTCCAACTGGCTGGCTGCGGCCCAGGAAACGGATCGTAAAAATGGTAATCAGGTCCTGCCGTTAAATTTGGCAGCACCTGAGGGAAACCCGTACTTCCAGGTTTCCCGACTGCTAAACTGCTTCCCCCCCAACTCCCGCTCCCTCCCTGCCTCCCCATACATATCAGGGCCCAAGTATTAGTGATATTGTGAAAAGAGAGGGGCAATTTCCTCTTTCCTACATTACAACAGTGACTACACTTCAAAAGCGCTTCATTAGCTGTAAAACACTTTATGACGTCCTGAGGTTGTGAAAGACACTATATAAATGCCAGTCTTTCTTTTCTTTTGATCATTATTTCCAGTCAAATCTTTTAGAATGTTTTTACAATTTCACTGGAAGCAGTGAATGTCAAAAATTTTCTTGTTATGTTTATGATATTGCCAACTCACGACGGCCTGATTGAAATTTGTAGGCAAATGTGAGGTCATCCACTTTGGAGCTAAAAAGGACAGAACAGGATACTTTCTAAATGGTGAAAAGCTAAAAACAGTGGAGGTCCAAAGAGAATTGGGTGTCCAGGTACATAGGTCATTAAAATGTCATGAACAGGTACAGAAAATAATCAAAAAGGCTAATGGAACGCTGGCCTTTATATTTAGAGGACTAGAATACAAGGGGGTAGCAGTTATGCCCCCTTAGCCCTGGTTAGACCACACCTGGAGCACTCTGAGCAGTTCTGGGCACCACACCTTAGGAAGGATATATTGGCCATGGAGGGAGTGCAGCGTAGGTTTACCAGAATGATACCCAGACTTCAAGGGGTTAAATTGTGAGGAGAGATTACACAAACTAGGGTTGTATTCCCTGGAATTTAGAAGGTTAAGGGTTGATTTGATCTAAATTTTCAAGATATTAAGGGTAACTGATAGGGTAGATAGAGAAGAACTATTTCCGCTGGTTGGGGAGTCTAGGACTAAGGGGCATAGTCTAAAAATTAGAGCCTGACCTATCAGGAGTGAAATTACACACAAAATGTTGTAGAAGTTTGGAACTCTCTTCCTCAAATGGCAATTGATGCTAGATCAATTGTCAATTTAAAATCTGAGGTTGATAGATTTTTGTTAACCAAAGGTATTAAGGGATATGGGGCAAAGGCAGGTATGTGGAGTTAGGTAAACAGATCAGCCAGGATCTGATTGAATGGCAGAACAGGCTTGAAGGGCTAAATGGCCTACTCCTGTTCCTAAGTTCCTATAACATAAATTAAATGAAGTTCAAGACTTGATTTAAACATCGCCACTTTGAATGGGAGTCCTGTGCTCTCCAACTGAAGTTACTAAGTTGCTTAACCAAGGACATGTTGACGATGCAAGTTCCGATTTCTTGAAAAACATCCAGAAATATTAGGTCACTTCGCAGCAAGTTAAATGGTGTGTCAAGCATTATTCAACCTCCAGCAAATACTTTTGCATAAAAATTCCTATACCATGCTTTTGACTTGCTAATAAACAAATTATACTCTAAAGTATAACCTTAATAATTGACTAGTGCCCAAAGTTATTAGTTGAATATTCAGTGAATTGTAACATTCCAGCCAGCAAGTGAATCAATATTGAAATATGGAAATTATTTGACTCATATAAAATCCACGGCAGGTAATTCTTCTTGGCATATGTTGCTGAAGGCTTTATAAAATTAATTTTAAAATCTTTTGACACTCCTATTTGAGTGAAATAGCACTTTGGTATCCTGCATAGATTTAGTCAGAAGATGCCAATTATTTCATCAATGTAACAGTATGATTTCAAGGATGATTGAATGATGTCTAGGAATTGCTTTTGGGATGGGAAAAAATAGCTTTGCAGAGCCCTAAGATCCAACCAGGAGTAGTCTTTATGCACATTCAGTTGGAAATCCATTTCTATTACACGCTGTCAGGTACTTAACGACTAAATGGGCCTGCTTCTGGAGGCATTTAAGAGTGAGATTCAAATTACGGTTGACTGCAATATCAGTCACTATTATATTAGTGCTTTGTTTCTTTCTGCCTGGCTTGCTTGGAATTGGAAATGCCTGCAGACACGTCTTCAGGTCCGGTGATCTGAAACCGCAGGCAAGAATTTTATATTAAAAAGGTTGCTCCATCCTAGAGGGGAGGCAGCTAGGAGAGTCCTGTAGTATCCAAGAATGAAATATTAATCTCCTGCACACTGCTGCGAGTAACCCAGGAGAAGAACCATAGGGGCATTAGAAAAAAAAAATCATTTTCTTACAACACTTTTGTTTATAAGTTATAAAAATATTGGAGATGGGGGAAGAAAGGTTGTTTGACTGGACGGGGTGGTTGGAGGAGGAAGGTCATATGATGAAACCTCTCCAAACAGAGTTGGCAACCTTAGTGGAAGCAAAGGGAAATGGATGCATTGGAGGTAACTATGAGTTTGGGGAGGGCTTCGGCCAGTCGTGCTGGTAGGGCCCATAGTTTTTGGCCGCCACTTCAGCCTTCCGACTGTCAAAATCATGAAGCAGTAAAATGGATTGTTCAGTTACCTCAGGCACAGCTTTCCTTTGTACGCCAGAGGTTGTAAAATCATAACCCTACTTAGAAAGGATGGCTTTGTGATTTTGCTACACCAAGAGCAGAAAGGAATTCTTCTCCTCAGGCTGAGGAAACCTCAACATACAGAACTTTCGAACACCTCCCCACACTCCAAAAAATGAAAAACATAGCCAATAGAAAATAAATCACAAGTGTAAAATAAACATTAATATTTCAACCCTTACGGTGCCACAGGTGAGTTTGCTTAGCCAGCTGAGAAGACTTTAGAGGCTATTTACAGTCTACTTCACTTAATTCAAAGGAAGAAATTACATTTATAGAGCACCTTTCGCGACCCCAGGACTTCCCAAAATGCTTCATAGCCAATGAAGTACTTTTGAAGTGTAGTCACTGTTGTAATGTAGAGAAACACGGCAGCCAAGTTGCACACAACAAGGTGCCACAAACAGCAAGGAAACATATGACCAGATAATCTGTTTTAGTCATGTTGGGTGAGGGATAAATTTCAGTCAGGACACCAGGAGAAGTCCACTGCTCTTGTTTGATTAGTGCCAAAGGATGGCATTTATGACCACCACAGAATCACAGAATCCCCACAGTGCAGATAGAGGCCATTTCGGCCCATCGAGCCTGCACCGACACATATCCCACCCTATCCCCGCGTATTTAATCCCCCTAACACTAAGGGTCAATTTATCATAGCCAAATCAACCTAACCTGCACATCTTTGGACTGTGGGAGGAAACCAGAGCACCCGGAGGAAACCCACGCAGACACGGGGAGAATGTGCAAACTCCACACAGACAGTCACCCGAGGCCCGATTCGAACCCGGGTCCCTGGCGCTGTGAGGTAACAGTGCTAACCAGTATGCCACCGTGTTGCCCATCAGGTACGGTAGCATAATGGTTATGTTACTGGACTAGTAATCCAGAGGCCTGGACTAATGATCCGAGAAACATGAGTTCAAATCCCACCACGGCAGCTGGGGAATTTCAATTCAGTTATCTGGAATAAAAAGCTAGTGTAAGTAGTGCTGACCATGAGACTACCAGATTTATGGAAGGAAATCTGCCATCCTTACTTGGTCTGGCCTATATGTGACTCCAGATCTTAACTGTCCTCTACAACTACACTCAGTTGTAACAAGCTGCTATGGAAAACAATAATAAGAATAAAACCGGCTTTGGACATGACCACGGCACACCCAGCCCAGTTGACCCTGCAAAGTCCTCCTCACTAACATCTGGGGACTTGTCAAGCAACAGCCTGACATAGTCATACTCACACAGCCAATGTCCCAGACTACTCCATCACCATCCCTGGGTATGTCACTGAGGGTAGCAAGGGCACAGAATGGATGGGGGACTTCAATGTCCATCACAAACAGTGGCTCGGTAGCACTACTCCTGGGCGAGCTGGCCAAATCCTGAAGGACATAATTGCCAGTCTGGGCCTGCAGCAGGTGGTGAGAGAACCAACACGAGTGAAAAATCTTCTTGACCTCATCCTCACCAATCTACCTGTCACAGATGCATCTGTCCATGACAGTGACCACCGCATAGCCCTTGGGGAGACAAAGTCCCATCTTCACACTGAGAACACCCTCCATCGTGTTGTGTGGCACTACCACCGTGCTAAATGGGATAGATTCAGAACAGATCTTGCAGCTCAAAACTGGGCATCCATGAGGCGCTGTGGGCCATCAGCAGCAGCAGAATTGTATTCCACCACAATCTGTAACCTCACGGTCTGGCATATCCCTCACTCTACCGTTCATGCCAGGGGTCCAAACCTGGTTCAATGAAGAGTGTAGAAGAGCATTCCAGGAGCAGGACAAGGCATATCTAAAAATGAGGTGCCAACCTGGGAAAGCTGCAACACAGGAATACATGCATGCAGAAACGGCATGCTATAGACAAAGTTAAGTTGTGCATGGTGGTGGAAAATTAAACAACTAATGGGAGGAGAAGGCTCCATGAACATCCCCATTCACAATGATGGAGGAGCCCAGCACACGAGTGCAAAAGTGGATGATCCACCTCGGCCTCCTCCTGAGGTCCCCACCTTCAGAGAAGCCAGTCTTCAGCCAATTCGATTCACTTCACGTGATATCAAGAAACGGCTGAGTGCAAAGGCTATGGGCCCCGACAATATCCCGGCTATCGTGCTGAAGACTTGTGCTCCAGAACTAGCCGTGCCTCTAGCCAAGCTGTTCCAGTACAGCTACAAAACTGGCATCTACCCGACAATGTGGAAAACGGCCCAGGTATGTCCTGTCCACAAAAAGCAGGACAAATTCAATCCGGCCAATTACCGGCCCATCAGTTTACTCTCAATCATCAGCAACATGATGGAAGGTGTCGTCGACAGTGTTATCGCCACTTACTCACCAAGAATCTGCTCACCGATGCTCGGTTTAGGTTCCGCCAGGACCACTCGGCTCAACATCTCATTGCAGCCTTGGTCCAAATATGGACAAAAGAGCTGTATTTCAGAGGTGAGGTGAGAGTGACTGCCCTTGGCAACATTTGACAGAGTGTGGCATCAAGGAGCCCTAGTAAAATTGAAGTCAATGGGAATCAGGGGGAAACTCTCTACTGGCTGGAGTCAGACCTAGCACAAAGGAAGATGGTTGTGGTTGTTGGAGGCCAGTCATCACAGCCCCAAGACATCACTGCAAAAGTTCCTCAGGGCAGTGTCCTAGGCCCAACCATCTTCGGCCGCTTCATCAATGAGCTTCCCTCCATCATAGGATCAGAGGTGGGGATGTTCACTGATGATTGCACAGTTTTCAGTTCCATTTGCAACTCCTCAGATAATGAAGCAGTCCATGCCTGCATGCAGCAAGACCTGGACAACATTCAGGCTTGGACTGAGAAGTGACAAGTAACATTCACACCAGACAAGGGCCAGGCAATGACTATCTCCAACAAGAGAGAGTCTAACCACCGCCCCTTTACCATCATCAAATCCCCCACCATCAACATCCTGGGGGTCACCATTGACCAGAAACTTAACTGAACCAGCCATATAAATACTGTGGCCTACAAGAGCAGGTCAGAAGCTGGATATTCTGCGTTGAGTGTCTCACCTCCTGACTCCCCAAAGCCTTTCCACTATCTACAAGGTAAAAGTCAGGAGTGTGATAGAATACTCTCCATTTGCCTGGATGAGTACAGCTCCAACAACACTCACGAAGCCTGACACCATCCAGGTCCAAGTAGCCCGCTTGATTGGCACCCCCTTAAACATTCACTCCTTCCACCACCAGCAAACCGTGGCTGCACTGTATACCATCTACAAGAGGCACTGCAGCAACTCGCCAAGGCTTCTTCGACAGCACTTCCCAAACCCGCAACCTCTACCACCTTAAGGACAAGGGCAGCAGGCGCAAGGGAACACCACCACCTCCAAGTCACACTCCACCCTGACTTGGAAATATATCGCCGATCCTTCATCGTCGCTGGGTCAAAATCCTGGAACTCCCTCTCTAACAGCACTGTGGGAGTACCTTCACCACAGGAACTGCAGTGGTTCAAGAAGGCGGCTCACCACCACCTTCTCAAGGACAATTAGGGATGGGCAATAAATGCTGGCCTTGCCAGCAACGCCCACATCCCAGGAACGAATAGAAAAAAAACCTGAGATGGCAGGGGTGGGCCTCGGTTTAATATCTAATCCAATAGACCTAAAAAATCCCACGCCGCTATTTCGAAGAACAGCTGGCTCCCCAGGTTCACTCCCGGTTCTCCCCAGGCTCCTGGCTAATATCTATCCCTCAACCAACTTCACTAAAATAGATTATTGCACTGGCAGGTGGGTTGGTAACCAGAGGACACCGATTTAAGATAATTGGCAAAAGAACCATAGAGGAGATGCGGAGAATTTTTTTACGCAGCAAGTTGTTATGATCTGGAATGTACTGCCTGAAAGGGTAGTGGAAGCAAATTCTTTCTGTGCTGTAAAATTCTACGTCTAGACTTCGAAGGGAATTCACTACTTGCAAAGCACTTTGGAATGTGATAAGCCTCTTTATGAACGCATGTTCTTAATTTTGCTCTTATCTATTGCCCAACAACATTTGAAATGCAATGAACTATTTAGTATTGATCTATTTTTGAAGTCAGCACAAGAGAAAAAACACACAGATTGTGGCAAATCACATTGACCTGTTACACATGATTATGCACAGTAATTTGTGTATGTTATTCAGTTCTGGCATTATAACTTCCTCCGTTCGGGGAAGTAGTACCCCGAGGCACATTTTCAACACTTACGTTAAATTATTTGCAGTTTATAAACTTTATTAGGTCTAATAGAAGCCTATATTTCCTTATGCCTTTGGAAAAGTAGTCAGGACGAATGTTCCCAGAGTATTCTCCAGGATATCATGATAAACACGTAAAGAACTTTAACCTTTCTGCCACTGAGAACTGTCACATCATTGAAACTCCAATGCTGTAACTTGGCCAGATGTACAGCATACACCTTATATATTTAGGTTTTGAAAAAAAAATCATGCAGCCAGTTTCCACATCAGAGATTACAAGCTAAGGTAAAGAATTATAGACAAACAGCCTGCCAACACTCACTGTCGAGGTTTACACATTTAGAATGGTCACTGGGAGGGTGATTGGTGCCAGTAAACCCATACTCCAGCAGTAACCAATGCTGAACTCAAGGGGTGGGAAGAGAGAGAATTGGCAAGCAAACTGGCTAAAAACAGAAAGGAGAATGAGAGGGCAGAAATGAAGAGGTGAGGAGGGGGGTGGGAGGGATGGATGGGGGACTAGGGACAAATTGAGGGCAGAGAGGAGAGAGCAAGGGTAGAGACAGAGACAGAGGGGGGGCTGGGGATGGGGTGACGTGGAAACAAGGGGGCAGAGGGAGAGAGGAGAAGGGAGAGGAAGGGAAGAATGGGGAGAGGTGAAAGATAAGGTGAAGTGGGAGAGGAGAGGAGTAAAAGAGGGAGGAGAGATGAATAAATCCGGAAAAGAGTGGGATGAAGAAAGGATGGAGGGAATGGGGAGCTAGGCTGAAGGGGAAAAGGAGGGCAGTAGGAGGATGGGGAGGACAGAGGTCAAGGGGAAAAGGAAAGGGAGAGAGAGGGTGAGACGACAAAGGGAAGGGGACAGGGAGAAGGTGGGAGGATAAGGAGTGGTGAGGATGAAGAAAGAAGGAGATGAGAGAAGAAAGGGATGGGAGGTGGGAGAAGGGGAAGAAATGGAAGGAGAGGTGGAAGGGACAAGGTGGAGAAAGACGGGAGAGATGAGGGTGAACATTTGCTTCAGTAGAGGAAGGCATTCCAGGTGGGTGGAGGAGGGCAGAGTATAAATGCTTGTTCTGGGGTGGGGGGGGTGGGGGGGGTTGGCGCTGGTGGGTGATGTGGCATCAGTGGAGGTGGGGGTGGTGGAGTACAAATATTGCCTCAGTGTGGCGCGGGATTATAGCAGTGTTTCTTTTTTTTAAACAGAGAGGGAAGATATGGGGGTTTTTCATTCCGGGGTGGGGGGGGATGGTCAGTTGATGAATGGTGGGGCATGTGTTTTCGCAGTAGGTGGGGGGAGTGCTGATGGGGGCTGTTCATTGTCCATTTGGTTGAATAGTGGCTTTGTGATTGTGAGTTGTTCTGATTTCTCAGAATAAGGGGTCGACCATGAGATGAGGAGACATTTCTTCACTCAGAGGGTGGTGAATCTTTGGAATTCTCTACCCCAGAGGGCTGTGGAGGCTCAGTCGTTGAGTATATTCAAGACAGAG
This sequence comes from Squalus acanthias, assembly GCA_030390025.1. Lineage (NCBI taxonomy): Eukaryota > Metazoa > Chordata > Chondrichthyes > Squaliformes > Squalidae > Squalus > Squalus acanthias. The sequence goes on from CM059425.1 coordinate 23,212,957, forward strand.
ATCGATAGATTTTTGGATATTAAGGGAATCAAGGGATATGGGGATAGTGCAGGAAAGTGGAGTTGAGGTCGAAGATCAGCCATGATCTTATTGAATGGCAGAGCAGGCTCGAGGGGCCGAATGGCCTACTCCTGCTCCTATTTCTTATGTTCTTACCTACTGGGCTGGTGCTCCTGATTCCTCCAGTCTCTGGGTGAGGGACAATCCACTTCAAGAAACCATCTCATCATGTCCAAACGGTTGCTGGCTGTGAGTACCTTTTAAGCAAGTTTGTTGACTACCCTATTCAACCACTTTTGAGTTACTGAATCTTGCTGATTTTTCCTGAGGTACACCACATTTCTTTACGTTTGCAATGACAAAGCGCCACCTACGAGGAGGTTGGCAAGATAAAGTTGAGATCAATGGAAAAGGGATTGCTGGGTATAATGAGCTTTTTCAATTCCTTTTGATTCAAATTGCTATTGCATAAATTCCTTTTTTACTGTTTTATTGTTATTAGGTGGAGGCTCAATCTGTGCTCAGGTCATGCCCTGTTTGAGTTTCTGATGTGTAAAAGCTCAGAAACAACATAGATGTTAATGCTGTAAGGAATGTGACATTTTAAAATATTCAGAACAAAGCCGAGAAATTCCAAATCTGATGGATTTTGCATTTTCATATCTGTAAAAGGTTAATAAGTCTTTGGGAACAAGATGTAAAGTGTAGTACTTTTACATAATAGTTGTTTCTGCTGCAGCCGCAGAGGCTGCTAATTGGATCTAATGGTATAATTAGTAGGTGCTTTGAAGACAAAGGGAAAAGCTTTAAAGCAACAGTGGTTTTTGGAGGAAGCTGATGAATTTTATAGCTCTCCGCACTAAGCTTTCTCGGTCACTCCCAAATTTATTTCTAGTTACGACGATGACCATGGTGACAGGACTTTTTGAAAATTGCTGCTCCGCTGACTGTGCTAACAAAAGTGACAATCATCTCTCCCTAGTGCTTCTGCTGCACTATTTACATTAACAACTTATAATCAATGGCATCCCAATATAAATGGGCCATGATACGAAAGGAAAAAAAAGAAAGTCTTGCATTTATATAGCGCCTTTCGTGATCTCAGAATGTCCCAAAGCGCTTTACAGTCAATTAAGTACTTTTGAAGTGTAGTCACTGATGTAATGTAGAAAGCACGGCAGCCAATCTGCTCACAGCAAAGTCCCACAGAAAGAGGATTGAAGGAAGTTTACACACGTTTCTATAGCTGGGAAGCTGCATAAGATGACAGAAAACAGACAAAATCTATATATAGGGATATGGGGAAGCTGAGGGAAATGCATAGAGGTGGTGAGATTGGAGAAAATCACGGGCTGCTCTCATGGATAAGTGTTCCACATGTTGCAACACCTTGTATGGGACACCTGCAACATGTGTCACCATTGATGTCAGGTCCATGATTGATGTTTCTGCGATACAGCATAACTACACACGAGAAGGCAGAGCTGAAGAATAGCACTATAAAATTCTGTTAACATATTCCATTATGAAAGCCTTCCCTCACTGCTCGTTCAGGCCGAATCAGACTGCGCAACCAGTGTCCCTTTCAATCCTCAGCTCAGATTCAAGCTCTATACACTATCCATCGCTAAAACAGATTACTTCCACCTCCATAACATTGCCTGTCTCTGGCCCTTCTGTACTCTTACCTATGCTGAAAACTTTATCAATCCTTTCCTTCACCACCCTCCACTGGTTCCCTTTTCTTCCAACACACAGAATTTAAAATCCTCATTCTTCTTTACAAATCTCTTCATGTCATCACCATCGCCTACGTCTGCAACTTCCTTCAGCTTTTTGATGCTGGTGTACTACTGACTGCCAAAGGAGCATTGTCACAAAGCCTGTGTTCTTTGCTTGTTCACTAAAGGGATGCTGTTCACTGTCTTCTCACAGTGGCCAACGAGCCTCTATTTAACGTAAGCCACCTGTCTATATTCCTTATGAAATTAAATTCTCAGATAATTGTGCTTTCAATTCCAAATTCAAATACTCCTCTCGAACCTATTGTTTGTCAAGGAAGATTCAAATTTTACAGTGGACGTTTAACTCTTTCAAATTCATCAGGAGAAAGGATCTTCCAATGGATTAGATTTGACTCAAGCTGTTCTTAATTAGCTAGCAGTGTGGACGAGGTATGTGAATTCTGCCAACACATCTGACCATTCAAAGTCCTGAGGATTCATGTCAACACAGGCCTCAGTCATTTTTATTTGGTGGAACAAATTTTCTGACAGAGAACTACTATTCCTTTAAGACCTTGCAGGGCACAAATGGACTGAACTTGATCTGCCAGTCCAAGTGAGTGGCTGTTCAGCTCCACCAACCCTGTCATAAGTAAAGGGAACTGTATCAATTCACTATAACAACAGAAAACGCTGGAAAAACTCAGCAGGCCAGGCAGCATCCGTGGAGAGAGAAAGAGAGTTAACGTTTCAGGTCGATGACCTTTCATCAGAAAGTGTATCGATTCACTTCTGTGGATAATTGACAATGCCATGTTTTGATTAAAGGGCTGTTAAGAGTAGTGGGGGAAGTGATGCGTCCAGACATTTTGAGGCAGGCAGAGAAAAGGAACACAACAATTCCTGTTTGAAACAAACAGCTTTCAGAGTTTGATACAGATGTTAAAATTGAGAAACTTAAGCAGATGTGTTCTCAAACTAATAATCCAAGTGAGAACTTATGCCTCTGCATCCAATCTATGTTGAAAGAGCTGGTGTTTGAACAGATTCAAACTTCCTCAATGTCATTTTGTGAGAGTATAAAGGATTTGCTGGCTATCCAATCTGGACTTATTGCTCTCTCTAATCTAATTAATCCAATTACTCTTCATTGTCGACATGTCATGAAACAAGTGATTGCATTCCAGTTTGTGTTGGTGGTGATGGAACATCTGACAGCAGGCAGCAGTAGGAGTGTGACTAGCAGCTACACAGAAATTTATGTAAACCAGTGCTTGTCCAGCCTAAAGATTTACCAAATTTCTTCTCCAAAACGTGTTATTTATTCTGACCTATACGCACAAAATACAATGAATTATCTATGCATTCACCAAATTCTTCAAAATTTAATAAAGAGCTTTCAAAATGAGGAGGAGGAACATAGCAAATTCATGTTTTCTCGCATTTCTTAGGTGTCAACCTTGGTTCAGTGCTGGCACTTGTGCCTTTGAGTCAGAAGGGTGTGGACTCAAGCCCTATGCCTAAGATTTGAGCACATAATCTAGGCTGACACTTCAGTGTGTCAGAGTGCTGTACTGTTGGAGGTGCCGTCTTTCAGATGAAATGTTAAACTGAAGCCCCATCTGTCTTCTCAGATGGACATAATTGATCCCATGGCACATTTTGTAGAAGAGCAGGGGAGTTCCCCTGGTAGCCTGGCTAATATTTATTCCAGACCCAACATTACTAAAACAGATTATCTTCTCATTGCTGTTTGTGGGACCTGCACAAATTGTAACTGCTGTGATTTCCTACATTATAACAGTGCTACACTTCAAAAGTACTTGATAGGCTGCAAAGCGCTTTGGAATGTCCTGAAGTCATGAAAGGCACTATAGAAATGCAGGTACTTTCATTCTTTCTTTAAAAGGCATTAGAAACATTTAATATGAGCATTTAAGCATTTGTACAATAACATTGCTCACAATAACTTCCAGGCTGATGTATCCCAAGCATATAAATATACCAGCCGCATGTATACCTTTAATTTTCTATTGCTGACATACTGCTGTTCACAGAGTGCTCCTCATAAATAAAGTAGAAGCTCAATAGTGGCCATCCATTTGAAGAGAATTTGCACTCATGCACTGATTCAGTCTCCACAAGTACCTGCAGTGTTTGCTTAATATGAACAACTGGATATAAAATATTTTACTATTGTAAAGAATTCAAAAAGGCGAATTGTAGGTCTCGCTGTTTGCAGTTGACAACATGAGAACAACTTTTCTGCAGCACATAATTCTGGCAGAATTTGCATTGTCTTTATCCCCCCCTGGTTTGGAGGCACTGATTTTTTTTTCGGTTACATTCGATGTGATGTTGCGATGTACTGGGACTTTAAATACACCTTGGGCTGGATTTGGTGCAATCCCTCCCTGCATACAAGTCAGCATTCAGCTGCTGAGTATATTGAACTTTAAAAGAAAGAAAGAATTGTATTTATATAGCACATTCACGACCTCAGGACATCCCAAATTGCTTTACAGCCAATGAAGTACTTTTTTGAAGTGTAGTCACTGTTGTAATGTAGGGAAACATGGCAGCCAATTTGCCTACAGCAAGGTCCCACAAACAGCAATGAGATAATGACCAGACAATCTGTATTTTAGGTGTTGGTTGAGGGATAAATCTTGGCCAAGACTCCCTGCTTTTCTTCAAAATCGTGGAACTTTTACGTCCACCTGAGCGGGCTGGCGGGGCCTTGGTTTAACGTCTCATCTGAAAGGTGGCACCTCTAACTGTGCGGAGACTCCCTCAGTACTGCACTGTATTCTGCCTAGATTTTAGTGCTCAAGTCTCGGAAGTGGGACTTGAACCCATGACCTTCTGACTCAGAGATATAGCAGAGTAAAGTTTAGGATTCAGAAGGAAGTGAGGCAACAGTTTTTTCAACTCTCCTGTGCTGCATTTAGATTTATGCTTTTTAATTTAAAACCAGTTTTCCTTTCATGCAAGAACATATGTGATTTACTGTTAAACATATATTAGGACTGCTATTACTAGTTCAGAAGCATTTGCTCCAGCAGCTACCAGCATTAAGCAGTTACTTGGTATCAATGTTGACATTTCCAATAGACTGTGGCAAAGGTTCACCACCACATGACAGCAGTGTTGTTCCCATAACAAATACAATTCAAAAGCTTTGCATTTCAGCCAGGAAGCAAATAAAAAACTAGTCACTATTCATGATGTGTGCAACTGAATTTGTCACAAACAGATTTTCCACTGCAGTATTGCAGTCATATTTGAGTCAGCAGTATGGAAAATTTCACACTGGAAGCAAAGCTACATAGAAACATAGAAACATAGAAAATAGGTGCAGGAGTAGACCATTCGGTCCTTCGAGCCTGCACCGCCATTCAATGCGTTCATGGCTGAACATGCTACCTCAGTACCCCATTCCTGCTTTCTCGCCATACCCCTTGATCCCCCTAGTTGTGAGTATTATATCTAACTCCCTTTTGAATATATTTAGCGAACTGGCCTCAACAACCTTCTGTGGTAGAGAATTCCACAGATTCACCACTCTCTGGGTGAAGAAGTTCCTCCTCATCTCAGTCTTAAATGGCTTCCCCTTTATCCTTAGACTGTGACCCCTGGTTTTAGTTTTCCCTAACATTGGAAACATTCTGCCCGCATCTAATTTGTCTAAACCAGTCAGGATTTTAAACGTCTCTATAAGATCCCCCCTCATTCTTCTGAACTCCAGAGGATACAAGTTCAGTTGATCCGGTCTTTCTTGATATGTCAGTCTGGCCATCCCAGGAATCAATCTAGTGAACCTTCGTTGCACTCCCTCAATAGCAAGAATGTCCTTCCTCAAGTTAGGAGACCAAAACTGCACACAATACTCCAGGTGTGGCCTCACCAAGGCCCTGTACAACTGTAGCATCACCTCCCTACTCCTGTACTCAAATCCCCTTGCTATGAAGGCCATCATGCCATTTGCTTTCTTGACTGCCTGCTGCACTTGCCTTCCCACCTTCAGTGACTGATGTACCATGACGCCCAGGTCTCGTTGCAACTCCCCTTTCCCTAATCTGCCACCATTCAGGTAATAGTCTGCCTCCCTATTTTTACCACCAAAGTGGATAACCTCACATTTATCCACATTGTACTTCATCTGTCATACATTTGCCCATTCACCCAACCTGTCCAAGTCACTCTGTAGCCTCCTAGCATCCTCCTCATTGTTCACACTGCCTCCCAATTACATTAGTATCTGTACTACTGAAAATCCAAACGACAAGAAGAGTTCATGCTGTACTTCCATAGTCCATTGATTCCGCCCCACACCACCCCTTATCCCCCTTGCAATTTTCTTCCCTTCTCTCGTTAAGGCATTGACCCGGATTTTGCGGTCAGTGGCAAAGGAACGGAAAGAATCAGAGTTTTTGCGGGCTTTTGAGCGGAGGCTTGAGGTGCAAAATTTTCCTCCTTCGCACCCGCTGTTAGCGCAAAGTGCTTATCGCCCGGGCAGGGGTGCTAATACCACTTGCTGAGAATTTCGGCGGGGCGCTAACTGAGGCACTAGCCGGTAGCGCCGCACCCCTGCTGGTAGTGCCCCGGGCCGCTGCGCCGCTGGCGATAATGTCATCGGCAAGCGACATGACCCCTTAGCGCACACCTGGCAGAAATTCGGCTGCGCCCCACAAGGCTGCTGTGGGCAATGTCAGCGACAGCCTCGCAGGTCGCGAACCGGGCCGCACACTGCTGGTGGGGTGGTCAGGCTGTGCTCCGCACCGCCATTTTATTATTTTGGCCGACCTCCAGGTCTGCCCCTTTAGGCAGCCCTTGGCGTGGACCGTGGCCGCCATCGCGCCATTTGGCACCACATCTTGGTGCTGGGCTGCGGCCACGGCACCACACCATCCTGGTGGGCTAGTGGAGGCCATCAAACGGCCTGCAGAGTGCGCAGCAGCCCTCCCCTTTAACCGAAGGGGAGGGGCGCTGAAATGCATCAGCGCTACGCAGAGCGGCCGCGTAGTGCTCCGGTGCTACCGTGCTTTGCGCCCCAGACACTGCCCCGAGAGGAAGTGGAGCGCCCGAGATAGCGTTCCGCTTCCTCACCGGGGTGGTAAGCCCAATTTAGCGGCTAGGGCGGTACTCCTGCACTGGGCGCTAAATGTCTGGCGCTAATTCGGTTACCGCCCCCAAACTGGGCATAACCGAATTTCGCCCCCTTGCTCTCATCGGGCGTCTGATCCTGTGTGGTGCCCTCTACAGGGGATCTGTGGCATGTGTGAGCAGGCAAGCTACAGCGTAACTCTTCAACCAAGCAGTGGCCCCAATTTTAACTCCAGGTGGATTCCCCACTCAGGCCTGAGTTAGAATTACAATCGGGTCTCAATGATGTCATTGGGCCGCAACATGCATATGTAAAGAAGGACCCTGTTGGCTCCGGGCGGGTGTCCTTGCTGCCTGCTTAGGAGAGCAGGTTAAAATTGCAGATGTTGTGATCATAGCGGCTTTTGGACAGGTAAGAGCCAGGGCGATTTTAACTGCCCACCCATCAGTTTCTACTGAGCGAGTAGGGTTAAAATCGCCCCTGCAGAATCCAAACCAGGAATTATAAATTAGATTTTATTCATGTATTGAAAGCAAAATAAAGATTGGAAAAGAAAGATGGGATTAAGAGAGAGAGATAAAAGAGAGAGACAGGAAAAGTAAAAAAATATTTTTTTTTAAATTTCCAAATCAAATTCTGAAGGAATGAGACTCAACACTTGTAAAGTAAAATTTTATGGGACAGAGAGGTTAAAAATTCAGTTACACCTGAATACACAGCATTTATTTTTTTCTGCCATGTTTAGTGGGTAACTAGTGGGTAAGTACCGCAACTTCACGGCATTACATTGATTTCAATGCCGAGTGTATTGGCAAGGTACCGTGGTAGCGCAGCCTGTGGAGAAGCAACTTCCCCATTTAACTGCGCATGTGCGTACTCTGGAAGTTGCAGTCCGATTTATCTCATAATAATGGTAAACTAATTATTCTCAATGCAAAATCCGGGCCATTGACTTCTGATTGGAGGACAATTAAATGGACTCTAGCCATCTGCTGGTACCTCACCTAAATGGTCCTCCTTCAGATGCAAAGAGAGTGAGTGTTGGTAGGCCACTTCTCCACAGGGAGCATCAAGCCAAGCCTGATCCTGCTCACTGATAGCCAGCGGAGGTCACCAGACAACATCCAGAAGTGGAAGTTTAGCCATGGAGGAAGCAGTGGCTCTCTTTTTATTTTTTGGCCTGTGCTTTGCTTCCTCCCACCTCTCAGTATCATTGGCAAGAACCAATGAGAGGACATTGTTGGAGCTCTCTGCAGCAATGACAATTTCCTCCTCCATTACATTAATACTGCCTCTCGTGTATTACTGCTGTTAGGTTAGGGTTGCCAACCCTCCCGGATTGTTTGGGAATCACCCAGAGTGGGGCATGAATCTTCGCACTTTTATTTTCTCGCCGCAGCAGTGGCCCCTTCTGCTCGGTGATGTCACAACACCACCCCCAACAACCCCGTCCCCGCTGCAGCAGAGAGCCAGCCCCCGCTTGGGTGGGGGGGGTGGGGGTGGGAACTGGAAACTGGACCATCTAGTTGCCGGGGTTCTGGTGGGGGTGAGGTGTGACAGAGAAAGGCAGATGGAGTGGGGAAAGGTGCGGGCCTCGGGTCAACAGGGATTAGGGGGCAGGGGACTGGGGCTCGGGTGGGGGCGGGGAAGAGAAGAGAGACCGGGAACTGGGGTGGGGGGGAAGGGTGTCGTGGGATTGGGGCTCAGGGCTGGGGGAGAGTGACAGGAATGGGATCGGGGATGGGGGGACCGAATTGCCTCCACCTTCTACTGTAATTTTTCACATTCTATGAAAATTCTCCTTATTGAGTCAGAGCCCAGGGAGTGCTTTGGAAATGTTGGTGCTGTGCTGAGTTTAGGACGATGTGCCCTGTGAGAAATGCCCCAAACACCGAGCCCGCTGCCCTTCGCACCATCTCTCAATTTGGTTCAGGTGCCAGACGATTTTTGATGGGGGAAGTCCAAGTATAGATTGGCTCTGACTGAGTCTCCTCGTTCAGAGTTGTCACCTTCACACAGAACCTGAGTCCAAGGCGATAAGGAGAGGGATGGGGTCTGTTAAGAGTGGCATCGACTGGGGAGCCTGACCACAACCCGTGCAGTGCAAGGGATATTTGGCTGTACTTACATGGTAAATATCAGTAGATTATAGGATTACTACTAGTTACAGGTAGTATTAGGGTGTTACACCTTTTAATACCAGTTACATATAGACTAACTGTGAGTTATTATATTACTGTTGGTTATGAGAGGAATCTGAGTGTTACCAGTATTGTTATTAGTTATCGGTGAAATTTCAATGATTAACTATTAGCTACTGATGGAATTAAAGTTCTGGTTTCCACCTCTGGTTTCCCCCCCGCCTCGTGTATGCCTCCCCCACTTTCCCCCTCTTCCCTGCCCTTGGTTTCCTTTTCTTCACTTGCTCACTGGTGTCCTTCCGGTTCTTGGAACATCTCACACAACTGCTACTGGTGTGAATCCATGCGAAAGGATACTCAACTATAGGGAACCCAACCTTTATAAGGTAAATGCAGTAACATTTGCAGTTGTCACATGATCAGACATCATGTGGTCAGATGTCATGTGATCAGACGTCACATGATCAAATCGCCAGGAATAACACCAACCAGAATTGCCAACCCTGCATTAGGCACTGGTTCTGGACCAACTCTTTCTCAGGGCGAGGACTTCAATTGTGACTGCATTAGTTCAGGTTGTTGTTGCTTTCATGCCAAGGCAAAATAGGAATGAGCATTTGGGTACATTGGGAAGTTGAGAGGCCTATAATCCCATGAATACAGTTCTGTAGGAGTTTCAGTTTTCTCTGAACTGTATTTGAAGAATGGTAGCTGACATATCAATGCAGTAACACATATCTGAACACGTTGAGGGAGGCAGAAAATAACGTTAGATGCTTCACAGACAATAGCTTCTGATGGAAATAACATTTGGATTATCCAAACATTTCCACACATTAACTATGACTGTAAAATAGATTTAGAAATCAACACTGTCAAATTAGATATGAGTATTCATTTGTCATATTTAAGATGCATTATTTTGCAGTAATCTTTCATTTAATTAATGTTTGAAAGTTATTCTTAATTATGTATCAGTAAAAAGGCATTATATATTAAACCAGAAATGATATAATTTTTGTTCCTAGTTATTTAAATGTTAATTTGTTTTCACAGCAAAAGTAATGACCAGTATTTTGGAAAAATAAAATGGAATTTGACTATCAATTTTGATAGATTTACACACAGCATGGCTCAGGTTTTCCAGCTGTAATGCTGCCTACAATCTGTTAAATAAATAGGTTACTGGCGGCACAACAAGTGGAAAACCTAGACCAGTACATCTAAGCCTTATGTCCTGGAGTTCTCACTCTTGTTCTCTCTTCCGTATGCAGGAAATAAATGGAAAGAATCATGGCATGTTGCTATGCTGTAACATATGTTTTGCTCCACCTGAGCCACTTAATCTAATCCCACTCTCCTATTCACTCCCTGTACTCATAGGAGAGGTAGATATTGGCCCAGAAATTGATCTCGCTCTGTTCCCGCGGGGGTAAGGCTTCCCCGCGATCTCTCACTCCGCTTGTGCTTTTTCAGATCCAGCTCGCACGAACTTGATGTTCCAGACATCAGCTGGGCAGTGCTTGCGTATCCCACCGGCGTAGTGAATTTGTGCGAGCTGTGGGATCACGTGACTCAGTTAGAGCCAATGGCAGCACACCATCTTCCATTCATAAGTTTCACATACGTGCTGTGAAATCTATGAATCTTACACCCCCCAAAATAACAGCTAAACCTCAATTAAATTAAAAAAAAACCATCACATTAATAAAATAAGTAGTTAAATAAATTAACCATTTTAAATAAAAAATTAAATTTGAAAAAATTTAAAATCTTTTAAAAAGTTATAAAAATAAACTTACCTGTCTTTAAAGTCTCTAAAAAAGATATACCTGTTAAAAAAAAATCAAAAAAATACTTAATTCACTACTTACCTTGTTAAAAGTGGGTCTTACTCCTCCTTTTTCCATTTCTAAAATCTTCCGTACTTACCTGCGCGTCCAAAGCACGAAGTGCACAGTGTGCGCGCAGCCTGTAGCGCGCACGCGATGCACCGAGGAACCGCCCCCTTTTCAAAAGACCAAGTGCCGGTTTTCAGCGCATGCGCAGGGCATGCAGAAAACCGGCAATTGGAGAGAGAATACGCGAGAGTACACAGTGCGTACTCTCGCGCAGCGGGATGAATTTTTGGCCCATTGACTCACAAGATAATTTATTGATGAGGAAGGCCATTCGGCCCATTTTAGTTGATTCATCTTAAAATACCCAAAAGTCCCCCGCTGCAGAATCGAATTCGTTCTTAAATGATTCCAGGGTTTTGCCCAAGTTCTCAAACCACCAGAGGTTCAGAGCAGTCACGTGGGGGTTACCTTCAAGTAGTGATGGTACGAAAGAAGTTAGTCAAACTTAAGGCAGACAAATTGCTGTTGCAGTCAAATTATACTTTATCAATTTTAACAGAAAGAATATTCGGATTTTCAAGAACAAAATATTTCTGCCATTGGCAGATTGCTGTCCATGATGCACCAAAAAAACCTCAAGAGAGTTCATTAAAAGAGCTGCTGAAATCTGTCAATGTGGATGAATTTAACAGCTCCAGTAATTAGTGTGAAATTTTAATCGGGAATTTATAAGTGGCAAACTGCTCAAATACATTCTTCTGATTTGTGCAGTTTTCACAAATTACTGCATTTTAATTGCAGTTTGACTGCAATGTGAATAGGCTCTAATTAGGCACAAGAGCTCATTAGGGAAAATATTCTTTATGGCAATAATACAAAATGGCATAGAATAAATGTCATAGGATCACTTGAGCAATCATGGTGCATATTACTTCTGCAATAATGAAAAATACAATCACTTTTGGGACAATTTAATTAGTTGCACTAATTGATTTCTTAAAAGGTCAATAATACACAATGTAAAAAATTATTTGGATAAACAGTTTGTTGAAAAGGAAAACAAATGAACCAATGAAATATGAAAAGTTTACAAAATTAATCTGTTATAACGAGAAGATCATTATTGTTCTGCATTTCTTTATTGTGGTTTTGCAAAAGAATTTGATTGAATCAAAAAAATCTTAGTGGGCCATGTATATTGGGAATGCCCATTTCTCATTCACAGGCTTGGAACCAGGAGTGCCTGGACGCTGGACCATTCATTCATTCAGGACTCCTGTTGAATTCCCAGCAATGCTGGTACCAGTGTAATAGCTGTGTAGACTGAAAAGCTTATGGTGAGTCCCTTGCTCAAGGGAATTACTCGTATAGGAGCTTTTGTCAATTGGATTCTAAACCAGGACACTTAGGTTGAAAAATCCAGTAAACAACCACTAAACCATATAAACCCAAATCAAATGAAAATCATTGATACACAGTGAGATGCCCTGATAGATAAAACAATACAACATCATTCATGCAGAAATTGATACCTTGGAATAAGCTGTACAGCTATAATCTAATTGAGACTTACCAACTACATTATAAATCACAAGTGCAAACTCTGAACAGTTTCAAAATGCCTTCTGAACCCCAATATTAGATTATAGGCTTGAAGTAACTTCATAGTATGTTATAACATTGCAGGCTGGATTCAGGAATAAAGAGATCCAATTTTATAGCACACAGGACTTTTGAAAAAAGAGCTTTCTTGTAAAACTTTCAGTTGCAATCTATAGTGAATTTAGCCTTCGTACTCTTAGCTGCTCATCCACCTGTATTATCAGAGTCAGACAACTTTATTTTAGAATTAGCAAACCAGGATTTAATAGGATAACGTGAGTTTAACCCAGAGATCTTTGATGGCTTGTGAGATTTGCAGATGTGATTAGTTGCGCTGTTAACAGTATAAATACAACTATTATTGGCCGTCTTTTACACATAGTTATACTGCAAATCTTGCCATGCTGTAAAATGGCTTTAACACTGCAGCAGTTGTAAACTTGCAGCATAAAAGCAGCAGAGCCAATTTCAGATCAGCATTTGGCACTTCGTGTGAGATCATCAGGAGGAGTTAGTCCCATCCTTATGGCAATCGGGGCATAAATGGAACCGAGGTGAAATAGGAATATAGGACCAAAGGAACAGGAGTAGGCCATTCAGCCCCTCGAGCCTGTTCCGCCATTCAGTGATCTGTGACCTAACTCCATACACCCGCCTTTGCTGCATATCCCTTAATACCGTTGGTTAACAAAAATCTATTAATCTCAGATTTAAAATGAACAATTGATCTAACATCAATTGCCGTTTGTGGAAGAGAGTTCCAAACTTCTACCACCCTGTGTGTGAAGAAGTGTTTCCTAATTTCACTCCTGAAAGGTCTGGCTCTAATTTTTAGACCACGCCACCTAGTCCTGGACTCACCAACTAGCGGAAATAATTTCTCTTTATCTACCCTATCTGTTCCACTTAATATCTTGCAAACTTTGATCAAATCACCCCTTAACCTTCTAAAATTCCAGGGAATACAACCCTAGTTTGTGTAACTTCTCCTCATAATTTAACCCCTGGAATTTGGGTATCATTCTGGTAAACCTACGCTGCACTCCCTCCAAGGCCAATATATCCTTCCAAAGGTGTGGTGCCCAGAACTGCTCACAGTACTCCAGGTGTGGTCTAACCAGGGTTTTGTATAGCTGCAGCATAACTTCTACCCCCTTGTATTCTAGTCCTCTAGACTAAAGGCCAGCATTCCATTAGCCTTTTTGATTATTTTCTGTACCTGTTCATGACATTTTAATGATCTATGTACCTGGACCCTCAAGTCTCTTTCGACATCCACTGTTTTTAGTTTTTCACCATTTAGAACGTACCCTATTCTATCCTTTTTAGGTCCAAAGTGGATGACCTCACATTTGCCTACACTGAAATCATTTGCCACAGTTTTGCCCATTCACTTAATCTATCACTATCTCTTTGTAATTTTATGCTTTAATCTACACTGCCAACAATGCCATCTATCTATGTGTCATCGGCAAATTTGGATCTGTGGCTTTCTATCCTACCATCTAAGTCATTAATAAATATTGTGAATAGTTGAGGCCCCAACACAGATTCCTGCGGGCCACCACTATTCACATCCTGCCAATTAGAGTATGTGCCCATTATCTCTTATCTCTGTCTCCTGCCGCTCAGCCAATTTCCTAACCAGGTCAATAATTTGCCTTCAATTCCATGGGCTTCAACCTTAGTTAACAGTCTCTTCTAAGTACTTTATCAAATGCCTTCTGGAAGTCCATATAAATAACATCCATAGACATTCCCCTGTCCACTACTTTAGTCACCTCTTCAAAAAATTAAATCAGGTTCATCAGGCATGACCTACCTTTTACAAATCCATGCTGGCTCTCTCTGATCAGCTGAAAATTTTCAAGGTGTTCAGTCACCCTATCCTTAATTATAGACTCTAGTAATTTCCCGACAACAGATGTTAAGCTAACTGGTCTATAATTCCCTGCTTTCCCTCTCTCACCATTCTTAAATAGTGGTGTGACATGCACAATTTTCCAATCTAAAGGAATGGTTCCTGAATTGAGAGAACTTTGGAAGATTATAGTTAGGGCATCTGCAATGTACTCACCTACTTTCTTTAAAACCCTGGGATGAAAACCATCTGGTCCTGGGGATTTGTCACTCTTGGTGCCAATATTTTCTTCATTACTGTTATTTTGCTAATGTTAATTTTGTTGAGTCCCTGTCCCTGATTCAATATTAGTTTCTTTGGGATTTCCGGCATGCTATCCTCTTCCTCTACTGTAAATACTGATGCAAAGTAATTATTCAACATGTCCGCCATTTCCTTATTATCATTGACAGTATTACTGTTATCAGTTTTCAAGGGGCCAACATTGCTCCTAACCACCCTCTGTTTCCTAATATAATTGTAAAAAAAAAATGTTTGTGTTGATTTTGATATCCCTTGCAAGTTTCTTTTCATACTCCCTTTTTGTAGCTCATACTATCTGTTTTGTCACCCTTTGCTGTTCTTTGTATCTTTCCCATTCGTTAGGATCTGTGCTATTTTTTTGCATTTTTGTATGCTTTTTCTTTTAGTTTTATGCTATCCCTTACTTCTTTAGTCATCCATGGCTGTTTTTTTTTTGGCAAGTAGAGCTCTTGCCCCATCGGGTTTAAATCTTCCTTTTTAAATTTTAGATTAGTGTTTTAAAAGTACAAAGGAAATCTGCTGCTCTTCCCTCAAAGTCTCAATGCGAGCAGAGAGCTGACAGGGTGGTTATCTCTTTATTAACATTCAAAATCTCACTGACATCCAGACACCTACAAGCAGAGAGAGCTCTGTGCATGTGTTGAAGGATATATGTGATGAGCTGTTCCCCAGTTGCGAGGGATGTGAATGAGTAGCATAACTTGGCGCTGCCAACTCGCGCAGTTCTCAAAATCATACAAATGTAAAGCTGATGAATGCAGTGTAACTGCACCATTAGGGTAATGCAGAGGAGGATGTTAAAAGTAAATTAAATGAAAGTGGTCTGGGAAAGAATAGCTGAAAATCCAAGGCTTCGACACAAGCCATAAAAAAAGTATCAAACTGTGGTTGTAAGTTGACTGTCACATTTCAATACTAAAGTTGAGGACGAGAATTAGGTAACAACACAGGTTGGGGATCTGTGCGGGGCCCTTCTTGGTCAATTAGGCTCAGTTCCAAAATAGGCAGTGTACTTGAGCCATCAAAGAAACTCCAATTTTCTGAAATTTAGCAGGCTTTTTTTTAGTGCCAGTGGAAGGGTTCTAATTTTTTAGCTTTTAATGTAGGAGAGTAGAGGTGACAGTAACTGCCCTCAACATCAAGGCAGCATTCAACTGAATATGGAACCCTGGATCACAAGTAAAACTGAGGCCAATGGAAGTCAAAAAGAAACCCCCCAGTGGTTGGTCATACCTAACCAAAAAGAAAATGGTTGTGGTCGTTGAATGCCAATCATCACAGTCTCAGACTATCAAAGCAGGAGTTCCTCAGGGAAGCATTCTTAGCCTACATAATTGAAGGTGCTTCATTAATGACCTTCCCTCCATTATAAGTTCAGGAGTGGGGCTGTTTGCTGATGATTTCACAGTGTTCAACTCTATTCACAACTCCTCTGATAATGAAACAGCCCAAGCCAGCCTACAGTTGTACCTGGAGAACATCTAGATCTGAACTGACAAGTGGCCAGTAACATTGGTATCACATAAATGTCAGGTAATGACCATCTCCAACAAGAGAAAGCCCAGCAATCTCACTTTGGCCTTCAACGACAACACCATTGCTGAATCCCCCACCATCAGCATCATGGCCAGAAGCATAAGTGAACCACATGAACACCATGACTACAAGAGCTGGGCAGAGGATGGGTACTCTGCGATAAATGACTCACCTCCTGACCCCTCAAAGCCCCTCCATTATCTACAAGCTGAAGTCAGGAGTGTGATGGAATACTCACCACTTACGTGGATTGATGCAGTTGGGTCAACACTCAGGAAGACAGAGGAGTTAGCTTGATCCCTGCCAATTAACTATCTATAGGCTGCATTGTAGCAACTCATCAAGGTTACTTTGACAGGAACTGCCAGCCCGGTGACATTTACTGCCAAGAACAAAAGCAGCAATGTCACGGGAACACTATCACGTCCAAGTTCCCCTTCAAGTCCTAACTTGGACATATATTGCTATTCCTTCATTGTCCCTGAGACAAAAATCCTAGGAATTCCTTATTTAACACATTTGTAGGAACATTATCATTGCAAAGACTACAATAGTTCAAGGAGAAGCCCACCATCACCTCCTCAGGGCAACTTGGGATGGGCAATAAATGCAGCCTTGCCAGCATTGCCCAACATTAAAAAAAATTCTTGGAGGCTTTTTTGAATGACCTGCAAAAGAATGCATTTATTATTTTATGCCTCTAACACTCCATTAAATAATTGTTCTCTATATCCAGGGGCTCGATATTACTAATGGAGGCGGGTTGAGGGCGGACCCGCTGCTTGGCGGCTTTCCGACCCGCTCCCAGCTGCTGCCTCCCATCACTTACTATTTTGGCTTGAGTGGCCTTGTTACGGCCGGCGTGCGGGTCCCTCCAGGCAATTGCTTGGAGGCTGTCAGTTTCTTGCGTCTGATGGCGCGTCGTTTGAATGAAAATTCAAAGGGGCCATGTCCCCTTTCGAAAAAATGTCAATGGGAGGGATTGGTGCTGTATTATATAGAAAGGGGAGTTGACAGCATCTGTTCTGAACAAAATTTAATGAATGAAATTGCTGGTCATATTATTCCAAAAAGATATTCATGATTTTTTTATATATCAATTTATTATCTGACTATGAAATGAAAAAGATGCCAGCTTTGTTCCAATCATTTGCTTAGTAATTTTAATGCTTTTTTCTCTTAAAGGTGCTGGGAGCTGCAGGAACGGCAGCCCCAAAACTAAGGCTGCACCCAGGCTCTTGTGGAGGGAGTTAGAGGACGTCAGGAGGTCCTCTTCCCTGGAAACAGAAGGAGGAGGCCTCCTCAGCAAACCAAGGCAGCTTGGCTGCAAATTGCTGAGGAGGTGAGCTCGAGGTCTGTGTGCAGACGCACATGGGTTCAATGTGGAAAAAGGTTTAATTATCTGCTGAGATCACCTAAAGTGTGGCCTCTGTGTTCTGGGAAATGGAAGTTCAAGAGTGAGGGCTCAGGGTGATTTCCTTGTAGAATGTTGGTGGTGACACTGAGCGCAAACCATCGTTTATTGGTCAGATGATGCCTGGGGTTTTGAGAATGTTGGACTTATATTCATCTCCATGTACCAGCCACCTGTGGTTTGAGCGTAAGCTTACGCGAATCTGGCATGGATGAGTGCATCCCTTGCCTGATGGCCAGCAATGTGGTCGCCTGCTGCTGGATTGGCCACATCCGGCCCCACAAGGCATCACTCTTTATCCTCATCTTCCTCCTCGTCCTCTTCATCTTCCTCCAAGGAGGCTGTGTGCTGAGCCACTTATTCATCCGGCAGCACTAAGCCGCACTGCTCTTCCTCTGAATCTGACGACCAGGATGAGAGGATCTAAATGGCTCCCATCCCGTTGCTATAGATTTCAGTTGAGGCAAGAAGCTTGCAAGCGCACACTCAAAGTGGCCTGAAATTATTCCAATCAGGTCGCACAGCGGCTGGGTGTCAGTTTGACCAGTCACAAGGTCAGTAGATTTGCAAATTCTTATCCCAAACCTCCAACAACAAAGTTGTTGCATTTGAATGCCAGCCATGTTACAGCAGCGCTTTTAAAGTGCTGCACCAATAATGACTACAAATCATGTCCTCCAGCAACTCGTCTCCTTGCAGCAGGATTGTTTCTGACAAGACAGGAAACAGGAGTCAGAGGCATGAAAATGGGAAACCTTAATCAAAATAGGATTATCAAGGCAGTTAACAGGCTCTTAACTGCCTTAACTACCTGTCCCACTGGTTCCATTCGGGTCAGTTTGGGAGCAGCTGAACAGACACTCACGAAAATCGCGTGGGGGTGCGATGGATGCGGGTTGGCAGTCTGAAGCCATTTTTTCCGATTTTCGCAGCTGACCTGCCTTCAAAGCCGCCTCCTCAGGGCTATTAAAATCATGTTTATTCTCTTTCAAATATTTAGCAATGCAATTATATTAAATGTCATCTTCCAAGATGAATAGGGAAGAATGTGTACATACTGTAAGATGGTAGGAAATTGAGATTTTTAATTAAAGAGTAGTTTATAAATGCAGGTGATTCAGAATATAATATTTAACTCTAATTAGATCAAAGAACTAAACATAATAAAAATACTAATTAATACCTAAGGCTGTCATTTGTAACATGGAAGATGTATCATTATCTACACACAGAGCAAGGTCAGTGATGGAGATACATGACAGTCATAAAATGTCAAAGTTCAAAGATATGTTGTATAAATGAACTGAAATTTGAAATAATTATGAGGGAAAGCAATGAGCTGCTTAACATTTTTTCTTGGCTAATCCAGTGATGATTCGTAGAAAAGGCATACCCAATTTGTCAAGAGATAACTTGTCTGTCGCCGAAAATAAGGTTGAAATGTCAATAGTCTGATGAGCCTTCAATACTAACATGTAAATAAGGCACTTGGATCTCTCAATGGCAAAGTTCAATTGGTTATCAAGAATATTTACTGTTTGACCATCTCCAGAGTAATGGTCAGAGAAATCGGAATAAGCACGAGAAAGCTGAAAGAATGATCAAGGTAAAATGGAAGAGAGTGAGGGATAAAAATTATGAGTGAAGGTTAATTTTTTTCAGGCAACCACATTTACGCAGTGTTTCGTCCAACACACTAACAGGAATAACAGATTTTGACATCATTACAGGAGGAGGCTATTCGGCACGGGCTCGACGGGCCGAATGGTCTCCTTCTGTGCTGTAACCACTCTGTGATACAATAGAGCAGGAGCTTTGTAGAATGTAAATGAATGGAGATTAAATATTCCAGCACTATGCTTGTGCTGAATAATGATTGAAAACTGTATTTATCCAGGCTCTAGTGTATCAGATACTCATACATCATGTCAGTTGATTTTTGATAAATACTATTAATATTTCTTATCAGAATTAAAGTAATGTAAATTTCATCTTTCTTACAATAAAAATGTCAAACAACATAAAGGTTAATGGGGTTCTCCTCGATATTAGTCAGTAATCTTCTTGCCAGATCAGTATTTGTGTGTAATAGCACTTTTACCTCTGTGTCAGAAGATTATTGATTCAAGTCCCATGCCAGAATTGAAAGACATAGGCCCCCATATTCCTGGGTAGGGGAGGGCAGAACTCAGTAGTAGTGCCCATGATGCACAAAATAGTTCGGGAGTCTGGGGGTGGGGGAGGGCCTTATCCGATGGGTTTCTACCACAAAAATGCTACGTCACAAATTCCGGCAGGTTTCAAGGGCAGCTAATGAAGTGCCCACTATCTCAGTGGCAGACATATGTAAATTATGGTTTTGTCTCAATCTGACATTTACACAAACATACTTAATCAGCTTGAGTCACTGGATAGCAATTAAGATCAGGAACTATAGCTGATTTTTTCCCTCCCTCCCTAGTCCAGCAACACTGAGACCTATTGTACTGCCTGTAGTACAGGAAACTTTTGTTTATCCGGCTCCCAAATATCCGGAATTCTCGCTTAACCGGCAAAAATCATCCTCCGAAAACTCCTCTCAAATAACCGGCAATGTTGCCGAGTCGCAGTCGAGTCTCCGCGAACGCCGAGTACTCCGAAAACTCCTCTCAAATAACCGGCAATGTTGCCGATCCCGAGTCCGAGTCCGAGTCCGCGAACGCCGATTTAGTCAGTAGGGGTAATTTTCAAAAGTGCCACTACTCGGCCTCCTGGCGCTGTCGGAAGTATACTGCACATTTCTTGATTTATTTATTTTTCTTTGTTAAAAATAGCCTCGGTAGATATAACTCTCTGTTATCCGGTACTTTCGATAAACCGGCACCACGCCGGTCCCGTCGGTGCCGGTTAATAAAGAGTTTCCTGTACCACGTCAGCTGACTCACCATAGCCCAGTGATTGAACCCGAGTCCTGTTTGGTTCAGTGCCTTACCCGTTGGTGCATTTATCAATGTCCGACTTGTGCATAATCCGCCAAATGTGAATATATGTCTTCTATGTATAGCAGTTGTAAGAATAATTTGCTGTAAAACTTCTAATGCTGAATATTAATTAATTAAAAAAAATAAAAATGTGAAAGTGTTTCCTCATTCACAATATTATTTCAATATACTCAAAATGCATAATATCTAGATTTTGTTGCACAAATTCTATCCCGCTGCTCAGAGGATTAAATGTGCAAATAAAGAAAGCACTGTGCATAAATAATAATGTTTGCATTGTTTTCTTTATCAACAGCATTTAAAGTTCACTCCATTGATTCAAATCTTCACTCGTTGCATATCTTACATCAATCTTTAATTTCTATTTTTTTCCCCCATCACTCATTGCCATTTTGAACATGTCTGCATCCATGAATGTTATTGTATCTTACAGACTGAGATGGGGTGTCTGTTTAGTAGTTTAAAACAGCTTTCTTTTAGAAACAGCGCTGTCAGTCACAATAACTTAATTTGAAAAGAAACAGAACACTTCAGCCACATAATGATAAAGACTGAAAAAGTGCACCTCTATTTTGTTATTTCTGGCAAATGATTGTTTGTGGAAAACAATACTGTTAGTTTCGTGATATTGGGATGACCATTCTGGGACTTAAGCAGGGGTTCCGATGGTAAACCATTGCACTAGGGCTGTCACTCAATACTGAACTGTTTGAGCCTTCTGAAGTGCAATCACTGCATTCAAATTATTTTAGATCACTATAATATTTCTCAATTAGGACTCCAAATGTTGAAAAAAGCAAAAGGAAACCTGCTCACAATTCAGATGCTGCTGTTAAAATCCATGGCAGTATTTACAGGTCATGATGCGGAGATGCCGGTGTTGGACTGGGGTGGACAAAATTGAGAGGTCGCACAACACCAGGTTATAGTCCAACAGTTTTATTTGAAATCACAAGCTTTCGGAGCTATCGATTGCTCCTTCCTCAGGTGAAGTAAATTAGATATATGCTTTGGCGATTCTGTATCTAATTTACTTCACCTGAGGAAGGAGCAATCGATAGCTCCGAAAGCTTGTGATTTCAAATAAAACTGTTGGACTATAACCTGGTGTTGTGCGACCTCAGTATTTACAGGGCCAGCAAATCTCAGATGCTATAAATATTAGCACTGCTTTCAATACCACCATGTACAGCACCCACATTTCATTTTTAAAGCTATTGGCGCTATAGGGTACTAGTAGCTGCATGACTGATTAAAGGAACTCCTAATATCTGGGGCTTCCATAGCTTAAATAGGTGACAAGAGGTAGAAGTTACTTCCCTTCACATACCAAATATTTACTATTTGTAAATATATGTTATAAATACTTTATCGATAAATTGCACAGATTGCAAATCTATACCAAAAAAAGCCTAGAAATTATTGTCGGGGATACTGCTGAACACTTAACGAGTATTAGTACCCTTGCGCCATATGATACTCCTTTGTACGCTATTTGACTGGATGCTTAAACTCATTTAAGGTTAGCGGGTTAATGCCTGCTTTAAAATAATTGGCAGGGAAAAGTCATATGAGAGCATTCATCTGCAAATATTGCCTAAACGTAAATGGTTGTCACTCCTAATGAGTGGATAAAAGGGTGTGTCCGCCTTAAATAAAAACAGAAAATGCTGGAAACACTCAGCAGGTCAGGCAGCATCTGTGGAGAGAGGAAGGTAGGTTTAATGTTTCAGGTCGATGACCTTTCATATTTAGCTCCCATCTGTTTCTGCAAGTTCACCCGAAAATCGAGCAACACGGTGGTAAGACAATGCGACTCCCGGCCGCTTGATTTTGGCTCTGCTACTGCCCAATTTTTAAGTGCAAACAGGGCAGTAACAAAATGAAAATCTCCCCCATGTAGTCTATGCAAAAGGTTAGGGAACACTAGATTTGGAGAAATTCTAAATGTAATGAAGGCATGTTCAGGGTTATTATATCAAATGCATTTTAAAAGTTACATAAAATGAAAGAAAAGTACTTATTTCAAATAGCACATGTTGAGTTTGGTTTTATTTTGTTTTACTAACTGCGATGGCTGACAGGAGGTAAATTTATAGCAGAATGAGATGGAGTCTGCCTATTTTTAACCTACCTAAAGCATTGGCAAACCTATAGCTGTCAGATGCCTATGTCATTGAAAGTCAGCACTTTGCTGCACTGATACGGCCACTCATCATTAAATATTTTTTTAATCTTTCTGACAGGATTTAAGAGGTAATTACACAGATGCAACATTTGACAGTGATCAAAGATAACTATTAAAGTTGATAAACCCACAAAAACCTCACTCAATATTCAAGTTGTACTGTCAGGGTTTCTGTCATGAGGAGTAGAAATTCTAACTGTAAAGGAATTAGAGACATTTTCCACTCTACAAAGGAAGTGAATTATTAACAGCTAAAGATTTCACTGTTTAAACAATGGAAAATACTGCAACAACAGCAACAACTTGTATTTATATAGCGCCTTTAACATAGTCAAACGTACCAAGGCGCTTCACAGGAGTAATTATAAGACAAAAATTTGACACCGAGCCACATCACGAAAAATTAGGGCAGATGAGCAAAAGCTTGACCAAAGAGGTAGGTTTTAAGGAGATTCTTAAAGGAGGAGAGAGAGGTAGCGAGGCGGAGAGGTTTAGGCAGGGAATTCCAGAGCGTAGGGCCTTGGCAACAGAAGGCACGGCCACCAGTGGTTGAGCGATTATAATCAGGGATGCTCAAGAGGGCAAAATGAGAGGAATGCAGATATCTCGGGGGGGTTGTGGGGCTGGAGGAGATTACAGAGATAGGGAGGGGCGAGGCCATGAAGGGATTTGACAGCAGAACTACAGTCCAATGCTGTAATAGTAACGCGCATTTACGGTTTCTTGTTTATAACCAGGAATTCTGATCTCCCGAAGAGACATCCTGATGACAATACGCCTTTAATTCCTGATTTTTGACCACTAGGTTTTCATTCCTGTAACCATGTTATCTGCTTGATCTGAATTGACCAACCAACACCACCAAAACCAGATTGACCTATCATTTATCTCATTTGCTTTTTGTGGGATCTTGCTGTGCGCAGATTGACCACTGCATTTGCCTACTAAACACCAGTGACTACAATTCAAAAGAAATTCATTGGATGTTGCTGGGGCTAGAGTCCTGGCGAATCGAATAACTAGGGCTGTAGAGAGGGCTTTAAATTAAATAGTGGGGGGGGGGGGAGGATCCAGATGAGCGGCAATTTAAAAAGTCAATGAGAAATGAAAAAGCAATAGAGCAGGATAGGGATGGGGGAAATAATAACCAGAGTGTGACAGGAAGGGACAGAATGTTTAAAAATAAGAGTGCAACAGAAAATGGGGCCAAAACAAGGAGAAATGGTAAAAAGACAAAGTTAAAAGCTCTATATCTGAATGCACGCAGCATTTGTAACAAGATAGATGAGTTGACGGCAAAAATAGATACAAATGGGTATGATCTGATCACCATTACAGAGACGTGGTTGCAAGGTGATTAGGGCTGGGAACTGAATATCCAGGGTATTTGACAATTCGGAAGATAGACAGAAAGGAAAGGGAGGTGGGGTGGCTTTGTTGGTAAAGGATGGGATCAGTGCAGTGGTGAGAAGTGATATTGGCTCAGAAGATCAAGATGTAGAATCAGTTTGGGTGGAGATAAAGGGAAAAAGTCGCTGGTGCGCGTAGTCTACAGGCCTCCAAACAATAACAATACTGTTGGACAGAGTATAAGTCAACAAATAATGAAGGCCTGTAAAAAAGGTATGGTAATAATCATGGGTGATTTTAATCTCCATATTGATTGGACAAATCAAATTGGCCATGGTAGCCTGGAGGAGGAGTTCATAGAGTGCATCCGGGATGTTTTCCTAGAACAGTATGTAATGGAACCAACCAGGGAGCAGGCTATCTTGGATCTGGTACTGTATAATGAGACAGAATTAATAAATGATCTCATAGTAAAGGATCCTCTAGGAAAGAGTGATCATAGCATGCTTGAATTTCAAATTCAGTTTGAGGGTGAGAAAGCTAGGTCTCAAACCAGTGTCCTGATCTTAAACAAAGGCAATTACAATGGTATGAGGGCAGAACGGGCTAAAGTGGACTGGAAAAATAAATTAAAGGGTGAGAAAGTTGAAATGCAGTGGCGGACATTTAAGGAGATATTTCATAACTCTCAACAAAAATATATTCCAGTGAGAAAGAAAGATTTTAAGAGAAGGGAGCACCATCCGTGGCTAACTAAGGAAGTAAAGGATGGTATCAAATTGAAAATGAAGGCATACAATGTTGCCAAGATTGTTGGGAGACCAGAGGATTGGGAAATTTTTAAAAACCAGCAAAGGATGACTAAAAAAAAATAAAGAGACAGAAGATGAATTATGAGAGTGAACTGGCAAGAAACATTAAAACAGATAGCAAGAGCTTCGACAGGTATATAAAAAGGAAGAGGCTAGCTAAAGTAAATGATGGTCCCTTAGAGGATGAGAATGGGGAATTAATAATGGGGAACGGGGAAATGGCTGAGACTCTGAATAAATATTTTGTATCTGTCTTCATGGTAGAAGACACTAACAACATCCCAATAATGAATAATCAAGGGGCCACAGGGAGGGGGAGCTAAAGACAATCACGATCACTAAGGAAATAGTGCTTGGTAAAATAATGGGACTAAAAGATGACAAGTCCCCTGGACCAGATGGCCTGCATCCCAGGGTCTTAAAAGAAGTGGATGCATTGGTTGCAATATACCAAAATTCCCTGGACTCTGGAGAGGTCCCAGCAGATTGGTAAAGCGCAAATGTAACACCCCTATTTAAGAAAGGAGGGAAACAGAAAGCAGGAAACTATAGACCAGTTAGCCTAACATCTGTTGTTGGGAAACTGCTGGAGTCCTTCATTAAGGAAGCAGTAGCAGGGCATTTGGAAAAGCATAATGCAGTCAAGCAGAGTCAGCATGGTTTTATGAAAGGGAAATCATGTTTAACAAATTTGCTGGAGTTCTTTGAGGATGTAACGAGTAGGGTGGACAAAGGTGAACCAGTGGATGTGGTGTATTTGGATTTCCAGAAGGCATTCGATAAGGTGCCACATAAAAGGTTACTGCATAAGATAAGAGCTCACGGAATTGGGTTAACATATTAGCATGGATAGAGAATTGGCTAACTAACAGAAAGCAGAGAGTCGGGATAAATGGGTCATTTTCCGGTTGGCAAATGGTAACTAGTGGGGTGCCACAGGGATCAGTGTTGGGGCCTCAACTATTTACAATGTACATTAATGACTTGGATGAAGGGACCGAGTGTAATGTAGCCAAGTTTGCGGATGATACAAAGATGGGTGGGAAAGCAAGTTGTGCAGAGGACTCAAAGAATCTGCAAAGGGATATAGACAGGCTAAGTGAGTGGCCAAACATTTGGCAGATGAAGTATAATGTGGGAAAGTGCGAGGTTATCCACTTTGGCAGGAAAAATAAAAAAGCAAATTATTATTTAAATGGAGTGAGATTACAAAATGCTGCAGTTCAGAGGGACCTGGGTGTCCTTGTGCATGAAACACAAAAATTTAGCATGCAGGTACGCAAGTAATCAAAAAGGCAAATGGAATGTTGGCCTTTATTTCAAAGGGGTTGGAGTATAAAAGCAGGGAAGTCCTGCTACAACTGTACAGGGTATTGGTGAGACCATACCTTGAGTACTGCGTACAGTTTTGGTCTCCTTATTTAAGGAAGGATATACTTGCATTGGAGGCAGTTCAGAGACGATTCACACGGTTGATTCCTGAGATGAGGGGGTTGACTTATGAAGAAAGGTTGAGCAGGCTGGGCCTATACTCATTGGAATTTAGAAGAATGAGAGGTGATCTTATTGAAACATATAAGATACTGAGGGGGCTCGACAAGGTAGATGCAGAGAGGATGTTTCCCCTCATGGTGAAATCCAGAACGTGGGGACACAGTTTTAGAATAAAGGGTCGCCCTTTTAGAACTGAGATGAGGAGGAATTTCTTCTCTCAGAGGGTCGCAAATCTGTGGAATTCTCTGCCCCAGAGAGCTGTGGAGGCTGGGTCATTAAATACATTTAAGGTGGAGATAGACAGATTTTTGCAAGATAAGGGAGTGAAGGGTTATGGGGAGCGGGCTGGGAAGTGGCTTTTAGCCCCAGATCAGCCATGATCTTATTGAATGGCGGAGCAGGCTCGAGGGGCCAAGTGGCCTATTCCTGCTCCTAATTCTTATGTTCTTATGTTCTTAAGCGCTTTGCAATGTCCTGAGGACATGACAAGCACTCTATAAATGCAATTCTTTTTTAAGTCTTTCTTTATGAAAGCTATTAACGCCATCATTTGTAGAGTTTAACCGGTATGGCCTCACCTTAACCTTTATAATCAGAGTAGTTACATCTTCAAAGATCCTGAAAACAAATATAAAATGACAGGTATTAAAAAATACGATTAAAAACAGTTTAAAACTATGTAACTGGATTCATTAATTTTTAATGAAGTATTTCTTAGATTTATCGCTGGATGATTTATTAATGACTGAGGATGGTTTAACCCTATTCTTATAATCTAGCTGGAGCTATTTCTTTTAATGCCACACGGTGTTGCAGTGATGGACATTAATATTTATGATGGCTCACAGATGTCACCTCTGCCTCCGCTGGGGAAGTGCCATTGGGATTAATCACAAGACCATAAGGATGTTATCCTGATCATTTGGAGGCTAGACATTGCTGGACCTGCTTTATAACACTTCTATTTAACATACAAATAAACGCTTAGAGACATTTTGAAAATCATTGTCTAAAAAGGAAGATGGTAAACAAATTAAAGAAGAACTTATTAATGCTGTGGATAGAATGAAGGTCCTGTCTAGCATGGCATGCTTTTGCACGTACCTGTCAACTTAACTCAGTGATAGCACTCTTGACTCTGAGACAGACGGTTGGGGTTCAAACTCCACTCCTAGACCTGATCGCATAATCTAGGCTGACACTTGAGTACAGTACTGGGGGAGTGGAGTCTTTTGGATGAGATGTTAAACCAAAGCCCCACGTAAAAGATCCCATGGCACTCTTTGAAAAAGACCAAGGATATGTCCTGGCGAACATTTATTCCTCAACTAACACCACAGATTAACTGATCATTAATCCCGTTGCAATAAAAACAGAAAATGCTGGAAATACTCAGCGGGTCAGGCAGCATCTGTGGAGAGAGAAACAGAGTTAACGTTGCAGGTCATCCTTTCGTTAGAATTGACGAAAGATCATTGACCTGAAACGTTAACTCTGTTTCTCTCTCCACAGATGCTGCCTGACCCGCTGAGTATTCCCAGCATTTTCTGTTTTTATTTCCCATTTCCAACATCCGCAGTATTTTGCTGTTGGATTCATCCCGTTGCTGCTTGTGGGACCGTGCTATGTGTAAATTAGCTGCCGCATTTCCCTATATACTAAAAGTGACTACACTTCAAAAGTTATTTGTTGGCTGTGAAGTGATGTGGGATATGAAAGGTGAGAACATGAAAGGTGTTATATAAATGCTAATTATCTCTTTCAAAACCGTTTTGTTTTGAGCAAGTCTTGTTAACTTTTGCTTCCAATATGGAATTACCCATTGTTCCCATTTAACATAAACTTTCTGTTGCAAGCACAATCACTGCAGATTTTCTATTATTGGTATTACGAAGAATGTGCACAAGATGTTTGAGCTGCCAATCACATCATTATTTGGAAGATTAAGGAAACAGTACCACACTTTATATGTCGAATAAATTGCATGCATGCCAGTAAGTTTCTAGTCCCACGAGCACTACACAACATCGAAACAGGAGTGGGCCGTTCAGACCCTTGAGCCTGTTCCGCAAACACAATAAGAAATTAACTTTTTTCAGTTTATCCATGAATCTCAATAGCATTACATTTCTCAGCAAGCTGCATCTTATGTTTTGCAACACTGCTCACCAGGGCTGAATATTGCATTGATCATAGCAGCTAGTATAGCTAAATAATCTGTTCAACAAAACAATCACATTACAGTGCAATTTTAAGATTTGAATTTCTGGCTTGCCTTAGATTTGCCTGAATTTGGTTAATATACCGTGTAGAACTACTAATCCGCATCCAACAACTGGTAATTGGCTTGTGATTATTAATAGCAGCACTATTAAAAAGTTAAAAAGATAATTATAATCCTTTATTGCTAAAATATCCATATTTATTTATTAATGTGCTTAAATGTTTCATTTTCTCGTTACAAATGCACAAAGAACAGAGATTTTGTTTTTGAACTGTCTGCTGTAAAGGCACTTGAGACAGCTTTGTGTTCGTATCCACAGAGATTTATCATTGAGTCATTAACACTGAATATTTTAATCCACTGCATCTGGATTTATCACTGATGTTAAAGACATCTGATCATTGGACACCAGCAGTAATCACTGTTAAACACTTGAATAAGCCAGAAATGAAGCCCTTGATCATTAGACATCCCTATAACAGTGATACACAGCAGGGCTTGAGATCAAATGAAATCTTCAAAAAAAAAGGATGTCAGGTGTTCTGAGGCTGAGATGGACCTGGTTATAGAAATAGTCTTTAGGCTAAGATATCCTTCATTTATGGAACTGGCACAAATTCCCCAGACACATGCATCAGGAGGTGAGTCTTGAGAGAGGATTTTGCACGACAGCTGAAAACAATTTTCAAAAATAAAGGAGCCTGGAACGAGGTCATTAAAAAAGTTCAACGGTGTCAAGCGAACCACCTAGAAGAAGACTGTGTTGAAAATAAAGCTAAGAGAAAAAAAAGCAAAGGATAAGCTTAGGAGCTGAAAGCAAGAAAAAGGTGACGTAATTGTGAAGAGAGGTGTCAGAAGGTAAAGTAGGAGCTTCTGCTGTTGACTCTGGTAAGGATCTTCCCTATGTATTTGCTCTTTGTGGAATATATTGGATAATTATAATGTAACTCATTTATTAACCAACTTACTTTTGTTAAAGTAGCATATGCAAAAAGTTGATGCAAAGGCATTAGCCGGTATAACACGCCTAGAAATTTCAACCCATAAAGTACGGGTAAACTTTGACCTCCATTAGTCTCCGACTCAAACTGTAGAAGTAGTGAAGGAGCGATATGCCAGTATAGTGTGGTGGCGCCTTCCGTTATGCTCGGTTTGAAAGCGCTTGAGAGGGTTGAAGCTGGTTGAGTGAGTGAATATTAATTGAGCTACTGGGACTTCGTGTTTGCTTATAAGAACTTGTGGAAACTAAATTTCATGATTTTATTTGTAGCGCAGTGAAGTGAAACGTCGCAAACCCAGGTTTTGGGCACTGTTTTTTTGAATGCTGACTGGTGGAGAAGCAATCGGAGTTCAGGTCAAAGAAACTATTTTCGGATAGTCTCTGATCAGTAGAATGTTCACCACCTAGAAGACTGTGAATTTATGATGGTTCAATATTTGTATTGAGATAAAATCATTGTGCATCTTAAAAGAAACTAAATTTAACAAAGAACAGCTCTAGGACAGGAGAATCTATTTTATACCTTCTTGAGATTGGTGTTGAATGTTTAAAATCCACAACCCATTTCAAGTAAAGGGTGCAATAAAGTTTATAGTTTTGTACAAATGCCTTAAGTGTTGCTTACACAAAGCATGAAATAATCATTTCTCAAGTCAAGGCCCAGAGTGAATGCTGGCTCATTCTAAATATTTAGTGAGACAGATATACAGCTAGGGAGCGTTAATGCAAAACGAACGATAGCAAATCGAAAAAGTCAATAGAAAAATAAATTGTGGGGTGGAGGGAATGGGCTACAGATTAGTTATCGCCTGTCTTGCGGTACTGCTGAAGGCCAATTTCACCTCCTCCTATCTTTTTCCATAAAACCCATTATTATTCCATCAGTTTTTTATAATGTCAGCAGTAGATTCTCACTACAGTTGACGGAAATTAGCATGTTTAAAAAAAAAGTGGCTTTATAGAGGCTAAAGATTAAACTTATTTGCTCTTAAATAATTTACATCAATAACAGTAGTAGTAGTTTATGAAATATGTCAAGGTTATCCACTTTAAAAAGTCAGTTCTTCATGCAATCTCATACAATCATAGAAAGATACTGCACAGAAGGAAGCCATTTGGCCCATTGTTTCTATGCTGGCTCTTAGAAAGAGTTATCCAACTGGCCGCACTCCCCTGCCCTTTCCCCTTCAAATTCTGTTCTTGGGCAATCCTGTGGGCTGTACTTTCCATCACTGAAGATGATGTTCCCAACACAAACCAAACTTTAACTGAATGCAAAAAGCAAGAAAGTGAGGTTGAATTTGTATAAGGTGTTTCCTGCAGTTGGAGTATTGCACTCAATTCTGGGAAATGGGAGAAAGACCAGTGAAAATGGGATACATTCGATAGTTCCAGCTCACGAACTAGCACTAGAGTGGGTGCCATTGCCCAAAAGGCTTGAGTAGTCTCACACTACTGTCTTGAGAGTTATGTATCCTTGGAAGCTGAGTAATATACTCTGTTCATCAGTATTGATGATGTGATGGTCAAATCATCGACAGCACTAGCTATAGCTTTGAAATGAAGTGAGTAATTTCAGCAAGGGTACAGTTCAGTAGCTGTGGACTCTTTTGTTATAGCATCCACAATTGCATGTCATTTCTGATTGCGTGACTGCACCACGTGTCAGCCTAGATCTGTGCGCTCAAGTCTCTTGAGTGAGACATGAACTCACAACCTTCTGACTCCGAGGCGTGAGTGCTACCGACTGAGCCAAGACTGACGAGAACACCCAAAATTCAATACACAGTCTGTTACGAGTTAACTAATCTCAACTTGGGGCAGTGGTAGGGCCACTACAATAAGCTTCAATACCTGCTTGGACCAAGAAAGGGAAAAATCAACCAGGATTCTTCTTCTTGCCACAGATCATTTATCTGGTGGCTGCTGCTGGAAAGTAGGTGTCAGATGTGAACTGGTTTCTTCCCAGATCATCAACACTCATGGTTTCTGTCTGACATGAAGAATTGTCATTTAGGTAAGGAACCGGACAGCTGTCAGTGCTCAGAAAGCTATGTGTCAGCGTTCCTTCAGAACAGAAGAAGTGAAGTGCAGGGAAAAATAAGTCGAAAATTAGGACCTGCCATGAGAGTCATAGAGTCATAACAGCACAGAAGGAGGCCATTCGGCCCATCGAGTCCGTGCTGGCTTTCTGTAGAGCCATTCCCCCGCTCTATCCCTCCAGCCCTGCAAGTTTATTTCCCTCAAGTGCCTATCCAGTCTCCCCTTGAAAACATTGAGTGTGTCCGCTTCCAGCACTTCTGTCGGCAGCGAGTTCCAGGTCCTCACCACTTGCTGTGTAAAAAGGTTCTTCCTCACATTTCCCCTGTATCTCTTGCCCAAAACCTTAAATCTGTGTCCCCTTGTCCCTGTACCATCAACTAGTGGGAACAGCCTTTCCCTGTCTCGCCTATCCAAACTCGTCATAATCTTGTACACTTCTATCAAATCACCCCTCAACCTCCTTTGCTCTAATGAAAACAAATCCAGCTTCTCCAACCTGTCCTTGTAGCTAAGATCCCCCATCCCCAGAACTATTCTGGTAAATCTCCTCTGCACCCTCTCAAGGGCCTTCACATCCTTCCTAAAGTGTAGTGACCAGAACTGGACGCAATACTCCAGTTGTGGCCTAACCAGCACTTTATAAAGATTCAGCATAACTTCTCTACTTTTGTACTCAATACCTCTATTTATGAAATCCAAGATCCCATATGCTTTGCTAACCACACTCTCAATATGTCCTGCCACCTTCAGGGACCTATGCACATTAACTCCCAGGTCCCTCTGTCCCTGCACAATCTTTAAAACTGTGCCATTAAGTGTATATTGCCTCTCCCTGTTCCTTCTGCCAAAATGCATCACCTTACACTTCTCTGTATTAAATTCCATCTGCCACTTGTCTGCCCATTCTGCTAGCCTTTCTATGTCCTGGTATCATCCTCACTGTTTGCCATACCCCCAAGTTTATTGTCCTCGGCAAATTTAGAAATTTTACTTTTTATTCCAATATCCAGGT
Organism: Squalus acanthias; assembly: GCA_030390025.1. NCBI lineage: Eukaryota > Metazoa > Chordata > Chondrichthyes > Squaliformes > Squalidae > Squalus > Squalus acanthias. Next base: position 23,245,590 of record CM059425.1, read on the forward strand.
CATTTTTATATATATATCAAAAAAAGCAGTGGCCCCAGCACTGACCCTTGAGGAACACCATTGTCTACCATCCTCCAGTCTGAAAAACAGCCATTTACCACAACTCACTGTTTTCTGTCCTTAAGCCAATTCCTTATCCAAGCTGCCACTGACGAACCTATTCCACGAGCCTCAATTTTGTTAACCAGCCTTCTATGTGGTACTTTGTCAAATGACTTCCTAAAATCCATGTAGACAACATCCATTGCATTCCCTTCATCAATCCTCCCTGTTACTTAATCAAAAAATTCAATTAGATTAGTCAAACACGATTTGCCTGTTACAAATCCGTGTTGGTTCTCCTTAATTATCTTAAACCTCTCCAAGTGCCCGTTAACTTTTTCCTTGATCATTGTTTCTAAAACTTTACCCACCACTGATGTTAAACTGACTGGCCTGCAGTTACTAGGATTGTTCTTACACCCTTTCTTGAACAATGGTGTCACATTTGCCACTTTCCAATCCTCAGTCACCGCCCCCCCACCCCCCCGCATCTAGGGAAGATTGGAAAATTATGGCAAGCCCTTTCGCTATCTCCTCCCCCAATTCCCTTGGGATACAAGCCATCTGGACCAGGCGACTTATCCATGCTAAGCATAACCAGCCTTTCTAGTACATCCTGTCTATCAATTTTCACCCCTTCCATTGCTTCTACCTTTTCCACTTCTACCGATATTTTGTCAGCATCCATCTCCTTATTAAACACCGATACAAAGTACTCATTGAGTATTCTAGCCTTGCCCTGCGCCTCTAAGCATATATCACCTTCTTTGTCCCTAATAGGCCCCACCCCACCTCTTACTACCCGCTTAATGTTTACATGCTGGTAGAAGATTTGTGGGTTCACTTTTATGTTAACCGCCATTCTACTCTCATATTCTCTCTTTGCCAATCTTATTTTCATCTTCACTTCCCCTCTCAACTTATTGTATTTGGTCTGGTTCTCCCTTGAAGAATTCACTGACATTCATCATACACCCTCTTTTTTTGTTTCATCATCTTCTCTATCTCCCTCGTCATCCAAGGAGCCCTTGCTTTGGTTCCCTTACCCTTCCCTCTTGTTGGAATGTACCTAGCCTGTACTTGGAACTTCTCCTTAAAGATCACCCATTGTTCTGTTACAGTTTTTCCTGTCAGTCTTTGGTTCCATTTTACCCTGGCTAGATCCTTTCGTATCCCATTGAAGTTAGCCCTATTCCAGTTCAGAAGTTCCACTCTAGATTGTTCCTTGCTCCTCTCCATGCTAATCTAAATCTTATGATATGATGATCACTCGTACCCAAGTGTTCTCCCACAGACACTTGGTCGACCTGGCCCACCTCATTCCCCAGCACCAGATCCAGCAATGCCTCCTTCCTAGTTGGGCCAAGAACATACTAGTCAAGGAAATTCTCCTGAACACATTTCAGGAATTCCTCCCCCTCCTTTCCCTTCACCCTAGCATTATCCCAATTGATATTTGGGTAATGAAAGTCCCCCAATATCACCACTCTATAGCTCTTGCCTATCTCTGCGATTTCCCTGCAGATTTGCTCTTCTACCTCCCTCTCACTATTTGGAGGCCTGTAGAATACCCCCAATAGTGTGATCATACCCTTTTTGCTCCTCAACTCTAATCAAATGGATTCTGTCCTTGTCCCCTCAAGAACATCCTCCCTTTCCAACACTACAATGTCTTCCTTAATCAGCACTGCCACTCCACTTCCCTTTTTTCCTTCCCTGTCTTTCCTGAACACCTTGTACCCTTGAATATTAAGTGCCCAGTCCTCACTGTTTTTAAGCCACGTTTCCATTATTGCCACAACATCATATTGCCACACGGCTAATTGTGCTTGTAGCTCACCAGCCTTATTCACCACACTTTGTGCGTTTACGTACGAGTGTTTTACTTATGAGTGTCTTTCCTATGACAAACCAATGGGGTGTGGAAGCTCATGTATGTATTATTTATGGGATATGAACTAAGCTATTTGGGCTGAGTATACTTAATGTCATACTGCTTTGGGGTGGATCAATACCATTAAGGCTTTTGTGATATGAGAGAAATAGCTATTATCATCAGAAATCCTGCTAGTTCCTTTCATTATGTGGGCGTTCCATTTCCCGAAGGTTGCTTATAACATAGTCTATAGCTCAGTGCCATTGTGGTCTGAAAGCCTAATCCTGGCAATGTCAATAGTTTCATTCCGTGTTAATCCTGTTCACTCCAATATCGACGTTAAAGCACAAGTAATTAATAATTGAAGGCAAGTTAGGCTACTTGCACTGAGCTTAAAACTCCTAAGATGGACAAAACCAGTGAGAAAACTTTTGTATTTGAAACATGAAAGACCGTATTCAGCCAGAAAGAATTCATTGAGTGGTACCTACGGATTGAATAGCCCTATAAATCTTTCTGGGTGATCTTCCAGTCTTCAGGTGTTTCAATTATAACTGTGTGAAGAAATACCTCCCCTGTCACTTTGGCTGTCCATACTGATGGGATGGAAATATAAATTATTTAAAATTATTCTGTGGCAAAAGAGCCTTACCTTTTCCTGTAAATCAAACCAGCTTCTTTGCCAAGCAGAGTGAGGGGAGATGGAGAAAGAAATGATTGTACACAAGTTAAAACTATCTCTAATGGCCTTGTCCAATACATTTCTAGCTATGGTCCACATAATAAAGGATAATGACTATACAATTTTATACTTGAATAACAAATGAACTCTCCATTACTCTCCGCATCTGTTATAAATAGATGATCTGATAATTGCAGTCCTTTGACGCTAAAACATTTCATTCTACTTGAGCAGTGATTAAGGCCATGCAATCTGCAAAAAGTGAGGCTTTTTGTACTGAATGCACTCAAATTGAAGTCTAAAAGCACAGACAATTCTTAAATATCTACCTCCCACAATATTGTTTCAAATAACTAATAGTTTCAAATCAACTTAATTGTTGTATAATATGATATTTTCAAGTTTTTTTATTGTCTACATTTAAACATTTTAATTGCATTTTTTGGGTGTCCATAGGGTGATGGCAGAGGTATCAATGCTGGGAAATGGAATACTTTGGGCATCTCCTGTCACTGCCGAGCGCTGTCGGATCTGTTATTGGATTTTTTAAAAAGCCAACAACTCTGCACTGTCAATGTTTTAAATCCAGCCTCCATAGAGCACTCACTGCGAGAATGTTTATTTTTTTCATTGCTCGCCATCCTTGTGGCTTCTGTTTTGAGAGATTGTCAATCTAATGCAAGTGTTCTGGATCTGCCACCATTAGGAACTAGGCTGAGACTGCAGCGACATCATTTCATATAAGATGCTGAGAACTGGTCGAGTAGATGGACTTTCATTCCATCAGTGTGGACTGGATTCAAAATATAGGGCCAGAGGTGGAAGTATAGTGACCCACATCATCACCCAATCCCTCAGCTTCCTGTTATTTTTAAATTACAAATTTACTTGCGGATTGCATGATCTTTTTGTAAATACAGATGGCTGTCAATCACAATGACACAGGAGGACACAGAACTAACTCGGGGCTGTGCGGTCACTGCCGATTCACCTGTAAATGATTGGCAATAACTCTGCTTAATGGTCCTACATTGCATTTATTGTGTCATTTCTAGAAATTCCAGGCTTTTTCTCATTTGTTTCCTTCATATTATTTCTTGTTTCCAGTGTACATTTCCTCCTCCAGTGCTACAGTGTTTTTTTTTGTATTCCTTTTGTCTTCACTCTTTTTTTAGTATCACAGTGTTCAGTGCTAGTGAAGCATGAGCAATTAACAAAGATACTAATGAGCGATATCTCCTCGTGCTCAAAATTACTACCCTAAATCTGAAATGCATCGTTTTTTTTTTAATATTATAAATGAAAAAAGGCAGGTGTTTCTCCCTGTGGGTTTAAAACATTAAAAAAATGCTGTCCTTGCATGAAACAAAACAGGAGCCCAAGTGGCAGACATCTAAACACAGTGATGGGACTGCAGATGAATGCTGGCATTGACTTAAATAGGTCCACTGAGTGCTCTCTATGGTCTATCACTGAACGGTGAAACAATTTAAAGCACACAAACGTGCTTTAAGTTTGCTGAATGCGCATTTTGGGAATAATGAGTTAAGGCAACTGGACCCCAACTAACCAACCAGGCTATATGATTTCGAAGGCCTCATCAAAGTAGTGGACCATACCACTATTACTGGTGCAGAGCTCCCTCATGGTTAGGAGGAATGCAGATTGTATGCCATTTGAGCTGACTTCTGTAGATCTGCAAGACACTATTCCTTGTGTTCAAGCTCCTTGGGAGATAGAAAAGGTAAACATTTCATCAAACTAAAGTTTACAGCTTTTGAGAAAGAGCCCAACAGATATAGAGGGCATTACAATGCATCAGATATTCTCTGTCAACACAGCTGTCAACTTGTATGCTTATTATCATTCATCTTCTGTATAAAATACCCCGCTCATAAACGGCAGCTACAGCAGATGTATGCACAGCTGTGTTCTCGTACTCTACATCTGTTTTATTACTGGGCCAGCACCATTAATTACACCAGCAGCAAAAAGTTCCATATTCTATAAACAAACTTCTAATATTCACTGATTCAAAACCAACCACAAATTGCATGGAATTCCTGGGTTCATTTTTAATGCCCAAGTGCATACAAAATTATAATTTGAAACACTTTTTCTTTCTGTTGTATTTCTTAATGTGCGTAAACAAAATTGATTTTGCTTTTGACGGAACTTGCTTTTGTGAATATTTGCATGAGTCGTATAACCTTGACAGTTTGAAATGTTTGCCTGGTGTGGATAATTATTTTATGCAAATTAACTTGAAATTCTCTTGCAGCAAAAGACTCAATGTGCTCCCAACTTGAATAATAGAAAATCTCTTTCTTATGATGTATTATTACACAAACTGAGACTTTCTCAGTGCGCAAATCAATTATTCTTTGATTTTCTTTTTCATGCTAGAACTATACATGTTGCTTTGCAAAGTGCCAACCTGTTTAGCAAGCCATTCATCACCTCACATTTATTACCTTGTGTAGAGACATTTTGAGGACTGATTCAGAACCACCCAATTGTCTTCCAGAAAGGTTCTTGATTTGTTGTTCCAGTCAAATGTGTGCTCCTCGAGATGAAGGAAGTTAGTGCAGGAAAACTGAACACTTTCCCATTCCTAGTACCAAATGTCACCAACTAGCATTTTTAGGTCAATTATAACTTGGTGAGATGCAAAGTAAAGCTTAATTTTTAGCATAACTTTTTAGAAGCACTGTAGCGCCAGCCATGGCTCAATAGTAGCACACTCTCCTCTTGAGTCAGAAGGTTGTAGGTTCAAGTCCCACTCCAGAGACTTGAGCACAAGATCAAGGCTAACATTCCAGTACAGTAATGAGGGTATTAGAGGTGCCGTCCTTCGAATGAGACGTTAAAGCGAGGCCTCAGCTGCTCTCTCAGGTGGACGTAAAAGATCCCATGGCACTCTTTCAGAGAAGTGCCAGAGAGTTCTTCCCTGTGTTCTGGCTGATATATTTCCCTTACCAACTTCAGTAAAACAGATTATCTGGTCATTATCATGTTGCTGTTTGTTGGACCTTGTGTGTAAATTAGCTGCCGTGTTTCCTACATTACAACAGTGACTACATTTCAAAAGTACTTCATTGGCTATATAGCACTTTGGGACATCCTGAGGTTGTGAAAGGTGCTATATGATTGCAAGTCTTTCTTCTTTCTTTCATTAATGAACCAGTATGATATTTTCCATACCAGCCAGCCTCCCTGTGCCAAACAGTGCAAAATTAAGGACAATTTAGAAATATTGTTGAAATCTAGGACCTTTATATCCAGCAGGGAGAGAGAAAGAGAGAGATATCTCCTATTCATTACTCTGGGTTGGGTTGAAACCCAGATGCCAGAAGTGGAAAAACTAGTGTTGTGATCCATTGCATGAGCCAGTCCCTTGGTATATCTGTTGAAGTGCAAATAATTGTGATTTTTTTTTACAAGTATGTTTAATATTTAAAGAGGTCTTTAAAGATATTTACAAATCTGGGTGCTCAGCCTCCGAGGCAAAAGTGACCTATGCACAATGTTTGCCATTTTCAGTGGATGTTTATTTATGATTTTCGGTGTTTATTTTAAGCACTTCTCCAATTGCACTAAATTCACTGCTTTACATTCCTCTTTTTCTTTGTTTAAAGCATGTTAAAATCTGAGCAACATTAGGTGAAAACAGGGGGCTTTGCATAATTTAATGGACAAGGAGTTCGTGATCCAGACTATACAGGCAATCTGGAGTAAGACTATGGCCAGGAAATTCCTCGGAGCTGCTCCCGCGGGTCCGGAAGTGCGGTGGAACCCTGTTTATGTGCGTAACCGGAGTTTCTGCCGCACTCCCGATGAAGTAACACCGCCGGCGTGGGAATTATAGAATAATTTCAGGGAAGAGCAGTATTGAGGTTGCGAAAATACACACTGCCAAAAGATGGAAATTGATAACTTACAATTAGGACATGGTAATGTCGTAGTTGGGGTGTGAAACTACTAGTGCAGAGGTTGTGAGTTCAAATCCCACCTTGGCAGGTTGTGAAACTGGTAATCTGGTCATTTGAAAGCTGCTGGATTGTCATTAAAACCCATTGGTTCACTAATGTCCTTCAGGGTGCAGAACCTGCCACCAGTGTTTCCCCCTAAGCTGTGGGGGCGTGTGGCCGCACAGCCATTGGGAGGTCACGCACTGGAAAAGATACCGCGCACGACAGCAAATTTAAAGGGACCGCGCACCCAACTTAAAAATTAGAGGGAATATTACCTGCTATGCCAACCCAGCCATTCAGCTCTATAAACAATTGCTACCCACAGGGTAACTCGGCAGGGGCAATGAATGTAATCTTGTCCACATACTGAGAACAAACTTAAAAACAACAAGGGATAATTTAAAGTACCTGGGAAATGGAGACATGTGTAGTAAATCAAGATCTCACCTTGGATAAACAGCTTCTGGCTTCAAGAAATTCAGCAAGATATGGGCTCCTGAAGTTCTACAATGAAGGCAAAGATCAGAAGTTTCATTAGCATTTTAACACTCTTCCGCAGAGTGCTGGAAAGACTGAAGAATGTTAGAAGTTTTGAAAATAAATGTATGAAGAGAATTTTGAAAATCTGATGGCAAGCATGAGTGACCAAATATGCAGTAAGAAGAAAAAAGTTAAATTTATATAGCAACTTATCACATCCTCGGGATATACCAAAGTACTTTACATCTAAGTACAGTGCAGTACTGAGGGAGTGCACTGTCAGAGGTGCTGTCTTTCGGATGAGATGTTAAACCAAGGCCTCGTCTGCTCTCTCAGGCAGATGTAAAAGATCCCATGGCACTATTTCGAAGAAGAGCAGGGGAATTATCCCCAGTGTCCTGGCCAATATTTATCCCTCAACCAACATAACAAAAACAGATTATCTGGTCATTATCACATTGCTGTTCGTGGGACCTTGCTGTGCTCAAATTGGCTGCCACATTACAACAGTGAATACACTTCAAAAGTTCTTCACTGACTATAAAGCGCTTTGAGACGTCTGGTGGTCGTGAAAGGCGCTATAGAAATGCAAGTCTTTCTTTTTTTTCTTTTCTAATGGGTTACTCGCCCAGCACACTGCAAAGTTTTACAAAGAGCATTAAATGGTGGTGTTGAGAGAGGAATGTTGGCCAGGAAAAAGAAAAAGAAAGACTTGCATTTATATAGCACCTTTCACGACCTCCAGGATGTCTCAAGGTGCTTTACAACCAATAGAATCCTAGAATGCTTACAGCACAGAAGGCGGCCATTCGGCCCATCAAGCTAATGCTGGCTCTCTGCAAGAAAACTTCAGATAGTCTCACTCCCCTGCCCTTTCCCCGTAGCCCTGCAAATATTTTTCCTTCAGGTACTTATCCAATTCGCTTCTGAAAGCCACGATTGAATCTGCCTCCACCACCCTTTCAGGCAGTGCATTCCAGATCCGAACCACTCACTGCGTTTAAAAAAAAAAGTTTTTCGTCATGTCGCCTTTGGTTTTTCTGCCAATCACCTTAAATCTGTGTCCTCTTCCACCAATGGGAACAGTTTCTCTCTGTCCAGACTCCTCATGATTTTGAACACTTCTATCAAATCTCCTCTCAATCTTCTCTGCTCTAAGGAAAACAACCCCAGCTTCTCCAGTCTATCCACGTAACTGAAGTCCCTCATCCCTGGAACCATTCTTGTAAATCTTTTCTGCACCCTCTCTAAGGCCTTCACATCCTTCCTAAAGTGCGGTGTCCAGAATTGGACACAATACTCCAGTTGAGGCCGAACCAGTGTTTTATGCAGGTTCATCATAACTTCCTTACTTTTGTCCTCTATACCTCTATTTATGAAGCCCAGGATCCCGTATGCTTTTTTTAACTGCTTTCTCAACCTGCCCTGCCACCTTCAACGATTTGTGCACATATACCCCTAGGTCTCTCTGTTCATGCACCCGCTTTAGAATTGTACCCTTTACTTTATATTGCCTCTCCTCATTCTTCCTACCAAAATGTATCACTTCTCACTTTTCTGCATTAAATTTCATCTGCCACGTGTCAGCCCATTCCACCAGCCTGTCTATGTCCTCTTGAAGTCTATCACTATCCTCCTCACTGTTCACTATACTTTCAAGTTTTGTGTCATCTGCAAATTTTGCCCTGTACACCCAATTCCAAGTCATAATATATGTATATAGGGCTGGATTTTGTGACACCTACAGGTGCGTACGAGGTGCGTACATGCCCGTAGGGGCTGCACAAATGCCAGTTTCAGGCCTGCGATCTGTCAAGAATTATCTTGACAGATCATCCGCCTGCCCGGGAAAAGTGCTTTTGCGGGTGGAGAGTTGCGCTTTTTGCACAACTTCCGCCCGCTGAAAGGCCATAGAATTTTTACGCCTGGTAAAAGTATGCATAAGGCCTGCTTTTACCAGCCGAAGAGTGTTGAAAAATAGAAAAATTAAATTTGATAATTCATTTATAAATTAAAAATACTCTTCAAAAAGGTAAATTTATTTTTAGCCCTGTAAAAACATTTTTTTCCCAATTTTTAAAAAAATAAATGGAATTTTAATTATGTAATTAAAAAAAGTTAATGTTTTAGTGTGTTTTTAAATGTGATCTCCATTTATACTTTTGACAGTTCTGTCCCTACAGACCTGTCAAAAGTATGAAGGGGGATTCCCTTCTTTGATTGGTTCGCCTGGCCCACGTGATCCCAAGGGTGCTTATGCGCCCATGGGATATGTGGGTCTCTGTGCATTTCCAACAGGAGAGGTCCAGGATCGGAAGCCTTGGGATCTACGGAACCAGCAGGTAGGTTTGTAGATTTTTTTCTGATCGGAGCCATCCGCCCGAAGGAAGCCTCCGATCGGAAATTCAGGCCCATCAAGAAAAGCTCTGGTCCTAGTGCCGACCCCTAGGAACACCATTCGTCCAGTCTGAAAAACAACCGTTCACCACTACTCCCTGTTTTCTGTCACTTAGCCAATTTTGTATCCATGCTGCCACTGTCCCTTTTATTCCATGGGCTTCAACTTTGCTGGCAAGCCTATTATGTTAGCCTATCAAGTTAGTTAAGCATGATTTGCCTTTGACAAATCCGTGCTGGCTTTCCTTAATTAATCCACACTTGTCCAAGTGGCTGTTAATTTTGTCCTGGATTATCATTTCTAAAAGCTTCTTCATTACCGAGGTTAAACTGACTGGTCCATAGTTACTGGGTTTATCCTTTGCAATTCTCCAGTCCTCTGGCACCTCCCCCTGCCCCCTGTATCAAAGGAGGGTTTGAAGATTATGGCCAGTACCTCTGCAATTTCCACCCTTGCCCCCCCCTCAGCATCCTAGGATGCATCCCATCCGGTCCTGGTGACTTATCTACTTTACATACAGTCAGCCTTTCTAGTACCTCCTCTTTATCAATTTTTATCCCATTCAGTATCTCAACTACCTCTTCTTTCATTATGACTTTGGCAGCATTTTCTTCCTTGTTAAAGACAGATGCAAAGTACTCATTTAGTACCTGAGCCATGCCCTATGCCCTCTGCCTCCATGTGTAGGTTTACTTTTTGGTCCCTAATCGGCCCCACCCCTCCTCTTACTATCCGTTTATTATTTACATGCCTATAGAAGGCTTTTGGATTCCCTTTTATGTTAGCTGCCATTCTATTCTCATAGAAGATAGGAGCAGGAGTAGGCCATTCGGCCCCTCGAGCCTGCTCCGCCATTCGATGAGATCATGGCTGATCATCCAAACTCAGTACCCTGTACCTGCCTTCTCCCCATATCCCTTGATACCTTTAGCTTTAAGAAATATATCTAACTCATTCTTGAATATATTTAATGACTTGGCCTCAACTACCTTCTGTGGTAGAGCATTCCACAGGTTCACCACTCTCTGGGTGAAGAAATTCCTCCTCATTTCTGTCCTAAATGGCTTACCCGTTATCCTTAGATTATGACCCCTGGTTCTGGACTCTCCAACCATCATGAACATTCTTCCTGCATCTAGTTTGTCCAGACCTGTCAGAATTTTATATGTTTCGATGATATCCCCTCTCATTCTTCTATACTCCAGCGAGTATAAGCCCAATCGACCCAATCTCTCCTCATATGTCATTCCTGCCATCCCAGGTATCAGCCTTGTGAATCTTCGCTGAACTCCTTCCATGGCAAGAACATCCTTCCTCAGATAAGGCAACCAAAACTGCACACAGTACTCAAGGTGTGGTCTCACCAAGGCCCTGTACAACTGCAGCAGGACATCCCTGTTCCTATACTCAAACCCTTTCGCTATGAAGGCCAACATACCATTTGCCTTCTTCACCGCCTGCTGCACCTGCATGCTTATTTTCAGCGACTGGTGCACAAGGACACCTAGGTCTCGTTGCACTTCCCCTTCTCCCAATCTATTGCCATTCAGATAATAGTCTGCCTTTCTGTTTTTGACACCAAAGTGGATAACCTCGCACTTATCCACGTTATATTGCATCTGCCATGCTTCTGCCCACTCACCCAACCTGTCCAAATCATCCTAGAGTTTCTCGGTATCCTCCTCGCAGCACACACTCCCACCCAGCTTTGTGTCATCTGCAAACTTGGAGATATTACCTTTAGTTCCCTTATCTAGATCATTAATGTATATTGTGAATAGCTGGGGTCCAAGGACCGATCCCTGCGGTACCCCACTAGTCACTGCTTGCCACTCGGAAAAAGACCCATTAATTCCTACTCTCTGCTTTCTGTCCGCCAACCAGTTCTCTATCCAAGTCAATACCTTGCCCCCAATCCCATATGCCTTAACTTTACACGCTAATCTCTTATGCGGGACCTTATCGAAAGCCTTTTGAAAGTCCAAATACACCACATCTACTGGTTCTCCCTTATCTATTTTCCCAGTTACATCCTCAAAAAATTCCAGTAGATTAGTCAAGCACGATTTACCTTTTGTAAATCCATGTTGACTTTGTCCGATCCTGTCACTGTTTTTCAAGTGCTCAGCTATTACATCCTTTATAATGGACTCTAGCATTTTCCCCAATACCAATGTCAGGCTTACCGGTCTGTAATTCCCCGCTTTCTCTCGACCACCCTTTTTGAATAGTGGGGTAACATTGGCTACCCTATTCTCTTTGCCCCTCTTATTTCCTTTTTCACATCCCTGCTGAACTTTTTATATTCTTTTGAGGTCCTGCTTTTTAATCTCTTTCCTAGCTCCCTAAAACCTGCCTGCAGGACCTCATCCCTCTTTCTACCTATGTTGTTGATACCAATATGGACCACGACCTCTGGCTGTTCATCCTCCCCACTCAGAATGTTCTGCAGCCGCTCAGTGACATCCTTGATCCTGGCACCAGGGAGGCAACATACCATCCTGGAATCATGTCTGTGGCCGCAGAAACGCCTGTCTGTTCCCCTAACTATCAAGTCTCCTAACACTATTGCTTTCCTGATCTTCCTCCTCCCCTCTTGCACAGCTGAGTCATCTGTGGTGCTGTGGATTTGGCTCTGGCTGTACTCCCTAGTGGAACCATCACCCTCACCTGTATTACTGGTTAGACAGTGAGATGCCCTCAGGGGACTCCTGTACTACCTGCCTGGTGCTCCTTGTCTGTCTGACGGTCACCCATTCCCTCTCTGCCTGCACACTCTTACGCTCGGGATGACCACCTCCTGAAATGTGCTATCCACGTAGCTCTCAGCCTCACGGATGCACCACAGTGACGCCAGCTGCTGCTCAAGCTCCGAAACCTGGAGCTCGAGCTCCTCCAGCTGACGACACTTCCTGCCCATGTGGTTGTCGAGGACACAAGAAGCGTCCTGGAGTTCCCACATGGCACAAGATGTGCATTCCACGGGACTGAGGTGCCCTGCCATGCCTCTATTTATTAGACGAATAAATAACATAACAGAAACAAACTCAAGACTTTAAAAAAGAACAATCACCAGCTACTCGCCAATTTTTTTTTTTCTTTTCAGCTCCTTCCCTTGTGCTGACATCACTTACCTCGCTCCCTGAAGCTTGTGCTCGCTCCGGGCTCTCTGGCCTACCTTTATCTGCGGCTGCTCCTCTTGCGCTCTCTCCTCCTTCCCACTCTCCGAATTCCCACTCTCTCCAAATTCCCAACTTTAGTACTCTGTTTAGAAGCACTCTGTTTAAGATCACTCTGCAGACCACTCTCAATGAAGTCACTGTTGTTATGTAGGAAATGTGGTAGCCAATTTGTGTACAGCAAGGTCCCACAATGACCAGATGATTTGTTTTAGTAATGTTCGTTGAAGGATAAATATTGGCCAGGACGCTGGGGAGAACTCCCCTACACTTCTTTGAATAGTGTCATGGGATCTTTTACATCCACTTGAGAGGGCAGACAGGGATGTGGTTTTACATTTCTTTAAAGGACACAAACCTCTCTAACAATGGAGTGCACCCTGAGTACTGCACTGAAGTGTCAGCCCTGAAATATGTGCTCAAGTCTGTTGTGGACTCAAACCTATCGCCTCTTGATTCAGAGCAACAGAGCTACAAACTGAGTCATGCTGACATTTAAACTAGATAAACGAATGTGACCGAGAAGATGAGACTCTGTTGATTACAATTCTGTGTATGAGTACTGAGACTGAAGATGACAGTGTGATAAATTGAAAGATATATGGTACAGAACAATTTTGAGAGAAAAACAATCATAACCTCAATTCATGTTGGAAAGAGCCCTGGATAGAAATGAATATTGTCACCTCATTTTGTCTTGTGAGCCATTTGAAGTCCAGGAAAGATTAAGTTAATTTTAACAATGACCTTGCTTTATGATGCAGAGTACAGATGTTCTGCAAACTTTGATGCCACTGTTTAACACTTCATATACATACATGTCAACTTGGTTGTTATTTTCTAAATGTGTTTGTGGTTCCAGATAAGAACAAAACAAGGTGATACTACTTCGGTTTAAGGTTAAAGTTTCAAATCTGTTTAATGTGCCAACATACCCACATATCTGTTTAAAAAAAAAAAATAATAATTTGAAATAAAGGACAATTCTGAGCTGCCTGACAAATGTTTATAAGCGAGATCACCTGCAAATAAGATTGGTTCATCTGAAGTGGGGATGTTTGCTGTTGATTGCACAGTGTTCAGTTCCATTCACAAGACCTCAGATAATGAAACAGACCATGCCCGCATGCAGTGAGACTTGGACAATATTCAGGCTTGGACTGATAAGTGGCAAGTAACATTCGCACCACACAAGTGCCAGGCAATGACCACCTCCAACAAGAGAAAGTCTAACCACCGCCCCTTGACATTCAACAACATTACCATTTTCGAATCCCCCAACATCAACATCCTGGGAGTCACCATTGACCGGGTTAGGTTGATTTGGCTATGATAAATTGACCCTTAGTGTTAGGGGGATTAAATACGTGGGGTTACGGGGATAGGGTGAGATATGTGTCGGTGCAGGCTCGATGGGCCGAAATGGCCTCTATCTGCACTGTGGGGAATCTGTGATTCTGTGATTGACCAGAAACTTAACTGGACCAGCCACATAAATACTGTGGCTACAAGAACAGGTCAGAGGCTGGGTATTCTGCGGTGAGTGTCTCACCTCCTGACTCCCCAAAGCCTTTCCACTATCTACCAGGCACAAGTCAGGAGTGTGATGGAATACTCTCCACTTGCTTGGATGAGTGCAGCTCCAACAACACTTGAAGCTCAACACCGTCCAGGACAAAACAGCCCACTTGATTGGTACCCCATCCACCACCTTAAACATGGCTGTGTTAATTTACAACTCCAGTGGGTTGGACCAAATCTCTAATTGGTCCCCTTGGAGGACAAGGCACACCCAACAGTTTGTCTGGAATGAGTAATTTGTTCCTGCCTGTTGTAAACAACCTTTCATGTGTAATTTGATCCAGTCTTGTCAGGCAGCCTGCAGAAAGTGGAACTGTAGATCCTGCTTTATGAAGATCCTCTGTTATCTATGGGTTCTGCAATTGTAATTATAGTTCTTCTTGGCTGTTAAAATGAAAGACTTAATGGCCCGTATTTTGTGGCCCCTACGAGTGCGTACGCGCCCCTAAGGGCCGCGCAAGATCTGTTCATTTCCCGCGTGAAGCGTATGCGTGAAAACCCGGAACTTGCAATCTGTCAAGAATCTTCTTGATGGATCCAAAGCATCCCCGGGAAAAGGATATCTGCGGGCGGAGAGTTGGGCTATTTCTGCCCAGCGAATGCCCGTGAAATTCTTACGCCTGCTACCAGCGTAAGAGTTTAAATGAATATAAAAATCTAAACATTAAAAAACCTGTACAATAAGGTAAGGTTAATTTTAGCCCCTTTAAAACATTTAAATTTATTTTTCGAAACTTAAATTTTCGTTTTAAATATTTAATTAAATGGCATTTAAATTAATTTTAAATGCAATTTTTAATTTATTTGATGTGTACATGTATTTTTTGGGGATATTCCTTTCTTTCATTTTTGATGCCAGGGGTGTTTGCGAACCACATGCACCCCTGGGATACGTGGGTCCCCGGAGAGGCCAAGGACCGCGAGTTGCCGTGGATCCCGAGGCACCAGGTAGGCGCGGATCTTCTTTGCGGATCAGAGGCATTTCCCTGCGGGAAGCCTCCGACCACAAATTCAGGGCCTGTATCTTTTGGAGTTTTGTGGGGGGTTTTTTTTTCTGGAAGTGATCTAATTTCTTTAATTCAGAATGAAGGGACCAAGGTCAAAACTACAACTTTAAGAAACTCTCATTTAAAATAGGAAGTGGAAAACAAGAAGTGCAAATGCTCAATGGCCTCCGGATCTCTGGTAGTGCTACTATAGCAGGAAGCTAGTAAGTATTTGCCAGTCAACAAACCTGTGTGTGTCGGCCCGTAGGGTGCGTGTGGGTGGGTGTGTTTGGTGCGTGTGTGTTTCCAGCCTTCTGACACACCAGCAAGCTCCCATTGGGAGAGGCCATTCACCTGCTCGGTGTGTGAGAAGGGATTCACTAATTCATCTGGTTGGAAGAATGTGATCCACGACTAACGGAGGGGGGGAGAACGTGATCCATCTTCCCATCTGGATCATGTTCTTCCCCCATCCCCACTGTTCTCTCAGTGCTCTAATTCCCGTAAAACCGAGTTCCTGACTAGTTCTTCAGCACCACCCCCACACCCCCGGAGCTCCTGACCGTCTCCTCTTCCCCTGCCCCCCCCCTTCTCTTGCCCCCACCCTCTGATTCCCCTCTCCTCTTCCCCCCCCCCCTGCCGCCGATCTCTTGACCTTCTCCACAGGGAGGTTAGCGTGGTTGAGGCCGCGGCCAGGCGCGTATGCATTTGGAACTTCCAGTGCACTTGTACAGCCACAACGCCGGGTGCGCATGCACGGTTCCGGTGGGGGCGAGCTGGTGTTTAGGCTCCGCCCCCCCGTACAGTGCACATGTGCAGAAGGACACGTGATGTTGCAGATAATCACTCCGCTTAAACATTCTCTCCCTCCACCACCAGCGCATCGTGGCTGCAGTGTGTACCAACTACAAGATGCACTGCAGCAACTCATCACAGCTGCTTCAACAGCACCTCCCAAACCCGCGACCTCTTCTGCCTAGAAGGATAAGGGCAGCAGGCGCATGGGAACACCACCACCTCCAAGTCACACAGTATCCTGAGTCCCTCCCTAACAGCACTTTGGGAGTGCCTTCACCACATGGACTGCAGCAGTTCAAGAAGGTGGCTCTCCACCACCTTCTCAAGGGCAATTAAGGATGGGCAATAAATGCTGGCCTTGCCAGCGATGCCCACATCCCATGAATGAATTAAAAAAAAATCCATGTCACTCTCCATTCATCTCTTTCTTGCCCCACCCAATGTTTTACCACAATGGGAAAACTCAGTGTGCTGAAGCAGACCTCAGCAAAATACTCTAAACACATAGTAATGTATATGTTCTGATATTTGTTTTACTTAATTTTAAGAATAAGAAGTTTTTAACCAGAGACTTCTTATTCTTAAAACTAACTAAAATCACTCACTTTAAGTTCTTTTTAATCATCTTCAGCTGTTGGCTGAGATTTGTTTTTATAGCCAGGTTAAGCAAACTTTTGTCTTTTTTTCCTTTTTTATTGGCGTCACCACCTCAACTTAAAATTTCCATTTGGCGAGGTTTTATTGAACAAAGCCTTAGTGGAGCAGGGCATCTCATGCCCGGTGTTAGTTAGACATGTTTTCCTGCACCCATTTCAGCTCAATTTTTTTTTGCCCTGTCAGTTGCTGGAAGTGAGAGCTGAAAGCAGCGCAGCGAGGGCAATGGGGCATCTGGGACCTTGGTGAACAACAGGATGAACAGTCTATTTCCTTAACAAAGGATTGATAAATAAACAGAGGAAGGACTGCTAGTGGGTGAATTCAATGTCAAATCAGAGAGAGAAAAAAACAAAGGAAAGAGAGAGAGAAAAAAAACAAAAGAAAAGTGAGATTTTTATTTAAATTTGAAATTTGACGTTCTTAAAATCTCCCAACAACAATTCACTACCTGAAGGAATGAGATGCCACACTTTTTAATTGTTCACTTTCTGGGCCAGAGAGGTTGATTGGCAGTCATTAACAATTATCACGTTGTTAATAGGGTATTTGCGCTATCAACAACAACTTACATTTATATAGCACCTTTAACATACTAAAACACCCCAAGGCATTTCACAGGAGCATGATCTAACAAAATTAGACACCGAGCCACATGGGGAAGATGAGGAAAAGCTTGGTAGGTTTTAAGGAGTGTCTTAAAGGAGGAAAGAGGTTTAGGGCGGGAATTCCAGAAATTAGGGCTTCGGCAGCTGAAGGCCAATGTTGGAGCGATTAAAATCGGTGATGTGCAGGAGGTCAGAATTGGAGGCACGCAGATATCTCAGAGGGTTGTAGGGATGGAAGAAGTTAGAGATAGGAGGGGAGAAGCCATGGAGGGATTTGAAAATAAAAATAATAGAGAGAGAAGATGAATTATGAGAGTAAACTGGCAAGAAATATTAAAACAGATAGTAAGAGCTTCTACAGATATATAAAAAGGAAGAGAGTAGCTAAAGTATCGTTGGTCCCTTAGAGGATGAGACTGGGGAATTAATAATGGGGAACAGGGAAATGGCAGAGACTCTGAACAAATATTTAGTACAGTCTTCACTGTAGAAGACACAAACAACATCCCAATAATGGATAATCAAGGGGCCACAGGGAGGGGGGATCTAAAGACAATCACGATCACTAAGGAAATAGTACTTGGTAAAATAATGGGACTAAAAGACGACAAGTCCCCTACCAGATGGCCTGTATCCCAGGGTCTTAAAAGAAGTGGCTGCAGAGATAGTGGATGCATTGGTTGCAATATACCAAAATTCCCTAGACTCTGGAGAGGTCCCAGCGGATTGGAAAACCGCAAATGTAACACCCCTATTTAAGAAAGGAGGGAGACAGAAAGCAGGAAATTATAGACCAGTTAGCCTAACATCTGTCGTTGGGAAAATGCTGGAGTCCTTCATTAAGGAAGCAATAGCAGGGCATTTGGAAAATCATAATGCAGTCAATCAGAGTCAGCATAGTTTTATGAAAGGGAAATCATGTTTAACAAATTTGTTGGAGTTCTTTGAGCATGTAACGAGCAGGGTGGACAAAGGTGAGCCAGTGGATGTGGTGTATTTGGATTTCCAGAAGGCATTTGATAAGGTGCCACATAAAAGGTTACTGCATAAGATAAGAGCTCACAGAATTGGGGGTAATATATTAGCATGGATAGAGAATTGGCTAACTAACAGAAAACAGAGAGTTGGGATAAATGGGTCATTTTCTGGTTGGCAAATGGTAACTAGTGGGGTGCCACAGGGATCGGTGCTGGGGCCTCAACTATTTACAATGTACATTAATGACTTGGATGAAGGGACCGAGTGTAATGTAGCCAAGTTTGTGGATAATACAAAGATGGGTGGGAAAGCAAGTTGTGCAGAGGACTCAAAGAATCTGCAAAGGGATATAGACAGGCTAAGTGAGCGGGTAAACATTTGGCAGATGGAGTATAATGTGGGAAAGTGCGAGGTTATCCACTTTGGCAGGAAAAATAAAAAAGCAAACTATTATTTAAATGGAGTGAGATTACAAAATGCTACAGTTCAGAGGGACCTGGGGGTCCTTGTGCATGAAACACAAAAAGTTAGCATGCAGGTACAGCAAGTAATCAAAAAGGCAATTGGAATGTTGGCCTTTATTTCAAGGGGGTTGGAGTATAAAAGCAGGGAAGTCCTGCTACAACTGTACAGGGTATTGGTGAGACCATACCTTGAGTACTGCGTACAGTTTTGGTCTCCTTATTTAAGGAAGGATATACTTGCATTGGAGGCAGTTCAGAGACGATTCACTAGGTTAATTCCAGAGATGAGGGGATTGACTTATGAGGAAAGGTTGAGCAGGCTGGGCCTATACTCATTGGAATTTAGAAGAATGAGAGGTGATCTTATTGAAACATATAAGATACTGAGGGGGCTCAACAAGGTAGATGCAGAGAGGATGTTTCCCCTCGTGGGAGAATCTAGAACTCGGGGGCATAGTTTCAGAATAAAGTGTTGCCCTTTTAGAACTGAGATGAGAAGGAATTTCTTCTCTGAGGGTCGTAAATCTGTGGAATTCTCTGCCCCAGAGAGCTGTGGAGGCTGGGTCATTAAATACATTTATGGTGGAGATAGACACATTTTTGCAAGATAAGGGAGTGAAGGGTTATGGGGAGTGGGCTGGGAATTGTCTTTGAGCCCCAGATCAGCCATGATCTTATTGAATGGCGGAGCAGGCTCGAGGGGCCAAGTGGCCTATTCCTGCTCCTATTTCTTATGTTCTTATGTAGGATGAGAATTTTAAAATCGAGGCATTGCCGGACCGGGAGCCAGTGTAAGTCAGCGAGCACATGGGTGATGGGTGAACGGGACTTGGTGCGAGTTAGGATATGGGCAGCAAAGTTTTGGTTGAGCTTAAGTTGGTAGGTGGAAGATGGGAGACAGGCCAGGAGTGAGTTGGAATAGTCTTGAGGCAGCAAAGGCATGGATGAGGGTTTCAGCAGCAGATGAGCTAAGGCAAGGGCGGAGTCAGGCAAGGTTACGGAGGTGGAAATAGTGATAGCGCGGATATCTGGTTAGAAGCTCATCTTGCGGTCAAATATGTCACCAAGGTTGCGAACAGTTACTAATCTTAACTTTCTGTGCCGAATTTAATGGGCAATTAACGTGCAAATGCAGCAACTTCATGAAACCCATGAGCAAGTTAAAGGTGAAATGCTGTTTTGGCAGAGCTGCGCAAATTATCCAGCAACTTGTGGCGATTCATGGAGTATGTCTTCCTCGCCACAAGTTACTGGCCGATTTGTCAGCAAGTTCTGGCCCAATGATATGGTTAGCGAATGGTCTCTGTGCGTAGCAACGTGTAATGGCTCAGATGGATTGTATCGGTAGAAATGTATATAAGATGTTGTGCATCAGAAAGGCTAAGGTTGCAAAGCGTTCAAAATTTGCTCCCTGGAAGAAATGAAGTAATTATTTTCCCAAAGAGACTGTTAATGGTTGCAATGACCCAATTAGCAGATAGCAAGTAAACAAAGAAGTGAAGTTTTGAACAAGCAGGAGCCGATCATGAGAGAAACCAGTGAATCCTGCTGTTCCTGGCACCATGCCAGCCCAGACTGGTTAGCTCTGTTGCTCTTGGGAACAATCCCCACCATTGCCATGGTAATGGAATGTTGAAGGACTAAGAGGCTAGTCACTGGAAAGGAGTTGCCTGGGTAAAGGAATTGGCAAACCGGATAGAGAAGAATAAGACGGAGAGTTATACCCAAAATGATAAGCTGTCTTTTCTCTTTACAGATGCTGATACACCTGCTGTGTATTTCCAGCATTTTCTGTTATTAATAGAATTGCAGCCTGATTCTGTGCGGTAACGTTCTATTCACCCCCATACAACTATTCTGCTGACCAGTGGGAACAATTGTGACACTATTTACCCTATCACAACTCTTCATAATGTTAAAGGCCTCTATCAGCTCACCCCTTAATCTTCTCGGCTCTAGCGGGGGGGGGGGAGGGGGGAAGTCTTAAATCTCAAGTTTTTCTTCATATTGGCTAAATTAATGGCATTTTTGCCTCTAAATCAGATGATCATTGGACCAAGCCCCAGTGTAGACTTAATCTAACCTAGTGCTTCAGTGTAGTGCTAAAGTACTGCATTGTCAGAGGTGCTGTCTTTTGGATGAGACATTAAACCAAGGCTCTTACTCAAGTGGATGTGAAAGAGAGAGAGGGAAAGAATGACTTGCATTTATATAGCACCTTTCACGACCTCTGGACGTCCCAATTCAGTTTACAGCCAATGAAGTACTTTTGAAGTGTAGTCACTGTTGTAATGTAGGAAACGCAGCAGCCAATTTTGCACACAGCACGCTCCCACAAACAGCAATGTGATAACGACCAGATAATCTGTTTTATGTTGATTTGAGGGATAAATATTGGCCAGGACACCGGGAATAGCTCCCTGCTCTTCTTCGAAATAGTGCCATGGGATCTTTTACATCCTCCTGAGAGAGCAGACGGGGCCTCGGTAAGACGGCACCTCGGACAGTGCAGCACTCCCTCAGCACTGCACTGGAGCGTCAGCCTAGATTTTTGTGCTCAAGTCTCTGGAGTGGAGTTCAAACCTACAATCTTCTGTGTCCGAGACGAGAGTGCTACCCACTGACCCACGGCTGACACAGTTTGGGGTTCAGTTGAAAAGAAGGTTGACAACGGAATGCTTCAGTGGATGGGCAGAGATTAAAAGCCACTCCTTTTGATGGTTCTCAAGAGACCCTGAGAAGTTTAAGAATATTTAACATTGCTTTTTGTTCTCTTTTGATGGACAAATTTACTAAGATATTTTAAGCAAAGAATACAAAATTGCTACATCTTTATCTAATATTAGTTCTTCACACATTAAGGCTTGCATTAATAATATGGAGACAAATCTCTGTAGGGAGAAGAGAAGGAAAACTCAGATACAGCTTTCATCGTGGGGTGCAGCTTTTTGTTCAGTTGTTTGGTGAGACATATGTTTGAAAAGTTTATTTTTTCGATGTGCTTTCATTGTGTTGTGAAATACTTTTCTAGCTCGGATGCAATAAATTCATAAACTTAATGTGTGCAAGATGTGGAAGACAATTGGGAAATGGGCAGCAATGTATGCTAACTGTAGATAAGGTTGCTTGCTAATCCAGGCTAATAATGCTCATCTGCATTTTCGAAACCATTGGGACTCAATCGCATGCAAAGTTCCAAGCGATGATTCCATGCAAAAAGGGAAATAAAAGATAACCTCTAAATATCTCACAGGATGAAATTGCCAAGTGTACAAATAATTGGAACAGTTGAGTAATTGGGCAAACAGTACAACTACCAACAGGCAGTAAAAATTGGCTACTAATTTTGTAGAAAGATATTCTAATAAATATCATCTATCATCCAGAGTAATCGTCTTCTTTCTGTTTAATACATACCCCATTAATGTATCTTGTGCACACACAAACCACACAATGCCCATAAATAGTCAGCATCTTTTATGAACTGCAGGCATATAGTCAACTGGCTGCATGCCTGCTTCAAGAGACTCCATATTCACAATATTGCTGAGCCATGCATTCATCAGTGGGGACAAGAATTATGTCAATACATACTGGTAATCTTCTGCTGTCACATCAGCAGATGCCTATCCTAGGAGACGCTGGTAGCAATCTCCAGGCTCGCTCATAATGACAGGAACACTGTGTGTTATATTGCAGAGGCACTTCTCAATCCAGCTGGGGGATATTACAAAGTAGAAATATTCTAAATCTTTGAAGCTTCTTTCCACAGTTAGCCTTCCAACAACTTTATGATGCTGAAAAATGTGTAACTCATTGTGTTCCCTTGCTGTGGTTACTTTGCTGGAAATACAATTATTTTTATTTGAAAAACAGCAAATCAGTAGAGGCATTTTATTAGTGCACAAAACTGAACGGCCATTCTGAACACCGACGCACACTCCGCCCTCCTGCCCGCCTCTCAACCGGCAAGGAATCATAGAATAGTACAGCACAGAAGGAGGCCATTCAGCCCATCGAGTCTGTGCCCACTCTTTCAAAGAGCAATCCAGTTAGTCCTGCACTTTCTCCATATCCCTGCAGTTTTATCTCCTTCAATTATTTAGCCAATTCCCTTTTGAAGGCTACTATTGAATCTGTATCCACCACCCTATCAAGCAGAGCATTCCAAATCCTAATCACTCATTGAGTAAAAATTTTTTCCTCATGTCGCCTCTGGTTCTTTTGACAATCACCTTAAATCTGTGCCCTCTGGTTATTGACCATCCAATCAGCTGCCTTTGCCACTTCCCTCCCTTCCCCTAGCCCACCAGGCCAAACTTCCTCTAAGGTTCCCCCCTGCCCTAGCCCTGAACTCTCATCTTTCTCTAGTTTCTCTCCTATCTCCCCAAATGTACTCTCTGAGCGCATCTTGTGCATAAGACCCACTTCCTGCTCCCTCGACCCTATTCCCACTAAACTGCTGACCATCCAACATCTCTTCTTGGCTCCCATGTTAGCTGATATTGTTAAAGGTTCTCTCTCCTCAGGTACTGTTCCCCTCTCCTTCAAATCTGCTGTCAGCACCCCTCTCCAAAAAAAACAAACCCTTGACCACTCCATCCTTGCAAACTACCATCCCATCTCCAACCTCCCTGTCCCTCCAGTCCTTGAACGTGTTATTGCCTCCCAAATCTGTGCCCATCTTTCCCAGAACTCCATGTTTGAATCCCTCCAATCAGGTTTCCGCCCCTGCCACAGTACCGAAATGACTCTTATCAGAGTCACATGACATCCTATGCGACTGTGTCCATGGTAAACTATCCCTTCTCGACCTGTCTGCAGTCTTTGACACGGTTGACCACACCATCCTCCTCCAATGCCTCTCCACCATTGTCCAGCTGGGTGGGACTGCACTCACCTGGTTCCATTCTTATCTATCTAATCGTAGCCAGAGAATCATCTGCAATGGCTCCCGCACCATTCCCTCCGGTGTCCCACAAGGATCTATCCTTGGCCCCCTTCTATTTCTGCATGCTGCCCCTTGGCAACATCATCCAAAAACACACGGGGGAATTTTAACCTAAAAACATGGGTGGGCTAGGAGCGTGGGGGTAGATAAATTGTTAAAAATTGGAATCCTGACCTAAACCCATCTCCAACCGCCCACTTCCGGTTTTAACGGGGGTGGGCAGCCAAACCACTGCCAGGAGTGAGGACGTCAATTTAAATATTTTAATGAGGCTGGAAGCCTTTTCTTTAATCTCCATTTTGTTTATAACAGTAGCTGGACGAGTTGTACACACTTCGTAAAACCCGGCAGTTACAGCAAGGTGAGGACTGCTGCATCCAGGAGGTAAGTGCCTTTTACACCTACTGCCTGGATCTAGGGTCCCTGTCTAGCCTACCCTCCCACGATCGGAGACCCCCTCACGGCCTCCGAGCGCCTTCCCGGATCACAAGGCCTCTGAGCGCCTTCCCTGAACAGCCCCCCTGCCCCAATGATGAAGCTGAGGCCGACCCCGACCTTCTCTTCCAGCACTGATCCTCCAGTGGCTGGCCACGATCTTCCATTCCCACCCCCCCCACCCCCGATCATCCGGAGGCCGGCCACGATCTTCCAGTGGCTGGGTACGATCTTCCCTTCACTGCCCTACCTGATCCTCTAGTCGCTGGCCATGATTTTGTATCAACTCCCCCGGCCCGATCATCCAGCCCCGGTCCTCCCTTCCCCTGGCCTGACCCCCGATCTTAATAGCCTGGCCCCCACGTGATCCCACCCGCCCTCCTCTGTGCGGCCTAGTGCCGCAGGCCTACCCGCCCGGAGCCTTCCAGCCTCTCCATCTGGCTGGCTGCGGGTGGGAAACAGAGGCCTCGCATGCCAATCAGGCCCTGCCGTTAAAGTCGGCAGGGCCTACGGGAAACCCGGCCTTCCAGGTTTTTGACTGCCTTGGAGTCCACCACCCACCCCCAACCTGCCTTCCCCATTAAAATCTAGCCCACAGAGTCAGTTTGCACATGCAAGCTGACGACACCCAGCTTTACCTCACCACCGCCTCTCTCGACCCCTCTACTGTCTGTAAATGGTCCGACTCACATCCAGTACTGGAGGAGCAGAAATTTCCTCCAACTAAATATTGGGAAGACTAAAGCCATTGTCTTCGGTTCCCACCACAAACTCTGTTCCCTAGCTATCAGCTCCATCCCCCTCCCTGGCAACTGTCTGTTTGAGGCTAAACCACACTGTTCGCAACCTTGGTATCATATTTGACCCCAAAATGAGCTTCCGAACACATATCTGCACCATCACTAAAACCGCCTATTTCCACCTCTGGAATATCGCCTGACTCCACCCCGCCTCAGATCATCTGCTGCTGAAACCCTCATCCATGCCTTTGTTACCTCTAGACTTGACTATTCCTTTGTACTCTGGGTCTGCCTCCCACATTCTACCCTCTGTAAACTTGAGGTAATCCAAAACTCTGGTGCCCATGTCCTAACTCGCACCCAGTCCCATTCACCCATTACCCCTGTGCTCGCTGACCTACATTGGATCCCGGTTTAGCCATGCCTTGTTTAAGAAAGAAAAACTTCTCATCCTTGTTTTCAAATCCCTCCATGGCCACACCCCTCCCTATTTCTAATCTCCTCCAGCCCCACAACCCTCAGATATCTGTGTTCCTCTAATTCTGGCATCGTGAGCATCCCCAATTTTAATCGCTCCACCATTAATGGCCGTGCCTTCAGCTGCTTGGGCCCTAAGCTCTGGAATTCCCTCCCTAAACCTCTCTGCCTCTCTACCTCTCTTTCCTCCTTTTAAGATGCTCCTTGAAATGGATCTCTTTTCTGCCCTAATATCTCCTTAAGTGACTCAGTGTCAAAGTTTGTTTTATAACACTCCTGTGAAGCGCCTTGGGACGTTTTACTACATTAAAGGCATGATATAAATAGTTGTTGTTAACAGTTTCTCTTTAACTCTTCACGATTTTAAACACCTATCAAATCTCTTCTTGGCCTGTCATTTTCCCCCATACCCTGTTGAATTCTTCAACTACTCATCCTCTTCCCTCAACTTGTGACATTTTCAGGATTTATTTTGACCATTTTTGCGCAGAATGGATATGGGGATGGAGGGGGAAAGAGTCACATTAAAGGGTTGTGTTTTACAGCCAAGTATGTTACAAAAAGGCACTGACATTGGAGGTGATTAAAATACTAATGAGCTCGGCTTTGAAGTTGTTTCCCCCAAAGACTGTAAACAAGCAATTTGTTACAAAAAGAAAATACTGCAAATGCTGGAAATCTGAAATAAAAACAGAAAATGCTGGAAGTACTCAGCAGGTCAGGCAGCATCCGTGGAGAGAGAAACAGAGTTAACATTTCAGGTCGATGACCTTTCGTCAGAACTGGAAAAAAGCAGGAAATGGAACAGGTTTTTAAGCAAGTGCAGGGGCTGGGAAAGGGAGAGGGGATGAAAGAACAAAAGGGAAGGTCTGTGATAGGATAGAAGGCAGGAGAGGTTAAGAGACATTAAGAGATATTCAAGGCAAAAGGAGATGGTAATGGGACAGGTTAAGAAACAAAGGATGGCTCGAGATGAAGTGTAAATTGCGTTGTGAAAGCGAGTTTTGGTAGATACCTGATCAAACACGAGAAGGGAGACAGAAAGCCATGAAGATGAACAAGGTAAAAGAGACAAATTGAAATCCTGTCGGAGAGAAGAGCAGAACTTCTTCAAGATGGGCATTCCTGGAAGAGAGGTGGCAGTGAATTAAACACGAAGCAATTTGTTAGCCTGTTTCGGTAGTCAATTAATGCCTCCCAGCCATTGTGCTGTAAGACCCTGGGTGCTCAGACATAATTGTCTGGTATCCTCTGGGGTGTGAACACTGGGAGATTAAAAAAAACAAGAGACAGACTCGCGCAGTGAGTCAGCTTTTTTGATCATCAAAATTGACTCACCCGCATGAAACAGTCTTAATTTATGGCAAGCTCTCTACAGAGAGTCTGACGGGCAAACACATTCAGAGGAATCTGCTGAGTGCTCGCTGGACACACAAGCATTTGACAGAACAGAGTGGAGCTTTTACAGGGTTTGGAGGAGAAGCGTTTTTTTTTTTTAATTCTATTCCTGGTCATAAAAAAACATAATGGCCCAGAATTTGCTGGGAAAATAATGGCGAATGTAATGACTCACGCCGCCGTTATTAATGTGTAAATCTTCCAGCAACTTGTGGCGAGGAAGAGCTAACCGGTGAGTTTCAGATCGCCGCAGATTTCTGGATGATTTGTGCTGCTTCGCGAAAATGGCAGCCCCCCCATGAGTTTCAAGAAATTGCTGCGTCTGTGCAGTAATACAAATTAAACTCGCCGCAGAAAGTTGGGGCTGGTACTTAACAGCGTAAGGACCTTTTTAATGACTAGATTTATGTTCCTGCAATGCTACTCAACCTCTCTGGCGCACAAGGGGAACAATTAAAACTGTAGAGTCTTATTACTGCAGGTAGTAAATTGCTCTTAGAGATTTTTAATTTTTTCTTACTTTTCCTTTCTGTCTGTCTCTCTTTTTCTCTCTCTAAACCCAGTCTTTCTCTCCCTTGCTTTATTTCTTTATCTGTACCTGACTTGACTCTAATTCACCCCATTTCCTTTTCTGTTGTTCCTCTGTTTCTTTCTCTACTTAAAACTCATTGGTTAATGAGATAGACTGTTGGTTCCATCGTTCATAGATGCATTTAAGGGAAAGACATCAGAGAGAAAGGAATAGAAGGATATGTTGATCTGGAGAGATGAAGTAATGTGGAGTATAAACACCGGCTTAAACTTGTTGGGCCAAATGGCCTGTAAATTCTATGTAATCCCCTGCATAATTTTGAAAAATTCAATTCAGTCACCTCTTTTCTAAAGATACCAATAAAGTAGATGTACCTTTCAACTGCTGTTTTGTAGGCAAAGTGCGGCAGCCAAATTTGCTGTTTGTGAGACCTTACTGTGCATAAATGAGTTAAATGTTTAACACCTCATCTAAATGATATCTCCAGCAATGCAGCACTTCTCCATTACCACACTTGAGTGCGAACCTAGATTGCAGGCTGAAGGGCTGGAGTGTGACTTGAAACTATAACATTCAGACTTGGAGTGAGAGTGCAACTACTGAGTAAAGCTTGCATCTTGTAATTATAATTACATAGGACCGTGAAACTATAAACTGGTAACTGAAAACTATAAATGGTTACAGTTTATGAATTAGATTCCTGACATTAGGAATCTTTCTCAATCCTTGCTTCTGCATCCTCTTAAGGGCAATGATACGGGAACTGAATTGTATGTAGTACTCCTGATCAGTTCTGACAGCAACTTTATAATCTCCTTGAATTTGTATTCTATCTGTTTACTAATGCCATGTTTGATGCACAATTTTCAATTGACCTTCCTGTAGCCGGTTGCTTGTCAGTATTGTGGCCCTGAAATTCCTGGGGTCTATCCAGTGTGATGGAGAAAAGGCCCCCACCCATGCTGCATTGCCAAATCTCCATCCAAAATTGCACAGATAAGTCAATTGTTTCTGATTACACTCCTGTGAAGCACCTTGGGATATTTTATTCTGTTAAAGGCGCTATATAAATGTATGGAACTGCTATTAAAAATGAATTAAACTGTCTGTACAGCAATGCACACAGTGTCTGTAATAAAACAGGAGAGCTGGAGGCAATCATGCGATGTGAGGAACTAGACATAGTAAGGATTACTGAGACATGGCTACAGAAAAATCAGGACTGGAAATTAAACATTGCAGGGTATAATTTATTTTGAAAAGATAGAGAGGGGGAGAAAGGTGAAGTGGAGTAGCTGTACTTATTAGGGATAACATAATGGCAGTAGAAAAAAGTGACGCAGCTATCGGCAAGACAGAAATAGAATCCATGTGGTAGAGATAAAAGACAATAAAGGATCAATCACACTAATAGGGGTAGTCTATAGACCACCTAATAGTGGAAAGGAGGTGGAGGAAGAAATATGCAAACAAATTAGGGAAATGAGTAAAAAACATAGAATAGTAATCATGGGGAATTTCAACTACCCTGATATAAATTGAACCGAAGAGGTAGGAAAAATATATTGTACTTAAAAAAAGAACAAACTAAACATTAATGGGGCACCATGGATGAATAAAGCCATAAGGGAAAAATTGAGGGTAAGGAAAGAGGCATACATTAAGTGCATGGACAGCAGGGGAGAGCATGATGAGGGAGAATATGAAGAGATTGGGAGAGAAGTTTAAAAAAAACAATTAGGAAGGCAAAGAGGAACTATGAAATTACATTATCAAGGAACATAAAACAAAATAGTAAAATTTTAAAGGCACATCAATTAAAAAAGGAAGGTCGGGGTGGGAATGGTGTCACTAAGGGATGGACAAGATAACACCACAGGCAGCAATAGAGACATGGCAGAAATATTATATAATTACTTTGCTTCAGGGAGATAGAATAGGTGGACATGATATTGGATCAAGGGATTAGTAATGAAATAAAAGGATTTAAAATAAAATAAAAAGAGGAGATATATTAAATAAACTAATCAAACACAAAGTGGAAAAAATCCCTGGTCTGGACAGATTACATCCGCGCATTTTAAAAGAATCTAGGGAAGAGATAGCAGAGGCATTACTACACATTTAATAATTTGTTTAAAAAAAATGGTGCAGTGCCAGAGGACTGGCGGATAGCTAACATCATATCTATATTTAAGAAAGGAGATAGAACGTGTCCAGGGAACTATAGACCAGTCAGCTTAACATCGGTGGTGGGAAAAATAATGGAATCCCTACTAAAGGAGAAAATAGAAGATCACCTAGAAGCCAAAAATATAATGATGAATAGTCAACATGGATTTCGAAAGAGAAAGGGGTAAAAATTCACTTGGTTGCGCCACCCGTTAGTGCCTTAAGAGGGCGCTAATGGGGCGCAAAGCCGCTAACGCCCGGGCGCAGCGATGTTTGCGCCGCTCGAGAACTTAACTTGAGATTGTGCGGCGGCGCTAAAACTTACCGCTGCGACCACCTGCGCGCGCAGATTGTGACGTCATTCCATGGTGCAACGCCCTTGGGGCGCCCCGTAGCGGAAATTGAGTGGCGCCCCCTGCCTTACCACCTGGCGCTTCCAACGACCAGAAGACTGGAACGCTATCAATCGCTGTGGGGCTGGGGGGGGTGCTATTTAAAGGGGGCCTCTTCCTGTCTTTTATTGTTGGTGGCATTTTTGAACTACGCATTCTGAGAGAGAGAGGGAGAGACTTCTGGAGAGATTCAACGTTGTGTGAAGGAGTTTTTGGGTACTGAGCAGCACTTTGCAGGTTCATTTTGATTTGCCATTCCTTGTATCGATTTAGCAGAGACCGTGGGAGCTGCACTCTGAGCTCTTTGCCTGGTGCTCTCCATTGTTCTTTCCAGCACATTTGATGTGCAAGTCTCTCCAGGCCGAGATTCAAGGCAGCAATGAACAGGATGTGGATGGAAAGCAAGATTAACCATCCCCTTTAAGAACTGGCCCGTGCCATTGTGTGTGTGTTCCATTGCTGACTGACATTACATGAGCTTCGCCAGCGCTCCGAGTTAGCGCCTCACTGCTCGGCCTTTGCGCCTTAAGAGAGGTGTGCAGCGCCTGCTTTAGCGCTCCACTCACCTCCCGGGGCGGTAAAAGTGAAGTTTCCCGTCAGTGCCGATAATTAGCGCCAGGCGCTAATATTTGCGTCCGGACGATATTTGCGCCCCAAATGGGGCGCGACCTAATTTCTACCCCAAATTCTTGCTTGGCCAACTTCATTGAATTTTTTGAAGAGGTAACAGAGAATAGACAAGTGTAACGAAGTAGATGTAATTTATCTAGATTTTCAAAAGCCCTTCGATAAGGTACCACATAATAGACTAATGAATAAGGTCAGAGAATGCAGAGTCAGGGGACAAGTAGCAGAATGGATAGCTAGCTGGCTTCAAGACAGAAAGCAGAGAGTAGGGGTAAAGGGTAGCTATTCACAGTGGCAGATGGTGGGTAGTGGTGTTCCACAAGGATCAGTGCTGGGACCAGTGTTGTTCACAATTTATATTAACGATTTAGACTTTGGAATCAAAAACACAATTTCTAAATTTGTGGATGACACCAAATTGGGGGTGATAGTCAATACTGAGGAGGACTGCAACAAATTACAGGAGGACATTAATAAACTTGCAGAATGGGCATATAATTGGCAAATGAAGTTCAACACAGATAAATGTGAGGTATTACATTTTGGTAGGAAGAATAGGGAGGTCACTTCTTACTTGGAGGGTGCGAGTCTGGGTGGGGTAGAGGAGCAAAGGGATCTCGGAGTACAAATACACAAATCGCTAAAAGTAGCGACACAGGTTAACAGGCCATTTAAAAAAAAAAATCAAACCAAGCACTAGGGTTTATTTCTAGAGGGATAGAATTGAAAAGTAGTGAAGTTATGCTAAACTTGTATCAAACCTTGTTTAGACCACACTTGGACTACTGCGTACAATTCTGGTCACCATATTATAAAAAGGATTTAGAGGCACTGGAGCGGGTGCAGAGAAGATTTACAAGGATGATACCAGAAATGCGAGGGTATACATATCAGGAAAGGATGAACAGGCTGGGTCTCTTTTATTTTCTTTTGAAAAGAGAAGGTTGAGGGGTGACCTAATAGAGGTCTTTAAAATTATGAAAGGTTTTCATAAAGTAGATACAGAGAGAGTGTTTCCACATGTGGGGAAGAGCATAACTAGAGGCCATCAATATAAGCTAGCCACTAAGAAATACAATAGGGAATTCAGAAGAAATTTCTTTACCCAGAGGGTGGTGAGAATGTGGAACTTGCTACCACAGGGAGTAGTTGAGGCAAATAGTATAGATGCATTTAAGGGGAGGCTAGATAAGCATATGAGGGAAAAGGGAATAGAGGGTTATGTTGATAGTTAGATGAGGAAAGATGGGAGGAGGCTAGAGTGGAGCATAAACGCCGGCATGGACTGGTTGGGCCGAATGACCTGGTTCCGTGCTGTATATCCTGTGTAATTCTTTACCTAGCCATGGCAGCATATCGTGCCTGCAAGGACACTTCAGCAGTGTGCACCCTGAACTGCCAGCCCAAGTGGCACAGTGCCATGGAAAGGAAGCCTGGCAAGAGCTCAATGTGAGTCCTATTCTTCACATCTTCTGCTCCCACTAGAGCCTGAGGGTTTCTTGTGAATGACCTTCTTGTCAATTACCTTGCCGCTCTTGGTTAGCATGAGTTCCGCTGAGGACTACCTAGGGAGTAAAGGGCAGAATTCCTGAGGTAGCCCAGGAACTCCCTCACGTAAGCACCCTTGATGCAACAAGAGTGGGCAGAAAATCATCCCATGGTCCCCCATCCCCACCCCACCTAATTTAAAGGGCCAGTGAAATCATGGTGGAATCCCTGCTTAACCAGGGTCCAGCTCAAATGCCTAGTTCCCATGGGTAGAAACAAGGCTTTCTGACTCCTCCAGTCCCAGCTACTTTGGGTCCATGTATCTGCCAGAACGAGCTGTCTCCCAGCAGGGATCACTGTATCTAGATCTTTACTCCAGAACATAGCCTGTCCTCACCAGGTCAGGTTAGCAGAACCAAAACGAATGTGCAAGAGAGATATTAATTGTCCTTCTCATGGGATATAATGAAAGTAATAAATGACTCCAACTTTTATCAAAGATGAAGTAGTCTTGTGCATACATCCAGGTAACTCAATGGGATTAAGTGTAACAGTACAGTTCCATCCAGAAGTTGTGTTTCTGCAGGTCATTGTCCCAATTCTAGTGCACCATAAAATAAGCAATGAGTGAGAATCACCAGTGAAAGGCACAAACCCGAAACATTCTAAAACCAATAAAAGTCCCCATTTTGCTTTGATCTGAGAGCCACAAAGATATAAAAAATATTTTCACAGGTACAGATCACCTTGAGTAAATATGAAACATTGCATGTTGTTTGCATTCATTAAATTATAATGGGAATAGTAGAATAGCAGTGATGGTTGAAGATAGTTAAGGGTAACTATCCATTCCATCATGGAGCAAGTTTAAGCAGATCAAAATTAAAAGAGCAGTCCAGTAAAGTCATCTCAGCCTGATGCCTAGGGAAAAGCCTGACTTGCAGTTTTTACAATTCTATTTAAAGTATATAACCTGTCAGTCTAGCTCCTTGAAAAAGGCACGAGGGACATAAAATTGGAAACATTTGGAATTGGTACAATAGACTAGGAGAATACCTTTTGAAAATACTGACTCTGCTAAGCAATGATGAAGGCTAGATATTCTGCAGAATTAGATCTCCTTTAATGGTTCATAGTATAGGGGGATAATTGATCTTATGAAGGGTCCGTGTACCCAATTATTTAAAGGCTGAACTTGTCCACTTAAATAGAAAACTGGCTCTGGTTCCTGGGGGAAGGAGTTGGCCTACAGCTTGTGTCTGGGGATAATTAGTTTTATACCCAGGCAAGTCAATATACTGCTTAAAACAGACCTTCATGCACAGTAATGTCACACAATATTTGGATGCAAGTAACAAGAAATCAACGGCATATGGCAAGATAAAAACATAAGAACATAAGAAATAGGAGCAGGAGTAAGCCATTTGGCCCTTCGAGCCTGCTCTGCCATTCAATAAGATCATGGCTGATCTACCCAGCAGCTCATAGAATTACATAGAATGTACAGCACAAAAACAGGCCGTTTGACACAACTGGTCTATGCTGGTGTTTTTGCTCCACACAAGACGCCTTCTCACCCTATCAGCATAACCTTCTATTCCTTTCGCCTGCATGTGTTTATCTAGCTTCCCCTTAAATGCATTTATACTATTTGCTTCAACTACTCCTTGTGGTAGCAAGTTTCACATTCTGACCACTCTCTGGGTGAAGAAGTTTCTCCTGAATTCTCTAGTGGACTTATTAGTGACTATTTTATATTTCTGGCCCCTAGTTCTGGTCCCCCAAGTTCTGGTCTCCCCCACAAGTGGAAACATCTTCTCTACGTCTACCCTATCAAACCCCTTCATACTTTTAAAGACTTCCTAGGTCGACCCTCAGCCTTCCTGTTTATAAGAGAAAAGAGCCCCAGCCTGTTCAATCTATCCAGATGGGTATAATCTCTCAGTTCTGGTACCATCCTTGTAAATCTTGAAAATCTCAAATGTTTGGGGAGCTGTGCATTTATATGGCAATGGGTTCAATGTTTTATACAACAACATTATAGCCTCCTTGATTTGTATTCTATTCCACTGCTAATGCAACTCAGTGGGGCTGAATTTGCGGTCGGAGGCTTCCCGCAGACGAATGCTTCTGACCAGCAAAGTATCTACGCACTTACCTGATAGTCCCGGAGGTTCGGATACTTGTACTCCTGGGCCTCTATGCGTAGGCTTGCGTAGAGGCCCACGTATCCCAGGGGTGCATGCGGTTTGCAAGCGCCCCTGGGATCATGTGGGCCGGCCCAACCAATGATAGAAGGGGGATCCCCATTCATACTTATGGAGGTTCCGTTTGTATGTAACCTCCATAAGCATGAATGGGGATGACATTAAAAATACATTTAACATAACAAAAATTACATTCAAAATGTATTAAAATACAATATCATTAAACATTTAAAACAAATGGTTTGGATTTTTTTTTTTACATATATTAAATGGTCTAAAAATAAACTTACCTTATTGGACATGCGTTTTAATGTTTAAATGAATGAAAAACATTTACTTTTACCAGGCGTAAGAATTTCACGGGCATTCGCAGGCCTACGCATAGAGGCCCAGGAGCACAAGTGTCCGAACCTGTGGGACTATCAGGTAAGTGCGTAGATACTTTGCTGGTCGGAGGCATCCGTCCACGGAAAGCCTCTGACCGCAAGTTCAGCCCCACTGAGTTGCATTAGCAGTGGAATAGAATACAAATTTGTACCTCGTCCGCACCTGTAGGGGCTGCAAATTACGGCCCAGTATATTGCATTGTGTTAGTATTATCTTAAAAAAAACTCCCTTTAGGTTAATTAAAGATGAGTATCCCATACTGAATTCAAGCTGATTGTCTGTCTGCTAAGTTATTTTTAGTGTATATTGCTGCGACTGGTAAGTTATTTTTAGCATATTGTAAATGAAAGGGGAGATTGCTTAACCCTTTAGAGAGCTAATATTGCTGAGACTATCAAAAGATCTTAAAGTGCTTCACAGCCAATGAGTTACTTCTGATGCATAGTCACTTGTTTTTGTTGGCAAACACAGCAGCCAATTCTGTGTACAGCAAGGTCCCAAGAACAGCACGAAGATAAATGAGCAGTTAATCTGTTTTTTTGTGGTATTGGTTGAGGGATGAAAGTTGACCAAGACATCGGGAGAACTCTGCTACTCTTCAAATAGTGCTATTGGATCTTTCACATCCACCTGAACACCTTGTTGAGGTGGACAGGGCATTGGTTTAACATCTCATCGGAAAAATGCCACCTCCCTTAATACTGCACTGAAGTGTTAGTCTAAATTATGTGTTCAAGCCCTGCAATTGGGCTTCAACCTATCACCTTCTGATTCAGAGGTGAGAGTGGTCCCTCTGAGCAAAACTGACATTGGTACAGCACTAATGTATTGCTTCCCGCATACAAATGGGTCTAGATGCTTTGAAAGATCGATCATCTGAATGTTATTTTTTCTGCATTTTAATCGGGGTCTATTCAATAAGACAAGGACTTTTTTTTAGCATTGAGAAGTTGTCAGTGCAACAGTCAATGTCCTATGGGAAATATGTAGAAATATAGGTTGTAGGTACTTCACTTCACTTCCAACAATGCCTGCAAGCAATCTTTCGTACTTTATCCATTAGATTAACTAAAGAGTAATTTATACAATAAATTTATGCAATAATTTAACAGTGAGTTGTTATAATCTGGAATGCACTACCTCAATAGGTGATGAAAGTAGACTCAATAGTAACTTCAAAAGAGAATTGGATATATACTTGAAAAGGAGACATTTGCAGCGCTGTGGGCAAAGAACAGGGGAGTGGAACTAATTGAATGTCTTTGATTCCCTGCCATAAACTCAGTTCCCTAGCTACCGACTCCATCCCTCTCCCTGCTCATTGTCTGAGGCTGAATCAGACCGTTTGCAACCTTGGCGTCCTATTAAAGCCTAGATGAGATTCCAACCACATATCCGCGCCATCACCAAGACCGCCTGCTTCCATCTCCGTAACATCGCCCGTCTCCACCCCTGCCTCAGCTGATCTGCTGCTGCAACCCATGTCTTTGTTACCTCCTAGACTTGACTATTCCAATGCTCTCCTGGCTGGCCTCCCATCTTCCACCCTCCATAAACTTGAACTCATCCAAAACTCTGCTTCCCGGATCCTAACTCGCACCAAGTCCCGTTCACCCATCACTCCTGTGCTCGCTGACCGACACTGGCTCCCAGTCCAGCAACGCCTCGATTTTTAAAATTCTCATCCTTGTTTTCGAATCCCTCCATGGCCTTGCCCCTCCCTATCTCTATAACCTTCTCCGGCCCTACAATCCTCAGATCTCTGTGCTCCTCCAATTCTGGCCTCTTACGCATCCCTGATTTTAATCACTTCACCATTGGTGGCCATGCCTTCAGCTGCCTGGGTCCTAAGCTCTGAAATTCCATCCCTAAATCTCACCACCTCTAATTCTCTCCTCCTTTTAAGACACTCCTTAATACCTACCTCTTTGATCAAGTTTTTGGTTAACTGTCCTAATATCTCCTTAAGTGGCTCAGTGTTTGATAAGGCTCCTGTGAAGCGCCTTTGGACATTTTACTACATATGATTTTATTCTACAACTGACCGTACCCATTTCAAAACAACTTTGCTTTCCCTTCCTTTTCTTCCCTATCATAGCCTGATGATCATCTTCCCATGTTCCTTACTTGGAAGGAGAAAAATGTTCTATTCTTGTTATATTGTCAACTGTCCTATTCTCGTGAAATAATGTATTTCAGTTTTTATGCCTCCAGTCTCTTGCTTTGCAAAGCTGTTTTGTGAAGTAATCCAAACTGAACCATTACTTGTACCACATGATTGATTTTTATTTCCATATAATTTCCATATAACAATATATACTGCTGATTTCTGCTTTTTTGATTTGCAGATGTGCCCTGTTTACAGCTTGGATTTTTTAAATTTGAATAAATTGAAATCTCTAGTTTTTGAACTTTTCTGAGTGTGGGATGGGGTGGTGCGGGGGATGGGGGGGGGGGGCATTCACATGCAAATATTGATACATTACCCAGGACTCCTGCTCCTAATTTCTAAAAGACAACTGCCAGTGACTTAAATGAAAGAAGTGCAATGATTGCAAAAATTCTTCAATCCAGCAACAGACATAACCTCCCAGTAAGTCAGGAAGTACAGAAGAACACATAAATCTGATGATCATGGACCCCCCCCCCCCCCCCTCCACTCCCTTGGTAACCCCCTAGGTTCTGTTGGCTCCAGTTTGAAAATCAAAAGTTAAATAAATAGGGCGAATGGTGAAAATACATCAGACTTGCACAGAAATGCCTCTGTAAATTGAAGATCTCAGTTGAATTGTTTGTCATACAGTTGGGAATATTGGCCCGGTATTTGTGTTGCGAATTAGGGTGAGACTAACAGCGCTCACCATTATTATGGTGTAAATCGGACAGCACATGCACAGTTAAACCCGGGAATCTGGAAGTTGCAGTCCGAGTTACCCTGCTGTTGCACAGGCTGCGCTGTAACAGTACCTCGCCAATAGATTCTGCATTGAAATCCGTGTAAACGCATGAAGTTGCGGTACTTGCCCACTAGTTACCTACTAACACGGCAGAAGAAGTTAGGGTTGGTGCATTCAGGTGTAAGTGAACTTTTAATGGTGTGATCAGTCATAATTACCGCCAAACAACCTCTGAAAATTGCATTTTCGTAAGTGTGGAGTCTCATTCCTTCAGAATTTAACCAAAGTTGGAGATTTAAAAATATATATTGTTTTACTTTTGCTGACTGTCTCTTAGCTATCTCAATCCGATCTATTTTCCCAATCTTTATTTCACTTTCTGTACATGATTTAAATCTAGTTTATACTTCCTGGCTTAAACTCTGCGTGTCTCAGTGAGTATTCTTCAATCTGGTTGAAGAGCCTCTGTGAAGGAATGAGCCATACCTATTCAGAAAAATACACCATTCTATGAAATATTCTGACTTTATTAAACATGACAAACTGGGTTTGAAAATCTAAAAGCCTCAACGACACAAAGCTGTAAACAGCATACAAGCTTTTGAGATAAGAATCAGTTGTTGACACTGAAACAATAGCCCTATTGAAGCAGCAGGTTGGAGGTTCCTCTAAGTCTGTAGCATTGGAAAACAGACAACCAATATACCCAGTTAAATTGTTTTAAACCAACACTTTGTAAATAGGCACATGAAAGAGCACAATGGTATAATGTTAAGGTGTCATATACCAACACTTTGGGAAACAGAAACACAGAACATTAAAGAAACATATGCCTCCATAAATATGACATCAAATGAAAGACAGGCGACATAAGTCTGTAATACAACCAACTGAGGTAGCTAGGGGGACAATGGTGCATCTGGTTGAAGTGTTTTTAATTTACATGTTGTAAAAAGATACAAACAGTAGACTTTCATAAATATGACATCAATAGATGCACCAAGCAATCACATTGTTTGTGTTGAATTTGGAACACTTAGGAGACACGAAGTCTACTTACAACCAGCTAAGGTGACTTAAGAATTGCATAGAAGACCTTTGTAAAAAATACATCAAATAGAACCACTGCTGTCACATTGTTTTTATGATAAGTTTTGAACACCTAAAGGAGGAGACATAATTCTTAATGCAACAGCTGAACTGACTATAAGAATAGCAGGAGTCAACAGAAGGATGACTAGAGATATTTAGCTTACATCAGCAGAAAACTTCAAAGGATATACCACTGCAAAAAGGGTATAAAATATAGGACTTTCAAATAGGAAGACAGAATTCGCTGGAAGGGGCAGAGCGATTCTCAGCTTCAGAGACAGGCTCTGAAAGCCTACAACTCTTTGTCTCGGGTAATCAAACGTATTTGATTTTGGTGGATATCCTGGATTAAGAATAAGTAGAAATGTAAAAATATAACGAAGTTAAGATTTGAGAATAAGGATCTCTGAGAATAAGAATTGTAAGCTATTTGTTTTTAGAACTCTTAAAGTTGCGATTGAATCACCAACTGTTAACTGCATGTCGGTTCTTTAATAAATCTATATATTTTTAGAATTGTCTCACATAGTACTTCTGTATCAAACTCGTGAACTCAATCTTTGTACACTCTTTGGTGAGGAGTTGCAGAATTCTGGGGGAGTTTTCCGGATCCTCATAATATCCGGAAGGTTACAGTCTAGTTAAACTTATTAAAAGGGCTATCTGGAGGACGGTATCATCTTCAGGTTGTTCCTTTCCTTTAGGGAGAGATAGTCTGGACCTTTAGACCCAATTAAGCGTCTCTAGGATTTGGCTACCTCTAACTTTAGTTGAAGGTGAACGTCTGGGGAATACACCTGATCCGGGGTGGCCCAAAAGGGGCTAGGACTAGTAATTATCCCTTCACCTCGCTGTTGCTTGCTCTGTTCACAGATCCCCCGTAGAGGCCCCGGCACTGGGTCTGATGCCCAATAACGGCAAGTCCGCGCTCAAAAGCCTGTGAAAATTATGTGGCCAGTTGTCAGCGTAGTGAATGACGAGCACCATTCCTTCGCCACTGACTGCAAAATCCGGGCCATTATGTACCTTTAGGGCTGGATAATTTGGGCAAATTCAGTGATACTATCCTCCCAGCCATCTAGCCTAACTAGATGGGAGTGTGGGTTGGATATGGGGCTATAAAACTCTAGTGTCAATTATCTGACCTGCATTCCTGTCAATCAAAGCTCCATGTTGGGAGTGCAGGGTGGTTGAATAAACTCTTGTATTCCAAAAACACTTATTTTCAAATGCATCACAAACACTGTACAGTGACAAAAGTTTAATAATTGGGCTCTATACTTCCGAAAATCAAATTAAGCCGGTGTTGCAATTTAATTGTCAAATTATTCCAGTTTCTGCCAACCTACACAAGGCATCAGTAGTACGCTTTCTTAAGGACATGTCATCTTGTCTCACATGATTCAAGTTATTTATTCTTCAAAACCCTTTGTAGTAGACAAAGGAGAGTGAGCCACACAGTACAACATATTAGCAAAGCGTTTCGAGAACTGGACTGACCCATGTGGGAAAACACAGTGGGGGAGATTTTCATTTTGCTACCTCCCCATTTACACATTTAAAAACAATGTTTACAGTGAGAAGAAAATCGTGTGGGGAAGCAGTTAGATTTATACATTCAGAGCATAGAAAACTCCCCCAGAAGTGGAAACAGTTTCTCCATATCTACCCTATCAAACACTTTC
Organism: Squalus acanthias; assembly: GCA_030390025.1. Taxonomy (NCBI): domain Eukaryota; kingdom Metazoa; phylum Chordata; class Chondrichthyes; order Squaliformes; family Squalidae; genus Squalus; species Squalus acanthias. The sequence goes on from CM059425.1 coordinate 23,285,770, forward strand.
ACAATCTTAAAGACCTCTATCAGGTCACCCCTCAGCCTTTTTTTTCTAGAGAAAAGAGCCCCAGTCTGTTTAGCCTTTCCTGATAAGTAACCTTTCCTGATAGGTAGGTGAGGTGAGAGTGACTGCCCTTGACATCAAGGCAGCATTTGACTGAGTGGGGCATCAAGGAGCTCTAGTAAAATTGAAGTCAGTGGGAATCAGGGGGAAAACTTTCTACTGGCTGGAGTCCTACCTAGTGTAAGAATAAAAAGATATGTTTTGTATGTGTGATGGACTCGAGACTATTAATATAAGATGTATGTAATAAAGATAAATTTGATGTGTGTGGATCTCCCCTGGGTAAGGCAACGGCGCGAAACTTAACAAAGGAAACCTGCATAACAGAATAACCCCCCACAGAGACGCCATCGAAACTCACCATCGAAACTCACCATCGAAACTCAAGAGCCACTAAAAGGTGTCAACAAACAATTAACTTAAGCAAGAAATGGGAGCAGCCACTGCAGAGAGACACATGTTCAAAGGAAAGCCAATCAAGAACTGCCATGAAACGAAGACCCAATCATCTCTCTCTCTCTCTCTCTCTCTCTCGACGACCACGCAGAAGAACAAGAAGCCCTCCCTCTACAGACCAGACCAAGAAGCAAGGAAAAAGGCCGCGTGCATTGCCTGACTCAGGGGAGTACCAGTCTGTGTAAATCTAACCCATTACCTTACATGTTGTAATCGAGTAGAGTCCATAAATACCAGTAGGCTATTGTTTTGATGTGCATGAGTGTGTGTGTGTTTAATAAACTTGCATGAGTGTGTGTGTTTAATAAACTTGCATGAGTGTGTGTGTTTAATAAACTTGCATGAGTGTGTGTGTTTAATAAACTTATTCCAAATTGTTTCAAAAGAATTGGTCTTGCTGTCAATTTAACACCAGTCGAAATAAAAAGCTTACAAAATTGGGGGCTCGTCCGGGATCTGGCGAGACAGCTTTAGATCATTCTTTTAAACAATTGGAAATTTTGGGAGTTGCGATTCTAACCTGTGGTGCAAAGTTTAAAAGTAAATTCAAAAGACACAGGATGAAGGGATCGGGGGCATACAAAAAGCTGGCAAAAGACGTAGCTGTAGCCTACCATGAAAAATATACGAAAAGGTGTCCATAAGGGACTTATAAGAGTTACGGGCACGATGCAGCTGTAAGGGCCAACATGCATCCTTTGGGGAGCTTGTGGCATTTATCCAGGAGAGGGTAGATGAGGGAAAGCTGAGGCCCAAATAGACAAACGGTCTCTTGGCATTCGGGGCACATTACTGTGCTCGGAGAAATTAGGAATTAATGAGGCAGGATGCAAAAGAGATTTGAGATTTAAAGGGAGAGATACAAAGTTTAAAAGAACTAAAAGTCAGAGATTCAATAAAAGAAAAGGAGATTCAAAGTATGAAAGAACAGAAAGAAGAAGGCATCCAGCTTGCTAGGCAGTTAAAGGAGGGAGAAATCCAGCATTTGAGACAAGAAATCGATCGATTAGGCCACGGTATCAGGCAACTAGAAAGAGGAGCTGAGCAGGCAGCTTCATTGCTACAGCAACAAAGCCTCTCAAATTTAAATGCAGGAGCAGCAGTCGCAGCAGTCGCAGCAGCAAATGAAACGAGGTTATAGCTCAAGGAATATAAATTGGAAAACCTGGGGCTCCGGCAGGAAGTAGAAGATGTTAGGGGGGCATTAAGGGAAGCAATTAAGAAGCCACATAGGGAGGCAGATCACTTCTGGTGCCACCTAGAAATAGCGCGGCTAAAGAGTAAATTAGGGCAGCAACAGGCTCTAGTATCCACAGTAACACGGGGAGCCATAACAGAGACAACAGAAGGGGACGAGGGGGAGACAGATTGGGAAGAGGAAGGCAGTCAGTATAATCCCCAGGAGGGCGGTGAAGGATGGGATACCTTGGAGACACAAGGGCCAACCGTAGCAGTAGTGACCACCTCTTTACAGCGTAATGTGCATGGTCACATCACTAGTAACCATACCGACTTGCAGGCCCATATCTGGTGCTGATGCCATGGCGTGTATGATGGGGATGACCCACTGGTAGTTAATAGGAGGTGGGCAGATTTCAGGAGGGGTCACCCCGAGTTAGAAGAGGGAGACTTAACAGGAGTCCTCCTCTTGGCCTGTTCCACTTCTTTAAAGAATAATCTGCCAGACGCGATCCTCCAGCGTGGCACAGTGACCGATGCAGTCGTGACTGAGATCCTAAACCATTTAGGGATCCAAAACTTAAACTTAGTGCCTATGCTTAGTCAGACCAAACAGCACCCAGATGAGACCCCTAGAGCCTTCAGTAAATGCCTGTACAATATATATGAACGTCCCCAGAACCAGGCACCCGCAAATACTGCAGCAGGAAAGAATCAGGAACAATTCAAAATGATGTTCCTGACCCAACTCCACTCTTTAGTTAAAACCACCCTGGGCATAGCTGTGAGGCCCACCGATCAGTGGACAGATATAGAGACTAACGTTCAAAGAGCCTGGGAGATGGTAAAAGACCAGTTAAAGGTGAAGTCACCACCCACCGCAAAGAAAGCAGTGTCAGCGGTGGAGGGATCTAGGTCCTACCCCTTTAGGGGACAGTGCTTCAATTGTAAGAAGGAAGGTCACCTAGCAAAACACTGCAGGAGACCCAGACAGGCACGGGACCACGATGCAACGAGGGATGAACCCAAACCCTCTGGGATGGAACAACAATTGGCTTAGTTAGTTACCCTTCTAAAAAAGGACGGATCCAAGCCCTCTGGGACGGATCAACGATTGGACCAGTTGATAACCCTCATGAAAGCCCAAATTGTCACGGGGGAGATGCAAAATCATTTACTGGTGCACGCAATCGCCAATGCTCACCCATTGGGAATGCAAAATCCTATCGTCAATGCACACCCATTGGAGGGACCCCTCCAAGGATTCACCCTATGACGGGGTTTGGCCCCCAAAGATTGGTCGGAAGTGGGGTTCCGACGTGATGGTAGCGGGAGACCAGTAGTCCTTGTTGTTTTAAAAAGGGGGCCAGCAGCAGATTATGCTTATAGACACTGGCTCAGCCATTACCATCATCCACACCCCATACCCTGAACGCCATGCAGCGGCGGGAAGGGTTGTACGGCTCTTAAAGGGTTTAATGGTGATATAACCACCGCCTATACAGGGAAGGCCTCTGAACTTCAGTTGGGAGGCATCACCTGCAAAGTCCCAGCGCCGATGCTGATGACCACCCCCGACGGAAGGGGAATTTTAGGGACTGATGTGTTGGATCAGTATGGCGCGGTAATAGATTACAATCGGGACTGTGTTTGGATGGGATTGAGAAATAATGCAAAAGTGATAGAAATTCCAGATGCTCACTCTGTTTTTGCTATTAAAAAGTCATCCGAGTATGACCCTCTGGGGAGCAAAAATGAAGCTGTGGCAAAACTAATTCAGGAACACCTAGCGGTGATTGCCACGTGGAAGCACGATTGTGGAAAAATGGCAGGCGAAGAGTCTATTGAGGGACCCCCCCCCCCCCACGCATTCACTAAACAGTACCCCATCCCAAGGGAGAGTCACCCTTACATCCGAGACACCATAAAATCCCTAGTCGAGCAGGGTGTTGTTAGGACAGCCACTTTCACAACCAATTCACCCACATGGCCGGTTAAAAAGCCTGATAGCAGCTGGCGACTGACTATTGATTACAGAAAGTTAAATTCTGTAACGCTAGCCTGCTCACCGGTAGTAAGAGAAGCTCCCACCATATTATCTCAAATTCCTGCTGGTTCCAAGTACTTCTCGACCCTTGACATCGCCAATGGATTCTGGAGTATCCCTGTTAAAAGGGAGGACCAGTACAAATTCGCGTTCACATTTGAGGACCAGAGCTACACCTGGACATGCCTGCCTCAGGGGTTCCACAATGCCCCCACGATCTTCCACAAAAGAATGACTGCAGTTTTAAAAGACTTTTCCCGCCCCACCTGCTTGCTACAGTACGTAGATGATCTACTGCTGGCAACCGATAACATGGAGGAGCATCTGTCCCTTTTGCACGAACTGTTGACATTGTTGGCTCAGGCGGAACTAAAGGTGAATCCCCGTAAGGCTCAGTTGGTAAAAGAACGGGTCACCTTTCTGGGAGTGTCCATTTCTCCAGAGGGATCGTCCACCGACTCCCACAAGGTGGAGATAATACAGCGACTGCCATTACCCATTTCCAAAACAGCCCTATGATCATTCTTGGGTTTGGTGGGGTACCAAAGGAACTTTATCCCAGGCTTTGCAGAGTGCGCAAAGCCCCTGTATGATTTGATAAAACTGCAGGGTGATGACATACTCCCGGCATGGACTGATGCTCACACCCAGTCCGTGGCCAAATTAAAAACTGCAGTGATACAGGTTGCATGTCTGATTCCTCCGGATCCCATGCAGCCCTTCCATTTGGAGGTCGGGGCCACAGAACAAAGCCTCGCTGCAGTTCTGTGCCAAACGCGAGCTGATCGACTACAGCCCATTGCATATGCGTCTCGAATCCTGCAGGGGGCAGAAAAGACGTATACCGCGTGCGAGCGCCGCCTGCTGGCCGTCCTCTGGGCAGTGCATCATTGTACCTTTATTTCTGGGCTACAAGCGACCATCCTTCACAGTGCTCACACGCCTCTGAACCTACTGATGAAACCTGGAGATTCGCTAGTTTCCTCGCAGCGCCTCAGCAAATGGACATTGGAATTTATGGAAAGAGACATTGGTATCATTTCCAAACCCACCACATTGCTGCCACAATTTCTGGTTTATGAGGGGGAACCGCATGAATGTCGCTACCCCTGATTAACTTTGAGACCCATCCTGTGCAGAAAGAGCCCATACAGGGAGCCCCAGATGTCTACATCGATGGGTCCTCATATCACATCGAGGGTTCCCCCCACACCGGGTATGCTGTGTTATTGCCAGAGAGAACCATCCAGCGATGATGCAACCGACAGTCCTCACAATATGCAGAAATCGCCGCACTTCTAACCACCGTGAAAGAAACATCAGCTAGACCCGTGAATATTTGGTCCGATGGTGCCTATGCTATAAACACCATGCTCTCCTTGCCCCTATGCCACAAAAATGACTACCGTACAATAGACGGTAAGGCCCTGGTCCATGGGCCCTGGTTACGCCTGCTCTGGTCATACCTTAAACAGCGATCCCAGCCCTGCTTCATAGGAAAGGTAGCAGCCCATAGAAAAGGGGGTCCACATAGTGAGGGAAATTCCAGAGCAGACAGAGCAGCCAAGGACACTGCGATTGTTGGGGAGATAGAAGATATAGTTAGCAAGGGCTCCCCAACAGGTCACCTAGATTTAAAATCCCTGCAGCAGCAATACTGGCCATACGCCGTTGTAAGCGCCTGGCACGAGGAAGGCAGATCCCTTCCTCAACCGACAGCCTGGGCCCCCAATACCATACTAGCCACTGCCCCTGACTCAGCGGAGCAGTTGCTGATGTTCAAAAGAAAGCCATACGCCTGCCCGGTGGTGTGTTCCACCAGAGGTGGGTCAGGAACTGCTCTCCCTCTTTCACCCCCACCCCACGGCAGGGCACTATTCGGCCCTGGTAACCTTCTATAAGGCAGCATCCACAGCTTGGTGGCCTTCCATGAGGGAAACAATCAACCTATATGTGGCACGATGCCTACCGTGCCTGCAGCACAATCCTCCCACGTGGACTAACCGAGCCTTGCTTCAAAGCGCGCCCCCACCTCAAGGGCCATGGACTCACCTCCAGATAGACTTAATTGGGCCACTTCCACAGGTGCAGGGCAATTTTCAGCAAGCCCTAGTGGTGGTGGATCAATTCACTAAATGGATCGAAGCATTCCCCTGCCGCTCCAACACCACAATCACGGCAGCCAAAGCACTATTAAATCATGTGTTTTGTAGGTGGGGAATCGGTACAAGTGGACAGTGCTCAAGGTTCGCACTTTACCCGTAAGATTTTTACCCACCTGCAGGAAATGTTGGGGATAAAACACAAACTACATATTGCTCACCACCCCCAGTCGTCCGGAGGGGTCGAAAGGGGAAACATGACTCACAAGTTAATGTTAAAAAAATTGTGTGCGGACCACCACACTCAATGGGCTAACATGCTGCCACTGTGCTTAATAGCAATGAGGTCCACACCTCATAAAACAACAGGAGTCTCCCCATATCAGGCCATGACTGGGAGACTCATGAGAACGCCAGGCCAGCTAACACTAACGGGGATGAGCCCCTTGACAATGGAACCATGTAGTTCCAAGTGGCTGGAACAAGTGGTAGATCACACCGATCAGATGAATCGATTAGTGGCCACGAAATTGGGGAAGTCAAAAAGACAAATTAAAGGTAGTTTGACATAAAGTACATCCCTTTGAGTATCAGGTGGGGGACACCATAATGATTCCATATTATGGGAAAAAGAAGCATGCCTTTGAGCCCAGGTGGCGGGGACCGCCTACGACTATAGACCGATTGAACCCCGCGGTTTATTTGATTCAGTTACTGGGGAAAAAGGGCGTTAAGTATAAGAAATGGTATCATGTTAACCAGTTGAAAACTGCCAAAGAGTAAATACTACACTGATCTTGTTTCCCACAGGACCATGATACGGATACAGATGACACAGGACAATGCATTAAACAGCAGAGCTATACAAAAGCTAGGAGCCAGCCCATGGTGGGAAACAATGTATAATGTAGGACAACAGCCCTGGCTCAGAACCCTCTCAATGCTTATGATACTGGCACAAGTCCATAATTGTAGTGGTGGGGATCATCATGATCTGCTTCCTGAGAAAACTCCTTAGAAAACTGAACCACCATACGCGAGCCCTGAGGAGATAAACCAAATGAGGGGTCAATAAGGATATTTCCCCCTCAAGGCGGGGAATCTGTAAGAATAAAAAGATATGTTTTGTATGTGTGATGGACTCGAGACTATTAATATAAGATGTATGTAATAAAGATAAATTTAATGTGTATGGATCTCCCCTGGGTAAGGCAACGGTGCAAAACTTAACAAAGGAATCCTGCAAAACAGGACAACCCCCAAAGAGACACCATCGAAACTGACCATCGAAACTCAAGAGCCACTAAAAGGTGTCAACAAACAATTAACTTAAGCAAGAAATGGCACCAGCCACTGCAGAGAGACACATGTTCAAAGGAAAGCCAATCAAGAACTGCCATGAATCTAAGACCCAATCCTGGCATCTTAGCAATTTAGAGTAGAGACAATGGACTTAAAAAGATATAAAACAAGGAACCCAAAGGCTCTCTCGCTCTCTCTCTCTCTCTGGACGACCACGTGGAAAAACAAGAAGCCCTCCCTCTACAGACCAGACCAAGAAGCAAGGAAAAAGGCCACATGCATTGCTTGACTCAGGGGAGTACCAGTCTGTGTAAATCTAACCCATTACCTTACGTGTTGTAATCGAGTAGAGTCCATAAATACCGAATCGGAGATTGAGAACCCTCTCTTCCTTCCGGAGGAGGCGGACCTGTGTGGAAGTGGCAGCGGGACCTGAGAGAAGGCGGATCGGCCATAAAGGAGCGCTGCAGAGGAGGCCCGACACTGGAGTGCTGCGAGTTGGGAAAGAGTCCAAGAGTGGGAGCAGTCAAACAACAACAACTGCAAAACCGCTAAAGTGACGTCACAACCAGGGAAGGAGCTGATTGGTAGCTAGGACCTGGTGAGTATTTCTACAGTCCAGTCATTGAAGTAAAAGTAAGGTCTCTAGTTTAGAGTAAGTAGTGTTTAAAGGGAAGTAAGGTCCCTAGTGTATTTAATATTCTTTAATTTAAAGGAAGTAAAGGGAGTAAATTAAGGTTAGGACATGGCAAGGCAGCTCGGCAGGGTGGAGTGCTCCTCCTGTGCTATGTGGGAAGTCAGGGACACTTTAGGTGTCCAGGGTGAACACATGTGCAGGATGTGTCTCCAGCTGCAGCTACTCGAAATCCACGTTTCGGAGAAGGAGCTGCGGCTGGAGTCACTGTGGAGCATCCACGAAGCTGAGATCTTCGTGGATAGCACATTTAACAGAGGTGGTCACACCGCAGGTAAAGAGGGCACAGGCAGACAGGGAATGGGTGACCGCCAGACAGAGTAAAAGAACTAGGAAGGTAGTGCAGGAGTCCCCTGGGTCCATCTCCCTCTCCAACAGATTTTCCGTTTTGGATACTGCTGGGGGAGATGGCTTCTCAGGGGAGTGCAGCAAGAGCCAAGTTCGTGGCACTACGAGTGGCTCAGCTGCACAGGAGAGGAGGAAAAAGAGTGGGAGAGCAATAGTGATAGGGGATTCTATCGTAAGGGGAACAGATTCTGTGGCCGCAGACGGGACTCCAGGATGGTATGTTGCCTCCCTGATGCCAGGGTCAAGGATGTCACTGAACAGCTGCAGGGCATTCTGAAGGGGGAGGGCGAACAGTCAGAGGCCGTGGTTCACATTGGTACCAGCGACATAGGTAGAAAGAGGGATGAGGTCCTGCAACAAGAATTTAGGGAGCTAGGTAGCAGATTAAAAAGCAGGACCTCAAAGGTTGTAATCTCTGGATTACTCCCGGTGCCACATGCTAGTGAGTATAGGAATAGGAGGATAGAGCAGATGAATGCGTGGCTAAAGAGTTGGTGCAGGAGGGAGGGCTTTAGTTTCCTGGATCACTGGGTCTGCTTCTGGGGAAGGGGGGACCTGTACAAGTCGGACGGGTTGCACCTGAACCGGAACGGGACCAACATCCTTGCGGGGTGTCGCAATATTAATCACGGAGTCAATTACTGCTGTAAGGAGGGATGATATCTTAGCAGGTTCCTCTAATGAGGCCATATGGGTAGAACTTAAAAACAAAAAGGGGGCAAGCACTTTGCTGGGAGTGTACTTTAGGCCCCCAAACAGTCAGGGGGAGATAGAGGAACAGATATGTAGGCAAATCTCAGAGAAGTGTAGAAATAATAGGGTGATAATAGTAGGGGATTTCAACTTCCCCAATATTAACTGGGATAGTCAGAGTGTGAAAGGCTTAGAGGGTGCGGAATTCTTAAAGTGCATCCAAGAGAGCTTTTTGAGCCAGCATGTAGAAAGTCCTACAAGAGAGGGGGCGGTACTGGACCTAATTCTAGGGATTGTAGCCGGGCAAGTGGTAGCAGTGTCAGTAGGAGAGCATTTTGGTGACAGTGACCATAATTCGGTGAGATTTAAGGTAGTCATGCAAAAGGACAAAGATGGACCGGAAATAAAGGTTCTAAATTGGGGGAAGGCCGATTTTAATATGATAAGGCAGGATCTGGCCAAAGTGGACTGGGATCAGCTACTTGTAGGAAAATCCACATCAGAGCAGTGGGAGTCTTTCAGAAAGGAAATAGAGAGAGTACAACGCCAACATGTTCCCGTAAAGGTCAAGGGTGGGACCAACAAGCCCAGGGAATGCTGGATGTCAAGGGATATACAAGAACAGATTAGGAAAAAAAGGGAGGCTTTTGGCAGATACAAAGGACTAAAAACAGTGGAAGCCCTGGAGGAGTATAGAAAGTGCAGGGGGGTACTTAAAAAAGAAATTAGGAGAGCGAAGAGGGGGCATGAAAAAACACTGGCGGGCAAAATAAAGGAAAATCCCAAGGTATTTTATAAGTATATGAAGGGCAAGAGGATAACCAGGGAAAGAGTAGGGCCCATTAGGGACCAAAGTGGCAATCTGTGTGTAGAGCTGGAAGATGTAGGTGAGCTTTTAAATGAATATTTTGCATCTGTGTTCACTATGGAGAAGGACGATGTAGGCATAGAAATCAGGCAGGGGGATTGTGATATACTTGAACAAATTAGCATTGAGCTGGAGGAGGTACTAGTGGTTTTAGCGGGCTTAAAAGTAGATAAATCCCTAGGCCCTGACGGGATGTATCCCAGGCTGCTGTGTGAGGCAAGGGAGGAGATTGCAGGGGCTCTGACACAAATTTTCAGAACCTCTCTGGCCACAGGGGAGGTGCCAGAAGACTGGAGGACAGCTAACGTAGTCCCATTATTCAAGAAGTGTAGTAGGGATAAACTAAGGAATTACAGGCCAGTGAGCCTAACATCAGTGGTAGGGAAATTATTGGAAACAATTCTGAGGGACAGAATTAGTCTCCACTTGGAGAGGCAAGGATTAATCAAGGATAGTCAGCATGGCTTTGTCAGGGGGAGATCATGTCTAACCAATTTGATTGAATTTTTCGAGGGGGTGACTAGGTGTGTGGATGAGGGTAGTGCAGTTGATGTAGTCTACATGGACTTCAGTAAGGCTTTTGACAAAGTCCCGCATGGGAGACTGGTCAAGAAGGTAAGAGCCCATGGGATCCAGGACAATTTGACACATTGGATCCAAAATTGGCTTAGTGGCAGGAGGCAGAGGGTGATGGTCGAAGGTTGTTTTTGTGACTGGAAGCCTGTGTCCAGTGGTGTACCGCAGGGATCGGTGCTGGGTCCTTTGCTGTTTGTAGTGTACATTAATGATTTAGATATGAATGTAGGAGGTATGATCAGTAAGTTCGCAGATGACACGAAAATTGGTGGAGTGGTAAATAGCGAGGAGGGAAGCCTCAGGCTACAGGACGATGTAGACGGGTTGGTCAGATGGGCAGAACAGTGGCAAATGGAATTTAACCCTGAAAAGTGTGAGGTGATGCATTTTGGGAGGACTAACAAGGCAAGGGAATACACAATGAATGGTAGGACCCTAGGAAGGACAGAGGATCAGAGGGACCTTGGTGTGCATGTACATAGATCCCTGAAGGCAGCAGGACTGGTAGATAAGGTGTTTGAAAAGGCATATGGGATACTTGCCTTCATTAGCCGAGGCATAGAATATAAGAGCAGGGAGGTTATGATGGAGCTGTACAAAACGCTAGTTAGGCCACAGCTGGAATACTGTGTGCAGTTCTGGTCGCCACACTTTAGGAAGGATGTGATTGCATTGGAGAGGGTGCAGAGGAGATTCACCAGGATGTTACCTGGGCTGGAGCACTTCAGCTATAAAGAGAGACTGGACAGGCTGGGGTTGTTTTCCTTAGAGCAGAGAAGGCTGAGGGGGGACCTGATGATGTGTACAAAATTATGAGGGGCATAGATAGGGTAGATAGAAAGGAACTTTTCCCGTTAGTAGAGGGGTCAATAACCAGGGGGCATAGTTTAAAGGTAAGGTGCAGGAGATTTAGAGGGGATTTGAGGAAAAACTTTTTGACCCAGAGGGTGGTTGGAATCTGGAACTCACTGCCTGAAAGGGTAGTAGAGGCAGGAACCCTCACAACATTCAAGAACCATTTAGATGAGCACTTGAAACACCATAGCATACAAGGCTACGGACCAAGTGCTGGAAAATGGGATTTGAATAGACAGGGCTTGATGGCCGGCGCGGACACGATGGGCCGAAGTGCCTTTTTCTGTTCTGTATAACTCTATGGCTCTATGATCAGTAGGCTATTGTTTTGATGTGCATGAGTGTGTGTGTTTAATAAACTTGCATGAGTGTGTGTGTTTAATAAACTTATTCCAAATTGTTTCAAAAGAATTGGTCTTGCTGTCAATTTAATGCCAGTCGAAATAAAAAGCTTACACTAGCACAAAGGAAGATGGTTGTGGTTGTTGGAGGTCAATCATCTCAGCTCCCAGACAAAGCTGCAGGAGTTCCTCAGGGCAGTGTCCTAGGCCCAACCATCATCAGCTGCTTCATCAATGATCATCCCTTCATCATAAGGTTAGAAATGGGGATGTTTGCTGATGACTGCACAGTGTTCAGTGCCATTCACAACTCCTCAGATAATGAAGCAGTCCATGCCCGAATGCAACAAGACCTGGATGACATTCAGGCTTGGGCTGATAAGTGGCAAGTAACATTCGCACCACACAAGTGCCAGGCAATGACTATCTCCAACAAGCGAGAGTCTAATCACCGCCCCTTGACATTCAATGGCATTACCATCGCCGAATCCCCCACCATCAACATCCTGGGGGTCACCATTGACCAGAAACTTAACTGGACCAGCCACATAAATACTGTGGCTACAAGAGCAGGACAGAGGCTGGGTATTTTGTGGCAAGTGTCTCATCTCCTGACTCCCCAAAGCCTTTCCACCATCTACAAGGCACAAGTCAGGAGTGTGATGGAATACTCTCCACTTGCCTGGATGAGTGCAGCTCCAACAACACTCAAGAAGCTCGACACCATCCAGGACAAAGCAGCCCGCTTGATTGGCACCCCATTCACCACCTTAAACATTCACTCCCTACACCATGGCTGCAGTGTGTACCATCTACAAGATGCACTGCAGCACCTCCCAAACCCGCGACTTCTTCCACCTAGAAGGACAAGGGAAGCAGGCGCATGGGAACACCACCACCTTCAAGTTACAAACCATCCTGACTTGGAAATGTATTGCCGTTCCTTCATCGTCGCTGGGTCAAAATCCTGGAACTCCCTATCTAACAGCACTGTGGGAGTACCTTCACCACAAGAACTGCAGTGGTTCAAGGCAGCAGCTCACCACCACCTTCTCAAGCGCAATTAGGGATGGGCATAAATGCTGGCCTTGTCAGCGACGCCCATATTCCAGGAACGAATATATATTTTAAAAAATCCTCTCAGTTCTGGTATCAACCTTGCGAATCTTTTTTGCACCTTCTCCAGTGCCTCTGTATCCTTTTTAATAATACATTTTATAATTTATATTTTAGAACTGAGCACAGTACTCCCAAGTGTGGTCTAACCAAAGTTCCATACAAGTTTAACTTCTTTGCTTTTCAATTCTATTCCTCTCAATCATCTGCTTTCACAGGTCAAACAGGCCAATTTTCCTCATTCTTTCCTCATAACCTAGTTCTTGGATGTTCTGCATCAATCCCTTGGCTCTTCCTTGCACTACCTTGTATGCCTTCCTTAAGTCTGGACTCGCGGTGAGGACTACACGGGTTAAAGATGACTCCCTCTGACTTGTACTCTAATTGGTTTTCCTATATAGTTTAGAATGCCATTAGCCTTGTTAAATGCTACTTTACAGTGCTTGGCCACTGTTCCTTCCTTCCTTCCTCACTGATTGTTTGCATGTAATTCATTTGCTATTAATAAATTAGCCTATTCCATAGAGGGTGAGTTCATATTAATTTTGCAGTACATACAAATGTTCGGAGCAACTTACAAGTTGTTATTTTCAATACCCTGTTGGTGGCTCAATAATTTTCTAGTGCCCCAGGCTTCATGGCTGAACCCCAAAGGAGTTGTCGTGAGAAGAGTAGTGCAGTATATGTAAACATACAAGAAGGTTCAGTGATTCTCAGTAAAATAGTCTTTACAAACCTCAGGAAGAGGAATCTGGCCAATTCTCATAGGACCAGTTATAAATCAATGAAACCAACTTGTTGTTCTGTTGAATGAGTGAAGGGATGATTACAAGTCCTAGCCCTTTCGGACTACCCCAGATCAGGCATATTCCCCAGACGTTTACCTTCAACTAAAGTTAGCGGTAGCCGGATCCTATAAGACGCTTAATTGGGTTTAAAGGTCAGACTACCTCTCCCTAAAGGAAAGAAATGGTCTGAAGATGTTACCATCCTCTGGATAGTACTTTTAATAAGTTTAACTAGACTGTAACCTTCCGGATATTATGAGGGTCCGGAATACCCCCCAGAATTCTGCAACTCCTCACTGAAGAGTGTACAGAAATTTGAGTTTGCGAGATTGATACAAAATACTCTGTGAGACTATTCTAAAAATATCTAGATTTATTAAAGAACCGACATTTAGTAAACAGCTGCTATGGCAATCGCAACTTTAATCGTTCAAAATACAAATAGCTTACATTTCTTACCAGAGATCCTTATTCTCAAATCTTAACTTCGTTACATTTCCACACTTCTACTTATTTCTTAATCCAGAATATCCACCAAAATCAAATACTTTGATTATCCGAGACTCAATGTTAAAAACTTACAGAGCATGTCTGTGAAGTTGAGAAACACTTGCCTTCCCAGCGACTTCTGCTTTTCTGTTTGAAAAGGTCTATTTTTATATATTTTTTGGGTGGTTTATCCTTTGAAGTTTTCCTGATGATGTAAGCTAATTATTTCAAGTCATTCTTTGCTGACTTTGTTCTATTCTTTATTGTCATTTTAGCTGTCAGCTTTTAGACTTGTGTCTCTACCTTTAGGTGTTTCAAAAACCTATCATAAAATGGTTATTATCGATTTATCTATTTGATGCCATTCTTAGGAAGTCTTTCTATTGAATTTCTAATACTACTTTAACTGGTTATTATCAGACGTTGTGACTCCGTGGTATTCCACGTTCAATACAAGAACAATGTAATTGCTTGATGCATCCATTGAAGTAATATTTTCAAAGTCGTCTTGTTTGTGTACCTTTCACAACTTGTAAATTAAAACCACTTTAACTAGTATCTTCATGCATTTCTATTTACTTCAATTGGTTTTTATCAGATCTCGGGACTCCATATTTCAAGCTTAACATTAAAACTATTTGTTCAGCAGGCATTTCTTTTACTTGATGTCATTTCTTCAAAGCCTTCTGTAGGTATCATATTTACAATATGTAAATTGAAAACACTTTAACTCAGTGTTTACTTGTTTTCTAGCTATCTCAATTGGTTGCATATTTAATTGTGTTTCCTGTCTTATTTGATGTTATATTATGAAGGCTTATAGTTGTTTAATATTCTAAGTTTCTGTTTGCATCAGAGTTAGCTTTTAACACTTTAAACTGGGTGATTCCATTGTGTTGGTTCCAATGTTCAGACATAGAGGAACCTCCAATGGTTTGCTTCAATAGGGCATTGTTTTAGTATTTTTAACTAATTCCCATTTCAAAGCTTGTGGTGTTTTACAACTTTGTTTAACAACTGATCTTATCTCAGAAGCCGGTATTCTGCCTGCAGCCTTGTCTGCTAAGGCTTATGTCTTTTAAACCCAGTATGTCATTTATTAATAATTTCAGAAATCTGTTCTTAGTATCGTGTATTTTTCTGAATCCTGGCTATTCCTTCACATGAGAGTATGTGTGTTTATGATTGTGAAGCCGAGCAATAAACCAGTGCATCCTTGTGGAACAAATTTATTTACACTTGCTAACATATTAAAAGTATTTGCAATAACCTCTGAGGATTAGTTAAAGGAATATATCGAGGCTTTTTAAAAATTCATTCTGTGCATGTGGTCAAAGCCAGCATTTATTTCCAATTTTTAGTTGTCCTTGAAGAGGTGGTGCAGGGCCTTCTTGCCACCTGCCCTTGTGGGATGGACGGGTAGGCCTAAACATTACTTGTGGGGCCCGGAGTAAAACTCTCATCCTCCTGGCCCCACAAGGAAAGTTAAAAAAAAATACCTGTTTGTGCTTCTGCTAGTCCCTGCTCAGGACACAGTTAAAATTGCACTCAGCCTGATGTCATTGGTCCATGACCTGCATATTTAAAGAAGGCCCACATCAGCTTCAGGTTGATGTCCTTGCTGTCTGCTCAAATGCGCAGGTTAAAATAGAAGATGGTGGGATTAGTGCTTTTCGTCGACTGGTAAGTCACTGGCTGATTTTTAACTGCCTGTCAGTTTCGGCTGGGCAGGTCGGGTTAGAATCGGCATCGCTGTGTGCAACGCTTTGGAAAACGAGTAATATTCAAAATGAAAGGAGTGTATGACTTTAAAATGGGGATTAAATGCATAAGGCAGGTGACCAATGGATTGTTTGCTAGGGGTGGGAGTTATGTGAACTCCCCACAATGACAAGAGCAGGCACTCGGCTTCACCTTTCTGGCTGTATTCAGGTACAGAGTACCATCGATTGCACACCGTGGCAATCCGAGTACCACCACAGCAACCAGGAGTTTTTATAAACCACAATGGATATTCATCCATCAATGCACAGGTGGTGTGCAACCACAAGAAAAGGTTTGTGCAAGTGTGCGCCAGATTCCCTGGGAGCTGTCATGATCCATTCATACTGCAGTAGTCCAAAATTCCAGACATTTTTTGTTCCAGGAAGGAGAATTGAGGGCTGGCTCTTGGGAGACAAGGGATACCCTTTCAAACTTGCCTCATGACACCTGTGAGGAATCCCACCAATGAGGCGCAGGAGTGCTACGAGAGCCACATGACCACCAGGTGTGCCATAGAGCAAGCCATCGGAATGTTGAAGATGCACCTTCAGGTTGGAGGTGCCCTTCAGTACTCTCCAGCGAGGGTCTCCGGAGTAATAGTGGGGTGCTGCGCTCTGCACAACATTGCACAGCAGAGACGATTGTAGGTGGAGGAGGACGAAGGGGCTCATGACGTTGTCTTCAGATGAGGAGCACATGGAGGGGGAGGATGAAGATGGGGCACCTATCGCCAGAGCAGCCGCGTACATTGCCGCCAGGGATGCCCTAATAGCTCGAAGGTTGACTCTCACAAATATAACAAATAAAATCCTGCGCCCTCTCGCGCCCCCGCCCTTTGCACTAAACAGTCTTTCAACCACACACCCACCCATTGCACATCCCCGCGCCTCCCCCTCCCCCCGCATCACCCAATGGGTCCCATTATGTATTGACATTATTCACGAAACAAGTGAAAGGGCATGTTGGCACTCAGGATGCAATAATGGGCAAGGCGTAGAAGTGGTGCTAATCAATAAATTTTAGGTGCGTTATTTTAAAAAAAACTTTGTCAAACACTCCTGTGCATGCCCTTGGTGAATTACAATTGCTTTAACTTGCACTTCCTACTGTTCCTACATGGTGTATCCTGTGTGGCTTCAGCTGAGATGCTTTGGCATACAGCCTCTGGGTTTCAGAGCCCCTGTGCAGGGGCAGACTCGGCCATCAGGAGACTCTGCAACATGTCGGGTACTGGCTGGGGGGGGCGAGGAGGGGGGGGGTGGGTACGGAGGGGGTGGCAATGGATGAGAAGTGCCAGCGCTTTGAGTGGAGTTCCCACTTCCATGGCCCTTTTCGCCATCATCCCTCTCCTGGGCCAGTGCCACATCTCTCCCACCACTCTACTGCAGACCAGATTGGTGAAGGTCAGTGACACGTTGCAAGGCAAGGCCAGCATTTATTGCCCATCCCTAGTTTCCCTAGAGAAGGTGGTGGTGAACCGCTGCAGTCCGTGTGGTGAAGGTACTCCCACAGTGCTGTTACGGAGGGAGTTCCAGGATTTTGACCCAGCGACGAGGAAGGAACGGCGATATACTTCTAAGTCAGGATGGTGTGTAACTTGGAGGGGAACTTGCAGGTGATGGTGTTCCCAAGCGTATGCTGCCCTTGTCTTTCTAGGTGGTAGAGGTCACGGGTTTGGGAGGTGCTGTTGAAGAAGCCTTGGTGAGTTGCTGCAGTGCATCTTGTAGATGGTACACACTGCAGCCACGGTGCACCGGTGGTGGAGGGAGTGAATGTTTAAGGTGGTGGATGGGGTGCCAATCAAGCGGGCTGCTTTGTACTGGATGGTGTCAAGCTTCTTGAGTGTTGTTGAGCTGCACTCATCCAGGCAAGTGGAGAGTATTCCATCACACTCCTGACTTGTGCCTTCTAGATGGTGGAAATGCTTTGGGGAGTCAGGAGGTGAGACACTCGCCGCAGAATACTCAGCCTCGGACCTGCTCTTGTTGCCACAGTATTTATGTGGCTGATCCAGGTAAGTTTCCGGTCAATGGTGACCCCCAGGATATTGACGGTGGGGGATTCGGCGATGGTATTGCCGTTGAATGTCAAGGGGCGGTGGTTAGACACTCGCTTGTTGAGATAGTCATTGTCTGGCACTTCTGTGGCACGAATGTTACCTGCCACTTATCAGCCCAAGCCTGAATGTCGTCCAGGTCTTGTTGCATGCGGGCATGGACTGCTTCATTATCTGAGGAGTTGCAAATGGAACTGAACACTGTGCAGTCATCAGCGAACATCCCCACTTCTGACCTTATAATGGAGGGAAGGCCATTGCTGAAGACGGTGGGGCCTAGGACACTGCCCTGAGGAACTCCTGCAGCGATGTCCTGGGGCTGTGATGATTGACCTCCAACCACCACAACCATCTTTCTTTGTGCTAGGCATGACTCCAGCCAATGGAGAGTTTTCCCCCTGATTCACATTTACTTCAGTTTTACTAGGGCTCCTTGATGCCACACTCGGTCAAATGCTGTCTTGATGTCAAGGGCAGTCACTCTCACCTCACCTCTAGAATTCAGCTCTTTTGTCCATGTTTGGACCAAGGCTGTAATGAGGTCTGGAGCTGAGTGGTCCTGGTGGAACCCAAACTGGGCATCAGTGAGCAGGTTATTGGTGAGTAAGTGCCGCTTGATAGCACTGTCAACGACACCTTCCATCACTTTGCTGATGATTGAGAGTAGAATGATGGGGCAGTAATTGGCCGGATTGGATTTTTCCTGCTTTTTGTGGACAGGACATACCTGGGCAGTTTTCCACATTGTCGGATAGATGTCAGTGTTGTAGCTGTACTGGAACAGCTTGGCTAGAGGCGTGGCTAGTTCTGGAGCACAAGTCTTCAGCATGACAGCGGGATGTTGTCGGGGCCCACAGCCTTTGCTGTATCCAGTGCGCTCAGCCATTTCGATTCACTCCACATGAAATCAAGAATTGGCTGAAGACTGGCTTCTGTGATGGTGGAGACCTCAGGAGGAGGCCGATCTGGATCATCCACTCGGCATTTCTGGCTGAAGATAGTTGCAAACGCTTCAGCTTTGTCTTTTGCACTCACGTGCTGGGCTCCGCCAATTTGAGGATGCTGATATTCATGAGCCTCCTCCTCCCGTTAGTTGTTTAATGGTCCACCACCATTCATGACTGGATGTGGCAGGACTGCAGAGCTTTGATCTGATCTGTTGATTGTGGGATCGTTTATCCCTGTCTATAGCATGCTGCTGTAGCATGTGCATTCCCTTCGTGCCTGTCTTCCGTGTGCCTTTGCCTGTCCTAGTGCTCCTACGCAGTGCTACCCCAGTGGTTGCCGCATAGCTGGTGGGAGGCTGTTAACTTTCAGTGGAGCAAACTGCAGATGGCCTTGGAGGAGGACATTGAGCAGCTCTGGGCTTAGAGGGCTAGGCTTCACACTGCACCATCTCTGCATGGGTGGCAGCAGTCTGGACTGGCTTGCGGATCAGCAACAGCAAGGGCACTGGTGAAGTGACAGGGGTGGGAGGACGAATGTGATCATCCTGAGAGGATAGCAGGTTCATGCTCCATGGAGCCACTGCCACTCCCCCGGGGCAGCGCCTCAGCAATCCTTGTAATCTGTTGGAGGAGAGATTGCTGGACTACTGTGACACCCTGCAAGCCCCTTTTAACACTGGTAACTGCAGCCACGATGGCAGCATCCTGAGCTTCCACTGCAGCACCCAGACGTTCGGTGGCTTCTGCTTGTGCTGCAATGGAAGCTGAGACATCGGCCTTCAGACGCTGCATCCTGGTTGGGTCCGCAAGTGTGCTAATGGAGTTGGCCGCCACTTCTATGCTGGAAAGATTGGACTCCAAGCTCTGTACAAAGCCCTGTGCCAAGTTGGTGCTGGACTCCTCCATGCTTCTTGATGTTGCATGCAGGCTTTCTGGCAGGCCTGCCAATGCACCAAGCATTTCATTGTGCATACCCACCAGCCTTCTTCTGTAGCCTGCCCCATCAAAGTCCTCATCTGAGTCCTCTGCAGCAGAACTCATGTGCGACCTCGCCCTCCGGTGAGCTGGCACCTGCGCTACCCTTGTCCCCTGCCCTGGCTGCAGGCCACTCGTGCCCGGTGTCTCCCCACCTGCCGATCCCGCGTCTAAGCTATTCTCTAAATTACGCAGAGTGTCAGTATCGGAGCTGGTGTCTGTGAGTGTGAAATCGAGTGACGGTGCTGTGTCTTCAGCATCACTGTCTTCTTCCATTTCCACCTGTTGCTCCTCCACCACTGCCTGGCCAGGTTGCAGTTCTTGGCTTTCTGAAAGGAGAAAGACACAAGTGTGGGGTTGTGGTGCGGGAGGGGGAAAACTAAGAGCTTACACCATCTGAAGATTTTAAATCAAAAGGCATTGTGGGATGAGGGGGAAGTGGGATGTGAGAAGGAGAATTAGGTACGAGGATCCAATCATCTTTGAAGGTTTCAACCCCGCCGCTGGCCACACCCTCAGCGATGGCGACTCCAATCATGGCGACCACTGTCTCCTCCATCGGGGTAAGGTCATGCAGGCGTGCCTGTCCCCTGCCAGTTAGGTCCTACTGCCTCCAGTTATGCGCCAACTTGTCCTGCAAGAGAGAGGGAAGTGTGTCAATGAGTGTGATGCAATGTGTTTGGGTGATGTGCCTGTCATGGTTGAACAGCTGACAGTGTGTGCAAGCTGTGAGATGTGGATGTGAGGTTTGTAGCAGTGCTAAGTGTATGAGGGTGAGGTGGAGGTATGAATGTGAGGTATGAGTCCTGTTTGATAGAGATTGTTGGTAGGTGAGTGATGGGGCTGTGGTGCATTTGAGTAGTGTGTGAGGCTAGTGGTGCAATTGGTGGGATATGGCATTTGAAGATGAAAATGTCCTTGACCACTCGTGAGGTCACTGAACTTTTGCGGCACTGCATCTAGGTCCTCGGGGCTTGACTCCTGGCATTGACCGCTATGGCTATCTGCTCCCATTGCCTTCGCAGAGTTTGTCTGGAGGGCCTCCTGGCCCGCTATGGATAAGGGGCCTCTCTCTTCCTGTCCACTTCCTCCACCAAGGCCTCCAGTGCTGCGTCAGGGAACCTTGGAGCACGCTTTCTCCCCTGTTGCCCCATTATTCAGTCTTCATGCTCAGAGTCTTCTCTACAAAGTGTTCCAGCACCTGCTCCAGCCAAAATGCACCTCCCCTTTAAGTGGTGCAGGCTGGCTTTAAGTGGTGCAGGCTAGCTTTAAGTGATGCTAGTCTCTCTCAAACGTGGGCCCCCTGCTGAGGCATGCAGCCACTCAATAGCATGTTTAGCACTGGCTGTACACGCCAATCATTTAAATTAGCAGGCATCATGAAGTTTGCATGCTGCCTGCTTCGGAAGCAATGGGCACAGGTTAATCGCGCATCGTGATCCCCGCAACTGTTTTCAGAGGTTATCCTATTTAGCCCCCAGAATCTTTACAATTGCCATACTCTGTCTTTTCATAGTTCAGTCATTGATGAAAGAACGTCAGCATATGTGTGTCAGATGTATTTGTAATTCTGTCACCAGCTATTTGCGAGTTCCTTGTCTGTCCATCTCTGAGAGGGATGCAGATGTGCCACTTATCTTCAGGGCATCCTCCTCTGTGAGCTGGACTGTTTGTGATGGCCCACCTCCACTCCCTTCCCTTGCATTTTGTACACTCTCCTCCTACAAGGGGCGAAAAACAGACCTGTGAGTGAAGGTTAATATTCTCCCCCGATGGATGCAGTGTATTCAGTGAGAGTGGCTAAAAGACAGATACATCGCATTGCATATGGATTGGGTGAGTGGCAACGGTGGGTGGATAGATGGGGAAGTGAAGAAGAAGTGCATAGAAAGTTAAAGCTGTGAGCTACTGAAAGTTGAGCGGGTGAGAGCAGTGATGTGATGGAGAACACTTAGTAAGACAGAGTGAAAGGGGGTGGGGGCTTAAACCACAGGATGTAGGTGAATCAACAAATGTACTTGCTTTTCCTGACCTGGTTAGGTCATTAAATCACTTCCTGCACTGCATCCAAGACCAGGGCCCAACGCTTCTGCTGCTGAACTCCTCAGCTACCACAACCATGCCTTCTTGGTGAGAGCTGCTGGTTTCTTCCTCCCATTGTTGGGGAAAAGTTTCTCCCTCCTGCTTCTGACTGCACCTAACAGTAATTCCAGTGCTGCATCATTAAATCGGCCCTTGCTCTTAAGTGCATCCATCGCAACCACCTCCTGACTCCTCCATTTGTACATTCTCTCTTTAAATAGGGTTGAGATCATGTTGTGCAGGTGCTCATCACGCCCGCTGTGCAGCTTGGAGACGCAAAACCCAGACCAACTTTTATTGCTTCAGTTCAATTACGATCGCATATTCTAACCCGCTGACTTGACTTCTGGGTTTTCCACTCTTTCCTGTCTTTTCCCCTGTTGCTCGGAAGCCACTTTCAGATTAATATCGGGGCCCAAATGTCAAAAGCTTCAGTCCCAAGACACAACCTCGCCATAAGATTCAAATAACACTCAATACAACTCATCAAGCCAACTTTCCCATCCGTATAAAGTCTGTAATTAATGGCATGCAGAAATATCTCCAACTTCCATCACATCTTCCAGCAGTAATAATACTTTTAAGACAACTTGCGCTGAGTGATAATGCAGTTAGAATAATTTATGATCTACTTAATACTTACGGCTTTCAAGAAATTAAGTATGCAGTTGACCTTAGTTCAGCTAAGATTTGTTTCGACCATTTTAGCTAGATTCAGCAAAAGATCTTAGAACTTTTTTATGAGGAAATTAGGCCAAAAGCAGTCCAATATTAGACCGAAGGTATCCAAAATACAACAATACAGAAATGATTGACTTCCTTCTGCTCATCAAAAAGTAAGGGTATCAGCGATGGGGAATGGAATTTCAATATTGCCATTCAAAGTTAGTATCAATGTCATCAGCCCAGGTATACCATGAGCTTCATGCAAGGTAAAGATTGCTGCTTTGTTTCAACAGTGAACCTCATCCCAGTCACAGAAGAGAACCCCATTACTGTGCGGCATTCCCGTATGAACCATCCCTACAACCTCTTGAAGTGAAACTTCTTATTTAATACCAATTAGTGCAAAAGTAGAGATCGTTTAGTTTGCTACCCTGAGTATGGTTAGGACCAGTTAGAAAAAGAAAATTATTGTTGGAATTTTCATCTTAAGCAAGTGCGTGAAATAAAGGGTAGTAACTGGCCGCTCGTTACACACCCCACCCGATTTTATTTTTTCCCATTCCATTGAAAATCAGGTTGGGTTTAAAACTGGCGGCCAATCTGTTACTGCACGCTCATGCTGAAGTTGAAAGTTTTGCTTCTTCATCCCATTAGTCTGGGCTGGATTCAAGCACAGGCCCGAGAGGACGGTGCTCTAACCTTTTCTATTGCCCAGGCTCCATTCTCTATCTGGGTTCCGTGTCTGAAACTTACTGAGAGTTGAGCATTTCTGCCCTTGCAGACCTTGACATGACTTACCAGTGCAGTCTAAAGCAACAATTTTAATTCACTGCAAAGCCCCACTCCACCACTTGACCCGAGCAGCTTCCATGATGTGCTGCTAAAGGCCCTAGCAATGACCTTATTCAGCTACAAAATACCCACCTTTCCTGCCTCCATCTTCATTCCCTACCTCTTTCTGACCCTAATCCCTTGTATGGCTTTGATATTGGTCTTCAACTCATCTTTAACAATTCTGTTATTGCATTCATTGAATTTCACATACAAAGCGTGAGGGAAAAACACACAATCTGAACATGATTTGAGTACTGGAATGAAACTTGTTTAAAATATTAATCAAGATGGATCCTGGGCTGGCAGCTCATTAATGGAGCTCCTCACTTTTTTCCAACTCTACCCTTCGCCATCTGTTGCCATGCTTTGCCCTTTCTCCTCCTTTCTGCCAATCACATCTCTTCCACTGATTTTAAGATCCCCCTGGCTCTAATAGTGGGTGCATTTTAGCCCAACTGCAAGTTTGCAGCTACCTGTGCAGAGCCCAGGCAGTTTTAAAGCGAATGATGTCTACCACTGTAGGGAATCAGCATGCAGTTGGTTTAGCCTTTCTCTGCTTTCGCAGTATTTCCTGCCCCTGCCTGTTTGCCAGCCCCTTGTTTGGATGTTGCCAATTTTCGATGCAGCACTGCTAACTCTCGGGACTAGCTGTGTCTCTCCTTGCTGATGGTGCTGAACTTCATTTGTGAAGTCCTGTGGTTTTTGTAGCCAAAAGGACAATTCCACTCTGCCCAGTTGTGACATTTTGGTGTCCACCCTACAATACCGTGCAGAGAAAGAAATCTGCCGAAACCAATCAAAAAGAAAAAACCCAGAGAGCCGGCCAGAGGAAAAAAATAACAGACTGTCCGGTCAAAGAATGGAACAATGCCAACGCTATTCAATCCAGTGAAGCTCGATAGTTACCCTTAATGAGCTTGTGTGTGTGCATCTGTATCAGAGAGGCACGATTTATTACGAGAGGTCGATTAGCAGGCTCCTCCGTACCAGTGAAATATTCCTACCAGTCAATGACACTTTATTATAATGTAAGGCAGTTTAATGGATATTGGATATATCAGCTCATGAAATGCCAACCTTACTGCATAACAGCAGAAAACAGAAATTCTAGTATAGCTCTTGGAGAGTTTGTGGTTAATTGAAAAATTATATAAATGTCCGGCCTCTCTTTTTAAATAAAGGAAACACACAATGTCCTTCATCTTTGTAAGGACATGTACGCAACAAGCACTTAAGCAATGATGTGCAAAAGACTGAGCTCTGAACAACTGGGCAGAAAGCAATGCCCGCTGAACCATTAGGAACTCATTATTACAGCATAGAAGAGATTGAACTGCTCATAAAATATCTCATTGCACCTTAACAATTAACCTGAAGCAATTTAATGTTGTCCTTACACAAAGCCGACGTATAAATCAAACTTTCTACACTCGGGGATGTGGCAACGAATGCATGATGGGGATGATGATACAGCCTTTGGTGCCCGTAGAGCTGCGGCAATTCATGTGACAGCTGGCCATATAACCGGTTGCTGAGGTCTTCTAAGTACCAGATGCATAGTGCGCATCATAATGTAACCCGAAAGCACCTGTAGCTCTTATTGTCTGCACACCTGTTGTGCGTTATGCTCATTAAAATGCTAATTTAAATTGAAATTGGTGGTGGTCACCATACTGTATGTAGAGTATCTGTATAGAGCTCAAGATGCTCACTGCACTGATGAAATGCAGGGACGCCTCCTTTTTTTCAGTTGGGTCCTCGCTGTTAAATATCTATTGCTGATTTTCAGATTTCTGTGTTGCTGTTTATCATTCATTTGGTTCTGCACTATATTGTGGTATTGAGAGAAAAGAGGTTGCTGAAACTTTATTAAAGCCTTACTGAGAGCTTAAAGCAGCTCTGTTACATGCCTGTTTCCCCAGGGAATGATCATTGTATGCTATTTGAGAAAGCTGTGAGTATTCTTGCAGGGATCTCTGTTTGTAGGATCTGGAGGGGAGAAAGCTCTCTGGAATCGTAGAATCATAGAATGGTTACAGCACAGAAGGAGGCAATTCGGCCTGTCGAGCCCATGCCGGCTCTCTGCAAGAGCACCTCAGCTAGTCCCACTCCCCTGCCCTTTCCCCGTAGTCCTTCAAATTTTTTCCCCTCTGGTACTTATCCAATTCCCTTTTGAAAGCCACAATTGAGTCTGCCTCCACCATGCTTTCAGGCAGGGCATTCCAGATCCTAACCACTCGCTGCATAAAAAAAAAATTCCTCATGTCGCCTTTGGTTCTTCTGCCAATTAAATCTGTGTCCTCTGGTTCTCGACCCTTCCACCAATAGGAACAGCTTCTCTCTATCTACTCTGTCTAGATGCATCATCATTTTGAACACCTCTATCAAATCTCCTCTCAGCCTTCTCTGCTCTAAGGAGAACAACCCCAGCTTCTCCAGTCTATCCACGTAACTGAAGTCCCTCATCCCTGGAATCATTCTCGTAAATCTTTTCTGCACCCTTTCTAAGGCCTTCACATCCTTCCTAATGTGCAGTGCCCAGAATTGGACACAATACTCCAGTTGAGGCAGAACCAGTGTTTTATGCAGGTTCATCATAACTTCCTTGCTTTTGTACTCTATGCCTCTATTTATGAAGCCCAGGATCCCGTATGCATTTTTAACCGCTTTCTCAACCTGCCCTGCCACCTTCAACGATTTGTGCATATATACCCCCAGGTCTCTCTGTTCATGCACCCCTTTAGGATTGTACCCTTTAGTTTATATTTCCTCTCTTCATTCTTTCTACCAAAAAGTATCACTTCGCACTTTTCTGCGTTAAATTGCATCTGCCACGTGTCCGCCCATTTCACCAGCCTGTTTATGTCTTCTTGAAGTCTATCACTATCCTCCTCACTGTTCACTATACCTCCAAGTTTGGTGTCATCTGCAAATTTTGAAATTGTACCCTGTACACTCAAGTCCAAGTCATTAATAGATATCAAGAAAAGCAGTGGCCCTAGTACCGACCCCTGGGGAACATCACTGTGTACCTTCCTCCAGTCCGAAAAACAACCGTTCACCACTACTCTCTGTTTCCTGTCACTTAGTCAATTTTGTATCCATGCTGTCACTGTCCCTTTTAATCCATGGGCTGCAATTTTGCTGGTAAGCCTATTATATGGCACTTTATCAAACGCCTTTTGGAAGTCCATAAGCACCTCATCAACCGTATTGCCCTCATCAATCCCCTCTGTTACCTCATCAAAAAACTTGATCAAGTTAGTTAAACACGATTTGCCTAACAAATCCATGCTGGCTTTCCTTAATTAATCCACACTTGTCCAAGTGACTGTTAATTATGTCCCTGATTATCGTTTCCAAAAGCTTCCCCACAACCGAGGTTAAACTGACTGGCCTGTAGTTGCTGGGTTGATCCTTACATCCTTTCTTGAACAAGGGTGTAACATTTGCAATTCTCCAGTCCTCTGGCAGCATCCCCGTATTGAAGGAGGATTGGAAGATTATGGCCAGTACCTCTGCGATTTCCTCCTTAACCTCCCTCAGCATCCTAGGATGCATCCCATCCGGTCCTGGTGACATATCAACTTTAAGTTCAGACAGCCTGTCTAGTACCTCCTCTTTATCAATTTTTATCTCATCCAGTAACTTCACTACCTCATCTTTCACTATGACTTCGGCAGCATCTTCTTCCTTGGTGAAGACAGATGCAAAGTACACATTTAGTACCTCAGCCATGCCCTCTGCCTCCATGCGTAGGTCTCCATTTTGGTCCCTAATCGGCCCCACCCCTCCTCTTACTACCCATTTACTATTTATATGACTATAGAAGACTTTTGGATTCCCTTTTATGTTAGCTGCCAATCTATTCTCATACTCTCTCTTTCCCCTCTTATTTTCTTTCTCACTTCCACTCTGAACTTTCTATATTCAGCCTGATTCTCACTTGTATTCTCAACCTGACATCTGTCATGCGCCCCCTTCTTCTGCTTCATTTTTTAAATTCATTCATCAGATGTGGGCATCGCTGGCAAGGCCAGCTTTTATTGTCCATCCCTAGTTGCCCTTGAGAAGGTGGTGGTGAGCCATCTTCTTGAACCGCTGCAGTCCGTGCGGTGAAGGTACTCCCACAGTGCTGTTAGGGAGGGAGTTCCAGGATTTTGACCCAGCAACAATGAAGGAACAGTGATATATTTCCAAGTCAGGATGGTGTGTGACTTGGAGGGGAACTTGGAGGTGGTGGTATTCCCATGCGCCTGCTGCCCTTGTCCTTCTAGGTGGTAGAGATCGTGGGTTTGGGAGGTGCTGCCGAAGAAGCCTTGGCGAGTTGCTGCAGTGCATCTTGTAGATGGTACACACTGCAGCCATGGTATGCCGGTGGTGGAGGGAGTGAATGTCTAAGGTGGTGGATGGGATGCCAATCAAGTGGGCTGCTTTGTCTTGGCTGGTGTCGAGCTTCTTGAGTATTGTTGGAGCTGCACTCATCCAGGCAAGTGGAGAGTATTCCATCACACTCCTGACTTGTGCCTTATGGATGGTGGAAAGGCTTTGGGGAGTCACGAGCTGAGACACTTGCAGCAGAATACGCAGCCTCTGACCTGCTCTTGTTGCCATAGTATTTATGTGGCTGGTCCAGTTAAGTGTCTGGTCATTGGTGACCCCCAGGGTATTTATGGTGGGGAATTTGGTGATGGTAATGCCGTTACTCTCTATCTCTTTCGTCATCCAGGGAGCTCTGGCTTTAGTTACCCTACCTTTCCCCCTTGTGGGAATGTACCTCGACTGTACCCAAACTATTTCCTCTTTAAAGGCAGTCCATTGTTCAATTACAGTTTTGCCTGCCAATCATTGATTGCAATATCCCCGAGCCAGATCCGTTCTCAACCCACTGAAATTTGCCTTCCTCCAATTAAGTATTTTTACTCTAGATTGCTCCCTGTCCTTTTCCATAGCTAATCTAAACCTTATGATTACTGTTTCCTAAATGTTCCCCTACTGACACTTGCTCCACTTGACCCACCTCATTCTCCAGAACCAGATCCAGCAATGCCTTCTTCCTCATTGGGCCGGAAACGTACTGATCAAGAAAGTTCTCCTTCACGCTTCAGAAATTCTTCCCCATCTCTGCACTTTACACTATTATCCCAGTCTAAATTAGGATAATTGAATTCCCCCATTATTACTAATCAATAGTTCTTGCACCTCTCTTTAATTTCCCTGCAAATTTGCTCCTCTCTATCTTTCCCACTAGTTGGTGGCCTATAGGATACACCTGGTAGTGTAATGGCACCTCTATTATTTCTTGACTCTAACCAAATAGGTTCTGTCCTTGATCACACCAGGACATCCTCTCTCTCCAGCAATGTAGCATTCTCCTTAACCAATACTGCCTCCCCACCTCCTTTCTTTTCTTCCCTATCTTTCCTGAACACTTAATATTCAGGAATATATAAAACCCAGTCCTGCCCTTTTTTGAGGCATGTCTCTGTTATCGCCACAACATCATATTCCCATGTATCTATTTGCGCCTGCAGCTCACCAACCTTATTTACCACGCTTTGTGCATTTACACACATGCACATAAACCTGTCTTAGACCTTCTTGTATTCTCTCTTAATCTGACCCCACCTAATACTTTACTATTTCTTACTCTAATGCTGTCTGTCTCTCCCCATCCTTTTTGCACTTTGCATTTCCACCTCATGAGATCAACAGACACATGCTTATACCACCAGTCATTTATACAGTCTCAGATGTTCATACCTGGACATTTCGATGAAACCTGTAAGCGAGACTATGCTTCCCCCCGCCCCACCTCACCCCCCCCCCCACACCCCGCACCTCGTTCCCCCCCACCCCCCCGCAATAGGCTATCGCTGAACCTTGCATTCAGGTGCAGCTAGACCTGCCAAACGTCAGCAATAAGGGTGGCTATGTCAGTTACAGTCATAGTGAACTCAACCTTGAACTTGTACTGGGGCTGTTCCAAGCAACAGCAGGGAATAGCTGTCAAATCGCCCAACTTGCAAAGCAGACTTGCATCATGCAGATTGCAGGTTCCTTGTTTGCTTGGGAATCTCAATTCCTCAAATTTTCAAAGGAAAACATGCATCAGCACTTTCGCTATTGGCTAGATTCTGCAAACTGCAGGACATTATCGATGGCAATCATGTGACCACCCTGTACCCACTGCCACCTCTTTCATGAACAGAAACTGGTTCCATTTCATCAATGCATAGCTTATCTATGAACAGATGGTCAGTTAATGCCTACTATCCTGGAATTTGCCATGATTCATTTATATAGCAATCCAGGGTTCCATTATTTGAATGGCCAAGGAGACTGGATAAACGATTGCTAGAGGACCAAATTAACCATTACAGCAATAGCTGCTTACTCCATTGAGGAACCCAACAATAAGTGGAAAATAGTGATATAATGATGTCCATGCTGCTATAAGAAGATAAGAAATAGGAGCAGGAGTAGGCGATTTGGCCCCTCGAGCCTGCTCCACCATTCAATAAGATCATGGCTGATCTTCGACCTCAACTCCACTTTACTGCACTATCCCCATAGCCTTGATTCCCTTAATATCCAAAAATCTATCGATCTCTGCCTTGAATATACTCAATGACTGAGCATCCACATCCCTCTGGGGTAGAGAATTCCAAAGATTCACCACCCTCTGAGTGAAGAAATTTCTCCTCATCTCAGTCCTAAATGGCCGACCCCTTATTCTGAGACTGCGACCTCTGGTTCTAGACTCCCCAGCCAGGGCAAACATCCTCCCTGCATCTACCCTGTCAAGCCCTGTAAACATTTTGTATGTTTCAATGAGATCACCTCTCATTCTTCTAAACTCCAGAGAATATAGGCCTAGTCTACTCAATCTCTCCTCATAGGACAATCCCCCCATCCCAGGAATCAGACTGGTGAACCTTCATTGCACTCCCTCTATGGCAAGTATATCCTTTCTTAGGTATGGAGACCAAAACTGTACACAAAACTCTAGGTGTGGTCTCACCAGGGCCCTGTATAATTGCAGTAAGATGTCTTTATTCTTATACTTAAATCCTCTTGTAATAAAGGTCAACATACCATTTGCTGTCCTAATTGCTTGATGTACCTACATGTTAACTTTCAGTGATTCGTGTACAAGGACACCCAGGTCCCTCTGAACACCAACATTTCCCAATCTCTCACCATTTAAAAAACACTCTGCTTTTCTATTTTTCCTACCAAGGTGGATAACTTCACATTTCTCCACATTATATTCCACTTGCCATGTTCTTGCCCACTCACTTAGCCTGTCTATATCCCCTTGAAGCCTCTTTGCATCCTCCTCACAACTTACATTCCCACCCAGCTTTGTATCATCAGCAAACTTGGATATATTACATTTGGACCCCTCATCCAAATCATTGATATAAATTGTAAATAGCTGAGGCCCAAGCATTGATTCTTGTGGTACTCCACTAGTTACAGCCTGCCAACCCGAAAATGACACATTTATTCCTACTCTCTATTTTCTGTCCGTTAACCAATCTTCAATCCATGCTAGTATATTACCCCCAATCCCATGAGCCCTAATTTTGTTTAATAACCTCTTGTGTGGCACCTTTTCAAATGCCTTCTGAAAATCCAAATACACGACATCCACTGGTTCCCCCTTATCTATTCTGCTAGTTACAACCTCAAAAAACTCGATAACAGATTTGTCAAACACTATTTCCCTTTCATAAATCTGTGTTGACTCTGCCCAATCCTATTATTATTTTCTAAGTGTCCTGTTACCATGTCCTTAATAATAGATTCTAGCATTGTCCCTACTACTGATGTCAGGCTAACTGGCCTGTAGTTCCCCATTTTCTCTCTCCCTCCTTTCTTAAATAGTGGGGTTACATTTGCTCCCTTCCAATCCACGGAAACCATTCTAGAATCTATGAAATTTTGGAAAATGTTAACAAATGCATCCACTATCTCTATAGCCACCTCTTTCAAAACCCTAGGATGTAGGCCATCAAGTCCAAGGGATTTATTGGCTTTCAGTCTCATTAATTGCACCAGTACTATTTTTTTACTAATACTAATATCTTTCAGTTCCTCATTCTCACTAAACCCTTGGTTTTCCTCTATTTCCGGTAAGTTTTTGCGTCTTCTTCTGTGAAGACAGACACCAAGGGCTGGATTTTGCCAGCCGAGACGAGTTGGAGGCGGGACTGCTGCCCTCCGGGTTCTAGTCCCGCCCCCAGCGACGTATGGCACATCCGCCCTATTTTCCCATGATTGGCCTTGTTAAGCCCGCCCTGTGGGCTTACCGGCCAATTAAGGGAAAGCCGGTGACAGATGACATCTGTAGAATTCGCAATATATCGCGATTTTATTAATAAGGAGAAAAACCACATAGTTTCGTTCAAACAGCTTTTATTTCAGCAGAATGCTGTCAGGTTTTCAAAGTGGACACAAGCAGCTTGTAAAATGGCCGCCGCACCTCGTGGCGGAACATTCTAGACTTTTCGACAGGCAGACAAGATGGCGTTCCAATAAACATTTGTGCAAGATCGATTAAGACTCAGCACATTGAAGATAATACACGAGACATCATGGGTTTGCAGTATACACATAAATACTGAAATCGGTCTCCCAGGTACGAATGAAAGCTATTGTACCAAGTAATCAAGAGCCCATCCAAAGACATTAATATGTAAAATCCCAACGACTCTACGATGAGAGAGCCGTTAGCGGGTAGTTACAGAAAACACTTGGAAGCCCCAAAACCCCTCCAGGGAGAACACCGACCGATTAAACTATGGGAGAAATATTAACAGGTACTCAGACATTTACGAGTAGCCCCGAAACCCATTAAAACGGAGATCACCCAATACAAGACATTTGAGCGCCAAACCCTAACAAAAGAAAAGACATTAAGGTTGGGCGGGAAACGGAAGATTTTGCACTATAATTACAAGCTCCAACCGTCCATCTTTCTCTTATCCTCTTATCTTGCTGGTGTTCATCCTCGTGGCTGCTCCTGTGCTCTTGACTCGCCGTCTTGTTCCTGCTTGCCTCGTGTCTCTTTTCAAAAGACTGTTGAACTTTATGATCCGCTCGGATCTACCTCGTGTCGTGTCGCGAAGACCTGTGTAGAACTGGGCTCTGAAGCCTTGAAAGCGGGCGCACCATTCCGATAAGTCGGTAAACGGTGTTGGAACCGAAGGCCCGAGACGAGATGAGATGAGATGAGATGAGATGAGATGAGATGAGATGAGAAGAGAAGAAGACCATACTTATCGCCACGGTCAGTAAGCCCCGACCGCGCCTGTAGGTCGAATAGACATTTTCCTTGCCAGGAAGACTTCTTCGAATTTTACAGAACTGACACATGAAGACTCTTCTTTGAATTTTATCGCATCAGTGCGAGGGCACAGGAAGACTTTTTTTTGAGTAGAGTCGGAACTCCGAGGACAACACAGATCTTCATGACAGCAGACGTTCCAGCCTGCTAGCCGGAGCAGAAACGAGTATACAAGTGGGGCCAGGAGACCCCCTGATCGACACGTGGGTGCTGCGGTGAAAAACATCCGATCAGAGTTTTCGGAATTCTCCGAGTTATCACGAGTGGTGAGCATGAGTCTCGAATCCTACGAATCTAGCTTAGGACAGATATTGATAGGGGAGGGTTTTTAAGTATTAAGGATAATTGTAATGTGCGCCCCCATTTACGATGTGTCGTTCGTTCCTCGTTTCCCTGAAATTAATTACATAACTGCGTGCAAGATTGTACTGTCGTTAATCTGTGCTTATGACATGTATTTTGTAATCTTAAGTATTATGCAATAAAGATTTTCCATTTCGTACCATTCAACCGAGTC
Organism: Squalus acanthias; assembly: GCA_030390025.1. Classification (NCBI taxonomy): domain Eukaryota; kingdom Metazoa; phylum Chordata; class Chondrichthyes; order Squaliformes; family Squalidae; genus Squalus; species Squalus acanthias. The sequence continues at coordinate 23,318,877 of CM059425.1, forward strand.
TACCTGAGTTTCATCTCCATTACTACTCTCGCATCTAAGTCCAGTGTCTAGAACCGTAAGGGCGAGTGGGTCGAACCACTCACAGGTGTGTCTAGTGCTCCCAGACTGGCTGGAGACCAGAACAGGCAACAAGGCCTAAACCCGCACTAGCACCCGGGCTGCACAGAGCCACACGAATCTCACAGGCTGAGAGACATCAAAAAACCCTTACAGAAAATGGCGACCGCGGCAGGACACTGGCAGCGAGAGGGTAGTGTGTTAGACTTTAGTGTGAATGTACGAAATGTTATGCAGGAAAAGATAGCAGATTATGTGTTCGGAAAGGTAAATTTAACTAAGAAATGGATAAGTGACTTGTTAGCGGATAAGAGTCCACTAGAGGCAGCTGAGAGGTGGACAGATAGTAAGGAACATAAAAAGACAGTCGAGAAAGCAGTCTGGTTAATGTGTTACAAAAGGCAGGTCCAGATTTCAAACCAGGTCATTACAGCGCAAACAGCTCGGATCAGGCATTTAGAGGAGGAAATGGATGAGAAGGTCTCTGGAGGGGAGTTGCTCATTAGGAATTTAAGTGCGCTGCACCAAGAACGCCAGGAAATCACCAGTCACCATAAAACAAGGATAGATTACCTCGAGTGCCAGGTCACTGAGGCAAAGTTAAGTGAGGGCAGACTAAAGGAACGATGTGCCCGCCAAGCTGCCCAGATAAGAACCCAGGAAGAGAGCTTAACGGGGGTTAGGGCGGCATATAAGTTGGCCCTTGAGGATAAGTTTCAGGGGGCCGATCATAGCGCCTGCCAACAGGAGATAGAGCACCTAAAAAGGGCCGTGAACAAAGCGCACGGCATGGTGTGCCTTATCAGTCCGTCAGCACACCAGCCGCTAGTAAATGAGGAGTTTCAGAAATCCCCACCAAGTAAAGCAAAGGAAGTATTAGCCACTGCGCCCTCTGCGCCACCCAGCTATTCGGAAACCTGGGTAAGGGAGGAAGTAGTAGAAGAAACAGAAGAGCCCACTGAGGGAGAAGTGGAAAAGGGACCATTGTGTCCAGTTACGGGTATAAAAAGGGGCCCAAACAGAAACGGTGGGGAGGAACCAGGGGTTCTCCTCAACCAGCTTGTGTTGCCTCACAGCTCACACCAGCTGAGAGTTATGATAAATCACGTACGGAAGCTGACCGAGTCAGACGACCCTTCCGTACATTTCAGAGAAGTTGAGCAAACCGCAGCCATCAACGGCTGCGATGATGGGGAAACAGCAAAAATGCTGTTATTTTCGTTAGGCAGTTCAATCCTTCAGTGTCTCTCGGACGAGAGCAAGAGGGGAACCAAGACTTATGAGGCATTGAAAAATGAGGTCCTAGAAGTGTTGGGGGCGGACGATGAAGGTCCGTTTGCTAGAGTGGGACAGACAGTGCAGATGGAGGGAGAACCCCCGAAGGTTTTTGCCGACAGGCTGTGGCCAGTATATCAGCGCAGCTGTCCAGGTGCGCCAGAGCGCGACGCTGTGGACGGCGTCGGTTTAAATCATTGGCTCAGGTGTATAGTAGCCAACAGTTTGCCAGCCGTCAGAGAGCAGGCAAAAGCGTGGTTTGATCCCAATGACCCCAACATTACGGAAGAGTCGGTCTTGAATCGACTCACGATAGGATATCGCAATATAAGGGGTATGGGAACACGTCCCCTTAAGGGAAAAGTACATGAGGTACGACCCGCAGCCCCGGCTCAAAGGGAGTGGCATCAGGAGGGTAACCGCGCCCCGCAGGCCAGTAATGCTTGTTACGGGTGTGGGAGGACAGGGCACTGGCGCAAGAACTGCAGGAACCCTTGGAAGGATTCCAGGGATAAAAATCCCGCAGCCCGAGCCCAGATGCCTGTCTCTGTTAGGGAAGCTAGTGCACCCACCCCTCCCGAAGACCTCGAATCAGTGTTGGGAGCCATGCGCAACTTCATGAGTGCACATGGAAAGGTGGCGGTTGCTACCGGCCCCGTAGGTGCCACAGGTCCGTCTAACCATACCCAATGACTAGAGCCCGCGCAGCCCGTCTACCTGTGTCCGCTCAGCTATGATGCGTGGAAGCGACCCTTGGTGGAGATGGAGGTAGAGAAACAGAAGGGTAGTTATTTGTTGGACACGGGAGCTTCTTGCACCATAATCCATACAGATAGCCCTTTTGACTCACCGCTATCTACCAAGGTCCCATTCACATTAGCGGGGTTCACGGGAAAAGAACAGGCTGGCGCGTTCTCCTTTCCGCTATCCATTCGTTTGGGGGCACTTCACATCAAGTGGAAGTGCATATTGATGGAATGGCAGGAGGGGGGTGGAAGAGGTATCCTCGGGTCTGATCTCCTATCAGGACACGGGATCCTCGTGGACCTCAGAAATCATTGTCTCTGGGGGGCTAAGAGTGAAAAAGGCGAGGTAGTGGTAATTCCGGGGGAGGAAGAAACAGGGGTCCTGTGTACCATGCAGCCATCCGGAGGCTACGACCTCGGGCTTATGGTCGCAGATGTCCCAACGGACATGCAAACGTACGTGTCAGATAATATGCACGCGTTTGCAACCCACAAGCACGATTGTGGGAGGGTTACCGGGTTTGAGGTCAGCGTAGATGGGGACCCCATGACCCGTCCCCAAAAACAGTATAACTTCCCCAAAGAAGCAGAACCCGATATGGAGACAGCAATGTCCTCCTTGGTGCAGCAGGGCGTGTTGAGGCCGATAGCCACACACGTGAACTCCCCATTATGGCCGGTTAGGAAGCCGGATAATTCGTGGAGGGCCACGGTGGACTACAGAGTCCTTAACAGTAACATTCCCGCCTGCGCGCCCACGGTAGCAGCAGTTGCTGACCTAATAGGGAGTATCCCAGCGTCCGCGACCACGTTCACGGTGCTGGATATCTCGAACGGTTTTTGGTCCATCCCGCTGCGGCGAGAGGACCAGTACAAGTTTGCCTTTACTTTCAAAGGACAACAGTACACATGGAACTGTCTGCCACAGGGTTTCCACAATAGCCCCAGTATTTTCCATCAGTGTATGGCAGGAAGTTTAAAGGAGTTTAGTCAGCCCAATCAGATAGTGCAGTACGTGGATGATTTGCTCCTATTTACGGATTCAAGGGAGGAGCATGGACCACTACTGGCCGAGTTATTGGAGCTGCTAGCGAGAAAGGGTTTTAAAGTAAACCCTAAGAAAGCACGTATCGGTCAGCAGGAAGTAAAATTCCTGGGGCTGACCATTCGCGCTGGGGAAAGAGCCATAGATAAGGCTAGGAGGGAGTCGGTGCAAGAGTTACCGATTCCTAACAACATAAGGGGTGTGAGGTCCTTCTTGGGACTGACCGGCTACTGCAGGGATTTTATCGAAGACTATGCGGCCACAGCGGCGCCGCTCCTCCGACTCCTCCATAAGGGAGTGGAGTGGTCTTGGGACGAGGGCTGCCAAGCAGCCTTCGAGAAGTTAAAAAGGGATCTGCAGACCGCGCCAGCCTTAGGGGCCATAGATGGGGGGAAGGAGTTTTTCCTGGAGGTAGCTGCCAGCGGTGACAGCTTGAGCGCTGTGCTGCTCCAAGAGTGCCACGGCAAGCTGAGGCCGGTTGTCTATTCGTCCAGGGTGTTAACGGATGTGGAGAGAAGTTTCTGCAATTGCGAAAGGCACCTTTTAGCCACGCATTGGGCTGTGAAAAGATCAGCGATCTTCACAGGGCTCTCTCCCATCACTCTCCTCACCCATCACACACCAACTAAGATGCTTTTAGATGGGAGGATTAAAGATGGGACCGTAAGCAGCGTGCGCATTGCGCGCTGGACCCTTCTTCTTTCCCAGATGGATCTTAGAGTAAAAGGTCTTTGCGAGCCCAGGCTTGCAGCCAATTTGGTATACCCAGGTACAGCCCACCGATGTTCGGTGGAAGGGGTGTGGGACGTCAACATAGGTTTGCGGGCCGGGATACATCCCACTGGGCGCGAGATTTATGTTGATGGTTCTAGCACAGTATCTGCTGGCGAACGACTCACAGGGTGTGGAGTTTATGACCCTGCGGCAAACCTTGCCCTGGCGATCAAGCTCCCTAGCACCATGAGCGCGCAGCAGGCTGAGCTGTCTGCTGTGGTGTACGTTGTTACCCACCCAGACATTTTCCCAACCTCATACACGATTTGCTCGGACAGTATGTTCACATGCAATTCGTGTACGGAATACCTGGCCATTTGGTCCCGCCGTGGATACACCTCCGCGGACGGGCGACCTTTAACGGTGAAGCCCTTGCTGGAAAACATCCTAGCTGCAGTAGGGGAGGAAGGGGAGATTTTCATCCATAAGGTGAAGGCTCACTCCTCCACAGAGCCCCGTGGGGAGGGCAACCAGCAGGCGGATGCGCTAGCCAGGGAAGGTGCCCGCAACGGCATTTTCTGGGACCCCTATGGGACCAGACCCATGGCAGCGATCCAAGGCAGGGACGGGAATCCCGGGAACCCCAGGGTAGCATTGCCCCTAGACCTTAAGACCGTCCAGAACCAGGATCCCGCCCTAAAAGCAGTCCTAAAAACCATTGCTGAGGGGAAGCAAGTAGAGGGTCCGTACAGTACGGCAACCCTCTCAGTTAAGGAAGGCATGCTGTTCCGCGAGGAGCAGTGGGTTGTGCCGCAGCAGCACAGGAGGGAATTCCTCCAGTTGGCTCACGAGGGACCAGGGGCAGGGCACCCCGGGCCCGAGGTTACCTGGCAACGGGTAGAGCAAGCGGGATGGTGGCCAGGGCTCAGGGAACAGGTCCGCGAGTTCTGTGCAAACTGTCTCGTGTGTGCTGCAAACAACCCAGACCCCCAGAAAAGGAAAGTGCCCATGGGGCACGTAAGAAGGGTAGAGGGACCATGGCAGTCGATACAGATCGACTATATAGGGCCCCTGCCCACCACCCAGGGAGGCTATAAATACTGCCTCGTCTTGGTGGATGTGTTTTCCAAGTGGGTGGAAGCCTTCCCCTGTCGAACAGCTACGGCACTGGGTACTGCAAAAATCTTGGTCCGGGAAGTGTTCTCGCGGTGGGGACTTCCCCGTTTTGTGGAGTCAGACCAAGGGAGCCATTTCACCGGCCAGGTGATGCAGAACACCCTCATGCTTTTGGGCATTGAAGGGAAGTGGCACGTAGCACACAATCCCCAGTCATCCGGGATTGTTGAACGCATGAACCGGACCCTGAAGGAGAAATTGAGGAAAGAGACTAGGAACTCGCCCCAAAAATGGGCGGAGGTTCTGCCTTTAGTCCTCATGGGGGTCCGGGCCAGTCAGTCGAAAAGTACGGGGTACTCCCCGCACGAGGTGATGACTGGGAGGCTCATGCGAACCCCCACCCATGTGCTAGCGCCGGTGCTCACTGAGGGCCAGCTCCAAGAGATAAGCAGGGACAAGTTCGCCCAGACCCTCTTGGAGCGCCTGAAGCAGGTTTATGAGCAGGCGGCTGGGAACATGGGAAGGCAGCATCAGGGCAATCGCCTGTTGCTGGAACCCCGCAAAACGCGGGAGTGGGAAGTAGGAGACCAGGTCATGGTCAGAAACTACGCCAGAGTAGGGAGTCTGGAACCACTGTATATGGGACCCTACAACATTGTAGATAAGGCGAGTCCCATGGTATACGCCGTAAAGGTACCTCGGCGCACTAAGTGGTTCCATGTAAACCAGTGCAAACTGTACAAGCCAGGTGCGCAAGGGAAAACCACAGGGGTAAACCCTGCGAGTGGGGACTCGCAGCCCCAGGTAGGACCACAAGGCACACAGGCAGGCAAAGCAGCTTGCATCAGGGGAGGAGACATCCTGGAAAATTGTGAAACATTTTTGTGGGGTTGGGAGTCAGATGAGGGAGAGTTCCTAGAACTCGAGTCAGATGAGGATAGTGATGAGGACGAGTGGGGATCGGGGAACGCAAGGGTCGCCCCCGATTCAGGTATAGGGAGGACAGGGGCTGCAGATAGAGATCCACACAGGGTGGACACCGAGGCTGCAGGTCCCGAACACAGGAGGGAGGAGCTAGGGGAGGCGGAGCCAGCCGCTGTGAGACCACAGGGCGTGACGGTGAAAACCTCAGAGCCCGAGCCGCCCACCTTGAACGTCCTGCCCTCGGGGGAGGTAGGGATTGCGAGTGAAGGGCCGCCTGCTGGGCCGAGCAGGGCAGTGCCACAAGCTGCAAGTCCCGAGGTCAGGGAGGCGGAGTCAGGGGAGGCGGAGCCAGCGACTGTGGTGGGACCACAGGTCGTCCCGGCGAAAGTCTCGAACCCCGGTCCGTCGGTCCTGGGATTCCTGCCCCCGACAACTCCTCGTAGGTCAAGTAGAGAACCCCAGCCCAGGAAGATGTGGGTATGGCCCCAGACTGTCCCAAGGCGTAGACTCAAGGTTAAGGCAGCCCAGGTAGAACCCGGTCCCATCGCAGCAGCAACAGGCTGCGGCGGATCAGAGGAAGGGGTCAGTGCAGCAACAGGCTGCGGCAGATCAGAGGAAGGGGTCAGAGCCCTCCCACCGTCGGGAAGAGCTCGTAGCAGCCTTCTCAGAATTTAAAGGGGCCGCCCTGGGAACGGGCGGCGCTGTACAGTAATAAGTTTAGGATAGGTTTCTAAGTTTATAGTTTAAGGTTAAGAATAAGTTTATAGTTTTGAATAAGGTTAAGTTAGTAGTTTAATTTTAACAGAAAATGATAAAATGATGGGAGCTTTAGAGATAGGTTTAGTTAAAGTTTATTTAGTGAACATTGAAGTTTACGTGAGGCGAGGTCAGGGGACCCGCTCACCCTTCACAAAAGCCAGAGACTCTTGCGAGGCTGGCTACCTCATTCTATCTGATCACAGGAACCAAGGAAGGATGGAACGAATTCTAGTATTGCTCGCGGCAATCGGATGTGGATTGGCCTATCGAGGCCGCACCAAGGATGTCGTGGTGTTTGGATGCTCCGGGGACACGGCCCCCATCGCGGTGGATGGGACCGGAAGACGGGAGGCTGAGGAGACCACCACCTATTTCCACAAGGGAAGGTGGCCAGGATGGCTGGGAACGAACTCGACGGAGTATTCTAGCACATCGGGGTTTGCCTACCAAGAGACTTCTTTAATGTGCCCCAAAGTAAGGATCATCGCACCCAGGATCAGCGTCACCGTCGGCAAACGGATTTGTTTGACTTGTAGTGGGAATGTCCCATTGAGCGGATGGTGGTGGCTGTGAAAGCTGAGCAAAAACATGAGGAACTCTTCGGTCGAGTGGGAACGACTGGGTAATAATACCCATCGGACAATTACGGGGACAAACGGACAAGTGAGAGTCTGTTGGGACAAATGGTGGGAACCGGATGAGGGAATTTATGTATGCATGTGGGGGTCAAAGTACGCTTGCCCCAAAGGCATCTCCATATTTTTCATTAACCAATGGCAGGATAACGGACAGGGGATGAGGTGGGATGCGAGCACCAGGGGGTGCGGAGCCCCATACTCTTCGATCCCGGTAAATGCCACTGAACTCATTACGCGCCCACACAAAGCCCCACCCACGATTCCAGTGGTTCTAGCTGAAGAGGAAGGGTGTCCTAAAACTAGTAAGGGACCCGGGAATGGTTTGGTACTGGTCCCCACAGACCAGATACTATTCCAGGGGGTACATTACGCGGTGGCCTCGGTGATTTTAAATCTCACCGAGGTGCGGTTACCAGAGTGGTGCCCCAAAAAGACGGAACAGTTGTATCAGGTCCTGTTGACCAAGATGTTCAGACAATTTTACGAATTCGATTTTGCGGAAATTGATAAAACAAGTTTGTACACCGCACCACATGAAGTTTTGGATCAAGTAGGGAGGCAAAGAAGGGGTGTAGTGAACGACGCGTTCACTGCTTTTAACACGGGTACATCTGTGGTCAACGCTCTAGACAGTGTGGAGCTGCAGACCCAGATTAATGGTTTAAAGACGCAATTAAAAGACATTCTAACAGATGAAAATAAAGTGGTTGGGTCGGGTTTACACGAGGACCAAGCCATGACTCTCCATTTAAAGGAAATTATAGCAGAGTTAGAGAAACATGCAAAGACGGTAAATGCCCTGATTAGGGAAGATCGGAATGCATCCGATCAAGCTGCGCAGAATGAGGTGTGCGTGCTTTACGGGGCGTGGTTACTGGGCGAGGGCCGCAGTAATTTGGAGGATTTAAAACAAGGTTTGGTCCCGTCCTGGATAAGTAACAAACACCTGCGAGCGCTCCACCCTTTTCAGAACGCATTAAGCCCGTGCCAGCTCAGGCTAGCTTCAGAAGCTTACCCAGTCCCCGTGGACTGCGGACGATCAAACCATACTATCATGGGTATAGTATTACGTATGCCGGTTTTGGGCGACACAGCAAAGCCCGCCCCGGTGTATTGGGTAGAGAACATTGGTGTCATTCAGGGGGGAGCCCACATTCGCTATGCAGCGGTTCCACCTTACGTCATCCGCTGGGAGCAAACGATGACAGGTACAGATCTCTCTGGTTGTCGTGGCAGGGGAGCACACATAATACTGTGTCCCCAGCACTTGAATGCCTTTTTAACACCACAGTGCGGGTTCAGAACGGCTGGCGCCAAGTCCATGAATTGCACCATGGAGGCAATGGCACAAGATCATGTGCCTCCGCAGGTAGCATACATCGGGGGTGGAACATATTGTGTTACCACTGCAGCGCAACACTACCAGCATAGAAACCGTGGTCGGTGTCCGGTGAGTGACAGCAGTTTCTGTTTCAAACCCAGGGCGGAAGTTCAAGTAGCACAACAGCGAATTGTCCCAATCCCTGAACCATCCACTGTTCATCTAACAGTAAAAGAGAATTTCACCGACTTGCAGCGATTCGTCGCGCATTTCGGATACCTCATTCCCCCTCTCCCTGAACACCTCACCAAGCTTTTAAAAGCCGTCGCGGTGTCACAGAAACATTTTTACACACTCGAGCAGAAAACTGTCGAGATAGGAACAGACATTCTGGACATAGTAATTCCACCGTGGTGGAATCTGTTCACAAATATTGAAGTGCCTTCATGGATCAGAATAGCCTCCCACATTTTAGTTGTATGCCAGGTTTTTATTGTAGTGTACCTATTGGTCATACATTGTAAGAGAGGCAAACGCCTCACCAAGCACGAAAACACGGGAGAGTGGCGAGAACGTTACGTGCGCGTGCACGATGAAAGCACCGTGTAATCGGAAAATGGCGTCACTCCCGCTCGCCACGTGCGCCGTGGAAGTTTGTACTCGATCATGATTTTCAAAGACTGTAAATACGTTTGGAACTCGACATGATTTAAGAGTTGGTGTTGATTATTTTGGTGATGGTGTTGTAGTTAAAAATGATTGTTTGGTTTTGGGTTTTGTTTTTCCTTTCCCTGAATAAAAGATGAATGTACAGGTGATACGAGAGGCGTCGGCCTGGTTACGCCGGGAAGGAAAACAAGTGGTGTAAGTTTAAAGGCAAATAATGCCTACGGTGATATAAAGTGTAATTTCCTTGGGAAATAAGGACGACGCAAAGACCCTAGATAGTTTAAGTTATGGGATTAAATTTTCTGGATTCGGAGAAAATCGAGATAATATTGCTCACCACAATATTTTTGATACGATAAGCGGAGTTATTCGCATCAACAGGAGGGACTGTAGAATTCGCAATATATCGCGATTTTATTAATAAGGAGAAAAACACATAGTTTCGTTCAAACAGCTTTTATTTCAGCAGAATGCTGTTAGGTTTTCAAAGTGGACACAAGCAGCTTGTAAAATGGCCGCCGCACCTCATGGCGGAACATTCTAGACTTTTCGACAGGCAGACAAGATGGCGTTCCAATAAACATTTGTGCAAGATCGATTAAGACTCAGCACATTGAAGATAATACACGAGACATCATGGGTTTGCAGTATACACATAAATACTGAAATCGGTCTCCCAGGTACGAATGAAAGCTATTGTACCAAGTAATCAAGAGCCCATCCAAAGACATTAATATGTAAAATCCCAACGATTCTACGATGAGAGAGCCGTTAGCGGGTAGTTACAGAAAACACTTGGAAGCCCCAAAACCCCTCCAGGGAGAACACCGACCGATTAAACAATGGGAGAAATATTAACAGGTACTCAGACATTTACGAGTAGCCCCGAAACCCATTAAAACGGAGATCACCCAATACAAGACATTTGAGCGCCAAACCCTAACAAAAGAAAAGACATTAAGGTTGGGCGGGAAACGGAAGATTTTGCACTATAATTACAAGCTCCAACTGTCCATCTTTCTCTTATCCTCTTATCTTGCTGGTGTTCATCCTCGTGGCTGCTCCTGTGCTCTTGACTCGCCGTCTTGTTCCTGCTTGCCTCGTGTCTCTTTTCAAAAGACTGTTGAACTTTATGATCCGCTCGGATCTACCTCGTGTCGTGTCGCGAAGACCTGTGTAGAACTGGGCTCTGAAGCCTTGAAAGCGGGCGCACCATTCCGATAAGTCGGTAAACGGTGTTGGAACCGAAGGCCCGAGACGAGATGAGATGAGATGAGATGAGATGAGATGAGATGAGATGAGAAGAGAAGAAGACCATACTTATCGCCACGGTCAGTAAGCCCCGACCGCGCCTGTAGGTCGAATAGACATTTTCCTTGCCAGGAAGACTTCTTCGAATTTTACAGAACTGACACAGGAAGACTCTTCTTTGAATTTTATCGCATCAGTGCGAGGGCACAGGAAGACTTTTTTTTTGAGTAGAGTCGGAACTCCGAGGACAACACAGATCTTCATGACAGCAGACGTTCCAGCCTGCTAGCCGGAGCAGAAACGAGTATACAAGTGGGGCCAGGAGACCCCCTGATCGACACGTGGGTGCTGCGGTGAAAAACATCCGATCAGAGTTTTCGGAATTCTCCGAGTTATCACGAGTGGTGAGCATGAGTCTCGAATCCTACGAATCTAGCTTAGGACAGATATTGATAGGGGAGGGTTTTTAAGTATTAAGGATAATTGTAATGTGCGCCCCCATTTACGATGTGTCGTTCGTTCCTCATTTCCCTGAAATTAATTACATAACTGCGTGCAAGATTGTACTGTCGTTAATCTGTGCTTATGACATGTATTTTGTAATCTTAAGTATTATGCAATAAAGATTTTCCATTTCGTACCATTCAACCGAGTCTACCTGAGTTTCATCTCCATTACTGCTCTCGCATCTAAGTCCAGTGTCTAGAACCGTAAGGGCGAGTGGGTCGAACCACTCACAGGTGTGTCTAGTGCTCCCAGACTGGCTGGAGACCAGAACAGGCAACAAGGCCTAAACCCGCACTAGCACCCGGGCTGCACAGAGCCACACGAATCTCACAGGCTGAGAGACATCAAAAAACCCTTACACATCAGCGTATGACGCTTCATCTGTCGAGAATTTTTTGACAGATGAATTGTCAGTGTTTGACAGCTTTGAGAAGCTGTCAAACACTGACAATCTCTGTTCTAAGGTGAGCCCTTGCACAAGGCTCACTAAAACCTCACTCCTCAGCAGAAAGCAGATGGCTGCTGAATCTGAGAATGCAGCAGTCATTCTATCATCTCTGCTGTTGAGATGAGGAACCTTCGGATCCTCAACGGTTGAAGCCTGCAGAAAGAAGCAAAGGTAAGGAAACTATTTAAAAAACTTTACACTCACCTCTCATACTTACCTGTCCACACTTGCAGTCATGACTCACCTCTATATCTGACATGTCGACCCCTCTCACCCCCGCAGACCCACTGCTCGCCTCGCTGACCCTGGCGAGGTTCGCAGTCATTGGGAAGCCTGCAATTGCAGGCGTAAAATGGGGAAAAGCCTCAAAACTGCCTGTTAACTGGCAGTTAATTGGCTCTAATCCCCTTCCCATCTCGTGGAGACGGGTCCCTGCACGACTGGGGGACCCGCCTCCCGGGGAGATGTCATGGAGGCTGGTTGGGAGCGGGGTTGGTTCCCGCTCCCAGTCTCTGCCATTTTCCCGGCAGTCCCACCTCCAAACCCGCTTCCTCAGGGCTGGGAAAATCCAGCCCAAAGTATTTGTTTAATTTCTCTGCTATTTCCTTATTCCCTATTATAATTTCTCCTGTCTCAGCCTGTATGGGACCCACATTTACTTTCATTAATCTTTTCCTTTTTACATACCTATAGAAGCTTCTACAGTCTGTTTTTATGTCTCTCGCTAGTTTACTCTCATAATCTATTTTTCCTTTCTTTATCACACCATCCACATCCTGAAGCAAAGGTTCAGATGCCTGGACTGATTTGGGGGCATGTGCAGTGCAGCCTGCCAAAGGTGTTGCAAGATTAATGTATCCTACAGGATGCTGTGTGACTTGGAGGGGAACTTGGAGGTGGTGGTGTTCCCATGCGCCTGCTGCCCTTGTCCTTCTAGGTAGTAGAGGTTGCGGGTTTGGGAGGTGCTATTGAAGTATGGGTGATCCCAAATTTTATTCAGTCTAATTAGGCGTGCATGCTACAGGTGTTGTGTATTGTAAGGGGTTTTTGTCTCGGGCTTATTTGTAGGTCAGCCAGTTATGTTTTCCTGAGCTGGCTGCCCGCTGTGCAGTTGCGAATCGCTATCCCCTTCCTAGTTCTGAGCCCAGGACTTATCAAGCGGCGATAAGGACAAACAAACAGACCCGTGGATTGGTGCGAGGAAAACCAATGTTTATTTACAGAAGTAAAACTACAGAGAAACAGTATCATATGAAGACGGTTTTACACTTAACATGGGAGGAGAACGGACACATCGAGGGAAAATCCTAAAATTACAATTTTAGCAATATCCCCATTAATTCCCACCCTTATGCCTAACTAAAATTGTCTTGCAACAGCCAGAAGAAGATAATGCTCACCGGTGAAATGGATGGAAAAACCTGGCCCTGTGCTCTGTTTCTGCCGTCGAAACGTGGCTACGAAGTTTCTGGTCTTCTTTCTGGGCTGTTGGCAGACAGGCAGGGTGAACCGGGATCCAGGCAGAGAGAGAGAGAGAGAGTGGCTGGGTCTTCCCAGTTATACCCTCACGGTCATCCTAATCTCCCTTCAGATCAGCTCATTTCTATTGTCTGATCTGGGCATGATGAATTTTAACAAAAGGTACTGATCTTGGCCCATCATGTTCGATGGCCGGTAATTGTATCATACCAGTTCTTCAACTGCTCCCCTATTGTCCGACAGGTTCGATGATTGTCCAGCACAGTCTCAATGTCCGCGCTGATTATTTGAGCAAACACCTTGAAAGCCTTATGCGTAGACCTGATTGGGTTTTGTCCCCATTGCATCGGAATACACAAGCTGATAGTTTGCCACCGTCTGAAAAGCTCTTGGTCACAAGGTCTGACCGCAGCCATTTTATGCCCTGGATTTTAAAACTCAGTCAGGCCAGGGTTCCTTATTAATAAGTCCAACAAAAATCTTCGGGGGGGGGGACACATGAAATTTTGTGAATCCTTTCAGTATGTTTTTCTTTGTGCTTCCCTTTTCTGACAATGTGTAACGTGTGCCTTCTACTAAATGTTTCCCCAATTCTGGAGATATTGAAGTGGATGGCTGCTCAATGTCTATATCTGTCCACAGGTATAGAGGTGGATCTGTAAAGGAATAGCCATATTTCAGAAAAATACACCATCCTATGAAAGAATTTTGATTATTAAAACATGACAAACTGGGTTTAAAAATCTGGAAGCCTTAACAAGCTAAAGCTGTAAATACAGGCTTCTGAGATAAGATGAGTTGTTAATACAAAGCTGTAAACACCATACAGGCTTTTGAGATAAAGATCAGTTGTTGACAGTGAAATAAAAGCCTCATTGAAGCAGCAGATTGGAGCTTCCAGAAAGTCTGAGCTTTCGGAAGAACACAATGGAATCCCCAGTTTAAGGTGTCATAAAACTAACACTTCAAACAGAAACACAGAACATTAAAGAATAATATGCCTTAATAAATATGACATCAAATGAAAGACAGGAGACATTGTAATACAACTAACTGAGGCAAATACGAATTGCATAGATCACCCCAGTTGAAGTGTTTTTAATTTACATGTTGTAAAAGATACAAACAAAAGACTTTGTAAATATGACATCAATAGATGCACCAAGCAATTACATTGTGTTTGTATTGAACTTGGAAAAGTTAGGAGACACAACGTCTGCTTATAACCAGCTGAGGTGATTTAAGAATTGAATAGAAGACCTTCGTAAGAATGGCATCAAATAGATACATCAGTTATAACCGTTTTTTATGCTAAGTTTTGAACACCTACACAGCAGACACAAGTCTGCAAGCTAACAGCTGAATTAACAGTAAGAAAAGAAAGAAGTCAACAGAAATATGACTAGAGATAATTAGCTTACATCAGCAGAAAACTTCAAAGGATATACCACTGAGAAAGAGTATAAAAGATAGGATTTTCAAATGGGAAAACAGAAGTCACTGGAAGGGGCAAGCGATTCTCAACTTCAGAGGCAAGCTCTGTAAGTTTACAACTCTTTGAGTCTCGGGTAATCAAAGGTATTTGATTTTGGTGGATATTCTGGATTAGAAATAAGTGCAAAATGTAAAAATGTAACAAAGTTAAGATTTGAGAATAAGAATCTCTGAGAAGAATTGTAAGCTATTTGTATTTTGAACTGTTAAAGTTGCGATTGACTCACCAACTGTTAACTACATGTCGGTTCTATAATAAATCTATATATTTTTAGAATTGTCTCACATAGTACTTCTGTATCAAACTCACAAACTCAATCTCTGTACACTCTTTGGTGAGGAGTTGCAGAATTCTGGGGGAGTTTTCCAGACCCTCATAATATCCGGAAGGTTACAGTCTAGTTAAACTTATTAAAAGTGCTATCTGGAGGACGGAAACATCTTCAAGTTGTTACTTTCCTTTAGGGAGAGATAGTCTGAACCTTTAGACCCAATTAAGCGTCTTATAGGATGCGGCTATCTCTAACTTTAGTTGAAGGTAAACGTCTGGGGAATACGCCTGATCCGGGGTGGCCTGAAAAGGACTAGGACTAGTAATTATCCCTTCAGATCATTTCCTCCTTGTGCTGGGTTTGCAGATTGCCCTTCAACTAACAGTGCCACAGCAATGGCACCCTAGGCTTGTATGCTCTGTGATGTATCTGTATTTATTCGAAATGGTATTTGCTGGAAATTCCCTCAATATCCAGAGATCTGTGTGGGAGTTGGCACCAGGCAGCACATAGATTCTTATATTATGGCTGACTCAATCTGATTCCCCAACATGTTGGGTCCAGACAAGGTGGATTGCTGTGGAATCCATCCCAAGGTCTCACAAGCCCCATCTAAGCATTTACGATGGAAGCTATACTTGACCATGGGATCTCAGTCAAGAAGGAGGCTTCACTGTAGAGGGCCCTGGAAGGCCCGCATTCTCCGTGATGGCTTGCAGCTCGGTCAGTCAGTCATGCAGCGCTGTACAGATAGATTGTGGATTTCCCCCAATAGATGCTCCCACACTGTACAGTTTCTTGGCACACTCTCAAATGACTGCCTGAAGTGGTGCTGTTGGGAGACTAAATTACATTTGTGGGTAGGACCCATGAGTTCTGAGTCCATCGACTGTTGGAGTCCTTGAGCTGACTTTCCAGACAGTGCGTTGCATCTGCTCTAATTCAAGCTACACTTGCTCCTCCTCGCTCACACTGTGTGCTTCACCAATTTTTCCCCGCTGAACTCACTAACTGACTCCACCATTCCCCCTCCCCCACCAGTGTCCAGGAGGGGGTGACTCGGGGTGCTGTGAGGTGCTCGGTTGTGGCTGGCCATTGGCTCTGACAGCCCCCTCTTGGGTATAAAGAGGAACAGCTTAAAAAACATGTTTTATAATGTCATTGGTAAGGCAACTCTTGAAACAGAACTCTTCCATTGTAGTGCCCAGTTGAATAGTTATAGAGCACTGCATTCTCCCTCTATGATGCTGCACCACATTTAGTGAAATACTGTAGTGCCTCATCAGAAAGGGTGGTGGAAGCAGATTCAACAGTAACTTTTAAAAGGGATGGGATATATACTTGAAAAGGAAAGTTTTGCAGGGCTATGGAGGAAGAGTAGGGATTGGGATTAATTGGATAACTTTTTTTCAAAGAGCTGGCACAGACACAACGGGCCGAATAACCTCCTTCTGTGCTGTAAGATTCCAAAATATATGGGGGTACAAATTCAGTTGGTTGCGCCTCCCGTTAGCGCCTTAAGAGGAGTAAAAGGTAAACTGGTAAAAAGTGAAAAAGCAGGAACTAAGTGCCACAAAGCATATTTGAAAGTTCTCTATCTGAATGCACGTAGCATTCGTAACAAAATAGACGAGTTAATGGCACATATAACTACATATGGTTATGATATTGTGGCCATTACAGAAACATGGCTGCAGGGTGACAATGCCTGGGAATTAAACATACCAGGTTATTTAACGATCAGGAAGGACAGGCAGGAAGGAAGGGGAGGTGGGGTGGCTATGTTAATAAAGGAAGGAATCACTGTAATACAGAGTAATGATATTGGGTCAAAAAATCATGATAATGAAACAGTTTGGGTGGAGATAAGGAATAATAAGGGGAAAAAAACATTAGTGGGCGTAGTCTATAGGCCTCCGAACAGTTGCAACTCTATTGGACGGAGTATCAATCAGGAAATAGTTGAGGCATGTAATAAGGGAACATCTATAATTATGGGGGATTTTAACTATCATATTAATTGGACAAATCAAATGGGGCAGGGCTGCCTTGAGGATGAGTTCATTGAGTGTATTAGGGATGGGTTTCTTGAGCAGTATGTAACTGAACCGACCAGGGGGCAAGCAACCTTAGATCTGGTCCTGTGTAACGAGACAGGATTAATTAAAAATGTCCTAGTAAAGGATCCCCTTGGAATGAGTGACCATAACATGGTTGAATTCCATATTCAATTAGAGGGTGAGAAGGTTGGATCTCAAACAAGCGTGCTAAGCTTGAATAAAGGAGACTATGAAGGTATGCGAGCGGAATTGAGTAGAGTGGATTGGGAAAATAGATTAAAGGGTAAGACGACACATGATCAGTGGTGTACATTCAAGGAGTTATTTTACAACTTCCAAAAAAAATATATTCCACTGAAAAGAAAAGGGTGTAAAAGAAAGGACAGTCATCCGTGGCTAAGTAAAGAAATTAAGGATAGTATTCGACTAAAAACAAGGGCATATAAGGTAGCGAAATCTAGTGGGAGGACAGAGGATTGGGAAAACTTTAAAAGGCAGCAAAAAATAACAAAAAGATTGATTAAGAAAGGGAAGATAGATTATGAAAGTAAATTAGCAAAAAATATAAAAACAGATAGTTAGAGTTTTTATAGTTATATAAAAAGAAAAAGGGTGGCTAAAGTAAATGTTGGTCCCTTAGAGGATGAGACCGGGAAATTAATGGTGGGAAATATGGAGATGGCAAAAACACTGAATGAATATTTTGTATCAGTCTTTACAGTAGAGGACACTAAGAATATCCCAACACTGGACAAACAGGGGGCTATAGGGGGAGAGGAGCTAAACACGATCAAAATCACTAAGGAAGTGGTACTCGGTAAAATAATGGGACTCAAGGCGGATAAATCACCTGGACCTGATGGCTTACATCCTAGAGTCTTGAAGGAAGTGGCGGTAGGGATTGTAGATGCATTGGTAATAATTTTTCAAAACTCCCTGGATTCCGCTAAGGTCCCGGCAGACTGGAAAACTGCTAATGTAACATCCTTATTTAAAAAGGGCAGTAGACAGAAGGCTGGTAACTACAGACCGGTTAGCCTAACATCTGTGGTAGGTAAAATTTTGGAGTCCATTATTAAGGAAACAGTAACAGGACATTTGGATAATCATAATTTAATAGGACAAAGTCAGCATGGTTTTACGAAGGGGAAGTCATGTTTGACAAATTTGCTGGAGTTCTTTGAGGAAGTAACATATAGAGTGGATAAAGGGGAACCAGTGGACGTATTGTATTTAGACTTCCAAAAGGCATTTGACAAGGTGCCACACAAAAGATTATTGCTTAAGGTAAAAATCACGGGATTGGGGGTAATATTCTGGCATGGATAGAGGATTGGCTATCTAACAGAAAGCAAAGAGTTGGGATAAATGGTTCATTCTCAGACTGGCAATCAGTAACTAGTGGTGTTCCACAGGGGTCAGTGCTGGGTCCCCAACTCTTCACAATCTATATTAACGACTTGGAGGAAGGGACCAAGTGTAACATATCAAAATTTGCAGATGATACAAAGATGGGAGGGAAAGTAGTGAGTGAGGAGGACATAAAAAACCTGCAAGGGGACATAGACAGGCTAAGTAAGTGGGCAGAGATTTGGCAGATGGAATACAACACTGGAAAGTGTGAGGTGATGCACTTTGGCAGGAAAAATCCTAGAGCAATTTATTATCTTAATGGCAAGAAACTGGAGAGTACTGAAGTGCAAAGGGATCTGGGGGTCCTGGTGCACGAAACTCAAAAGGTTAGTATGCAGGTGCAGCAAGTGATTAGGAAGGCAAATGGAATGTTGGCTTTCATTGCTAGGGGGATAGAATATAAAAATAGGGAGGTATTGCTTCAGTTGTACAAGGTATTGGTGAGACCGCACCTGGAATACTGCATACAGTTTTGGTGTCCTTACTTAAGGAAAGACATCCTTGCTCTCGAGGCAGTGCAAAAAAGGTTCACTCGGTTAATCCCGGGGATGAGGGGGTGGTCATATGAGGAGAGGTTGGGTAGATTGGGACTCTACTCATTGGAGTTCAGAAGAATGAGAGGCGATCTTATTGAAACATATAAGATTGTGAAGGGGTTGGATCGGGTGGATGCGGGGAGGATGTTCCCGATGACGGGTGAGACGAGAACTAGGGGACATAGTCTTAGAATAAGGGGCTGCTCTTTCAAAACTGAGATGAGGAGGAACTACTTCACTCAGAGGGTGGTAGGTCCATGGAATATGCTGCCACAAAAAGTTGTAGAAGCTACAACATTAATTAAATTTAAAACAGAAATAGACAGTTTCCTAGAAGTAAAGGGCATTAAGGGTTACGGGGAGCGGGCAGGAATTTGGACATGAGTCTAGGTTCGGATCGGTCATGGCCCTGTGGGTAGTGGAGCGGGCCCAGGGACTGTGTAGCCTGATTCTGCTCCTATTTCGTGTGTGCAATTCTGTTAGATGCAGGAGATGGTTCTGTGATAGATAGTAGATTGGCGGTTAGGATCAGATCAGCCATGATCTTATTGAATGGCGGAGCAGGCTCGAGGGGCCGATTGGCCTACTCCTGCTCCTATTTCTTATGTTCTTATGTTATGTTCTAATGGGGCGCAAAGCCGCTAGCGCCCGGGCGCAGCGATGTTTGCGCCGCTCGGGAAATTAACTAGACATTGTGCGGCGGCGCTAAACCTTACCGCTGCGACCACCTGCGCGCGCAGATTGTGACGTCATTCCATGGTGCAACGCCCTTGTGGCGCCCCAGAGCGGAAATTGAGTGGCGCCCCCTGCCTTACCACCTGGCGCATCCAACGACCGGAAGACTGGAACGCTATCAATCGCTGTGGGGCTGGGGGGAGGCGCTATTTAAAGGGGGCCTCTTCCTGTCTTTTTCTGTGGTTGACATTTTTGCACCACTCGTTCTGAGAGAGAGAGAGAGATTCGGAGAGAGAGAAAGAGAGACTTCTGCATTGAGTCAACACTTAGTGAGGTAGTTTTGCCTACTGATCCTAACTTCGCTGGTAATTTGGTTGCTGTCCTTCATAACTTTACTTGCAAAGATACTATGGGGGCTGCACTGATTGGGAATGTCGTCCTGCTCCAGCTGAATCGGAGGACACAGAGACGCAGAGAGAGAGTGGCAATGATGGCCAGACGGAGGAGGGCCAACAGGCGTATGTACAGGAGAGCTTACCCTCCCAGGGTATATCGTGAACAGCTCTCCTACATTCATATGTCTGAGGAGCTGTGTTTGCGAAGGCTGCGATTCAGCAAGGAGGTGGTCACTGAGCTCTGCCACCTGCTGCAGCCAGATCTGCAGCCTCAACTGAGGTCCAGGACGTCTCTGTCGGTGGCAGTGAAGGTCACAGTGGCTCTCAACTTCTATGCTACTGGCTCATTTCAAGCTGCTGCTGGGGACCTCGCCAATATCTCCCAGTTCGCGGTGCATTGCTGCATCCGGCAGGTCACAAATGCCCTCTTTAAAAGGAGACGAGAGTTCATCTCTTTCCCCATGACCCCAGACAAGCAGCGTGACCGCGCTCTGGGCTTTGCGAGGATAGCGGGCTTCCCCATGGTGCAGGGCGCCATTGACTGCATGCATGTGGCTTTGCGTGCTCCACATGAGAATGCCGAGGAATTCCAGAACAGAAAGGGGTTCCATTCCTTGAATGTTCAGTTGGTCTGTGACCACAGACAGCTGATACTCGCTGTCAATGCCCACTATCCTGGCAGCTGCAACGATGCTTTCATGCTGCGCCAGACTACTGTGGCAGAACTTTTCGAGGCACCGCATCAGCCAGTTGGTTGGCTTCTCGGGGACAAGGGGTATCCATTGAGCACCTGGCTGATGACACTGCTCCGTACGCCCAACACCCCTGCTGAGCTGCGGTACAACGAGAGCCATCAAGCTACCAGGAACATCATTGAGCGCACAATCGGCGTGCTGAAGCAACGGTTCCGCTGTCTCGACCATTCTAGAGGAGCCCTGCAGTACTCGCCTGAGCGAGTATCCAACTTCGTAGTTGTGTGCTGCATGTTGCATAACATGGCAATCGTCAGGACCCAGCCAATGCCACCAGGCCTTGGAGCACCACCAGAGGAGGAGGAGGAAGAGGAGGAAGAGGACGAGGAGGATGATCATCAGCAGCACCAAGGCGGGAGGGCGGCCCACAATGGTGAAACTGCAAGGGCCGTCCGTCAACGGCTGATAGCAAGCCGCTTCTAGGGCCCCTGCTGTGGAAATGGCTTCTGCCATTGCTAACAACATCAATGAACCCAGCACGCAACCCCTAAGCCGGCCAAGGCACCAATGATTCCAAACACCAAACATGTATATTTTGAATACAAAAACTTATTTATTTTACAAACTCTGTGTGTGTCATTTCCTCATGACAAACTCATAGAAATAAACACAAAAAAACAGTCATTAACATAACTGGTTCTCACAACCTGGAGATAATGTCCAAAACACTAGACAAAAGTTGGACCACGAACCTCGGCCTTTAATAAAAAAATGACCAGCATTTTGTCACACCTCCTACTTTTTGCCCTTCGAGGGTGATCTCCTTCCCTTGCGCACTTCCCCCCTTCTAACCCTACTGCTCCTCCGTAATGGGACCTCAGTGGCTGCAGCAAGGCTGGTGGAAGGCTGCTGATCGTCAGACCCTGACACTGCAGATGCCCCTGAAGGACGGCCTCGACCAGTTCTGGGCCTGGAGGGCCCGGCTGCAGACTGCACCAACTCTGCATGGGCGGCAGCAGTCTGTCCTACAGGCGGTGGCAAGTGTAGTGGAGAAGTGACAGTGTTGGCAGCAGGAATGCTGTCATCGTGAGAGAGGACAGCAACTCCCTGCTCGCCCGACACACTGGCACTCCTACGGGGCAGCACTTCAGCATCCGGAGCAATCTGCTGGAGCACAGATTGCTGGCCTGCTGCGGCACGGTGAGAGCCCCGGGGACATGTGAATGAACCATCGAGGTTGGCAGCAGTCAGTGCTCGCGTGGCCTCAATCTGAGTCTGCATGAGAGCAGTCAGAGATGGGATCACGGCAGTCAGTGACTGAATTGCAGCACTAAGCGTTAGTGTGGCATCCGCCTGTGCTACAGCGAAGTGCTCCACACTCCTTGCCAGTGACTCAATGCATTCGGGCACCCTTCCCACTGCACCCATGAGCTCAGTGTGCATGCCCACCGCCTGGGTGTTCATTTCTGCGATTAGCCGCTCCTCCTCTGCGTCCATTGCAGTAGGAGTCGCTGGCATACTCTCCCTCTGGGGAGAAGGCCCCCGTTCTTCCCTACCCCCATGGCGTTGCTGCAGCCCACTGGGTCCTGGAGCTTCACCCTCATCAGACCCTTCCCCCCTGCTCCCCTCCAGGGAAGGCGTGTTCCCAGTGTGGGCATGGGCTTCCTCGGGAGAGGGTGGCACTGATGCTCCGGCTTCCTCTTCCTCCTCGGCTGCAGCTTCACTCCCACTGGCAACTTCAGGGCCCGTCTCCTCAGCTGGTGAATCACCATCTGAAAGCAGGGAGGTACAAGAGTGGCTTTAGCGTGAGGACAGGGTGGCAGTAAGGGAGGAATAAGTGCAGCGAGTTAGCAAGTTGGATTGAAAGTGTCAAAGGCTGGTGTTGTGAGGGACAAGTGGAAGGACAGAGGACAAAAAGGTGATGACCTTACCATTGCTGTCCAGAACGGGGTCGGCGTCTCCAGTGGCGACGGGACCGATCACCCGGCTTGCCACAATCCTGTGGACGCGCTCCTCAAGATCGCTGAGGGGTTGCAGCTGAGGCCGCCCTCCACCTGTCCATTGCTGCTGTCTCCGATTATGCGCCAGCTTGGCCTGCAAGAAAAAGGACAGCATCTGAGTAAATATACAGCCATGGTCTTGCCTGATGTGCCTCCCATAGGTGAATAGCCCTTACTGTATGCAGCCATGGTCTTGCCTGATGTGCCTCCCATAGGTGAATAGCCCTTACTGTATGCAAAGTGTGGAATGTGTGTGTGTGTTTCATGAAAGGGCCATAGGTGTTGGATGAGTGTTGTGCATTGGGGTTTTAAGACCCTCTGGCCATAGAGTGAGGTTGAGATGGAGGGATGGAGAGGTATTGAGAAAAAGCCACTCACCCTGACGACCCGAGTGAGGTCGTTGAACTTTTTGCGGCATTGAACATGGGTCCTGGGCACCATGCTCCTGGAGGAGACGCTCTGAGCCACCTCCCTCCACACTCTTCTGTACTCGCATGGCAAAGGCCTCCTGCCACTCTCAGGGAAGAGTATACATCTTCTGCGCTCCACCGCGCCAACCAGAGCATCCAAGGCCCGCTCGGCTAAGCGCTGAGCTCGTTCTCTCACCCTCTCCATCCTTGGCAGCAAAATGGATTCACAGGTCTCTCCAGGCCGAGATTCGAGGCTGCAATGAGCAGGGTGTGGCTGGGGAGCAAGTTGGCCCCCCCGCTTTAAGAACTGGCCGGCGCCAGTGTGTCTGTGTTCCCTCGCTAACTGGCAGCACCTGCGCTGCGCTCGCGCGCTGAGTTAGCGCCTCACTGCTCGGCCTTTGCGCCTTAAGACAGGTGTGCAGCGCCTGATTTAGCGCTCCACTCACCTCCCGGGGCGGTAAAAGTGAAGTTTCCAGTCAGTGGCAATAATTAGCGCCAGGCGCTAATATTTGCGTCCAGACGATATTTGCGCCCCAAACGGGGCGCGACCTAATTTTTCCCCCATGTACTATTAAAATGCCTTGCCAAGGCAAAATTGTTAAATTATGCAAAGTATGAGCACACGTACCTTGGCAGCCTTGTGCAGAACAGAAAAATATCTTCCTCACCCCTAAAGTTCAGGCCACAGGCGAGAAAACGTTAACTCTCTCCTCTCTATCCAGGCTGCTTTGGCAGTCCTACTGACTGAAGGGTGGCAGCCAGCTCCATCCTTCTGTGTAGCACTCCCAAAACAGTAACTTAGAAAGCTGCTGTTCTGCCTCGGTGCCTCGTTTCTGTCATCTTTCAAATATGGAGTCAACTGACTGAGGGAGAGCGACTCCTTTGAACCTGTCCTGCGATCTCTGCCAGCTCTTAGCTGTCATGCACTATGTGCTGAGAGTGTGAAATATACTTAAATGAGTTCTTAGCATGAAATTAGCTCAGTGCAGCACAGGCTCTGCATGAATCATATTATTTGCCCCGATATCCTCATTCTGGATGTATAAAGATACAAGAAGAAGGGACTTCTATTTGAAATAAAGCTACTGCAGTAAATTTATATGTGATATCACTGAATTTCAGCAGACCCATGACTTCATTTAATAACTCTGAAATGATTCACTTCAACCCGCATTAATTTTATATGAAGTTCTATCTTATTTAAGTGAAGCGTGGGAGTATTTATATCATGACCGGGTTTGTTCTAGAAATTATAAGCTTTCCTTTTTATTGTGTATATATCTTGTAGGTAATTTCTTTACTTGTAAAATCGCTCAGTCTTATGCTTGGCACAAAGTACTTCACGTTAGAGTTATCTTGGCACGAGAAAAATTGCAGGTCATACAACATAAAAGTGATGTAGTTCATGATTATTCATGTACAAATCCAGCAGAGAAACGCAGGGTCACTTAAAGATTCCTTTGGAAACTAGCTTAAAGTAAAGTCTGTTCATGAAGGAACATCTTTGAAGATGATTTAATATCGGTCTGTACAGACAAGGCAAGTTCAAATTGTACTCATTAGTATCGTATCAGGACTATCACTGGATGGGTTGTTAAGACTGGCTTTACTGACAAGTCAAAGCACACATATCAGTGAATGCTTTTACAACAAACTTTGTTTCAATAAGAACTTTGAACATTTGTGTGCCCTCCTGATAATATCAGTGCCTGCCACTGCTTATAGGTTAGATAATACTGTACAATTGATCAGAATGATCATAACCTAGTGGGTTTTTCAATATCTCTCTGAGCTGTACATATTAAAATAGACTTATCAATAAATGGCTTCACCATGAAGTAGTATCGCACAATACAAATGGTCAGATCTTCCTTCACTGTAGGATTAACTGTATTATTTTTAATTCTGGCTTTTATGATCGTGTTTTGCTGACTATAAGGGATAAACATATATTTGATCTAATTTGTATTAGTTTATGCATGTTCTAAGTTGATTTGTTATTTAACAATGTTTGAATCCACTTCCCTTTGAATCTACTCCAGAGACTTTCTTTCCCTTCGGAAACTGGTAAGTGTTACAGGCTCTTGATCCTCAATGAAATCCATACATTAAGAAACAATTGGTCTCAATTCAGCAGTCTCCCTTTGGAGGCAACAGCAATGCGAGATATGGTGAATATATTGGAAAGTCTATTCACCAGATCTTCCATTAATTGGCCCGGAACTTGCGGTCCTGATGACGGCGAACTGGCAGTGTTTGCCATCATTTCGCCTTTTCCATCTTCAGGATTTAGCGCAGGTGCAGCCTAATACGGAAATCCTGAAGTTGCGGTCTGTCATTCACTGCTCCTCCACAGGCTGCGCTGTGCCCCCACCACGCTCTCCACTCCCGATTCCCCACCCCGCCCCCCCAGAGCCAGCAATCAGTGAAATCTCTGATCTGATATCGCTGTTAGAAACCCCATAAAAAGTTAGACCCATTCAAATGAGGTGTAACTGGGTTTTTAATGGCGATCTGAGTAATAACTACTGATTAAACAACCATTCTGGCCCAGAAAAAATAATTTTATATTGGTGGAATGTCAAATTTCTCCATTAAGTAAAGAATTATTAGATTTTAAAATTAATAATTTTTTTAAAGTTTGTTCCTGATATTTCAGCATCTACCTTAACCCAATGTGTATGTTCCAATCTTTATTTTGCTCTCTATAAATTTTTTAAAAAGTGATTGATTATTAGTGCTTTCTATTTCCTGATTCCCTGTTTCTGCAATGTGATCGGCTACTTTAGACAGCTTGTTGACGTCACAGCAGCTCGCACTATGGGATTGCCACTATACTACATTGATTTCAACTGCACGTCAGAAAAGCCGAACTTCTCACCACAGAGATTGTGAGATCTTTGTGGGAAGCTTACTTTAGGGCCAGCGGCAAATGCCTTTGCTTCACGCTGACCGCAAATTACGGGCCAATTTAGTGTCACGACTGTCGCTGGATGGGTTGTTGAGACTGTTTTTACTGACTCATCAAAGAAAACGTTAATGAGTGCTTGGCGAAGCATAGGGGTAACACATGAGAAGCCCTGCATTGCACTTGATACATCCTAAGTTCACACTGGAAATACTTGAAGCTATCACGTGAAAAGAATTGGGAATATGTTCCATTTGACAAGATAGTTATAGAGGAGGAAAGTGATTCAGCCCATCTTAATTCAACTATCCAGAAATATCCTGAAGTTTCCTCATTTAAGTATCCAATCCTCTAATTTATCTGGAAGTCTATTCATGTGTTGATCACTCCATTTTGTGCAAAGAAATATTTCCTGATATCCATCCTAAACTTACCTTTTACTAGTTCAACTTGTGTCTCTTTGACCTACTCCTGTAATTTTATCTAACTCCGGTTTTGAATTTTTCAATTGACCAAACCTCAATGCAATGGAAAAGGAGGGGTAGTAGCCCTGATAATAAAGGATGACATAAGGACAGTAGAGAGAAAGGATCTCGGCTCAGAAGATCAGGAAGTAGAATCAGTATGGTTGGAGATAAGGAATAACAAGGGGCAGAAAATATTGGTGGGAGTAGATTATAGGCTCCCTAACAGTAGCTACACAGTTGGACAGAATATTAATCAAGGAATAGTAGGAGCTTGTAGCAAAGGTAATGCAATAATACTGGGGGACTTTAATCTTCATATAGACTGGACAAATCAAATTGGCAAAGGTAGCCTGGAGGACTAGTTCATGGAATGCATTTGGGACAGTTTCCTAGAACAATACGTCATGGAACCAACCAGGGAACAGGCTATTTTAGACCTTGTATTGTGTAATACTAGATCTAAACGACCATGTGTGCGGGAAGTGTATCCAGCTGCAGCTACTGACAGACCACATTGCGGCGCTGGAACTGCGAATGGATAGATACTGGAGAATTTGCGATGCAGAGCACATCGTGGATAACACTTTTAGGGAGTTGGTGACACCGCAGGTAAAGGCTGCACAGGCAGGAAGGGAATGGGTGACCACCAGGCAGAGTAGTAGGCGCAGGCAGGTAGTGCAGGGGTCCCCTGTGGCCATCCCCCTTTCAAACAGATATACCACTTTGGATATTGTTGAGGGGGATGACTTATTGGGGGAAGGCAGCAGCAGCCAACTTCCTGGCACCATGGGTGGTCCTGCTGCACAGGACGGGAGGAAAAAAAGCGGGAGAGCTATAGTGATAGGGGATTCTATTGTAAGGGGAATAGATAGGCGTCTCTGCGGCCGGAAACGAGACTCCAGGATGGTATGTTGCCTCCCTGGTGCAAGGGTCAAGGATGTCTCGGAGCGGCTGCAGGGCATTCTGGAGGGGGAGGGTGAACAGCCAGTTGTCGTGGTGCATATAGGTACCAACGATATAGGTAAAAAATGGGATGAGGTCCTAAAAGCTGAATATAGGGAGTTAGGAGGTAAATTAAAAAATAGGACCTCAAAGGTAGTAATCTCAGGATTGCTACCTGTGCCACGTGCTCGTCAGAGTAGAAATAGAAGGATATTTCAGATGAATACATGGCTAGAGGAATGGTGCAAGGGGGAGGGATTCAAATTCCTGGGACATTGGAACAGGTTCTGGGGGATGTGGGAACAGTACAAACTGGATGGTTTGCACCTGGGTGGGACCGGAACCGATGTCCTAGGGGGAGTGTTTGCTAGTGCTGTTGGGGAGGGTTTAAACTAAAATGGCAGGGGGTTGGGAACCTGTGCAGGGAGACAGAGGAAAGGGAAGCAAGGATAGAAACAAAAGATAGGAAGGAGAAAAGCAAAAGTGGAAGGCAGATAAATCAAGGGTGTAAATCAAACAGGGCCACAGTAAATAATAATTCTAAAAGGAATAAGCGTGTTAAAAAATCAAGCCTGAAGGCTTTGTGTCTTAATGCAAGGAGCATTCGTAATAAGGTGGATAAATTAGCTGTGCAAATCGATGTAAACGGATATGATATAATTGGGATTACGGAGACATGGCTCCAGGATGACCAAGTCTGGGAATTCAACATCCAGGGGTATTCAATCTTCAGGAAGGACAGGAAAAAAGGAAAAGGAGGTGGGGTAGCATTGCTGGTTAAAGAGGAGATTAACACAATAGTAAGGAAGGATATTAGCTCTGATGATGTGGAATCTGTATGGGCAGAGCTGAGAAATACCAAGGGGCAGAAAACATTAGTGGGAGCTGTATACAGACCCCCAAACAGTAATGCTGAGTTTGGGGATGGCATTAAACGGGAAATTAGAGACACGTGCAATAAGGGCACAGCAGATATCATGGGTGACTTTAATCTACATATAGATTGGGCTAACCAAATTAGTAACAATACTATGGAGGAGGAATTCCTAGAGTGTATACGGGATGTTTTCCTAGACCAATATGTTGAGGAACCAACTAGAGATCAGGCCATCTTAGACTGGGTATTATGTAATGAGAAAGGATTAATTAGCAATCTTGTTGTGTGAGGCCCCTTGGGGAGGAGCGACCTTAATATGATAGAATTCTTCATTAGAATGAAGAGTGAAGTAGTTGACTCAGAGACTAGGGTCCTGAATTTAAATAAAGGAAACTACGATGGTATGAGGCACGAGTTGGCTAGGATGGATTGGGGAACGTTACTTAAAAGGTTGACAGTGGATACGCAATGGCAAACATTTAAAGATCGCATGGATGATCTACAGAATTTGTTCATCCATGTTTGGCATAAAAATAAAACAAAAAAGGTGACTCAACCGTGGCTAACAAGGCAAACTAGGGATAGCATAAGATCCAAGGAGAGGACATATAATTTGGCCAGAAACAGCAGCAAACCTGAGGATTGGGAGCAGTTTAGGATTCAGCAAAGGAGGACAAAGGGATTAATTAAGAGGGGGGAAATAGAGTATGAGAGTAAGCTTTCAGGGAACATAAAAACTGACTGTAAAAGCTTCTATAGATATGTGAAGAGAAAAAGATTGGTGAAGTCAAGCGTAGGTCCCTTGCAGTCAGAAGCAGGGGAGTTTATAGTGGGGAACAAAGAAATGGCAGATCAATTAAATACATACTTTGGTTCTGTCTTCACAAAGGAGGACACAAATAACCTCCCAGAGATGTCGGGGAACATAAGATCTAATGAGAGTGAGGAACTGAATGAAATCAGTATTTTTAGGGAAATGGTGTGAGGGAAATTGATGGGATTGATGGCTGATAAATCCCCAGGGCCCGATAATCTACATCCTAGGGTACTTAAGGAAGTGGCCCTAGAAATAGTAGATGCATTGCTGGTCATCTTCCAAAATTCTATAGACTGTGGAACAGTTCCCATGGATTGGAGGGTAGCTAATGTAACCCCACAATTTAAAAAAGGTGGTAGAGAGAAAACGGGGAATTATAGACCGGTAAGCCTGACATTGGTAGTGGGGAACATGCTAGAGTCCATTATAAAAGATGTAATAGCAGAGCACTTGGAAAACAGTGACAGGATCGGACAAAGTCAACATGGATTTACAAAAGGTAAATCATGCTTGACTAATCTACTGGAATTTTTTGAGGATGTAACTAGTAGAATAGATAAGGGAGAACCAGTGGATGTGGTGTATTTGGACTTTCAGAAGGCTTTTGTTAAGGTCCCGCATAAGAGATTAGCGTGCAAAGTTAAAGCACACGGGATTGGGGGTAAAGTACTGTCTTGGATAGAGAACTGGTTGGCAGACAGGAAGCAAAGATTTGGAATAAACTGGTCTTTTTCCGAGTGTCAGGCAGTGACTAGTGGGGTACCGCAGGGATCGGTGCTCGGACCCCAGCTATTCACAATATATATTAATGATCTAGACGAGGGCACTAGATGCAATATCTCCAAGTTTGCAGACAACACAAAGCTGGGTGGGCATGTGTGCTGTGAGGAGGATACAGAGAAACTCCAGTATGATTTGGACAGGTTGGTTGATTGGGCAGATGCATGGCAAATGCAGTATAATGTGGATAAATGCGAGGTTATCCACTTCGGTGGCAAAAACAGGAAGACAGATTATTATCTGAGCGGCAATAGATTGGGAAAAGGGGAAGTGCAATGAGACCTTGGATGTCCTTGTGCACCAGTTGTTGAAGGTAAGCATGCAGGTGCAGCAGGTGGTTAAGAAGGCAAATGGTGTGTTGGCCTTCATAGCAAGAGGATTCGAGTACAGGAGCAAGGATGTCTTGCTGCAGTTGTACAGGGCCTTGGTGAGACCACACCTTGAGTATTGTGTGCAGTTTTGGTCACCTTATCTGAGGAAGGATGTTCTTGCCATGGAGAGAGTGCAGCGAAGATTCACAAGACTGATACCTGGGATGGCAGGAATGACGTATGAGGAGAGATTGGGTCAATTAGGCTTATATTCGCTAGAGTTTAGAAGAATGAAAGGGCATCTCATTGAAACTTATAAAATTCTTACAGGACTAGACAGACTAGATGCAGGAAGCATGTTCCCGATGGTGGGGGAGTCCAGAACCAGAGGTCACAGTCTAAGGATAAGGGGTAAGCCATTTAGGACTGAGATGAGGAGGAATCTCTTCACTCAGTGAGTGGTGAACCTGTGGAATTCTCTACCACACAAGGCAGTTGAGGCCAATTTATTAAATATATTCAAGAAGGAGTCAGATATATTTTTTAAGACTAAAGGGATCAAGGGATATGGGGAGAAAGCAGGGACAGGGTACTGAATTTGGATGATCAGCCATGATCTCATTAAATGCTGGAACAGGCTCGAGGGGCCAAATGGCTTACTCCTGCTCCTATCGTCTATGTTTCTATGTTTCTCTGTAATGAGACAGAGTTAATTAGCAATCTCATAGTAAAGCCTCCCCTGGGGCAGAGTGATCATAATATGATAGAATTTCACTAAGTTTGAGAGTGACTTGCCTAAGTCTGAAACTAAAGTCTTAAACTTAAATAAAGCCAATTACATAGGTATAAGGGTCAAGTTGACTAAGGTATATTGGAAAAACAGATTAAAAGATATGGCGGTAGATAAGCAGTGGTGAGCATTTAAAGAAATATTTTATAATTCTCAACAAAAATACATTCCATTGAGAAACAAAAACTCCACGGGAAAAGTGATCCAACCGTGGCTAACTAAAGAAATTAAGGATAGCATTAGATTGAAAGAAAAAGCTTATAATGTTGTGAATAATAGTAATAAGCCTGAGGATTGAGAGAGTTTCAGAAACCAGCAAAGGATGACCAAAAAATTGATAAAAAAGGAAAAAATAGAATGAGAGAAAACTAGCATGAAATATAAAGACAGATTGTAAGAGCTTCTACAAATATGTAAAAAGGAAGAGAGTAGCAAA
Organism: Squalus acanthias; assembly: GCA_030390025.1. Classification (NCBI taxonomy): domain Eukaryota; kingdom Metazoa; phylum Chordata; class Chondrichthyes; order Squaliformes; family Squalidae; genus Squalus; species Squalus acanthias. The sequence continues at coordinate 23,350,101 of CM059425.1, forward strand.
AGTAAATGTTGGTCCCTTAGAGGCTGAGACAGGAGAAATTATTATGGGGAATAAAGAAATGGCAGAAACGTTAAACAAATATGTTGTATCTGTCTTCACAGTTGAAGACACAAAAAGCATACCAAAAATAGTGGGGAACCAAGGGTCTAATGAGGGTGAGGAACTTAATGTGATTAATATAAGTAGAGAAAAAGTACTAGAGAAACTAATGGGACTAAAAGCCAACAAATCCCCTGGACCTGACGGTCTACATCCTAGGGTTCTAAAAGAGGTGGCTGCAGTGGATGCATTGGTTTTGATCTTCCAAAATTCCCTAGATTCAAGAACGGTCCCAGTGGATTAGAAGGTCGCATCAAGAAAGGAGGGAGAGAGAAAACAGGGAACTATAGGCCATCAGTCATCGGGAAATTGCTTGAATCCATTGTTAAGGAAGTGGTATCAGGGCACTTAGAAAATCATAACATGATTAGGCAGAGTCAACCTGGTTTTATGAAAGGGAAATCGTGTTTGATAAATTTATTAGAGTTTTTTGAGGATGTAACTAGCAGGGTAGATAAAGGGGAACCAGTGGATGTAGTATATTTGGATTTCCAAAAGGCATTCGATAAGGTGCCACATAAAAGGTTATTATTACACAAGATTAGGGCTCATGAGGTTGGGGGTAATATAGTAGCATGGATAGAGGATTGGTTAACGGACAGAAAACAGAGTAGGGATAAACGGATCTTTTTCAGGTTGGCAGGGTGTAACTAATGGGGTGCCGCATGGATCAGTGTTGGGGCCTCAGCTATTTACAATCTATATTAATGACCTAGATGAAGGGACCGAGTATAATGTATCCAAGTTTGCTGATGATACAAAGCTAGGTGGGACAGTAAGCTGTGAGGAGAACACAGAGTCTGCAAAGGGATATAGATAGACTAAGTGAGTGGGCTGTAAGGTGGCAGATGGAGTATAATGTTGGGAAATGTGAGGTTATTCACTTTGTTAGGAAGAATAGAAAAACAGAATATTTTTTAAATGGTGAAAAACTTTCAAATGTTGGTGTTCAGAGAGATTTGGGTGTCCTCGTGCAAGAAACACTGAAAGCTAGCATGCAGGTACAGCAAGCAATAAGGAAGGCAAATGGCATGTTGGCCTTTATTGCAAGTGGTTTGGAATATAAGAGCAAGGGGTTTGGAGTATAAGAGTAAGGAAGTCTTGCTACAATTGTACAGGGCCTTAGTGAGACCACACCTGGAGTACTGAGCACAGTTTTGGTCTCCTTATCTAAGATTGACTCCTGGGATGAGAGGGCTGTCTTATGATGAGAGATTGTGTAGAATCGGCCTATACTCTCTGGAGTTTAGAAGAATGAGAGGTGATCTCATTGAAACATACAAGATTCTGAAAGGGATTTACAGGGTAGATGCTGAGAGGTTGTTTCCCCTGGCTGGAGTGTCTAGAACTAGGGGGCATAGTCTCAGGATAAGGGGTAGGCCATTTAATACCGAGATGATGTGGAATTTCCTCACCCAGAGGGTTGTGAATCTTTGAATTCTCTGCCCCAGAGAGCTGTGAATGCTGAGTTTTTGAATATATTCAAGGCTGAGATAGATAGATTTTTGGACTCTAGGGGAATCAAGGGATATAGAGATCAGGCAGGAAAGTGAAGTTGAGGTTGATGATCAGCCATGATCTTATTGAATGGCGGACCAGGCTCAAGGGGCCGTATGGCCAACTCCTGCTCCTATTTCTTATGTCATGCTCTTATGTTAAACAGCTTTTTATGAGAGAGTGTTCCAGATTTATACTATCCTTTTAAACCAGATATGCTGATTCCATTCCCTTAACTAACTTCTATACCTCAAAGATCACCTCCTGTGTACCTCCTTTAAAGGCTGAAAAGCTCAGGGGTTTCTTCAGTCTTTCCTCATAACTCCAGCCTTTGACACTGGGGATCAGCCTTATGGCTCTTATTTCCTCTGCTCCAGTGCTTGAATGTCTCCCTTGTTTCTTGGTGGCCAAGATGCAGTCTGAACAAAGCTCTAACAGTTTCTGTTATTTATCCTAGTGAACTGCTTCCTCTCGCTCCCTGCAGGATTTGTATTGATCAGTTTTAATTGGTCAGGCTTGTTGGTTTTAGGAATATATTTATCCTGCATCTTTAGCATCATTCCTTTAAAGGTTTTTCCATTTGTTTTCTACCGAAATGTTGTTGAGTAGCCTAATCTAATCCCTTTACTTTAGCTGCTCCTCAAATTGTTCAAATTTAGCCCTTTTAAACTGATTCCTGGTCTTGGGTATTTCTGACTCCCAGATCATAAATTTCCATCATTCTGTGGTTGCATTTGCTCAGGAGCGGTATGACTTCCATTTTCCGTCCATTGTCTGGATCATTAATAAATACCAGTCAAGATGAGCACTGCCTCCAGTGGCATTCTTCATGCACTGGGTCGTATAACAACCATGCGCTACATTTACCTGCTGACTCTACATCACTTGAGTTTTCCCAGTTTATATTTGGATGATTGAAGTCATCCACTAAAATAACTTTTCTTGTTTTCACATACCCTTTCTATCTCTTCATACAGCAAGTTGAGCTTCTTATTTCTTTGGTCCACTTACATTGGAGACGTCATACAGAAATGGAAGTTGCTTCACATGATCTCTTGGATCAAGGGATGTCAGACATTATCAAGAGCTGAACAGTTAGGGAACAATATAAGTGGGGATCTCGAGGGAACCAAAACTCAAGTAAATAGTTTCCCTACTAATGAAGATGCTGCAGTATCATCATTTCTATGCTGCGAGTATGTTGAGCAGGTTTATATGTTATCAATTTTTCATAGAGTAACTTTTAAGTCCCTCCATTGGGGGGAGCTCTCAGCTTAATTTAAGGAATTCAGGTTTAATACAAAGAACTTGCATTTATATAGTGCCTTTCATGACCTCAGGACATCCCAAAGTATCTGACAAATTTCCTATTTTCTTCCTCCCCCCCTCCCCCTGCGCTCCCCCCCCCCCCCACCGCCCTCAGCCCGAGCAAAAATTAGGTGGCGTGCATCTGAATGGCACTCACCCATACTTTTAGGTTCAACAACAACTACTAGCATGTACTAACTACTAGCATAGTGCCTTTTAACATAGGAAGATGTCCCAAGGCACTTCACAGGAGCGTGATCAGGCAAAAATTGACACCGAGCCAAAGAAGGAGATATTGGGAAGGGTGACTAAAAGCTTGGTCAATGAGGAAGGTTTCAAGGAGGGTTTAAAGGTGGCGAGGTTTAGGGAGGGAATTCCAGAGCTTCGGGCCTAGACATGTGAAGGCATGGCCGCCAATGGTGGGGTGTAGGGAATGGGGGATGCACAAGAGGCCAGAGTTGGAGGAACGCCGAGTTCTCGAAGGGTTGTAGAGCTGGAGGAGGCTACAGAGATGGGGAAGAGTGAGGCAATGGAGGGATTTGAACATGAGGGTGAGAATTGTAAAATTGAAATTGTTCAGGTCATCTAAATATTGCGGTCAGGTGCCAGACACTCCCTGCTAAAGAAAGAACTTTTCACAATCTCAGAACTTCCCAAAGCACTTTACAGCTAATGAAGTACTTTTGAAATGTAGTCACTGTTGTAATGTAGGAAATGTGGCAGCCAAATTGTTTGCAGCAACGTCCCACAAACAGCAAGGAAATGAATGACCAGATCATCTGTTTTAGGTGCTGTATGGAGGATAAATGTTGGCCAGGACACAGGGAGAATTACCCTGCTCTTCAACTAGCATGTGAGATCTTTTATGTCCACCAGAGTGGAGAGATGGGACCTCAGTTTAATGTCGCACATGAAGGATGGCACCTCTGACAGTGCAGCACTCCCTCAGTACTGCGCCATAGTGTCAGCCTAGATTATGTGCCCAAGTATCTGGAGTGGGTCTTGAACCCACAACCCTTTGACTCCAAGGCAATAGTTCGATCACGGAACTGTGATTGATGCCTGCTGCCGTGACTGAGTGCATGGCCATTTGGGGAAGCAGTTGGCAAACAATGCCATATAAAATTTGCTGTACCTCCTGCAGCATGAACTCCATGCTATCCTAATTGAAGCAAAGGCCCCACTTCTTCTAGCAGTGCTACCAGGCATTTGTGGTAACTACAAGAGGACCAACGGGACGGGTGTAGCTGAACTGGAAACAAAATGCTGGTGGGCAACCTGAACAAATCCTATAAATATTAACGTCTTTTTGAAGTTTGAGTGACCTTCACCTGACCTACAACTGGAACTACAGATGAAACACAAATGGGATGGAGACCTGGCTTAATAGTTCTCCATTCCCTTTTCCCTCTACATTATACCTGGGAAATTGGGAAGCATGAGTGCATGCCAGAGAAACGTTGGCTCCTAACATGTAATGCTGAGTCGAACCGAACATTTTTTTCAATAAAGTATAAAACTGTGGAATATCTTTCCACTTTCAACATGATTTGTATAAAATGAAAAAAAATTGTAATTTGCTAATTTTCTGATTTTTGTGCACAATAGTTGCGTGATTAAAGAGCTGAGGTGTTCCAAGATGACAGAACTCACAATATACAGTGCAATGCATTCCAGTTTCTGTTTGCAATCACTTTGTTCAGTGGATCCCATCCATTTAGGATCCAGCTGTGTCATCAGTTTGCAAGTGTGCACAGATCCCTTTAACTGACCAATAAATTAAAGTCATCACTCCTGCATCAGTCACCATTTTACCTTATTATTGAATTGCTTCTTGAGGAAGACATAATACTGAAATACAAAATTGCCATTGTCACATTTGCGGCTTGCAAATTAAGATTCACAATGACAGGAATCCTGTATATCATAAGACTTTTACACTGTGCGGTTCAATTGAGACATCTTCTAAAGACTCGTTTTTCATTCATCTCTGTATTTAAATTTAAATTACCATATTTGGCAAAGTACATTACTTATTGCTTTCCCTTAAGCATACATCTTGAAAGATAGAAGGGTATTCAATTTGTTTTTACTTTATGACTATCCCTTGTATTTATTGGTTAACCAATGAAGATAAACAAATTAGTGCAGTGGAAGGAGGTTATTGGTCTCTGTTCAAGAGGCACTTTCCCGCAGCCCAACTAATGTAAACATTTCTTTTCATTGTCCTTCCAACTAAGTGCTTTGCTTTCACTCAATAGTTCTGATAGACAGATTTGCTGTGATTGAGAACTCACTGAGTAGAGAATCAAGATGTAGTTTCCACTTCTAACCATTAAAACTGTTTTTTGATAAACATCACTATGGAAAAAGCTAAGCACAAGGGGTAATTTCCCAATTCCACCCACTGACAGTATAGATCAGAAATAATAGTCAGTGGAGGCCGAATTTTTTGAGGGGTCCTGCTGGCGGATGGGGCTCGTCACAGCGTTATCCTTAAACAGTAACATGGAGTTCTGCCAAAGGGGGCAGGATTCCCCTCCCAAAAGCAGCAGAAAATGGAGGCAAATTTGGTCAGTGAGGCCGACTGTTGCCTTACTGCCTGGCCTGGTTCTCCCACCACCTCCCCCTTTCCTGACTGACGCCAGTCGCTCCTGCCTTGCCAACATGCAAATGGGGGTGAGGCCTTGTCCCTGGTGGGATTTCCTCCTATCCAGCTGTATTCCCTCTGCTTCTCAGGGCTACCATGGGGAATGTGGCAGTAGGTCCTAGGAAGTGACAGTAACGGCCCTGAGGTTTCCACATGGCAGGAGAGAGCCTTGTAGTGGCCATCTCTCCCTCCAATCTGGCCCCCAATGGTCTCGGTCTCTGCCGATCCATCAGTATTTGTTTGGAGCATTTCTGTCCCTTTTAACACTGTTACCACAGTGGCTGCCATGTTGCAGCAATGCTGACACTTCCTTGGGGCCATAGTTGGTGAGGGGGGCTGGGTGGGACTCCCTCTTGACAGCAGAAATCTTGTTGGGGAGCTCGCTGTCCATGGGAAATGATCTCTGACTTAGAGTTAACGTCTAGGGCGGGTGGGACAGAGGCAGAAGTCTCATCCTGCTACTACTCCATCCTTTAAATTCAGCCACGTGTCTACACTCAAAATGTTAACTTGCTTGTTTTTCCTTTTTCAGATGCTGGCACACTAGCTTTTAGGTCAGATTTCCACCGCCTGCAGTCTTTTTCTTATCATCTAACTTTCAAAGTACTCTTGTGCCGTCAAAATCCTGATAAGATCTCTCAATCTGCAGACAATGAAATTGTTATCTTCTCCAGTTTATCTCTATTAAAACAAACTTGTTTTGTACTGTAAATTGTAATGGGCAACAGACAACTCCACCATGTAATTTTTCACACTTGAAAAATATCACTGAAAGAATGAACACAACAAATGTATGAATTTTGAAAAGGGGCCAGTCACATTAATATTGTACGAGACGCAGTAGCTGGTTAGAAACCACTTACTTCAATCCATTCTGTTGCTCAGCGGGCCTTGTTTATACTGGCACATTAATCAACTGCACAGCAGGGCACCTCTCTCCTGTTTAATCTCTTTTCAATCCACTGCTGTGTAGCCTCTAATTACTGTTCTTATCTCGGAGTGTCATTAAATAACACCATTCAGGGAAGTATTATTATCCTTTCCTAATTCACTTTAGCTCTGACCGTTTATACCCTGTTTAGGGTGGCAAGCAAACACTGGATTTGAATGGTAATCCTTCCAAATCTGACATTTATTTGAGATACTGAGGGGGTAATTTTAATCCCCCCAAAATGGGTGGATTTGGGGCAACCAATCCGCTCTCAGGAGGCAGGTTGATCGGTAACAGCTTTTAAGGAGGCTGGGAGCCTATATTTATAAGCTTTTTTATTTTTAACTAATGTCGGCCTGGTTTCCAGGGCCTCGGGAAACCCGGCAGGTAAAAGGAGACGCAGAGGGCTGGATCCATCACCGTGTCAGCCAAGGGCTCAGTTGGTAGCACCCTCGCCTCTGAGTCAGAAGATTGTGCGTTCAAGTCCTCTCACCTCTGAGTCAGAAGGTTGTGGGTTCAAATCCCACTCCAGAGACTTGAGTGCTACACTGTTGGAGGTGCCGTCTTTCGTTAAACCGTTAAACCGAGGCCCCGTCTGCCCGCTCAGGTGGATGTAAAAGATTTCTATTTCAAAGAAGAGCAGGGGCGTTATCCCTGGTATCCTGGCCAATATTTATCCCTCAATCAACATAACAAACAAAACAGATTATCTGCTCATTGTCACATTGCTCTTTTGTGGGAGCTTGCTGTGCACAAATTGGCTGCTGCATTTCCTACATTACAACAGTGACCACACTTCAAAAAGTACTTCATTGGCTGTAAAGTGCTTTGGGATGTCCAGTGGTCGTGAAAGGTGCTATATAAATGCAAGTCTTTCTTTCTTCTTTCTTTTTTTAAATGCCCTTACAACTCTGGGACTGAAGGAGCATGAGTGTTTCCCCCTGGCCCAAAAAGCTTAACTGCTTGCAGCTCCATGATTGCCGAGTCCCCTTCCCAAAATCCACGTGATTATCTCTCCCTGCCTCCCTACCTGCTCTCTGCTCGGATGTGTTCTTCTACTGCAGGCTTTCCCACCCGACTGGTGGCTGTCTAGCCGGGAAACTGCAGAAACAATTTAAAAGACGTCCTGCAGTTTAAAAACTGCATGATGTCCGAGATACCCGTACTTCCAGGTTTCCCATCCATAACTGCAAAAGATTGGAAAAGCTCATTGAAAATCACAATTATCGAAAGTAAATGAGAAAAAGCAGTGCGTATGTGACCTTATAGGCAGGTTGTTGAAGACTGACATTATAGGGCAAGTACAACGCTCTTGCACTCCCAGTGGGGAAGCTGCGTGCAAAGGAAATGCAAGTTGAGATAAGGCTACAATATTATAGCCCACATTTTCTGATCCATCCTCTCTTTGAGCGTGCTTCCCCCGTTGGAAGTGCAACAATGTTGAATAAGCTGAAATGCACTGGTATAATCATTCTCTGACCTTCCATACCTCTTTCTGCTTTGATCCTCCCCTCGACCCAGTGTAAGATATCATCCTCTAGTATGTTGTTGGTGATTCCTTACAGTATATTCTGGAGTGACTGGTTAACAAAATCATACACCAGGCAGTACTATCCAAACCAAGTCCCACTCACCCCTGTGCTCGCTGTCTGATATTGGCTTCCGGGCCAGCAACATAGAAACATAGAAGATAGGAGCAGGAATAGGCCATTCAGCCCCTCGAGCCTGCTCCGCCATTTAATGAGATCATGGCTGATCATCCAAATTCAGTACCCTGTCCCTGCTTTCTCCCCATATCCCTTGATCCCTTTAGCCTTAAGAAATATATCTAACTCCTTCTTGAATATATTTAATGAATTGGCGTCAACTGCCTTGTGTGGTAGAGAATTCCACAGGTTCACCACTCTCTGGGTGAAGAAATTCCTCCTCATCTCAGTCCTAAATGGCTTACCCCTTATCCTTAGACTGTGACCCCTGGTTCTGGACTCCCTCGCCATCGGGAATATCCTTCCTGCATCTAGTCTGTCTAGTCCTGTTAGAATTTTATAAGTTTCAATGAGATCCCCTCTCATTCTTCTAAACTCTAGCGAATACAAGCCCAATCGTCCCAATCTCTCTTCATACGTCATTCCTGCCATCCCAGGGATCAGTCTGGTGAATCTTCGCTGCACTCCCTCCATGGCAAGAACATCCTTCCTCAGATAAGGTGACCAAAACTGCACACAATACTCAAGGTGTGGTCTCACCAAGGCCCTGTACAACTGCAGCAAGACATCCTTGCTCCTGTACTCGAATCCTCTCGCTATGAAGGCCAACATACCATTTGCCTTCTTAACCGCCTGCTGCACCTGCATGCTTACCTTCAGCGACTGGTGCACAAGGACTCCCAGGTCTCGTTGCACTTCCCCTTTTCCCAATCTATTGCCGTTCAGATAATAATCTCAATCTCAATTTTAAACTTCTCATCCTTGTGTTCAAATCCCTTTATGGCCTGGGCCCATCCTATCACTGTAACCTTCAGCAGCCCTACAATCCTCCCAGAACTCTGCATTAGTAATACTATATAAATATATAAATATCTTGGTGTCACCCATGCCATGTCACCTACGCAATGATGAGTGGCAACCAGTTGATTGTAACGAGTGCTGTGAGGCATTAATAATACTTGAGAAATGATGGGGTATAAAATTTCCCAGTTTTAAAAATGTTTTATTTTACTTCCCTCCCTACCCCCAAATCCTGTTTAATATCTATTGATTTCAATGGAAAGAAAAGATCAGACGGGATGTATAACGGGCGAGTGAGCGGCTACCTCCCCCTTTCTGCCCTTCCCCCCACCCCCACAGCCAGAGTTAGGTTTTACCCTCCGCCCACCGTTTGTCTTTGTGCGATAGTGTAAAATGGGCCACAGCATCAGCTCTAATTACATCCCTCCCGATTTTCATTTCTATTGAAGTCAATAGATATTAAAATCAGGAGCAATTATAAAACGGTCTGCCGATTCGCTATCGCCCATTTTACACTATCGCACAAAGTCAAAATGACCCCCCCCCCCCCACTGTCTCTAATCAACATCATTGTCATCCATTGTCCTAGCTTTGGATTGTGTTGCCATTTGGTTTTCCACAGGACAGTCCAGTTTGTGGGGGTGTCTGATTTATATATTTAAAAAAAAAATGTAATCCAGGAACTCTTCCATTTTTCTCACCTCTTCTCTTGAATGCAAACAACTTCCAGCCGGGATAGGGGTCCTTGGGCACTGTCAATCCTCCACTGGCTTGCCTAAGCGACTATCTGTGATGTGTGAACTGCTGATGTTCTTGGTTTTTGGTTGGGAGGGAGATGGGGGGGGGAGGCAGTGTTTAATCCTTGCTGAAGCGTCTGTGTTTCACTATGTTAAAGATGCTATACCAAGTGTCGGCAAGTCGGTGCTAAGGATGCCGACATAGCTATGCGGATGTCCTTGCTATTAAAAGTGAATAGCCTTGCCTACTTTGCCTGGAAAGTTAGTGAGGCCTGTGCGCTAGTCTCAAGTATCCGGATGAAACCTTCACAAACAACTACATTTTGTGAAGTCTGAAAATCAAAGCCAAATTTTTTGTTGTGTGACAAATAAAGCATAAATATTTTAAAAGGTGCCAAGAAGAATTTAAAGGGTGACTACTGCAAGGTTTTAAAAATGCTTTTGATCTAGGATAGAAAAAAGGGTTGCTTAGTCATTTTAATACACTGCAGTTCATAAATAAAAGATTGGAAATGGTTTGTCGGTGAAGGGCAGCGTGGAGATTTTACATCAGCAAAATTCAGAGCAATGACTGACCTAGAATCCAATGATATCAAAGAGTTTCCAGTGGCACTTTGTACCTCAAATGTCCTTTTAGCTGAAGCTTGTACAAAGGCAAGGGAGTCTACTGTAACTTCAATAAAATTACTATTAATATGAAGCTGTACACGATCAAGGTATGTACTATGCACAGCTTATTTTGTTGAGGTCAACGTAGAACACTAGGGAGACAATTGCATCTCTGTGGGGGGGGAAAAAATCATGAGCTTCATTTTATTGTGCATTGTAAAACCTGTGGCTGAGTCTCCTCTTCATAATTTTTGTCTCTCAAATGTAGTGGAATGGTTTTTCTAAAATTGAACAATAACTATAATAGGGAAACCAGTTACACGCTGAATTTTTATCACTGGTCTTTCCCACTACAAGTACAATGAATGGTATAATGACACAGGGGACATATTGTTTTGGAGTACATTGTTTTAGCACTCATGAAAGCTTGTCCTTTCAAAGTTGCTGTGTTCATCAAGGTGAGATGTGTCAATGCTGGGGAAAGAAACACTTTTCCATTTTTGTCATCCAGTGTCAGAATAAAGCACTCCCAGTGACAAGCCATCAACCGACTGAAACAGGTGGGCGCCTCAGCTGTCCAGCAATAGGCCCGGGTAAAAATGGTGGCAGCCTTAGCGTCGGCATTAACGGGGCGATAAGTCTGCGGACCCCATTTTGTAACCATTCACGCAGATTTCAGCAAGTTGAAATCCGCCCCAATGCTTTTATTTCTCAAACCAAGGACGCTTATAATCACTCTAAATCAGATTGTCAATTATAGACTTACTCCACTAGCTACATGACTGAGAATGTTGCACTCACTTCACTTTATAACCAGCGTTGCGAGGAGTCCTTCAATCTTCAATTCTACCAGCTTGGCTTGGATTCAAACCCAGGTGCCAGAAATGAGAGAAACCCACAGGATAATTCAATCCCAATTTATTTTAGTTTCTAATCTACAGAATTTTTCTTCAAATCCTATACTTCAATCCACTTTGCAGATTCATTTTCAAACATTTCCATATATGGAAGTTGCAGAAAAGGACTTCTAAAATTTGTGCTTATAATGTTCATAATATTTTTCCTTTCTGGCTTCCTACATAGATTTAAAATATTTATACTTTTTTAATCTGTAAAACATAAAGTACACTAGACCCTCACTATAAATCCTCAAGAGGGGTTTCTCACTACCTTATTAGCTTCCTACATTTTTTTTATTTTCACACAAGGTTTTATGCCCACTATTCTTTCAGGAACATCATTACAGCACATAAAACGGTTGGCCCATGAGACAAGTGCATTTAGTGTCAGAATGACTGATCCCTGAAAGCGAGTGGGAATGGGAGGGAACCTGATGGGTTAATGCTCTGTTCACTCAGTTACAAAGGGATAGATTATTCAATGACTGCATTGTATGCTAGTCTGAATTCAATAAAGTGGACCTGCAACATCTGTTTGTTAAAGATTGCACTCAATAGGGATCACTCCTCTTACTCTTCACAACCTGCTGTCTGGTCTTAACTAGTTTCTGGAAGGAAATTCTGCCCTTGATTCAAACCTTCAATAAGAGTCCTGGTGAACCAGTTTAACATGTATTACAGTTAGCATCTGAAGGAATTACAACATAGAGTGACCAATTAATGCCTTAATGTTGATAGACATTATGAAAAAAAAGCACTTCCTTGGCTGAAGACATTTACTACTCTGAAACTTGGTTATACCAGTGCCAGATGTGTGATTTTATGGGACTGTAGATAATCACATATACCCTCGCCCTTAACAGATTCACTATATAGAATCATAAAGCAAAGAAAGAGGCCATTCAGCCCATCATGCCTGTACTGGCTCTTTGAAAGAGCTATTCAATTAGTCCCACTCTGCTACTCTTTCCCCATAGCCCTGTAACTGTTTCCTTTTTAAGTATATATCCAATTCCCTTTTAAAAGTTACTATTGAAATTGCTTTCACCACCATTTTCAGGCAGTGCATTCCAGATCATCATAACTCTCTGTAATTTGTTTTCCTCATCTCCCCTCTGGTTCTTTTTGCCAATTATCTTAAACATCTGGAAATCTGTTTGCTTTGTCAGAATGTTTTAACAGTTCTGGCCTCCCTTGGCAAGGGAGAATAGATAATGTCCATGATTGATTTCCTAATGTGATAGATGATTTTATTGGTTTACCATCTTGAGCAGCTTGCAGCTACAGTTCCATTTTTGTTGAGGTAGTAATGATCTGACACTGACACTTGTATTGAGATTATGTCATCAAACCTGTTGAAAAATATCTGTCTGGTATTTTCAACAATGAAACATTGGGGTAAAAATTGAGTCGCGCCCCATTTGGGGCGCTAACCTCGCCGGGGCGCGACTTTTAGCGCCCCGAAAAAATTAGCGGCCCCGCGCCGGAACTTCAGTGGTTGCGCCCCAAGAGGGAAGCGGGGCGCAACTGGAAGCACCCCGCATCCCTCTTGGGGCGCTGCGAGTGAATATCCTGGCGCTACGTGCCGCGGTATTGCAGGCCTTCCTCCCCTTCTTAAAGGGGAGGGGCCTTGCGCAGCGCGAACCGGGGCCCAGCTGGGCCCCCGGGGATCGGGAGTGCCGGCAAAAGAGCCCGGCACTCAAGAGAAGTGCCGGGCTCTTGGAGCGCAGCCGGCACTTCACGGTGGGGGGGCTTCACGGGGGCCGGGGACAGCAACGGGGGCAGGTGCTGGCAGGCGGCCAGCAACAAAAATGGCCGCCTGCCACCTCCCCTTTAAATATCGCCGCCCCGGCCGCACGTACGCCCCCCTGAACCCGTCGGACATAGCGTCTGGCGGTAAATCAGGGGGCGCGACTGAAGATCACGGCCGGGGCGTGAGCGGGGCGCTGCGCACGGCGATGACGTCATCGCCGGCGGCGCAGCGCCACAGGGCGCTACCGGCTGCCGCCGCCGCTAACCTCCCACTAAATTTTTCGGGAGGCGTGGGCGGCGCTGCGCCCGGGCGTTAGCTGCTTTACGCCCCATTAGCGCCCTCTTAAGGCGCTAATGGGAGGCGCAAGCAGGTGAATTTTTCCCCCATTATGTTTATGATCTGTTGCATAATATGCCACTGAATCCAATATGACAGTTAGTGCAAATCTAGCATAAAAGCAAAATACTGCGACTGCTGGAAATCTGACATAAGACAAACTATGCTGGAAATATTCAGCAGGTCAGGCAGCATCTGTGGAGAGAGAAATAGAGTTAACGTTTCAGGTCGATGACCTTTCGGAAGATCTAACCTCGTCTTTGGTTAATAGTCCAACGCATTTTGATGAACTGTGCCTATATACCTCTCTAAGCTGTAATGATATTATTAAAGGTAACATTGAACAAAGTTCCTCTGTAGCTATACAGGCAAAATGTACATAGCATGATTAATTCTAACACAATTATTAGGTGAATATAGCATTAATAGTGAATCCTTTAATGCCACAACTAATTTAAACATTCATAGACCAATATACTTTGCTTTATTTTCATGCATATAAATCTGATTTAAAGTATTACTTGGAATTGAAGACACAATTTACACAATGATAAACTGCTGAGATATGGAAAGGAAGTACCAATTAATTAAAGTTCTAATCCAAAATTGCTGTTTTTGGCATTGTTTTGTATAGAATTGATTTTACTGATCTTAGGATATTTTACAATACAGCAGATGAAAGGGTTTTGTACATGGAAATTTCTTTTCAGAAGATCACAAGATAGGTTCAGATGAAAAAGGCTCTTGATCTCATCCTTTCAGGGCACCAACATGACTGCTTTCCCATTACAGCATCGGTTTCTTCAATGAATCCAGTGCCTTGTCCTCAACCATAGCTTTTGACAAGCTCATCCCAGCTGTTGATCACCCCCTGCGGAAAGAAACTCTTCCTGAAATCTGTCCTGAATTTTCTCTTCACAACCTTGAACATGTGTCCTCTTGTCTTGTTGCCTTGGCAAATCTGAAAGTTCTATTTTAGCTTTTTAATCGATCCCTTTGCGGTATTTTATATTCGTCTTTTAACGTTCCCTCAAAATACCTCCTTTTTTTTCCAAGTGGAAGAGATGATCAAGCCTCTCCCCTGTGACACCAGGAATCAGATGTTGCTTCTCGGTTTTACCTAAAGCAGGATTTGATCTTGTCTACAATTGGCATTAAGTGGGCTCCACCTCACATGACGCTATAGAGAGCACAATAGCAGGGTCCACACCTGAAATGTTCATTTGTTTGTTCTCGCTACAGGTGCTAACTGACCACCTGTGTACTCCCCGGTTTATTTTGTTTCATTTAGAATTTCCAGCATTTGCAGTATTTTGCTTTGAACAATACAAGCTGAGGGTTTATTGAAAAAGATGAAGACAGGTAGGAGTAAAAATTGCATAGCGCCCCCATGGTCGATTTTCCCAGGTAACGCCCCAAGAGGGAGGACGGGCGCGACTGGAAGCACCCCGCATCCCTCTTGGGGCGCTGCGTGCCAATATCGCGGCGCTACGTGCTACGGTACTGCAAGCCTTCCCCTTATTAAAGGGGAGGGGCCTGGCGCAGCGTGTCCCGGCGCCCAGCTGGGCCACCAGGGATCGGGAGTGCCGACAAACGAGCCTGGCACTCAAGAGGAGTGCCAGGCTCACGGAGAGCAGCCGGCACCCCACGGGGGGGGGGCTTCACGGAGGCCGGGGACAGCAACGGAGGCAGGTGCTGGCAGGCGGCCAGCAACAAAAATGGCCGCCCGCCACCTCCCCTTTAACTACTTTAGCACCGGCAAAATATACAGCAATACCCAGCTGATGCTGACTGTCTATGACTAGGATATCTCTTGATCAATATCTCTTGATCAGCACCCTAAAATGGCCAGTCTCCATAGGAACATTAGGAACAGGAGAAGGCCATTCAGCCCCCTGTGCCTGCTACATTATTCAATTAGATCATGGATGATCTGTACCTCAACTCCATTTACCCACCTTCGCTCCATTTCCTTTGATACCCTTGACTGACAAAAACCTTTCAACGTTGGTCTTGAAAGCTCCAATTGTTCCTGCATCCATAGCCTAATGGGGGCAGGGGAGATGAAGAAAAGAATCATGCAAATAACTCTCCTATCACTTAACAGATATTTACTCAATTTACTCATGTTTTCTCCATCGACATTTCATTTTAAAATTAGATTATAAACATTAAGATGGCATAATGGCTTTGTTCTGTACTTTTACAAAAGACTGCTATGTATCTTTTAGACAGAATTGCTGTACAGAGATGCACTCAAGTGGAACTTGATGAGTTCATAGTGGAGGTGGCCTCTAGTCTGCACATCAAGGAGTAAGAGAAAATAATGGTCAACATGTTCATTTTGTGAAATTGCAATAATATTAATCCTCAAGAAATGATTGTTGTAATGAAGATGAGATGACTGTAATTGGTGGGAAATATTGGCATCAGGGAGGACAGTTTAAAAGACTGTTGAAATAGGAAATGCATTTGTGACTATCAGGTGATAGGTTGTACAATTATAGGAGTCAAAGAAAGGGCATGTTTCAGAATTGGTCTATTGCATATAAATGATTCATATCCAATGCACGTGGTTGGTATAAAGCAAAATACAATGAAGCAACTAACACAACAGAAGATGGATCCCACTTTCAACATCTCACCCTAAAATTGCTGTTTTCATTTATATATTATAAACAGTCGATTGCACTTTTTCCAATTCATTGTTTTATGATGATCTTTTATAAAAGAAAATAATTACAAAATAGCTCAATTATTGAAAATTATCCTGTAAAATGTACCTTTAACCATCTGCAATCTGTCACTTATTAAGGTATGTAATTTATATATTTTATTTGTTCTTGGAATGTGGCCGACACTGGCAAGGCTGCATTTAGTGCCCATCACCAGTTGCACTGTTGTGTTTCAAGACTAGGGGTAGAAATTAGGTCGCGCCCCATTTGGGGCGCAAATATCGTCTGGACGCAAATATTAGCGCCTGGCGCTAATTATCGGCACTGACTGGAAACTTCACTTTTACCGCCCCGGGAGGTGAGTGGAGCGCTAAAGCAGGCGCTGCACACCTGTCTTAAGGCGCAACGGCCGAGCAGTGAGGCGCTAACTCAGAGCGCTGGCGAAGCTCATGTAATGTCAGTCAGCAATGGAACACACACACAATGGAACGGGCCAGTTCTTAAAGGGGATGGTTAATCTTGCTTTCCATCCACATCCTGTTCATTGCAGCCTTGAATCTCGGCCTGGAGAGACTTGCACATCAAATGTGCTGGAAAGAACAATGGAGAGTACCAGGCAAAGAGCTCAGAGTGCAGCTCCCACAGTCTCTGCTAAATCGATACAAGGAATGGCAAATCAAAATGAACCTGCAAAGTGCTGCTCAGTACCCAAAACTCCTTCACACAACGTTGAATCTCTGCAGAAGTCTCTCCCTCTCTCTCTCAGAATGCGTAGTTCAAAAATGCCACCAACAATAAAAGACAGGAAGAGGCCCCCTTTAAATAGCACCCCCCCCCAGCCCCACAGCGATTGATAGCGTTCCAGTCTTCCGGTCGTTGGAAGCGCCAGGCGGTAAGGCAGGGGGCGCCACTCAATTTCCGCTCCGGGCCGCCACAAGGGCGTTGCACCATGGAATGACGTCACAATCTGCGCGCGCAGGTGGTCGCAGCGGTAAGTTTTAGCGCCGCCGCACAATGTCAAGTTAAGTTCCCGAGCGGCGCAAACATCGCTGCGCCCGGGCGTTAGCGGCTTTGCGCACCATTAGCGCCCTCTTAAGACACTAACGGGAGGCGCAACCAACTGAATTTTTACCCCTAAAGGTTTAGACTTGAAACAAGCCCAGCACTAGGCCGATGGCAGCAGAGGTGGCTGGTATGGTAGAATTTATATAACAATATGGTCAAGTGGCTCAATTGAAGGCTTATCCAGGTAATGGAGGGGAGTTGGATTGGTTTTGCCTGCATGAAGGGCTCAAAGTCAATTCTAGCAGTTTTACATTGCTGAATCACTTCAAAAATGTGTTTGTAAAATAAGATTACTAACTTGGTTTCTTACCACCATATTTCTGAAATAGCTGGAGACAGTGGGTTAGATTTGCGTCTTCACCGCTTGAGAGATATTCTAGCGGAGCGGATTACCCACCCATTATAGAACTGGCCCTATTTTCATTCTATTGATTTCACAGATTGTTGCCACAGTCATATAGGGCCAAAGAAGGCTGATGTGTTGTCACGTTCTAGGATGGGTACATCAAGGATTGTTCCTTTCTTTGAATGCAGGGGAGTTGGAGGTAAGGCATTGGTGCCAAAGTAGACTGTGATAAACAGGAGATCTGCTCTCATGCAACAGACAGTGAGGAGTCCTCTGAATGAGGATGAATAGATGGCTGGATATAGAGAGATGTGTGTGTATGTGTGTGTATAACAAAAGTTTCCATCCAACATTATTTATCAATATTTACATCAATCCTGCTCCCTAGACTTTTTCTTCTGAAAAAATGCAGCACAAGCTTAAGCACTTTATGACAGCAGATCTAAAGGGTGTGAATTATGGTTTGTGTGCATGACTTACTGCCCCACTGATACCTGTTTAATAAAAAATGTTAGTCACTAGAGGAATTCCAATATGAAGGAGTTTAGAACTGAACTCTCATATTGATCCCAATGACTGCCCATGTAAAACAATCATAATCAGAATAGATTCTGTTGATGGACCAGATCCTTCATTCTTGCAATTATTACAACTCGGTGAAAACCCAACGATCCAAGTTTCTTTTATTAAAATTTTGTTTTTCCACTTTTCTTTTCCCAATTTACTCTACTCCGCTTGTGAAGACACTAACTACCATTCTGTTGACACCGCCAGTCCTTCAGTACCTCATTGAATTAGCCATTCTTCATTCGCAAGCTTAGACGGTGAGTGCTATTTGATTGCGGAGAGTTTTATAGCTGAGCACAATCCTTCATAGCTGAACCTGACATCCACACACTCATGCGCTTTTCAGTGAATAGCAATCGCGAGCTTGATCCCTGATTGACGTATCCACCCATAGCCTCGAGTCATTGAGTTCAACTGTAGCACTCCCAACTGCTGCCTTAGCTGAGGTAAGCTAATTCAGCATGGATCAAGCATTGACCTGGGAGTTTCTGATTTGTATGGCTCCGTACCTATCTTGGAGGTTCGCTAATAGGATATTGGGCCAACATTTGCGATCGGAGGCTTCCCGCGGGCGGACACCTCCGAACTGCAAAATGTCTACGAATTTACCTGGTGGCCCGGGAAGAACGGCGGCTTGCGCTCCTGGGCCTCTTCGGGTCCGCGCAGGCAGAAACCCACGTATCCCAGGGGCGTGTGTGGTTCGTAGGCACTCCTGGAATCACGTGGGCTGGCCCAACCAATGGAAGAAGGGAATCCCCATTCATACTTTTGACAGGTCCGTACGTACAGAACTGTCAAAAGTATGAATGGGGATTACCTAAAAAATACACCAACACATTAAATCAATTTTTAAAAACATTACATATTTAAAATGAATTAAAATGCCATTAATTAAATTTTAAACAAAAATTAAATTTTTGGAGAAAAAAATTAAATGCTTTTACAGGGCTAAAAATAAACTTACCTTTTTGAAGAGTTTTTAAATTAATAGATGAGCAATCAAATTTCATTTTTCTATTTTTTTTAAACTATTAAGCTGGTAAAAGCAGGCCTTACGCCTGCTTTTACCAGGCGTAAGAATTTGACAGTCCTTCAGTGGGCGGAAGTTGTGCAAAAAGCGCAACTCTCCACCCGCAGAGGCACTTTTCTTGGGCAGGTGGAAGATCTGTCAAGAGAATTCTTGACAGATCGCAAGTGCCGGTTTTCAGCGCATGCACGTCGCATGCCTGTAACCGACTTGCGCGGCCTCTACGGGCGTGTACGCATCTCGTCGGGGTCGCAAAATCCGGCCCAGTATATAAATGATGGCATCACACATCCATACTACAGAAATACATCAAAGGTTTGGTTTTATTGAATTGCTTGTGACATTCTAACATCTCATTCAGTGTATTATGCACTTCCTTCATCTTTTTGCCAATTATTGGTGTATGTGTGTGCTCACTTTTCAGGCGCGAAATGACCTACTATGCTTCCAATATGTCTGGAAGTGCACTGCTTGACTTATTGGATAAGGCGGTTGCACTGGTGTCAGGAGGAGCTAACAAAGGTGGAACTCATTTATTTAAATTAGGGTCCTGGTATTTCGAGCGTCCCAGCGCTTCCCTTGCCACGTGCTGAACTCACCCAGCACAACGTGGGGCTGACTGGCAGGAAGGTCCCCATACTTGCCTTAATGTGGAGCCAGGAGGAGCAGGAGTGCTCCTCCCGACCCAACATGAAAACAACACAGGCCACTCCCGCAGCCCCCCGCCCACCCCCGCCCCTTGCCAGCTTCCATTTTACACCCCGACCCTGACCGCAATCTCCTGCCAGGTATTTTGTATAGAGCTCCTCTGGGGCAGGTGCCCTGGAGTATCAAACAGGGTAGTCTTCCTTTGCCCCACTTCATCCATGAACCTTGGAGTGTGGGCTGCTGAGCTCTCCACCTGAATCCAGCTATGCGGCTTTTTCTTAAGTTTCTTCCTCAACCCTTTAAGTAGCTATGGCAATCTAATTGTATTCCGCTCAGCTGCTTATAAGATGCCACAGGCAGTCCACTCTGCAGACAGAAGCTTGCCTGAACTAACAATTTATGTAAATACCAAATTTATGGCAGGGACAGATGTGCACTAAAATATTCCGCTGTACTGTTCCTGCCAGAATTGCACACAACCAGGAATTTCTATTTTAGATATCTTCTTGTTCCACATTCTTATAGTTTGTCTAAGTTTCGCTAAATAATGTACTGCAACCTCATGTCTACTGGTGACAGAGTGCTCAACTTTAAATTCTTTTCTCTAGAGAGAGGCAAACTTTAACTGGATGGGCAAGATTGGAAGCCAGAGCAGAAAGCATAATGTGTCGCACAGCCTCTGCCATAATCCTGTTCCTGCTTCATTTTGTCCAACACTCTGATCTTCTTTGCTTGTTTGAGAATGTAGTTCTCAATTTATAAGTTCCCCTCTGATTTGTAGCTGACGTGTTTGGAGTTCTTTATTTAATTGTTCTGTGTCCGAACTGAGAAAAGGATGTTTCTCGTCAGACTGAAGGCATAATGACAAAAGGCACTGCTGCCCGACACTGCAGATTGGCAAGGTGTCACACTGAACACAAGTACAATATGACGGCCCTCGCTGTTCCCTAAAAAAAAACATCATGGTTGTCATTTTTAATTTAATCATATTTGCTCCAATGTGGGAGGGGATAGAAGAGAGATTGTGATATTTGTATTGGCTTTACATGACTCTGCACTTTAAATCAGAGATGTAAGCTACACAATCCCTTTCTCCTGTGCCTTTTTACAGCTCTTTATTGACAACTACATAAAATTAAAATACATTGTAATTCTGCTAATTATGTCTCTCCAATCTCTCAGCCTCACATTGTTGTTATTATATTACAATAATCTTCTTACTGATTGTACAAGTCCCTGCTTTTAAATGATCACAGCTACAAAGAAACTATTGGATGGTTGATTTCAAATACAGTAAAAATAGCTTAATGACAACATGATGTTAATAGCAATATGTTCCTTTTTATCCAGTCATTTATAGACTAAAGATAGCCATTTATATTGCCATAAAGGGAGAGTGGTGCTCAAATGAAAACCTTTGTGCACCCACACCCCTCTATTTATCTTCTTTCCTTCCCAACAAGAGGCGAAACAGCTGCAATTAGTATCACTAAAAGAGATATTTATTTGAAAGCACAAATCGAAGGCTGTCCATGAGATCCATGAAATCCTGGGGTCTCCAATGATAAATCAGTCAGGTCTCCAGAGGCTGGCTCCTGTTATATTGAAGAGTGCTAATGATGATGGGAGTACCGTGTATATGTTGTTAAATCCTTCAGTGTCTTTAAATCATGTATAAGGAGTGATTTCAGTGCCTGAGAAAATGCTTTATTTGCACAAAAGCTCTTACTAATCGGCATGCATTGAATCTGAAACTGACCTGTAATTGGTGGGATGATCATTGGAAAAAAGTTTCTGCACCTTAAGTGTTTCCTCAAGTAAGGCGCCCATGATCAGGGTCAGAGGAATTAATGGAATGTGTCCAAGAAATCTGGAGGATGTTGTGCTCTGATTCTTAGCAGTGAACACTCAGAACCTCATTTTTCATCTTCAGAAGCAATGCTGAAAATACTGAAGACCTTTTTTGAAATCATCCTTTTTTTCTGATTTTTCTCCCATTTCACCTCCAAGTCTGTAGCTCATGCTTGGGTAACTTCCATAGGTAAAGTATCCATACCTCGGGAGCCTACTGTCAACAAGGGCAGACAGTCGATGACGAAGTCCAACACCGCCTTCAGTGTGCCAGTGCAGCCTTCGGTCGCCTGAGGAAGAGAGTGTTTGAAGACCAGGACCTCAAACCCAGCACCAAGCTCATGGTCTACAGAGCAGCAGTGATACCCGCCCTGCTGTATGCCTCAGAGACATAGACCATGTATAGCATGCACCTCAAAGCACTGGAGAGGTACCACCAACGCTGCCTCCGCAAGACCCTGCAAATCTATTGGCAGGATAGGCGCACCAACGTCAGTGTTCTCGCTCAGGCCAACATCCCCAGCATCGAAGCTTTGACCACGCTCGATCAGCTCCGATGGACGGGTCACATCGTCTGCATGCCCAATACGAGACTCCCAAAACAAGCGCTCTACTCGGAGCTCTGACACGGCAAGAGAGCCCCAGGTGGGCAGAGGAAATACTTCAAGGACACCCTCAAAGCCTCCTTGAAAAAGTGCAACATCCCCAGCGACACCTGGGAATCCCTGGCCCAAGACCGCACAAAGTGGAGGAGAAGCATCCGGGAAGGCGCCGAACACCTCGAGTCTCTTGGTCGGGAGCAAGCGGAAGCCAAGCGCAAACAGCGGAAGGAGCGCACATCAACCCAAGCACCCCACCCACCCGCCCCTTCAACCACCGTCTGCCCCACCTGTGACAGAGACTGTAGCTCCCGCATTGGACTCATCAGTCACCTGAGAACTCATTTTTAATGTGGAAGCAAGTCATCCTCGGTTCCACGGGATTGCCTAAGAAGGAAGAAGAAGGTAAAGTATCGGAAGTTACTGTTACTCAAGGGGCCATTTCCTTCCAAGAGCCTGGATGCTAAACCATTCACAGGAACAGGAGTAGGCCAGTCGAACCTGTTCCGCCATTCAATTAGATCATGACTGATTTATATCTTAACTCCATCTACCCGCCTTGATTCCATATCACTTGCCTAACAAAAATCTATCACTCAGTTTTGAAATTTTCAATTGACCTACCCTCAACAGCTTTTTTTGGGGGGGAGGAAGTGTTCCAGATTTCCACTCGCCTTTGTGTGAAGATGTGCTTCCTGACATCACTGCTGAACAGCCTAGAACTAATTTTAAGGTTATGCTGCCTTCGTCTGAACTTCTCCCACCAGATGAAATAGGGTAGATAGAGAAAACCCATCAAATCCTTGTAATCATCTTAAACACTTCAGTTAGATCACCCATTCCACTGAGAGTTCACCACAGCCGCACTAGATATTTTCCTTGTCTGGTGCGCAAGCACACAATTCCAGCGGGAGTCAGTGGATAACTTAGGAGCAGGAACCTCAGGTGAACCTTCCTCTCCCTCGCTGTGGTTTGCCGGGACTACTCCAATAATCGGATTATGGGACTCCTGCATTCTCTTATTTTAGCAAGTGAACAGGTTGGAGTGACATAGAGGGCATTGTTTCCTTTGGGATATGTCCGCTCCATATTAATAGTTCCAGTGGGATTTGTGTGGCAACTGTCTCTTTATAGAACTATTGCACCACTTCAATTTCTTTGATTTTTGTGCTGTGTATTTATTTCTTTAACTTGCACCTATTGCTTTTCCTTATGAGCAATTTTGGTATGTTACATAACTTTATCTATGCTGATCCCCTGATCTGCTAACTTACTATGCAGTTTTATCAGTATGTAAGCTTCACTGCAGTCAAAGATTACAGCAGCAATCTCATCCGTACACAGCAGAGTTCTCTATAAAAATATTACTGTAACATAGGAACAGGAGTAGGCCATTCTTCCTGCTTCACCATTCAGTTAGATCATAGCTGATCTGTACTGTGACTCCATTTAGCTGCCTTTGCTCCATATCCCTTGATACCCTTAGCTAACAAAAAAAATCAGTCTTGAAAGCTCCAATTGTTCCAGCATTCACAGCCTTTTGAGGGAGTAAGTTCCAGATTTCTACTAGTAGAGTTACTGTCGTTGAATAATGGGACTGACAGTAACCAAGCTGATGGTTTAAAATCTTTACTTTATATCGAAACACAATAGTTCATGAAATAAAAACACAAAATGCTGGAAATGCTCAGCAGGTCAGGCAGCATCTGTGGAGAGAGAAACAGAGTTAACGGGCTGGATTTTCAATGACCCGTGGAGTCGGGTTTGGAGGCGTGTGGGGCGTTAAAGTTGCAGATTTGGGGGTCCCGACCCCATCCCGCCTCCAACCCGCCTCCATGCCAGTTTCGCTGGCGGCGGGTACCCGACCTGTGCTGAGACCCGACTCCCCGAGGCGGGAAGGGATTAGTGACAATTAACTGCCTGGGAGGGAAAGTAGTGAGTGAGGAGGACATAAAAAATCTGCAAGGGGACATAGACAGGCTAAGTAAGTGGGCAGAGATTTGGCAGATGGAATACAATACTGGAAAGTGTGAGGTTATGCACTTTGGCAGGAAAAATAGTAGAGCAAGTTATTATTAAATGGCAAGAAACTGGAAGGTACTGAAGTACAAAGGGATCTGGGGGTCCTGGTGCACAAAACTCAAAAGGTTAGTATGCAGGTGCAGCAAGTGATTAAGAAGGCCAATGGAATGTTGGCTTTCATTGCTAAGGGGATAGAATATAAAAATAGGGAGGTATTGCTGCAGTTGTACAAGGTATTGGTGAGACCGCACCTGGAATACTGCATACAGTTTTGTTGTCCATACTTAAGAAAATACATACTTGCTCTCGAGTCAGTACAAAGAAGGTTCACTCGGTTAATCCCGGGGATGAGGGGATGGACATATGAGGAGAGGTTGGGTAGATTGGGACTCTACTCATTGGAGTTTTGAAGAATGAGAGGCGATCTTATTGAAACATATAAGATTGTGAAGGGGTTGGATCGGGTGGATGCGGGGAGGATGTTCCCGATGATGGGTGAAACTAGAACTAGGGGGCATAGTCTTAGAATAAGGGGCTGCTCTTTCAAAACTGAGATGAGAAGGAACTACTTCACTCAGAGGGTGGTAGGTCCATGGAATATGCTGCCCCAAAAAGCTGTAGAAGCTACATCATTACATAAATTTAAAACAGAAATAGACAGTTTCCTGGAAGTAAAGGGAATTAAGGGTTACGGGGAGCGGGCAGGAATTTGGACATGAGTCTAGGTTCGGATCGGTCATGGCCCTGTGGGTAGCGTAGCGGCCCAGGGGCCGTGTAGCCTGATCCTGCTCCTATTTTGTGTGTCCAATTCTGTTAGGTTCAGGAGATGGTTCTGTGATAGTAGATTGGCGGTTAGGATCAGATCAGCCATGATCTTATTGAATGGCGGAGCAGGCTCGAGGGGCCAATTGGCCTACTCCTGCTCCTATTTCTTATGTTCTTATGTTCTTATGTTAACAGGTAGTTAACAGGCAGTTTTTTGGATAATCCCTATTTTGACAGGTGAAATGTGGGCTTCCCAACAGGTGGCAACCACGCCAAGTTATCGGGGCGGACCGTGGGTCTGGAGGGGTTGGAGGGGTCGATATGTCCGGTGGGCAGGTGAGTGATGGGTGCATGTGTGCAGAGGTAAGTGTGTAAGGTAAGTGCTAAGTGTGGGAAAAAGTTTTACTAACCTTAACTTCCTCCTGCAGGTGTCAGCCCTTCAGTTCTCGGGAGTCAGAAATCTCACCGGCACAGAAAGCAGAAAAGCCGTGGTGCTGTCAAAAACTGCAGCCTTCTGTTTTCTGTGGTGGAATGATTTCTAACTCAGCCTGAGAGGAAGGACTGAAGTTAGAAATCATATTGTGAGTGTTTGACAGCTTCACAGAGCTGTCAAACGCTGATATTTCATCTGTCAAAAGCTCTTGACAGATGAAATGTCAATCTGTGACGTCACCTGTTGCCGGGTGGCCCTTAATTGGCCTGCTGAGCCCACTGGGCGGGCTCAACAAGGTCAATCAAGGGAAAATACAGTGGGTTGGCCACATCTCGATGGAGGCGGGTTCACAAGCCAGAATGTGTGATTCCCGACCCCAACCCGACCCCAGATTCAAAATCCAGCCCTACGTTTCAGGCTGATGACCCTTCGTCAGAAGTTCTGTTGAAAGGTCATCAACCTGAAACGTTAACTCCTGTTTCTCTCTCTACGGATCCTGCCTGACCTGCTGAGCATTTCCAGCATTTTCTGTTTTTATTTCAGATTTCTGGCATCCGCAGTATTTTGCTTTTGTGTTGCAATAGTTCATGAATTTGTTGAACCTCAACAGTGTGTCCAATAATATATCTGCTCCTTTTGGAAATATTCTGCAAATAGTAAGCCTAGATCAAGCACAATTGACACAATACAAAAAAAAATCCACTTATTAACTTAATACTGTTGAGGATCCTCTTTTCCCTTGACAAGCATGGAGAATATTATAAGCCATGTGGAAAACGACTATTCTTTCTGCACGCACAGCAGTCACATCACCATTATAATCAGGCATATCTGAATTTCAGTGAAGGTTGTTAAGTCATGGAACTGAGTTTGCATACATTCAGGAGAAAATGGGACTTTTTTTTGCTTATGTACAAAACTGGTACTGTAATTGCTATTGAACATATGACTAACAAACTGGGATTAATTTGGAGAAATTGATATTTCACTGAATGATGACTATTCACTCCCCAACAGTCACTTGCTCAGGTTTATGTTTCGGGGGAAATCGTTGAAATTATTACTTCGGTCCGCTGTGTAAAGATTAAAAATTCTTTCCATGCCAAAATAGAATTGAAGTTATGTTTCTGTGAATATAGATCATTAGGTTTAATGGGTATCTCTGCTAATTGGTCTCTAAAACATAAGGGAATATGTCACTCCAAATATAAAGCATGTGGAAGTATCTTGGCACTTTGCCTGTATAATCAGAATTGAACCAAAAGCTTGATAGAAGCATGTATAAAATGTGCATTTAATTTAACAAACCAGAGATTGTAGACCTGAAAGAAGTAAAATAAAAATGAACAGGGAAAAGGCCATTAGGCCCAAAAAGCCTGCCCTTTTTCTTGAATGTAGCAACATTTCCACCATTTCCCTCAATCTTTTACTCCCTAGAAATCCATCGAATTAGCTCTTGGACCCAATAATACTGTTGACTTCCCTGTTAATTTATCTTGGGAGTCTGTGGCCCTTCAGGTAGAAAAGTACTACTGCACTTTTCTAATTTTTAAGTTGGCAATTTTTAATTTGTTTCTTATGATGTATGATAGTCATCTGCTCTATAAAACAAAGTCAAATGCGATTCCACTCCTACGTTCCTGTAGTACTTCTTTGTCCAGGATACTAAAAATACATTGCCTACTAGAAATATTCCGTTCCCCCCCCCCCCCCCCCCCCCCGCCTCGTGATTATAGCAATTTCCTTTTCTTATTTTCTCCTTTTAACTTGAACTATTTTTATTTTTGAATATTTTCTAATAATCTTCCTTTTGACCTCCTCCTGGAATTTTTTTGAAAAATATATAAACTAGTTCATATTCTAGGTGTTGCATACAGGCTGAAGAGGAGATTGGCTTGTGTATCCGACAACAGCATCACAGGATTACACAGGATATACAGCACAGAAACAGGTCATTCCGCTCAACCAGAATATGTCGACGTTTATGCTCCACACGAGCTTCCTCCCGTATTTCCTCATCTAAATCTATCAGCATAACCCTCTATTCCCTTCTCCCTCATATGCTTGTCTAGCCTCCCCTTAAATGCATCTATACTATTTGCTTCAACCACTCCCTGTGGTAGCGAGTTCCACATTCTCACCACTCTTGGGGTAAAGAAGTTTCTTCTGAATTCACTATTGGATTTCTTGGTGACTATCTTATATTGACGGCCTCTAGTTATGCTCTTCCTCACAAGTGGAAACATTCTCTCTGTATCCACTCTATCAAAATTTTTCATAATTTTCAACTTTGGCAAGGTTATAATATGAGAAAGAGTTGATTTAAAAAAAAAATTGTTTATGGGATCTGGGCGTCGCTGGCAACGCCAGCATTTATTGCCCATCCCTAATTGCCCTTGAGAAGATGGTGGTGAGCCGCCTTCTTGAACCGCTGCAATCCGTGTGGTGAAGGTACTCCCACAGTGCTGTTAGGGAGGGAGTTCCAGGATTTTGGCTCAGCAACGATATACTACTAAGTCAGGATGGTGTGTGACTTGGAGGGGAACGTGGAGGTGGTGGTGTTCCCCTGTGCCTGCTGCCCTTGGCCTTCTAGGTGGAAGAGGTCGTGGGTTTGGGAGGTGCTGCCAAAGAAGCCTTGCTGAGTTGCTGCAGAGCATCTTGTAGATGGTACACACTGCAGCCACGGTACGCCAGTGGTGGAGGGAGTGAATGTTTATGGTGGTGGATGGGGTGCCAATCAAGCGGGCTGCTTTGTCCTGGATGGTGTTGAGTGTTGTTGGAGCTGCACTCATCCAGGCAAGTGGAGAGTATTCCATCACACTCCTGACTTGTGCCTTGTAGATGGTGGAAAGGCTTTGGGGAGTCAGGAGATGAGACACTCGCCACAGAATACCTAGCCTCTGATCTGCTCTTGCTGCCACAGTATTTATGTGACTGGTCCATTTAAGTTTCTGGTCAATGGTGACCCCCAGGATGTTGATGGTGGGGGTCGGCGATGGTCATACCATTGAATGTCAAGGGGATGTGGTTAGACTCTCGCTTGTTGGAGATAGTCATTGCCTGGCACTTCTGTGGCGCAAATGTTACCTGCCATTTGACAGCCCAAGCCTGAACATCGTCCAGGTCTTGTTGCATGCGGGCATGGACTGCTTCATTATCTGAGGAGTTGTGAATGGCGCTGAACACTGTGCAGTCATCAGCAAACATCACCATTTCTGACCTTATGTTGGAGGGAAGGTCATTGAGGAAGCAGCTGAAGATGGTTGGGCCTAGGACACTGCCCTGAGGAACTCCTGCAGCGATGTCCTGGGGCTGTGATGATTGACCTTCAACCACCACAACCATCTTCCTTTGTGTTAGTTATGACTCCAGCCAGTGGAGCGTTGTTCCCCTGATTCCCGTTGACTTCAATTTTACTAGGGCTCCTTGATGCCACACTCGGTCAAATGCTGCCTTGATGTCAAGGGCAGTCACTCTCACCTCAGCTCTGGAATTCAGCTCCTTTGTCCATGTTTGGACCAAGGCTGTAATGAGGTCGGGAGCCGAGTGGTCTTGGCAGATCCCAAACTGGGCATCAGTGAGCAGGTTATTGGTGAGTAAGTGCCGCTTGAAAGCACTTTCGATGACACCTTCCATCACTTTGCTGGTGATTGAGAGTCTGATGGGCGGTAATTGGCTGGACTGGATTTGTCCTGCTTTTTGTGGACAGGACATACCTGGGCAATTTTCCACATTGTTGGATAGATGCCAGGTTGTAGCTGTACTGGAACAGCTTGGCTAGAGGCGCGGCTAGTTCTGGAGCACAAGTCTTCAGCACGATAAGCGGAATGTTGTCGGGGCCCATCTCCTTTGCTGTATCCAGTGCGCTCAGCTGTTTCTTGATATCACGTGATGTGAATCGAATTGTCTGAAGACTGGTTCCTGTGGTGATGGGGACCTCAGGAGGAGGCCGCTATGGATCTTCCACTCGGCACTTCTGGCTGAAGATGGTTGCAAATGCTTCAGTCTTGTCTTTTGCACTCACATGCTGGGCTCTGCCATCATTGAGGATGGGGATATTCATGGAGCCTCCTCCTCCCATTAGTTGTTTAATGGTCCACCAGCATTCACTACTGGATGTGGCAGGACTGCAGAGCTTTGATCTGATCTGTTGATTGTGGGATAGCTTAGCCCTGTCTATAGCATGCTGCTTCTGCTTTTTAGCATGCATGTAGTCCTGTGTTCCAGCTTCCCTTGGTTGGCACCTCATTTTTAGGTACACCTGGTGCTGCTCCTGGCATGCTCTTCTACACTCCTTATTGAACCAGGGCTGGTCCTCTGGCTTGATGGTAATGGTAGAGTGAGGGATATGCCGGGCCATGAGGTTACAGATTGTGGTGGAATACAATTCTGCTGCTGCTGATGGCCCACAGTGCCTCATGGATGCCCAATTTTGAGCTGCTAGATCTGTTCTGAATCTATCCCCTTTAGCACAGTGATAGTGCCACACAGCACGATGGAGGGTGTCCTCAGTGTGAAGAAGGGACTTCGTCTCCACAATGACTGTGTGGTGGTCACTGCTACCAATACTGTCATGGACTGATGCATCTGCGACAGGTAGATTGGTGAGGACGAGGTCAAGTAGGTATTTCCCTCGTGCTGGTTCTCTCAGCGCCTGTCACAGGCCCAAACTGGCAGTTATGTCCTTCAGGACTCGGCCAGCTCGGTCAGTAGTTGTGCTACCGAGCCACTCTTGGTGATGGACATTGAAGTCCCCCACCCAGAGTACATTCTGTGCACTTGCTACCCTCAGTGCTTCTTCCAAGTGGTGTTCAACATGGAGGAGTACTGATTCATCAGCTGAGGGAGGGTGGTAGGTGGTACTCAGCAGGAGATTTCCTTTCCCATGCTTGACCTGAAGCCATGAGGCATTGATCACCCATTATACAGCCAGGCTGGGTGTAAAACGGGTGGCCCATCCGCTACTGCCCATTTTCCGCCATAGTCAAAGTGAAAAGCTTCAGCCCAAGTGTGAGAGAGGCATGTCTAGGTGATGACTGGTGACGTGGGGTGACAATGGGTGCCAGGTAGAGGTTTTTGTTGTGCTGGAAGTGGGTCTGGGTTTCGGGGAGGTGGATTAATTTGTCAGAGAAAAAGTGGAATAAAAAGATTTTTTAACAAAGCCCTGGAACAGAACATGATGGGTCTGGAGGAAAACACAGGGGATATGGATGTGGGGCGGGGCACGAGTTCCTTCCACATCACCTAAGGCTACTGGCGGCCCAGGTGTTTCTACGTGAGCATGCTGTAACTGGAGTTGCAGGTTTGTGTAGTTAACATCATTTCCATTTTATTCTTAGGAGCATACTATGATCCAATCACCTCCGAACTCTTAATATTTAAAGCAGCTCTGTTCACAAAAGCTTTCCTCTCAGTTTAAGCCTCGATGGGGAACATCACGGAGGCTGTGTCACTCCGACTGCATTTTTTGTTGTTGCTGTGATTGGTTCAATGAGATTGAGGAAAAAACTGAAATTGGTGACACAGGTTTTGCGTAATATGATTGGTGGATACCGAAAGGAGAAAAACAGGCGTGACCAATGAGAGAAGAAAGTTGACTCTCAAACCTGACGGTTATTACTTGAAGTCAGTGGACATGACCTAGGTGGCAGACACAAACTACAAATAAAAGCAGTCATTAGAAAGATTGTTGCTTCTCCTCTATGCTTACTTTACTTCATTATTTAACCAGAGTTTATATTATACTGCTCTGGTATATATTTTATTTATTTATTTCAGTTGGATTCATTCTAGTATAATCCTTAAAAAAAAAATCTAGTTTTGCTGTAATTTTCCCTTCCAGTATTATTTCCTAATTTACCTAGCCCCGGTTATACCTTTTAGCAACCTCAGTGCCCCAGAGATTTGGTGCATTCACGATATTATCTCCGCTGCCAGACATTGCCAACAGGTCTCAAATAATGACATTATGATTACTGGTATTCAAGTACTCAATAACTGTCAAATTTTCTATTATGTCAAGTCTCATTAATACGTCCTAGCTGAAGCATGGCCTTTTCACTTGTCCCCTATTTTTTTTACATACTGCATCAAGAAGCAGTCTTGAATTAGTTTAATGCATTTATCTACAGTTTTGAAAAATTCTTCCCCTCATTCCAGCTCAATTGAGGAGAATTGCTATCATCCATAATTAGTACTTTCCATTTCCCTGCGTCACATCAATGTTTTTTCCTTTATTTTATATTAATTCTGATTTTATTCTTGGGATCTGGGTATCGCAGGCAGGCCAGAACTAGTGAGTTTTTATGACAATCCAGAAGCTTTCTTTGTCACTTTCTGCTACTAGCCCACAAATTACCAGGTTTATTGGGGTAGAAATTGCTGTAAATCTGACACAAAGCATACCAATTTAGCAGTGTCTAGACTCTAGGGGGCATAGTCTCAGGATAAGGGGTCGGCCATTTAAGACTGAGATGAGGTGGAATTTCTTCACTCAGAGGGTTGTGAATCTTTGTAATTCTCTACCCCAAAGGGCTGTGGATGCTGAGTTGTTGCACATATTCAAGGCTGAGATAGATAGATAGATTTTTGGACTCTAGGGGAATCAAGGGATATGGGGATAGTGCAGGAAAGTGGAGTTGAGGTCGAAGATCAGCCATGATCTTATTGAATGCAGGCTCGAGGGGCCGTATGGCCTACTCCTGTTCCTAATTCTTATGTTCTTATGTTCAGTGTGACGGCCTGCGCAGGCGTTGGTCCCACTGCTAAATTGGTAGAGCCCATTTTTTAGGCGTCCTGGATGGATGCCTAAAATGGGCATTAGGCCCCTTTTATCTGTTCATTAGGGGCCAACACCTGTTGAAGGATCCCTTTTCAAAATGAGTTCCCACTTGGGATTCTTCAGTGGGCCAATGAAAGGTAAGTTTAAGAATTTAAAAGAAAATCCCCTTCATGTGGAGCCAGGAAGAGCAAGAGTGCTCCCCCCAACTGCACAGGAATCGCAATAGCTCCCCCACCCTTGTAGCCTGCTTCAGTTCTCCTCTTGGAACTTGCCTGAGGGTCACTCCATATGAGCTCCCTGTTCTATCTTCTTTCATCCTGTACCATTTCAATGATAAAATACTGTATTTGGGGTCCTTTTAAAAACTAACCCCTACTTGATTTTAACTTTATTTGGCAACTTGTATAGGACCCTAACTTGTAGTGAAAGGTTGTATTGTAAAAGCCCCCTTTTCATATCCAGTCTCCTGTTCTGCTGTACTATTGTAAATGTTTCAATGACAGTCAACGTTCTGGTGATTTTATAGACAATACCCATCTGTTTTCGTTTCTATATACCTAAATGTTCTGATGTCAAACCCTGCCCCCCCCCAAAAAAAATCAGAACACAAAGAGCAAAATCAGTAATAAATAGCTATTAGAAAATGGCAATTTTCAAAAAACTATCCAAATTGTCTCTGCCTCTTTAAGAACTCCTTTGTGCATAAAACTTCCTTTTTCATCCTCTTCAGATGGGTGAGCATAGTGCACAGCACAATCTATTTTAAAGATGGAACATTGCTCTAGGGAGCCATTAAATCCATTATCATATTAATATGAAGCTCTCATACATTTTGCGCAAGAGCCTTTTGGAATGGCCTACATGAGATCGCTAGCTGATTTCCTGGCCTTTGCATACATGGTCCATGCTGCTGTACCAAGCTGCCAACTGAAAAATATAGCCCTACATTTTGACTTTGTGAATATTGTGTAAATCAAGATATTTTAGTATTCAAATAAGTTTCTTGCGCAGTTTTTAACTAATGTAGCCATTAATATGTTACAGAAGTCTGCAGTGGGTCTATCCTTCAATTAATCATTGAAAAAAAATAGATTGAAAGTTCTGCTGCAGCCAGAGTTGAGTTCATCTCTAGGTGTGAATAGTAGCTTGATTATTCAAAAACAACAACTTGCATTTATATAGTGCTTTTAGCGTAGTAAAACGTCCCAAGACACTTCACAGGAGCGTTATCAATCAAAATTTGATCTCGAGCCCATAAGGAGGTATTAGGACAGGTGATCAAAAGCTTGGTCTAAGACATAGGTTTTAAAGAGTGTCGTAAAGGAGATAGAGGATGAGAAGCGATGAGGTTTAGGGAGGGAATTCCAGAGCTTGGGGCCCAGGCAGCTGAAGGCACGGCCACCAATGGTGGCGCGATGTACACTGTTATGAAATAATTTTTGCCCCCATCTGCTCTCGCCACAGTTTAGGCGTTCCCCACGGTTAGACCAAACGATTCGTTGCAGTGTAATATCCCATGAAAAACCCAACGACTTCCATCCGAGTGCAACCTTTCCAGTCAGTTTTCCCGCTGAGCAGCTCTTTAATATTCAGAAATTACAATGTTTCAAAAGCTGTACATTCCCTCGAATCTGTCACTGGGTCGATTACTGAGAAAAATAGGCATTTTCAGTGGGGTTTTTTTAGTTCCCACAGATAGGCTAAACTCTTCGTGGGTGGGAGTGGTGTTCTATTTAAATTGGGAACACCACCAAATATTTACACAAGGACACTTGTAGGACTTTCAGAAAATGACAGGACAGCGCCTATTTAATGACTGGGCAGGACACCCAGATTTCCTCGGCTATTTCAGTCATCCACGGAGCAGGTGTCAGCAGGATGGTGCGACAAAATAAATCTACTAAATTGATCAAACCACTATTCAGTGCCTGTTCAATTGCATAATGCTGTCATGACATTATAATTGCAACATATTCTTTTTGGAGCATCTCCCAAAGGAATATTCCATCTTGCTATCAGAAGCTGAACAGGAGTGAAATCATGTTGTTTTCTCTTTCTACCTATTCACTGACTGGTTAACTGGAAATGACAGCGACACTGTGAGAGGAGACCTCCTCTTTGTTGTTTGTAGCAAACCCGTACAAAACAAACGTTCAACTTTAAACAGAGGAAATCTTCCCCAATTGACTCGATTACAAAATTTTTTTTTTGGGGGGTGGGGGTCAGTTACATTTGGGTGGGTTGTTGCCTTTGTGTCTTTGTGAAGTCATCTGTTGATTGCTTTCAAAGTTTTTTGAAAATAACAGTAAGGATTTATTGGGGCGAATCTTGCTGGAAAAATAACAGCGTGTTAACGATGCACGCCGTTATTAGTGTGCAAATCGGCCATGGTTAAAAGATACGCCGTGAGTTGAGAATCTCCAGGACTAGCTGGTCGATTTACACCGCTCTGGGCCAGAGAGGTTGATTGGCACTGCATTAACAATTGCCACATCGCTGAAAGAGTACTTGCATTCTTAATTACCAGACTTGACTTTTAGTGGCGCGTTAATGAGCAATTAATTTGCAAATTCAGCAAGTTCTTAAAAATAACGGGGAGGCTAAGGGCGAGATGTTGTTTGTGCAAAGCAAACGGCGGAGAGGCGGAAATTGACCAGCAAGCTCTGGAGATTCGCAACTCATGCCGTATCTCTTAATCCCCAGAATTTGTGTGCCGATTTGCGCATTGATAACTGCGTACGTCGTTAACACGCCGTTATTTTTCCATCAAGATTTGGCCCATTATAATACGGCAATCCAAAAAGTCAGACAAATCACTGTGATGGAGATGGGTGACCAAGTAAGGGCACACTGTCCTCTCAGTCCTGGGGCCTGGGTTTCAATCCAAGCCAGACTGAGAGGACTGAAAGTCTCCACTATGAGGAATCTGTAATGTTCTTCAGTGATGTGGGTTTGAACAATCCTATTTTTAGTGGTTACTATCCTACAACACGAAACAGTCATGGTGCAACACTAATTAGCACTAAATTCAGGAAGGTCACCGTGATAACTAGTATAGGAAAGAGAAAGGTTCTATGTTGCAGTGGGGGCTTCTCTTCTGAGGATGGCAATAAAGCATTTTGTTGGGGCAGAGTGTTTCTCTGCATAGAAGCTTGGTCAGTGTAGAATCCAAAAAAATCAGTTTAGCAAATACATAATTTTGCAATGGTAACTAATAGTAACGTGCATCGTCACCATAGCAACTCAAGGACAGCACAAGTTTAAAAAGTAAAATGTATTATTTCTTGTTGTCTTTTCTTATCTGCCACTATTGTGAACTGTGATTGAAACTAATCCATAATGGAAATTGAAACCAAAAAAATCCTCTTGTATAAAGCTGGGAAAAAACCAGCTAAATACAATACATATAAAAAAAAACTATTTGTTCCATTTTAAAAGTATTGGAGTTATTTGAGGATGTAACTAGTGGAGTAGACAAAGGGGAACCGGTAGATGCGGTGTATTTGGATTTTCAGAAGGCCTTCGATAAGGTCCCACACAAGAGGTTGGTGAACAAAATTAGGGCACATGGAATTGGGGGTAATATACTAGCATGGATAGAGAATTGGTTAACAGACAGAAAACAAAGAGTAGGGATAAACGGGTCTTTTGCAGGATGGCAGGCTGTGACTAGTGGGGCCCCAGCTATTCATAATCTATATCAATAATTTGGATGAGGGGACTAAATGTAACATTTCCAAATTTGCTGATGATACAAAGCTAGGTGGCAGTGTCAGTTGTGAAGAGGATGTGAAGAGACTTCAAGGGGATCTCGACAGACTCAGTGAGTGGGCGAGAACATGGCAGATGGAATATAATGTGGATAAATGTGAAGTTATCCACCACTTTGGTAGAAAAAACAGAAAGGCAGAGTATTTCCTAAATGGTGAAAAATTGGGGAATGCAGATGCACAACGGGACCTGGGTGTCCTTGCACATGAGTCACTGAAAGTGAATGTGCAGGTGCAGCAAGCCATTAGGAAGGCAAATGGTATGCTGGCCTTCATTACAAGAGGATTTGAGGACAGGAGTAAAGAAGTCTTACTCCAATTATATAGGGCCTTGGTGAGACCACACCTGGAGTACTGTGTACAATTTTGATCACCTTACCAAAGGAAAGATATACTTGCCATAGAGGGAGTGCAATG
The DNA here is from genome assembly GCA_030390025.1 of Squalus acanthias. Taxonomy (NCBI): domain Eukaryota; kingdom Metazoa; phylum Chordata; class Chondrichthyes; order Squaliformes; family Squalidae; genus Squalus; species Squalus acanthias. The sequence goes on from CM059425.1 coordinate 23,386,393, forward strand.
AAGGTTCACGAGATTGATTCCTGGGATGGCGGGACTGTCGTATGAGAAGAGATTGAGTAAACTAGGCCTGTATTCTCTTGAATTCAGAAGAATGAGAGGGGATCTCATTGAAGCATACAAAATTATTACAGGGCTTGATAGGGTGGATGCTGGGAGAATGTTTCCCTTGGCTGGGGAGTCTAGAACCAGGGGCCACAGCCTCAGGATAAAGGGTAGGCCATTCAGGACTGAGATGAGAAGAAATTTCTTCACACAGAGGGTGGTGAATATTTGGAATTCTCTATCCCAGAGGGCTGTGGAGGCTCAGTCATTGGGTATATTCAAAACAGAAGTCGATAGATTTCTGACCAGTAAGGGCATCAAGGGATATGGCGATAGGGCCGGTGAATGGAGTTGAGGCAGAAGATCAGCTATGATCTCATTGAATGGCGGAGCAGGCTCGAAGGCCGAATGGCCTACTCCTGCTCCTATTTCTGATGTTCTTATGTTAGTAATCTAAATTCACCTGAGCAAATCATGAACACAAGGGCAGTTGAGTCTAGATGACTCAATATAGCAAACTATGGCTTCATAGAACAATATGAATTTTAAAAAAACAAATAAAAAAGACTAAACACAAAATGCTGGAAGTACTCAGCAGGCTGTGGGGACAGAAACGGAGTTAATGTTTCAATTCGGCACTTTACAGCCTTCTGGCCTCAACATCGGGTTCAACAATTTCAGACCATAAACACTGCTTCCATCTTTTTTGGACAGCAGATACTGGTAATGGTTCTGCTGTTAATTTAATCACTCCTGCCTTCCACCCCATCACAGATCTTTTCTTTTGTTCTTCCTTCCCCTTTCTCCGCCCGTCCGCCCACCTACCTACCTACCTTCCCTGCCTCTGTGCTTACTTAAAACCTGTTAGATCTGTAACATTTTCAAATTCTGACGCAAGGTCACAGGCCTGAAACGTTGACTCTATATGTCTCTCTCCACAGATGCTGCCTGGCCTGCTGAGTACTTCCAGCATTTGCTGTTTATATTTCAGATTTCCAGCATCCGCATTATTTTGCCTCAATATAAAAAGACGGTTTTTATACTTTCTTCCTGCAAACTCCATCGTTATATCTGTACATCTCAGTGAACCAGTCAAAGCATATGCAAACCTTCCAAGAAAACAAAGTGAAGGTCTGCGAAAAGCTTCTGGTTTACTGGCACAACTAGACACTTTCTACAAACCTGTATCACTAATCAAATTTACAGTCGTGGGTACCTGGGAGTGACTGTTAGATAGTCGTCTCATTGGGGTGTTTAGATGGAATCATAAACCATGCCAGAGAAACTCCATATAATTGTGATATAAACTCCAAAGTGAGATTACTGTCTTGAAATGATTCCTCTGTGACCATTATTTTAATAATAGACTCCATGAGGGAGATCTTGCACTATGTTTGTTCATTTCTATTTTGCCAGTGGCGGAAGGTGTAGGAGATGGTAGCAAAAGGGGACAATTTGAGATAATCACAAATAGAATTAAAGGGGAGGTCTGGAAAAAAAAATTCCTCTCACAAAGGATGATTAGAAGGTGGAACTCTCTGCCTCGAGCTTTTGTCGAAGCAAAGTCCATCAATATTTTTTTTTAAAGGAAATTGGCTCCAGCAATTTTTGTGGGAGGTTCTCACTATCTCCCACTGTAACTTTGTCAGAGGGTTGGCGGAAACACTGGATAAATGGCATAAACGGCCAATCGTCCGCCGGATTAATGCTGGAAGATTGGGGAAACGTGGTAATTCTACCCCTAGATATTTGTTTAGAACCAATGGCTGCTGGTGACCCTTTTGAGGGGTAAAGCACAGTTATACAGACCTAACCAAGTATGTTATCAAGGCAATGGGCCCTTCCTGTGGAACCCCCCACCAACCTTTTTTTATTCATTCACGGGATGTGGGCATCACTGGCAAGGCCAGTATTTATTGCCTATCCCTAATTACCCTTGAAAAGGGGTGGTGAGCTGCCTCCTTGAATAGCTGCAGTCTGTTTGGTGAAGCTACTCCCACAGTACTGTAAGGTAGGGAGTTCCAGGATTTTGAGCCAGTAACAGTGAAGTAATGGCGATATATTTCTAAGTCGGGATGGCGTGTGACTTGGAGGGGAACTTGGAGGTGGTGGTATTCCCATGCGCCTGCTGCCCTTGTCCTTCTAGGTGGTAAAAGTCACAGGTCTGGAAGTGCTGTCGAAGAAGCCTTGTCGAGTTGCTGCAGTGCATCTTGTAGAGGGTACACACTGCAGCCACGGTACGCCGGTGGTGGAGGGAGTGAATGTTTAAGGTGGTGGATGAGGTGCCAATCAAGCAGACTGCTTTGTTCTGGATGGTGTCAAGCTTCTTGAGTGTTGTTGGAGCTGCACTCATCCAGGCACGTGGAGAGTATTCCGTCACACTCCTGACTGGTGCCTTGTAGGTGGTGGAAAGGATTTGGGGAGTCAGGAGGTGAGTCACTCGCTGCAGAATACCCAGCCTCTGACCTGCTCTAGTAGTCATAGTATTTATGTGGCTGGTCCAGTTAAGTTTCTGGTCAATGGTGACCCCAAGGATGATGATGGTGGGGGATTCGACGATGGTAATGCCATTGAATGTCAAGGGGCGGTAATTAGACTCTCGCTTGTTGGAGATTGTCATTGCCTGGCACTTGTGCGGCACGAATGTTACTTGCCACTTATCAACCCAAGTCTGAATGTTGTCCCGGTCTTGCTGCATGATCTATTTGTAATCTTTTTCTAACTGTATTGCTCAGCAGTTATTTTATTTTAAACCTTTTACATCCAGGATTGGAATTAAAAAAAAATCAACTTCATCTTTGTAGGAAAAAAAACGTAACTGGAGTCTCACCAGACTGTTTTGCTAAATTTTGTTTTCTAAAATACGGTGCTTGCAGATCAGTGGTCATTTTTTTTTTCAAATATTAAGTTGGATATTTGAACAACAACTTGCACTTACATCAGAGGCTCTATGCTGCTCACCCCAGTCTCAAGCTGCTGCCAACAGCAATATTGACGCCCCCAAACCCCGCTCGCTCGCAAAATTCCAGCGGAGGCAGCGTCTCAGCTGACAAGCCGTCTCTGTGGGGATTAGGTGGCCATTATGGAGAAAAGCTCCAGGAGAGACTGAATCGGACAAGTGGTCTGTATCAGTGCTGTAACATTCCCTAAAGATGCTGCACCAACGCAATTGATGCTTGATGACATACAGACGCAACTACTTGACATAATCCCTACAAGTTCATCGATTGATAATCACCACGCTCCTTACTAGGGGATTAGAGTCAACATGTTCGCCACGCAAGAATACAAATTTTATCTTTTAAACTAGAAAATAAAATCAATGATTCATATCCTCAGTTGTGAACAACAAAATTATACCCGAAACATTTTTCACATGTAATAACGTAACAGGGATCGATGAATCAGGACTACTTCTGATGGTCATAAAGATCAAAGCGCTTGAAAGCCATATCTGTGTTGTCGATGTTAAATTCACATTGAAAGTCGCCAGTAGATGGCAGCAAGTTCATGTACACAGCATTGAATCTGGAGCAAAAATGAGGGGGAAATAAAACAATCGTGAAGAAACATTTGAAAGAAAACAGTTTTTTTTAAAAAGAAAAGGAGCAAAAGTAGAAAATGTGGTTCCATTTTAAAGACATAATAGATTCTTATTTAACTAAAAGAAACCTGAAGAATCTCTTCTGTGACACGTGACTTAGCAACTCCATGAGAGCTGTTAATGAACTATAAAATTGTAATTAGCCCCAAGAGATTTCCATCATTTATGATGAAAAGCTTGTCCACACTTAATAATTCCATGAGGGTGAATAATAATTTTACTGTCCAGTAATGTGATCATTCACTATCGTGAAACTTAAGATGAACTCCACCCCAGAGGTGACATCGCTCCTTTCATTGCTTGCTGGTTATTTAACTACTGTGAATGTAGTTTTCTTTCTCTTATTCCTGTGGACGGAGCATGATGCATTCACCCACTTGAGTTAACTGAGCTGCTCCAAGATCTTTTCAATGTTTTCGTTTTTGTTCCCCCCACCCCCACCAACCCCTCAGTTATACACTGGTTTGCAGTTTGCTTCAGTGACATTTGTAAGGGCATGCATTAATGTAATGAGTCTGCTGCACAGTTGTTCATACTACAGGAAACTTTCGTTTATCCGGCACCGACGGGACCGGCGTGGTGCCGGTTGATCGAAAGTGCCGGATTACAGAGAGGTATACTTACCAAGGTACGAGAGCCCCGTACACGGCCACAGGCTGAACAATTGGGACCCGGAGAGGGAAGGTAAACGAGACTCCGGCTTTTTCCTCCGTGGCGGCGACAGGTCGGAGTCGGAAGAACGTTGACCCCCCCTTTCGTGGGGGCGAAAGGTCAGAATCGGGGTCTTGTCTGTATAATAAAACTTACCTGATTTTTGCCGGTTAAGCGAGAATTCCGGATATTAGGGTGCCGGATAAACGAAAGTTTCCTGTAGTATAACAGTTGTAGATGCTTCAGGAGCAGGCTGTTTAGCTTTGCACAGTGACACTTGGGCTACCCTATCTTAACTAGGGGCACCTTTGGGTTGGGTGGTCATTTTTATGGTACCTGAAAGGCTCCAGATGGGGCATCTTATTTTGGTAAGAATTACTATCAAATTATGGCCAGTTCATCTGTTTGTATATTAGAAGACTAAAAATAGGGGTGGGGCTGGAGACAACTGTAACAAGAACATATGTTGTCTCAAATTTGATGCACGCAAATAAAAACAATAGGCTTTCCGAAAGCCTAATGTACACTCTAGCAACTCTGGTTAGCTTTGCTTGTGAACTTCTATGTACAAGGACAGAATTCCAGATAATGGCATTGTCTGTGGAGGGGGAAGGATAGAGCTCTACAGGCAGGACAAGCAGTGCCTGAAGCTCTTCAGTTGCTATTTTGTGCAGAGCTTTTGAATTGATACAGAAGGCTGAGAAGCAGCTGCAGCAACTTTTGAGTTCCTGCCATGAACATGGAGGTCTGGCTTAAACACTAACAGCTCCTCTGGTACTGGTCCAGTAATAATCTTTTAAAGGACAGACAGCTTGGCTGCAACTTGTTTGATGAATGGGAGCGGGTAGACTCTGGCATGGAGTCGTACCATCCCCATCAAGGCCAACGGTATGCTTAGATTAGTCTTTAATGAGTTCAGGGACAAGAGGTAGCTTTTCTTTGTTTCTGTACTGTACATTCTATGTAACACAGGGCTACAATGTTCCATTATTTGATATTGCCTTTGTAGAACACTGAAGTTGGCAAAGATGGCAAATGGGTTTCTCTAGCAATCAAAGGTTTATAGCTTGAGAGTCTGCGGCATTTCTGAGAGAGCCGTGTCAGCAACTGCACGGCAGGTTTTATGATAGTTAGTTATTGATGTGATCTTCTTGACATAGATGAATAAATCACCATTTATCTGCCCGCTGCGACATTTGACTGAGGGAATTGTGAATCCGTGATCCCGCTCTGCTGCCACAGCAACTGCGGCATGGGGCTCCTTCTGCCCTGGCCATTGAACGCACTTGATCCTGTTGGGAATGAGTTATTTTTAAATAAAGTGGGTAGTCGCCTGCAGTAGTAGTGACGCAGCTGGGGAACCTGCTGGTTGGGGGGGAGGGAGTGGGGTGCAAATTGTGGTGCCGGGTAGCCGCTGGGCACCAGTGCCACCAAGTCCAGCTAGAGAATGAAGAATTGGTCAAAACTGTGTCCTTTTCCAGGAAGGCCGGTTTGCTTAGGGCAGCAAATAGCTGTACCAGCCTTTCCGAATTTAGTGGGAAAGCACTTCTGCTGCCGTCACAGTACTGTATATCTGCTTCATGCAGAAGTGCAGTATGTTTGAGGCAGCAGATGCTAAACTGGTGGAAATTCTGGCTGGTGACATCATCCTGCTAGTCCTACCTCCCTTCTATGACTTCAGGTTCAAAGGGGGTCAAAGAAGGAACTGCCCACTCCCCACCCCCTACCAACCAAGGAGACTTTAGCACTGCACAAATGGAGTTGCGTTAGTGGGTCCCTCCCTAACATCCAGCCCCAAATGCACCCTGAATTCACCATCAAGATTGTGTATGTTCAGGACCTAACCTTCCTGCACTGACTTGGCTGCTCTACTTTCACTTATAGAGGATGGTGCCACCTACAAAGAGAATAGTATCGCTTTTGATGCCATCCACTTTATCATTGATGGAATAGGTCTTGAAACAACTTATTGACTCCTGGTGCTGGCATACCCCTCAGGATATTGCATATTCATTTCAGCAACTCCTCCGATATGTGACTGAGAGGCCTTTTTTCAGTGGGACTGGGATTCTATATTGTCTTGGAAGCTCTGGTATTATCACTATCATTGTCATTGAGAGAACTGCTCCCTTTATGGCCCAAGAGATTCAGAACACCGCACATAGATTGATCAAAGTTACTGTTCCAGCACAAGAAAGGAATGATGTACTTAAAGGTTCAATGACAGAATCTATTTGGTTAGAATTAAGGAACAATAGAGGAGCTATTACTCTGCTGCGTTTAGGCCACCAAATAGTGGGAAGGTGATAGAGGAGCAAATTGCAGAAAGATGCAAGAACTTTAGAGTCGTGATAATGGGGACTTCAATTATCCTAATATAGACTGGGAATATAGCTGTGTAAAGGGCAAAGGGTGGGAGGAATTCTTGAAATATGTACGCGATCATTCTTGATCAGTGTTTCCAGCCCAACGAGGAAGGACGCAGTGCTGGATCTAGTTCTGAGGAATGAAGTGGAGTGTGTTTCAGTGGTGGAGCATTTAGGAAACAGTGATCACTATCATTAGGTTAAAGTAGTCATGGAAAAAGACGAGGAACTATCAAATGTGAAATTATCCAACTGGAGGAGGGCTCATTTCAGTGACTTGAAAAGGAATCTGGCCCCAGGTGGATTCAAATCAAAGAGTGGCAGGTAAAACAGTAAATGAGCAATGGGAGGCCTTCAAAGAGACGATAGTTTGGGTACAGACTATACACATTCCCACAAGGAAGAAAAGGAAGGGTATCTAAAGCTAGAGCTCCCTGGATGATGAACGGTATAGAGATTAATTTGAAGCAGAAAAAAGAGGCTTATGATAAAAGTTTGGTTCATAATTTCAGTATTCTGCTTTATTTTCTATTGAAAGCACAGAGAACTGAAAATGGATAGAAGAGGGGCAAAGAGAGTGTATGAGAATAGATTCAGAAAACAGAGTTCTGACGAAGGGTCAACGACCTGAAACATTAACTCTGTTTCTCTCTCCACAGATGCTACCTGACCTGCTGAGTACTTCCAGCATTTTCTGTTTTTATTTCAGATTTCCAGCATCCGCAGTATTTTGCTTTTGTATGAGAATAGATTATTGGGTAACATAAAAGGGAACCCAAACGTCTTTTATAAACTTATAAATAGTAATAGGATAGTCAAAGGAAAGGTAAAGGAAAGATGGGACCAATTAGGGACCATAAAGAAGATTTTCTTGTGGAGGCCGAGGGCATGGCTGAGGTACTAAATGAGTACTTTGTATCTGTCTTCACTAAGGAAGAGGATGCTGCTGATGTCATAGTAAAGGAGGAGGTAGTAGAGAAATTAGATAGGATAAAAATAGATAAAGAGGAGATACTTAAAAGGTTAGCAGAGCGCAAGTCTAAAAGTCACCCAGTCCAGGTGGGATGCATCCTAGTTGCTGAGGGAAGTAAGGATGGAAATTGCAGAGGCTCTAGTCACAATCTTCCAATCCTCCTTGGATATGGGAGTGGTGCTACAGGACTGGAGGATTGCAAATATCACACCCCGTTCAAAAAAGGGGAGAGGAATAAACCCAACAAGTACAGGCCAGTCAGCCTAGCGTCAGTGGTGGGGAAACCTTTAGAGACACGACTCTGGGACTAAATTAATTGGCATTTGAAAAAATATGGGTTACTGAACGAAAACCAGCATAGATGATGAGATGAGTAATGAGATAAGTGCATTTAAAATAAAAAAAAGTGGATATATTAAATAAACTAATCAAAATCTCAAAGAGGATAAAACCCCTGGTCCGGATGGATTCCATCCACGCATTTTAAAAGAATCTAGGGAAGAGATAGCAGAGGCATTACTACACATATTTAATAATTCATTAGAAAAAGGTGTAGTGCCAGAGGACTGGTGGATAGCTAACGTAATACCTATATTTAAGAAGGGGGATAGAACATGTCCAGAGAATTATAGACCAGTTAGCTTAACATTGGTGGTAGGAAATATAATGGAATCCCTACTAAAGGAGAGAATAGAAGAACATCTAGAAACAAAAAGTATAATAACAAATAGTCAGCATGGATTTCAAAAGGAAAAATCTTGCTTGACCAACCTTATTGATTTTTTTGAAGAGGTAACAGAGAGAGTAGACAATGGTAATGCAGTAGAAGTAATTTATCTAGATTTTCAAAAGGCCTCCGATAAGGTACCCCATAATAGACTGATGAATAAGGTCAGAGAATGCGGAGTCAGGGGACAAGTAGCAGAATGGATTGCTAGCTGGCTTCAAGACAGAAAGCAGAGAGTGGGAGTAAAGGATAGCTGGTCACAATGGCAGAAGGTGGGTAGTGGTGTTCCACGAGGATCACTGCTGGGACCACTGCTGTTCACAATTTACATTAACGATTTAGACTTTGGAATCAAAAACACAATTTCTAAATTTGCGGATGATAGCAAATTGGGGGGGGGATAGTCAATACTGAGGAGGACTGCAACAAATTACAGGAGGACATTAATAAACTTGTAGAATGGGCATATAATTGGCAAATGAAGTTCAACACAGACAAATGTGAGGTATTACATTTTGGTAGGAAGAATAGGGAGGTCACTTATCACTTGGAGGGTGTGAGTCTAGGTGGGGAAGAGGAACAAAGGGATCTTGGAGTACAAATACACAAATCACTAAAAGTTGCTACACAGGTTAGCAAGGCCATTAAAAATGCAAACCAAGCACTAGGGTTTATTTCTAGAGGGATAGAATTGAAAAGTAGGGAAGTTATGCTAAACCTGTATCGAACCTTGGTTAGATCACACTTGGAGTACTGCGTGCAGTTCTGGTCGCCATATTATAAAAAGGATATAGAGGCACTGGAGAGGGTGCAGTGAAGATTTACAAGGATGATACCAGAAATGCGAGGGTATACATATCAGGAAAGGATGAACAGGCTGGATCTCTTTTCTCTTGAAAAAAGAAGGCTGAGGGGTGAGCTAATAGAGGTCTGTAAAATTATGAAAGGTTTTGATGGAGTGGATACAGAGAAATGTTTCCACTTGTGGGGAAGAGCATAACTAGAGGCCATCAATATAAGATAGTTACCAAGAAATCAAATTGGGTAGAGAAGTTTCTTCTGAATTCCCTAAGAGTGGTGAGAATGTGGAACTCGCTACCACAGGGAGTGGTTGAAGCGAATTGTATAGATGCATTTAATGGGAGTCTGAACAAACATATGAGGGAGAAGGGAATAGAGGGTTATGCTGATAGATTTAGATGAGGAAAGATGGGAGGGGGCTCGAGTGGAGCATAAACACCGGCATGGACTGGTTGGGCCGAATGGCCTGTTTCTGTGCCGTATATCCTATGTAATCCTATGTAATCCTATGATTTGTTATCAACTCGTGTTTGACTAACTTGATTGAGTTCTTTGATGAAGTAGCGGAGAGGGTTGATGAAGGTAGTGCAGTTTGATGTTGTGTATATGCACTTTCAAAAAGTATTTGATAAAGTACCACATAATAGACTTGTTAGCAAAATTGAAGCCCATGGGATTAATGGGACATTGGTTGTGTGCATACACCATTGCCTAAGGGACAGAAAGCAGAAAGTAGTGGTGAACGGGTGTATTTCAGACAAGTAAGGTTGAAGTTTGTTCAGAACACAATTAAATTTGGAAAGGATGACAATCATGTTTGCAGATGACTTTTAAAACAGTGTTAAAAATAGAACTGAGGCTGGTCTATGAAGATAATACTGTCTCTTCAATGGGTGGAAAGCCACTGCTGTAGGAGTCAGATGAGATGCATGCTTTCCTGTCTCCATTAGCTGTTTTTGATCAAAATTTCCTTCCTGCAAATGCCAGGATCAGACATTAGCAATAATCTCCAGCACATTATTTATATCCCCATGGCAATCTGCACTATCAAAAATTTGCCTTCAGCACAGAACACTTGTGGAATTTCTAATTGCTGTACTTACACCCTTTGACCTTGTTCCAAAGAAAAATTCCTTTGAGTCCCAATATTCTTGCCATTTTAATATTTATTAGGATGGAAATTCTCAGTGCTGGAGAATAGAACGCCTTCCTAGGTTATATCTGTTCAAAGTTAATCAAACGGTGAGATACAGCCTATCAAAAGGTAAGGGTTTCTCTCACAATAAAACCCAACACCAGAGAAGAAACACTTACAAGCAGTACCGATGAAAGGTCACCGACCTGAAACGTTAACTCTGTTTCTCTCTCCACAGATGCTGAGTATTTCCAGCATTTTCTGTTTTTATTTCACGTTCCCAGCATCCGCAGTATTTTTCTTTTGTACAAGTAATCAGATACTTATACAGAAACCTACAAATGAAGCTCCAATTAGAGAGCTGTCTTTTCTTGCAATCTGGCGCTAGGGAAAGCTACCAAAAATATCAGAAGACCAAAATTTTTACTAAAATTTACTCAGAATATAGAAAACTAAAAAATATTAGTAAAAAGCAAAAAAAAAAACAGCAGATGCAGGAAATCTGAAATTCTGGGAGGCCAGCTTTTCTCCTCATCCCTTTTCCTTGTCACTTTCTTCCTGCTTCATCTCTCCTTCCAATCTCACCCTTTGCCATATTTTCACTAACTCCTCTGACCCCGAACAATCGATCTTCAGCTTTATCATCCTACATCCCCAATTCAGTGAATTCTCAGCTTGACCCAATGCTGAGTGCTTCTTCAGCCTACTTCTCCTCCAGGCCTTCTTTTTTTGCCCAGGGGGCTTCCCACCTCGCATCTGACTATTTCTCCCGTTTTCAGCCTCCTCGATCCAACTGGACCATTCCCTCTAGTTTCTTGCTCTCCGTCTTTTTATCAAGAACTGCTGGCATGATAGTGACTCTGTCAGTTTCTCCACTCCCCTTGCTCACTCTAATCTCTCTCTCTCTCTCTCTCTCTCGGGTCCAACCTAGACATCATTATCAAACCTGCTAACAAAGGGGGTGCTATTGTTGTGTGGCAGAAGGACTTCTACTTCACCACGGCTGAACTCCAACTCTTCCTATTTTTCCCCAGGCCACAACCTCACTACTGAACATCAAGCAATCATTTCCCAGACTGCTACTGATTTCATCTTCTCTGGAGATCTACCTTTTCTCCACCTCCACGGCCTCCAACTTCATAATTCACCAAACCCACACAAGCCGCTTCTAGCTGCTCCCTAACAAACAGCATTCTCCCATTAGACAAATTTCAGCCTACTCCTATTCCACCATATTTATTTTGTCTTATCTTGGTGCTATTCCACCGCCCCCCACCCCCCACCCACCCGCCAGTCCAGTCTCTACCAATCTACATCCATGACTCTTCTGTCACTTAGACACAGTCTAGTTTTCTGGCCCTAACCGTTGTCAGTTTACTAAGTCCCTCACCAGAGTGGTCTCGAACAGCGGCCCAACAATCCCCATTCACTACCACCCTCCTCTGCCTGGGCTGAACTTGTTCTCACATTGAACAACTTTTCCTTTAACTCAACTCACTTCTTCCAGATAAAAGGTGTCGCTATGGGAACCTGCATGAAAGCCAGCTACACTTGTCCTTTTGTAAGATATGTTGAACACTCTTTGCTCCAGTCCTACTCAGAATCCTTCCTGACCTCTTAGTCAGTTACATTTGCTCCCATCTTGATAGAGAATTATGTTAATTCTGCTTCAGATTTCCTCCTTTTCCTTAATTTTACGTGATCCATCTCTGACTCTTCCTTTCCATACCTGGATTTTTTTCTCTCTATCTCCAGTGATGGGCTTTTCAATGACATCCTATTATAAGTCCACTGATTTCCTCAACTACCTGTATTATATCTCTTCCTACTCCACTTCCTGCAAGGACTTCATTCCCTTCTTTTAGTTTCTCCATCTCCGTCGCATCTGCAAATGCCCTCCTCCCTCCTCCATCAAGGATTCCCTTACACCATCTTAGACAGGACCTTCAACTAGGTCCGTCCCATTTCCTGCGCTTCTGCCCTCACCCACTTCTTCCCCGCAACCACAATAGGATCCCCGCAACCTCACATTCCACCCCCACCGGCTTCCACATTCGACTGATTATCTTCTGCCGTATCCGCCACCTCCAAAATGATTCCATCCACCCCCACCCCCCATCACCAAACATATCGTCCTCTCCCCTCCCCTCTCTGCCTTTTAAAGGGACCATTCCCTCCGTGACACCCTGGCTCACTCTGCCACGAACCCTACTACCTACACTGCTTCCCTTGACATCTTTCACAAGAAATGTAACACCTGCCCATTCATTTCCTCCCACATCACTGTCTAGGGTGCCAAATACTTCTTCTAGGTGAGATAGTAATTTCTGTGTACTTTGTTGTTTTCACTGCTCATGTGACCAGAGTCCATTATGATGGCTCCCACTTCCACAGATGGTGCAGTGATAAAAAAATAAGAACATAAGAAATCAGAGCAGGAGTAGAATGATGTTGCTTTATTATGTTGCAGTCTCCTCTACATTCAGGAGACCAAATGCACATTAGGTGACCATTTGCTTGCACATCTGTTCTGTCCCCAAGTGCAAACCTGAGCTCCCTATCTATTTCCACTTCATTTCCTAATCCTGTTCTCACTCTGACCTCTCTGTCTTTGGCCTTCTACACCGTTCCTATAATAATTTCCAACCTTAACTGTAATATATATGGGTAGAACAAATGAAGGACAGAGACACGATGAGTTGCTAGTCAAGGTACAGGAAACTTTTGTTTATCCGGCACCCAAATATCCGGAATTCTCGCTTAACCGGCAAAAATCATCCTCTGAAAACTCCTCTCAAATAACCGGCAATGTTGCCGAGTCGCAGTCGAGTCTCCGCGAACGCCGAGTACTCCGAAAACTCCTCTCAAATAACCGGCAATGTTGCCGATCCTGAGTCCGAGTCCGAGTCCGCGAACGCCGATTTAGTCAGTAGGGGTAGTTTTCAAAAGTGCCACTACTCGGCCTCCTGGCGCTGTCGGAAGTATACTGCACATTTCTTGATTTATTTATTTTTCTTTGTTAAAAATAGCCTCGGTAGATATAACTCTCTGTTATCCGGTACTTTCGATAAACCGGCACCACGCCGGTCCTGTCGGTGCCGGTTAATAAAGAGTTTCCTGTACTTGTTTAATAGGCCAAAGGAAACTGAGCACTGTTAATATCATATCCATTGGTGCTCTTAGATTTACAAACAGTAGTGTTAGCACAGGAGGGTGCAAGAATACATCATGCCTCAGGCAGATGCCTATTGAGTACTTTACAGACTTGGTGCCTGAATTATTCACCTGTAAAATTGTTTGCAAAATAAAGTTTTCTTTAAACTCATGCTGTTGTAATTTATGCAACAGGGTGAGTTTATGGCACAAATCATCCTGATAAAATAACCACGAGTTCATGACGCACACCGTTATTAATGTACAAATCGCCCAGCAAGTTCAGACGAAGAAGAGATCCGCGCTGTGTTGCGAATCGCCGTAACTTGCTGGTTGATTTACACCGTTCCATCGTTTGCCTCGCACTAATGGCGGCTCGCTCTCAACCTCCCCGTTATTTTTTCAGAAATTGCTGGATTTGCACATTAAAGTCAAATTAATCTCACCACAGAAACTTGGGGCTCGTGCTTAACAGCAGAAGTACCTTTTTAATGACGTGATCATTGTTAATGCAATGCAAATCATCCTCTCCGACCAAGAAAGGGAACAATTTAAATTCTGACGAAAGGTCATCGACCTGAAACGTTAACTCTCTTTCTCTCTCCACGGATGCTGCCTGGCCTGCTGAGTTTTTCCAGCGTTTTCTGTTGTTATAACAATTTAAACTGTTGAGTCTTATTCCTGCATGCAGTCAATTCTTCTTGAGAATTTAAAAAAAAATTATTTTTCCTTTCTGTCTCTCTTTTCTTTCTCTCTCGCAATCCTGTCTTTCTTTCCCTCTCTCTTTAATTCTCTATCTGTACCTGATTTAACTCCAAATCATCCACTCTAATTTAACTTCCTTCACCATTGTTCCTGTTTCTTTTACAATCATTAAATCTGATTAGTTAAGGAGATGTACTGCTGGTCCCGTCGTTAACCAAGTTCCCAGATGCCCCCTTGCCTACGCCATGCAGTCATCCGCTCGCACGTCCAGCAAGTTACAGGACAAAATAATTTTGAGTTCAAGACTGCAGGAAAATGTCAAACTAACAGTGCACGCTGCAGGATTCCCTGCGCCATCAAGATGTGGGCCTCTAATGCCCCCCGCCCTTCGTTACTTGGTGTAAGCACAGCAACATTACCAGTGGTCTGTTACCGTTTTCTTTCCCACTTTAGCGTGCACTATGTAATCAGTGTTTATGTTGCCTGCCTTGTGCCAGGGTGAGGGACATCTCGAACTGGCTTGAAAGGATATTGGAGAGGGAGGGGGAGGATCCAGTCGTTGTGGCCCAACAAATTAGAGAAGAGTAGGCAAAAGGTCGTGTTTGGGGAATACCAGGAACTAGGAGCTAAATTAAAGAATAGGACCTCAAGGGTTATAATGCTGGCCTTTATATCTAGAAGGCTAGAGTACAAGGGGATAGCAGTTATGCTGCAGCTGTACAAAACCCTGGTTAGACCACACCTGGAGTACTGTGAGCACTTCTGGGCACCACACTTTAGGAAGGATATATTGGCCTTGGAGGGAGTCCAGCGTAGGTTTACCAGAATGATACCCGGACTTCAAGGGTTAAGTTACGAGGAGAGATTACACAAATTAGGGTTGTATTCCCTGGAATTTAGAAGGTAAAGGGGTGATCTGATCAAAGTTTTCAAGATATTAAGGGGAACAGATAGGGTAGATAGAGGGAAACTATTTCCGCAGGTTGGGGATTCTAGGACTAGGGAGCATAGTCTAAAAGACCTTTCAGGAGTGAAATTAGGAACACTTCTACACACAAAGGGTGGTAGAAGTTTGGAACTCTCTTCCATAAACGGCAATTGATGCTAGATCAATTGTTACTTTTAAATCTGAGATATTGCCCAAAGGTGGATAGGCAGATCAGCCATGATCTCATTGAATGGCGGAACAGGCTCGAGGGGCTGAATGGCCTATTCCTATTCCTAGGTTCCTATGTTCCATTCAAACACAAGGATAAATTACAGGGATACAGAAGAGTTATAAACAAAACGAGTTAGCTGAAAATACATTTTAGGGACAATGATACGAGGTTCTACTTGTGAAACAAATCCAGATAAAAAGGGGGACAAATAACCTGCTCAATCTCAAGCAATAAGCATCTACCTCTGCAAGCAGAAAAGCCTGAGGGAGATGGCAACAAAAATCAATATTGTCTCCATGGTCAAGTGCAATAGGAAGGATTGTTGTATACACTAACAATACCTGCAGGCAACATTTTAGAAATTCCCTGTCTGTTGTTCGAATGGAATTTTAAAATATGGAAGAATTGTGAAGCTATCATTGCACAATGTAATTTCAAGGTCCATGTGTGCAAGAATTCCATTCCTTTTCAGATTAGAACTTTTTCTAAATAAGTTTCAAACCACTGATCTGGTCTTCCTGAATACATCTGCAACTGGACTCTTCATCCCACAAAGCACGTGTCTGGTTTCAAGGCGACCATTTCTTTATAGTTTTGGAGCAAATGGCTAATCTTTCCCCTCATGTTTCTTGTTATCCAATAGGGAAGGTTTCACTACATACATAGGAATATAACATCCATTCTGTACAGCCATTCAATTCATTTTTTTAAATGCCTACTCGCATCTTTCTCACAAGATGCAATTATCAGTGACCCAACCCAATTTGGGTTGGTCATTGTAGGATCAAACCCTTGATTTTGGCTGTCAAAGGAGCCAGCTCTATTTGGTAGCAAGGAATAAAAAATTGAATCAATGGTAATGTTACAAAATAAAATGTATGGTTATTTTGACCTAGTTGTGTTTTTTAATATAATTCTTGCATGTTTGTGTTTTCTACACTGAATTAAACAACAATAATAATTAGTGCACAATGAATACAACATATAGGGGAATGGTAGCTTGGTGGTAATGTCACTGGGCTAGTAATCCAGAGGCCTGGACTCATAATCCATGAGACATGAGTTCAAATCCCACCACGGCAGCTGGGGAATTTAAATTCAGTTAATGAAATAAATCTGGAATTATAAAGCTAGTATCAGTAATGGTGACTGTGAAACTACCGGATTTTTGTTAAAAACCCAAAATGTCCTTTAGGGTAGGAAATCTGCTGGCCTATATATGATTCCAGACCCACAGCAATGACTCTTAACTGCCCTCTGAAATGGCCTAGCAAGCCACTCAGTGGTAACAAAACTGCTACAAAAAAAAACTGGTTGGACCATCTGATTCAGACACGACAAAGCACACCTAGCCCCACTAACACCTGGGGACTTGTGCCAAAATTGGGACAGCTGTCCCACAGACTAGTCAAGCAACAGCCTGACATAGTCAAATGCACAGAATCATACCTTTCAGTCCATGTCCCAGACTCCTCCATCATCCACCAGCAGGACAGACCCACCAGAGCTGGTGGCACAGTGGTATATAGTCGGAGGGAGTGGCCCTGGAAGTCCTCAACATTGACTCCAGACCCCATGAAGTCTCATGGCATCAGGTCAAATATGGGCAAGGAAACCTGCTGATTACCAGCTGCTGCTCTCCCTCAGCTGATGAATCAGTACTCCTCCGTGTTGAACACCACCTGGAAGAAGCACTGAGAGTAGCAAGGGAACAGAATGTACTCTGGGTGGGGGGACTTCAATGTCCATCACCAAGAGTGGCTCGGTAGCACCACTACTGACCGAGCTGGCCGAGTCCTGAAGGACATAGCTGCCAGACTGGGCCTGCAGCAGGTGGTGAGAGAACCAACATGAGGGAAAAGCCTACTTGACCTCGTCATAACCGATCTACCTGTCGCAGATGCATCTGCATCTGTTCATGACAGTTTTGGGAGGAGAGTCCACCGTGCTGTGTGGCACTACCACCGTGCTAAATGGGATAGATTCAGAACAGATCTAGCAGCTCAAAACTGGGCATCCATGAGGCACTGTGGGCCATCAGCAGCAGCAGAATTGTATTCCACCAACAATCTGTATGTAACCTCATGGCCCAGCATATTCTACCATGACCATCAAGCCAGGGGACCAACCTGGTTCAATGAGGAGTGTAGAAGAGTATGCCAAGAGCACCAGGTGTACATAAAAATGAGGTGCCCACCTGGTGAAGCTACAATGCAGGACTACAAGCATTCTAAACAGTGGAAGCAGCATGCTATAGACAGAGATAAGCGATCCCACAACCAACAGATCAGATCAAAGATTTGCAGTCGTGCCACATCCAGTTTTGAATGGTGGTGGATAATTAAACAACTAATGGGAGTAGGAAGCTCCATGAACATCCCCATCCTCAATGATGGCAGAGCTCAGCACATGAGTGCAAAAGACAAGGCTGAAGCATTTGCAACCATCTTCAGCCAGAAGTGCCGAGTGGATGATTTATCTTGACATCCTCCTGAGGTCCTCACCATCACAAAAGCCAATCTTCAGCCAATTTGATTTATTCCATGTGATATCAAGAAATGGCTGAGCGTATTGGATACAGCAAAGGCTATAGGCCCTGACAACATCCTGGCTGTAGTGCTGATGACTTGTGCTCCAGAACTAGCCGCGCCTCTAGCCAAGCTGTTCCAGTACAGCGACAACACTGGCATCTACCAAATAAAGAGGAAAATTTCCCAGGTATGTCCTGTCTGCACAAAGCAGGACAAATCCAATCCGGCCAATTATTGCCCCATCAGTCTACTCTCAATCATCAGCAAAGTGATGGAAGGTGTCATTGACAGTGCTATCAAGTGGCACTTACTCACGAATAACCTGCTCATCAATGTTCAGTTTGGGTTCCGCCAGACCACTCGGCTCCCGACCTCATTACAGCCTTGGTCCAAACATAGACAAAGGAGCTGAATTCCAGAGGTGAGGTGAGAGTGACTGCCTTGGACATCAAGGCAATATTTGACCGAGTGTGGCATCAAGGAGCCCTAGTAAAATTGAAGTCAATGGGAATCAGGAGGAAAACTCTCCACTGGCTGGAGTCATACCTAGCACAAAGGAAAATGGTGTGGTTATTGGAGGCCAATCATCTCAGCTCCAGCAACACTCGAAGTCCGCTTGATTGGCACCCCATCCACCACCTTAAACATTCACTCCCTCCACCACCTGCACACCATATCTGCAGTGTGTTCCATCTACAGGATGCACTGCAGCAAATCATCAAGGCTTCTTTGACAGCACCTCCCAAACCCGTGACCTCTACCACTTAGAAAGACAAAGGCAGCAGGTGCATGAGAACACCACCACCTGCAAGTTCCCCTCCAAGTCCCAAACCATCCTGACTTGGAAATATATCGTCGTTCCTTCATCGTCGCTGGGTCAAAATCCTAGAACTCCCTACTTAACAGCATTTTGTGAGTACTTTCACCACAAAGACTGCAGCGGTTCAAGAAGGCAATTCACCACCACCTTCTCAAGGGCAACTAGGGAGGGGCAATAAATGCTGGCCTTGCCAGCGATGCCAAGATCCCCTGAATTTTTTTTTTTTAAAAAGCAGCAATTAAACCAGCTATGGGGGCAGACCTGAATAAATAAAGCCAAAGAGCAATTTTCCACCTTAAATGCCAACATGCTCTGTGGACTGAGTCTTAACTGAAGCAGCTTTAAATATTAGGGACTCATGCATATTCCTTTAGCCACAAACTTTCATGTGAGTGTAGCTTTTGTTTGGCCCTCTGTCACTTACGGAGAAAACGAAGGAAAGAGAAGGAAACTTCCAAAATGAGGAATTCTTTTTTCAGAAAATTTGTGAATCACAAAGGCTACTGGTAAACATTCAAGTTGTATGTTGTACAAAATATAATCACTCAAATGTTCCCGACCAGGGTCAAGCACAGCTAGCTCATTTTGAATCAAAGCCCCCTGCCTTATTGCGTAGTAACTTTAGATGCATTCTAATATTGACCTCCAAAACTGGTTGTTTGTACTATTTCCTGAAATAAATGATTGCACTCTCACCTGTGTAGCATACACCAGATGGCTACAATCTATGCATGGTCAGCTTTCAGTTTTACACCAGATGTGCCAAACTCCATCGGAGCGGAATCCCACTAGCCTCCCAGTGAAGTCAGATGTTGAAATGCTTCATGCACAGCTGCCACAACAGCTGTAATAGATGTTGCCAACTTAATAAATCACAAAATGCATGTGTTGCTGACTTAATTTAGCAGCTTAATTGTGAATTGTGTTAAAACTTTCTGCACCTATTTATCATTAGCATGGCAATTTTCCATTTCCTATCGGGGGACTCACGTGTCCAATGACCACCACCAGCTCCATTTATTTAACACTAGACCCGGTTACTGAAACTAGTGTCCGTAACAGATTGATTCTCAATTTTTATTCTCCAATCTTGTAAACGGTTGCAAATAATGCCATGCAGTTTATTCCATTTTCACTGACATCAATGCTACTTTTAGCTTCAAGTCCCATCGATAGTCTAAATTTAATCAAAGATTTTCCTTCCTTAGCAATAAGCTGTACATTAGTTTCAACTTTTTCATGTCACGTACCAATCTTCACTAGTCTTCGAATTTGGATTTCCCTTAAGAAACCCCCGTTTTAATTGTCAATGCAGAGGAATGAGGCATACCGTGTTTGCCCCGAGTTTTTGTTCTGCGGGGTGCAGTCTCAACAGTATAAACACATTGATGACTTCACGTTGCACACACAGGAAATCTTGCATTTATCCAGAACAGTTTGGGGAAGGATTTCTACATAACACTGTGAAGGAATAAGCTATAAAACCTATTCAGAAAAATATACCATTCTATGAAAGAATTCAGGCCTTATTAAAACATGACAAACTGGGCTTGAAAATCTAAAAACCTAACAATGGAGAAGCTGTATTGTTAACAGCATTCAGGCTATTG
The DNA here is from genome assembly GCA_030390025.1 of Squalus acanthias. Lineage (NCBI taxonomy): Eukaryota > Metazoa > Chordata > Chondrichthyes > Squaliformes > Squalidae > Squalus > Squalus acanthias. Next base: position 23,406,671 of record CM059425.1, read on the forward strand.
AGATAAGATAAATTGTTGACACTGAATCAATAACCTTATTGAAACAGGTGGTTGGAGGCTCCTGAAGACTGAAGCTTTGGAAAGAACACAATGGTATACCCTGTTAAGGTGTTCTAAATTACACTTTGGAAAGAAACACATAAAATTAAGAAATATATGCCTTCGTAAAAATGATATCAAATAGATGCACCTGCTGTTACACCATTTTTTGTGTTAAGCTTGAGACACCTACACAGGAGACATAATTCTGCATTACTACCAGCTGAAGTGACTGTAAGAATAGCAGGGGTCAGCAGAAAAATGACTAGAGATAATTAGCTTACATCAGCAGAAAACTTCAAAGGAAATACCACTGAAAAAGGATATAAATATTAACCTTTCAAATGGGATGATAGTCTCATTGTAAAGGGGCAAAGCAATTCTCAGGCTTCAGAGGCAGCTCTGTAAGTCTACAACTCTTTGTACCTCGGGGATCAAGGTATTGTACTGTATTTGATTTTGGTGAATATCCTGGAATAAAGACTAAGAACTGTAAAAATGTAGCGAAGTTAAGATCTGATAATAAGAATTGTAAGCTTTCTCTTTCTGGAACTGTTAATGTTGCGATTGAAACACCTACATGTTGTTTCTTTAATAAATCTATCTATTTTTAGAATTGTCTCACATAGTACTTCGGTATCAAGCTCGCAAACTCAATCTCTGTACACTCTTTGGTGAGGAGGTGCAGAATTCTGGGGGAGTTTTCCGGACCCTCATAATATCCGGAACGTTACAGTCTAGCTAAACTTATTAAAAGTGCTATCTGGAGGACGGTAACATCTTCAGGTTGTTCCTTTCCTTTAGGGAGAGATAGTCTGGACCTTTAGACCCAATTAAGCGTCTTTAGGATTCAGCTACCTCAAACTTTAGTTGAAAGTGAACGTCTGGGGAATACGCCTGATCTGGGGTAGCCCTAAAGGGGCTAGGACTAGTAATTATCCCTTCAACACAGCCCATCACTGAAGCCTGATATTTTAGTCCATTGTACTCGTGTAACTGTTAGAACTTGAGGCAGGGCTATTTGGGACTTGACCTATTATTTTGTGACAATCCTGTTATAGTAAATGTTCCAATTTAAGAAAAAAATAACAAGAAAAAACAATGTGCATTGGAGTGTCCAGGGTGCACCTAAAAACGTCCACTGGTCATGAAAAGCTTCCACAGAGTAAGTGGAAAACATAGATTTTACAGCACAGAAACAGGCCATTCGGCCCAACTGCTCTGTGCCAGTGTTAATGCTCCACACAAGCTTCCTCCCACCCTACTTCATCGAACCCTATCTGCATATCCTTCTATTCCTTTCTCCCTCATGTACTTAGCTAGCTTTCCCTTAAATGCATCTATGCTATTCACCTCAACTACTCCCTATGGTAGCAAGCTCCACATTCTAACCACTCTCTGGGTAATGAAGTCTCTCCTGAATTCTTTATTGAATATATTAGTGACTTTCTATCTTATATTTATGGCCCCTGGTTCTGGTTACTAGTGGAAACAAGATGGTGGATTCAGTTTACAAGATCATCTTCTCTAGCAATTGCAGCTTGGCTGATTTTATTTGAGAGGAACTTTTAGTTCAGCAGATAGCTTTAGTATGGATTTGGGAGGGCAAATGTTTTCTGGAGTAGATGTTCCAGAGGTTGGTAGGAGTAGAGAATCTGGTAAGGGAAATATGGTGACCATCGTCAGACAGGGCAAGACTCAAAAGGTTGGGTACAAAAGAAATGATCTGTAGAGCTGGATTTGTATAATAGGTATAACTGTTTGGGTACCAGTAATGTTGACAATTGATGATGATTTAGAGGAGGATGACCATGAGAGACTGCAGGCATTGGGGTCAACAGTACAGGTAGTAAGAATAGGTGAGTGGTGATTGTGGGTCATTATATAATTGGTGGGAGGGAAGGATAGGCTAGATAGTTTCTTTAGTAGACGTGATCCAGAGTCCCGAATGATATGTTGCTATCCAGGTTCTAGGATTCAGGATATCACGGAGCAAATAAAACAAAAAAAATTCTGCAATGGGAGGGCGAGCATGGTTCCTCTGGGAACCCATGACGTAGATATGAGTAGGTTTGAGTTTATGCAAAGGGATTTCGAGAAGCTAAATTCTAGATTTAAGAAGCAGAACCTCCAGGGTAATAATCTCTGGATTACTCTCCGTGCCACGCGTTGGACCACACAGGGAGAGAAAGATTAGGATTGTCAACATGTGGCTGGAAGGATGGTGTCGAAATTTCAGATGGTTTCAGATTCCTCGGACACTGGGACCATTTTTAGGGCCAGTGAAGGCTGTACATATGGGATTGCCTTCACCTAAAACAAAGAGGCACCCGTGTCCTTGCAATAAAAGATAAATAGGGCAATGGGGAAAGATTAAAACTAGTTGGGTGGGGGGGGGCGGGGGTGTGTGCAGGGAAGAATCCACACTGTAATCAAAAAGTGTGAGGTAAAGACCATCAGGGCACATGGGCAGGGTGGGGACAGTTATCCAGAGAATTGTTCTGTAGAAAAATGCATGTAGCATAAGAAATAAAACAAGTGAGTTAGAAGTACAAATTCAGCTTGAAGGGTATGATGTAGTAGCCATTACAAAGACTTGGCTACATCCTGAGCATGATTGGCAACTTAATATTCTAGGCTAGAAATAGGACAGGGAAATTGGGAAAAGAGGAGTAGCAGCAATATTAAGAAAAGGCACAATTATCACAGTAGAAAAAGAGATTTCAGTAAGGCTGATCAGGCAGTGGAAACACTATGGGTAAAATTAAGGAACAGCAAAGGATGCAGTACTCTGGTAGGATTTGTCTATAGATTTCCAGTTAGCTGTGATGTAGTGGGGGAACGTATAAATACGGAGATTAGGGAAGCATGTAGAGCAATGTGGTTTTAATAGATTTTAATTTTCACATAGACTGGGGGATGCAGAATAGCTCAAATAGTAAAGGGAATGAATTTCTAGAATGTATTCGGGACAGTTTTTTAAAACAATTTTGATTTTAGAGCCACCAAGGTAAATTGGCCATATTACATTTAATGATGAGTAACAAACCAAAATTAGTCAACAAGCTGGTGGTAAGGGAGCATCTTGCAAATAGTGACCATAATATGATTGAATTTGATATTAGGTTTGAGAGAGAGAAGGGAGAGTCACAAACTATGGCCGGGATTTTGCTGACCTCGGCGGGTCCATGGCGGGCGACGTCGGTGGCGGGTCCCGACCCCGCTGCCTAAAATGAATTTCCCTTGATTGGGCTTGTTAAGCCCACCCAGCGCGTTTCCCAGCCAATTAGAGGAAGCGGGTCTGGTGATGTCATTTGATGACGCGTCATCAGCTGGTTTCCTTAAAGGGACCATGTCCAAATTTATTTTGACATTTGTGCTGTCAGTGTTCTACAGCATTGAGGTGCTGCAAACACTGACAATCACTGCACAAAGGCACAGGGCTGCACCCAGGCTCTCCCATGACTCCCTCCATATGCTTATGGAGGGAGTCACAGCATGCAGGGAGGTCCTCTTTCCTTCCCATGGGCGAAAGAGACCTCCCCAGGAGATCAACACAGCCTGATTGCACGTTGCACAGGAGGGCACAAGCAGGGATATGGTCAGGAGGACCAAGCTGTAGTGCCACAAATGTTTCAATGATCTCAGTTGATCATGAAACGTTAGTACAAAGCCACACTCAACCTCATACTGCTGTGCCTCTCATCACATCCCCATCACTCTGCCTTCCCTACCCTACTCCTGCACATCCTTACTCACACCCACTTAGCTTGCACCTCCACCCATCCCTCTCTATCTACATTCTCACATCCTCATCTCACTAGCCAACCCTCACACTCACCCTCATCCTAGTGCAATCATACCAACTAACAACACACAAAGGTAGCCACTTGGATGTTTTATACAACGTTCATGTAAAGTTTCTGTTAATCTGCTGTCAAACATTGAAACCTTTATTTTCCAAACTTTGCATTCTTGGACAGATTTGTGTGCACCTTTGGAAGTGGCTTAGTGAGTTGCAGTGAATGGTGAGACATAACAGTACCCTCCGCAATGGTCATGAATGGCTTGGGCATTGTAGGGATGCTTTATGGTGTTGGTGTGGGCTGGTGCCAAACTGGCACATCATGTGGCAGCCAGGGTGTACAGTGTCAAGTGAAGTAAATCTAGCCATGGTGAGACCATCCCTGGCCTCCTGGGCAGCAATGTGGTCGAGTGCTGATGTCCTCTGTCCTGCGCAGCATCAGTTGGTTGTGGAGAAGGTTGGTGTTGTCGTTGGTGCTGCTGGTGTGTCTGGTGCTGCTGGTGTTGGGGCTGATCGTGGTGGGATTCTGAGGACCAAGGTGAGTGCGTATAAATGGCACCCATGCTGATGGAATAGATGGCAGGTGAAGTTGAGATAACAGAAGCATTCTGTCAATGGTGAGAGAGGTTGATCCAATGAGGTGACACTGGATAAAGAGTTTGCTCCAAACACTTGCAACCTGCATAAAGCTCAATCTGTGTTCCAAATGCAGTTAGCAACAGCTTCTGAGCTTGGAAAGTGAACAGCTGTGAGGTGGGAGCTTTTATAGCACATTTCACATTGTCACTAATCAGCTGATTCAGTGGCCATTCATCTCCTTGCTCAGCTTAACAGACGTGATCCCTGAGCAGCGAGCACCCCGTGAGCGAGCAGGTAAAGTCAAAAGGTAAGCTAAAATGTATTCTTAATGATGTCTAAACAAGGTTATACTAATTCTAATTGGGTCCCCCGCTGCTGCATGTCGGGTCTGCTCAGCGCTGACAGACCCGACATCGGGAAAGCCGCGTGGCGGCGGCAGGACCCTGCTGTGAAAAAAAACTACTTTCACACCTGACCCACTACCGATCGCGCCTGCTGACCCCCGGAAAATTCCAGCCCAAGGTTTTAAATTAAAAGTATAGCAAACTTCGAAGGGAGGAGAAATAAATTGATCACAATAAACTGGACAGAATTGTTAATGGATAACCCTACAGAAAACTGCAGGAAGTATTCAAAGAAATATTTGATCTGATACAAAACCAGTGCATACCCCTAAATGGCAAAGATTCCATTAAGCAACCACGCACTTTGATCCTGAGAAAGACAAATCAGAATATTTTCCTAATGGTGAGAGACTGGGATCTGTGGAGTAGTAGTGGGATTTCGGTGTTCATGTACACAAATCACTAAAAGCTAGTGCATAGTTACAAAAAATAATAGAAGCATCTAACGGAATATTGGCCTTTATCTCAATCGGGTTGGAATTCAAAACTGAAGTTGTGATGCTTCAGTTGTACAGAGCCTTGGTTAGACCCCATCTGGAGTATTGTGTTCAGTATTGGCATCACACCTTGGATTCACCAGAATGATACCAGGGTTTAAATGGTTAAATTATGAGGACAGTTTGCATAAACTTGGCTGGTATTCCCTTGAGTTTAGTAGGTTGAGGGGTGATCTGATTGAAGTGTTTTATATGATAAAAGATTTGATAGGGTAGATACAGAGAAAGTATTTCCTCTGATGGGAGAATCCCGAATAAGAGAGCATCATCATAAAATTAGAGCTCGGCCATTCAGGAGTGAAATCTGGAAAAAAATTTCATACAAAGACGAAGGGTAGTAGAAAACTAGAACTTGCTCCCCCAAAAGGCTGTGGATGCTGGGTCAACTGAAATTTTCAAGACTGAGGTCGATAGATTTTGGTTAGGTAAGAGTATCAAAGAATATGGAACAAAGGCAGGTAAGTGGAGTAGAGGTACAGATCAGCTATGATCTAATTGAATGGCAGATTGTGCTCGAGAGGCTGAATGTCCTACTCCTGTTCCGATGTATTCTTGGGGTAAAAAAGAGAATTTTAAACACAATCTAGATTTAAGGTTTGTTTTTCAACTTGAAAAAAAAATCAAATTAGACTTGAACAAAACTTATATTTGCTTATTATTCAATGCTAACTTAAAAATGACTTGGTTAACTTTTCAGCCTATAAATGTGAAGGAATAAGCTATATAACCTATTCAGAAAAATACACCATTCTATGAAAGAATTCTGGCCTTATTAAAACATGACAAACTGGGTTTGGAAATCTGGAAGCCTCAACAATCTAAAGCTGTTACAGCTTTCTGGCTATTGAAATAAGATAGTTGTTGACACTGAATCAATAACCTTATTGAAACAGAAGGTTGGAGGCTCCTGACGGTCTGAATCTTTGGAAAGAAGACAATGGTGCATCCTGGTTAAGGTGTTCTAAGTTACACTTCGTAAACAGGCACATAAAATTAAGAAACATATGCCTTCGTAAAGATGACATCAAGTAAAAGAAACACCTGCTGTCACATTGTGTTTATGTCAGCATAGCATAGAAACATAGAAAATAGGAGCAGGAGTAGGCCATTCGGCCCCTCGAGCCTGCTCTGCCATTTAATGAGATCATGGCTGATCATCCAATTTCAGTACCCTGTCCCTGCTTTCTCCCCATATCCCTTGATCCCTTTAGCCTTAAGAAATATATCTATCTCCTTCTTGAATATATTTAATGAATTAGCCTCAACTGCCTTCTGTGGTAGAGAATTCCACAGGTTCACCACTCTCTGGGTGAAGAAATTCCTCCTCATCTCAGTCCTAAATGGCTTACCCCTTCACCCTTAGACTGTGACCTCTGGTTCTGGATTCCCCGCCATCGGGAACATCCTTCCTGCATCCAGTCTGTCTAGTCCTGTTAGAATTTTATAAGTTTCAATGAGAACCCCTCTCATTCTTCTAAACTCTAGCGAATATAAGCCTAATCGACCCAATCTCTCTTCATACGTCATTCCTGCCATCCCAGGTATCAGTCTGGTAAATCTTCGCTGCACTCCCTCCATGGCAAGAACATCCTTCCTCAGATAAGGCGACCAAAACTGCACACAATACTCAAGGTGTGGTCTCACCAAGGCCTTGTACAACTGCAGCAAGACATCCTTGCTCGTGTACTTGAATCCTCTCGCTATGAAGGCCAACATACCATTTGCCTTCTTAACCGCCTGCTGCACCTGCATGCGTACCTTCAGCGATTGGTGCACAAGGACTCCCAGATCTCGATGCACTTCCCCTTTTCCCAATCTATTGCCGTTCAGATAATAATCTGTCTTCCTGTTTTTGCCACCAAAGTGGATAACCTCGCATTTATCCACTTTATACTGCATCTGCCATGCATCTGCCCAATTACCCAACCTGTCCAAATCATACTGGAGTTTCTCTGCATCCTCCTCACAGCACACACACCCACCCAGATTTGTGTTGTCTGTAAACTTAGAGATATTACATCTAGTTCCCTCATCTAGATCATTAATATATATTGTGAATAGCTGGGGTCCTAGCACCGATCCCTGTGGTACCCCACTAGTCACTGCCTGCCACTCGGAAAAAGACCCATTTATTCCAACTCTTTGCTTCCTGTCTGCCAACCAGTTCTCGATCCAAATCAGTACCTCACCCCCAATCCGATGTGTTTTAACTTTGCACGCTAATCTCTTATGCGGGACCTTATCGAAAGCCTTCTGAAAATCCAAATACACCACATCCACTGTTTCTCCCTTATCTATTCTACCAGTTACATCCTCAAAAAATTCCAGTAGATTAGTCAGGCATGATTTCCCTTTTGTAAATCCATGTTAACTTTGACCGATCCTGTCACTGTTTTCCAAGTGCTCTGCTATTACATCTTTTATAATGGACTTTAGCATTTTGCCCACTACCGATGTCAGACTTACCGGTGTATAATTCCCCGTTTTTTCTCTACCACCTTTTTTAAATAGTGGGGTTACATTAGCTACCCTCCAATCCATGGGAACTGTTCCAGAGTCTATAGAATTTTGAAAGATGACCAGCAATGCATCTACTATTTCTAGGGCCACTTCCTTAAGTACCCTAGGATGTAAATTATCAGGCCCTGGGGATTTATCGGCCTTCAATCCCGTCAATTTCCCTAACACCTTTTCCCTACAAATAGTGATTTCATTCAATTCCTCCCTCTCATTAGACCCTATATGCACCACGACAACTGACTGTTTACCCTCCCCCTCCAGAATGCCCTGCAGCCGCTCCGAGACATCTTGACCCTTGCACCAGGGAGGCAACATACCATCCTGGAGTCTCGTTTGCGGCCACAGAAACGCCTATCTATTCCCCTTACAATAGAAACCCCTATCACTATAGCTCTCCCGCTCTTTTTCCTCCCGTCCTGTGCAGCAGAACCACCCATGGTGCCAGGAATTTGGTTGCTGCTGCCTTCCCCTGATAAGCCATCTCCCTCAACAATATCCAAAGTGGTATATCTGTTTGAGAGGGGGATGTCCACAGGGGACCCCTGCACTACCTGCCTGTGCCAATACTCTGTCTGGTGGTCATCCATTCCCTTCCTGCCTGTGCAGCCTTTACCTGCAGTGTGACCAACTCCCTAAATGTGCTAACCACGATGTCCTCAGCATCACGAATGCTCCAGTATGCATCCATTCGCAGCTTCAGCGCCGCAATGTGGTCTGCCAGTAGCTGCAGCTGGATACACTTCCTGCATACATGGTCAACAGGGACACAGGAAGTGTCCCTGATTTCCCACATAGTGCAGGAGGAGCATACCACGGGGCTGAGCTGTGCTGCCATGACTTATCCTTTAATTAATTTAAATTAACTCAAATCAATACCACAAATTACACTACAATTAAATGATATACTCAAGGGCCCTTGTATACTACCACTCCCTGCTACACAACAGAGACCTTAGGAACTATAACCACAAAAATTAGGACCTACTAAACTTTATAAACTATTAACCTTAACTGTCAAACTACAGAGTAGTATAAATACTCACCTGGCCGTACTCACCCAATCAGCTGCTTCCTCTTGTCCATGTCACTTTTTGAATTGTGACGTGGCTCTGGAACGCCGCCGCCGGTCTGTGAGATTGGTAAGCCTCTGCAAAAAAGCCCGCGAAAGAGAGTTTAACTACTCACTGTGCTGCTGCTCTCTCCGCTCCCGACACTGGCCTCTGCAAATAAGCCCGCGAAAGTGAGTTTAACTACTCACTGTGCTGCTGCTCTCTCCGCTCCCAACACTGGCCTCTGCAAAAAAGCCCGCGAAAGTGAGTTTAAATACTCACTGTGCTGCTGCTCTCTCCGCTCCCGACACTGGCCTCTGCAAAAAAGCCTGCGAAAGTGAGTTTAACTACTCACTGTGGTGCTGCTCTCTCCGCTCCCAACACTGGCCTCTCCTGTTAAGCTTAAGACACCTATACCGGAGACATAATTCTGTATTGCAACCAGCTGAGGTGACTAAGAATTGCATAGATCCCCCTTTTAAGGTGTTCTAATTGCAAGAGCACAAACAGAAGGCCTTAGTAAAAATGACATCAAATGAAATACACCTGCTGTTACACCATTTTTTATGGTAAGCTTCGAACACCTAGAGAGTAGACACGAGTCTGTAATGCCACCAGCTGAAGTGACTGTAAGAATAGCAGGGGTCAGCAGAAAAATGACTAGAGATAATTAGCTTACATCAGCAGAAAACTTCAAAGGAAATATCACTGAAAAAGGGTATAAATATTGAACTTTCAAATGGGATAATAGAGTCGCTGTAAAGGGGCAAAGCGATTCTCAGCTTCAGAGGCAGGCTCTGTAAGTCTATAACTCTTTGTATTTTGGGGATCAAGGTACTGTATTTGATTTTGGTGGATATCCTGAATAAACTAAGAACTGTAAAACTGCAGCGAAGTTAAGATTTGAGAGTAAGGATCTCTGATAATAGAATTGAAAGCTTTTTGTTTTTGGAACTGTTAATGTTGCGATTGAATCACCAACTGTAATTACATGTCGGTTCTTTAATAAATCTATATATTCTTAAAATTGTCTCACATAATACTTCTGTATCAAACTCGCAAACTCAATCTCTGTACGCTTTTTGGTGAGGAGTTGCAGAATTCTGGGGGAGTTTTCCGGAGCCTCATAATAGCCAGAATGTTACTGTCTAGCTAAACTTATTAAAAGTGCTATTTGGAGGATGGTAACATCTTCAGGTTGTTCCTTTCCTTTAGGGAGAGATGTCCAGACCTTTAGACCCAATTAAGCGTCTTTGGGATTCGGCTAACTCAAACTTTAGTTGAAAGTGAACATCTGAGGAATACGCCTGATCTGGGGTAGCCCTAAAGGGGCTAGGACTAGTAATTATCCCTTCATAAACACGTACTCAAAAACAAAGCTTTCAATGGGATTTTGCTTCCATTAGAAAAAGTTGCTCGCTGTTTCTTTCTAAAAAGGTTGCTCACCAGTTTCTCAGTTTCATTAATGGTTTATCAAATAAATTTAGGGCCATTTAGCTGACTGGTTCCACAAGATGGATGCACCCTCTGAAGAGTCTCTGTGATGAATGGTATTATTGTGGATGACATGGATAAAGCAAGTTTCTGAGGATTATAATGTCGCACATCCCAGATCAATGAAGGTATCTAAAGCACATTTTTATTATGCTCAACTATAGCCTATGTGCCTCATTATGCTTTGCAAAATTTCTGCAAAATCAGATTAAGAGTCATCACTCAGAGCATAATCACTGTCTCTCACCACATATTTCCCAATGCTAGGCTCACAGACGAAGCATTCACCAATGGAGATGAGCAGATTAACTTAATATTTCTTGCATGAGTGCCATTGAAAACTCAACATCAGAATATCTGTAATAGTCATCCAACCACTGTAAGCTTATCTTGAACATATGAATTACAGCTGGTAAAGGAAAAGTCTACCTGTCATATGTCAAACCTGATAATTTTACAGGAAGCTCGCTGCTAGATTGAATTGCCTGGCATGTTTGAGGGGAACACCAGGAAAGATTATATATTGTCAAAGTGGCTCATTCTAGTACCTCATAACTTGATTCCACATAAATACAAGCAATTACATATAACCATTGCTAAAGCATACAAGAAAGAACTATCTGACAATACAGGATAGATCCCAGCATTGGCTCTCTCGCCTTTGAGTCAGAAGATCCTGGGTTCAAGGCCCACTCCAGAGACCTGAGCACATAACCTAGGCTGATACAACAATACAACATGAAGTGACTAAACTTCAAAAGTACTTCATTGGCTGTAAAGCGCCTTAGGACGCCCCATATCATGAAAGGCGCTATATAAATACTTAGTGCTGTACTGAGGGAGTGCTGCACTGTCGGAGGTGCTATCTTTTGGACGATACATGAAACTGACCCTCCCACTTCCCCCCGCCCCCCACCCCCTGCCCTCCATCTGCGCTCTTATGTGACACTATTTAAAGAAAAGCAGGGAAATTCTCCTGATGTCCTAACCAACATTTATCCCTCAATCAACACCACCAAAAAACAGATTATCTGTTCATTAATCTCATTGCTGTTTGTGGGATCTTGCCATGCACATTTTGGCTGCCACGTTTCCCTCCATTACGACAGTGTCTACACTTCAAAATAGTACTTAATTGGCTGTGAAGTGCTTTGGCCTGTTCTGAGGTTGTAAAAGGCGCTATATTCTTTAATTCTTCTTTCTTCAGCTAAGTCATTCAGAAAGTGCAGTAATTATTAACTAATTAAATACGCCCTGAAGAATCCTATCGCAGCTTTAAAAATTACGATATTCAAATGCTTATACATTCATATTACATTACTTTGTTCCCTATTTAGCTGAGGAAGCAACACATTTTTTTTTACTGTTTAATTTCTGTGCTTATATCCACAGCACATGAAGTTTGAGATGAAGACTTCCTCGCTGCAAATGCATCATATAGTCAAGTGCTTAATCTGTTTGCGTCCAGGCTTGCAGTGTTCAAGAGGTAAATATTTGATTTTACGTAGCACCTTATCTCATCACTTAGAAACATCCCAAAGCACTCCCATAATTAATGACTCTTTGAGCAGTGACCGTTGTTATGTAGGCAAATACAGCAAGTATTTTGCATCCAGCTAAAATCTCACAAGCACTGAGAGGAATGGCCAAATAATTTATTTTTGGTGGTGGTAGTTAAGGGAGAAATGTTGATCAGGGCATCAGGAGAACTATCTGCTCTTCTTCATGTGATGGCACCTTCAACACCCACCAGAACACACATATGGGACCTCCGTTTAATGCCTCATCTGAAGGATGGGACCCCCAACCATGCAGCATTCCCTCAGTACTGCCTGAATATCAGCTCAGATCCTGAATTGGCTTATATACCCCAACGGACTTAAAGGCACCATCAAGAAAGCTAGCAAAAACAACCAGCTTCAGAAAAGCTGATACAGTCCATGAACTGACAACTAAATACCAACCTCAGTATTAAGCCTGCAGCATGAGAAAACAAGTAATTACACTGAGAGTGCATTGGGACACAGGGTTGATGTAACTTAAACTGTAAATATACTCAAACATTTCTTCACTTGTATCAGAGAAAGAAAGAAAGACTTGTATTTATATAACGCCTTTCACGACCACCGGACGCCCCAAAATGCTTTACAGCCAATGAAGTACTTTTTTTTTGAAGTGTAGTCACTGTTGCAATGTAGGAAACATGGCAGCCAATTTGCGCTCAGCAAGCTCCCACAAACAGCAATGTGATAATGACCAGATAACCAGAGGGAAAAGCAAACAATATGATAGCCTTAAGGAGACACAAGTGTTAAAGGCACAAGATTTATTTTCTGGTGGAGGGATATTGAGGCATTTCTACCCAGAAAATTTTGTTTTTTCACACTCCATTTGGTGCATTTCCAGCATTTTGAAGTTAACAATATATCAACTAATCTACTGCCACTTGTGGACCCTCACCACTCCTTAGTGCAACTCCTTTCCGTTCCTCCTGGGTGGCCATTTTGTTATTGTAAATAAATAATTTAATTAAAATTTTAACAAAAATAGACATTTAACATATGAAAAACAGTTATAACAATTTAATTAAGTTATTCAATTTAAACATTTTCTAAAATAATAGAAACCTGAAAGTTTAAAAACCACTTATCTAAAGTATGAACAATTTAAAATGTATGTATTTGAACGATAGCTCTCTTGCCAATATTTCTCTTGCGGTCACCAGGCCAGCTAATCAAATGTTGGAGAAAACAAATATCAAAAATTATTATTTGCTTGCCTCTTTCTTATCAGAAAGAGTGGAAGATGGACAATGTTTGCAGGGGACTCTCCTTTGTCTCCATGTCACCCTCTTTCTGCTTGGTGCCCAGGGAGATGTTGCACTGGCAGCAGGAGTGGCACTCCCTCCAGTTGGGATGTGCTCTTCCCAATTGGCAATTGGGTTTCGGTGCTGCAACTATAGTGGGACAAATGCGTGAAGGCCTTCTACAAGATCATCGAGAACAGTCAGCATGGTTTTAAAAGTAGTTACAAATCTACTGAAATTCTTCTCCTCCTGGTTGCAGATGGGTGCTTTGCTCCGATGTGCTGCGTGAGGATGTCTCTTTAGTTGGCAAAGTTTTGCAGCTCACCGCACAGAATGATGATCTCGACGGGGCTAAATTATAAGACTCCCCAGATCTGTTCAGTCATCTGAGGCTCTGCTTCAAGATGCTGTTATATTCAATGACGGGTGACTAGGGTGTTTCCAGGTCTGGTACTTTTGGCTTCTTCATGATTTCAAGCACCAAACCATTTCAACATTACATGGTGCCATTTAAATAGTGCAACACTAAGAATAAACCATTCAATTTACATTCAGATATGATGGATCAATGGTTATACAAGACATTTGCTAATGACAATAGGGAGTGCATTTTTGTTGTCTTATGTGAGATTACATAACAGCTCGGACTACTTAAACATGCACTACTTCCCAATGTTGTGTTAATGATTCATGAAATTCAAAGGTCAAAAGGAAGCCAATTGAACAGAGTCACAGAATTGAGATACATGACTTAATAAGAAGACCGACAAATTGGAGTTCAGCCACTGCATGGAATTGGAAGTGATAATTGCATATTTTAATTCCATGCAGTAGCACTTTAGATTTAAAAGTAATTTTACATTATTTTGCCTTTAAATCAAGCACAAATGCCATATGTTTGAAACCTCATTTTACCTCCATGACTCACGCATTCTACATTGGGCTGAGACAGTCGTGTGAATTTTAATTTTTGCGCCGCTACTTAAAAGGTTTTCAAAATGTTAACTGTTCACTGCTGAGAACTGGAGACTGAGTATAAACATTTCCTGCACAGACTTTGCATCTGTGTGACTTGAATCTTAATCCAACTATTTAGAGAGGGCAAAAGGACCTTGTAGCTATAGCAAAGTGAAATTCATATGGCAATTCAATCTGCCTTCCATCACATTCTCATCCACAGCGGAAAATCTCAGATTATATACTGCCTGCTATTTTCATCAGATTTAAAGGTTCTGAAGGCCAGCACTGATTTTGTAATTAAGACAAAATTGAAGGGAAAATGTCAGCCACGCCCATGTAAAAATAGCAGCTTCAGTTATAGAGGATTGAAGCAAAGAAATAAGAGAGCAAAATTAGTGATACACATGCCCTTAAATCTTTTATAAGTTGCTGTTTTGTATTACCGATTAGTGCATCTTGCAATTAAAGCACGTGGATCCCAATTACATTTCTAGCGTGAGACTCTTTCAATTGCTGACATATAAAGAAAGCCAGCAATTTAGATGAGCAGCTTTAAGCACACGCAAACAGCAGGCAACTTTCTCTGTCAAACATACAGAACGTGGAATCATTTACCACAGTCCACCTTTTCTGTTGGAGAAATAATTGCCTTAAAGTGTTGTAATATTAATATGTTAAGTACCCGAAACAGTTATTATGATTATTCATTGTGGAATAATATATTATTGCAGAATGGACATACTGGAGTAGACATTGGTGAGCGTTATACCCATATTTTGGGCATACAACGAGTGCGAGGCAAAGCAAATTTATCTTGTCCAAGCGCAGGAGTGCTGGTATATCCTGTCCTGAGTCATAGGCCGTGATTTTATGCTTCGAGGCGGCTTGGGAGCGGGTCAGCTGCCTTCCGGGTTCCAGTCCCGCCTCCAACTACATCCGGCCCACAGACGTAATTTTACGTCAATTGGCCTTGCCGGCCAATTAAAAGGAAGCTGGTGTCAGATGACGTAATTTGATGACGCGTCATCTGCTGGTTTTCTTAAAGGGACCAAGCACAATTTTTTTTGACAGTTGATTTTTCAATGTTTGACAGCATTGAGGTGCTGCAAACACTGACAATCACTGTACAAAGGGAAGCTCTTGCACCCAGGCTCTCCAGTGACTCCCTCCTTAGGCTAGAACAGATGGCAGCTGCAGGTGAGGTTACAGAAGCGATCTGTCACTGGTGAGAGAGGTTCTCCCAATGAGGTGGGACTACACATACAATTCAAAACTTGTTACCTACAGAAAAGTCAAAATGCATAAAAAATTAATTTCCCACAGTTTCTTACCTCTGAAACTCACCAGTGCACCATTGGATCCTTCATACCACTTCTGCAGCTGTCATCAATGCATAAACATTACAGTAGACTCACAACACGCCACACTTACCTGGCATGGTGTCCAGACGTCGGGAAGCCTGCAGTAGAAGTGTCAAAATTGGAAAAAGCCTGTTAACTGCCTGTTAACAAACAGCTAAGTGGCTATAATCCTCTTCCCGCTGCTAGGTGTTGGGTCCATGCGCAAATCGGGGACCCAACACTTGGCAAGATTGATTGGAGGCGGGTTGACAGTGGGTTTCTGACCCGCTGTCAATCTTCGCGATTTTGCCGGATGTCCCGCCTCCAAACCCGCCCCCTGAGCGCTGGCAAAATTCCGGCCATTAGCTGTCAGCCTTATAGCTGGGGGTCAGGCCTCTGAGACTTGGATCTTCTGACTGTTGATGGAAATCAGCTGCCTGAAGATGCCTTTGGCCTTTAAATGTCCTGGGCAGTTGGAGAAAAATTAAAATGTAAAAATACCTGCTTGTCTTTGGCCAGCTCCCCGAACCTCGCAGACTGCCTGGCCAGTGGGTTCTGGGCTCAAGCCATAGCACTATGTTCCACTCAGCATCCTTGTGATAGTGTGCCCAGCAAGTATTATCCCAGGAAGATAAGGAGGGAGGCCTGGGACCCACCTTTCCACCTCATTACCAGGTGAGTTAGGGTAAATAGATGTTTCTTGGATTGGAGAAGGGTTGGAAATGGTGTACCCTAAGGGTCAGTGCTAGGTCCACTTTTGTTCGAGGTATATATAGATAATTTGAACTTGGGTATAGGGAGCACAATATTGAAATTTGCTGATGACACTAAAATATGAGGAGGATTGTAAAAGACTTCAGAAAGATGTAGACAGGTTAGTGGAATAGGCAGACTGGTGGAAGCTGCAATTTAATCTGAATAAGTGTAAGGTCATACATTTTGGAAGGACAAACAAGGTATGCTCCATGGAAAAATTCTGAACAATGTGGATGAACAGAAAGACCTGGGGTCTGAATACGTCATTCCCTGAAAATGCCAGTACAGGCAAATAAAAGTCAACTGCCTTTCGCGTTTTATAAGTAGGGACACCGAGTTCAAGAGTATAGAGTAATGATAAATTTGTATAAAATATTGGTTAGGCCACAGTCAGCTTTGGGAGCTTTATTATAGAAAGCACATAAAGCTATTGAGGGTGTACCAGAATGATGCCAGGGCTCAGAAATTATAGTTATCAGGAGAGATTTGAGCTAATAGGACTATTTTCACTGGAGCAGAGAAGGCAAAGGGGGAAATTAATAGATTGATTTAAATTATGAAAGGTTTTGCTGGAATGAATAAGGCAAGGCTATTTCCTCTGTTTGGTAAGTCAGTTACAGGGGTCATCAGCTGCAAATTGTCACTAAGAGAGGGAGGAGCGGAATTCAGAGAAATGTTCTTATCCAGCGGGTTTTTGTAGCAAAGACCAGTGCATCTTTTAAGGGAAAATTGGATAACTATTTGAAGCAAAGGATGATACAGGGCTACAAGAGAGAAAGTAGGGCAGTAGGTTTAGTTTTGGATTGTTCTAGCAATGAGCTAGCAGATATGATGAGCTGAGTGGCCTTCTTTTGTGCTTCTATGTTTCTATGGTCCTTGACTTGTTCTTGCTGTACGTTGTAATTTATGCCTGAAAACTAAGCATGTTGTGGGTCAGGTAGCTTAATCTTCTTTGTGCTTGTATTTCTAACCTGGGGTTTGCCTTGTTTGAATTTTGTGGGACTGGAGGTTTGAAAAGGACCATTCTTCATGCTGTTGCCTCGTTGGCGGTTCAATGCCAAATCAGAACACCATGACCTGTTACTATTAGCAACTTGAGAAATATACCAATTAATGAACATCATAAATTCAACTTTATGGGGGTCATTATAAGAGTCTGTGCTGCTGGCTGACCCCTACTTCCAAATATCGCACATAAATCAGAAACCTGAATTGCCAGTCTGCCCTCTGCCAGGTGAGGATTCTGCTGGCAATGCCGACTCGTAAAATTACCCAATAAACGTGGGCTCTAAGGCTCCATGATGGGCTTTATGCAGCCACGAAGACAGCAAGCTTGGACAGCCCGATGTAAATGATGCTGAAACATAGCTGTTCGGTCGTTTTGTTCCTTTAATTTTGTGGTTATTACCAGTTGTGGAAAACATAAGGATGTCATGGGAATAAGGACTTGCTGCCAGTAGAATGCTATTATCACATGCCAGGAGCATAATCTACCCCAGTGAATTATATCAGAGGTGAACAGTATTGGGTTTTGCTTTGTTGCACATTCAAGCATCAGAATGTGAAAAACCTGTTTCTTTTTACTATCATTTGGGTGTGTATATCTATACTTTGTACCATATACTTTTTTCTGTTATTTTCAGTTGATTGCTAGTAAACCAAGCAATTTAAGGTCTCCTGACAATGAAAGTAGTAACCCAGTTTCCGGGAGAATGTTTGGGAAAGGAACATTTAACTGTTTGATTTTCGTTGGGCTGATTATTCGAAACCATTTACCACAGACATTTTACTTGTTTGTCATTAATACTGACTAACCAGGATAGACACTGAAATACCAGAATGCATTAGAGCTACGTGCTTTAAAATCTTTATCATGCATAAAGTATAGGTTGCTAATTGTAATTGACTATATATTTTGATGGAAAGTCAATTACACAGGAACCATGTAAGGCTTGATGCAGAATACAGCTGTATGTAAATGTAACTGAGAAATGGCAAAAAAGTTGGCATGTCTGATCACAGCATGGGCTGCATCCAAGCATACTTTCATTGGTATCTTGAAAGCAATGCCAAGTACAAGATCTGGCTGCAAGACTGGGCCAACTGGAATGATCTCAAGCAGGAAGCTGATAACGTGGACTAGCATGCTATGGACTTGTCAAAAAAAATCCAGACTTCATCTGGGTTCAGACAAAGCAGATCATATTTTCAGCTACAGAATGCCACACCCCATTAAACCAGCTGAACATTAATATTAACTCACTGCCTTGGTTTAATCAGAAACTGTTGAAGCATTATCAAAAGAGCAGAAATACTTCAGTAGACAGGGAATTATTGAGCAACCAAAAGGAAGAGGAGGTTTATCTCCGTACCAAGACTTTTGTCCTGAGAGATGGGACCCAACATCAGCTCCAAATGTTTCCTAGACAGGTTGCAAGATTTGATGGAACAAAATCAAGGAGGGTAATCAGACAAAATTTTACACCAAGGCAAAGAAGGACAGGTAACGAAATGCTTGGTCAAAGAAGTAGGTTTTAAGGAGCATCTTAAAGGAGGAGAGAGAGGCGGAGAGGTTTAGGGAGGGAACTCCAGAGCTTAGGGCCTAGATAGCTGAAGGCACGGCTGCCAGTGGTGGGTCAAAAGAAGGGGGGGTGGGGTGGAATGCACAAGAGACCAGAATTGGAAGAAAGCAGAGCTCTCAAAAACAAGTGTTTCCTCTAACTCCCTGTGAGTAATGGCACAGAAGATCCGCTAATCATTAATTAAAAAAAATCTTCCCCTGCCTTGGGTTGTTCCTCACAATGTCTCAACCACAGTTTGAATATTTTGGTTTATTCTACAAAAAGAAAAGCTTTAGCCTTCAGACCTTTGTTGTTAATAACATATAGAAAGTGATACCACCTTTCTATTGTAATATCTCTAGTCTGCGTGCTTTTGGGATGCAGAGAAGAAGCTATCATGGCAGTGTTGCTTTATGCCCATGCATGTTCCAATATTGCTGCTGATGATGGTCCAAATTTTAATAGCACTTGCCGGATTATAAAGGAGGTGGTGCAACCATTTTCGGAGCTGCCGAGATCCACCTCAGGAGATGGATTTCCAAGACTCCTCTGGAAGCAGCAGTGCAGCAGATGGCAACAATCTGGCCTATGCGGGCAAGCAAGCAAGCAATTCAGTATTTGCATTGGCAAAATTAAAAACCTTTCCCTGACACCAGCGTGCACTCCGACCTGCCCGATTTTGAGATATACTCTGCTCAAGCACATGCTATCGCCTGGGCACACACCCACAAAAATGTCCCCTTTAATCTCTCAGAGAACTCTTGCAGAATCTGTGTTCATTAGATCGACAGCTCACATAATTATTTTTTAATGGATAACTTTTGGCCAAGCTTTTCAATTTACCTCGGTCTCTGTTTGCCCCATGTCATTTGGTGGGATGTAGGTTCTATATAACATTGAGCGCCTTTATCTTCATTAATGGTGCAAGTGCTACCTAAACTACAACATTTAACTTGCCCAGATCAAACTACATTGCAAGATTAAAACACCTCCTGTAATATTGACTGGTTAAGTGAAACATAAAATAAAACAGCCAAGCTGAAACACAGCTTGCTCCCTGTGCCTAAAGCTACATTTATTTTACATCCGCTAATTTGTGACTGTTGTAAATCTACAGATGATTTCTGTCTGGAAGGAACATTCAACATGTGGCAGACTCTGACAGCCAAACAGATAATTTAACATCAGGAGCTGAGTTAGGAAAGTGGCAAGCACAAACTAGGCGTAAGAATTCAGATACATTTGGAACTCAGACTTGGATTCTAACCTCTTAAAAGTTTAAATGATTCAACTTTGAAGGCTTCCAAGAAACAAATGGGTGTTGTATCAATGGTTAGATTTGGCAGTCTCTCAGAGCTACTAGGGAAATGGATGTCTTGGTTGGATAGCATCCCAACGCTTCACAGACCAAGAGAGACATGGTGCTACCATTACAAGTGAAATGGAGCTAAAGAGTCCTTAAACTACTATGGAGATGAATCCTTTAGGCAGATAATTGTGAAACTGGGCTGCCAAGAAAGTGAACATCTTAAATGATTAACCCCCTCGACAATAAGAAAAAATGATGAATAATACAGACCTTTTAAATCATAATAGAAATGGATCACGGGCAATCAGATACATTGAGTGAATACATGCGCGCAATTTATTTTTTAAATAAACACCTACTTGATAATCGCTTACTTTGAGCTACTGACACCACAATCCCATGAAACACAAAGGTGTACAGACAATGTGACAATGCCAATATGGCAGCACATGTGGATAATGGACAACAGATGGCAAGATGCTCCTCTGGGCACGCTCACTGTGCATACATTTGAATTAAGTAACATTTAATATTTAATTAGATTCAAATTTGGAGCTTTGGATTAAAACTTGGGAGATTGCATTTTTGGATCAACCTGGAAGGATCAAATATCCACAAGACTTTTGGGACAGATTTGATACGTTCTAGAATTCTCAATTTGTTAAAGCCTGCTCCGCCATTCAATTAGATCATGGCTGATCTGTATCTCAATTCTATCTACTTACCTTGGTTCTGTAACCCTTAATACCCTTACCTAACAAAAATCTATCAATCTCAGTTTTGAAATTTGCAATTGACCTAGCCGCAACAACTTGTTGGTGGATTGAGTTTGATTTCCACTACCCTTTGTGTGAAGAAGTGCTTCCTGACATCACCCCTGAATGGTCTAGCTCTAATTTTGAGGTTATGCCCCCTTGTTCTGGACTCCCCCCACCAGAGGAAATAGGTTTGCTCTATCTACCCTATTAATTGCAATAATCATCTTAAACACCTCAATTAGATCACCCCTTAATCTTTTATACTTAAGGGCACACCTTGGAGCAAACCTACTGGAGTTCTTTTAAGGAATAACTAAGCTCATGGATGAAGGCAATCCAGTAGATGTTGTTTTCTTGGATTTTTCAAGGTGTTCAACAACGTCCCTTATTTGGAAATAGTAAGAGAGGTTAAGTCTCATGGAATACCTATCAAATTATCTAGATAGACTGAGAATTGGTTTAGTAACAGAAGAGGGGTGGTGAAAAATAGTTAAACGTGTGCCAAAGAGAATTGTTCTTGACCTCCTGCTATTGACTATATTTGTGAATTATATGGAACAAGGTGTCTGTAGAGCATTTATTAAGTTTGCTGATGACACAAAACTATGTAGGCATGTAATGAGTAGAAAGGAGATTGCTTTCCTTCAGACTTGATAGGCTGAGATATGGCAGATAGATTTTAAAGTGGATAATAAATGTAGGAACAGGTAGCCTGTGTGTAAAATGAAAGTCTGTCCTGTGGCAGGAGTACATTTTAATCTACACAGCCTGGGCAGTAATCCAGTAGAGTGGATGGTCCACCCATTGTAGAAACCAGCTGACTTTCATTCCAGGTGATGCATTGGACGGGCGATCCACTCTGCCAGACAACCCAGGCGACAAAAGGCGGAAATTTACTCCGCAGGGCCTAAAAACAAAAGGGGTCATTGATCGTACCCAGAAAGCATCGAGAGCACGAAACAGTGAACAATAAAGCGAATGGGGTGCGTCACAACAAATTATACTGCAACTGCACAGATCAACAATGCGGCTACTTCCAGAGCATGTCATGTAGTTTTGGTCATCCTACTGACACATGCATTAAAAGGGTTCAGAGCAATGTTCCAACTTAGCCGTGTGGCCGCACAGTGGTCTGCAGGTCCCGTACAGGCCGCTCACCGGCTTTTAAATGGGGAAACTGCGCGTGCACGGAAATTTGAATAGGCCGCGCAGCCCGTTAAATGGGCCGCGCAGCCAAAAAAATAAATTAGAGGGAACATTGGTTCAGAGGTCAAGATGATTCTAGCTGTGAAGCAAGTCTCAAGTGACTAATGTGGAAAAAAAAGACTGAGAGGAGTCATGATACAGATTTAAAAATAACTAAATGTACAGAGAGGTTGAAGTAAGCCAATTATATAACTTTCATCTACTAGAGGACACAACTAGGTAATTCACAAGCCTTGAACTAGGATTTAGATTTTTTTTTCCGATGCAGAATAATGGAATTTTGGGACAGATTCCCAGAGAAGGTATTTGATTTGAGGGACAATTGACATTTTGAGAAGAGAGCTGAATCATGTAAGCTTTTTACTTCGACTGGCATTAAATTGACAGCAAGACCAATTCTTTTGAAACAATTTGGAATAAGTTTATTAAACACACACACACTCATGCACATCAAAACAATAGCCTACTGGTATTTATGGACTCTACTCGATTACAACACGTAAGGTAATGGGTTAGATTTACACAGACTGGTACTCCCCTGAGTCAAGCAATGCACGCAGCCTTTTTCCTTGCTTCTTGGTCTGGTCTGTAGAGGGAGGGCTTCTTGTTTTTCCACGTGGTCGTCCAGAGAGAGAGAGAGAGAGCGAGAGCCTTTGGGTTCCTTGTTTTATATCTTTTTAAGTCCATTGTCTCTACTCTAAATTGCTAAGACCCCATGATTGGGTCTTAGATTCATGGCAGTTCTTGATTGGCTTTCCTTTGAACATGTGTCTCTCTGCAGTGGCTGGTGCCATTTCTTGCTTAAGTTAATTGTTTGTTGACACCTTTTAGTGGCTCTTGAGTTTCGATGGTGAGTTTCGATGGTGAGTTTCGATGGTGAGTTTCGATGGTGTCTCTGTGGGGGTTATCCTGTTTTGCAGGTTTCCTTTGTTAAGTTTCGCGCCGTTGCCTTACCCAGGGGAGATCCATACACATCAAATTTATCTTTATTACATACATCTTATATTAATAGTCTCGAGTCCATCACACATACAAAACATATCTTTTTATTCTTACAATCGGCATCTGTTGATGAGGGAGATTGAGTGTTGGAGAGGGATTAATAACCCTGCTTGATTTAGTTAAGCGAAAGAACCCAAGAGCTAATTTTCTGCTTGGGACACACTGCTGGTTCAGTGCAAGTGCGACACCGCCCTGTACTTACTTTGCTGCCGGCCTGGACGTCTGATGTTGGGCTGGGCTGGCGAGCCACATTGGGATGCCCATTTGGGGCGGGCAGCTTACCGTTTCTATTCCAATGAATCCCAGGCTTCAAAATGGCTCCATGCTCTTCGTTGCGGGATCAGGCAGGCTGACAGTCAGCCATCAAAAGTATAAAATCGACCCTATAGTTTGCAAAGCCCATCACGCCCAGACTCTTAATAAGGGCATAAGCCTGAAATGAGTGCGATTGACCATACACAGTGTCTTGTGAAGTTAACGTGGAGATAATCAGGATGTGCATCGAGCAGCACAGCTGGAAAAGCACAGAATGACAATAGAATTTTCAAATCGATCAAATAGCATTTAAATACAGCTCAGTGTTAATAGGTTACAAAAATAGCGATGACTTCTCATTATGATAAAGACCAGACAAATAGCTTTATGAAGAGGAATTCCAAAACTGTGCCTGTAAAATGGGAACAGGAGCTACATGGTTTCTAAAATGATGATTTGTGGTAAAACATGGCTATTACTCATTGAAAAGTCCTTCTATTTTAGCAGAACATCATCTTTAGTAGCTAAAAGTGAAGACTCTGCAACCCTTAAATCTCAGTGCACAAACCAACAGGACTAGTTTCAACGTACTTGTAACTAAGACCTTAGTTAGACCATAGTTGAAGTACTGTGTACAATTCTGAGCAGCCCATTATAGGAAGAGTGTAGAACCAATGGAAAAGGTATACCATAGATTCGACAGGCTGTTGCCAGGAGTTACGAAGGTTTACAGTTATGAGGAGACATTTGATAAATTGGTACTTTTTTTCATGAGACCTTGAGGGTTGAGGGGTGACCTGAAAGAGGTTTTCAAGATCAGGAAGGGTTATGATAAGGTAAATAGTGATAGATAGTTTCCACTGGTCGCTGAGGTGGGAATGAGATGGAACAGATGGAACATAATCGCATAAAGATTTATAGGGGAGGTTGCAAAATATTTCTTTACATATAGGGCCATTAGAATAGGGCCATTAGAGTATGGAATTCACTGCCATAAACCACTGTTGAAACAGAGTCCTTAATTACTTTGAAACGGGAATTAGATAGTCGCTTGAAAAAGAGGAATATTAAAGAGTACGGGGAAAAGTAGGCATGGGATTAGACTAACTAGCTCAGGTGGAGAAAAAGACTGGTGGAGACCTGATGGCCTCTTTCTATGTTGGAACATTCTATAATTCTATGAAATCAAAGGAATATTTTAAACTGGAAATGTCAGACTGTTTTGATTGAGGTAGCCTACTTGCACCTTCTATATAAACTGTTTTCACATTAAACTTTACAGGGTTCTATTATCCCCCTCCAGTGTACAGATCAGGAGCGCACGTCAACCCAAGCACCCCACCCACCTGCCCCTTTAACCACCGTCTGCCCCACCTGTGACAGAGACTGTAGGTCCCACATTGGACTCACCAGTCACCTGAGAACTCATTTTTAATGTGGAAGCAAGTCATCCTCGGTTCCGAGGGACTGCCTAAGAGAGAGAGAGAGATAAGAAGGCCAAGCTTTTTTTAATTCTTGCTAGAATCGCCCGTTATAGAGATACTCAAATTTTACAACAAATTACAATTTTACGTGATTGACATCTGCTCTTTCCTCTTGGCTCCTGGCTCTGTGTGATTGGCATGGGTCACACTGACCAGTAGGGAACCCGCCCACAGCACCATTTGCTGTACTTATTTGTAGCACACCCAGTTTAGACATGGCTTTCCTGGGTTTAATTTCAAAACGGACTTTCTAGCCCAGTGAGTAGATGCACAGCACGGTGTGGTACTAAGCCATACGGTGTAACTGATCCCAAGCTCAATGCTTGGGCTGTGCTGTGCTCGTTTTATTGTAACTGGGGAAACAGCTCACTTTTTAACTGGTTCTCGGTGCCCCTAGGCTAAGGCGGGGCGGAGGAATCAGCCATGCCTCAAGTTCCTGATTTCTATCCAGGGATGTTTAATGGAAAATGTTTTTGTGCATGTAAATCTGGCAGGGTTGGGCTCGGTTATAAAGTGGTGATTATGGTTTTGGATGATTAACTTGGAGGTCATGAATTCAAATTCCACTGTGAGGCTGAATTCAATAAATCTAGTAATTTATGGTCTGGCATCAGAAAAAAGTGATCCATGAAAGCTGCCTGAATGTTGTAAAAATCCAAACGGTTCACTAATGCCCTTAAGGGAAGGGTCCCTGCCCTCCCTACCCTGATCTGGCCTACACGTAACTCCAGGCCAAAACTAAGTGATTGACTCTTAATGGCCTCTGAAGTGGACTTAGTACGACACTCAGTTATACAAAACAATGGCTTGAAAAGGTCCCAGCACCTTCTCAGAGCACACTAGGGAGAGGCGATAAATACAACCTTACCAGCATCGCCCACATACTGAGAGCAAGTAATTAAAAAAACCCCAAAAAGACTTGCATTTATATAGCACCTTACACGACCTCAGGACATCTCAAAGCGCTTTACAGCCAATGAAGTGTTTTTGAAGTGTAGTCACTGTTGTAATGTAGGAAACGCTGCAGCCAATTTGTGCACAGCAAGGTTTGAGATGATAGCAAAATACTGTGGATGCTGGAAATCCGAAATAACAACAGAAAACGCTGGAAAAACTCAGCAGGCCAGGCAGCATCCGTGGAGAGAGAAAGAGAGTTAACGTTCTGATGAAAGGTCATTGACCTGAAACGTTAACTCTCTTTCTCTCTCCACGGATGCTGCCTGGCCTGCTGAGTTTTTCCAGCGTTTTCTGTTGTTATTAAGGTTTGAGATGATCTGCTTTAGTGATATTGGCTGAGGGTTAATTATTGGCCAGGGCACCAGTGCTAACTCCCCTGCTCTTCATCAAAAACAGTGCCGTAGGATCTTTTACACCCACCTGAGAGAGCAGATGGGGCCTCAATTTAACATCTCATCCAACAGATGGCACCTCCGACAGCGCAGCACTCCCTTGGTTTTGCGCTGGAGGGTCAGCCGAGACCCTGGAGTGGGAATTGAAACCCGCAACCTTCTGATTCAGAGACGAGAGTGCTACCATTGAGCCAAGTGACGCCTGAACACAGTCACTGTCTAGGATCGTACACAAAGTATTTGAAAATAAAGTATTTGGGAAGCGTCTAGCAGCTATGGTACCATATCCTCGGAATAACGTACAATGATTTTAAAGTCAATCAGTAGCCCTACAATCACAGCAGGAATCAGCAGACACACCATTGTGCATTTCTGTTTTTAATTTCAGGTAAAATCTCCATGTACCTTTAACAATTCTTACCTAGAAGTCAAAAAAATAATTTAAAAAAAGGTTTCTGACAACCATCCGGGCACAGCAGTTTTAAACCTCTAGAAATTATACAGAATTCAAGGATCACTGTGAAAGGTGCACAGAAAACACTTGACACAACAGATGATAACACACAGCACACCAGCAACAATTTAATCAGAGCCAAACCGCCTTCAAGGTTACCTGCTCTGCCAAGGAGTGTGCCAGAAATATAGTTACATGTCACTACAGACAGTCCAACATGGTGCAGACTCAGGCAGGAAGTTGATCAACAAGGTGGAGTTCTGAGTAAATCCACTAGGGGGAGCTCTCAGCCTAAGTCAACAAATCGCAATATGTTAGACACTTTTTCAGAATTCTGAATTTTGCATTATTCACCTTATTTATACTTGAGTTACAGATTTACATTTGCTGTGAATTAGTATCAGAACCAGACCAACCAATTCAATTTAGATCGTACCAAGCTTTCTATTCCCATTAAAATCTGGAGTTTTTTTTAAATCTTACAATTTGACCTTGGAGTTGTTTGGGACTGCAAAAACAAAGGAGCTGCTTCAGCCTTGAATAAATAGCAGATGCAAATTTAATGCTTATTTCAGCAAGAAATCAAATTTTAGCACATTCATCATGCAGAAAGTTTAATATCTCCCAGCACATGAACAGATCTGAATGTTAAATCTCAGCAGAAAACTGAGGGGAGGGCTTTGAGCTTGCATCATTCTGAACTGGAAAGAGTAAGTTTCGATGGGGCTGAAGGTTTTGAGAGTTAAAGAAGAGTAAACTTTCTTTTAAAGAAGATTGTGTATTGTATGGCAATGCCTAAGATTTCTGAGAGAGTTAAGGATTGTAGCAGAGATCGGGAGGTACATCGCATAATGTAAAAAGGCTACCATATTTGGCATTTCAAAATGTTGGTTTTAATTTTCGAGCATTTTGAGAGCAGTTTCAATCTAGTTTCCACATATTTGAAATTGGCTGCTGCGTTTCCTACGTTACAACACTGGCTACACTTCAAAAGTAATTAATTGGCTGTAAAGTGCTTTGGGATGTCCCGAGGTCACGAAAGGCGCTGTATAAATGCAAGACTTTCTTTTTACTTTTAGTTATTGAAATCCTTCTCTCCAGTGTTGACCTTAGGGCTGAAACGTTCACCAGAGGTTGCTAGGCCAGAGATGCCAGACCTGTTCCTCCCTCTCACAGAAAAAATTGGATGGTGTGTCCAATGATCCCCATTGTAAGGGTATGCCTTGTTTTTTTAAAAAATCATTACTTGTGGGAATCCAACCCTTTATCTCGACCCAGACCCAAAGGTGGGTCCCACGATCACCAGCCCTCAGGGAGCTATGCTAGGTCTGATCAAGCATACCTCCGCTGTCTAAACGCCAGGTTCTAACTGAAGGCCTGGGGCCTGGGAACTCCCGAACCACCGACACCCGCCCCCCCCCCCCCTTTATAGAGGTGACCAATGGGGTAACTTTGACTTTGGGAGATAGTATTAAACGGGCCATATCAATTCAGCCGCCATTGAAATTGGGAATGATATATAATGGGCAGCTGAATTGCTATTGCCCGTTTTACACCATCATCCGAAGTCAACATTATCCCCTGTACTTGGGGCAGGCCGAGGATCCTCCCCCCAACCACCCTCCCCCCACCCCCCAACAGGCCATCAGGGATAATGGCAGTGCAAAGCTGAGACCCAAAGCATCTGTGTTCTTGCCTTGTTCCGGTTTATTGCGTTGACAACTTTTTGTAAATTTACACATTTGTTATTAAGCATTTCTTTCTTCTGTTGTCTAGGCCCTAAGCTCTGAAATTCCCTCCCTAAACCTCGCCGCCTCTCTTTCCTCCTTTAAGATGCTCCTTAAAACCTACCTCTTTGACCAAGCTTTTGGTCACCTGCCCTAATTTCTCCTTATGTGGCTCGGTGTCAAATATTTTGTCTTATAATACTCCTGTGAAGCACCTTGGGACGTTTTACTACATTAAAGGTGCTATATAAATACATGTTGTTGTTGTTGTTGTTTCTTTAATAAAAAACTGAGACGTTGTAACTAGGGCCGCGATTTTCCGAGTGGAGGCGGGTTGGAATCGGGTTCCAATCCCGCTGCTGGTTTAATCCGCTCTGCATTAAGTATTTTGCCTTAACTGGGCATATTAAGCCCGCTGTGCGTGTTGCCCAGCCCAATCAGTGGGTTCAGGTCTGCTGCTCGCCTCTGCTGACGTCTTCCATTCAGCTGCATTTAAGGGGCCCATGCAGCCTTGTGATTTTTCCTTCATTTTCTGCTGCTTCTCAGTGTGGCAGATAGAGAGATGAGTGAGTCAAGATCAAAGGCCTCTCCACGATTTGTTGATGACTCCCCCCATGCTCTTGTGGAATCAATGAGAGGGTGCAAAGAGGTTCTGTTCCCCTCAAATGGATGGAGGAAACCTCCTCAGCAAACCAAGGCAGCCTGGCTGCAAATTGCTGAGGAGGTTAGTACCAGGTCTTTGTACTCACGCACCTGGGTTCAGTTCCGCAAAAGGTTCAATGATCTGCTCCGCTCAGCAAAAGTGAGTATAACATCACACTTACCTTCAATCTGCTCTCCATCTCATCTCATCACCAGCACTCTGCATTGTTAACCTACTCCTGCACATCCCGACTTACCCTTACATCCCTTGCACCCTTAACCATCCCTCTCTCTCTATGTACAGACTCAGCTCACCTATTCTACTGTGCACCTCTCACACTCGCTATCACTGTTATGCAATGGCAACAACTAACAACGCACAGGGAGGGCCCTTGGTATTGGCACCTCACTCCATCTTTGTCTCCCTCTAAGTATCTATGTGATGGATTCTCTACACTCACTCCAACATTCTCACTCAAACTCCACTTGTGTCCCTCATTGCAGGAAAAGAGAGCCCACAATAAGAGGGAGCGGGTTAGGACAGAAGGAGGGCCACCTTCGTTGGCGCACTTGACCACCGCTGAGGAGGCTGCTCTCGACATTGTTGGAGGTGCTGAGGATCTGGAAGTGAGGGACGGAGAGACGGGCGCAGTAGAGCAAGCTGGTGACACAATAGATTTGCAACCCTCTCATTTAGATTACATGAGTGACTGATATGGCAACTGATGTTCATACAGATTGAGTTCTGATCATCTGCACAATGGGATGTGTCTGCTACGTTAATATCACATGTACAACTCATGCCTTTACTCCTCCACAGTACCATCGAGAGCACCCCTCCCCGCAGGAAATGGAGGAGTCCATCTCAAACATGAGCAATGCCGTGGTGCACGCAATGGTGAATGTAGGTGCCGCCATGGAAAGGATGGCAACCTCCATGGAGGACATAAATCGCCAAACTCAAATGAACATGGTGACTCTTCTAAATAGATGGTCTGCTATGGAGGATATATGGCCATCTATTGAGGAGAGGAACCAGAGGTACATGGACATCCCCGTTATGAGGACTGTCAGTACAGAGACAGTCCTCATGGCCCCAATGATGTGCAGCAAGGTGCTCTCCAGCTACTTGCTAGCAGTGAAGTGCGGGCGACCAATGAGAGGGATGTTGGTGGTCGACAACAAGGAAATGTGGGCTCCTCTCCAAGTGCTCACACGACCATGCCACTGCGGAGCCCTCGGTCAGAGCCCACGATTCCTCACCCAACTGAGATGGCCGTCTCAGCCCCTGCACAGCCGCAGGAGGAGCAGACTGTTGCCGAGCCCTGCCAAGCTCTCAAACCCAGAGGACACCCGCCAAAGGCATCGAAGCAGGCACAGCATGGAAGTGAGCAAGGTGCCTCAACATCTGCTGAAGCCACAGGGGAAGCACCTACGTAGAAGCATGCGTAAGAGAAAGTTAACGCACAAATAGTCACAAGGGTAGTAACTTAGGTGTTTTGATATAAAACAAAGTGATGATTTTCATCGTTATTTCAACTGTAATAAAGAGGTGCGAAGGCAAAGCTTCAAAGAGTTGGCCTATGTGTGCTCAGAAATGGAAGTGTCACAGTGAGGGGTCAGGGCGCCGTTCTTCTGTAATGATGGTGCTGAGAGTGATAGGAAGCCACAGTTTATTGTACAGATGCTGTATGGTGTGTTAAGAAGGTCAGCCAGACACTCATTTCCATGTGCCAGCCACATGTTTTGGCTACGTAAACTTACGCGAATCTGGCATTGATTAGTGCATCCCTTGCCTCACGGCGAGCAATGTGCTAGCATGCTGGTGGAACTGGCACAGCCGCCTCCGCAAGGTCTTCCTCATCTGCATCCTCTGAGGAGGAGGAGGCTGTGCGCTGAGCCACTTGTCCCTCAGGCAGTGGTAAGCCACGCTGCTGTGCGATGTTGTGAAGTGCGAAGCAGACTACGATGATTCTGGACACCCTGGCTGGCTGAGTACTGTAGGGCTCCACCAGATCTGTTGAGGCATCTGAATCGCATTTTGAGCAAGTCGATGGTTTGCTCTATGATGCTTCTGGTGGAAATGTGGCTCACATTGTAGCGCTCCTCAGCTTTGTTTGATGACCTCCTCATCGGTGTCATTAGCCATGTCTTCAGGGGATAGCCCTTGTCTCCAAGTAGCCATCCGGAAAGTTGGGTTGGCGGATTGAACAGCTGAGGCACAGTAGACTGCCGCAGGATGAATGAGTCATGGCAACTGCCAGGGAACTTGGCTCAAACATGCATAATGTTCTTCCTGTGGTTACACACCAGCTGGACGTTAAGGGAGTGGAAGCCCTTGTGGTTGACAAATACAGCTGGGTTGTGATGGGGTGCCCTAATGGCCACATGTCTGCAGTCTATGACACCCTGCACCCTTGGGAAGCCCGCCATACTTGCAAAGCCAACAGTTACACTTGCTTCATCCTTGGAGAAGTGGATGTAATTGTGCGACTTTGCAAAGAGGGCATCGGTAACCTGCATGATGCAAGTGTGTGCGGCCGACTGGGAGATGCCACTGATGTCTGCTGCTGATCCCTGGAAGGACCCTGAAGCAAAGAAGTTGAGTGCAGTGGTGACTTTGACAGCCACTGGTAAGTAGTGTCCACCTGCTCCTCTGGGCTCCAGGTGTTGGTGCAGCAGTGCGCAGATGTCACCGACTACCTCTCGCGGAAGTCTCAGCCTCCTTTGGCACTGCTGCTCAGTCATGTTGAAGAAGCTCATCTTCGGCCTGTAAACCCTGTGTTGGGGGTATCTCCTGCGGCGCGGTGCAGCCCTGCGCTGATGCTCTCTGCCCTGTGCAGCATCAGGTGGCTGAGGAGAAGGTTGGCGCTCCTGTTGTTGCTGCTGCTGTTGTGCCTTGTTCTGCTACTGCCGCGGCTGCTCTTCCTCCGATTCTGAGGACCAGGATGAGAGGGTATAGATGGTTCCCATTCGCTGGTATATATCTCAGTTGTGGAAGAGATGTTATAAGGACTCAGTCAATGTGGGGAGAGGGCTTTCCAAGGTGGTCACCGTGCATATGGATCTCAGCTTAAACACTTACAAGCTCAATAGACCTGCAAAATGTGTTCCAAAACCTCAAAACACAAAGTTCTGCCATCTGAAAGTGAACTCATGTTACAGGACCACTTTTATGCAGCAGGAGCAGCTGTCAACAATTCAGTTAGTTGCTGAACCGGCACAATCAGCTGGCGTGTTTGGCACAGATGTGCAACACGCTGAAAATGTAGTAAAATGGGAAGAGCCTGTAAAAATGGGATTATCCAGGCAGTTAACAAGCTGTTAACTACCTTAAGTGCCTCTCCCACCGCTTGGTGTCGGGTCTGATCGGGACTCGCAGACCCGACACTTTGCAAAGTTGCGCAGAGGCGGGATGGCGGCGGGTTCGCAACCCGCCGTCAATCATTTAGATTTTCACTCCTGACCCGCCTCCAAACCCGCCCTCTGAGCGCCGGCAAAATCGCGGCCAAGGGGTCCAAGCTGAAACATTGACCTCAGCTATTGACCGACCTGCTGTACATTTGCAGCATTATATTTCCGATATCCAGTATTCATGGTTCTTCATGAAACTACATTTCTGCTAAAGACTTGCACATCTTTCTCTTTCACATTCTCATTAACTTTCAACATTTTTATATTTTATTTCTGATTTCCAGAATTCTCTTATCTTTAATTAAGTGCAGCTGCCCAAGAAGGGAGTATTCGCTGTGGTAATGCACGTGATTGATACGAGTTTTATCAACGGGATTCTGCTATTTTCAGCACTGATTGATTACATAGAATTACATAGAATGTACAGCACAGAAACGGGCCATTCAGCCTAACTGGTCCGTGCCGGTGTTTATGCTTCACATGAGCCTCCTCCCACCCCTCTTCATCTCACCCTATCAGCATATCCCTCTACTCCTTTCTCCCTCATGTGTTTTCTAGTTTCCGCTTAAATGCATCTATGCGACTCGCCTCAACTACTGCTTGTGGTAACAAGTTCCACATTCCAACCACTCTCTGGGTAAAGAAGTTTCTCCTGAATTCCCTATTGGATTTATTAATGACTATCTTACATTTATGGCTCCTAGTTCTGGTCTCCCCCACAAGAAACAGCCTCTCTATGTCTACCCTATTGAACCCCTTCATAAACTTAATGACATCTATCAGGTCACCCCCTCAGCCTTCTCTTTTTTAGAGGAAAATGCACTTGTGTAAGATTCCGACTTAGGCTATCTTACAAAATCTTTATTAAGCTGTTTTAAAGCTATGTCTTAACTAAGTTGCTAACCTGCTTAGAAAACAGGTAACAGCATTATTAAAGAAAAGTGTGCAAAGGAATTTTAGGGCTTAAAAATAGTGCTCTGTGGAATTTCAATCCCCAAGAGGTGAACTGCTCTCAGCTTGTCCTACCGGAGCCTGGTTTATAACAAAAGTGGACCACTTAAATGCAGTCAGTTGTTCCTGAGACATTTTAATGCACGACAAATATAACCCTCATAATCTCCATTTTATGAGTTCCAGTCACCAGTGCTGTCATTTCTATAATAGTAGAATTTCCATATCTTATCTTCTCGTTTTCATTTATTTGTTGGCATATTTGATGGCAACCAATTAAGATGATGTCTTCCAAATTTCACTGAAGGACTGTAATAATCATAACAATGATAACATGATATTTATGCTGCATTTTCCCTCGATGAGTGACGACAGCTACGATGCAGTGTGCAATTGCCTCCTTTAATAAGAGCTTTTCTTCGGTCTCTGATTTAATCGGCTTAATCTAGCGTTTAACTGACATGTTTAGGGTCGTCATCCTGCCAAGATAAGTATCTTTAAATGGTAATGACATTCAATGAATGTCCTTTTTGTAGTAGGTGTAAATTATACATGGTTAATGTAATAGAAATTGAATCAAATCATTTAAACTAAGCAATCCTTGGAATTCTAATTGACGATTTCAGAAAAAAATGTGTATAGCACTTAAAACAGTATTTTAACTATTTGGAAACTATTGGAGTTTCACAGAGGGCGGGGATTATAAAATCAGCAGTTATGTTTGTTATTCTGTATGGAAGTCATTTTATAGACATATATAACACAATAGGCAGTAAACGAAATAAAAACAGAAAATGCTGGAAATACTCAGTAGGTCAGACAATATCTGTGGAGAGAGAACATTTCAGGTCGATGATCTTTCGTCAGAACTGGAAAAAGGTCATCGACCTGAAACGTTAACTCTGTTTCTCTCGCCACAGATGCTGCCTGAGCTGCTGAGTGTTCCCAGCATTTTCTGTTTTTATTTCAGATTTCCAGCATCCGCAGTATTTTGCTTTTATAGGCAGTAAATGGAGTCTCCCACAGGTGCTGTTGAAGTACGTCAATTTCGCAAGTGAGACCAAATCTGTAATATTCTGCAATCACAGACACTATAATAAAGTACTTTTATTACCTCAGCATCATTCCCACTAAAGAGCAAAACATGAAGCACATTCCAAGATCCCAGCTATACCCTCGCCTGCGAGAGATGAACTTCGACCTGTATTTGGAACCGAAAGGAATTTGGAACAGGTCAATTCAAATCAACTTGTATATGTCTAACACTGGGCCTGGTTCTGAGTGTTCAGACTTGAAGATGGCTGACACTTTTAAAAGCGTATATGAAGAGTGGAATATTCTGCCAGTTTCTAGGCTTCCTAATGTCTCATGGGCTGGCTGTAAAGAGGCACTTATGAGATTTATTTTTATTTTTCCCGTTTTATTTATGTTTACATTTTTTTTCCTCTTTCAAATCTGTCCTATTCTCGGTGTTCTGGGATGTACCCATTCCTGGTTTCTGATGATGCTAATTTAGAAGGAGGAACTTATGCATCTGAGGAATTGATTCCCTGACAGTTATCTACAAATTCCTCTTGCCCCTACTGGCCAGCTCCTTTCTCTAAGTCTATGCTGGTTGTATTGACGTGAGAGGAGAGGCACTTTGGAACTTCTGTATTTGAAAAAAAAATATCACAGAGTCTCACAGTTAGTGGCAGCACCAAAGTCTAACCTTTTGGCCGAGGTTGTCCGAGCATCGTTATCCCGGGCGTTAACCAGTTTAAAACAAATGGGCTCAGGTTGATTGGAAAATCTCACCTGATGCATCAAGGGGAAAGTATGGTTAATGTAATTCTTTATCTGACCAGCGAGCGACAGTGCACTAGAAATAACGGTGGGTGATATTCGTGGGCAAACAATGCACTTGTATGCTGCTTTAGTGGAGGCACTAACCCATTTAAAGGGATTCATGCCAACAGTCATTTTTAGGCTAATAACAATAAAGCACCACCATTATTCAGCTTGATTAGCACATAAAAAAAGTTGCCTTTTGTAAAAAAAATAGTTTAAATGTATGATAGTCCCTAAATTCTATTGTTCCATGGGGGCTACGTTCGATACAGAATTCTGCCAATTCACTACAGCAACCTGGAAACAGAAGAAAAATGATTTGAATGAGCAATTTTGACTTGTTCAATATTAATTATCTCACATTGTAATGTAATGTTGATTTATGCTACACTCTAATAAATAATGGTTACAATGATTCATGCATATAGGATGAAATGATAACCTGGGGGTGGAGGAGACAGTGAATAATAGTGTGTTTATGCAACCACAAATAATTTGGAAATCAAAGTTTATCATGCTTACTTTGTTCAATAAATCTCTAAAAATCACAACCTGTTTTAAAAAAAACAAGAACAGAAAATTCTGGAAACACGTAGATCAGACAGAAAAAGAAGGAGCTTGAACTAGTTATAAACATCTTTTTATTGTTTGCAGGTATGATGTATAACTATTTCAGAATACATACAGGACAGTGAATATCACGCCTCTCTCTGCTACTTTAAACGGAGAGAGGATTTCAGAGAAATACATTAAGCATTTTACGCTAGTATCCCGCAGCGTAATTGCAGAGCTGATGTGTTATTGCTTTTCTTCCTGATGAATTTCCTGCTCATCAAAGCGAGGGATGTCTGTGCCGGGAAATGCAATGCTTTCCTAGTTCAGGCACCGAAGCCCCGATTTTGATTTTTGAGAGAATGGCAAAATTGGAGTCAAGTTGGCCCTCACACCAATAAGTTTATCCATGATGAGTTTGTGGATTGTGAGGGCCTTGCTCGGGAGTGGGCTTTCTGGAGGGTGATAGCCACACGGTTGTTGACCCTTTGGTGGAACAGCCAGTGAAGTACATTTGAAGTGTAGTGACTGTTGTAACATAGGGGAACGCAGCAGCCAATTTGAACACATTGAGGTCTCACGAACATCAACAAGATAAAATGACCAGAGAATCTCTCCTTTGGTGGTGTGGAGTTGAGGGATAAATATTAGCCTTGACTATTAGGAAAGTCTCCTGCATTTCTTCAAAAAGTTCCGTGGGATCTTTTATGCCCACCTGAGAGCGCAGACGGGGCCTCGGTTTAACATCTCATCCAGAAGATGGTAAAAGGGGAAGGGGGAAAGAAGTTACACAGGTTAACTCTCGGGGAGTGAAGTTAAGTGAGGAAGTCACGGAGAGCAGACTTGGGGATACCCAGCAACAGGCACAATGATGGGTTTGCTGGAGATATCAAAAGAGGAAGCCAGGATATGGTTGAAACAGAGTGGATATAAAAGAGGCTTGGGTTTAGGGTGGCAGCCAATATGGACATGTGAGTGGACATGGAGAAGACCATAAATTATATGATCAGGAGGCAGAGGGCTTGGTATGGCAAGGAAGTCTTTGAAAGAGGACATGTTGTGTGATGGTAACCAGATCAGTTGCAAAAAAGATCAGTGAAGTTAAAAGTCTGGGAGGAAGGTCAGAAAGGTCCAGAGGCTGTGAAAGGTAAGTGAAGTCTATTGGTTAGAGGAAGGCCAGGATCCGTGGAGAGTGCGGTGGTCATTTAAGAGATTGGATGATGCTGTAGTCTGCGGGGAGGATGAAGAAATTCTGGACAGCAGGGAAAGCCATGAGGATAGAAGTAGGACCAGGAGAGAGCCAGGATATCAGGAGCAGTGGAGAACCAAGGAAGCAGGTGCAAACAGCAAAGATTGGGGTAGCTGTGGATCTCTACCAATTTAGAGCTGTACAATAGAGGAGGAGATTTAGACAGCAGGGATAACCTGGTCAACTAGCAAAATCCCTCAACAATAGTGGATCGCAGGTGCTAATAGGGGGAGGATCATTTGGTTGGGTCGGATACAGACGATGCTGATTTAGGCAGTAGATAAAACAAATTGTTTTTATTTGCTGGGTATTTGGGGAATTACACAACAATATGGTGGTGTCCAAGGTTGTCGGGTGAATTCTTCATGCCAGTGCTGAAGATAGTGGGTGGAGTGTTGGGTTGGGAAGAAAGGAAAAAGAAAGTCTTGCATTTATATAGCGCCTTTCATGACCTCAGGACGTCCCAAAGCGGTTCACAGCCAATGAAGTACTTTTGAAGTGTAGTCACTGTTGTAATGTAGGAAACATGGCAGCCAATTTGCGCACAGCAAGCTCCCACAAACAGCAATGCGATAATAACCAGATAATCTGTTTCTGTGATGTTGATTGAGGGATAAATATTGGCCAGGACACTGAGGTTAACTCCCCTGCTCTTCTTCGATATAGTGCCACGGGATCTTTTACGTCCATCTGAGAGAGCAGACGGGGCCTCGGTTTAACGTCTCATCCGAAAGACGGCACCTCCGACATTGCAGCACTCCCTCAGCACTGCACTGGAGTGTCAGCCTAGATTTTTGTGCTCCGGTCTTGGGAGTGGGACTTGAACCCACAACCTTCTTTCAGAGCCAGATAGAAGAATTGGAAGCACCAATTCTGCTGTGTGAGACAACAGACTTACAATGGGTCGAGGAGCCAGTGACTGGAGGAAATTGCCAGATCCAGACGGTGGGTGGCAGTGAATGCAGGAGCCTTATGGGAAGCGTCCTAGCCAGGCATCATCTTACTCCACCACAGCAGTGGTAGTTGTCATGAGACTCTTACAGCAAGCAGATTAGAGCCAGTTCCTCCTCCCTTAATTTTTTTCTTCATGCTTGGCTCATTCTGCAGCTCCCTCCATCCCCCCTCCCCCTATTCAGTCATATTGATTGACAGCAGCTGCATGGTGCCATGATTGATGCCCTCACCACAGTATAAACATGATCATAGCTCTGTTTGATTTTCATGATAGCCTTCTTCATTCAATCTAAGTCAGTGAGGTGCCCGCTCCTTTATTCTAATATTTATTCTCTCTGTACCTTGCTCTGCTTTACAAGTGACTAGTTAATCAGTACAGTATTTTTCATTTCTATATGACCCGTTATCATTGCAGAAGAGATTTATTCCCACAGTAAGGGGATTCAGTTTTTGTTTTGTTCATCTGTCTCTGTTTACAAGAATAATGAGCAGTTTAATTTTGGGTGATTTCTGGAGATGGACACACTGACTTAGCAAAACCTGTCTATTTTTGTTTTTAATAGATTTTGTCTGTGGTATACGAGGCTGGATAATATTTTAACTGGCACTGATAAAACACTTACTGGTACTTAATCTCACTGGGATGCCAATGAAAGAGCTCGCAAAAGATGGATTAGCACCAAGCTGCAATGAAACATGGATTAGCACCAAGCTGCAGGTGAAACAGTGATTTACTTGTACCTCTTTCAATTTGGCATACTGAATTCGGTGCTCACGATGCGGTCTCCTCTACATTGGGGAGACCAAACGTAGATTGGGTGACCGCTTTGCGGAACACCTCCGTTCAGTCCACAAGCTTGACTCCGCGCTTCCGGTCACCTGTCATTTTAAATCTCCGATCCACTCCCACTCTGACCTCTCTGTCCTCGGCCTCCTACACTGTTCCAATGAAGCTCAACATAAGCTCGAGGAACGGCACCTCATCTTTACAGCACTTTACAGTCTTCCGGACTCAACACTGGGTTCAACAATTTAAATAAGGCGGTTCACGACCACCTTCTCAAGGGGAATTAGGGATGGGCAATAAATGTTGTTCTTGCCAGCGAGGCCCACATCCCATAAAAAACTAATAAAAAAAAAATTACAGATCATAACCTCTACCCCCAATTTTTTGGATGGCAGCTGTTGCTGATGATTGTTCTATTCCCATTTACACCTCCTCGAGACCCATCTTTTGTTTCTTTACTTGTCCCATTACCATCTCCTTTTGCCTTGCACCATCATCCCTTTTGTCATAATCTCTCCTGCCTTCCACCCTATCACCTTCCCTTTTGGCTCTTCCCTCCCCGCTTTCCCTGCCTCCGTACTTGCTTAAAACCTGTTCCATCTCAAACTTTTTCCAGTACTGACGAAAGATCCTCGACCTGAAACGTTAACTTTGTTTCTCTCTCAACAGATACTGCCTGACCTGCTGAGTGTTTCCAGCATTTTCTGTTTCTGTTCTGCAATGAAACTTGTCCGCCGCTATTGTGACCTCCCATGATGGGTAGAGTTTAAAGGGCAAGAAGCAATTGCTGTTTGCATGTGTGAGGTGTTTGCGGCAAGGTTTTGGGAAGACCTAGGCACCAGATCGTACAACATCAGTGATTTTCATATAATGTAAGAACATAAGAACATAAGAAATAGGAGCAGGAGTAGGCCAATAGGCCCCTCAAGCCTGTTCCACCATTCAATACGATCATGGCTGATCATCGACCTCAACTCCACTTTCCCGCCCGATCCCCATATCCCTTGATTCCCCGAGAGTCCAAAATTCTATCTATCTCAGCCTTAAATATACTCAAAGACTCAGCATTCACAGCCCTCTAGGGCAGAGAATTCCAAAGATTCACAACCCTCTGAGTGAAGAAATTCCTCCTCATCTCAGTCTTAAATGGCCTACCCCTTATCCTGAGACTATGCCCCCTAATTCTAGGGGGCTAGTAAGCAGATTGCCTGTATGTATGCAAGTCTTGCCTCATACCTGTAAAATCTAGATGCTTTCGTTGCACCATAATCTGCTGCTCAATGCATTTTAATAATGCTGTTCACCAATGTGTTCTTGAAATCCCTAATTTTCCAGTAATCTGCAATGTAATAGGTTAAAATCAGGACGGTGAATTGCGTGTTTGATCTGACCTCCCGTTATAAGAGATTCCGTCCCAGTTCTAACTCAGTGAAACTTATAGCACATATCCTCTGTATAATCAGCTCTTTGGTAAGAATACAAAAATGACCTGGGCCCGGCAGGGAATTTCCGCGGAGCTTAATACCGTTTTCCTGGGGCTTCCACGAACTCCTTCAAAGTTTTTTTTTATTCGTTCATGGGATGTGGGCGTTGCTGGCAAGGCCAGCATTTACTGCCCATCCCTAATTGCCCTTGAGAAGGTGGTGAAGGTATTCCCACAGTGCTGTTAGTGAGGGAGTTCCAAGATTTTGACCCAGCGATGATGAAGGATCGGCGATATACTTCTAAGTCAGGATGGTGTGTGACTTGGAGGGGAACTTGGAGGTGGTGGAGTTCCCATGCGCCTGCTGCCCTTGTCCTTCTAGGTGGAAGAGGTCACGGGTTTGGGAGGTGCTGCCGACGAAGCCTTGGCGAGTTGCTGCAATGCATCTTGTAGATGGTACACACTGCAGCCACGGTACGCCGGTGGTGGAGGGTGTGGATGTTTAAGATGTTAGAGGGGGTGCCAATCAAGCGGGCTGCTTTGTCCTGGATGGTGTCGAGCTTCTTGAGTGTTGTTGGAGCTGCACTCATCCAGGCAATTGGAGAGTATTCCATCACACTCCTTACTTGTGCCTTTTAGATCATAGAAAGGCTTTGGGGAGTCAGGTGAGACACTCGCCGCAGAATACCTAGCCTCTGACCTGCTCTTGTTGCCACAGTATTTATGTGGCTGGTCCAGTTAAGTTTCTGGTCAATGGTGACCCCCAGGATGTTGATGGTGGGGGATTCGGCAATGGTAATGCCATTGAATGACAAGGGGTGGTGTTTAGACTCTTGCTTGTTGGAGATAGTCATTGCCTGGCACTTCTGTTGCGCGAATGTTACCTGCCACTTATCAGCCCAAGCCTGAACGTTGTCCAGGTCTTGTTGCATGCGGGCATGGACGGCTTCATTGTCTGAGGAGTTGGGAAAGGGACTGAACACTGTGCAGTCATTAGCAAACATTCCCATTTCTGACCTTATGTTGGAGGGAAGGTCATTGATGAAGCAGCTGAAGATGGTTGGGCCTAGGACACTGCCCTGAGGATCTCCTGCAGTGATGTCCTGGTGCTGTGATGATTGACCTTCAACCAGCACAACCATCTTCCTTTGTGCTAGGTATGACTCCAGCCAGTGGAGCGTTTTCCCCCCAATTCCCATTGACTTCAGCTTGACTAGGGCGCCTTGATGCTACACTCGGTCAAATGCTGCCTTGATGTCAAGGGCAGTCACTCTCATCTCACCTCTGGAATTCAGCTCCTTTGTCCATGTTTGGACCAAGGCTGTAATTAGGTCTACAGCTGAGTGGTCTTGGCAGAATCCAAACTGGGCATCAGTGAGCAGGTTATTGGTGAGTAAGTGCGGCTTGATATCACTGTCGATGACACCTTCCATCACTTTGCTGATGATTGAGAGTAGACTGATGGGGCGGTAATTGGCCGGATTGGATTGTCCTGCTTTTTGTGGACAGGACATACCTGGGCAGTTTTCCACATTGTCGGATAGATGCCAGTGTTGAATCTGTACTGGAACAGCTTGGCTAGAGGCACGGCTAGATCTGGAGCACAAGTCTTCAGCACGATAGCCTGGATGTTGTCAGGGCCCATAGCCTTTGCTGTATCCAGTGCGCTCAGCCATTTCTTGATATCACGTGGAGTGAATCGAATTGGCTGAAGACTGGCTTCTGTGATGGTGGAGACCTCAGGAGGAGGCCGATATAGATCATCCACTCGGCACTTCTGGCTGAAGATGGTTGCAAATGTTTCAGCCTTGTCTTTTGCACTCACGTGCTGGGCTCCACCATCGAGGATGGGGATATTCATGGAGCCTCCTCCTCCCGATAGTTGTTTAATGGTCCCCACCACCATTCACGACTGGATGTGGCAGGACTGCAGAACTTTCATCTGATCCGTTGATATTGGGATCGCTTAGTCCTGTCTATAACATGCTGCTTCCGCTTTTTAGCATGTGTGTAGTCCTGTGTTGCAGCTTCCCCAGGTTGGCACCTCATTTTTAGGTACGCCTGGTGCTGCTCCTGGCATGCTCTTCTACACTCCTTATTGAACCAAGGTTGGTCCCCTGGCTTGATGGTAATGGTAGAGTGAGGGATATGCCGGGCTATGAGGTTACAGATTGTGGTGGAATACAATTCTGCTGCTGCTGATGGCCCACAGCGCCTCATGGATGCCCAGTTTTGAGCTGCTAGATCTGTTCTGAATCTATCCCATTTAGCACGGTGGTAGAGCCACACAACACGATGGAGAATGTCCTCAGTGTGAAGAAAGGACTTCGTCTCCACAAGGACTGTGCGGTGTTCACTGCTACCAATACTGTCATGGACAGATACATCTGCAACAGGTGAGGACCAGGTCAAGTAGGTTTTTCCCCTCATGTTGGTTCTCTCACCACCTGTCGCAGGCCCAGACTAGCAGCTATGTCCTTCAGGACTCGGCCAGTAGTGGTGCTACCATCACAGAAGCCAGTCTTCAGCCAATTCGATTCACTCCACGTGATATCAAGAAATGGCTGAGCGCACTAGATACAGCAAAGGCTATGGGCCCCGACAACATCCCGGCTGCCATGCTGAAGACTTGTGCGCCAGAACTTGGTATAAGTCCCCCACCCAGAGTACATTCTGTGCCTTTGCTACTGTCAGTGCTTCTTCCAAGTGGTGTTCAACATGGAGGAGTACTGATTCATCAGCTGAGGGAGGGCGGTAGGTGGTAATCAGCAGGATGTGTCCTTGCCCATTCTTGACCTGAAGCCATGAGAGTTAATGTTGAGGACTCCAGGGCCACTCCTTCCCGAATGTATACCACTGTGCTGCCACCCCTGGGGGTCTGTCCTGCTGGTGGGACAGGACATACCCAGGGATGGTGATGGAGGAGTTTGGGACATTGGCTGAAAGGTATGATTCTGTGAGTATGACTATGTCAGGCTGTTGCTTGACTAGTCTGTAGGACAGCTCTCCCATTTTGGTACAAGTCCCCAGATGTTGGTGAGGAGGACTTTGTAGTGTCAACTGGGCTGGGTGTGCTGTTGCCAGGTCCGTAGCCGGTGCCAAGTGACCCGTCCAGTTTTTTTATTCTTATTATTGTGTTTTGTAGCAGTTTGTTACAACTGAGTGACTTTCTAAGCCTTTCAGAGGGCAGTTAAGAGACAACCACATTGCTGTGGGTCTGGAATCACATATAAATCTGCCAGTCCAGGTAAGGACGGCAGATTTCCTTCCCTAAAGGACATTAGTGACATAGGTGGGTTTTTACGACAATCTGATAGTTTCATGGTCACCATTACTGATACTAGCTTTTTATTCCAGATTTATTTAATGAACTGAATTTAAATTCCCCAGCTGCCGTGGTGAGATTTGAACTCACGCCCTGGATCATAAGTCCAGACCTCTGGATTACAAGCACAGTAACATTACCACTATGCGACCATTCCCGTAACTTTAGCAGAAGATGGGAGGAAATCACAGAGAAATGGCGTAAACAGCCCTTTGCACGTTTCTGCAGGGTGTCCACTGAAGATGCGGCAGACAACTGGAAGAATTCCCTCAGAAATCCCAGGTGATGGTTTCTGCGCCTTATATTTTCTACAGCTGCAGTTATATTGTACTACTGGTCTGGGACTGGAAACCGCAGCCAGCAACACCAGTGTTCAATTGCCCGGCTCCATGACACACTCTGCCCACCTACAGAGAGCTATACACGTTCACATTTACATGCTTGCGCTCAGTGTCACTCCCCACTACATTGAGCGGATAGTTAGGAGCCGCTGTTTTCTGCGCTAAGTTCATAAAGTGCACAGGAGATCCAACAGAACACCTGGATCCTTTTTAAATATGGCTTCCCACTGGACTGGAGTTGTGGTGTAGAAATCCAAGCAATGAGAAATAGCCCCTCCGAGTGCTCACTCCCTGCTTGGATTTGTCGCACGCTGGAGCTCGGAGTTATACCTGCCACTTTTGCATCATTGCAAAACTGCTTCACATCATTGCAAAAGGAGCAATCTAACTCCACCTTAGTCACGACCAATAAGATATCCTCAGAAAGGGAAAGGCCATTGCCACTTTTAAGAAACTTTAAAGATGATTAAAAAGGAGAAAGAGAAAGACATGAACAACAAGCAAAGCACAGTTAGAACCAGCGAAACATAAAAGTTTCCAACACAAAAGGAGGCCATTTGGGCCATCGTGCCTGTGCCAGTATTTTGTTTCAAATATTTATCCCTGTTTCACTTAAAAGTTGTAACAGTTTTTGTCTCAACTACTTCCTGCTCTGAGGAATCTCGGTGGAAATAAATTTCTCCCAATCTCTCGCCTCATTCTCTTCGTGGCAATTTTAACCCCTCATCACTGATTCCCCAAACAGAGGA
Source organism: Squalus acanthias (assembly GCA_030390025.1). Classification (NCBI taxonomy): domain Eukaryota; kingdom Metazoa; phylum Chordata; class Chondrichthyes; order Squaliformes; family Squalidae; genus Squalus; species Squalus acanthias. Next base: position 23,451,242 of record CM059425.1, read on the forward strand.
AGTAATCTTTCTCCAGTCACCTGTCAAAAACCCTTCACGATTCTAAAAGCCTCGATTAAATCTCCTCTTAGTCTTCTCTGGAAATAATCTCAATATCTCAAATCTCTCCTCATAATTATAGTTTTGCGTCCCTGGTATCATCCTCGTGAATCTTATGCTGCATGCCCTTGATAGCTTTAATGTCCTTTCTATGATAAGGCACCTAAAACTGCACACAGTACTCTAACTGAGGGCATGACAGAGGGTCAATGAGGTAAACTGATATTAAGAAATAACTTTTTTACATCGGGGGGGGAGTGAAACTGTGTAATATTAATAAAATAGAAACATAGAAACATAGAATCTAGGAGCAGGAGTAGGCCATTCGGCCCGTCGAGCCTGCTCCACCATTCAATACGATCATGGCTGATCATCCAAATCCAGTACCCTGTCCCTGCTTTAATCCCCACAGTACACATATCCCACCCTACCCCCGTAACCCCACGTATTTAATTCCCCCTAACATATCCCATCCCCCCACATATTTAATCCCCCCCTAACACTAAGGGTCAATTTATCATAGCCAAATCAACCTAACCCGCACAATGTGCTAAACACTCCTATGAATTCCCTTGTCTGCTATTTTAACAGAAGCACGTTTTAATCCATTTGTTTTAAATTACTGTCTTCTAGTCCTGCTTTCCTGCATTGTCCCTTAGGCACATGGATTACGGTATTCATACTCTAAGCCCAAAATACCCTTTGTGCTGTACAGGCGACCAGATTAAAATAAATAAATAACTGAGCTGGGAGAAAATTTCAACTTTAAAAATGTGTAAGAAACATATAATGGGGTGTGGGTGCAATAGGTATATGTGCAACTGAAGCTCATTGTATTCCACTTGCTTTGATCAGTAAGACGCTGCAGGAATTAATACGTGGAAGCCAGTAAGAAATGTTGCTGTGAAAAGTAGGAATGGAAAACCAGAAAATCAAATTTCTTTGTTTGGCTGTTGTCCCATTGGAAAGGCATACAATCCTTAGAAAACTCTTGACGCCAGCCTCGAATGCCAGAGTGCTCAGTAAGTTCACTTTGCCCTAGGTAATAAGCCATTTTGTGCACATCTGTCCTTCATAGAACACTGTTCATTCTGCAGCTATATTTAAGGATGATTGCGTGGAGGTCAGGGTATGGTGACCAGCAAAATGACATTAACAATAGTCGACATAAAAAGAGCAGATAAACACAATTCATTGTCAGCCCTTGATTGTACAGTACAAAGGATTTCCTGTCTGCATTATTCTCTAAAGCAACTTTGATAGGAGACACTGGAGGACTGTCAGCCTAAAGGGGAGCCAAATAGCCCAGATAGCTCCTAATCCAGCATACCTCATAACCTCCAATTGTTCAAAGAGCCCCAGGTTTAATTTTAATGGCATCTATTGATTAAAAGTACAGATACTCACACTGTCTGGAATGCATTAACAGAATGAATCTATCTAATAACGCTGTCTGACTCCAGACAGCAAACTGTGAAGGGCAGCTAAATGACAGTGCAGACATGTGCAGCAACCAGCACAACAGGCTTGAACATGGGTTTGTGCTGTCAACGTCTAATGAAGCAAATGTTGTAGTTAAATTAGCATGAAGGATTTTCCTTGTAAAATCATATTCTTCAAAATACGTAATGCAATTGGCCATCGTCGACGTGGAAGATGTTGTTTGCTGTGGTTTGCGGTTAGTTCTGGTGAATTAAAGGTTTAGTCTGGCCCTCGGCAATCAAAACCCAGCAAACCTTAAACTAACACAAACTGCTGCATGTTTGTAGAGGGAAAGTGTGTGTGGTATTGGGTTATGGCATTGTCCTAAAGCTGCAACAGTTGGCAGGCAAGTAATTAACCAGTGGTGGTACTTCCATCCCTACCGAGGAGTTCTCCCCGCTGTCCCGGCCAAAATAATCTACTTGACCTTGTCCTTGTCCTCGCCAATCTACCTGCCACAGATGCATCTGTCCATAATGGTATTGGTAGGAGTGACCACCGCACAGTCCTTGTGGAGACCAAGGCGGGGATTTTTAACCCCCAAAACTGGGAGGGTTTGGGTTGAGTGAGTTGTAAAAATGTTAAAAATCTGAAACCCGACTGCATGCCGCCCACTTCCGATTCTAAAGGAGGCGGGATGGGGGATGGACAACCAACCCACTCGCAGGAGGCGGGTTGGTCATTTGAATATTATAATGAGGCCGCATGCCTCAGAATTAACCACCATTTTAAACTTAACCCAGCCGCTAAAGTGTGACGAGGACTGCTGGAGACGGGAGGTAAGTGCCTTTCCACTTACCTGCGAGATCCAGTTTACCTGATCCATCCACCCCCGGCAATCGGACAGCCCCCGCAAATCTTCCAATCGCCCCCACCACCCCGACCCCCTTCCGATCTCCCCCGCCCCCCTCCTCCTCCCCACCCCCACCCCAACCCCGCGCCCTTGCAGTCCTGCCGCATTCAGTCACAAATGATGGTGGACAGTTACGCAACTAACGGGAGCAGAAGGCTCCATAAACATCCCCAATCTTAATGATGGCAGAGCCCAGCCCGTGAGTGCAAAAGACAAGGCTGAAACTTTTGCAGCCATCTATAGCCAAAAGTGCTGAGTGGATGATCCTGCTCAGCTACTGTTTAGTGCTAAAGTCACACTTAAATAGTACAAAGCCAATAACACTGAAAAACTTTCAAAATTGGCACAGTGGTTAATTTTATAAACAAATGTTGGTGCAATTATAGTGGCGTCGTTAACATTGCCAACTGAAAAAGTTGAAGGGCATACTTGAAAGTATTTATTTTTCATTGATTTTTAAGTGTGATTTCATATTCTTTTGAAGTTGCAAAACTCAAGGAGCCTGCCTACCTGTGCATATTATTGTGTGGGTTTTATCCTGCCAACGTGATGAATAGTGGATGCGATGCTTCCATCCTGCCCTCATAATTGCTCATTTAAAAAAAAATACTCCATCAAGAATACTTAATGTTCTCTCTGATAGATTATGAAGGAATGTATAGTTACTAGGTGGGCTGGTGTATCAAGTGGGTGAGCAACGGTGATAGAGAGATAGCAGAACCATTTCTATAGAAAGGAATTTGCCACAGTCATAATCAATCCATGAGAGAACTTGGTCGTGGGTTTTGTGGAACTTTGGATGGGATTAATCTCAATTTCCTGCTTTATGGGGGGAGAACAAGAGGGGGCACAAAGTGGGTGAAGTTCAAACAGAGGATGATGGTAGATGACAAGAAAGGCATTAACTTTCAAAATCCTACCACATGCTACTTCACTGAACAGTGAGACTGAGAAGTATGTACCCATCCCCCAGTTTTGGATTGGAAGGTGTAAATGTAGTTACTATGTCTAGTGTAAGTAAAGGCCAGCAGAGTGAGTGCTTAATCGCTGTAAAGATAGATAACCCTAAGCTCTGAAATTCCCTCCTTAAACTGCTCTGCCTCCCTACCTCTCTCTCTTCCTTTAAGGCGCTCCTTAATTCTCTACCTGAAAGGGCTGTGAATGCTCAGACATTGAGTATATTCAAGGCTGAGATAGATAGATTTTTGACTCTAGGGGAATCAAGGGATATGGGAATCGGGCGGGAAAGTGGAGTTGAGGTCGAAGATCAGCCATGATCTTATTGAATGGCGGAGCAGGCTTGAAGGACCGTATGGCCTACTCCTGCTCCTAATTCATATGTTCTTATCTTCTTAAGACCTACCTCTTTGACCAAGCTTTTGCTTACCTGTCCTAATATCTCCTTATGTGGCTCGGGGTCAAATTTTGTTTGGTAACGCTCCCGTGAAGTGCCTTGGGATGTTTTACCACATTACATATTAATGCAAATTGTTGTTGAAAACAGGAACTTGATGTGTGAAGAACTGTGGGTACAAACTCTGACTTCCATTTTCTGCTGTAGATTGTAAATGTGGGTGCACGTTAGGATGTTGCTATTTCCTCTAATGCATTGTTGTAGAGCAGGAATTTTTATTCTGGAAATCATGAACTGCTGGGAAGCGCAGAAGAATTCAGGGAACGATTTCCATTCCGATTCGGCTCAGAGGTCAGGTGTTTCAGGAGCAGATGGGTGGAAATTGGAGCAGAACCTAATTCTGTCCTTCGATAGCTGCCATGTTGAATTCCAACTGAGGAGAAAGGAGTGAGTTTTAAGGGGCGGGGGGGTGGGGGGGTTCCTTTTACAGTTGCAATTGGGCCTCACTAAGAAGAATCCAATGCCAGTTGACCTTGTTACAAGATGCACACACCAGTGAGAGAGCAGCAATCCCTTCCATATCATGTTCCAGCAGCCCCCGGAGTGCTACTACTTGTGGCGGTTTGCCCTTAATATATTAATGGCTCCGTCCCAGGATTTAGGATAGGGTTGTGGCAGGGACAAAGCCACAGCACGTCCAGCGGCTCAGTGGAGCTGCCTGATTGTCTGCCTGTGCAGCACTACCATAGTTCTTTTTTAAAATATATTTTTAATCACTGCAATTGTCCATATTCAGGTAGCTCTCTGATTCAGCAGCATGTGATGTTTACTTTAACAAGTGCATAGACGTCACCCCCAAAGTCTGTGGATTCTGCACACAATGTTTTTTTGCATTGCTCAATTCAGCCTCATCCTGTGAAAAGCAACCATCACTTGTGTCTGGTGTAAAAAGGTAGCTTCGCAAGGGGTTTGAGTTCAATGAAGGTTTTTTTTCTTGTAGTTTTCACACTCTATTTAAAATTAAAGTATTATTTGTTAATGTGGCTTTGGGACTACTTTGCTACCCAGTAAATGAGTGACCCGCATCTTGTCACTCTGCAATGGGTGAGATGATTCCCCACATTTTAAGTTAAATGAATGAGTGAGTGCACAAGGATTATTCACGTCCAGTTCTACTCGCAGTAATCTGATTAGTCCTTGGAACCATACAAAGTCACTTCACGCGCAAAAGCATAAATGACTATCCTCCATGTATTTAGAGTGCACCACACTTCTGTAACAAAATGTTAAAATTGAATCATTATTGTCTATAATAGAGATAAAGGGATGTTTTTTGACTTTGTGCGATAATGTAAAATGGGTGATAGCGAATTGGCAACCCATTTTACATCTCTCCTAATTTTGATTTCCATTGACTTCAAAGGATATGAAAGTTGTTAAAGATGTAAAACAGGCTATCAATTTGCTATCACCCATTTTACATGACCGAAAGTCAAAATTATCCCAAATGTCTTTCACTATGTGAGATTGCAGCTCATTTTTTAGTTTTTTCCAAAAATGTAAGGAATTTTAAAAAAACAACAATACTGCACATTCTTCTTTGTAGATTCCTGATGCTGGTTACTATAATCACTTGAAAAATCCTTTGTTTGTGGTACAATAAAGGACTGCATGTTAAAAAAGTGGTGATGCTTTTTAGTATTCAAAGGGTTACATTTGAAAATATTTTTATTTTCATTAAAACCATGTGAAATAGTGTTTTGGTTATAAAACATACTGGAGCATGTAGCAACCTTTGCAATACATTTACCTCAAAGGTAGTAATCTCAGGATTGCTACCTGTGCCACATGCTAGTCAGAGTAGAAATAGAAGGATATTTCAGATGAATACGTGGCTAGAGGAATGGTGCAAGGGGGAGGGATTCAAATTCCTGGGACATTGGAACCAGTTCTGGGGGCAGTGGGACCAGAACAAACTGGACGGTTTGCACCTGGGCGGGACCGGAACCGATGTCCTAGGGGGAGTGTTTGCTAGTGCTGTTGGGGAGGGTTTAAACTAAAATGACAGGGGGTTGGGAACCTGTGCAGGGAGACAGAGGAAAGGGAAGCAAGGATAGAAACAAAAGACAGGAAGGAGAAAAGCAAAAGTGGAAGGCAGAGAAATCAAGGGTGTAAATCAAACAGGGCCACAGTAAATAATAATTCTAAAATGACTAAGAGTGTTAAAAAATCAAGCCTGAAGGCTTTGGGGGAAAAATTCAGTCGCGCCTCGTTTGGGGCGCAAATATCGGCCGGGCGCAAAGATTAGCGCCTGGCGCTAATTATCGCCACCGACTGCAAACCTGACTTTTATCGCCCCTGGAGGTGATTGCAGCGCTAAATCAGGCGCTTCACACCTGTCTTAAGGCGCAAAGGCCGAGGAGCGAGGCGCTACCTCAGAGCGCTGGCGAAGCTCATATAATGTCAGTCAGCAATGGAACACACACACAATGGCATGGGCCAGTTCTTAAAGGGGATGGTTAATCTTGCTTTCCATTCACATCCTGCTCATTGCAGCCTTGAATCTCGGCCTGGAGAGACCTGCACATCAAATGTGCTGGAAAGAACAATGGAGAGTGCCAGGAAAAGAGCTCAGAGTGCAGCCCCCACAGTCTCTGCTAAATTGATACAAGGAATGGCAAATCAGAATGAACCTGCAAAGTGCTGCTCAGTACCCAAAACTCCTTCACACAACGTTGAATCTCTCCAGAAGTCTCTCCCTCTCTCTCTCAGAATGCGTAGTTCAAAAATGGCACCAACAATAAAAGGCAGGAAGCGGACACCTTTAAATAGCGCTCCCCCTTTCCCTTCATGACTGCAGAATGCTCCCCTCAACCTGTCGTTGCTAGCGTCAGGCGGTAAGGCAGGGGGCGCCACTCAATATCCGCTCCGGGGCGATACCGGGGCATTGCGCACTCGAGTGACGTCATGATCTGCCGGCGCAGGAGATTGCGGCGATAAAGTTTAGCGCCGCCGCAAAATGTCTAGTTAAGTTTGCGAGCGGCGCAAACATCGCTGCGCCCGGTCGCTAGCTGCTTTGCGCCCCATTAGCGCCCTCTTAAGGCGCTAACGGGAGGCGCAACCAACTGAATTTTTCCCCCTTTGTGTCTTAATGCGATGAGCATTCGTAATAAGGTGGATGAATTAGCTGCGCAAATAGATGTAAACGGATATGATATAATTGGGATTACGGAGACATGGCTCCAGGATGACCAAGTCTGGGAATTCAACATCTAGGGGTATTCAATATTCAGGAAGGACAGGAAAAAAGGAAAAGGAGGTAGCATTGCTGGTTAAAGAGGAGATTAACACAATAGTAAGGAAGGATATTAGCTCTGATGATGTGGAATCTGTATGGGCCGAGCTTAGAAATACCAAGAGGCAGAAAACGTTAGTGGGAGTTGTGTACAGACCCCCAAACAGTAATGCTGAGGTTGGGGATGGCATTAAACGCGAAATTAGAGATGCGTGCAATAAGGGCTCGGCAGTTATCATGGATGACTTCAATCTACATAAAGATTGGGCGAACCAAATTAGTAACAATACTGTGGAGGAGGAATTCCTAGAGTGTATACAGGATGGTTTCCTGGACCAATATGTCGAAGAACCAACTAGAGATCAGGCCATCTTAGACTGGGTATTATGTAATGAGAAAAGGATTAATTAGCAATCTTGTTGTGCGAGGCCCCTTGGGGAGGAGCATAATATGATAGAATTCTTCATTAAAATGGAGAGTGAAGTAGTTTACTCAGAGACTAGGGTCCTGAATTTAAATAAAGGAAACTACGATGGTATGAGGCACGAGTTGGCTAGGATGGATTGGGAAACGTTACTTAAAGAGTTGATGGTGGATAGGCAATGGCAAACATTTAAAGATCGCATGGATGAACTACAGAATTTGTTCATCCATGTTTGGCATAAAAATAAAACAAAAAAGGTGACTCAACCGTGGCTAACAAGGGAAATTAGGGATAGCATAAGATCCAAGGAGAGGACATATAATTTGGCCAGAAAAAGCAGCAAACCTGAGGATTGGGAGCAGTTTAGGATTCAGCAAAGGAGGACAAAGGGATTAATTAAGAGGGGGAAAATAGAATATGAAAGTAAGCTTGCAGGGAACATAAAAACTGACTGTAAAAGCTTCTATAGATATGTGAACAGAAAAACATTGGTGAAGTCAAGCGTAGGTCCTTTGCAGTCAGAATCAGGGGAATTTATAATTTCAAAAGGCTTTCGATAAGGTCCCGTATAAGAGATTAGTGTGTAAAGTTAAGGCAAATGGGATTGGGGGCAAGGTATTGACTTGGATAGAGAACTGGTTGATGGACAGAAAGCAAATAGTAGCAATTAATGGGTCTTTTTCCGAGTGGCAGGCAGTGACTAGTGGGGTACCGCAGGGATCGGTCCTTGGACCCCAGCTATTCACAATATACATTAATGATCTAGATAAGGGAACTAAATGTAATATCTCCAAGTTTGCAGATGACACAAAGCTGGGTGGGCGTGTGTGCTGCGAGGAGGATACCGAGAAACTCCAGGATGATTTGGACAGGTTGGGTGAGTGGGCAGAAGCGTGGCAGATGCAATATAACGTGGATAAATGCGAGGTTATCCACTTTGGTGTCAAAAACAGAAAGGCAGACTATTATCTGAATGGCAATAGATTGGGAGAAGGGGAAGTGCAACGAGACCTAGGTGTCCTTGTGCACCAGTCGCTGAAAATAAGCATGCAGGTGCAGCAGGCGGTGAAGAAGGCAAATGGTATGTTGGCCTTCATAGCGAAAGGGTTTGAGTATAGGAACAGGGATGTCCTGCTGCAGTTGTACAGGGCCTTGGTGAGACCACACCTTGAGTACTGTGTGCAGTTTTGGTCGCCTTATCTGAGGAAGGATGTTCTTGCCATGGAAGGAGTTCAGCGAAGATTCACAAGGCTGATACCTGGGATGGCAGGAATGACATATAAGGAGAGATTGGGTCGATTGGGCTTATACTCGCTGGAGTATAGAAGAATGAGAGTGGATCTCATCGAAACATATAACATTCTGACAGGTCTGGACAAACTAGATGCAGGAAGAATGTTCCCGATGGTTGAAGAGTCCAGAACGAGGGGTCATAATCTAAGGATAAGGGGTAAGCCATTTAGGACAGAAATGAGGAAGAATTTCTTCACCCAGAGAGTGGTGAACCTGTGGAATTCTCTACCACAGAAGGTAGTTGAGGCCAAGTCATTAAATATATTCAAGAATGAGTTAGATATATTTCTTAAAGCTAAAGGTATCAAGGGATATGGGGAGAAGGCAGGTACAGGGTACTGAGTTTGGATGATCAGCCATGATCTCATCGAATGGCGGAGCAGGCTCGAGGGGCCGAATGGCCTACTCCTGCTCCTATCTTCTATGTTTCTATGTTTCTATAATGGTGAACAAAGAAATGGCAGACCAATTAAATGCATACTTTGGCTCTGTCCTCACAAAGGAGGACACAAATAACCTCCCAGAGATGTCGGGGAACATAGGGTCTCATGAGAGGGAGGAATTGAATGAAATCAGTATTTGTAGGGAATGCAGTGTTAGGGAAATTGACGGGATTGAAGGCCGATAAATCCCCTGGGACTGATAATCTACATCCTAGGGTACTTCAGGAAGTGGCCCTAGAAATAGTAGATGCATTGCTGGTCATCTTACAAAATTCTACAGACTCTGGAACAGTTCCCATGGATTGGAGGGTAGCTAATGTAACTCCACTATTTAAAAAAGGTGGTAGAGAGAAAACGGGGAATTATAGACCGGTAAGTCTGACATCGGTAGTGGGGAAAATGCTAGAGTCCATTATAAAAGATGTAATAGCAGAGCACTTGGAAAACAGTGACAGGATGGGACAAAGTCAACATGGATTTACAAAAGGTAAATCATGCTTGACTAATCTACTGGAATTTTTTGAGGATGTAACTGGTAGAATAGATAAGGGAGAACCAGTGGATGTGGTGTATTTGGACTTTCAGAAGGCTTTCGATAAGGTCCCGCATAAGAGATTAGCATGCAAAGTTAAAGCACACGGGATTGGGGGTAAGGTACTGTCTTGGATCGAGAACTGGTTGGCAGACAGGAAGCAAAGAGTTGGAATAAACGGGTCTTATTCCGAGTGGCAGGCAGTGACTAGTGGGGTACCGCAGGGATCGGTGCTAGGACCCCAGCTATTCACAATATATATCAATGATCTAGACGAGGTAACTAGATGTAATTTCTCCAAGTTTGCAGATGACACAAAGCTGGGTGGGCTTGTGTGCTGTGAGGAGGATGCAGAGAAACTCCAGTATGATTTGGACAGGTTGGGTGATTGGGCAGATGCATGGCAAATGCAGTATAATGTGGATAAATGCGAGGTTATCCACTTCGGTGGCAAAAACAGGAAGACAGATTATTATCTGAGCGGCAATAGATTGGGAAAAGGGGAAGTGCAACGAGACCTGGGTGTCCTTGTGCACCAGTCGCTGAAGGTAAGCATGCAAGTGCAGCAGGCGGTTAAGAAGGCAAATGGTATGTTGGCCTTCATAGCGAGAGGATTCGAGTACAGGAGCAGGGATGTCTTGCTGCAGTTGTACAGGGCCTTGGTGAGACCATACCTTGAGTATTGTGTACAGTTTTGGTCACCTTATCTGAGGAAGGATGTTCTTGCCATGGAGAGAGTGCAGCGAAGATTCACCAGACTGATACCTGGGATGGCAGGAATGACGTATGAGGAGAGATTGGGACGATTAGGCTTATATTCGCTAGAGTTTAGAAGAATGAAAGGGGATCTCATTGAAATTTATAAAATTCTAACAGGACTAGACAGACTAGATGCAGGAAGGATGTTCCCGATGGCGGGGGAGCCCAGAACCAGGGGTCACAGTCTAAGGATAAGGGGTAAGCCATTTAGGACTGAGATGAGGAGGAATTTCTTCACCCAGAGATTGGTGAACCTGTGGAATTCTCTACCACACATGGCAGTTTAGGCCAATTCATTAAATATATTCAAGAAGGAGTTCGATATAATTCTTAAGGCTAAAGGGATCAAGGGATATGGGGAGAAAGCAGGGACAGGGTACTGATTTTGGATGATCAGCCATGATCTCATTAAATGGCGGAACAGGCTCGAGGGGCCGAATAGCCTACTCCTGCTCCTATCTCCTATGTTTCTATGTTTCTATGCTTACATTCACCTTAGCAGCACCCTAAAAAGCCTTTAACTTGCTCTTTGCTTCGATCTATTTTCTTTCATCATAAATGAGCAACATGAAAGACTATTATTCTTGGTGTAACTTCAAAAGGAATATTCTTAACATACAGACACAAGCATCTTATTAGGAATGACAAATAATTGTAAGAAGTATATTTTGTGTGACAAGTTTATGTCAAAATTGCTTACACAGCCAACCTCCAAAAAGTGCCATTATACTTTTCATTTATCAAATAGTTCAAAGACAAGAAAATAATAAGTTGGATACGACAGAGCATTACTTAAAGATGTTAGATTACATATTACGGAAAAATAACCCACAGATGGCTGCATGTGTTGGAAGTTTGCAGTAGAGTCCCTGGATTTGTTATTGTTACTTTGGAAATAGTTCTTGCAGGGACAAGAGGGAGTCTTTAAAATGTTGACCCAGAAATTCGATTGCCCAGTGCCCAATTTTGGGGCGTTAAATGGGCGGCTAAGGGGCCCAATACACCACGCAAAGTGCCGCATGATTGATCTGCACTAGAAATGCAGCACACGCCATGTTGGATTGGGCACCCTGTAGTTGCCCAAGCTGAAAACATGTGCAGGGCTCATTGTAAGATGTAAATAAGGGTCTTACGCTGGTTGTGAAATGGGCATGCCCCAGCGCCTGATTCAATTTTCCATCATCTCGCCTGGTAAATCATGGTGCTAGCAGTCGGGAAGGAGCGCTATTTAAAGGTACTGTCACTTCCACTCAGGTGCATGGGAACGCCATCACTTCCAGGTTCTTCTCCAAGTCAAACACCATCTTGAGTTGGATACGAATCACCGTTCCTTCATCATCGCTGGGTCAATATCCTGGAATTCCCTACCTTAATTGCATTGTGGGAATGGCAGTAATTTCTAAGAGAGTGATGGGAAGCAAAGAGTTGTGAGTACAAGCAGTGCAGGGCAAAAAGTAAGAGAGGTGTGAGGTAGGAGTCTTAGCTTGACCACTCTGGTGAATCATTGAACTTCTTTCTGGAGTGCATCCAGGGCCTGTGTGCAGTGGTCCTTGCATTGACCTCTTGAGCCACTTCTTCCCACTAACAATGTCTCCCTCCTCCTGCCGACCTCCTCAACAAGGGCCCCCATTGCTGCATCTGTATTCGGGGGCCCTTGCTTCTGCAGCTGTTCCAGCCATTTTCCAAAATGTTGCCTGTTTCCTGAAGCCGCAGTCCACCTCCTCTTTAAGGGACGCCGGATTTCCAGCTCTCTCCCCCACGCCCCCCCACCCCCCCCCACAATCGGGTGTGGGTAGCGCTGGCTGCACGCCTTTTTCTGCCTAGTGAAGTAGGCGCACCAATATCGACTACGTACTGCCCACTGCATGCCCATATTTGGGCGCAGTCATATTTCTCGGCCTCTGACTGCAGACTGACAGAGCCAGTGTGCACTGGTATGAGAGAGGACTCTTATCTTGCTGTTTATAGATTACAGAAGTATATCAAAGTAAATCCATTTCCACTACATCAAAGCTGACTTCATGCATGATTAAATGTTATCACTGAATTCTGTTTTAAACTAAAATTGTATTAATGAAGATTTTTGCATAGATAATTTTTATAACCAGCGGCACCTTTGCTCATATGCTGAGATTTGTAGAGATATCAGTTTTGTAAGTTGTAATATTATATCCTATAGCCATTCTTATTGTGATAATGTAACAGGATTTTCTGATTAATATCAATTAACTGAGTAAATTAAGAGAACTGAGGGAAAAGATCAATGAAACAAAAGGTAACTTTTCCCTGATCCTTTCAGGAGTGCAGTAGCTTTTAAGTACACAAAATTAATTAGTAATAGGATTGTGTGTGCATATAATACATACACACACTCATTATTGATCTCTGTAGTTCTGTTATCTTATTATGCAACAAAAGTTTATAGAACATTTGTTACAGGCAACTTTTCTTAGTTTATTCATTCACTGGATGTGGGCGTCGCTGGCAAGGCCAGCATTTATTGCCCATCCCAAATTGCCCTTGATAAGGTGGTGGTGAGCTACCTACTTGAACCGCTGCAGTCTGTGTGGTGAAGGTACTCCCACAGTGCTGTTAGGCAGGAAGTTCCAGGATTTTGACCCAGCGACGATGAAGGAATGGCGATATATTTCTTAAGTCAGGATGGTGTGTGAGTTGGAGGGAAACTTGGTGTTTCCATGCGCCTGCTGCCCTTGTCCTTCTAGGTGGTACAGGTCACAGGTTTGAGGGGTGCTGTTGAAGAAGCCTTGGCGAGTTGCTGCAGTGGATCTTGTAGATGGTACACACTGCAGATATGATGCACCAGTGGTGGAGGGAGTGAATGCTGAAGGTGGTGGATGGGGTGCCAATCAAGCGAGCTGCTTTGTCCTGATGAAAGGTCATCGACCTGAAACGTTAACTCTCTTTCTCTCTCCATGGATGCTGCCTGGCCTGCTGAGTTTTTCCAGCGTTTTCTGTTGTCCTGAATAGTGTCGAGCTTCTTGAGTGTTGTTGGAGCTGCACTCATCCAGGCAAGTGGAGAATATTCTATCACACTCCTGACTTGTGCCTTGTAGATGGTGGAAAGGCTTTGGGGAGTCAGGAGGTGAGTCACTCTCCGCAGAATACCTAGCCTCTGAACTGTTCTTGTAGCCACAGTATTGATGTGGTTGGTCCAGTTAAGTTTCTGGTCAAGTGTGACCCCAAGGATGTTGATGGTAGGGGATTCGACGATGGTAATGCCATTGAATGTCAAGGGGAGGTGGTTAGACACTCTCTTGTTGGAGATGAAAATGAGAAGTCGCACAACACCAGGTTATAGTCCAACAGTTTTATTTGAAATTACGAGCTTTCGGAGCTCTGCTCCTTCTTCAGGTACAGGTACAGTCGATGGTCGTTGGTTGTTGGAGATGGTCATTGCCTGACGCTAGTGTGGCGCGAATGTTACCTGCCACTTATCAGCCCAAGCCTGAATGTTGTCCAGGTCTTGCTGCAAGTGGGCACAGACTACTTCATTATCTGAGGAGTTGCGAATGGAACTGAGCACTGTGCAATCATCAGCAAACATCCTCACTTCTGACCTTATGATGGAGGGAAGTTCATTGATGAAACAGCTGAAGATGGTTGGGCCTAGGACACTGCCCTAAGGAACTCCTGCAGCGATGTCCTGAGATGATTGGACTCTAATAACCACAACCATTTTCCTTTGATTGCAAGGAATATGGAGCTTGTGTCGATAGAAATCTACTGTTCTTCCATCACAGCATCTAATTGCCTCGAATGATGCCAGAGTTTGTCGCTCCATTGCCTTAACCAAAAGTTCATTCCCGATATTGATCACTCTTTGTGTGAAGGAACTTCCTGACATCAGTCCTAAATTTGCCTTTTATTAGGTTGTATCTATCTTTCCTTGTCACGCAGTTGAATTTTAATGTAAAACATTGACCAGATTTAATTTTTAAAATTTTATTTAGTATCTCTGTAAAGGTACTTTCTCACTTGCCTCCTTTCAAGGTTGGCGTCCCAAGTTTATGCAGCTTATCCTGTGACATAGAGTTCAGCCTCATTGCCATTTTCTGAACTTCCTCTAGAAATTGAAAGTGTCCCTTGTGTCTTGATAACCATAACTGAACATAATAGTAAGCCTGCTTTATAGTGAAGTAGGATCAGTTTAGAATAATCTTTTTGATTAACTGTTCTGGACTAGAGACCAGTTTGAAGGAATTCCTTGGCTGGACACACTTTTATTCACTTTTTGGACAGAAAATGCAAGACTTTAAAGTTTGCTTTTTTCCACCATTTCAATGTACTTTCGGGAATGCACAGGTTTAATCAATGCTTTCAGCGAGATTGAATGTGATACAAGTAATACAACCAATTGGGACTTGCAATAATCACACAGAGTGACTTGATAACTAGCCAAACAGTTACCAATTGGATATAAAAGGACATAATGGAAGAATGAAGGTGTGAAGTTTGCACTTTTAAGCAGTAATGGAGGGAAGATGCAGAATGATTGTAGAGCAAAGTGTTCTCTCCAGCTGAGAATACAGCAGGCTTGGGAGGCAATCATACACGTGATATTTCACACCCCCTGCAAATGGAAGGAGGTCAGACAAAGAGCTGTCTGACCTGAAGTGAGTGCCAAGCTGAGCAAATAATGACACATCAGTAATCGGAGACTGCTATATATAGGTGCCGGACATGTTCGCATGAGTAGCTTTACAGTATGCTGAGCCCCACTTTATCTGGTAACTTGCTGGAAGTGTAACATAAATGAACTACGAAAATTGTTGAGAAATATTTGAGCAGGCCAAATAAGGGAAACATAGAAACTGCAGGTGACAACGATTGATGACTATTATCATGATGCATGTATACAACTGACAATTAAAATACACTCAGTCAAATTTTGCTGCCAACATAGTTCAGCTATCAAGAAATTACAAGTGCATTGCCCACAATTTTTGGTCCATAAAAAGGCCAACGAGATTCTGGGTTTATATATTGGGTCATTGAATACAAAAGCAAGGCATTGGTTAGGCCACAGTTCAGTACTGGGGGCATAAAAGATGCCGAGGGGGATTGATAGGGTAGATGCTGAGAGGTTGTCTCCCCTGGCTGGAGAGTCTAGAACTGGGGTGCATAGTCTCACGATAAGGGGTCGGCCATTTAAGACTGAGATGAGGAATTCTTCACTCAGAAGGTTGTGAATCTTTGGAATTCTCGACCCCAAAGGGCTGTTGATGCTCAGTCGTTGAGTATATTCAAGGCTGAGATAGTTAGATTTTTGGACTCTATGGGGATCGGGCGGGGAAGTGGAGTTGAGGTCAAAGATCAGCCATGATCTTATTGAATGGCGGAGCAGGCTCGAAGGGCCGTATGGCCTACTCCTGCTCCTAATTCTTATGTTCTTATGTTAGTTCAGGGCACCCCATTAGGAGAAGGATATCACAACCATAAAAACAATACAGCAAAGAATGCCTAGAATGATACCGGGAATGGGAGGTTATAGTTACAAAGAAGGCTTACAAAAAGAAAGGCTTAAAGGCTGAGGGGAACCAGATAGTGGTTTTTAAAATGTAAAGGGGGCTAAATTCAGTTGATTTGCGCCTCCCGTTAGCGCCCTAAAAGGGGCGCAAATCCACTAGCGCCTGGGCACGGAGCTGCTAACGCCTCCCGCAAAATTCAGCGGGAGGTTCGTGGCAGCGCTAAGAGTTAGCGCCGCCGGCGATGACATCATCGCCATGCGCAGCGCCCCGCTCGCGCCCCGGCTGTAATATTGGGTGGCGCCCCACGACTTACCGCCGAACACTATGTCCGCCGGGGTCAGGGGGGCCTACCTGCGACTGGGGCGGCGCTAGTTAAAGGGGAGGTGGCGGGCGGTCATTTTTGTTGCTGGCCGCCTGCCAGCACCTGCCCCCGTTGATGTTCCCGGCCCCCGTGAAGCCCCCCCCACGGAGTGCCGGGCTCGTTTGCCAGCACTCCCGATCCCTAGTGGCCCAGCTGGGCGCCGGGACGTGCTGTGCCAGGCCCCTCCCCTTTAATAAGGGGAGGAAGGCCTGCAGTACCGCGGCACCTAGCGCCACGATATTGGCTCACAGCGCCCCTCTCGGGGCGCTACCTGGGAAAATCAGCCGCGGGGGCGCTAACCTTTTTGGGGCACTAAAATTAAACAGAAGATTGTTTCCGCTGTCTGGTGAGTTGGTAACAATTGGCTATAACTTCAAATTATCATGAGAACAAAAGAAGGAAGTTAAAAGAAATCTTTTCGCACAGAGGGTTATTAGAACATGTCATGCTTTACCACAAGTGGGTAATGCAGCAGAGATTATAACATCTTTTCAAATGAATTTGAATAGGTGTTTGAAAAGGAAGAATATGAAAGACTAGAATTCCTTGAGGATTTAACTGAGTTAATTGGCAAAGAGAATTGAGTTATTTAATGTACCTAACCTTCAGTAAAGCCTTTGTAAAGTACCCCGTAGAATATTACTTTACAAAGCAGAAACACTTGGAAAAGAAGTGAAGTTTTTCAAGCAGATAAGTAACTCGCTGCGACAGAGGATGCAAAGGGTAGCTCTTTGAAATGGGCGGTTTGCGTTTGGTGTGTTGCTCAGTCATTCCAGCCACATTATGGGGAAGAACCCATTTATATAATGACGAGGGCCCATGATGGGCCTAGCACATGGGAGGTGTAGGCTGGCTCAGAATGTACTGATGCTTTAGGGCACGTTGTAGTGCGCCAGGCAAACAGTGCACTGACTGGGCCTCAGGCTTCATTGTCTATAATGTGGGGAGTTGGCAGCCAATGCACATTGGCACAATGGATGCCAAATACCGCATTGCCAAACCTTTTTGTTTCCATTAAGACAGTTTCAAATAGCATTTCAAGGGTTAATACATCCAACTTTGAAGCAGCGGCATCAGTCAGAAGGAGATATATTGACAGCATGATACGCGAGATCCATTAAAAGAAAAATGTGATGAGATATCTGTCATCACGGCACTATAAGTTGTCATTAATCCTGCAATTTTGCTGCAAAGTTGCAATTCCCCCTCTCCTGGTTGAAAAATACTTTTTGATGGTTCTTGGGCCTGTCATATATTGATTGATCAAGATTGTTATCATTGCGTATTATAAGAATAGTTGAAAGAGTAATTCACCCAAGATGATTACCATAGCTTTTGTACATTGTGGCACATTAATGTATTGTGGAAAAGTTGAGCAGTTCCTCACTGGTCAGAAATGTGCCATAAATTGTGAAAAATGTTCACTTTTGAATGGAAATATGCTAATGAATGTGAACAGTATCAGTTGAGTGTGTCACAGGAAGCAGTGTATTCCAGTAAACCACAGGTTTTCAAAACTAGGGTGTGTCACATGAGGTCCATAGGGTCATCAGACTTCTATTTCTCTCGGTCCGAACTTACTGTAAGTGGTGTCTTGAAAATAATGTATTCTATTTTTTTTCTGTATTTGTTAACTTGCTAGCACCCTGTTTCTGTTGCGACATACATATTGGCCCAAAAATTAGTGAGTGAGCCTTCGTGCGAGGGTAAGGCCTTCCCGCGATCTCTCACTGCGCGCTGGCTTTTTCAGTCCGAGCTCGCACGAACTTGATGTTCTGGACAGCAGCTGTGCAGGGCTTTCGTATCCCACAGGCGTAGTTAATTCGTGCGAGCTGTGGGATCACGTGACTCAGTTAGAGCCAATGGCAGCACACCATCTTTCATTCATAGCTTTCACAGCACGGCTGTGAAAGCTATGAATATTATACCCCCCCAAAAGAACAGCTAAACCTCAATTAAATTTAAAAAAAACATCACATTTATAAAATAAGTATAGTTAAATAAATTAACCATTTTAAACAAAAAATTAAATTTTTGAAAAAATTTAAAATCTTTTAAAAAGTTATAAAAATAAACTTACCTGTCTTTAAAGTCTCTAAAAAAGATATACCTGTTAAAAAAAATTCAAACTAATACTTAATTAAGTACTTACCTTGTTAAAAGAGGGTCTTACACCTCCTTTCTTTATGTCTAAAATCTTCCATGCTTACCTGCGCGTCCAAAGCACTAAGTGCACTGCGTGCGCGCAGCCTGTAGCGCGCACGCGGTTCACCTAGGAACCGCCCCCTTTTGAATTCACCAAGTGCCGGTTTTCAGCGCATGCGCAGTGCATACAGAAAACCGGCAATTGGAGACAGAATACGCGAGAGTACACAGTGCGTACTCTCGCGTAGCGGCACTAATTTTTGGGCCATTAATAAAAGAAAATGTACCTGCAGTGTACAATATTCTAGCTCCCATTCTCCAATCCGTGCTCCTGGCCAGCGCAGCTCCCCGCTGGAAGTGTGAGATCTCGGAATTAACCCTTTTAGTTCTGGTAGCCTTTAAAGTGCAACCCTGTTCCCCAGGGTTTCCAGAACATAAGAACATAAGAAATAGGAACAGGAGTTTGCCATTTGGCCTTTCGAGCCTGCTCCGCCATTCAATAAGATCATGGCTGATCTTCTACCTCAACTCCACTTTCCTGCACTTTCCTCCCATATCCTTTGATTCCCTTAATATTCAAAAATCCATCGATCTCAGTCTTGAATATACTCATGATGTGGAGATGCCGGCGTTGGACTGGGGTGGACAAAAATGAGAAGTCGCACAACACCAGGTTATAGTCCAACAGATTTATTTAATTTTACAAGCTTTCGAAGCAGTTCGCTCCTTCGTCAGGTAAGTTACCTGACGAAGGAGCGAACTGCTTCGAAAGCTTGTAAAATTAAATAAATCTGTTGGACTATAACCTGGTGTTGTGCGACTTCTCATTTTTGAATATACTCAACAACTGAGCATCCACAGCCCTCTGGGGTAGAGAATTCCAAAGATTCACCACCCTCTGAGTGAAGAAATTTCTCCTCATCTCAGTCCTAAATGGTCGATCCCTTATTCTGAGACTGTGACCCTTGGTTCTAGACTCTCCAGCCAGGGGAAACATCCTCCCTGCATCTACCCTGTCAAGCCCTGTAAGAGTTTTGTATGTTTCAATGAGATCACCTCTCATTCTTCTAAATTCTAGAGAATATAGGCCTAGTCTACTCAATCTCTCCTCATAGGACAATACCCCCATCCCAGGAACCAGTCTGGTGAACCTTTGTTGCACTCCCTCTATGGCAAGTATATCCTTCCTTAGGTAAGGAGAATCAGCGAATGATACTGGAAAGAAAGAGGCCATTCGGCCCATCGTGCTTGTGCCGGCTCTTTGGTAGAGCTATCCAATTAATCCCACTCTGCTGCTCTTTCCTCATAGCCCAGCAATGATTGCCTTTCAAGTGTTTATTCAATTCTCTTTTGAATGTTACTATTGAATCTGCTTCCATCACCCTTTCAGGCAATGCATTCCAGATCACAACAACTCGCTGCGTAAAAAAAAATGAAGACCCTCATCCCTGGTACTATTCCAGTGAATCTCTTCTGCACCCTCTCCAAGGCCTTGACATCCTTCCTAAAGTGTTGTTGTCCAGAATTAATCATAATACTGCAGCTGAGGCCTAACCAATGTTGTTTAAAGGTTTAGCATAACTTCCTTGCTTTTGTACTCTTTCCCTCTATTAATAAAGCCAAAGCTCCCATACGTTTTTTTAACAGCCTTCTCAACTTGTCCTGCCACCTTCAAAGATTTGTGTACATACACCCCCCAGGTCTCTCTGTTCCTGCACCCCCTTTAAAATTGTAGCATTTAGTCCCTATTGCCTCTTCTCATTCTTCCGACCAAAATGTATCACTCCATATTTCTCTGCCTTAAATTTCATCTGCCATGCATCTGCCCATTTCACCAGTCTGTCTTTGTTCTCTTGAAGTCTGTTACTATCCTCCTCACTGTTTACTACATTTCTGAGTTTCATGTTATCTGCAAACTTTGAAATGATGTCCTTATACCCAAGTGCAGGTCATTAATATATATCCAAAAGAGCAGTGGTCCTAATACTAACCCCTGGGAACACCACTCTATATTTCCCTCCAGTCTGAAAAACAATCGTTCATCACTACTCTCTGCTTTCTGTCCTTTAGCCAATTTTGTATCCATGCTGCCACTGCCCTGTTAATCCCATGGGATTTAATTCTGCTTACAAGTCTAATATGTGATACTTTGTCAAACGCCTTTTGAAACTCCATATACACAACATCAACCGCACTACCCTCATCAACCCTTTCCAGTACTTCATCAAAGAGCTCGATCACATTAGTCAAACATGATTTCTTTTAACAAATCCTTGCTAAATTTCATTAATCAGCCCATACTTTTCTAAATGCCAGCTAATTTTGTCCCGGATTATTGTCTCTAAAAGTTTCTCCACCACCGACATTAGGCTGGCTGATCTGTAGTTGACGGGTTTATCCTTCTCTCCTTATTTAAATAGGGGTATAACATTTGCAATCCTCCAGTCCTTTGGCACAACCCTCATATCCGAGGAGGATTGGTAGATTGTGGCCTGAGCCTCTGCAATTTCCACCCTTACTTTCCTCAGTAACCTAGGATGCGACCCATCTAGACCGGGTGACTTTATACTTTGAGAACGGCCAACCTTTTAAGTACTCCTCTTCATCTATTTTTATCTTATCCAATATCACTACTGCCTCAACTTTTACTGCTACATTGGCAGCATCCTCTTCTCTAGTGAAGACAGATGCAAAGTACTCATTAGTACCTCAGCCATGCCCTCTGTTTCCACAAGAAGATCTCCTTTTTGGTCTCCAATCAGCCCTACCCTTCATTTAACTACCCTTTTACTATTTATCTGTTTATAAAAGATTTTTAAGTTCCCTTTTATATTAGCCGCTAATCTATTCTCGTTCTCTCTTTGACCCTCTTATTCCCTTTTTTAGATCATAGAATCATAGAATGGTTACAGCATGGAAGAAGGCCATTCAGCTCGTCGAGCCCGTGCCGGCTCTCTGCAAGAGCACTTCAGCCAGTCACACTCTCCCGCCCTTTCCCCATAGCCCTGCAATTGTTTTTCCTTCAGGTACTTATCCAACTCCCTTTTGAAAGCTGTGATTGAATCTGCCTCCACCGCCCTTTCAGGCAGTGCATTCCAGATCCTAACCACTCGCTGCGTAAAAAGTTTTTCCTCATGTCGCCTTTGGTTCTTCTGCCAATCACCTTAAATCTGTGTCCTCTGGTTTTCGACCCTTCTGCCAATGGGAACAGTTTCTCTCTATCTACTCTGTCTAGACCCCTCATGATTTTGAACACCTTTATCAAATCTCCTCTCAACCTCCTATGCTCTAAGGAGAACAACCCCAGCTTCTCCAGTCTATCCACGTAGATCTCCTCTGCTTTATTTATATTCAGCTTGGTTCTCGACTGTATTATGTACTTTACAATTGTCATAAGCCTGCTTTTCCTGTCTCATTTAAAGCTCTATGGGTTAAAACTTCAGGGGCTTAACGCCACCCACTTCCGGCAAAAAAGGGCGAAGAGGGCAGCCGCCGCTCTTTCGCCAGCTGGTGGCAGGTCCCGCGGCATCCTCCAATTTTGTAGGCCCGGTAGCGCTGGCAAGAAAAATGGCGGAGTGGTGATGACAGTCGACGTGCAATGCCAACTTATCTCACCATGGCGAACTTCGACCCTAGTGCTGAGTTTAGCGCGGGGTCCTAAGCACGCCAAGGGGATCTCATTGAAGCATACAAAATTATTACAGGGCTTGATAGGGTGGATGCTGGGAGAATGTTTCCCTTGGTTGGGGAGTCTAGAACCAGGGGCCACAGCCTCAGGATAAGGGGTAGGCCATTCAAGACTGAGATAAGAAGAAATTTCTTCACACAGAGGGTGGTGAATATTTGGAATTCTCTACCCAAGAGGGCTGTGGAGGCTCAGTCATTGGGTATATTCAAAACAGAAGTCGATAGATTTCTGACTAGTAAGGGCATCAAGGGATATGGCGATAGGGCCGGTGAATGGAGTTGAGGCAGAAGATCAGCCATGATGTCATTGAATGGCGGAGCAGGCTGGAGGGGCCGAATGGCCTACTCCTTCTCCTATTTCTTATATTCTTATGTTATGTTCTTAAATGCACCGTGCAATCAGACTCACAGAGATGCTGTCAGCACCTCTTAAAGGGACACACACATCTTTTAGATAAGTTTGCATTCAAGTTTTAGGACTGTTTTTTTTTATTTTACCGAAGTAGTGGCTTGCTGCAATAGATGTGAAAAGTTTTTTAAGTGTGTAGGGAGTGCTGCTGAATGCTTGCAAGGCCTCGGATGGTAAAAGAAGGCCTCTGAGAAGCCAGATAATGCTGCAAATACTCAGCAGGGCAGGTAACATCCGTGGAGAGAGAAACAGAGTTCATGTCTCAGGTCAAGATGCTGCCTGACCTGCTGAGTATTTGCAGCATTTTATGCTGTCATTTCAAATTTAGAGCATCCGCTCGCAGAGGGAAGAGGAAGACGCAGAAGAGGAAGGTGCAGAAGAGGAGGAAGCAAAAGAGGAAGAAGCAGAAGGCAGGATGCAACCCAGACAGCCCCTCTCTGGCTGGGATATCCGGGATGGAATCTTCCGCCTGCGGTCCCAGTGAACACAACCACAATTTGCATTTCAACATTAGCCCTCACCTTCCCTTCCCTCTGTTACTGACCTTCACAGCGTCTCTTGGCCACAACGCTGAAATAAAAGCCACCACAAAGCAAACTTTCCAATCCAATTTTATACATCTATCCATCCAATATGACATCAAGAAATCAACTCATCACCCTTATGCATTCTCTTAGTGACAGTCCTGTGTGTGCCTTCGCCTATCCTACTGATGTCACGCTGTGCTACCCCAATGGCTGCAGCATGGCTGGTGGAAGGAGGCTGCCTTTCAGTGGGGGACACTGCAAATGGCCTTGCTGGTTGACCTTGAGGAGCTGCTGGCTGGGAGTGTGAAATCACGTGACGGTGTTTCTCCTTCTTCTTCTTCACTCTCCTCTCCCTCTTCTTGGCCAACCATTGGCTGGGCAGGCTGGATTTCTTGGGTGTGTGAAATGAGGAAGGCACAAGGGTGGAGTTGTGGTGAGGGGAGGGCAAGAAAGCAAGAGTTGCATGCCAGAAGGAGGATAACGTATGAGGATACCAGCATCTTGTATCCTTTCTGCCTCACCGCTGGCCATGGGCTCAGCCATGCCCCTGTCAAGAATGGCCTGCACCATCTCCTCCAAAGGGGTGAGGTGAGGCTAGGAATGGGAGATGTGCCTTGTGATTGGTACAGATTGTTTAGGTGAGTGATTAGGGTGGGGGGGAGTCATGCATTGAGCAGTGTGTGAGGCTAGTGATTCAGTTGGTAGGAGACGGCTTTTGAAGATGCATTCACTGATCTTGACCAGTGATCTGAGGACATAAAGCTTCTTCGGGTACTGGAGCCAGGTGGTGGGGGCGACACTGCTGGCAGTGACGGCCTCAGTGATGTATACCCATATCATTTTTTCTGGAGGGCCTCCTGGCCCCTGTGGGTAGAGGACCTCGCTTGCAGTGTTGATTCCTTGCACAAAGCTGGAGTGTTGTGTGTGAGACCCTGGGTGTCCCTTCCCTGGCTTGCTGAGCCATTTGTGTTAGTGCTGAAGCACTTTGCCCATTTTTTGAGGTTTGGAAGGGAATTCAGCATTAAGTGCTGAAGCCTCCCATTCGGGACTTCTTTTTCTGTTAATTTTTTTTAAGGCAGTATGGGCTGAAAACTGCATTTTTTCACTTGATTTTAATTTTTATTAGTTCTGAACACATTGCCCCTTTAATTCATAGCCCGTTTAATTGCCCACAATTCCTTGCGAACTCCACAGCCTCGCTCCCAGAGGTTGTTAGAAGCTGGAAGGCCACTTCAGGACAGGAACTTTGACTGCCAGGCCTGCACTAACACCACCAGGAGGGCGTTACACAGTAAGTTAGCGCTGGGCTGAAAACGTCTAGCCCCCAGCGCAAATTTTTATCAGGTGGTGCTGCGACCATTTTCAGCAGCCGTTAACCCGAATGGCCAGTGGAACCAGCAACTCTTGTGGCGGCCACAAATTTCCCCCCCTATATCTTTAGTCATCCAAGGAGCTCTAGCTTTGGATGCCCTTCCTTTCCCCCTCATAGGAATGTGCCTACTCTGTACCCGAACTATCTCCTCTTTGAAGGCTTCCCATTGTTCAATTACTGTTTTGCCTACCAATTTTTGATTCCAATCCACCTGGGCCAGATCCCTTTGCAACTCACCGAAGTTAGCCCTCCTTCAGTTAAGTATTTTTTACGCTTGTGCATACCTTAACCTTTGCCATAACTATGCTAAACCTAATGATATTATCATCATTTTTTTTGCTGCTTAACTTCATCCTGAAAAGAACTAGGCCATTAACTTTGATGACCAGGATGGCAAAGTCGTGGCAGAATAAAAGGGTGAAAATTTCAATGAGGAATCAGCAGTCATACCACCAATGCAGCAAAGAAGACTGGTGCACCTGGTACTAATTTCAAATTCCTTCCAAGAGTGCTACAGTTGCCCCAAACCACATCTGCCAACAACAATGTCTAAACCACCTATTCTTGCATTTTCATACTGAGTTCTTCCAAAGCCATCTTATACTGTCTACCATCTTATGCTGGACTCCTTCTATATTGTAAATAATGTCAAATAAAACAATAGCACAGACACTTTGGTCAGCATTTTTCACTTCTGCGCTCGACAGCCTGTAGATTTTCCACCTATTGAAATAAATGGTCTTCATGTTTTCTGGCCGTAGCATAGTTTTGTGGTCTGTCGGCTGATCATTGCTTTACTTTGGACGGGATTTCTGTCATTTGAATCACTCTTCCTTTTGAACTGGAAGATGATCAGGTAAAAATTCAAGATGGCTGCCAACAGAATTTCCGTTTCCTGTAATCATACGCAATATTTTTAGC
This sequence comes from Squalus acanthias, assembly GCA_030390025.1. Taxonomy (NCBI): domain Eukaryota; kingdom Metazoa; phylum Chordata; class Chondrichthyes; order Squaliformes; family Squalidae; genus Squalus; species Squalus acanthias. The sequence goes on from CM059425.1 coordinate 23,476,627, forward strand.
TGTATAATTAAAAAAAGAGAGCAACGCATTGAGCGGCATGATGCAGGTTCAATTCCCCACTCCACTGAGTTCCCAATCTCAACTGCATTGCTAAGGGGGATGAAAAATTGAATGGGAGGCCTTAATTTGACCAATCGTGCAAGTCTATCGGTGACTTCCCAAGAACAATATCCATGGTGTTCTTGAAGAAATCTGACAGTCCCTTCCTTTTGGACATTGGAGGAGTGTTGCTTAAGCAAAAATAGCAAAGTGAGAACATTTGAGTAAAGGGGAATCACATACCCCACTAGGATGGTGCATTCCCTAGTGTCAGCTGTGGCTCTGTTGGTAGCACTCTTGCCTGAGTCAGAAGATTGTGGGTTCAAGTCCCACTCCAGAGACTTGAGAATAGAAATCTAGACTGACACTCCAGTGCAGTACTGACAGAGTGCTGTACTGTTGGAGGTGCCCTCTCAGGTGGATGTAAAAGATCCCATGGCACTATTTTGAAGAAGAGCAGGGGAGTTCTTCCTGGTGTCTTTGCCAATATTTATCCCTCAACCAACATCACTAAAAAAAAACAGATTATCTGGTCATTATCACATTGCTGCTTGTGGGAGCTTGCTGTGTGCAAATTGGCTGCTGTGGTTCCTACATTACAACAGTGACTACACTTCAAAAGTATTTCATTGCTTGTAAAGCGCTTTGGGACATCCTGAGGTCGTGAAAGGCGCTATATAAATGCAAGTCTTTCTTTTTAAAATAATACTTCAGGTTTAAAAAAAATACACATAGCCCAAAATAGGGAAAAATGTTGAAACCTTTTAGAAACAAGGAATATATAAATATGTGATTCTACCAGTAGCAAGAATTATTGATGTTCCTGGATCCATACCCTCAATCTGATTGTGTAGTGGGAAATGTTCCACAAAATATTTATGATAGTCTATTAGTATTGCAGTTTTAATTATTTGAGGTATCTGAGGTAAATTGTGTAGATCTGCTCTACAATAAAAGATAATGTAATAATGATTAAAGCTGTTCCGGAAAGGTGGTAGAGTTGGTGTTCCGTAAGGATGAGATGAAATGAACCGAAAGGCACGCTTCCTCCAAACCTATTTTTAGAAATATTATCTTACAGAAACAACAGGAAAGATTGCATGATGAATATATCCTTAACATTTTAAAGTACTCTGTTATGTAATTCTGTCAGTGTTTTTACGTAATATTCTATACAGCTGCAAACCTTCTCAATCAATTTGAAGATGCACTTATTTCTAGTTATCCTCTTCACTTATTACCCCTGTCTGATTGTTACTGATAGTCTCTTAATACTGTAATATTCTGTGTGACCTTTTATGTCAGGGTCGGATATGCATTGGGTAACCTTAAATTTCTATTCCATTTAAACTTCTGAAAAGTGAACTATTAGGAAAATAAATGCTCTATTTTTTGTACCATTATTACTCTTCTATACAGCATTGTGTTTGTGAGCAATTATTTTTTTGTATCCCGCTTATATTTCCCATTTCTCCGTAATGGAAAATAAAATAATTAATTTTGGCAGAGCTAAAAAAGTAACACGTTTCTCCTTTGTTACATAAAGTGTGAGAGGCTATACGTTTCTCTCTTACACTCGTCAAATTCATGGATCAGCAGAGAGATTCTAAACATGCCAGCTCTTCAGGAATCATATGGAAGTAGCACGACCACAACGCCATCGCACACAGGTCGTAAGAAAGGTTTGGATGGTGGAGACCATACAAACTCACCACTAAAAGAATTAACTTGTCTTTCTATAGGATCTTTCAGGACATCCCAAAGCACTTTACAGCCATAGAATTACATAGAATATACAGCACAGAATCAGGCCATTCGGCCCAACCAGTTCATACCGATGTTTATGCTCCACTTGAGCTTCCTCTCATCCTTCCTCATCTAACTCTATCAGCATAACCCTCATCCCTTCTCCCTCATATGGTTATCTAGTTTCTCCTTAAATGCATCCATACTATTTGCCTCAACTATGCCCTGCGATAGCGAGTTCCATATTCTCACCATTCTCTGGGTAAAGAAGTTTCTTCTGAATTCTCTATTTGATTTCTTGGTGACTATTTAATAATGATGGCTTCTAGTTTTGCTCTTCGCCACAAGTGGAAACATTCTCTCTGTGTCTACTCTATTACAACCATTCATAATTTTAAACACCTGTATTAGGTCACCTCTCATCCTTTCCTGATAGGTGTAACCTCACAATTCCGGTAACATCCTTGTAAATCTTTTTTGCACACTCTCCAGTGCCTCTATATCCTTTTAATCATATGGCGACCAGAACTGTACACAGTGCTCCAAGTCTGGTATAACCAAGGTTCAATACAGGTTTAGCATAACTTCTCTACTTTTCAAATCTATCCCTCTCGAAATAAACCCTAGTGTATTACTTTTGAAGTGTAGTCACTCTAGGTAAACGGGGCAGCCAATTTGCATACAGCAAGGTTCCACAAACAGCAATGAACAATCAGTTAATCTGTTTTGGTGAGGGATTGTTGAGGGGATAAATGTTGGCCCTGTTAGCACTTCCTTAATAATGGATTCCAGCATTTTCCCGATGACTGATGTCAGGCTAACTGGCCTGTAGTTCCCTGTTTTCTCTCTCCCTCCTTTCTTGAATAGTGGGGTTACACTTGCTACCTTCCAATCCGCTGGACCATTCAAGAATCTAGGGAATTTTGGAAGATCACAACCAATGCATCCACTGCAGCCACCTCTTTTAGAACGCTAGGATATAGACCATCAGGTCCGGGGGCATTGTCGGCTTTTAGTCACATTAGTTTCTCAAGTACCCTTTCTCTACTGATATTAATTACTTTAAGTTCCTCACTCTCATTAGCCCCTTGGTTACCCACTATTTTTGGTATGCTTTTTGTGACTTCGACTGTGAAGACAGATACAAAATATTTGTTTAAAGTCTCTGCCATTTCCTTATTCCCCATTATAATTTATCCTGTCTCAGCTTCTTTTGCTACTCTCTTCCTTTTTACATACTTGTAGAAGCTCTTACAATCTGCTTTTATATTTCTAGCTAATTTGCCCTCATATTCTATTTTCTCCCTTTTTATCAATTTTTTCGTCACCCTTTGCTGGTTTCTAAAGCTTTACCAATCCTCAGGCTTACTACTGTTTGTTGCATCATTATAAGCCTCTTCTTTTAATCTAATACTAATTTCTTTAGTTAGCCACGGATGGATCACTTTTCTTGTGGAGTTTTTATTTTTTTATTTCTCAATGGAATGTATATTCATTGAGCATTTTGGAATATTTCTTTAAATGTTTGCCACAATATGACACTGCTGAACTCCCTCTGTACTGCACTGAAGTGCCTGCCTAAATCATGTCTTGGAGTGTCTGACTCAGAAGTGAAAAGGCTCCCACTGAGGCAAGCTGACACTACTGTAGGGCTGTTCGTCACCCTCCCAAATATAATATGTAAACTAGCATATTGCATAATATCAAAAGGATGCATAATCTCCTCTCACCTCTACACTACCAAAGATGGAATGCACACACCATAAGATATCAAACCTTCCCTCCTCCATACCAACCAACAGGTTATTTTTGAAAGCTTATTTATATTTATTTATTTTGTTTTGCGGTTTCATCTATTTTGTTAATGTATCACCTTATTGTTGCTGAGAAAATTACAATGGGATATGCAAAATCTCAACGTACATAGATAGAGGAAACTTTTTTCCCCACAACATTCAATGTGTTTTATTTCATTGTCAGCAGGTGTTATGAGGGCCTCATCGTACATGGTGTATTCATCCAATGCGCCATGGTGAGGAATGGTAAGAAATGGTTTGTGGGAACAATCTCACAGTTGCTAAATTCCTGATCTCAGCTATGCTGGCATCGGTGACAACCAATCGCTTCCTCCAAAGGGAGGAAGGAATTAAAGAGAGAGTCGCTCTTGTACACTTTCCAATGGACAGCTTTAGAATGAATTTGCCGAATACCTGGGAAATATGAAATATCTTTCATGGGGATGTTATTTTCACATGTGGCACAAATTTCTATCCTACATATATTTAGAGTGCTCCACACTTCTATAACATTTTATAATAGAATCATTATTGCCTATAGTTGAGATAAAGGGGGAAAAATTGGGTATTGCCCATTTTGGGGCGCTAATATCGGCCGGGCACAAAGTTCAGCGCCCGCCGCCCGGGAAATTCGTCTCCATCGCCCCTGGAGGTGATTGGCGCGCTAACTCAAGTGCTACACACCTCTCTTAGGGCGCTAACGTCGGGGAGCGAGGCGCTACCTCAGAGCGCTACTGAAGCTCAGGCGATGTCAATTACCTTGTACTCAGACAGACTGGTGCCTTCCAGTTCTTAAAGGGGAGGGTCCATCTTGCTGCACAGCCACACTCTGCTCATTGCAGCGCTTTACCTCGGCCTGCAAACACCTACTCATTGATATTGCTCACACAATTGTGATGGATACTCAGAGGCCCAGGGAGAGAGTTCGGCGCTTTAGCGACCAGGCATTGGTGGCTCTGGTTGGCGCAGTTGAATGGATGCGGGCAGTGCTCTTTCCAGAGGCCATTGCCCCGCGAGTTTAGAAGAGTCTGGAGGGAGGTAGCCCAGCATGTGTCATCACAGAGCCTGGTGCCGAGGACACATAGACAGTGTCGTAAAAAGTTCAACGACCTCACTCGGGTGGTCAGGGTGAGTACCTGCTTTTCAGTACCTCTACATCCCACCATCTCAACCTCACTCTGTGCACAGACGGTGTAAATACCCAAATGCCCAACACTAATCCAACACCTATGGCCATCTCATAAAACTCACATGCACATCCCACAAATTGCACACATTAATGGCTAGTCAACTATGGAAGGCACATCTGCCAAACACATGGCTGCACACTCACTCACACGCTGTCCTTTTTCTTGCAGGCCAAGCTTTCACATAACCGCTGAAAAGACCCAGCAGATGGGAGGAGGACAGACGGAGCTACACCCCTTCACAGAATTGGAGGAGAGAGTCCACAGACTCATTGCGAGCCAGGTAGTAGGTGCTGTGGCCGTTGGAGAGGTCAACCCCCTTGGGGACAGCAATGGTATGCTCATCAGTTTTCTCTCCTCTCTCATACCACTTCCCACTCACAACACCAGCCTTTCCCACTTTCAATCTAATGAAGTGTCTCCAGTCCTTGCTCCCTTCCTGGCCCCCCTGCCCTCACGCTAAAGCCACTCTTGTACCTTCAGGCTTTCATATAGTGAACCACCAGCTGACTAGCCTGTCCCTCAGCCTCCCAGTGGCATCAACGCGCCAGAGGAGGAGGAAGAGGAAGCCGGAGCCTCACCACCTGCGTCTTCCAAGGGTGACACTTCCGACACTGGGGCCACGCCTTCCCTGGAGGTGAGCAGGGTGTTTGCATCTGACGTGGGTGAAGCTCCGGGACCCAGCGTGCTGCAGCAATGCCATGGGGGAAGGGAACCTTGGGGGCCATCTCCCCCGAGGGAGAGTATGCGCACAAGTTCTGCTGCACAGGACTCGGATGAGGACCTCGATATAGCGGCCATGAATACGCAGGCAATGAGCATGCATACGGAGCTCATGGGTGCAATGGCAAGGGTGCCTGACAGCATGGATGCACTGGCTAGGAGTGCGGAGGAGTCCACCGCCAGCACAGCTGTCATCTGTGCGCAAACCCTTGAACCCATCCTTGCCTCGTTGCAGAGGATGGTTGAATTGCAGGGAGACTGTGGGGAAACAGACCCCATGCCGCGTGTAATGGGTGAGGTGGCAGGATCTATTGCAGCACAGGCCAACGCAACCTAATGACTTAGTGCTGCAATCGAGTCATTGGTTGGTGCCATCCATTCTCAGATTGCTCTCATGCAGTCTCAGATTGATGCCACGCAAGCGCTGACTGCTGCCATTGTCCCTGGGTCACCCACTGACCACCAGGGATCTCACGGTGCCGCAGCAGGTCAGCAATCTGTGCTCGAGCAGATTGCTCCGGATGCTGAGGTACTGCCCCGAGGAAGTGGCAGTGTGTTGTTCGAGCAGGAAGGTGCTGTCCTCTCTCAGGATGACAGCATTCCTGCTGCCACCAATGCCACTTCGCCATTGCACTTGCCACAGCCTGTAACCCAGCCAGCCCAGACTGCTGCCCCCCATGCAGAGTTGGTACAGTCTGCAGCCGGGCCTTCCAGGCCCAGAACTGGTCGAGGGTGTCCTGCAAGGCAATCTGCAGTCTCTGGATCCAACATTCAGCAGCCTTCCGCCAGCCTTGCTGCAGCCACTGGGGCCACATTCAGAGGAGCAGTAGGGTGGGAAGGGGGGAAGTGCACAGGGGCTGGAGATCACCCTCGAAGGTCAAAAAGTAAAAATTATGCAATAAATGGGGGGAATGTTTGTGGCAAAGTTTGATGTTCATCTTAATATATTTGTTTACTGTGTTGACGCTTATCTGGATGTGCTAAGAACGAGTTTTGTTAGTTTATGAATTGTTTTGTTTGTTTCTAATTGTTTGTCCTGAATAAATAAGACACAGTTTGTCATATAAATAAAAAAGTTTTTATTGGAACTTTACAACTTTGCTCGTTTGACTCATTGGAGCTTTGTCCAGCAATAGGGGCTGTGGGATGGTTGTGATGATGTGCTTCTTCATCCCAGAAGCCATCTTCTCTGTCATTCGTTAGAAGTGGTGTCTTATCAGGCGTTCACGAGCAGCCCTTGCAGGGGCAACATTGTGCGCCTCCCTCCCACGTTGGTGCTGTTGATCCTCCTCTTCATCCTCCTCCTCCTCATCCTCTCCCTCTCCCTCCTCCTGAGGTGGTGCACCAATCCCCGATAGCAATGGCTGTGTCCTCATAATTGCAAGTTTGTGAAGCATGCAGCACACAACAAAAAGCGAGACTCGCTCGGGAGAGTACTGCAGGGTTCCGCTAGAGTGGTCAAGACATCGGAACCATTGCTTCAAGACGCCGATCGTCTGTTCAATGAGTTTCCTGGTGGCACTATGGCTCTCAATGTATGCGAGCTCAGCAGGAGTGTTGGGGTTACAGAGCGGCGTCATCAGCCAGGTGCAGAGTGGATAACCCTTGTCCCCGAGGAGCCAGCCACCAGGTTGATGCGGTGGTTGGAAGAAGTCTGGGACACCAGTCTGGCGTAGGATGAAAGCATCATGGCTGCTGCCAGGATAGCGGGTATTGACGGCGAGGATAGCGGGCATCGACAGCAAGGATGCGCTGTCTGTGGTTGCACACCAACTGGGCATTCAGAGAGTGGAAGCCCTAGTGGTTTCGGAACACCTCTGCATTTTCATGAGGTGCCTGCAATGCCACATGCATGCTGTCAATGGCGCCCTGAACCATGGGGAAGCCCGCTATCCTAGCGAAGCCACATGTGCGTTCACGCTGTTTGTCCCGGGTCATGGGGAAAGAGATGTACTCCCTTCTCCTTTTGTACAGAGCATTTGTGACCTCCCGAATGCAGCAATGGACAGCGAACTGGGAGATATTCGCTATGTCCCCTGTTGAAGCCTGGAAGGAGCCGTTGGCATAGAAATTCAGAGCCATCGTCGCCTTCCCTACCACTGACAGAGATGTCCTGGTCCTGAGCTGAGGCTGGAGCTCTGGTTGCAGGAGGAGGCAGAGCTCAGTGACCACCTCCTTGCTGAAGCGCAGCCTTCTGAAACACTGCTCCTCAGACAAATGAATGTAGGAGAATTGCTCCCGGAATACCTTGGGTGGGTAAGGTCTCCTGTGCAGAGGCCTGTTGGCCCTCCTCCCTCTGGCCACGTTTGCCACTCTCTCTCTGCGCCTCTGCTGCCTCCGAAGGTGAAGCTGGAGGACGAGACCCCAAGTTAGTACAGCCCCCATTTAATCTTCTAAATGTGGTACATATGAAGCTCAGAGAAATAGGAACCTGAAAAGTGTTGCTCAGAACCAAAACTCCTTAGGACAGTGTTAAATCTCTCCAGACGTCTCTCTCCCTCTCAACCTGCGTATGCCAAAAATTTTGCCGACAAGAAAAAGCAGGAAGCGCCGCCTTTAAATAGCGCCCCTCTAGCTCCTTGCCGACTTCAAAACGTCCCCCTCTACCTGTCGTTCCTAGCGGCAGGGGGCGAGAATCAATTTCCGGTCTGGGACGTTGCACGCTTGGATAACGTCACGATCTCCGGGCGCAGGAGATCATGGCAGTAGTGTTTAGCGCCACCGCAAAACCGCAGGTCAATTTTGCGAGCAGCGCTAAAATCGCCACGCTCGGGCGCTAAGTTGCTGCCGCCCCATTAGCGCCCCCCGTTCTCTGATTGGCTAACTAACCCAATTTTTTCCCCCAAACAGTGTTGGAGATTGCTGTGGCTGTGATTGCTGCTGATGACAGAAATGTCCCACATATTTCCAGTAGATCTGTGACTCAGTTGTCAGCCCACTCTATAATGATCTATGTGCAATATAAAATTAGTTTTACAAGATGAATAACGGTTTGATTAGTCAGAATGTAATTTTATCATGATTCTGGGGGACTCGTAATTTCTACTTTTGCATTGCCACTCATTTCACATTTTCTTTTAAAAGAGGGACAATGTTCTTTGATGCAGCTTTCAAGGCATACAACTGTTTCATAACAGCACAATCATAAAGAGAGATGAATAGAAACATCATAATTATACCACTGTCATTTTTCCTCGATGTCCAGGAACTGGTTACTCAGTAATGTGCATGGTTTTACATAGACGGCCCGAGTTGGAACCAGTTTTAGCATGTCCTGGGTCAACCGATTAAATTGGCCATGATAATTGAACATTTCAACTCAGGAGTGAGGGAGACCAACATTTTACATCTAGCTCTGCCACAAGCATATTTCTGTTCTGTTCTGTAATCAAGAAGAGGTATTGGTTGTGACGGTTGCTGTGGATTTCTAAGTGACAAACGTTGCCTGGGAAAAAAAGGACCTGGGGTTCCTGAGATGCCATTCTGTGACAAATATAATGAGATCCACAATTCAGGCCCTCAAAATGTTCCTTTATAGAAGTAAGCACTCTTTTATAATTGCCATAATCAATATATGTTTCATTTGAAAGCTCCATTCATTTTTCTGGGATATTAGTAACGGGTTATCGCATTGGATTCAACACAACAAAGTCTTTTAGAAAACTCGAATAAGCTACTGCTTAAAAAGCAATTGCACAAGCTAAAACGTGTAAAGGTGATTCAGGATATTATATACATTTCTGATGGAAACTTTTGTATATAACAAAAACAGTGCACAAAAAGTCAATGCAAACTTTTAGGCGAAGCTCTCAGCTCCCATTTGTTTTTTGTGCCAATGCATATGCAATATACAACCCAAAAATCGATGCATTTATACATTCAATTGTTCAAGTTGCTACACATTGCATATGTGATGTAAATAGTGTGGAATTGAAATTTAAATGCACGGCATGACATTTTCAGTTCTATAGAAGCAGTTCTTATAATACAGCATGGAGCTAAAAGTCAGATAAGAGCAGCAGTGGTGAATGGTAAAGCATCAAATGGAGATATTTTAACAATTCAGATCATGCATTCATTTTTGCAGCACTAGAAATCTAGCCTTCTAAAAAGCAAGTCTGACTGGGCATTTGGGCAAGTTGGATGAAATGTATCGGGTAGTAACTAGGGCTGATGGAATAATGCGTGACATTGGTTGCCACATGATCTCATTCTTGCACATTCGCCTGGACATCTGTCTCCACCATCGATCTATTTTCATTATCAGTTGAGAGGCCCACAGTGTCACCATACTATTTTAGATAAAATAGACAACAAATTATTCACGGACCAGTCTGGGATTATATTGTAATCCCTTGAAATTTACACAACTATATCTAATTTCCAAAATACCAAATGTGTGTTCTATAGCAGGTATCTTGTTATGTGTCTGTTGTAAGCAGATTTTTAGAATTTGAAGCTGGCTTTATACACCATGGGGGAGAAATTCAGTATCGCCCCATTTGGGGCGCAATTATCGGCCGGGCGCAAAGATTAGCGCCTGGCGCTAATTATCGCCACCGACTGCAAACTTGACTTTTATCGCCCCTGGAGGTGATTGGAGCGCTAAATCAGGCGCTTCACACCTGTCTTAAGGCGCAAAGGCCGAGGAGCGAGGCGCTACCTCAGAGCGCTGGCGAAGCTCATGTGATGTCAGTCAGCAATGGAACACACACACAATGGCACAGGGCCAGTTCTTAAAGGGGATGGTTAATCTTGCTTTCCATCCACATCCTGCTCATTGCAGCCTTGAATCTCGGCCTGGAGAGACCTGCACATCAAATGTGCTGGAAAGATCAATGGAGAGAACCAGGCAAAGAGCTCAGAGTGATGCCCCCACAGTCTCTGCTAAATCGATACAAGGAAGGGCAAATCAAAATGAACCTGCAAAGTGCTGCTCAGTACCCAAAACTCCTTCACACAACGTTGAATCTCTCCAGAAGTCTCTCCCTCTCTCTCTCAGAATGCGTAGTTAAAAAATGGCACCAACAATAAAAGGCAGGAAGCGGTCACCTTTAAATAGCGCTCCCCCTTTCCCTTCATGACTGCAGAACGCTCCCCTCAACCTGTCGTTGCTAGCGTCAGGCGGTAAGGCAGGGGGCGCCACTCAATATCCGCTCCGGGGTGATACCGGGGCGTTGCGCACTCGAGTGACGTCACGATCTGCCGGCGCAGGAGATCGTGGCGGTAGTGTTTAGCGCCGCCGCAAAATGTCTAGTTAATTTCCCGAGCTGCGCAAACTTCGCTGCGCCCAGGCGCTAGCTGCTTTGCGCCCCATTAGCGCCCTCTTAAGGCGCTAACGGGAGGCGCAACCAACTGAATTTTTCCCCCCATATGTCACCCACAATGGATTAAAAATAAGAGCAGACACGAAATGCAACTGTTGGCATCTATATAATCAATGTGTTACCTGCCAGACATCCACTGTTCAATTCGCCTTCCATAGACCTCCTATCTTGCCCAGACTAACTCAAAATTAACAGCAATAAATTGACCATGGGCATTGCCAGGACAGTGGGCACATCCTGGTATCACATGCCACTTATGTATTAGTAGAGTGGAAGTTTTTACCTGCTACAGTAGAATGTGCATTCCCAGCCGTGGCTCAGTACTAGCACTCTCGCCTCTCAGTCAAAAGGTCGTGGGTTCAAGTCCACTCCACAGACTTGAGCACATAACCTAGGCTGACACTCCAGTGCAGTGCTGAGGGAGTGCTGCACTGTCAGAGGTCTCATCTTTCGGGTGAGGCATTAATCCAAGGCCCCATCTGCCCTCTCAGGTGGATGTAAAAGATCCCATGGCACTATTTCGAAGAAGAGTTCTCCCTGGTGTCTTGGCCAATATTTATCACTAACCCCAACATCACCTAAATTCAGATTATCTGGTCATTATCTCATTGTTGTTTGCGGTATCTGGCTGAGAGCAGATTGGCTGCATTACAACAGTAAATACACTTCAAAAAGTATTTAATTGGCTATAAAACACTTTGGGATGTCCTAAGGGAGTGAAAGGTACTAAATAAATACTAGTTTGTTCTTTATTTCTTTCCCTAGCTATATGAATATATAAGCAATTACAATTGACTCAGCCCAAGGCAGGAATGGCAATTGATCATCTGTTACTGCTGAGTGAATGCAAGGAAACTGATATGCTGTATGTTGATGTGTCTTGCTGACAAAGATAATGGTGTCTTGAGAAATTTCTTTAGATATTTAATTGAAATCCAACTTCACTCCAGCGAGAGCTTGAAAGGTGGTGTTGATATAAGAGGTAGGTGGAGCGGTCACCTTGACTGATATAAGCAGGGCATAATTTCTAATGAAAGGTCAGTGACCTGAGATGTTGGCCGCGATTTTACTTACCTCAGCGGGTGATGTCGGTGGCGGGTCGCGGCCCCTGCTGCAGGCTCCATCCCGCTCTGTGAAATTACTTTCCGCTGATAGGGCTTGTTAAGCCCGCCCAGCGCGTTTCCCGGCCAATTAGAGGAAGCGGGTGTGGTGATGTCATTTCATGACGCGTCATCAGCCGGTTTCCTTAAAGGGACCCTGGCCAACTTTATTTTGACATTTGCGCTGTCCGTGTTCTACAGCATTGAGGTGCTGCAAACACTGACAAGCACTGCACAGAGGCGCAGGGCTGCACCCAGGCTCTCCCATGACCCCCTCCATATGCTTATGGAGGGAGTCAGAGCATGTAGGGAGGTGCTCTTCCCTTGCGATGGGCAGAAGACACCTCCCCAGGAGATCAACACAGCCTGGTTGCACGTTGCACAGGAGGGCACAAGCAGGGATGTTGCAGGAGGAGCTGGGTACAGTGGCACAAACCTTTCAATAATCTCATTAGATCACGAAACATTAGTACAAAGCCACACTCACCTTCATCCTCCTGTGCCTCTCATCACATCCCCATCACTCTGCCTTCCCTACCCTACTCCTGCACATCCTTACTCACACCAACTTAGCTTACACCTCCACACATCCCTCTCTCTCTCTAACTGCATTATTACTTCCCCATCTCACTAGCCACCCCTCACACTCACCCTCATCCTAGTGCAATCATACCAACTAACAACACAAAAGGGTAGCCACTCGGGTGTTTTATCCAATGTTCATGTAAAGTTTCTGTTAACGTGGTGTCAAACATTGAAACCTTTATTTTCAACACTTTCTGTTCTTGGACAGATTTGTGTGCACCTTTGGAAGTGGCTTCGTGAATTGCAGTGAATGGTGAGACATAACAGTACCCCCCGCAATGGTGGTGAGCGTGAAGGAATGGCTTGGACATTGCAGGGATGCTTTATGGTGTTGGTGTGGGGTGGTGCCAACCTGGCGCATCATGTGGCAGCCAGGGTGTACAGCATCAAGTGAAGTAAATCTGGCCATGGTGAGACCTCCCGGGCAGCAATGTGGTCGGGTGCTGATGCCCTCTGTCCTGTGCAGCATTAGGCGAATGCGGAGAACGTTGGTGGTGTTGTAGTTGGTGCTGCTGGTGTGCCTGGTGCTGCTGGTGTTGGGGCTGATCGTGGTCGGATTCTGAGGACCAAGGGGAAACAGCATAAATGGCACCCATGTTAATGGAAGAGATGACAGGTGAAGTAGAGATGGCAGAAGCATTCTGTCAATGGTAAGAGAATTCTTCCAATAAGGTGACACTGGATGGAGAGTAGAAAGTGGAAAGCCTGCAGAATCTGTGCTGGAAATGGACTGAGAAACAGCTTGTGGCTGAGGAAAGAGATGATCTGTTAGGTGGGAGCTTTTACTGTACATTTGAAGCTGTCAAGTAATCAGCTGGAGCAATGGCCACTGAACTCCCGCCTCAGGTTGACAGCCGTGGTCCCCGAACAGCGTGGTTCCCATGGCCATGATGTTAAAGTGAAAAGGTAAGCTAAAAAAGCTTGTTAATGATCAGATGTTAATGAGGTTAATTGGGTCCCCCGCTGCTGCCTGTTGGGTCTGCTCAGGGCTGACAGGCCCAACCCGCTGTCAAAAAAAAACACTTTTCCACCCGACACACCATCTATCCCGCCCGCTAACCCCCCAGAAAAATCCGGCCACTAACTCTGTTTCTCGCTCCACAGATGCTGCCTGACCTGCATGAGTGTTTTCCAACATTTCCTGTTTTAATTTCACAATTTCTGTCAGCCTGCCATGCCAAATTTTATTGTAACTCTTCATTTCCTTCTTAAATGTTCGGAATGACGGTACATTTGTAAGAGGAATATGACTCTTTTCCCAGTGCAAAAGTCCCTGGACTACTAATGACATTCCACCATAGTCAGATCAGCAACATCCCATGAGGGCAGCAACCATTCACATTGTGCTGCCATTAATTCCATTGCAGGGTGCAGTAATCACTGTGGAAACTGGATTAGGTTTTTGCTAATAGAATGTTGTTGTGTGCCAAAATGCTTAATCTTGAAAGTGTGTTGGCACATGAAACCAATGTGTTTGGTTCCAGTTTGTGATAACTAACACAAAGTGCATTGCTCGATCTCTGCATGGAACACAGCTTTCAAAAACTACAGTACATGAGGACATGGAAAATGGTCAGACCTTACTTGTAGTTTTAAGACAGAGGGATGTTGGTGTATTTCCTTTCTCTCAGTCCAAACACACAACTGCACTTATCTTTTAGGTCAATTTTTGTAACATTTAAAAGCTGCGCTTTGTCTTATCTTTGTCAGCGAGAGTTGGGCCGGAACTGTCTGGTACACGATAACGTTCTGTGCTATCCTGTGACATTTACTCTATTTGTGGTTACAGTTAACAGCTGCTGGTGTTAGAACTATTATTTATTTAGTTTGGTTATCGACTATTTTAAGAGATTGCAAAAAGCCTGTTGTAGGAATTAGAGTTATGGGAGATCCTATGGAAAAACAGAAATGTTCTGATTAATTGCAGCCTCAAATTCCGTCAGTCTGTGGGACACATGGCTGAATACCAGTATATTCCCATGTTAGACTGTCCAGTTGAATCTAATCAGTTGTTCAGTGTTCTCCTTCCTGGAGTGTCAGTGCAATTTGAGTCAGTAAAATAAATATTCTTGGACTTACATAGTGCATATAATGTTGAAATGTGTCAACGCATTTCATACAAAAAGCCTGCTGATATGAACTTGCCTGTATGACAATTCCGCTGCCCACTATTATGAAAGGAATTATTATCCGTTTAATGTAAATGACCATTAATACTAATACAGACAGGAATTTGGTATCAGTGCATTCAGCATTCATACCAAAACAGTGCGAATTGGAAAATATACGCTCCAATCTTTCAAATTACATAAAGGTGCTTTGCACATACATACTTGTCAAGTATGTGAAGTTGTCAGCCTTGGCTCAGTAGTAACAAACCGAGGCCCCGACTGCCCCCTCAGGTGGACGTAAAAGATTCCACGGCACTATTCGAAGAAGAGATGGGGAGTTCTCCTCAGTGATAAAAACAGAAAATGCTGGAAATACACAGAAGGTCAGGCAGCATCTGTGGAGAGAGAAACAGAGTCAACAGTTCAGGTCGATGACCTTTCGTCAGAACTCTGGCGAAAGGTCATCGACCTGAAATGTTGTCGCTATTTCTCTCTCCAGAGATGCTGCCTGACCTTCTGAGAATTTCCAGCATTTTCTGTTTTTATTTCAGATTTCCAGCATCCGCAGTATTTTGCTTCTGTATTAGTTCTCCTCAGTGTCCTGGCCAATATTTATCTTTTGACCAACATCACGAAATAATCTGGTCATTGCCTCATTGCTATTTGTTGGACCTTGCTGTGTGCAAATTGACTAATGCATTTCCTACATTACAACAGTGCCTACACTTCAAAGGTATTTCACTGGCTGTAAAGCACTTTGGGACATCCTGAGGTCGTGAAAGGTGCTATATAAATGCAATTCCTTTCTTTATTTTATTTATCTGGATCTGCACAGCGATTACTTTAACTTCAAATGTTTAGGAGCGGTACATTAAGCAAAGTGAGCCAGTCGTAAGAACATAGGAAATAGGAGCAGGAGTAGGTCATTTGGCCCCTCGAGCCTGCTCCGCCATTCGATAAGATCATGGCTGATCTGGTCTTGGCTTCAACTCCACTTACCTGCCTGTTCCCCATAACCCTTGACTCCCTTATCGTTCAATGACTCAGCCTCCGCAGCTCTCTGGGATAGAGAATTCCAAAGATTCACGACCCTCTGAGAGAAGAAATTCCTCCACATCTCCCTTTTAAATGGGTTACCCCTTATTCAGAAACTATGCCCCCTAGTTCTAGATTCCCCCATGAGGGGAAACATCCTCTCAGCATCCTGCCCTGTCAAGCCCCCTCAGAATCTTATACGTTTCAATAAGATCACCACTCATTCTTCTAAACTCCAATGAGTATAGGCCCAACCTGCTCAACCTTTCCTCATAAGACAACCCCTTCATTTCAGGAATCAACCTAGTGAACCTTCTCTGAACTGCCTCCAATGCAAGCATATCCCTCCTTAAATAAGGAGACCAAAACTGTATGCAGAACTCCAGGTTTAAATGGTTTCTGCCTTAATTAACCCACTGAGTTCCTGTTTAACTTCTGGGGCATGAATCTCAAGAAGTCCCATTACAAAAAAAATGACTATAGAAGCATAGAAGATAGGAGCAGGAGTAGGCCATTCGGCCCCTCGAGCCTGCTCTGCCATTCAATGAGATCATGGCTGATCATCCAAATTCAGTACCCTGTCCCTGCTTTCTCCCCATATCCCTTGATCCCTTTAGCCTTAAGAAATATAGCTAACTCCTTCTTGAATATATTTAATGAATTGGCCTCAACTGCCTTCTGTGGCTAGAGAATTCCACAGGTTCACCACTCTCTGGGTGAAGAAATTTCTCCTCATCTCAGTCCTAAATGGCTTACCCCTTATCCTTAGACTGTGACCCCTGGTTCTGGACTCCCCGCCATCGGGAACATCCTTCCTGCATCTAGTCTGTCTAGTCCTGTTAGAATTTTATAAGTTTCAATGAGATCCCCTCTCATTCTTCTAAACTCTAGCGAATATAAGCCTAATCGACCCAATCTCTCTTCATACGTCATTCCTGCCATCCCAGGTATCAGTCTGGTAAATCTTCGCTGCACTCCCTCCATGGCAAGAACATCCTTCCTCAGATAAGGCAACCAAAACTGCACACAATACTCAAGGTGTGGTCTCACCAAGGCCTTGTACAACTGCAGCAAGACATCCTTGCTCCTGTACTCGAATCCTCTCGCTATGAAGGCCAACATACCATTTGCCTTCTTAACCGCCTGCTGCACCTGCATGCTTACCTTCAGCGACTGGTGCACAAGGACACCCAGGTCTCGTTGCACTTCCCCTTCTCCCAATCTCTTGCCGTTCAGATAATAATCTGTCTTCCTGTTTTTGCCACCAAAGTGGATAACCTCGCATTTATCCACATTATACTGCATCTGCATGCATCTGCCCAATCACCCAACCTGTCCAAATCATACTGGAGTTTCTCTGCATCCTCCTCACAGCACACACGCCCACCCAGCTTTGTGTCGTCTGCAAACTTGGAGATATTACATCTAGTTCCCTCGTCTAGATCATTTATATATATTGTGAATAGCTGGGGTCCTAGCACCGATCTCTGCGGTACCCCACTAGTCACTGCCTGCCACTCGGAAAAAGACCTGTTTATTCCAACTCTTTGCTTCCTGACTGCCAACCAGTTCTCGATCCAAATCAGTACATTACCCCCAATCCCATGTGCTTTAACTTTGCACGCTAATCTCTTATGCGGGACCTTATAGAAAGCCTTCTGAAAGTCCAAATACACCACATCCACTGGTTTTCCCTTATCTATTCTACCAGTTACATCCTCAAAAAATTCCAGTAGATTAGTCAGGCATGATTTACCTTTTGTAAATCCATGTTGACTTTGTCCGATCCTGTCACTGTTTTCCAAGTGCTCTGCTATTACATCTTTTATAATGGACTCTAGCATTTTCCCCACTACCGATGTCAGGCTTACCGGTCTATAATTCCGCATTTTTTCTCTTCCACCTTTTTTAAATAGTGGGGTTACATTAGCTACCCTCCAATCCATGGGAACTGTTCCAGAGTCTATAGAATTTTGAAAGATGACAAGCAATGCATCTACTATTTCTAGGGCCACTTCCTTAAGTACCCTAGGATGTAGATTATCAGGCCCTGGGGATTTATCGGCCTTCAATCCCGTCAATTTCCCTAACACCATTTCCCTACAAATACTGATTTCATTCAATTCCTCCCTCTCATTAGACCCTATGTTCCCCAACATCTCTGGGAGTTTATTTGTGTCCTCCTATGTGAAGACAGAACCAAAGTATGTATCTAATTGGTCTGACATTTCTTTGTTCCCCATTATAAATTCCCTTGATTCTGACTGCAAGGGACCTACGCTTGACTTCACCAATCTTTTTCTCTTCACATATCTGTAGAACCTTTTACAGTCAGTTTTTATGTTCCCTGCAAGCTTACTCTCATATTCTATTTTCCCCCTCTTAATTAATCCCTTTGTCCTCCTTTGCTGAATCCTAAACTGCTCCCAATCCTGAGGTTTGCTGCTTTTTCTGGCCAAATTATATGTCCTCTCCTTGGATCTTATGCTATCCCTAATTTCCCTTGTTAGCCACGGTTGAGTCACCTTTTTTGTTTTATTTTTGTGCCAAACATGGATGAACAAATTCTGTAGTTCATCCATGCGATCTTTAAATGTTTGCCATTGCCTATCCACCATCAACTCTTTAAGTAACGTTTCCCAATCCATCCTAGCCAACTCGTGCCTCATACCATCGTAGTTTCCTTTATTTAAATTCAGAACCCTAGTCTCTGAGTCAACTACTTCACTCTCCATTTTAATGAAGAATTCTATCATATTATGATCGCTCCTCCCCAAGGGGCCTCGCACAACAAGATTGCTAATTAATCCTTTTCTCATTACATAATACCCAGTCTAAGATGGCCTGATCTCTAGTTGTTTCTTCGACATATTGGTCCAGGAAACCATCCTGTATACACTCTAGGAATTCCTCCTCCACAGTATTGTTACTAATTTGGTTAGCCCAATCTATATGTAGATTGAAGTCATCCATGATAACTGCCGAGCCCTTATTGCACGCATCTCTAATTTCCCGTTTAATGCCATCCCCAACCTCAGCATTACTGTTTGGGGGTCTGTACACAACTCCCACTAACGTTTTCTGCCTCTTGGTATTTCTAAGCTCGGCCCATACAGATTCCACATCATATCCTTCCTTACTATTGTGTTAATCTCCTCTTTAACCAGCAATGCTACCTCCTTTTTCTTTTTTCCTGTCCTTCCTGAATATTGAATACCCCTAGATATTGAATTCCCAGACTTGGTCATCCTGGAGCCATGTCTCCGTAATCCCAATTATATCATATCCGTTTACATCTATTTACGCAGCTAATTCATCCACCTTATTATGAATGCTCATCGCATTAAGACACAAAGGGGGAAAAATTCAGTTGGTTGCGCCTCCCGTTAGCGCCTTAAGAGGGCGCTAATGCGGTGCAAAGCAGCTAGCGCCCGGGCGCAGCGATGTTTGCGCTGCTCGCAAACTTAACTAGACATTTTGCGGCGGCGCTAAACTTTATCGCCGCAATCTCCTGCGCCGGCAGATCATGACGTCACTCGAGTGCGCAACGCCCCGGTATCGCCCCGGAGCGGATATTGAGTGGCGCCCCCTGCCTTACCGCCTGACACTAGCAACGACAGGTTGAGGGGAGCGTTCTGCAGTCATGAAGGGAAAGGGGGAGCGCTATTTAAAGGTGTCCGCTTCCTGCCTTTTATTGTTGGTGCCATTTTTGAACTACGCATTCTGAGAGAGAGAGGGAGAGACTTCTGGAGAGATTCAACATTGTGTGAAGGAGTTTTGGGTACTGAGCAGCACTTTGCAGGTTCATTTTGATTTGCCATTCCTTGTATCAATTTAGCAGAGACTGTGGGGGCTGCACTCTGAGCTCTTTGCCTGGCACTCTCCATTGTTCTTTCCAGCACATTTGATGTGCAGGTCTCTCCAGGCCGAGATTCAAGGCTGCAATGAGCAGGATGTGGATGGAAAGCAAGATTAACCATCCCCTTTAAGAACTGGCCCATGCCATTGTGTGTGTGTTCCATTGCTGACTGACATTACATGAGCTTCGCCAGCGCTCTGAGGTTGCACCTCGCTCCTCGGCCTTTGCGCCTTAAGACAGGTGTGAAGCGCCTGATTTAGCGCTGCAATCACCTCCAGGGGCAATAAAAGTCAGGTTTGCAGTCGGTGGCGATAATTAGCGCCAGGCGCTAATCTTTGCGCCCGTCTGATATTTGCGCCCCAAACGGGGCACGACTGAATTTTTCCCCCAAAGCCTTCAGGCTTGATTTTTTAACCAGCAATGCTACCCCACCTCCTTTTCCTTTGTGTCTGTCCTTCCTGAATATTGAATACCCCTGGATGTTGAATTCCCAGCCTTGGTCACCCTGGAGCCATGTCTCCGTAATCCCAGTTATATCATATCCGTTTACATCTATTTGCGCAGCGAATTCATCCACCTTATTACGAATGCTCCTCGCATTAAGACAAAGCCTTCAAGCTTGTTTTTTTAACACTCTTCGTCCTTTTAGAATTATTATTTACTGTAGCCCTGTTTGATTTACACCCTTGATTTCTCTGCCTTCCACTTTTGCTTTACTCCTTCCTGTCTTTTGCTTTTATCCTTGCTTCGCTTTCCTCTGTTTCCCTGCACAGGTTCCCAACCCCCTGCCATTTTAGTTTAAACCCTCCCCAACAGCACTAGCAAACACTCCCCCTCGGACATCGGTCCCGGTCCTGCCTAGGTGCAAACCGTCAGTTTGTACTGGTCCCACCTCCCCCAGAACCGGTTCCAATGTCTCAGGAATTTGAATCTCTCCTCCTTGCACCATTCCTCTAGCCATGTATTCAGCTGAAATATCCTTATATTTCTACTCTGACTAGCACGTGGCACCAGTAGCAATCCTGAGATTACTACCTTTGAGTTCCTATTTTTTAATTTACCTCCTAACTCCCTATATTCAGCTTTTAGGACCTCATCCCGTTTTTTACCTATATCGTTGGTACCTATATGCACCACGACAACTGGCTGTTCACCCTCCCCCTCCAGAATGCCCTGCAGCCGCTCCGAGACATCCTTGACCCTTGCACCAGGGAGGCAACATACCAACCTGGAGTATTGTTTTCAGCCGCAGAGACGCCTATCTATTCCCCTTACAATAGAATCCCCTTTCACTATAGCTCTCCCGCTCTTTTTCCTCCCGTCCTGTGCAGCAGAACCACCCATAGTGCCAGGAAGTTGGCTGCTGCTGCCTTCCCCCAATAAGCCATCTCCCTCAACAATATCCAAAGTAGTATATTTTTTTGAGAGGGGGATGTCCACAGGGGACCCCTGCACTACCTGCCTGCGCCTACTACTCTGCCTGGTGGTCACCCATTCCCTTCCTGCCTGTGCAGCCTTTACCTGTGGTGTGACCAACTCCCTCAACGTGCTATCCACGATGTCCTCAGCATCGCAAATGCTCCAGTATGCATCCATTCGCAGCTCCAGCACCGCAATGCGGTCTGCCAGTAGCTGCAGCTGGATACACTTCCTGCACACATGGTCAACATGGTCACAGGAAGTGACCCTGATTTCCCACATAGTGCAGGAGGAGCATGCCACAGGGCTGAGCTGTGCTGCCATGACTTACCCTTTAATTAATTTAAATTAACTCAAATGAATACCACAAATTACACTACAATTGATATAAGGGCCCTTGTATACTAGCCCTCCCTGCTACACAACAGAGACCTTAGAAACTATAACCACAAAAATTAGGATCTTCTAAACTTTATAAACTATTAACCTTAACTGTCAAACTACAGAGTAGTATAAATACTCACCTGGCCCTACTCACCCAATCAGACTATTGACCAAACAGAACTTAGACTATAAATTACAAATTGATGAAAATAAAAATTATGGTGAGAGAAACCCATGTATTCGCTGAAGGTTTGTTGATATAACAATGATTTATTTTAAATTGCTTTTGTAGAAGTGCCAACACTTGACAGAAAATGCTACGTTATATTGATTATGTATTGTTGAGGGCTAGAAGCATATGTGTAATTGCTAAACTTTGATCACTTGAAATTGGTCTCAGGCTGGTGAGTGTGGCATGGGGTTTGACTGGCAAGCTTCAGACTAACGAGGCCTTAAGACAGATCTGTATCATCATCGGAAAAATAGAAAACAGGGGGTATTGCACACCAATTTATTATAAATTTGCTTCCAGTAATTTTAACTTATTTAAGTTGCACAATTCTCTCTCATTTCAAAAAAGGAAATATTTCATTGTTTAACATTTTAATATATTAAAATACTGTACTCTATTGTAAAGTTCACATGAACTGATGAGCGTCTGTTAGGCAAGCAATCAATTAATCATAGCATCATACAGCACAGAAGGAGGCCATTCGGCCCATTGTATCTGTGCTGGCTCTTTGAAAGAACTATCCAATTAGTCCCACTCCCCAGCTTTTTCCCCATAGCCTTGCACAATTTTCCTTTTCACCCTTTAATTGTGACAAAACACATTCCACCAATGTGCCTCAGTTGAATGGCTCCTAAATTTTAAACTGAAGTTTACCCAATCCATCAAATGTGGCTACTTTGCGTCTCATGTACGTAATCTGACCGGTAACATCTCCTCCACTTCACAAACACAGCTACGGCGAGTCTCTAAACTGTCCCTGACGAAGGAGCGAACTGCTCCGAAAGCTTGTAAAATTAAATAAATCTGTTGGACTATAACCTGGTGTTGTGCGACTTCTCATTTCTGTTAGAAGAGGCAGAGGCATAATTTTCAACTTTGCAGCCTGGCAGCCAGCCAGTGACGTGGCGGAGCCGATCACCCTTCCATTATAGAGCTGCTCTGCTTAGAAGGCGATTGAGGAGGATTCTTGCGATAAGGATTCCGGCACTAATCTCATGGTCTACAGAGCAGCAGTGATACCCGCCCTGCTGTATCCCTCAGAGACATGGACCATGTACAGCAGGCACCTCAAAGCACTGGAGAGGTACCACCAATGCTGCCTCCGCAAGATCCTGCAAATCCATTGGCAGGATAGGCGCACCAACGTCAGTGTTCTCGCTCAGGCCAACATCCCCAGCATCGAAGCTTTGACCACGCTCGATCAGCTCCGATGGACGGGTCACATTGTCCGCATGCCCGATACGAGACTCCCAAAACAAGCGCTCTACTCGGAGCTCCGACACGGCAAGAGAGCCCCAGGTGGGCAGAGGAAACGCTTCAAGGACACCCTCAAAGCCTCCTTGAAAAAGTGTAACATCCCGACCGACACCTGGGAATCCCTGGCCCAAGACTGCACAAAGTGGAGGAGAAGCATCTGGGAAGGGGCCGAACACCTCGAGTCTCTTCGCCGGGAGCAAGTGTAAGCCAAGCGCAGGCAGCGCAAGGATCGCACGTCAACCCAAGCACCCCACCCACCTGCCCCTTCAATCACCATCTGCCCCACTTGTGACAGAGACTGTAGGTCCCGCATTGGACTCATCAGTCACCTGCGAACTCATTTTTAATGTGGAAGCAAGTCATCCTCGGTTCCGAGGGACTGCCGAAGAAGAAGCTCTGCCTAATTTTAATTTCCATTGATTACTCTCTTACAGTCTAGTAGCACTGGCTGGAAACAATGGGATTTGACTGTGGTTGGAAACAATTCAGTGGTGAATAAATCTTGATTTCACACTGCCAAGAAATATATAAATGATCCCGGCTTTGCCCATGTTTTCTATAAATGGGCATATCTGAAAGAATCAGTGTGCTTAGCCATTATGCTGGCCATCTTGAATATTTTATGCAACACAGATTAAGAAAGACAGCTTGAAGCTGGTCCTACTGATATGCAAATAAGCTACCTTGACTCACATGCTGCACAACAGGCTGCAGCCCCTGGTTATTCAACATAGACTGTCAGGATGAGTTTTAATTTTAAAATGTGATTACATTTTATGGCTGCTTTATTACAATCAGCCGCATAAATTGATCCCTGCAAGTTATCAAATCACGCTTGCAGCCTGACATAGCAATAAAAAATAATAAACTGCAAAGAACTTAAAGGACGAAGCTAAGTTTTTGGATGTGAGATGTGACTATTTTTGCTATCTCCAATAATGCAGTAATTTACAATTCTGAATTAAAAATCAATTTGCACTGAGAAGAACTACCTCAATTATGAATGATGTAGTTCAAGGAAAATTTAGCCTTTTTGACTGTAGTTTGAACACAAGAATGTAAGAAATCGGAGCAGGAGTAGTCCATAAGACTCCTCGAGCCTGCTGCGCTATTCAATAAGATCATGGCTGATTTTCGACATCAACTCCGCTTTCTCGCCCTATTCCCATATCCCTTGATTCCCTTGGTGCCCAAAAATCCATCGATCCCAGTCTTGAATATACTCAACAACTGAGCATCCACAGCCCTCTGGGGTAGAGAATTCCAAAGATTCTCTACCCCAAAGGGCTGAGTGAAAAAATACCTTCTCATCTCAGTCCTAAATGGCCGACCCCTTATCTTGAGACTATGCCCCCTAGTTCTAGACTCTTCAGACAGGGAAACAGCCTCTTAGCATCTACCCTGTCAAGCCCTCGAAGAATTTTATACGTTTCAATGAGATCACCTCTCATTCTTCTAAACTCCGGAGAATATAGGCCCATTCTACTCAATTTCTCCTCATAGGACAGCCCTCTCATCCCAGGAAATCAATCTAGTGAACCTTTGTTGTTCCCCCTCTAAGGCAAGTATATCCTTCCTTCGGAAAGAAAACCAATTCTGTACACAGTACTCCAGGTGTGGTCTCACCAAAGCCCTATATAATTGCAGCAAGTCTTCCTTACTCTTATACTCCAACCCCTTGCAATAAAGGCTAACTGGGATAATTATCATCTAATTAGCATGGCTTGCACAGTTTAGCATCTTGTCTGCAAGTAAATAGTTTTGGTGGGGGCTACTCATCAGAAACTTAATGCAGGAAGTGGAAATGTGGAAAACAGTGACAAAATTTATCTAAAAATCTGACTTGATCCCTGCATGGATTTTTCTGATTATTCTCATGATATTAATTCTCGTTAAGAGAAACCTGCTGTACATTGTGGTTGGTATTTGTTTCCGGTATACATTGGATGTGCAGTGGGCGTGGCATCCACTCTGTATGCCCCCCTCCCCCCAATGACATCAGAGGGAAGCCACAGGCCCTATGGCTAGACCTTGTGCCTGGAATTGGCAGTGGAAGCATAAACACAGTAATTTATAGACCAGTCAGCCTAACCTCGGTGGTGGGAAAATTATTGGAAAAATTTCTGAGGGACAGGATAAATCTTCATTTTGAAAGATACGGATTAATCAGGGACAGTCAGCATGGATTTGTTATGGGAAGGTCATGTCTAACTAACTTGATTGAATTTTTTGAGGAGGTAACAAGGAGGGTCGATGAGGGTAGTGCGTTTGATGTAGTCTATATGGAAGGCGTTTGATAAGGTTCCGCATGGCAGACTGGTCACGAAAGTAAAAGCCCATGGGATCCAAGGCAAAGTGGCAAGTTGGATTCAAAATTGGCCGTGTGGTTGATAATGAAGAAGAAAGTTGCAGACTGCAGGAAGATATCAATGGACTGGTCAGGTGGATAGAACAGTGGCAAATGGAATTCAATCTAGAGAAGAGTGAGGTAATGCATTTGGGGAGGGCTAACAAGGCAAGGGAATACACTATAACACGTGTCAGCTGTGGATCAGTTGGTAGCATACTCACCTCTGAGTCAGAAGGTCGTGGGTTCAGAGTCCCACTCCAGGGACTTGAGCACAAAAATCTAGGCTGACACTCCAGTGCAGTACTGAGGGAGCACTACATTGTCCGAGGTGCCGTCTTTCGGATGAGACGTTAAACCGAGGCTCCAACTGCTCTCTCAGGTGGACGTAAAAGATTCCAAGGCACTATTTCGAAGAAGAGCAGTTATCCCCGGTGTCCTGGCCAATATTTATCCCTCAAGCAACATAACAAAAGTAGATTATCTGGTCATTATCACATTGCTGTTTGTGGGAGCTTGCTGTGTGCAATTTGGCTGCCGTGTTTCCCACATTACAACAGTGACTACACTCCAAAAGTACTTCATTGGCTGTAAAGCACTTTGAGATGTCTGGTGGTTGTGAAAGGTGCTATATAAATGCAAGTCTTTCTTTCTTATAAATGGTAGGACACTGAGAAGTGCAGAGGATCTGAGGGACCTTGGAGTGCAGGTCCACAGATCCCTGAAGGTCGCAGGACAGGTAGATAAGGTGGTTAAAAAGGCATACGGGATACTTGCCTTTATTAGCCGAGGCATAGAATATAAGAGCAGGGAGGTTATGCTTGAACTGTATAAAACACTAGTTAGGCCGCAGCTAGAATACTGCGTGCAGTTCTGGTCACCACATTACAGAAAGGATGTGATTACACTAGAGAGGGTGCAGAGGAGATTTACGAGGATGTTACCTGGGCTTGGAAATATTAGCTCTGTAAGGGTTTTGACCCGTGTGTGGCTCTGTGCTCAGCCTGGGTGCTAGTGCGAGGTTAGGCCCTGTTGCCTGTTCTGGTCTCCAGCCAGTCTGGGAGCACTAGACACCTGTGAGTGGTTCGACCCACTCGCCCTTACGGTTCTGACACTGGACTTAGATGCGAGAGCAATAATGGAGAGAAAACTCAGGTAGACCCGGTTGAATGGTACGAAATGGAAAATCTTTATTGCATATTATTCAAGATTACGAAATACATGTCATAAGCACAGATTAATGACAGTACAATCTTACACGCAGTTATGTAACAAATTTTTGGGAAACGAGGAACGAACGACACATCGTAAATGGGGGCACACATTACAGTTATCCTTACAACTTAAACCCTCCCCTATCAATACCTGCTCTAAACTAGATTTGTAGGATCGAGACTCATGCTCACCATTCGTGAGACCCGGGTTCAAACCTGACCTCGGGTGACTGTCTGTGTGGAGTTTGCACATTCTCCTCGTGTCTGCGTGGGTTTCCTCCGGGTGCTCCGGTTTCCTCCCACAGTCCAAAAATGTGTGGGTTAGGTGATTTGGCTATGATAAATTGACCCTTAGTGTTAGGGGGGATTAAATATGTGGGGTTATGGGGATAGGATGGGATATGTTAGGGGGAATTAAATACGTGGGGTTACGGGGGTAGGGTGGGATATGTGTACTGTGGGGATTAAAGCAGGGACAGGGTACTGGATTTGGATGATCAGCCATGATCGTATTGAATGGCGGAGCAGGCTCGACGGGCCGAATGGCCTACTCCTGCTCCTAGATTCTATGTTTCTATGTTTCTATGTGATAACTCGGAGAATTCCGAAAACTCTGCTCGGATGTTTTTACCGCAGCACCTGATCACCCACGTGTTGATCAGGGGTCTCTGTACCCCACTTGTTTACTCATTTCTGCTCCGGCTAGCAGGCTGGACCGTCTGCTGTCATGAAGATCTGTGTTGTCCTCGGAGTTCCGACTCTACTCAAAAAAGAGTCTTCCTGTGCCCTCGCACTGATGCGATAAAATTCGAAGAATAGTCTTCCGATGCCAGTTCTGTAAAGCTCAAAAGATAGTTTTCCTGGGCAAGGAAAGTGTCTATTTGACCTACAGGCGCGGTCGGGGCTTACTGACCGTGGCGATAAGTATGGTCTTCTTCTCTTCTCATCTCATCTCATCTCATCTCATCTCATCTCGGGCCTTCGGTTCCAACACCGTTTACCGACTTCTCGGGATGGTGTGCCCGTTTCAAGGCTTCACAGCCCAGTTCTACACAGATCTTCGCGGCAAGCCACGAGGCTGATCCTGGCGGATCAGAAAGTTCGACAGTCTTTCAGAGCTGCAAGAGGCAGAGGCACGATGCAAGCGGCAAGAGGCAGGAGAATAAGAGAGAGATGGACGGTTGTAGTTTACAGTTTATAGTGCTGAAACTCTTCTTTTCCTGCCCAACCTTAATGTCTTTTCTTTTGTTAGGGTTTTGGCGCTCAAATTTCTTGTATAGGGTGATCTCCGTTTTAATGGGTTTCGGGGATACTCGTAACTGTCTGAGTACCTGTTAATACTTTTCCCAATGTGTAACCGGTCGGTATTCTCCCTGGAGGGGTTTTGGGGCTTCCAAATGTTTTCTGTAACTACCCGCAAATGGCTCTCTCATCGTAGAGTCGTGGGGATTTTGCATATTAATGTCTTTGGATGGGTTCTTGCTCGCTTGGTACAATAGCCCCTTTATTCGCACCTGGGAGACCGATTTCAGTATTTATGTGTATACTGCAAACCCATAATGTCTCGTGTATTATCTCAAATGTGCTGAGTCTTGATCGATCTCGCACAAATGTTTATTGGAACGCCATCTTGTCTGCTCATCGAAGAGTCTAGAATGTTCTGCCACGAGGCGTGGCAGCCATTTTACAGGCTGCTTGTGTCCACTTTGAAAACCTGACAGCATTCTGCTGAAATAAAGCTGTTTCAACGAAACTATGTGTTTTCACCTTATTTATAAAATCGCGAATATATTGCGAATTCTACAGCTATGAGGAAAGATTGGATAGGCTGGGGTTGTTTTCTTTGGAACAGAGGAGGCTGAGGGGAGATTAAATTGAGGTGTATAAAATTATGAGGGGCCTAGATAGAGTGGATAGGAAGGACCTATTTCCCTTAGCAGAAGGGTCAATAAACAGGAGGCCTAGATTTAAAGTAATTGGTCGGAGGTTTAGATGTGATTTGGGGAAAAAAAAATTCACCCAGAGGGTGGTGGGGGTCTGGAACTCACTGCCTGAAAGGGTGGTAGAGGCAGAAACCCTCATCACATTTAAAAAGTACCTACAAGGCTACAGACCAAGTGCTGGAAAGTGGAATTTGGGTGGATAGCTCTTTGTCGGCCGGCACGGACAAGATGGGCCGAATGGCCTCCTTCTGTGCTGAAATTTCAATGATTCCAAGATTCTATGATTCACAGCTGGGGGCCTCATAGCTGTTGGAGAACAGTAGCCAAAAAGGCCTCTAGGCCAAAAGATCTGTTGGGGAACGGTAAAAGAAAGACAGCACTTACCTGTGTGAACACCCTTGCCTTGCTGCCTGGCCCACTCAGACTCTCTGGGGTACAAGATACAAGGCATACTGCCAGCTTCTTGAGGCAACTCAGGAAATAGCCAGCCTTCAGACACAACAACAAGAAAATGAGGCTGGAAGTGCCCCGTGACTGCCCTGACCCGTGTCAGCTCTAGGCACAGGTACAGGCGCAGGACCATACATCTGGGGAAGACCTGGAAATCGTAGGACAAAATAAAGGAGGATGAAACCCAGATTAGTGGGTCTCTCGGCTTGGTAATGCCTCGCAAATAAGTTTCTTGACCATGCCAATTTCAAGTTTCACATTTACCATGTTTAGAAATGGTCAACAGATTCTTAACCATTTTGCCTCTCCATTCTGTCCGTTTGTGAGTTTCATTCGCCCCTCTCTCTCACCATAACTACTTTTGCCATTTAGCTTTTCAGCCTGCTGGATGTACACAGAAGCTGATGTATCCTGAGCCTGAAATACAGCACTGAGACACAGTATAACCATCACATTAAGTGGGCATACATCCTTTTTCTCGACACTGATTACCTACTTTGTTGTCTCAAGGACCCGCAAGCTGTGCTAACAAATATGAAAAGCTGATCTTTCATCTTACTTTATAGGCATGAATTCTAACACCTAGGTTTTTTTTCCAATACAGAACATGACTGTTATTTTTTTTTTGTTAGTTGAAGGCTATTCCACTGCAATCAGCTCATGATAATGATTCCACCATGTACTGATCTGATCTTAACAACAATGTAAAATTGAGTTCTGGAGAAGATCAGTTTTAGTTAAGATCAAGATTTAATTTGCTGTGAATTGGTTATAACTGTGAGAATCCTCGGCCGTGATTTTCCCCACCTCGGTGGGTCCGTGGCGGGCGAGGTCAATGGCGGTCCACGGCCTCGCGGCTGGCTCCTTCCCGGCCGCCGACATGACTTTCCCCTGATTGGGCTTGTTAAGCCCACCCAGCGAGTTTCCCGGTCCAATTGAAGGAAGCGGGTCTGATGATGTCATTGGATGATGCGTCATCAGCTGGTTTCCTTAAAGGGACCATGTGCAAATTCACTTTCACATTTGTGCTGTCAGTGTTCTACAGCAATGAGGTGCTGCAAACACTGACAAGCACTGCACAGAGGTGCACGGCTGCACCCAGGCTCTCCCATTAATCCCTCCATATGCTTATGGGGGAAGTGCACTCAGGGAGGTCCTCTTACCTTCCAATGGGCAGAAGATACCTCCCCAGGAGACCAACGCACCTGGTTGCACATCGCACTGGAGGGTACAAGCAGGGATGTCGTCAGCAGGACCAGGCTGCAGTGGCGCAAACCTTTCAATGATCTCAATAGATCACGAAAAGTTACTGCATAGCCACACTGAACCACATCCTGCTGTGCCACTCATTACATTCCCATCATTCTGCCTTCCCTACCCTACTCCTGCACCCAGGCTCTCCCATGACTCCCTCCATATGCTTATGGAGGGAGTCAGAGCACGAAAGGAGGTCCTCTTCCCTTCCCGTGGGTGGAAGAGACCTCCTAGGAGATCAACACAGCCTGGCTGCACATTGCACAGGAGGGCACAAGCAGGGATGCGGTCAGGAGGATCTGGGTGCAGTGCCGCAAATGTTTCAATGATCTCAGTAGATTACGAAACGTCAGTACAAAGCTACACTTAATCTCATCTTGCTGTGCTTCTCATAACATCTCCATCACTCTGCCTTCCCTACCCTACTCCTGCACATCCTTACTCACACAACTTACCTTGCACCTCCACCCATCCATCTCTATCTACATTATCACTTCCCCATCTTACTAGCCACCCCTCACACTCACCCTCATCCTAGTCCAATCATACCAAATAACAACACACAAGGGTAGGCACTTGGGTGTTTTAGCCAATGTTCATGTGAAGTTTCTGTTAATGTGCTGTCCAATATTGAAATCTTTATTTTCAGCACTTTGCGTTCTTGGACAGATTTGTGTGCACCTTTGGAAGTGGCTTAGTGAGTTGCAGTGAATAGTGAGATATAACGGTACCCCCCTCAAAGCTGATGAGTGTGAAAGGAATAGCTTGGGCATTGTAGGGATGCTTTGTTGGTGTGGGGTGGTACCAACCTGGCGCATCATGTACAGCATCAAGTGAAGTCAATCTGCCCATGGTGAGGCCATCTCTGGCGTCCTGGGCAGCAATGTGGTCGGGTGCTGATGCCCTGCGTCCTGTGCAGCATCAGTTGATTGCGGAGAAGGTTGGTGTGGTTGTTGGTGCTGCTGGTGTGCCTGGTTCTGCTGGTGTTGCGGCTGATCGTGGTCAGATTCTGAGGACCAAGGTGAGAGAGTATAAACTGTACCCATGCTGATGAAATAGATGGCAGGTGAACTTGAAATGACAGAAGCAATCTGTCAATGGTGAGAGAAGTTGTTCCAATGAGGTGACACTGGATAGAGAGTTTGCTCCAAACACTGGCAATCTGCATAAAGCTCAATCTGTCTTCCAATTGCAGTGAACAGCTGTGAGATGGGAGCTTTTATAGCACATTTCAAGCTGTCAAGTAATCAGATGTTTCCATGGCCATTCAACTCCCACCCAGCTTAACAGACCTGATCCCCGAGCAGCGTGGACCCCGTTGGTGAGCTGGTAAATTCTAAAGGAGAGCTCGAAATTGTTGTTAACCCTTTGTTAACAAGGTCATAATGACCTGAATTGCCTCCCCTGCCACTGCCTGTCGGGTCTGCTCAGCGCTGACAGACCCAACATTTGGTAAAGGCGGCTGGTGGCGGCGGGTTGACAGCGTGGTCCTGACCCATTGTTAAAAAAAACACTTTCCCCCCCAACCCATCACCAATTGCGCCCGTTGACCCCCTAGAAAATTCCCCCCCTCCATTCTGTTCTCCAACATAGAGGGAAGATTTCCTTTGATGCCATTTATAAGAACATAAGAAATAGGAGCAGGAATAGGCCACTTGGCCCCTCGAGCCTGCTTCACCATTCAATAAGATCATGGCTGATCTTGGGCTCAAAGCCACTTCCCTGCCCGCTCCCCATAACCCTTCATTCCCTTATCTTGCAAAAATCTGTCTATCTCCACCTTAAATGTATTTAATGACCCAGCCTCCACAGCTCTCTGGGGCAGAGAATTCCACAGATTTACGACTCTCTGAGAGAAGAAATTCCTCCTCATCTCAGTTCTAAAAGGGTGACCCTTTATTCTGAAACTATGCCCCCGAGATCTAGATTTCCCCACAAGAGGAAACATCCTCTCTGCACCTACCTTGTCGAGCCCCCTCAGTATCTTATATTTCAATAAGATCACCTCTCACAAAGAACAGATTTGTCAAACATAGGTCAGAGAGGAATTCGGATACATTTAGATTGTTGTTCCTGATCCAGCAGTGACCTTTTCTTTAAAGTATTAATATCTGGGTCTTAGCCATTCCCTTGCATTTCACAAAATATCTTCTCAAAGTATCATTGCTGCTCACTCTCAATACATTACCAATCAATCTTTGACTTCACACGTTTTATATCATTGCTCTCCTGATACATTACTGTCCAGATGGAACACTATTACAAGAATAGATTCCTCAGCCCACCTAAACAAACTGGGGGAAACATAGAAACATAGAAACATAGAATCTAGGAGCAGGAGTAGGCCATTCGGCCCTTCGAGCCTGCTCCGCCATTCAATACGATCATGGCTGATCATCCAAATCCAGTACCCTGTCACTGCTTTAATCCCCACAGTACACATACCCCACCCTACCCCCGTAACCCCCGTAACCCCACGTATTTAATTCCCCCTAACATATCCCATCCTATCCCCATAACCCCACATACTTAATTCCCCCTACCACTAAGGGTCAATTTATCATAGCCAAATCAACCTAACCCACACATTTTTGGGGAGATGAGAATTGCAGAATATTTTCTCCATGCAATCTCCTGTTTTTTTTTAACCTTCTTGCAGCACTCCATTGCCTGATTTACTACAGTGGGAGTCAAAACTGACTACCTCCCCCTGTACCCCCCAAGAGTGGAGTCCACCAGCCTAACTTGGCAATGACCCCTATTGAGTTCAAGGGAATAGGGTTGTCACAGCAGCAGTGAGTGTGAACGGCCACTGTGATGTCAAACTATCTTTCTTCGACAGCACCTCCCAACCCCGCGACCTCTACCACCTAGAACGACAAGGGCAGCAGGCGCATGGGAAAACCACCTCCAAGTTCCCCTCCAAGTCACACACCTTCATCGTCGCTGGGTCAAAATCCTGGAACTCCCTACCTAACAGCACTGTGGGAGTATCTTCACCACACGGACTGCAGCGGTTCAAGAAGGCGGCTCACCACCACCTTCTCAAGGGCAATTAGGGATGGGCAATAAATGCTGGCCTTGCAATAAATGCCCACATCCCGAGAATGAATAAAAAAAAGGATAATAAGTTCATGCACTTCATTTGAAAGCCACTACGTACCTATCAGTTGTGCTGTTCTGTAAAAATTACCCCGTTAAAGGAAGACTTGGCTTAAAAGCACATTTTGAATTAACCCATATGTATATCCTTTCAGTGGAAAAATGGACAAAGAATCCTGTAATGTGACAGTGCTATACAAATGTTGATAAATTGTTCATACCATTCAAGTACTATTACAATAATAAAGGTAATCCAAACATCTCACCAGAATAATTGCTGTAATGTTAAGTGATTCTTGAGCCTAACAGTGAGTAAAATGAATTGTTAAAATGAATGGCTGGGTGTGAGGTCTGGCAAAAAAAATCCAAGGAAGCTGCCACCAGTGCAAGGACTAAGCTGAGGGTTAAACAAAAGTCAGCGGAGGTCAATCTATACAAGTACAGATGTAGGTGATAGCCAGACTAAAGTTAATTGATAAGTGATATTTGTTTTCAATCAAGCGCAACAAGTGAAATTGGTTTAATCAAGGATGATAAAGAGCAAACACACCCGAGAGCACCAGACCCTAAACAAGCAGAACAAACTTTAAATTAGAAGGCATACAGAGATATAGTGGCCAATTTTCAAAATGTTAAAGTTTTAAAGGATTTTAGATAAACCACTTACGGCGTTTAAATTTTTACAGTCAGAAAAGAGCTGATTATCCTGTCAACTCATTTCAATCATTCAAGGTTTCGCTGACATTTGGAGAGTGATGAGAATTCTGTGCATATTAGGAGCTCTGGGTGGTGAAAGGGGAGATTTCCACTGTATGCTACTTGCACCAAAACTATAGGGTGGTTGGCCGGTGGAATGCATGGGCCTGCTGCCCGAGAGGTGCTGAGAGAGGCCCGGTCCATTTTAACGCTGGGCCTCATTAACGTGGACATGGCAAGCTGCCCGTCTGAATTGAACGTCCAGAGGTGGCCCGCCAGATTCTGGCCAGTGAATATCGGGAGGCCCGACCAGCCATTTGGGTGAGCTGTCGGGGACAGAGGGGTTCAGGAGGATTTTGCGACTGTGAAAAGGGTGACAGCAGCCCAAACTATCTTTGTGGGGCCCAGAGGAACACTCCTGCTGCTTCTGGCCCCACAAAAATAATTTTTGCACTTAGCTATAAAGACATTTCCCTCTTGCCCTCCAGATTTGACTAAGCAGACCATCCGTGGCGGAACTTGGTGCAAAGGAGATTTGCCAGAATTATACCAGGGAGGGGGCACTTCAGTTAATGTGGAGAGACTTGTGAAGCTCTGCTTGTTCTCCTAGAATGGAGAAAGTTAAGGGGAGATTTGATAGAGGTATTCAAAATTATGAGTGTTTTTTTTCATCGCTGGTACCAAGGGGAAACTTGGGGATGGCGGAGGCAGTGGTTGTAAGGAACAAAATGCGCTAAGAACCTGGGCCCTGCCTCCTCCTGCTCAGTAGGAGGGGAAGGGGTAGCCAAAAGATATAGGGGAGGAAAGACAAGCTCAGGGCAGGAATACAGCAGTATGCCTCGACACCCTGTTTTGCCCCCTTTCCTGCCATTATATTATCTATTTTGAATGGGAAAGCAGAAGAAAATCAAGCCCTTCTACATTCCCATGGAAGTTACCTGGCCTAGGTCAGTTCCCTGCAGTGATGCAGTGTTTGCATTCATGAGTTAACTGCATCATGAATTACCTCATGACTTATTGTAAGCAAATTACAATGGCCCAGATATTCGGGTCCCCACGGGTGAGTACGCGCTGTGTACTCACCCGTAGGGCCACCGGAAGTGCCGGTTTTGCGCATGCACTGTGCATGCATGGGAAACCGGAACTTCCAGTCTCTTGAAGGAAGGGGTTCGCGGGTCAACCGCGTGCGTGGGAGAGGCAGCGCGTACACGTCAAACTTCTGCTTTTTTTACAGGTTTCTCCGTGCGGGTAAGTCCCTAGCAGCTGCGCGTGGAAAAAGCAGGCGCAAGGCCTGCTTTTATCAAGGTAAGAGGTGAAGTAAGTAAAATTGAACATTTTTTCCACAGGTTTATCATCTTGAAATACTTTAAAGAAAGGTAAGTTTATTTTTAGCCCCGTTAAAAACTTCAATACATTTTTTCAAAAATTAAAATTTTTGTTTAAAATAGTTAATTTATGTAATTTATAGTTATTTTTAAAATGTGATGTTTTTTAAAAAATTATTTGAAGTTTTACTTAGGTTTTGGGGCCGATCTCTATTCATAGATTTGACAGGTCTTCCTGTCAAATCTATGAATGGAGATTCCCTGTTCCGATTGGCTCCCCATGGACCACGTGATCCCAGGAGATGCTGCGAACTAGTTGCGCCGCTGGGATACGCGAGCACTGCACACCGGCAGCTGGAGGATGCCCAGGATCGGAATCCCACGCGGGCCCACAGCATAACGGCAGGCGGAATATGTAAGTGCACCCGCTATGCTTGCACCCGCGGGAAGCCTCCGACCCGAATTTCTGGGCCAAAGTATTTACAGTGCAGAAACAGGCCATTCAGCCAAACACGTCCATGCCGGTGTTTATGCTCCACATTAGCCTCCTCCCACCCTTCTTCATCTAACCCCATCAACATATCCTTCTATTCCTTTCTCCATTATGTGTTTATCTAGCTTCCACTTAAATGCATCTACGCTATTTGCCTCAACTACTCCCTGTAGTAGCGAGTTCCACATTCTCACCACTCTCTGGGTAAAGAAGTTTCTCCTGAATTCCCTGTTGGATTCATTATTTATGGCCCCTAGTTCTAGTCTCACCCACAAGTGGAAGCATATTTTCTATGTCAACCCTATCAAACCCCATAAGTATGACAAAGACCAGGGTAATAGATTGGAGAAAAGCTGATTTTGAGGGGTTGAGAATAGAACTTGGGAAAATAAAATGGACAACAATATTGGCAAACAATAATGTAGAACAGCAATAGGAAACATTTAAAATGGTGTTCAACAGAGTCCAGGAAAAATATATTCCGCTAAAAAACAAGAACAAGCTAAACACTAATGAGACACCGTGGACGAATAAAGCCATAAGGGAATAAATGAGGGTAAGGAAAGAAGCATGCATTAAGTACATGGACAGCAGTGGAGTGCATAATAAGGGAAAATATGAAGAGATTAAGAGAGAAGTCAAAAAAACAATTAGGAAGGCAAAGAGGAACTATGAAATTAAATTATCAAGGAACATAAAACAAAATAGTAAAATATTTTACAGGCACATCAATAAAAAAAGGAAGGTTGGGATGGGAATAGGGCCACTAAGGGATGGATAGGATAATACCACAGGCAGTGATAGAGAGATGGCAGAAATATTAAATAATTACTTTGCCTCAGTATTTAGTGGTTAGCACTGGTGCCTCACAGCGCCAGGGACCCGGGTTCGAATCTGGCCTCGGGTGACTGTCTGTGTGGAGTTTGCACATTCTCCCCGTGTCTGCGTGGGTTTCCTCCGGGTGCTCCGGTTTCCTCCCACAGTCCAAAAATGTGCGGGTTAGGTTGATTTGGCTATGATAAATTGACCCTTAGTGTTAGGGGGGGATTAAATATGTGGGGTTACGGGGATAGGATGGGATATGTTAGGGGGAATTAAATACGTGGGGTTACGGGGATAGGGTGGGATATGTGTCTGTAAGGGGTGACCTGCGGCTCTGTGCTTAGCCTAGGTGCTAGTGCGAGGTTAGGCCTTGTTGCCTGTTCTGGTCTCCAGCCAGCCTGGTAACACTAGACACCTGTGAGTGGTTCGACCCACTCGCCCTTACGGTTCTGACACTGGACTTAGGTGCGAGAGCAATAATGCAGAGAAAACTCAGGTAGACCCGGTTGAATAGTGCGAAATGGAAAATCTTTATTGCATATTATTCAAGATTACGAGATACATGTCATAAGCACAGATTAATGACAGTACAATCTTACACACAGTTATGTAACTAATTTTAGGGAAACGAGGAGCGCATGACACATCGTAAAAGGGGGCACACATTACAATTATCCTTAAAACTCAAACCCTCCCCTATCAATACCTGTCCTAAACTAGATTTGTAGGATCGAGACTCATGCTCACCACTCGTGATAACTCGGAGAATTTCGAAACTCTGCTCGGATGTTTTTACCGCAGCACCTGACTATCCACGTGTTGATCAGGGGTCTCTGTACCCCACTTGTTTACTCGTTTCTGCTCCGGCTAGCAGGCTGGACCGTCTGCTGTCATGAAGATCTGTGTTGTCCTCGGAGTTCCGATACTACTCAAAGAAGAGTCTTCCTGTGCCCTCACCAGTTTGTAAAATTCAAAAAATGGTCTTCCTGGGCAAGGAAAGTGTTTATTCGACTTACAGGCGCGGTCGGGGCTTACTGACCGTGGCGATACGTATTGTCGTCTTCTTCTCTTCTCATCTCATCTCATCTCCTCTCGGGGCTTCGGTTCCAACACCGTTTACCGACTTCTCGGGATGGTGTGCCCGTTTCAAGGCCTCACAGCCCAGTTCTACACAGATCTTCGCGGCAAGCCACGAGGTTGATCCTAGCGGATCAGAGTCCAGAGCCGTCAGGCAAGAGAATAAAAGTTCAATAGTCTTCCAGCGAGTCAAAACAGCAAGAGCAGCAAGAGGCAGGCGGCAAGAGACAAGAGCAACAAGGCAAGAGGCAAGAGAAACAAGAGACAGATGGACGGTTGTACCTTACAGTTATAGTGCTGTAATTCCTCTTTTCCCGCCCAATCTTAATGTCTATCCTTTGTCAGGGTTTTGGCGCTCAAACTTCTTGTATAGGGTGATCTCCGTTTTTAATGGGTTTCGGTGATACTTGTAACTGTCTGAGTACCCGTTAATACTTCTCCCATTGTGGAACCGGCCAGTAGTCTCCCTGGAGGGGTTTTGGGGCTTCCAAATGCTTTCTGTAACTACCCGCAAACGGCTCTCTCATCGTAGAGTCGTGGGGATTTTGCATATTAATGTCTTTGGATGGGTCCTTGATCGCTCGGTACAATAGCCCTTATTCGCACCTGGGAGACCGATTCCAGTATTTATGTATAAAATGCAAACCCATTATGTCTTGTCAATTATCTCAAATGTGCTGAGTCCTGTACGATCTTGCACAAATGTTTATTGGAACGCCATCTTGTCTGCTCATTGAAAGTCTAGAACGTTCTGCCACGAGGCGTGGCGGCCATTTTACAGGCTGTTTGTGTCCGCTTTGAAAACCTGACAGCATTCTGCTGAAATAAAGCTGTTTGTACGAAACTTTATGTCTCCTTCTTATTTTATAAAATCGCGATAATTTTGCGAATTCTACAGTGTCGGTGCAGGCTCGATGGGGATTCTGTGTGAGAAAGCAGGGTCAGGGTACTGGATTTGGATGATCAGCCATGATCGTATTGAAAGGTGGAGCAGGCTCGACGGGCTGAATGGCCTACTCCTGCTCCTAGTTTCTATGTTTCTATGTTTCTCTGTTATCAGGGAGACTGAAGAGGTGGTCATGATATTGGATCATGAGATTAGTAATGAAATAACTGCTTTTAAAATAAAAAAGAAGAGATATATTACATAAACTAATCAAACTCAAAGAGGAAAAAAACCCTGGTCTGGATGGATTACATCCGCGCATTTTAAAAGAATCTAGGGGAGAGATAGCAGAGACATTACTGCACATATTTAATAATTCATTAGAAAAAGGTGTAGTGCCAGAGGACTGGCATATAGCTAACATAATACCGATATTTAAGAAGGGAGGTAGAACATGTCCAGAGAACTATAGGCCAGTCAGCTTAACATTGGTGCTAGGGGGTAGGAGAAATAATGGAATCCCTACTATGAAGAAAATAGAAGAACATCTAGAAGCCAAAAATATAATAATGAATAGTCAGCATGAACTTGCGGATGACACCAAATTGGAGGGGATAGTTAATACTGAGGAGGACTGCAACAAATTACAGGAAGATATTAATAAACTTGCAGAATGGGCATATAATTGGCAAATGAAATTCAATATGAATTCTTTTGGGAGGAAGAATAGGGAGGTCACTTATTACTTGGAGAGTGCGAGTCTGGGTGGGGTAGAGGAGCAAAGGGATCTCGGAGTACAAATACACAAATCACTAAAAGTAGTGACACAGGTTAACAAGGCCTTAAAAAAAGCAAACCAAGCACTAGGGTTTATTCCTAGAGGGATAAAATGGAAAAGTAGTGAAGTTATGCTAAACTTGTATCGAGCCTTGGTTAGACCACACTTGGAGTACTGCGTGCAATTCTGGTCGCAATATTATAAAAAGCATATAGAAACACTGGTGAGGGTGCAGAGAAGATTTACAAGGAAAGGATGAATAGGCTGGGTCTCTTTTGGCTTGAAAAAAGAAGGCTGAGGGGTGACCTAATAGAGGTCTTTAAAATTATGAAAGGTTTTGATAGAGTAGATACAGAGAGAGTGTTTCTACTTGTGGGGAAGAGCATAACTAGAGGCCGTCAATATAAGATAGTCACCAAGAAATCAAATAGGGAATTCAGAAGAAACTTCTTTACCCAGAGAGTGGTGAGAATGTGGAACTCGCTACCACAGGGAATAGTTGAGTATAGATGCATTTAAGGGGAGGCTGGATAAGCATATGAGGGAGAAGGGAATAGAGGGTTATGCTGATAGAGTTAGATGAGGAAAGACTGGAGGAGGCTTGCATGGAGCATAAACGCTGGTATGGACTGGTTGGGCCGAATGGCCTGTTTCTGTGCCATATATTCTATGTAATCCTATGTAATGTAATCCCTTCATAATCTTAAAGACTCTAACAGGTCACCCCATAGTCTTATATTTTCTAAAGAAAAGAGCCCCAGCCTGTTCAATTTTCCTGATAGGTATAATCTCTCAGTTCTGGTATTATTCGAGTAATTCTTTTTTGCACCTTCACCAGTGCCTCTATGTTTTTTTTATAATATGGAGACCAGAACTGCTTACAGTACTCCAAGTGTGGCCTAACCAAGGTTCTATACAAGTTTAACATAACTTCTCTGCTTTTCAATTCCATCCCTCTAGAAATGAACCCCAGTGCTTTGTTTGCTTTTTTTAATGGCTTTATTAACCTGCGTCGCTGCTTTTAGTGATTTGTGTATCTGTACCCCCAGATCTCTCTCTTCCATAACCCTATTTAGACACTTATTTTCCAAGGGGTATGTGGCTTCCTTATTCTTCCAACCAAAATGTACTACCTCACACTTATCTATATCGAAGTTCATTTGCCAATTACATGCCCATTCTGCAAATGTATTAATATTTTCCGATATTTTATCAGTCTTCTTCTGTATTAACTGCACCCCGTAATTTGGTGTCATCGTCAAATTTTGAAATTGTACTTCCGATTCCTGACTCCAAATCGTTTATGTATATGGTGAACAACAATGGTCCCAATGCCAATCCTTGTGGAACACCACTTCCCACCATTTGCCAATCTGAGTAACTACCTTTAACCCCTACTCTCATTCATACTTTATCTACTTGAGTAATGCAATTATCTTATTTGCCTGATTATTATGATGAATCAGTGGGGATGAAATTCAACTTGGGCTGGAACGCAAAAATAGGCGGCAGTGGAATGATCACCCATTATACACCCCGCCCGATTTTCCTTCATAAACCATGGCAGACCAAGAGGCCAAGAATGAGGATGAGGGACCACCTACAGAACACCTAGTGTAGGAAGGTAGACTGGTGCAGCAGCCCTAAGGGCTGCAATCTTCCGTTACATCCTGCAAATGGCCCGCAAAAGAGCCATGATTGCAGAAGTGCTTAGTTTTCTATGGCATTTTAACTTTACTTTAATTGTTCAACCAATAAATACCATGTGAAAGGTGACCTCCAAAATGACATTTAAACTCGCTAATAAACAATGTCAATGTCAGCACACTGCAGTGATGCAGTCAGCATTTCCCTGTGTAAAATTTCATCTGTACAAATGAGCAGCATCAACTGAAGCAACCTTTCAGTCACAGTGGCATGTATAGATGCCTGAATGAAGCTTGATGGGAGGGGAGGCGCTGAGCTAATGATTACAAGATAATTCTCGATAAGGAATGCCATTCACCTTATCTTAATTAATCTATCCAGCAAGATCTTAAAGTCTCCACTGCCGCATCCAATTGTTTCTTAAATGATTCCAGGTTTTTTGCATCCACTACTCCATCTGGACATTTGTTCCACCTATCAATCAATCTTTGTGTGAAGAAGAATCACCTGATATCAGTCCGACAATTACTTTTCAACTTTTTCAAACCTCTGTCCCCGTCTTCTACCCCAGTCATTTAATTTAATGTAATATTCCCGGTTTACTTTTCCATACTCAAAGATCGCCTCTCAGATGCCTCCTTTCCAGGCTGAAAGACTCTAGCTTCTCTAGCCTTTCTTCATAACTCATTCCCCTGGCACCAGGGAATCAGCCTCATAGCTCTTCTCTGCACTTCTTCCAATGCTTGAATGTTTCTCTTGCCTCCTGGCGACCACAACTGGACACATATACTGTTTATCCGTCAGTTCCTTTTAGTGTTAGACATTGTGGTGAAAGTGGATGCTGTTTATTATTTTCTTGAAGTGTTTAATTTGTTTTGTTTTATTAATTAAACCTGACATTTTCTGGGGATGAACATTCTGTTTTGTTATCCTCCGTAAATGTTTGCAGCTGATTTCAGCTGATGTTTTGGCCCTAATTCAGGTCAAAATAAAGCCAACAAAATCAGAACAAAAGATTTTGATCAACATCTCTTTCTAAAATATGTTTACTCAAAATATTGAACATACTAAAACATTCCCCTATAGTTTTGCACATTCCCCATCCCATATACAACATGAATAATGGCACTTTCTCGAGCGACCTTCTTGCTGCTATTATCGTATAGCGAAATACGTGCGTTTAAGATGCAGGGATTTTAATATCAAAAATGTTGCCTAATAAAGTGAAGAAGAAATGGGAAGGTTGCCTACACAACCTTTCTGAACATTTCCCCTTTATTCTTTTACCAGCGCTCTGCATTATTTTTTAATTATTAAAAATGTT
Source organism: Squalus acanthias (assembly GCA_030390025.1). Taxonomy (NCBI): domain Eukaryota; kingdom Metazoa; phylum Chordata; class Chondrichthyes; order Squaliformes; family Squalidae; genus Squalus; species Squalus acanthias. The sequence goes on from CM059425.1 coordinate 23,518,785, forward strand.
TTCTAGAGATGTGCTTTTATGTGCAATGTATCCAGGGATGCTGATATTTTTCTGCTGCCAAGCATAAGACATTTGCACATTGAAATCATTCATGAAGTCACTTGAGATAAGACAAAAAGGGCCGTATTCCTTTCTTTTAAAAAAATATATTCGATTTGAGTAAACAGTGCTGTGCTGTCTGTCAGTAGAAAGTTCTAATGAACTATTCATCCATGGTTAGGGCCGATCTGAGGATTTGTTGTATATATTTTCTGACTGAACAGAATGAGCTCATGCTACTCGTGCTTTGTTCCCTCGGGCATTAACTTGTTTATTTTAAACCAGTTAGTGCCTGTGTTAAAAAAAGGGCACTGACTGATTTTGCACCTGCACGTTAAGTGTTCGTACAGGGTCACAACAGGACGCGTTGGAAAATGTACCCCGATATCCCCTCAAAAACAGAATAACAAACGTCAGTGAAAATTTCAGAGAACAGTCAGTTTTTGCTTGTCAAGGCCTTGTTGAAGGTCATTAATAAGGAACTCGTGCAGTGTTCTGGAGCTTGATGAATAAATCAAACTGAGAATTTACGCCAGGTCAAACCCAGGCCAGAATTGTCACCTTTGCATCAGGCTGGATGTGTGCAGGCGGCGTAGTGGGTCCGAAACATGATGTTCTGAGCAACGTGCTGCTCAGAGTGACTTTCACTTAATGGCCCCAATTGAAAGAGTCATGCCCATTTCCTGGCCCTATTAAATGTTGTGGGTCCCATGATGTCATCAATGACTCGTTTCCAGCGCTCATATTTGTAAGGGGTTGTCTCCGATACTGGTCCCCCGTTACACACAGTTCTTGGACGTCAAGATCTATAAGAACAAAATACACACGGCACAGGGTTTTGGCTCAACCTTTGATTTGTTTGTTTATGGAACACACACACACACAATTACTTCCCCAGTATAAATCCCTATGATTTATATCAGGCTAACAACCCCAAAATACAAACCCCTATGCAAGGGTCATTTGCATCGACACAATATGACACAGTTAAACCCGTCCGTGATTTGACTGTTACATATAAAGTTACCCAGACTCAATCACAAAAACCTTATTGTGATCTGACGGAAACTTACAAACTTATTCAGACTCCATCACAAAAGCCCCCTCTATGATTTGACTGAAACTCACAATCACCACTCCCGATCGGCTGTCTCCTGGAGTTGATTGTAGGCCTGAATCTTTCTGCTCGCTGTTCTTCCGTTAGCTTCCCACAACGACTCTCTTCGAAGTGACTCTTCCTTGAAACCAAAACCAACTTGGAAACTTGAAACACAATTCCTGCCCTTCCTGTGCACACGGTGGCCGTATCAAAATGTGTGAATGTCTCTAGCAGAGAACTCTTGATGGCTAATTTCTCTAGCAGAGAACTCTTGATGGCTAATTGTCCCTCGTATTGTCCATTGATTACATGTCTGTAATTGAGGTCCTTTCTGACAATGCAACCTTCCCAAGGTGACTGCATATGCAAAGTTGTTGGTTTCTGTTAGCATTCTTTTTCAAATGGTTCAGGCCCGGCCCATTTTCTAGGCCTGCACTGAGACTAGTTATTCTGGGGCCATGGTCTTCTTTAACAATGTAACCCCTTAAGGTAACTGAATATGCGAATGTTCTTGTTCAGAAGCATTCATATATTAGATTGTCTGCGATCCAGTCTCTTGATGGTTCATAGCTTCGGCTGCAATGTTTGAATTAACCCTTTATTGCCCATCTCACTTTGCGGGTTGTGCAGTTCTGGGTTGTTATATTTCATAGTCCAATTTTTACCGTTGGGGGGGAGGAACGGATCCTACATATTTAAAGCAGCCTTGCACTGAACTGACTTGAAGGTTTCTAGAGGAGGGTGGAAGGTGTCAAAGAAAGGCCACAGGAGAGCAGAACCTCTTGAAAGATGGCTAGCCAAAGGCAGGGGGCTGCACCCCGGTTCTTGGATTCTTCCTTGCATTCTCTTGTGGAGGCTGTCAGAGCACACAGGGAGGTCCTCTTCCCTGCTGACAGCCTAAGGAAACCTGCACAAGCAACTGGATATAGCTGAGGAGGTCAGCAGCAGGGATGTGGTGAGGAGGACCTGGATCCAGTGCAGGAAGAGATTCAATGATCTCATGAAGTCAGGAAAGGTGAGTCCAATGCCACACTCACCCTCATCCTGAAGTGCCTGTCAACACATCCTCATCACTCTGCCTTCCCAGGACTACTCCTGCACATCATTACTCACACCAGCATACCTTGCATGTCCACCCATCCCTCTCTCTCTATGTGTATACTCACATCCCCATCTGACTAACCACCCATGACGCCCTGCACCTGTGGGAAGTCAGCCAGAGCCGTAAAGCCTAGCGCCCACTCAGTAACACCGGCTTCATCAGTGGCAAAGTTGATATAATTGGCTGACTTGTGAAACATGGCATCGGTCACCTGGGTAATACATCTGTGGGCGGCCAACTGCGAGATCCCGCAACTGTCTGCTGCAGATCCCTGGAAGGAGCCGGAGGTGAAGAAGTTGAGGGCGGTGGTGACTTTGGCAGCCACTGGCAAGGAGTGTCCACCAGGACCTCTGGGCAGCAGGTCTTGTTCCAGCAAGCTACAAATGTCTGCAATGACCTGGCGCGATAGCCTGAACCTCCTGAAGGACTGCTGCTACGTGATGTTGAGGAAGCTCATCCTCTACCTGTATACCCTGTGTTGGGGGTATTGCCTGCGACGCGCTTCACCCCTCTGGCACTCCCTCTCTCCCGTGGTGGTGTGGCTGCTGCTTTGGTGGTGGGGCTCATCTTGGTCCGATTCTGAGAACCAAGGTGAGAGAGTATAAGCGGCACCCATGCTGATGGCGTAGATGGCAGAACAATTGGCGGCCAGAGGACCAATCCCTCAATGTTGTGATAGTGACTAACAATGTGATGAGAGTGGCCTCTGAGGTTGCAGAAATGACCTGCAAACTCCAGAAACCTAAATCTGTGCACAAAATGGAGTCATCAACAGCCTTTCCCTTTGGCAACTAATGAGGTGTAAGGTGTGTGTATTTATCTGGTATTCCCAGCTGTCAATTAATGCCCTTGCACAATAGCCATGAACTTCCGCCTCCCCTTCACAGGTGAGGTTCCCGAGCTGCATGCCTCCCGTGTTCATGCTGTTAAATTCAGAAGCTGCAGTTAAAAACCCTGGTAAGGGTCTGATAACAAGCATTTAATGAGTTTAATTAGGTTGCCCGCCTCTCCCGATCGGGTCTGCGGTGCGCTGGCAAACACGCGTGAGTTAATGGAGGCGGGATGATAGCGGGTTCCCGACGCGCTGCCTATTTTTGCAATTTTTACAGCTGACCCACCTCCAAACCTACATGCACAGCAACAGGAAAATTCCGGCCCCAGTGTTTGTGAGTTTAATGAAGGGAAAGATTTAGAAGGAGCACCACAGCAGTGACTATTACTCTTATTATTGGACAATTCTGCGAGCAATGTGGAAGTAATGGCCCGGAACTTGTGATTGGGATGACGACGAGCTGGCAGCATTCGCCGTCATTCCGCCTTTGAAACTGACCGCAACTTCGGGGTTTGGCGCACGCACAGGCGCATGCGGAAATCTCGAAGTTGCGGTCGGTCATTGGCAGCTCCGAAACAGGCTACGCTGTGCCCTCCCTCCCCCCACAGAGCTGGCAATCTGTGTAATCAGCCAAATCATTGAAACTGATGAAAACGTCAGCTCTTCCACAGTAATTATGCTGTAAAATTCCCCGCTAAACTTTAGACCCAAAGGGATGAGGTGTGACTGGGGTTTTTACACGTTATTACTGCTAAACAAATGTTAAGGGCCTGGAAAACCAATGTTAATTTTGTGCAGTGTGAAATTTGTGCATTTTAATAAAAAATAAAATTTTTAAGAAACTTTTCCAAAAAATTTGTTACATTTTTTTTTGAAGTTTGTGCATCTTTATTTCAGGTTTGCCTTTTCCCCATGTGAGAGCCCCAGTCTTTGTTTTGCTCTCTCTAACATTTTTTAAAAAGTTAGAACTTTTACGAGCTTACTCGCTTCCTTGTTCGCTGTCTGCGGAGAATTCTGCGTTTTGATTGGCCTGTTGATGTCACAGCAGTTCGCACTAGGGTATCCCCACTAACTTCTGTTGATTTGAATTGAAGGTTGGAAAACCCGACGTTCTTGACACAGGGATCACCAGATCTTTGTGCGACGCGTACTTCGGGGCCATCAGTGAACGCCTTCACCAGCACGTGCAGGTCAGGGACGAGAAAAGTGACTTGCTGGCCTGTATGGATACATTTGGGTCGCAGGGAATGGAACTCTGTGTATGCATGTAAGCATACATGCGTAGAGCTCCACTTTACCTAGGCAGAGAGTAATGTGACGTCAGCAGTATAACTCAGCACTGCAAGTTGCATATTGCTCCAAGCAGCTCCGGTACCAGTCTCAAGCCAGTATAACAGCGCAATTAAATAACAACAACAACTTGTATTTATATAGCGCCTTTAACGTAGTAAAACGTCCCAAGGCGCTGCACAGAAGTATTTTAAGACAACAAATTTGACACCGATCCACATAAGGGTAAATTAGGGCAGGTGACCAAAAGCTTGGTCAAAGAGGCAGGTTTTAAAGAGCGTCTTAAAGGAGGAAAGAGAGGTAGAGAGGCGGAGAGGTTTAGGCAGGGAATTCCAGAGCTTGGGGCCTAGGCAACAGAAGGCACGGCCATCAAAGGTTGAGCGATTATAATCAGGGATGCTCAAGAGGGCAGAATTAGAGGAGCGCAGATATCTCGGGGGGCGGGGGGGTTGAAGGAGATTACAGAGATAGGAAGGGGCGAGACCATGTAGGGATTTGAAAACAAGGATGAGAATTTGAATAAGGTCCCCTTTAAAATAAAACTCAATTCTAGTCTAGTTTATTTCAACTGAAATGGTTGAACTTTGATTTGTCTGGCTTTTGGTGTCAAATCCTAAAACATCTTTTATTTTTCCAAACCATGTAATATAACAATAGAATTCCCTTGAGTATAGAAGATTAAAGGGTGATCTAATTGAGTTGTTTTTGATGATTAAAGGATTTGATTGTGTAGATAGAGAGAAACTATTTTCTCTGGTGGTGGAGTCTAGAACAAGGGGACGTAACCTTAAAATTAGAGCAAGGCCATTCCGCGGTAATGTCAGGAAGCACTTCTTCAAACAAAGGATAGTGAAAATTTGGAACTCTATCCCCAAATAGGTCAATTGAAAATTTCAAAGCTGAGAATGATAGATCTTTGTTGGGCAAGGGTATTAAGGGATATGGAACTGAGGCGGGTAATTGGAGTTAAGCTACAGATCAGCCAGGATCTAATTGAATGGCGGAACAAGCTTGAGGGGCTGAAGGGCCTACTCCTGTTCCAATGCTCCTATTGCAAAAGTGCTGCAGATTGGATCCAAGCCTTTATGCATGGGAGAGGAAGATTTCCTCTATTTGCTATTGTAGCAAATTTGTAAATGCATTATCTATATTCTAATTTACAATTTTGCTATAAACAGGGAACAGAGAAAATGTTCACCATAATATACTCACATTTCATAATTCATTAATACAAGCTAGCAGTGCATATACTATTGCATTTGTTCTAATTTAAAAAAATATATCATTTGATTTAAAAAAAGACAGCCACGATGAAGAAATTGAATGGACAATAAATTGAACGCTGTATTCTCTGATTTGGCATAAAAGGTGTTATTTTCCTTGATGTGATTCACAATATGTACTTTCAGCTGTCTCAGCTAACTAATGGTGAAAAGGTGGAAAAGAGAAAAAAAAAGGAACAAGCAGCAGCCTGAATGAAAGTGTCAGATCCTTTTCGTTACTTGAAGAGATGATTAGCATTGCTGCAATGGACAGAGACGTGTTAATGAAATTTGGAATGTATGACCACCTTTTATATAACATATCCCAGATCAACCTTAAATCATTGCCTGAATTTTGATTCTACCTATAATGCATTTTTGTCTCTTTTTAAAAAAAAAAATCCAGCTACGCCTGACTTTGCAAAGCACAAGGATTAAACTATATTCTTTTGCATTGCAAAGGACTATACTTGTAAAATCAAAAGAAAATGACTGCAGTATTAAGACTGTAAAGAATGATTCCGCAGACGTTTCATGCTGTAAAACAACGCCTCGATTTCAAATTCTTATCTTTGTTTTCAAATCCCTCCATGGCCTCGCCTCTCCCTCTCTCTGTAATCTCCTCAGCCCCACAACGCCCTGAGATATCTGCGCTCCTCTAATTCTGCCCTCTTGAGCATCCCTGATTATAATCGCTCAAACATTGGTGGCTGTGCCTTCTGTTGCCTAGGCCCTAAACCCTGGAATTCCCTGCCTAAACCTGTCCACCTCTCTACCTCTCTTTCCTCCTTTACGACGCTCCTTAAAACCTACCAAGCTTTTGTCACCTGCCCTAATTTTTCCGTATGTGGCTCGGTGTCAAATTTTTTTTGTCTTATAATACTCCTGTGAAGCGCCTTGGGATGTTTTACTACATTGAAGGCGCTATATAAATACAAGTTGTTGTTGTCGTAAATGAGAACACAGACACCAATTTAAGAGCTGAGATAACTAATTCTTCTATATTTTGTAGGTAAACGTTTTTACCTGATGTTGGTTTTATTTTGGAATGGCGCTTTTTTTGTTTAATTTCTTGAGGTTGCCCATTAAGGATGTTAGCTTTACCAACACTGCCACTTTTCTGTTCTAATCTGCTGGCTGTTGACTGCTGGAATTAATTCTTAAAACTAGGTCATTGACAGGAACCATTGATTGCTGGGCAGTCAGTCAGAACCTTAGGTTTTAATCAAATGTGGACTAATTAAAAAAAGCACAACACTAAATGCAACAGTTGAACTGTCAAATGCCGTGAGGAACAGTTCTGTCTGTGTCCGGTGATGCTGGTGCCAAAACCTGCCCTCGGCTTTTAGAAAGCTGTAAGATAATCATGTTGGACTATTCTTTAAACATAGGGTGGATAACTAACCTTCTTGTGAAGAAATTTCAACAAGTGGTGATAAAACATAGCTTCGGCGTTCAATTTCTGTTATTTTTAATTTTCCAACATTGCAACAGTGACTCGACTTCAAAGTACTTCATTGGCTATGAAACGCTTTGAGATGTTCTGCGGTTGTGTAAGCTCTTTCTTTAAATCTAAATTAACTTCAAAGAATAATAACATGACCAAGCATCTCATCTTATCCCCCTTTCACACCGCTTGGCGTCCACTGTTTTATCTCTGCCTGCTCTGAGAGTTGCTATAGAAATGTAAGTTGTTGTCTAAATACATATTAAACCAGAAATTAATATCCTATTAAAATGCTTGTCTGGCTCTTATCCTCTGTTCTACCCTGCACTGTTCTACTCATTCATCTTTGACTGATCTACACTGACTCCCGATCCCCCAATGTCTCAAATTTAAAATTCTCATCCTCATGTTTAAATTCCTTCATGGCCTCACTCCTCCTTATCTCTATAACCTCTTCCAGCCCTACAACCCCTCCAAACTCTTCATTCCCCTTAGTTTCTTAACCTGTCCCATTACCATCTCCTTTTGCCTTGAATATCTCTTAATATCTCTTAACTTCTCCTGCCTTCTATCCTATCACAGTCCTTCCTTTTTGATCTTTCATCCCCTCCCCCATTTCCCAGCCCCTACACTTGCTTAAAAATCTGTTCCATTTCCTGCTTTTTTCCAGTTCTGACAAAAGGTCTGTTTCTCTCTTCACAGATGCTGCCTGACCTGCTGAGTATCTCCAGCATTTTCTGTTTTTATTTCTTCATTCCTCTGACTCTTTCATCCTGTGCCTTCACCCTCACTTCACCCCACCAATGGTGGCCATGCCTTCAGCCACCTAGGCCCCATGTTCTGGAATTCCCTCCTTAAACCCCACTGTATCTGCCACCTCCCTCTCCTCCTTTGACATTCCTTACGACCTCTTTGACCAAGCTTCTGGTCACAGCATTCCCCCTCCGCCCCCGCCCCCCCATATCTCCTTTGGATGTGTAAGGGATTCCGGCCCTGCGTGTCTCGCAGCCTGTGAGATTCACGCGGCTCTGTGCAGCCTGTATGTCAGTGCGGGTTTAGGCCTTGTTGCCTGTTCTGGTCTCCAGCCAGTCTGGGAGCACTAGACACACCTGTGAGTGGTTCGAATCACTCGCCCTTACGGTTCTAGACACTGGACTTAGATGCGAGAGCAGTAATGGAGATGAAACTCATGTAGACTCGGTTGAATGGTACGAAATGGAAAATCTTTATTGCATGATATTTAAGATTACGAAATACATGTCATAAGCACAGATTAATGACAGTACAATCTCACAAGCAGTTATATAGCTAATCCTAGGGAAACGAGGAACGAACGACACACCGTAAATAGGGGCACACATTACAAGTATCCTTAATACTTAAACCCTCCCCTATCAATATCTGTCCTAGCTAGATTCGTAGGATTTCGAGACTCATGCTCACCACTCGTGATAACTCGGAGAAATTCCGAATAGCTGATCGGATGTTTTTCACCGCAGCACCCACGTGTCGATCAGGAGATCTCCTGGTCCCACTTGTTTACTTGCTTCTGCTCCGGCTAGCAGGCTGGACCGTCTGCTGTGATGAAGATCTGTGTTGGTTGGTTTAACAGCCCAGTCAATATCATCTTTGACGATCCGTTCTTGCAAGTTCAAAGAAGTCTTCCTGGCAAGGAAAACTTGGCTGTTCGACCTACAGGCACGGTCGGGATTTACTGACCGTGGCGATGAGTATGGTCTTCCTCTCTTCTCATCTCATCTCATCTCATCTCATCTCATCTCGGGCCTTTGGTTCCGATGCCAGTTACCAACATAGGTCTTCGTTACGCGACACGAGGTAGATCCGAACGGATCAGAAAGTTCAACAGTCTTTTTCAAAGAGGCACCAGGCAAGCAGGAACAAGACTACGAGTCAAAAACCCAGGAGCAGCCACGAGGTTACGAGTCGATCGGATAAGAGAATAAGAGAAAAAATGGACGGTTGGAGCTTGTAATTATAGTACAAAATCTTCCGTTTCCCGCCCAACCTTAATGTCCTTTCTTTTGTTTGAGTTTGGCGCTCAAATGTCTTGTATGGGTGATCTCCGTTCTTAATGGGTTTCGGGGCTACTCGTAACTGTCTGAGTACCTGTTAATATTTCTCCCATTGTTAAATCGGTCGGTGTTCTCCCTGGAGGGGTTTTGGGGCTTCCAAGTGTTTTGTATAACTACCTGCTAACGGCTCTCTCATCGTAGAGTCGTTGGGATTTTACATATTAATGTCTTTTGGATGGGCCCTTGATTACTCGGTACAATAGCTTTCATTCGTACCTGGGAGACCGATTTCAGTATTTATGTGTATACTGCAAACCCATAATGTCTCGTGTATCATCTTCACTGTGCTGAATCTTAATCGATCTTGCACAAATGTTTATTGGAACGCCATCTTGTCTGCCTGTCGAAAAGTCTAGAATGTTCTGTCACGAGGTGCGGCGGCCATTTTACAGGCTGCTTGTGTCCACTTTGAGAAACCTGACAGCATTCCGCTGAAATAAAAGCTGTTTGAACGAGACTCTGTGTTTTCTCCTTATTAATAAAATCGCGATATATTGCGAATTCTACAGATGGGGTTCACTTTTTAAATTATTGGCCCAAAAATTGCAGTCGGCGGCGTAGCTATGGAGTACGCTGCCGGCCTCCGAAAAAAATTCGCACTTACCTTTTGCGAGGCCCCACACGTAGATTTGCTGTTCGACGCTGCAGAATTGTGTGCAGCGTATTGCATCACTGAGCCCAGGAGCGCAGTGTACAGCCTGTGCGTAAGGGAAAACACACCCACAAAAATCTGTCACATCTAAGCCACGCCCACAGAAAATTCTTTCAGTTTGCAGCATTGAACTTACGTTTTAAAGACTTTAAAAAAAACCTTTAAAAAACTTTTAAACGGCAAGTTGTTCATCAGTATTAAATCGAGATGCAAGTATTTTAGAGAGCATTCACATATTTCATTGCGAGACAGTTACTGAATGCATTAAACGAAAACAAACAGAGAAGATAGAATTGTTGGCAAAATATGGAGAACTGCACAGTTATCAAAACTGGTACTTGGACTTATTTCATATATCAGCATTTTGTTAAAATTATGTAACAAAATACCAACATTTGATTTTGAAATGCAGTATCTGTATAGAAACACTCTGGGCTGGATTTTCAATGACCTGTGGAGTCGGGTTTGGAGGCGGGGGGTGGGGGGGGGGTTAAAGTTGCAGATTCGGGGGTCCCGACCCCATCCCGCCTCCAACCCGCCTCCATGCCAGTTTCGCTGGAGGCGGGTACCCGACCTGTGCTGAGACCCGACTCCCCGAGGCGGGAAGGGATTAGTGACAATTAACTGCCTGTTAACAGGTAGTTAACAGGCAGTTTTTTGGATAATCCCTATTTTAAAAGGTGAAATGTGGGCTTCCCGACAGGTGGCAACCACGCCAAGTTATCGGGGCGGACCGTGGGTCTGCAGGGGTTGCAGGGGTCGATATGTCCGGTGGGCAGGTGAGTGATGGGTGCATGTGTGCAGAGGTAAGTGTGTAAGGTAAGTGCTAAGTGTGGGAAAAAGTTTTACTTACCTTAACTTCCTCCTGCAGGTGTCAGCCCTTCAGTTCTCGGGAGTCAGAAATCTCACCGGCACAGAAAGCAGAAAAGCCGTGGTCCTGTCAAAAACTGCAGCCTTCTGTTTTCTGTGGTGGAATGATTTCTAACTCAGCCTGAGAGGAAGGACGCAAGTTCAAAATCATATTGTCAGTGTTTGACAGCTTCACAGAACTGTCAAACGTTGATATTTCATCTGTCAAAAGCTCTTGACAGATGAAATGTCAATCTGTGACATCACCTGTTGCCGGGTGGCCCTTAATTGGCCTGCTGAGCCCACTGGGCAGGCTCAATAAGGTCAATCAAGGGAAAATACAGTGGGTTGGCCACATCTCGATGGAGGCGGGTTTACAAGCCAAAATGTGGGATTCACGACACCAACCCGACCTGAGTATCAAAATCCAGCCCTTTATTCTTTATTGTACAACTAATATCAACATCTTTTGTCTTTAAATTTTCTTTATCGGCATTTCCCTGACTAAAATTTGAAAAGTTCCTGAATTTTTATTTAAAATATGAATTCTCAAATTCTTTGAAATGGAGCATGTATGTAACTATAGTCAGTGAAAACATGTGAATGTACATCATTAATAATGTAAAATTTATCATTAGTGCAAACTTTTTTGGTAACTTTCAAAGTGCACCCGCTGTCAGCAACCACAGCAGAAAATGCCTGCAAGGTCCTCCGGGTTCCTTTCACAGTGAAACAGCCTCCTGTGCCTGCTTTCACCAACTGTAACATTTTCGTCCGTAATTGCTGGGCAGTTGGTGGGCAATTAGCCCAACTCTGCTCCAGCAATGAGTATTTCCCCGTCGGTGTGGATCATTCGTCAAGACAGCCGTGGCTCAGTGGGTAGCACTCTTGACTCTAAGTCAGAAAGTTATGGTTTCAGAGTCCCACTCCAGAGACTTGAGCACAAAAATCTAGGCTGCCATTCCAGTATAGTGCTGACGGAGTGCTGCACTGTCCGAGGTGCCATCTTTCGGATTACACACGTTAAACCGAGGCCCCGTCTGCTCTCTCAGGTGGATGTAAAAGATACTATGGCACTATTTCGAAGAAGAGCAGGGGAGTTATCCCCGGTGTCCTGGCCAATATTTATCCCTCAATCAACATCACTAAAAACAGATTATTGGGTCATTATCACATTGCTGTTTGTGGGAGCTTGCTATGCGCAAATTGGCTGCCGCGTTTCCTACATTACAACAGTGACTACACTTCAAAAAAGTACTTAATTGGCTGTAAAGCGCTTTGGGAGGCGCTGGTTGTGAAAGCTGCTATAGAAATGCAAGTCTTTCTTTTCTTTATGGCAAGTTCGGGATTTAGCACATGCGCATGCGGATATCCCGAACTTGCGGTCAATTTCAAAGGTGGTATGACGCCGTACTCTCAGAGTACGCCATCATACCGACCGCAAAATCTGCCCCATTGTTTCTGTGAATTGCCTTCGGACATTTTCTACGTTGAAAGCACTGTATAAATGCAAGCTGTCAGTTTTGCTGAAGGGTACAGAACCAAAACATTGAATGTCCATTCTCTCCACAGATGTTGATTAACCAGCTGTGTGTTCCTAGCTTTTTCCTGCTTTTGTTTCCGATTACCTGCATTGGCTGTATTTTGCTTTTTAGGGCAGAATTATATTCTACTGCCTTGTCGAGTGGAAGCATTTCTACAATTTAAATGTGCAATAAATCCTCTCACTTTGTTCTTAATAAATCCTAGTGTAAACCTTTCTGTATACAAATCACTTAGCCTAATCCTAATCTATCACATTTCCTTCAACCCATTAGGAAGAACTTCTGTCCTTCATATAGTTTGTGCTGGCAATATATCCAATTATCTAGAAGCACTCAAACCATTTTGCATCATGCAATTTATTATGAAAATTAATCTCGAACAACAATGTAGCATTAGCACTTTTAGGAGTAAGGACTGCCTTTTACTTTCACAGTAAAAAAAAACTTTGAGATTAATTATGCTTCTCAGAGCAACTACGAGGATCTTTTAAGGAAGACATGCATATGCTAAATGGGATATTGAGTTTTTAATAAACTAACAAAAGACGACTTTATCTTTAAATAATTCTGTTACCAATCACTGTTGAACAGTACAATTTGTGGTAAAACAATAGTCAGTGCGGCCTTGGTATGTCCTGGAGGTTGAAGTTTTATGTTAATTGCATTTACTATTGAAGTGTAACAATTTGCGCAGTAGTCATTTTTCTTTTTTGCAATTCCCTTATCTGCCATAATACATTTAAAAAATCAAATATGATTTATTTTCAGCTGCAACTCCCGCCTTTATTTTATGCTGTTTCTAGATATGAAGGGTTGTATTGCAGACTTGCGCCACTTTATAACTTATGCCTCAGCGACAGCACTGAGCCCTGTTTAGTTGTTGAGAGGTCCACTAAGGACAAAGCTTGCCTCATGGCTCTGGATTATCTTCATCATAAATTAGCCCAGACATACGGAGAGAAGTGGATAAATACCAAAAGCACGGACACCCTTCAAACTATAGAAGATTAAATAATAAACTGGATGTAGCAGCAAAAAAGCTACACTTTACCTGTAAGGTTTCCAAAATTTGCAGATTCCCAAACCTAAGGAAAAAGGACTTTGGAACTACCTCAGTGTGATAATATTGTATTTGGGCCTAACCTAAGAGACTGTAAGACCAAAAACCAAGTTTTGGCATTTTAAAACTATGTCTGGGCCTGTAAAGGAACAAGAGGTGGGTACAACCTCTGTAAAAGCAGTTTTGGGTATTGCAGTTAATTGCAATGTCTGGGGAACCGGGATGACCTCACTCAAAGCCCCAGCAAGCATTAACATTTTGACAATAGACCCTAGGAGAAGACAGTCCCACCCAAAACAACAGGTCCCATCAAACTGATTACAGGGACCATCAGGAAACATGCAAAATACAGAGCACCCAGGACTAGGCTATAGATCAGCCTAGGAACCCAAAACACGAAACCAATCACCAACAATCAGCCAAGGAGATCGACAGGATGCAAACCATCCCAAAACCCATTTGACACTTACAGAGCAGTTACTGGTAGCAGACCCGCCAAATGCAGGCAATGAACTGAGCAGATTTGGCGGGTAGATAAGGCCATATTCAATTGGTGAGATGGAAGGCCTGTTAAAACCCAGTTAACGTGCTAGTAAATCGTTACCGATTTACGAGCCCGCCAAAACTAGACAATGAACCGAGTAGATTTGGCGGGTAGATAAGGCCACTTCAATTCTGTATAATTGAAGGCCCACCAAACACACAGCAAGAGAGAGAGAAAGAGACAACACAGTTCAACGTCGTTGGGTCGAGCAGTCAGTTGCAACCGGTGGTCATCAGAAGGAGGAGAGACCAAGAAGAAGAAGGCCTAAAGCCATCGCGGAAACCAAAGGCCTCACAAAACCAAAAACCGCGCATTACCCCCAACTGACCGGGTAATAGCAGGCCACCGCGACCAACAAAGACCAATTCCAGGGAAGAAAACCCGAAGAATCGCAAAGTTTCCACACTACAAACTACTCCTGACTTACCCCTGGGTAAGATTTTCCCCTAAAGACTCTAAGCCCTACTGCTCAACTAAAGAAATTGGGTAATCACCAGATAAATCCAAAACGACATCCTACCGCATCAGCAGACTCACGAAGACTGACCAGAGACTCAGGTGAAGTACTCTCCCGCGTATGGGGTACGGCAGACACTAACCGCCATAAACAGCGAACCCCAAAACCGCGATTTAGCCCAACTGTCAAAGGATTGGTGAGCATTATCCCTGGTCCTTCAAAACCTAACTTAGCTAGTAAAGTGGGGTTGGGAGGGGTGAAGTATTGTTCTACTGTCATTTCCCTCGCTTGTACCGAAGTGTTCCCCACCTTTAGAGTGATAAGTGTGTTATTATTTGTGTCTTACCTTTTAATAAAGATTGAAGTTCTTTCATTAAACTCAGTTGTCTGCTGCACCTTTTGTATCACAACCCCCAAATAAGTCCAAGGTCTAGAACCAAGGGAGTGGGAGCGATTCGAACCGCTCAGAAGTCAGAGGTAAAGCTGACACAAAACACCACCCCCTACAACCCCAAATAGTGTCTTTTATAAAAACAGTAAAATAGAGTTAGACCTGGCAGCTCCATCTGAAGGACTACCACCGGCACTGGGCTGAACGGCCTCCTTCTGTGCTGTAACTATGATTCTATGAAATGATCCTTTACTACTTGCAACTCGCCAAATCAATGATGTCATGTAGTGCAACAATTTAGCCAAGTGAATTTTTATTTAGTTATTCTAAATAAATCTCAAGCACAAATGCAAATATGAAGTATCTAAATAGTAAACAAACAAAGGCACTGCTTTAGACAACTAAGAGGATAGATACATCGCCCTAGTTCAAGGTCAATGCAGTACTCATCCAGTCATCAATACTGTCGCAAGGCATGGCATAACCTATTACCACATTATCTCACTGGCAATTATAATGATTCTACCACATCTCTGGAAGTTTCCTACAACAACATGAGCTGCAAACAAAATCACCAGAAGACAGGAAGGCATAGATAAAAGGCTAGGGAATCATAGATGGGGGCCATTCAGCCCGTTGAGCCCCTGCCGGCTATCTGCAGGAGCACTTCAGCTAGTCCCACTTCCCTGTCCGTTCCCCGTAGCCCTGCAATTGTTTTCTGTTCAGGTACTTATCCAATTGCCTTTTGAAAGCCACGATTGAATCTGCCTCCACCACCATTTCAGGCAGGGCATTCCAGATCCTAACCACCCGCTGAGTAAAAAAGTTTTTCCTCATGTTGCCTTTGGGTCTTCTGCCAATCACCTTAAATCTGTGTCCTCTGGTTCTCGACCCTTCTACCAATGGGAACAGTTTCTCTCTATCTACTCTGTCTAGACCCCTCATGATTTTGAACACCTCTATCAAATCTCCTCTCAACCTTCTCTGATCTAAGGAGAACAACCCCAGCTTCTCCAGTCTATCCATGTAACTGAAGACCCTCATCCCTGGAACCATTCTTGTAAATCTTTTCTGCACCCTCTCTAGGGTCTTTACATCTTCCGAAAGTGCGGTGCCCAGAATTGGACACAATACTCCAGTTGAGGCTGAATCAGTGTTTTATAAAGGTTCATCATAAGGGAGTCAATTAAAGAAAACTACACCAGTTACTGCCTTCAAAAGAACCACTGAAGGTTTATCTTGCCATATTTTCCCCTTTCTCCTCCATTGCTGAAAATGCTAACTCTTTACATAGGCATCCTGTATGTACCTTTCCCAGTGTCTGAGCCTTGATGGTGAATGTTAACTATCTGGTCACAGGGAACATCACATTGTCCTGTTCTCATGCAACCTCCACCCATGCTCATTTCCAGTAGTGGTTGTTAGATGACAATCAGGAGTGGCTGATTTACTCCTTCCTTAATCTGGGGGTGTGGAGGCCAATGGTAATGCTTGTATCACCACGCCAGCTGAGATCAGCCAACTCAGTGTTGATGGGGAATTGAACCAGGGAACTTCCTGGCCCATAGAGCTCAGCTACTCACTGGATAAATGTACTGAGCCATCATGGAAGATGCTGAAGGTTATAGTTTGAGAAATAGACAACCTGTCCCATTCTCTGTCCTTCAAACCTCAGGATTTGAAAGTCTCATTTGTATACCACTGTGACAGTTACCCCAGTATAAAAAAAAAGTAAGAGTTGACTGTAGCTTAATCATTCAAATTAGAAAGGATTTGCCTTTACATTAAAATCTACCTTCTGTCCATTCTTTACAATATAGATTATTGTGTATTAGATATTTTCTGCAGTTATGAATTCACACTCCACATATCCTATATGTTTTATTTCATATTTATCCATGCACAAAAGTCTGTTTTAAGCCAACTGCAATTTATTTTTAAGATATGCTTGTTCCTGGTGGCATTGGTTGTTGAAGGAATGTATGCCAGGACATAGGATAACTGCCCAGTTTTCTGTGAATATTGCTAACCACTTGAATCAATGGAACAGCCAGACAGTAGCTTGGTTTGATGACTTATCCAAAGAGCAGTAGCTGTGATAATCCTGCAATCCCTTGGAGTGCCTTTATGCGCTTAAATCGGAGTAAGGCTTGATCTAAATGGGGCTGGAGTGGGTGGCAGTATTAACAAAAGGTTCCATCTTGGCAGTAGCAAAGAGTGATAAGTGCAGGTGGAATCACGATGGGTAGAGCGAAGGAATAGAAAAGAATGTAAAGCAATGGTTGGAGTATTTTATAGACGTCCTATGTTTCACTGCATTACAACAGTGGCTAAACTTCAAATGACTTAATTGACTCCAAAGCACTTTGTGACGTCCTGAGGTTGTGAATGGTGCTAATTCTTTCTAAACTGACTTAATAGAAATGTATGTATATGCAGATCACGGAGGCCTATAAGAAAAATCTATTTGTTTTTGTGATGTGCGTGATACTGGCAAGGCAGTATTTATTGTGCATCCCTGGTTGACCTGGCTATGTGGGACTGGAGTCTCATGTAAGCCAGACCATGTATCGGTGCGATGTCCCTTCCCCAAAGGATATTAACAAATCAGTTGGGTTTTTATGACAATCCAGCAGCTTTCATAGTCATCTTTTCTGGTGCCAGCTCACAAATGACCAGATTTACTTAATTCAATTTCACAACTTGCCGTGGTTAAATTTGAATTTGCTAATCCAGTACCAGAACTGTTAGCCCACCATAAGCTGTCTGCAATTGCATGATAAACATTGTTTATCTTACCAACCCTTCAAAAGTACAGTAAGTCGTGATTCACTAATTCCCAAACTCTCCACCATTCCCATTCTCCCAACATTATTTTTTATAACTAGAACTCCACAATAATGGCCACGATTTTTACTGGGGAGGGGTCTTGGAGTGGGGGGGAAGAGGAGTTATTGTTGGGAAACCCAGAAGTGCGGGTTTCCCCGAACGACGTGAAGTTTTAACTCCTTGCCGTGTGTGATTTTGTTTTGCAGGTTCCCCACCTGAAAACAGCCTGATTGACAGGCTTGGGTGCCTGTTGGGCGAGGAAGATTCCGTAAAAGGCTGTAGCCAAGGAGCAGGTGGGGGGGGGTTGGAGGGGAGGGAGAAATCATGGTGGGCGGTGGGTACAGCGTAGTTGGGGGATGATCGCAGGGGATTCGGTGATGGGGGAGTTCGGAGGGAGATTGTGGAGGTGCGGGGGGGAGGCTGCTGTTTACAGAGTAAGCTTGTTAGGCCTGGAGGAAACATTCCTGCTCATCCTGGCCCATAAGCAGTGCTATGAATGCACTTACCTTATGGATCCAGCCCTTCTCACCTTTTTTTACCTGCCGGGTTTCCCGAAGCCTGGGAAACCCAGCCAACATGGGTTAAAAATAGGAATTTTGTTAAAATGAAGGAACACAACCTCTTTAAAAGGTTTCAATGACCGACCCGCCACCTAATAGTGGATTGGTCGCCTGCCCCTTGTCCGGCCTCCGTTAAAACGTGGACTGGTTCAAGGTGGGTTGAGTTCCTCTTTGAAATTCTTAACAGTCTTGCTTCCCATCTGCCTCAAACCCATGTGTTTTTGGGGGTTAAAATTACCCCCAATGTTTCTGCGAGGCAGTGCCACATTTCCATTCTACATAGCCTTATTATTGGGCCTCTCAGAGCTGAGCATCAAATTGAGTGACCACCTCATAGCATGGACAGGTCAATATTATTGATTATAGCTACCGGATAGCGAGACTGGATTAACGCCACCTACACTTATGTCAGTTGTGATCTATCATTGTCATTAGAAGGGAACTTCTGTTTTGAGCTGAGTTCAACCTAAATTCTCCACATAACAATAACTTTGAACATTGATCTAATGCGACAAATCTCTTAGTAATACCCTTGGAACTTTTACCATTATGGTATGTAGTGTATATGTAAAAATGAATCTTATTTGAATAGATATTTTATAAATGCAGATCATTTTTAAAATTTAGTGAACCTTTAACTCTGGACTTCATAATGAATTAAATTGGTAATTCCAGGAGGCTGTTTGTGCTGTATAAATGTTTTTTTTTGTTCTCATTTTAGTTTACATGGATAGAGCTTCAAATAAAATGGTGTTGAAATTAAATTAAATGAATTGAACTGAATTTAAATTGAATATTAACCTCAGATGTGTCTGCGTGTGCGGGCTGAATTTTCTTTTGAAGTAGTAAGAGGAAATATGATTTAATTAATCACAGACTTCTCATATAAAGCTTTTTCACTTGCTCATTTTTATACAAACACTTATTGATGTTCTTTTCCCACTTTTATTCATTGTTAATATTCAGAAATGTTCTTTACTTTCAATTAATGTTCTTTGATTCATTTTTAATCATGCTCTACAAATGTAATTGAGGCTGCTTTGGGCAGGCAAACAGGGAGAGTTAGCAGCCGATTCCATACTTGCTGGCTTCCAATGAGATCTGCTCCACATTGTCATCTGATGAAGCGTCTTGCAAGATATTTTATCTGTCTATCTATCTATCTCTCTATCTTCTCTATCTCATCAATATCTACTTGCAATGACATGAAAGGTGACACAATGATAACTATTGTGCCAATGATCTTGATCATAATCAATATTTTTTTTGTCCTTCATATTAACTTAACCTAAAAATGAACATTAAAATGATAAAACCACACTGCAATAATTTGTGCTGCAGCCAGAAAAGGGATCTGGCACTGTACGAACCTACTCAGATAATTAATATAAGAGCAAAATACTGTGGATGCTGGAAATCTGAAATTATGTTTGAAATAGGTGCATCTAATCAGATAATTAATATGTTTGGAATAGGTGACTGGGCCAATTTCACACTCCTCCTCTTCTGGCCTGGAGTGGCACTTGGAGGCAGTGCGTAGTGAAAGGTTGTGGGCATAACATCCGTAATTTTCTATTCAGTCATCTTAATAGGCGCAAAACTAGGAGCTGTGCACCTGCCATTTTCCGCAACGTATTCCCAATGATCACTATTCCCTCTTGGGAGCTCGGGAGCAAGGAATCAGCCCTGTTGTTCTTGGCCTTTCTCATAATGTTAACAGATTATTGACAAGAGCCGAGAAATTATTGACTGCAGTATTAGTATATGATCACTCAATGGGTACATATATCATTACTTTGTTATTTTAACAACGGTGTTAAGCCATATAAAATAAATGTGTTAAGCGTTCCTACATTAATATCATAAACAGTCATTTCTAAGCTCTTGAGGGCTGATTCCACGATGAGATGTTCCTGATGAGGAGCAGCTCTCGCTGGGAGTGCTAGCCTTACTTCAAACTTCTTGGAGGTGGACCTATCAAAAAGAATGAATTTTGATTGGCTAAAAACTGGCTCCAAAAGGTTTCCTAGTCAACTGAAGGGCAGTTCAATGAAATTAAAAACAGAAAAAAAATGCTGTAAATACTCAGCAGGTCAGGCAGCATCTGTGAGAGAGAAACAAGTTAACGTTTCAGGTCGATGACCTTTCGTCAGAACCCAAACGTTAGCTCTGTTTCTCTCTCCGCAGATGCTGCCTGACCTGCTGAATGTTTACAGCATTTTCTGTTTTTATTTCAGATTTCTAGCATCCGCAGTATTTTGCTTTGGCAGAACGCTGAAGATTGACATGGTCAGACCTTACATATAACGGCATAAATCTCTGGCACATTTGTGACACTTCAAAGCACAAAGGTACTGCTGAGAAATGAGCATTTTCTCCATCAGCGGCCCAGACGAGTAAACTCATCCAGTGTACTACAGAAAAAACACAGAACTTCCAATTCTCACATCTTCAAGACATCCCAAAATGCTTTTCAGCCAATTAATTTTTTTTGTAGTGACAGTCATTGTTGATATGTAGGCAAATGCAGCAGCCAATTAGCACACAGTAACATGCAACTAAAAACAAAAGCAAAATATTGCGAGTGCTGGAAATCCAAAATTAAAAAAAATTGTCCTGGGGATGTTGGCCAGGCCAGCATTTATTGCCCATCCCTAGTTGCCCTTGAGAAGGTGGTGGTGAGCCGCCTTCTTCAACCGCTGCAGTCCATGTGGTGAAAGTACTCCCACAGTGCTGTTAGGAAGGGAGTTCCAGGATTTTGACCCAGTGACCATGATGGAATGGTGATATATGTCCAAGGCAGGATGGTGTGTGACTTGGAGGTGATTAAATGATCCAATAATCTGTTTTGTGGTTGCGTTGGTTGAGGAAGGAATGTTAGCCAGGACATCAAGAGAACTCCCTGCCCTTCTTCAAAATAATCTTATGGAATCTTTTATGTCGATCTAACTTGGCAGACATGGCCTTGATTTAATGCCTGATCCAAAAGACAGCACCATTGAAAGTGAAGCACTCCATCAGTAACCCATTAGGTTATGCATTTAAATCTATAGTGGGTCTTAAACTCAATCTTTTGACTCAAAACTGAGAGTGCTAACAATTGAGCGAAACTGATACTATGGAATAAAAACTCGACAACTTGTATATTCATGATGCAACAGGACCAGGAAAAAATGCAGCTATGAAAACTTAAAAGAATGGAGATAGAAATAAGGGAAATTTTGGCTGAAATTTTCACAGCTCATTAAATACAGGCACAGAACCTAAATTGGAAATATGCCTACTTTTTTTTTGTTTAAAAAAGGTCAAAATCACAATCCTGAAAATTATTGGCTTATTACTTTGACATCTATGCATGGAAAATATTGGAGCTTGTTATAAAGGAACTAATTCAAGCTCAATTAACAGCAGTAAATGCAATTATTCCAAACTAATACAGGTTACACAAGACAAGCCATGCCTAACAAATGTATTGAAATTCTTTGGAGAGGGAACAGAATTGATGGATGATAGCAATGTAGCAGATATATATTGACTTTAAGAAGACACTTGCTAAGGTGCCTCACAAGAGATTTTTTTTTCGGTAAAATGAAAGGTCTATGGATAAAGAAGGAAATAGTAAATTGGATTGTAAGTTAGCTAAATAATAGGAAACAAAGTGAAGTGATCAATTCTAGTACTTCTAATTGGATAATCAGTCTTGGGATCTTTGCTGTTCACAATATTTATAAATAATCTTGATGCAGGCTTTAAAAGTAGACTGTCCTGGTTTGCAGAGAGTATGATGCTGCATGGGAAAGGAGGATATTTAGAGGAAAGCAATGAAGTTTAAAGAAATCTCTACCTAGCACCTGAGAAGACAGATTGCGAATGAAATTTAACATTGAGTGAAAGAAAAAGAAACCACGAAAGACTTGCACTTCATCATATCTCAAAGCACTTCATATACAATTAATTACTTTGATATGTAATGGTTGTTGCTAAATAGGCAAACACAGCAGCCAATTTGCGTACTGCAGAATCCCACAAACAGCAATCTGCTTTTTTGGTGGTATTGGTCGATGGAGATATGTTGACCAGGTGCAGGTTTAATTCGAGGTGAGAATCAGGTGTGCGGGGGCTGAAGTGGGTGACGAGCTGGAGTGTGAGGCCCGTGAGGTTTTAAATCCCAGGCCCCGTTTGCATCACGACACTGAATCCCGCCCGCAGCTGGCGGGAATGATGTCAATGCCAGTGAGTGGGCGTGGAAATTGGCAGATGGTGGTGGTTGAGGGTGGGCACATGCTGCCACCAGGGGCCTAAGGAAATGATCCTTGGCAAGGTAAGCAAGGAAGGGGGAGGAATCAGCAAAGTTTGCGATTGGGCAGAAGTCCGAGATATCCTTGTGGGGTCAGGAAGTGCATCCTGCTCATTTGGCCCACAAGGAACCTGTAAAAGGTAGAACACAAAAACTTGCCTGGGCCCCCTGTGGCATTAGTAAGAAAGAACATAGAATTATTGAATGCTT
Organism: Squalus acanthias; assembly: GCA_030390025.1. NCBI lineage: Eukaryota > Metazoa > Chordata > Chondrichthyes > Squaliformes > Squalidae > Squalus > Squalus acanthias. The sequence goes on from CM059425.1 coordinate 23,541,342, forward strand.
TTAAGATAATGTCCTAAAGCAGCATGTCTTCGAAGTAGCAGGCAACACTCAATCTAATTAGGAGTAATAAACCAAAAATAGTTAGTGATCTGGTAGTAGGGGAGCATCTTGGGAATAATGACGATCGGATTTACTGCCAGGCTTGTAGGAAGAAAGGTGGGTCAACAAACCAAGGTCTTGGATTCAAAATATGACCCTGAAAGGATGAGGAAGGAATTGACTGAAATTGCATGAGAGAAGGTGTTGGTTGGCAAATCGACAGCGGAATCTATTCAAGAGAGTAATGGATTGTGAAATAAGTATATAGCTTTGAAAGCCACAGGGGGTTGTTAGGAGAAATGTTCGACAAAAGGATTTGACGTATGGGTAAAGAACAGTGCCAAAAATGAGGAATGGGAGGATTCTAGAAAGCAATAAGAGGAGTCCAAGGAAATAGGAGGGCAAATAGAGAGTACTGAAGCAGACTTGCAGATGCCATTAAGGGTAATAGCAAAGGTTTTTACAATGACAAGAAAACAGAGTGGTAAAGGAAGAGGTGGATCTATTAAGAATAGATTTAGGTAAGACAATAGTAGAGGATACGTCATGACAGCATTGCCAACTAATCTTCTTGATTTGTCCTTCAAGTAGCAAAGGGGGATACAATACTGGCAGTGCAGGGAATAATAGAGATTAGTGAAGGGGGGAAGCTTGCAGGCATTAGTATGAACAAGGAAAATGTACTGAATAAAATAATGGGATTGAAACCAACCGAATTTCAGATTCAGTTGGTTTCCGTTTGATGGCGGTAAAAGAAATAGGCAAGCAAAATGGGAATTAGTCATCATTTTCCAAAGCTTGATCGATTTAAGCATCATATCAGAGGATTGGAAGGTAGCAAATATTATATCTGATTCAAAAATGGAAGAGACAAGCCAGGTGACTGTAGGCCAGCAAGTTTAATGCCAGTAATGGGAAAATGCCCTTTTATTGTCTTGCCAACCTGTGGAAAAAATACCTCAGTATATACTTAACATAGTCCTTCATAATTTTGAAGATGTCTATTGGGCCTTCCCTTAACCATCTCAGCTCTAGTGAAAAAAGACCCAACTTCTCCAGTCTCTCCATGACTGTAACTTCTCACCACTGGGAACATCCTAATGAATTCATGTTCTCATGTACCACCTTTTCCATTGCTTTTATATCAATTCCTATAATGGGGTGCCCAAAACACGTCAACTGTGCCCTAACTGAGGACTTGTTCTAGTGCAACATCACTTTCTTGTTTTTGTATTTTATGTACAAAATACAAAGTCCAGGATTCTGTTTTTTCTTTGTTTATGGGATGTGGGCGTCACTGGCAAGGCCAGCATTTATTGCCCTTGTGAAGGTGAGCCTTCTTGAACAGTAGAGAGCAGTTAAGAGCCAACCACATTGCTGTGAGTCTGGAGTCACATATAATCCAGACTGTGTAAGGGCAGCAGATTTCCTTCCCTAAAGGACATTAGTGAACCAAATGGGATTTTACAACAATCTGGTAATTTCATGGTCACCATTACTAGCTTTTTAATCCAGATTTTTATTTAATTAACTGAATTTAAATTTCTCAGCTGTTAGTGGTGGGATTTGAACTTATGTTCCGTGGATTACTAGTCCAGCAACATAACTACCATGCTACCGTACCCTATTTGCCTTTCTATAATCCTATCTGCTGCAACTACCACCTTTAATGAATAGCATATCTGCGCACCAAGCTCCCTCTGTTCCTCTGCTACATTTGAACTCTTACCATTTAAAGTATATCTGCTTCCCTTATCCTTAATTCCAAGATGTTTTACTTCATACTGTTCTCCAGTGATCTACATCTGCCATCTATTTGCCTAAGCTGCTGTTCTATCTATGTCCTCCTGTACTTTTTCACAACCCTTGTCACAGTTTGCTCTATGCCCCTCTTCCGCCCCCCTCCCCCCACCGCGCCAATTTGGAGTCATCGATTCATTTTCATACTGTTCCTTCAAATCCCAATTCCAATCGTTTATGCTTGTAATAAATATTCCTCTGGACTCCTCCAGAACACCACTTACAACACCTTTCCGATCTGAGAAAGATTTCTTTTTTATCCCTCGTACTTGCTTTTTGCCTTCCAACAATCTCTCTATCCATCCGGCCTCATTCGGGAAGGAGATGGCTGCAGGCACCTGCTGCAGCATGGCTTTGTGAGACTAGAAAATGAATTCAATATTTATTTTTAAATCATGTCTCACCTAGTGCAACAGTTTGCTCTGTGATTTATTAAAACCATATTCTCGAGATATGGGTGAAGTTGGCAAGGCCATTTTTATCACCCATCAATTTACTTGAAAAATTGGGTCTTTTTTCATTAGAACAATGCAAATTACTTAAGAATGAAATGTTTAAGATTATGAAAAGATGGGAAAGGGTAGATAGAAGCACTATTTAAAAAAAATATATTTTATGGGATGTGGGCATCACTGACAAATCCAGCATTTGTTGCCCATCCCTAATTGCCCTTGAGAAGGTGGTGGTGAGCCGCCTTCTTGAACCGCTGCAGTCCGTGTAGTGAAGATACTCCCACAGTGCTGTTAGGCAGGGAGTTCCAGGATTTTGACCCAGCGACGATGAAGGATTGGCGATATGCTTCTAAGTCAGGATGGTGTGTGACTTGGAGGGGAACTTGGAGGTGGTGGTGTTCCCATGCGCCTGCTGCCCTTGTCCTCCTAGGTGGAAGAGGTCGCGGGTTTGGGAGGTGCTGCCGAAGAAGTCTTGGCGAGTTGCTGCAGTGCATCTTGTAGATGGTACATACTGCAGCCACGGTACGCTGGTGGTGGAGGGAGTGAATGTTTAAGGTGGTGGATGGGCTGCTTTGTCCTGGATGGTGTCGAGCTTCTTGAGTGTTGTTGGAGCTGCAGTCATCCAGGCACGTGGAGAGTATTCCATCACAGTATTTACAGTAGATGAGGTGCCAAGAGGAAATTGGATCAATTCTCGATTTGTTAATAGTAGAATAAAGATGGGAAAACAATGTTGAGCTAGGCAATGAAAACCTATTTCGAAACATTACGCTTTTCTTTCTGTTTCTGATCTTTTGGCTTTATGAACTGTAACGTAGCTATGCTTTGTGAATTGTGTAATGGAATCATCAGCCATAACTTCATGCTGTATTCAATCTCACTTTTGTATACATATCTCCACATTTCTGCAGTTAACGACACCCAGGACTTCTGAAACCCAGCGAAGATATTATGTTGAGTTATGATATTTTGTTGAACTGGCACCGGCTGATCATTTCCTTTCGGAGAAATGGCTTCAGGTACTGTGCAGCTCCCGAGAGCAGCTCGCCTGGAACCTGCAGGAAGCAACAAAGTGGATGGCTTTTTTTCAGTAACTCTCTGGACCTTGAAGAAGCTAATGGTGTAGAACTTTAGGGCTGCAGTGAATTTTACAGCTCCAGTGGTAATCATGGAAGATAATTCCAAATCTATGCACAATTGTTGGCTGAGGCAAAAACATAAGCATAGCTATTCTGTCAATGTCATTTAGAATTTTTATTTTAGCCAGTAATTTCTTGAGACAATGACGTTTCATCCTCCAGATTCTCTCTTTCCTTCCTCAGTTCTATTTCTTCTGCTATAAGGCAAAAACAATAAAAGGAGTCTATGTGCGCAGGCATTATTTAACCATACTTTAATTATGACTTACGATGCGTGTACTTTATTCTGGTACATGGTGCCCAAAATTGCAGGTTGGCTTATCCTAGTCAGGACCCTTAATAATTAGTATTGTCATTGCTCAGTAATGCATTATGACTATGTTTAGTTAACCATAGAATATATAAGATCACAGTAATTACAGTATGTCAAAAGCAGCATTACTCCCCCCCAAAAAAATCATTTCACTATAAGAGGTAAACAGCGAACATACAAAGGTTGATTCCTTCCAATGTCTCCAACTTCTTCATTTCGAAAAAATCTGTTTGCTTAAGCATGTAAGCTTTTAAAGTCTATCATTGTTTGAATACTTAAATAATGGAATGTAACCATCCATAATCACAACTCCGCACCAGTTAACCCAATAGCAGTTGTATTATGCAAATGTCAATGGCAACTTTCCACCTTAGCTTTTTGCTGTACTTTTCTTACCAGTGTTTGAACGTTTCTAATGTAGTAATTGTACATACTAAGCAGTATATTGCATATTGTGCTGCACTGTGGAATGAGCTCCCCTGAAGTTATTCTGGATAACTGGCACTGCTGTGGTGCCTTTAACGTCAAAACATGCCTCATGGTGCTTCATAGAGGAAGAAGGGAATGGTTTCCAAGCCTTTGTGGAGAGGTTGAGAGGGTGACTAAGCGCTTGGCCAAAGAGATGGGTTTTAAGGAGACTTTTAAAGGCAGGCGGCAAAGGAATATATGGAGGAAATTCCAGAGAATAATGTCAAGACAGCTAAAGGCTGTGGCACAAAAGGTGGAGTCGAGGGAGGGACGAGGGATGTACAGAGGGCAAAATGAGAGCATCAGAGAGCATGGTGGGGCTTGTAAGGCTGAAAGAGGTTGCAGAGACAGGGTGAGATGAGGAGATAGTGGGATTTGTAGATGAGGAAAAGGATTTTAAATTTGAGGGGTTGAGGATCAAGTGCAGGATAGTGAGAGTGATGGCAATGGGCAAGCAGCACTTAAAGCAGGATGTGAGCTGCAGTGTTTTAGACAATTTGGAGTTCATGGAAGGTGGCAATCAGGAGGCTGGTGAGGAGGCGATTGGAGAAAATGAGTCTAGAGGTAATTAGAGTGTGGATAAGGGTTTTGGCAGTGGGGTGCCCATTTGATACCTGCAACTTGCAAGTGGCATTTATATGAAGCCCAAACCTGAATTTTGTTTGGGGCTCACTGGCATGAATTGGCGGAACCAACTTTACGCTGATTTTGGGCATTAGTCGAATTTCTCAGCCATCGTTTGAAATATTACCATAAACACACAGATGAGGATTTAATCCTGTTACACATGCACAACACCAATTGGCCCAGAAATTGAGTCGCGTAGTCCCCATTGTCCAGGCACTGCGCGGCCTCCTACGACCCCAAAATGGCAGGCAGGAAGCGACGCAAATTTCCGATCGGAAGTGCACCGCACGCCATATTGGGTAAGGAGAAACAAGCGACATCCTTTACCCACACTTGAAGCCGTCATTAGGCCCTCTGAATATGCAAACAAGGGGTCTAACGCCTGTTTCAGGTCCCTGCTGCAACATTGAGTTGCCCTGAGGCAGCCAGCAGCATCATTGGCTGCACTCAGGGAAATTGATCCTACAGATCATCTGCAAAAAAACGGTGAGTTGCTTACCTCTAAACCAATCTTCCGATTGGCGCTAATTTTCTCAACTTTTAAAAGTTAGCGCCCCAAGCGGGGCGATACCAAATTTCTCCCCCCTAGTGCCAAGTGACTTGAAAATCATTTTTCCAGCATTGTAACGCGCATGCTCCCAATGGCTTGATGCAGCACGCTGGGTATAATGGACAGGAAATTGGACTTGCGCACGAAACATATGGTAAGTCCGTGCCCACGGGAGGCCTGTGCCAAATTCGGCACCGGGCCTCATCTGAATTTTACCAGAAAACTGTGGGCGCCAATCGGGCAGCAATTTAGGGCGGCTGTGATGCCAGCAGTGGCCCTTGAGTTGATTATGCGAGGGATTGGGGAGGTGATGATGAGGAGGTCAAGCGCAGGCCAGCAGCACCCTGTTGTTGTTTTTATGGAGCCAGTAGAAGCACCCTGCTCCTTCCGGCTCTACAAAGCACAAAAATTGACAATGTTTTTGGACCTTTTTGCAGCATCCTCCAGCAGTCCATTTAAGACTTGCTGGAGAAGCCGGTCCTGACCCGGAAGAGCTAGTCAGAGCTTGTGCAGCACCAGCTCCAGCCTAGTTGCTGTCAAATTTGCACATCGAGGTCCTACAACCAGTGTAGGACCTCAATTAACTTAATCAAATTAGCCTGCCACCTGCGACTAAAAGTTGCCTGATTGAAATTTGTGCAAGGGACATTTCTGCTGTCAATCGGGTGCGGGAAATTACAACCCATTTTTGGACCCCGTTTTGCCTATTTCACTCCCCAAAAATGGGCCAGTTTCGCCCCCAATGTTTCAGCGAAGTATGATGTTAATGCAAATGAGGTCCTCCAGAGCTCTGCCATCCTGCTGGGTGAATATGAGGTGGGGAGGAAGCACAATTAGGGTGAGAACTTACAACAGCTTAAGATGATATATTAACGATGGAATTTATGCATTTATTTATGAATGTGCTCTTTAGCAAAATGAAGCATGTCCAAAATAGAAATTAGTCTGTTTAGTAAAAAGAAGAGTTTCTAAAATATCATCGTGGTCTAGATTTGAAAATTTCACTTTGAAACTGACCGAAAACTTTTCCGCAGTAAAAAATAGAGCTCAAATGATTAATCTTTGTGTACTCTATTTACTAAAACTTAATTAGTTGCATTCAACAGCACTGACAAGCTGATATGTGATTGTTATTCCCCCAGGTTTGGTTAGGAAAATTAAAGCCCATGGGATTAATGGGACAGTGGCAGTGTGGATACAAAATTGACTAAAGGACAGAAAGCAGAGAGTAGTGGTGAACAATTGGTTTTCAGACTGGAGGGAAGTATACAGTGGTGTTCCCCAGGGGTCGGTACCGCTGCTCTTTTTGATATATATTAATGACCTGGACTTGGGTATACAGGGCATAATATCAAAGTTTGCAGATCACACTAAACTCAGAAATGTAGTAAACAATGAGGAGGATAGGAACAGACTTCAGGAGGACATAGACAGACTGGTGAAATGGGCAGACACATGGCAGATACAATTTAACACAGAGAGGTGTGAAGTGATACAGTTTGGTCGGAAGAATGAGGAGAGGCAATAATTTTAAAGCAGGTGCAGGAACAGAGAGACCTGGCGTGTGTAGGCACATGAATCTTTGAAGGTGGCAGGACAAGTTGAGAAGGCTGTTAAAAAAGCATACGGGATCCTTGGATTTATTAATAGAGGGAAAGAGTACAAAAGCAAGGAAGTTATGCTAAACCTTTATAAAACATTGGTTAGGCCTCAGCTGGAGTACTGTGTTCAATTCTGGGCACCACACTTTAGGAAGGATGTCAAGGCCTTGGAGAGAGTGCAGAAAGAAGGGTGGGATGAAATGAGAGGAAGGTAGGAAAAGTACTTCATATTCTATGATTCTATGTGATGATGGGATTGGATTCTATCATATGCAAATTGGGTACTGTCTTTGTTTACAGCTCGATTTGGCTGTGAAGTACTTTTCCTACCTTCCTCTCATTTCATCCCACCCTTCTAGGGCCTTAAACGAAGTGGGTGCAGAGATAGTGGATGTGTTGGTTGTAATCTACCAAAATTCCCTGGATTCTGGAGAGGTCCCAGCGGATTGGAAAACTGCAAATGTAACGCCCCTATTCAAGAAAGGAGGGAGGCAGAAAGCAGGAAACTTTAGGCCAGTCAGTCTAACATCTGTCATTGGGAAAATGCTGGAATCCATTATTAAGGAAGTAATAGCAGGACATTTAGAAAATCATAATACAATCAAGCAGAGTCAAGATTCTGAGGGGCTTGACAGGGTAGATGCAGGGAGGATGTTTCCCCTCGTGGGGGAATCTAGAACTAGGGGGCATAGTTTCAGGATAAGGGGTCGGCCATTTAAAACAGAGATGAGGAGGAATTTCTTCTCTCAGAGGGTCGTGAATCTTTGGAATTCTCTAACCAGAGAGCTGTGGAGGTGGAGTCATTGAATATATTCAAGGCGGAGATAGATATATATTTGAGCTACAGGGGAGTCAATGTTTATGGGGAGCGGGCGGGAAAGTGGCGTTGAGGCCAAGATCAGATCAGCCATGATCTTATGCAATGGCGGAGCAGGCTCGAGGGGCCCAATGGCCTACTCCTGCTCCTATTTATTATATTCTTATGTTCTTCTTTCCTCTCTCCCTCCCTCTGTCACTTCCTTCATCTCTCCCTTCTTCCAATCCTTTGTCTCTCCTTCCCTTCATTCCTCTCTCCCTCCCACCCTCCTTCCCTCCCTTCCTTTCTCTCCATCCCTCCCTTGCCCTCACCCCCCCTTCCTTATAAGGACAAGACTCCAGACTATAATTGCATGCCTCTTGTACACTAAGCTTTGTTGCTATAAGTTTGCCTATTGACCTTGTCTTTTCCCCCAATTGCTTCCTACTCTCAATGCTAAAAATGAGGTGTGGGGGAGGTTGGACGGGAAGGAAGAAACTTCTCTGCGGGTACCATTAGGTAATAGCTGCCACCAAGGTTCAACTTGGAGATATCAACAGCAGGACAGCCTTGCCTCTGGTGCCATAGATGTCATTCTGATGGCTCACTTTTATAATAGGAGTTCCTAATTTGCAACACAGAAATTGCTCACAGCTTAGCTCCAATGACAGAAGTGATATTAGAAGTTACAAATATTGTGTATCCTTTTGTCTGTTATTGTTAACACTGAACATGTGGCCTGCTTTAATTAAAATCACTGGAATGTTAGATTAATAGAAAAAAATGCATTTTTTTTTCAGGGTTGATACTAAGGTCCTTGGGAGCACTCTCCACCCAGATCCCCCTTCTCCACCTCCCCACCCCCACCAACCCGATTTCCTTCTGTGTCCGCCCCTAGAAAAAACTCACTCCCAGCTCTCTTACAAATGCAATTACAAAATCCCCTCCACAAACTCCATTCCCTCGCCACTGACTTCATCTCTCTCCCTAGCATCTGTCTGAGGTTGAACAAGACTGTTCGCAACCTTGGCGTCATATTTGGCCCCGAAATTAGCATCCGACCACATATCCATGACATAACTAAGACCGCCTATATCCACCTCCGTAACATCGCCCGTCTCTGCCCCTGCCTCAGCTCATCTGCTGCTGAAACCCTCATCCATGTCTTTGTTACCTCTAGACTTGACTATTCCAACACTGTCCTGGCTGGCCTCCCACATTCTACACTAAGTATTTTTTTATTCGTTCATGGGATGTGGACGTCACTGGCAAAGCCAGCATTTATTGCCCATCCCTAATTGCCCTTGAGAAGGTGGTGATGAGACACCTTCTTGAACCGCTGCAGTCCATGTGGTGAAGGTACTCCCACAGTGCTGTTAGGGAGGGAGTTCCAGGATTTTGACACAGCGATGATGAAGGAGCGGCGATATACTTCTCAGTCAATATGGTGTGTGACTTTGAGGGGAACTTGGTGGTGGTGGTGTTCCCATGCGCCTGCTGCCCTTGTTCTTCTAGGTGGTAGAGGTCGCGGGTTTGGGAGGTGCAGCCAAAGAAGCTTTGGCGAGTTGCTGCAGTGCATCTTGCAGATGGTACACACTGCAGCCACGGTACGCCGGTGGTGGAGAGACTGAAAGTTTAACGTGGTGGATGGGGTGCCAATCAAGCGGGCTGCTTTGTCTTGGATGGTGTCGAGATTCTTGAGTGTTGTTGGAGCTGCACTCATCCAGGCAAGTGGAGACTATTGCATCACACTCCTTACTTGTGCCTTGTAGATGGTGGAAAGGCTTTGGGGAATCAGGAGGTGGGACACTCACCGCAGAATACCCAGCCTCTGACCTGCTCTGTTGCCACAGTATTTATGTGGCTGGTCCAGTTAAGTTTCTGGTCAATGGTGACCCCCCAGGATATTGAAGGTGGGGGATTCGGTGATGGTAATGCCATTGAATGTCAAGGGGCGGGGATTAGACTCTCGCTTGTTGGAGAAAGTCATTTCCTGGGACTTGTGTGGCGCGAATTTTACCTGCCACTTATCAGCCCAAGCCTGAACGTCGTCCAAGTTTTGTTGCATGCGGGCATGGACTGCTTCATTATCTGAGGAGTTGTGAATGGCGCTGAACACTGTGCAGTCATAAACGAACATCCCCATTTCTGACCTTATGTTGGAGGGAAGGTCATTGATGAAGCAGCTGAAGATGGTTGAGCCTAGGACACTGGCCTGACGAACTCCTGCAGCGATGTCCTGGGGCTGTGATGATTGACCTTCAAACACCACAACCATCTTCCTTTGTGCTAGGTATGACTCTAGCCAGTGGAGAGTTTTCCCCCCGATTCCCATTGACTTCAGTTTTACATGGGCTCCTTGATGCCACACTCGGTCAAATGCTGCCTTGATGTCAAGGGTAGTCACTCTCACCTCACCTCTGGAATTCAGCTATTTTGTCCATGTTTGAACCAAGGCTGTAATGAGGTCTGCAGCCAAGTGGTCCTGCCGAAACCCAAATTGGGCATCAGTGAGCAGTTTATTAGTGAGTAAGTGCTGCTTAATAACACTGTCGATGACACCTTCCATCACTTTGCTGATGATTGAGAGTAGATACATAGATACATAGATACATACATAGAAGATAGGAGCAGGAGTAGGCCATCCGGCCCTTCGAGCCTGCTCCGCCATTTAATGAGATCATGGCTGATCCTCCAATTCAGTATCCCTTCCCCGCCTTCTCTCCGTAACCCTTAACCCCTTTTGCCTGTAGAAATATATCTAATTCCCTCTTAAATATATTTAATGAGCTGGCATACACTGCCCTCTGTGGCAATGAGTTCCACAGGTTCACCACCCTCTGAGTGAAGAAATTCCCCCTCATTTCTGTCCTAAATGGTTTAGCCCTTATCCTTAAATTATGTCCTCTAGTTCTGTTCTCACCCGCCAAGGGAAACATTCCTTCTGCATCTAGTCTGTCTAGACCTGTCAGAATTTTATACACTTCTATGAGGTCCCCTCTCAATCTTCTAAACTCCAGTGTGTACATCCCTAAACTACATAGTCTCTCCTCATAGGTCAATCCCGCCATTCCTGGTATCAGCCTGGTGAATCGCCGCTGCACCCCCTCCATGGCAAGAACATCTTTCCTCAGATGAGGCGACCAAAACTGTACACAGTACTCGAGGTGTGGTCTCACCAGTGCCCTGTACAGCTGCAGCAAGGTATCCCTGTTCCTGTATTCCAACCCTTTTGCTATGAAGGCCAGCATACCGTTTGCCTTCTTGACCGCCTGTTGCACCTGCATGCTCGCCTTCAGTGACTGGTGTACAAGAACACCCAGGTCTCTCTGTACTTCCCCCTCTCCCAATTTATTGCCATTTAAATAATAATTTGCCCTCCCGTTCCTGCACCCAAGGTGGATAACTTCGCACTTGTCTACATTATAGTGCATCTGCCATTTATCCGCCCAATCACCCAGTCTGTCCAAATCGCTCTGGAGCTTCCTGGTCTCCTCCTCTGAGCCCACCCCCCCTCCTAGTTTAGTGTCGTCTGCAAATTTGGAAATGCTGCATCCGACTCCCTGATCCAGGTCATTAATGTAAATTGTGAACAGCTGGGGACCCAGGACAGATCCCTGTGGTACCCCACTTGTTACTGCCTGCCATTCAGAAAATGAGCCGTTTATTCCAACTCTCTGTTTTCTATCTGACAGCCAGTTCTCTATCCACGTCAATACTTTCCCCTTTATCCCATGAGCTTCAATTTTCCATGCTAATCTTTTATGTGGGACCTTATCGAAGGCCTTTTGGAAGTCCAGGTACACCACATCTACTGGCTCTCCCCCATCTATTTTACCAGTTACTCCCTCAAAAAATTCCAATAGATTAGTCAAGCACGATTTACCCTTTGTAAATCCATGTTGACTCTGTCCTATCCTGTCCCCATTTGCTAAGTGCTCTGCTATTTCATCCTTAATGATGGACTCCAGCATTTTGCCCACAACTGATAGGGCAGATTGGATTTGTCCTGTTTTTTGTGGGCAGGACATACCTGGGTAGTTTTCCACATAGTCGGATAGATGCCAGTGTTGTAGCTTGAGTTCATCCAAAACTCGGTTGTTCGTGTCCTAACTCGCACCAAGTCCCGTTCACCCATCACCCCTGTGCTCGCTGACCTTCATTGGCTCCCGGTTAAGAAATGCCTCGATTTTAAAATTCTCATCCTTGTTTTCAAATCCTTCCATGGCCTCACCCCTCCCAATCTCTGTAATCTCCTCCAGCCCCACAACACCCCCGAGATATCTGCACTCCTCTAATTCTGCCCTCTTGAGCATTCCTGATTATAATCGCTCAACCATTGATGGCCGTGCCTTCAGCTGCTTAGGCCCTAAGCCCTGGAATTCTCTCCCTAAACCTCTCCGCCTCTCTACCTCTTTCCTCCTTTAAGATGCTTCTTCAAATCTTCCTCTTTGATGAAGATTTTGGTCATCTGTCCTAATTTCTCCTTATGTGGCTCGGTGTCAAATGTTTTGTCTTATAACACTCCAGTGAAGCACCTTGGGATGTTTTACCACGTTAAGGGTGCTTTCTTTTTATTCACTTATGGGATCTGGGCGTCGCTGGCAAGGCCAGCATTTATTGCCCATCCCTAGTTGCCATTGAGAAGGTGGTGGTGAGCCGCCTTCTTGAACCGCTGCAGTCCGTGTGGTGACGGTACTCCCACAGTGCTGTTAGGCAGGGAGTTCCAGGATTTTGACCCAGCGACAATGAAGGATCAGCGATAGACTTCTAAGTCAGGACAGTGTGTGACTTGGAGGGGAACTTGGAGGTGGTGGTGTTCCCATGCGCCTGCTGCTCTTGTCCTTCTAGTTAGAACAGCTCGTGGGTTTGGGAGGTGCTGCCGAAGAAGCTTAATGTGTGTTGCTGGAGCTGCACTCATCCAGGCAAGTGGAGAGTATTCCATCACACTCCTTACTTGTGCCTTGTAGATGGTGGAAAGGCTTTGGGGAATCAGGAGGTGGGACACTCACCGCAGAATACCTAGCCTCTGACCTGCTCTGTTGCCACAGTATTTATGTGGCTGGTCCAGTTAAGTTTCTGGTTAATGGTGACCCCCAGGATGTTGATGGTGGGGGATTCGGCGATGGTAATGCCATTGAATGGCAAGGGAAGGTGGTTAGACTCTCACTTGTTGGAGATAGTCATTGCCTGGGACTTCTGTGGCACGAATGTTACCTGCCACTTATCAGCCCAAGCCTGAACGTCGTCCAGGTCTTATTGCATGCGGGCATGGACTGCTTCATTATCTGAGGAGTTGTGAATGGCACTGAACACTGTGCAGTCATAAGCGAACATCCCCATTTCCGACCTTATGTTGGAGGGAAGGTCATTGATGAAGCAGCTGAAGGACACTGGGCTGAGGAGCTCCTGCAGCGATGTCCTGGGGCTGTGATGATTGACCTTCAACCACCACAACCATCTTCCTTTGTGCTAGGTATGACTCCAGCCAGTGGAGAATTTTCCCCCCGATTCCCATTGATTTCAGTTTTACTAGGTCTCCTTGATGCCACACTCGGTCAAATGCTGCCTTGATGTCAAGGGCAGTCACTCTCTCCTCACCTCTGGAATTCAGCTATATTGTCCATGTTTGGACGAAGGCTGTAATGAGGTCTGGAGCCAAGTGGTCCTGCCGAAACCCAAATTGGGCATCAGTGAGCAGGCTTTGAGTGAGTAAGTGCTGCTTGATAACACTGTCGATGACACCTTCCATCACTTTGCTGATGATTGAGAGTAGACTGATAGGGCGGTAATTGGCCGGATTTGATTTGTCCTGTTTTTTGTGGACAGAACATACCTGGGCAGTTTTCCACATAGTCGGATAGATGCCAGTGTTGTATCTTGAGGTCATCCAAAACTTGGCTGTTTGTGTCCTAACTCGCACCAAGTCCCGTTCACCCATCACCCCTTTGCTCGCTGACCTACATTGGCTCCTGGTTAAGAAACGCCTCGATTTAAAAATTCTCATCTTGTTTTCAAATCCCTCCAGGGCCTCACCCCTCCCTATCTCTATAATCTCCTCCAGCCCCACAACACCCCCGAGATATCTGCACTCCTCTAATTCTGCCCTCTTGAGCATCCCTGATTATAATCGCTCAACCATTGGTGGCCGTGCCTTCAGCTGCTTAGGCCCTGAGCCCTGGAGTTTCCTCCCTAAACCTCTCCGCCTCTCTACCTCTTTCCTCCTTTAAGATGTTCTTTCAAACCTTCCTCTTTGATGAAGCTTTTGGCATTTGCCCTAATTTCTCCCTATTTTGCTCGTGTCAAATTTTTTGTCTTATAACACTCCTGTGAAGCACCTTGGGACGTTTTACCACGTTAAAGGTGCTATATAAATACAAGTTGTTGTTTTATTTTCAGATAATAAAACTTTGGGGGAGCAATCACCCTCAAGTTGGTATTTTTTCCAAACATTTTTCTTCTTTTATTGTTTCATTTCAGATAACAAATAATGCCTGCATTTGCATTACAATGCAAAATGACTTATTATGTAGCATAGAGCAATGATGAAAAAGATTTTTTTTAATGGTGATAGAGTTAGAGAACTGATTAAGGCTGCCTCGGTTCTCTTTTTGGGCTTCAGTGTGGGATGTATTATCCGTTGACAGCAATAGTGTTGTGAGATCAAAGTGTTAATTAGTCCCAGTATTGTCAGTTGCCAGCTCATTGTTTGTGATATTCTTTACATACAGGCTCAAACTTATTGCAGTTTAAGTGATTAGGCAGCTTTTCTTTGCTGTCATACATCCAGAAGTGCATGATAAATGTGCAGGCGTAACTTTTGATTCTATCTCTCTCTGAAGCAGAGGCCTATTTTACTGCGTCTGAACCAACCATGGATGAGAACGAAGCATGCTTATAGGATCTGAGCTCCAAAAACAAAATAAAAGGAAAAATAAAATGAAATATAACACATTTTTTAGATCAGTTTTCTTTCATTTTACTTCATTGTGAGAGAATGCCAGCCTACTTACTTTGAAGAGACTCGCCATCTGTCTCCGCGCTCTCGTTGCTGCAGGATTTTTTTATATCGGATCTGTAGTTTTTCTTTGTCACAATATTGCAACAGGGACATAAAAATTTCCATATCAGTCAAGACCCACAGTGAGTGGTGAATTTCAATGACTCCTGTATCTCGTCAGCTGGCAGTGTAGGGAAAAAAGAAAATGACATATATTGATAACAAATATGTGACAGATCAATTTTAATTGCTGTTCTCAGGCATATTTAACCCGTATCACAGTGACAGATAGCATAAAGCTGGAAGGGAGGTAACCTTTCGCCATGACAGAAGAGGATGGGATTCATCAAAATATGAAAGGGACCCGTCACCAGGCTGTGCCAAGTTCCCACGTCTTTTCTTAATAGCACTTTCCTTCTCAGGTAATCATTGTTTGAAGTGTCTCTGGGCTGTCATAAGTGATTCATCTCGAAGATGGCACACAGGCAGTTTCGCCCCCCCAAATGCTAATACTGTTTACAAAACAAGCCTCTCTTTGCGTGACACTGGGGCCCTTATTTGTGGATTGAGTGGTGATATGACAGCTGGCTGTCACAGTATTGATAAATATGTCTGCATCGTCACTCCATCAGTACAGTCAGGGAAGAAAACCAGCTGGAAGGTCAGTGCTATTAATGGCCGCTGTTTGATTTATGCAGTCAGTCAACTCAATATAGATACTTCCATCTGAATAAATCAAGATTTTCGAATGGGAACCTGGTTAGTCCACACCTGGAGCACTGTGAGTAGTTCTGGGCACCACACCTTCAGAATGATATATTGGCCTTGGAGGGAGTGCAGTGTAGGTTTACCAGAATGATACCCAGACCCCAAGGGTTAAATAATGAGGAGAGATTACACAAATTAGGGTTGTACTCCCTCGAAATTAGAACGTTAAGGGATGATCGGATTGAAGTTTTCAAGATATTAAGGGGAACAGATAGGGTAGATAGAGAGAAACTATTTCCGCTGGTTGGGGAGTCGAGGACTAGGGGACATAGTCTAAAAATTAGAGTCAGACCTTTCAGCAACAAAATTAGGAAACACTTCTACAGACAAAGAGTGGTAAAAGTTTTGGAACTCTCTTCCGCAAATGTCAATTGTTAATTTTAAATCTGAGATTGATAGTTTTTTGTTAACCAAAGGTATTAAGTGATATGGGCCAGAGGTGTTATGGAGTTATGTCGCAGATCAGCCATGATCTCATTGAATGGCAGAGCATGCTCGAGGGGCTGAATGGCCTACTCCTGTTCCTATGTTTCTATGAGGGAGAAAGTAGTCCCTGCCATGCCTATTTTTTGGGTGCAAAGTTAGCCTGGGGGTGGTGACCAATTTCCAGGTACGATCTCTCACGCCTGATTTCCCCCGGAAGAAGAAGGGTAGACGGATAGAAAATCTTTCCGCTTGTGGGGAATCCAAAACTACCAAATTGGAAGCAATGAATTCCAAGTGTCCAGGGCGCCTGCCTGGAAAGGTTAGGCTGCTTGAATATGCTAATCAGGGTCCTAACACATGTTTTAGTACCCCACTCCAAATTTTTGCATAAATTGGGCGGAGCAAGCGCCAAACATGCTCCGCTCGGTTTTTCTGAGTCCACAGCGACCTAACGAGTGGTCCTTGAAGGGATCGCTGGAGGATGATGCCGAAAAGGGTAAGTTACGTTTTTTTAACAGGGGTAAGAGTGCTCTTCCTGGCTCCATGACAGTACTGGGGGGCGCTGCCGGTTGTAAGGTTTCCAAAATTTTACAGATCCCCAAAACCTAAGGAAAAAGGACTTTGGAACTACCTCAGAGTGATACAAATGCATTTGGGCCTAACATAAGGAATTTAAGATCAAAAACCAAGTTTTGACATTTTAAAAACATGTCTGGGCCTGTAAAGGGAGAAAAGGCTGTGAAGGAAGTTGGGTTCGACCTCTGTAAAAGCAGTTTTGGTTATTGCAGTTAATTACACTGTCTGGGGAACCGGGATGACCCCACTCAAGCCCCAGCAGACATTAACATTTGAACAATAGACCCTGGGAGAAGACAGTCCCACCCAAAGACAGGCCCCATCAAAACCGTTTACAGAACCCATTAAAGACATGCATAAAGCAAATATTCTATCGAAGTCTTAGGTCCAGTCAAGAAACCCAAAACATGAGGACAATGCAAACTCCGATTAAACAACAGATCGACAGGATGGAGCTATCCTGAAACCACTTCACACATTTACAAAACCAGTTAACACGCTAGTAAAGTCGTTACTGTTAATGAGGCCTCCAAAAATCTTACAAAGGATTTGATTTGGTTTTGATAAGGAAGCTTCGATGGGTATTAAAGGCCCGTTCTCAACAGTTCTCCAGTAAAAACAGTTCAAGTTCAACAGAAGGCAGTTCTGCAGTTTGGAGTTCAATTGAAAGCCTGTTTTCGGCAGAAGTCAGTGCTGGAGTTACAGAGTTCAGGAGAAGCAAAGAGAAGGCAGTTCCACAGTTCTGCAAGAAGACAGTTACACTTCTGCAAGAAGGCAGTTCCACAGCTCGGAAGAAGACAGTTCAAACAGAGGCAGAGTTCAACAGAAAGCAGTTCAACAAAGAAGGCCAACAGCTCCAGAAGTAGGCCGACACGCAAGAAAAGACCAGAGCGACCGCCTCAGTGACCATCGGACACCTCGCGGCAACAAGGGCCTTACGAAACTTTTACTCAAAAGACTCTAAACACTAACTCTCAACTGTCAAGGATTCATTTGGTGAGCATTATCCCTGGTTCTCCAGAGCCCAACCTAGCTAGTGAAGTGGGATTGGGAGGGGTGTAGTACTCTTTTAATGTTATTTCCCTCGCTTGTACCGAAGTGTTCCCCACCTTTAGAGTGTTAAGATTGTTTGTGTTGTGTTTTACTTTCTTAAATAAAGATCGAAGTTCTTGCATCAAACCCAGTTGTCTGCTGCACCTTTCCTCACAACGCCCAACTAAGTCCAGGGTCTAGAACCAAGGACGTGGGAGCGATTCGAACCGCTCAGAAGTCAGAGGTGAAGCTGACACAAAACCGCCACCCCTACACGGTGCAGGCTCACATCTCCACCAACGCCCCCAACCCCCCATGTCCTGTTTGCCTCCTTCTCTCCGGATCTGCCTGTGGGCCAGCTTGACGTCGGAGCTGGCTGATTTTCCTGCGACCCTAACCAGCGCGCTGCATTGGGACACCTGACTATTGTCCGCAGCTCTCCAGTTTTAAGCAGACAAGGCCCAATTTCCAGTCAGTCTCGGGCCTACATCTTCGGATGCATCTTCACCCATTTTGCACCAGTTTCTGGCGCTACTCCAATTTCTCGACCCCTATTTGTCCAAAGAGTGGCCTCTTACAGAGGAATTGGATATATACTTGAAAAGGAATAATTCAGAGGGCTATGAGGAAAGAGCTTGGGGCTGGAACTAATTGGATACCTATTTCAAAGAGGTGGCACAGGCACCAAGGGGCTGAATGGCCTCCTCCTGTGCTGTAAGATTCCATGCTTCTATGATTTTTGCGCAATATTTTTCAGTTTTTAAAAGGTACGAGAGGGGACCTCGGCAAAGTATACGCAATAGAAATGACATAGAAAAGGTGAACCACTGGAAAATTAATTCAAATTAATCCATGACAGTAGGACAAGGGGAAAACCAATTCAATTTAATGAAAGGACTGAGGTGAGGAATTTCTTCTTCACACAAGGAACAACCATTATATGAAATGGACTCCCAAGGAGAGTGGAGCAGGCAAAATCTCGAGTCATTTAAGAATCAGTCAGGTCCTATCATTGGGGGACTGAAGAGTCTTTCTGGATGACTAAACTAGGATTTACCAAATTGCCTTCCTCATTAATATGTGATTGATGCCTGGAACTCGGTAATGAGGTTATGAACGAGCCAAGAAATTGAGATGATTGAAGTCACACATTTTTTCCTTGCTTCTCTTACCCCACAGATTTAACCCCCCGCCCCCCCCCCGCCCCCCCTCCCCCCCCCCCCCCACCAAATCTTAAGCAGTGTATGTGGTGGTGGAGGGGTGCTGAGATCACAGCCTGCTCCAGTGTGGTTCTTATCTGGCCACCAGGTGGTCCTACCCTAGTGAAGACGCCAATTTTCCCTCCTCTGCAGGCTTCTGCTCAGTCCGTGCTCACACAGCAGTGATGCAATTGGGAAATTGTCAGCGGGGATCAAACCAGAGTCCTTTGATCGGTTGGTACTCCAACATGCAGCATTGCCAATCCAGCTGGACTTCAGTGCTCTCTAAAGTCAACGGAATCCTTGTTCAGATCACAGGGAAGATGATCTCAGCGTGGAGCTTCAGACACTGGGAGCATATTAACAATTCAGGGTAGTGGTCATAAATGGACAGAAGATCCAATGGGGCTCACTGACTTCCATGCCTGAATTCGATATGTAGGAGTGCAGATTTATAAAACCTACCCTTGCAACATTTTACTCATTCCCAGGCAAGTGATTACATTTCTGTTTTTAATAATTTGTACTGTGCATGGAATTTTGCCACCTTGATCAAAATTCCAGGTTTTTCATTACTTTTGAAGTATTCCAGTGTCTTGGTGTCATACACAATGACATCCACAGAAAGGCATGACATTCTTTTGAAACATTATTTATATTGGTCTGCTGGGGAAATAAATATAGCAGATTACAGGGAGATTACATGCAGACCGTACATAATATGCAACCAATCGTGTCAATAGAAGGATATTAAGGGGGAAAAATTCAGTCGCGCCCCGTTTGGGGCGCAAATATCGTCCGGGCGCAAATATTAGCGCCTGGCGCTAATTATCGCCACTGACTGGAAACTTCACTTTTATCGACCCCTGAGGTGATTGGAGCGCTAAATCAGGCGCTTCACACCTGTCTTAAGGCGCAAAGGCCAAGGAGTGAGGCGTTACCTCAGAGCGCTGGCGAAGCTCATGTAATGTCAGTCAGCAATGGAACACACACACAATGGCACGGGCCAGTTCTTAAAGGGGATGGTTAATCTTGCTTTCCATCCACATCCTACTCATTGCAGCCTTGAATCTCGGCCTGGAGAGACCTGCACATCAAATCTGCTGGAAAGAACAATGGAGAGTACGAGGCAAAGAGCTCAGAGTGCAGCCCCCACAGTCTCTCCTAAATCGATACAAGGAATGGCAAATCAAAATGAACCTGCAAAGTGCTGCTCAGTACCCAAAACTCCTTCACACAACGTTGAAACTCTCCAGAAGTCTCTCCCTCTCTCTCTCAGAATGCGTAGTTCAAAAATGGCACCAACAATAAAAGGCAGGAAGCGGTCACCTTTAAATAGCGCTTCCCCTTTCCCTTCATGACTGCAGAACGCTCCCTTCAACCTGTCGTTGCTAGCGTCAGGCGGTAAGGCAGGGGGCGCCACTCAATATCCGCTCCGGGGCGATACCAGGGCGTTGCGCACTCGACTGACGTCACGATCTGCCGGCGCAGGAGATCGTGGCGGTAGTGTTTAGCGCTGCCGCAAAATGTTTAGTTAATTTCGCGAGCGGCGCAAACTTCGCCGCGCCCGGGCGCTAGCTGCTTTGCGCCCCATTAGCGCCCTCTTAAGGCGCTAACGGGAGGCGCAACCAACTGAATTTTTCCCCCTAAGTCTATTATTTCAGTGAGTGTGAAAGACCTAGAATTCATGAGCAAGATGATCACCTTGATGTTCTGCTGGCAGTGCAATATTCTATTTATTTTATGTATAAAAAATTTGCGACTACTCATCACATTTCAGATGGCACACTGTCACACGTGCAACTTTTTATACTACACCTTGCAGAAAGGGCATGTAAATGGCAAAGGAATTTCAGTATAGATGTGTGAGGTGGTGCATTTTAGTAGGAGGAATAAGGAGTGTATATATTCCTCAGAAAAGGAGAGTCTAAATGGGGTAGAGGAGCAAAGAGATCCAGAGGTATAGATTCACAAATCAATAAAAGTAGCAATGCCGGTTAACAAGGCCATAAAAATGCAAACAAAGCACTGGAGTTCATTTCTAGAGGAATAGAATTGAAAAGCAGAGAAGTTATGTTAAACTTGTATCGAACCTTGGTTAGACCACACTGGAAGTATTATGCACAGTCTGGTCTCCATATTATGAAAAGGATGTAGAGGCATTGGAGAAGGTGCAAAAAACATGTACAAGGACAATACCAGAACTGAGAGGTTATACCCATCAGGAAAGACAGAACAGGCTGGGGCTCTTTTCTCTAGAAAAGAGAAGGCTGAGGAGTGACCTAATAGAGGTCTTTATACAGTGCATGTGTGTAAAGGCATGAAACATGGCAAATAAGGTTGGTGAGCTGCAGGCGCAAATAGCCACATGGGAATATGATGTTGTGGCGATAATGGAGACTGGCTCAAAAAAGGGTAGGATTAGGTACTAAATATTCCTGGATATAAGGTGTTCAGGAAAGATAGGGAAGGAAAGAAAGGAGGTGGGGTGGCAGTATTGATTAAGGAGAATATTACAGTGCCGGAAAGAGAGGATGTCCTGGAGCAGTCAAGGACAGAATCTATTTGGTTACAGTTAATAAACAACAGAGGTGTCATTACACTACTTGGTATATTCTATAGGCCACCAACTAGTGGGAAGGATATAGAGGAGCAAATTTGCAGTTGATCTTGCTCTCCAGCCACACCCTGCTCATTGCAGCCTTGAATCTCGGCCTGGAGAGACTTGTACATCAATTCTGCTGGAAAGAACAATGGAGAGACCCAGGGAAAGAGCTCAGAGTGCAGCCCCCAAGTCTCTTCTAAATCGATGCAATGAAGGTCAAATCAAAATGAACCTGCAAAGTGCTGCTCAGTACCCAAAACTCCTTCACACAATGTTGAATCTCTCCAGAAGTCTCTCTCTCTCAGAATGCGTGGTGCAAAAATGTCGCCGACAATAAAAGGCAGGAAGTGTCCGCCTTTAAATAGCGCTCCCCCAGTCCCTTCCCGACTGCAAAACATTCCCCTCTACCTGTCGTTGCTAGCGGCAGGCGGAAAGGCAGGGGGCGCCACTCAATATCCGGTCCAGGGCGCTACCGGGGCATTGCACGCTCGACTGACGTCACGATCTGCGGGCGCAGGAGATCGTGGCGATAGTGTTTAGCGCTGCCGCAAAATGTATGGTCAATTTCACGAGCGGCGCAAACATCACCGCACCCGGGCGCTAGTTGCTTTGCGCTCCATTAGTGCCCTCTTAGGGCGCTCACGAGAGGCGCTAATCAACCGAATTTTTCCCCTGTAAGATAGTCACTAATAAATCCAATAGGGAATTCAGGAGCAACTTCCTTAACCAGAGAGTGGTTGGAATGTGTAACTTGCTACCGCATGGAGTAACTGAGGTGAATAGCATAGATGGATTTAAGGGGAAGCTAGATAAGTACATGATGGAGAAAAGAATAGAAGGTTATGCTGATAGGGTGAGATAAAATAGGTTTGGAGGAGGCTGGTGTGGAGCATGAGCACTGGCACAGGCTAGCTGGGCTAAATGGCATGTTTCTGTGCGGTAATTTCTAAGTGATTCTATGCAATTTTTATATCTTCTGAAATCTAATTGGTCCAAGAATATGCCTAAGGCCGATTAAACTTAAATTGATCTTAGGAAGGCAGAGCAATTACATCTGTGACTCTAAAAGGATTTACTAATTTGCACAAAGTTTCACTTTAGCAGTAAATACTGCATGGTTTAAAACACAACATAATGCTCCTGTTCTTGTAAAACAGCATGGTGTCTGGCCCACCATGAACAGTGCCATGGAAATATATAAAGTACTGAGAAATAAAAGGTTATGAACAGTTAGATATCGAGTAGAGCTGACTCATTAACAGTCTGTTTTCCATAATCCATCCAGTGGTCAATTGGTTCATATAACACATCCTGGTGTCCATTTTAAAAGTAATAGCATTGCTTTTAGCTGCTTTTGTAAAGGTTTTTTGTAGCGTCATGATAGTTGTCAAATTGATTTTATTGGTGGTGCGGGCTGTTGGATGCCGATCACAGAGCTCAGTCTGTGATTACAGTGGTGGGGGGTGGGGGGGGGGAAATGACGGAGAGGGTAGGGCAATTGTTTAGCCAGCCGTGTGATTAGTATAAGAAGGGGATTGAATTGGTTTTGGATCACTGTGTGTAATAGTAACAGTTGACTGTTTCAGGATTTAAAAAGCAGCATTAAAATCCATGATCTAAAATCACAAAATCCTTAGGGATGAGGAAGGCCATTTGTCCCATCTTAATTCATCCATCCAGAACAACTCTACAATCCCCAATTTTCTGCATCTAATTGCTTCTTAAATAATTCTTGGGCTTCTGCCTCCATCACGCTGCCCAGATGTCCATTCCAAAAACTGATCACGCTCTACTTGAAGAGGAACCTCCTGATAATCAGTCTTAAAGCTACCTTTTACTATTTTGAGCCTGTGCCCTCTTCTCCTACACCCACAATTTAAATTAAAATAGCCTTTTCCATTCTGTTTACTATCATATGTACTTCTATAAGTTCACCTTTCAGATGCTTCCTTTCTAAACTGGAAAGCCCAAATGGCAGATTTTCAACTTGCTGCCTTATCGTAAAACGGGCATTGTGGATTGACTGCCCGTTACTAAAACTGCACTATTTTGTTTCATTGAAATCAATTCTCTCCAGTCTTTTCTCATAACTCTGGCCTGTAACCCGAGGAATCATTCTTCACTGCACTGCCTCCCATGTTTCTGGGTGACCAGAACTGGACGCAGTACTCAAGGTGTGGTCTGACCAATTATATCTTCCGTCAACAGTCCTCAAAGTGCTCGCACCAGTGGACAAAGTCAATCTTCGAGAAATGAAAACTTACTGAGAATTACGAGCCATCACCATGGTGATCCAAAGCAGTGCAGAAAAGAGTACCCAACACCGTTATTATATCTCTGACACATGACAGAGGAAAAACAAAGGGAATCAAACAGAGACACCACAGCATATTTGCAAATAAACTGGAGGTGGTGTGATCTTGTAATGTTTTACAAGATACTGTGCTATAGCCAGAATAGTAATAGTATTAGAAATGCTATTGTACCCTTAATACTTTTCTATTCTAATTTATTAAGCTAAGGAACAATATCAATCACTGAACACTTTTTAAAAATCTGTTTCTGCTGGTTAAAATGTAATCTGAATCAGAAGTAATGAATACCAAATTCTGTTTTATTATATATGCTTAAAAAGGCGTTAAATATTTAAAATAAAAAACAGAAAATGCTGGAAATACTCAGCAGTTCAGGCAGCATTTGTGGAGAGAGAAACAAAGTTATCGTTTCACTCGATGACCCTTCGTCAGAACTGGAAAATGACAAAAGGGATGATGACTGTGTAGGAGGCAAAGGACAGAGAGGTCAGAGAGGGAGTGGGACGGAGAATTAAAATGTCAGTCAACCGGAAGCTCTGTGTTTGGTCTCCCCAGTGTAGAGGAGACCGCGTCGTGAGCAGCGAATACAATATACTAAATTGAAAGAAATATAAGTAAATCGCTGTTTCACTTGGAAGGAGTGTTTGGGACCCTACACTGTTCTCAAGAAGCTCAAGGAACAGCACCTCAAAATTTGATTCGGCATTTTACAGCCTTCCGGACTGAACATTGAGTTCAACAATTTCAGATCATAACCACTGCCGCATTTTTTCGGACAGCAGCTACAATTCTACTATTCCCATTTACACCTCCTCTAGACCCATCTTTTGTTTCTTTACTTGTCCCATGACCATCCCCTTTTACCTCACACCAACATCCCTTTTGTCTTTTAATCTCTCCTGCCTTCCACCCTATCACAGACCTTCCCTTTTGTTCTTTCCTCCCCTCCCGCTTTCCCTAAACCCTGCACTTGCTTAAAATCTGTTACATCTCTCACTTTTTTCAGTTCTGATGAAAGGTCATCGACTTGAAACGTTAATTTTGTTTCTCTATCCACCGATGCTGCCTGATCTGCTGAGTATTTCCAGCATTTTCTGTTTTATTTCAGATTTCCAGCATCAGCAGTATATTACTTTTAAATATTTAAAGTTGTTTGTGTAAGACTAACCTTTTTGAACAGAGAATAAAGTACTACAGATTTTGACTTTATCAGGTGATATGGTACAAACTACAGGAGCTAACGCCGACTATAACAAAATGAAATTGATTTATGTTATTTGCATGAAACACTTCTACAGATTTTATGCAGCATGTTCCATAACTGAATCTTCTCATTTTTAAATTTATTCTTTTTGCCATTTCCTCCCCTTTCTCTCCTTTGGTATGATTATGACTGAAGAATCATGTTAACATATGGTTATCAAGCCAAAAGCATTGACTACTGTCTGGTATCCATCAGGACCTCATCCAAGTGGTCATTCCTCATGTGTGAGCCTTGACATTGGACACTTAGGCCGTGATTTTACCAATCTCGGCGAGTCCGTGGTGGGCGATGTTGGTAACGGGTCCTGTCCCCGCTGCTGGCTCCAGCTCGCTGTCTGAATTGAATTTACCTTGATTGGGCTTGTTAAGCCTACTCAGCATGTTTTCCAGCCAATTAGAGGAAGCGGGTCTGGTGACGTCATTTCATGACGCGTCATCAGCCGGTTTCCTTAAAGGGACCATGCCCAAATTTATTTTGACATTTGTGTTGTCAGTGTTCTACAGCATTGAGGTGCTGCAAACACTGACAAGCACTGCACAGAGGTGCAGGGCTGCACCCAGGCTCTTCCATGACTCCCTCCATCTGCTTATGGAGGGAGTCAGAGCATGCAGGGAGGTCCTCTTCCCTTCCCTTGGGTGGAAGAGACCTCCCCAGGAGATCAACACAGCCTGGTTGCACATTGCACAGGAGGGCACAAGCAGAGATGTGGTCAGGAGGACCTGGGTGCAGTGCTGCAAATGTTTCAATGATCTCAGTAGATCACGAAACGTTAGTACAAAGCCACACTCAACCTCATCTTGCTGTGCCTCTCATAACATCTCCATCACTCTGCCTTCCCTACCCTACTCCTGCACATCCTTACTCACACCAACTTATCTTGGACCGCCACCCATCCCTCTCTATCTATATTATCACTTCCCCATCTCACTAGTCACCCCTCACACTCACCCTCATCCTAGTGCAATCATACCAACTAATAACACACAAGGGTAGGCACTTGGGTGTTTTATGCAATGTCCATTTAAAGTTTCTGTTAATGTGGTGTCAAACATTGAAACTTTTATTTTCAACACTTTGAATTCTTGGACAGATTTGTGTGCACCTTTGGAAGTGGCTTAGTGAGTTGCAGTGAATGGTGAGACATAACAGTACCCCCCTCAATGGTGATGAGTGTGAAAGGAATGGCTTGGGCATTGTAGGGATGCTTTATGGTGTAGGTGTGGGGTGGTGCTAACTTGGCGCATCATGTGGCAACCAGGGTGTAAAGTGTAAAGTGAAGTAAATCTGGCCATGATGAGTCCATCCCTGGCCTCCCAGGCAGCAATGTGGTCGGGTGCTGATGCCCTCTGTCCTCTGTAGCATCAGTTGATTGTGGAGAAGATTGGTGTTGTTGTTGGTGCTGCTGGTGTGTCTGGTGCTGCTGGTGTTGGGGTTGATCGTGGTGGGATTCTGAGGACCAAGGTGAGAGAGTATAAAGGGCACCCATGCTGATGGAATAGATGGCAGGTGAAGTAAAGTTGACAGAAGCGATCTGTCAATGCTGAGAGGGGTAATGAGTTCAGACTAGATGGAGACTTGTGTAAAGACATGCAGCATGGTGAATCTGTTGTGGAAATGCAGTGAGGAAGAGCTTGTGGCTGAGGGAAGATATCTCTGTAAGGTGGGAGCTTTTACTTGACATTTGAAGCTGTCGACTCATCAGCAGATTAAATGGCCACTGACCTCCCGCCTCAGCTTCACAGACGTGGTCTAGCAACAGCATGAAGCCCGTGGGCAAGCTGTCAAATTCACAAGGTCAGTTTAAAACCATTGTTAAGTGGCTGAAAACAAGCCACTAATCATTTAAATTGGCTCCCCCACCGTTGTGTGTCGGGTCTGCTCAGTGCTCACGGACCCGACATTTGGTAAAGATGCGTGGTGGCGGGTTCATAGCGAGGTCCCGACCCGCTGGGAAAAAAAACACTTTCCCACCCAACCCACCACCGATCGCATCCACTCACCCTTACTTTATGTGTGTGTGTTTGGGGAGGAAGGGGGCTGCTGGGGAAGAGGGGCTTCACCTGTATTTAAAGGCATTTTTTCCCGATATACCCTGATAGATTAATATTACTGAACACCTCCATTCAATAATACAGCTGTGGCACTCCTCCTACAGCAAGTGGACAAAAGGAGGGTTGCCCTATTTAGTACTCCAGGGCGCTCTGCCCACAAATGAGCTGTGCAGACTGCATGTGTTGAGGTGATACAAAGAATGAGTCCTGTGTTTAACTTCCAGAAGACCTGGGAGCAGATGTGAAAGCATTTTGTTTGCCTCAGTGTTGTTAAGAGACTCACATCATGGCTTCTAGATAAGAAGGTCATGTCTTGCCAACCTGGTTGAATTCTTTGAGGTGGTTATGAGGTTAATGGATGAAGCTAGCCCTGTAGACATTGTATATTTGGATTCTTTAAAAAGCTTTGGACAAAGTATCACACAATAGGTTACTATATAAAGTAGAGTTCTTTACAGTCCATTTTAACCCCATCCTCTATAGTCGAATTACACCCAGTCTCTTTACACACTATTCAAATAAATTACGCAAAGGCGAAATAAATGAACAGCCTGAAGGCCTGGACCCAGATAACCAGGACCCAGCCTTGCACCGAAGTATCTGAGATGGCGTATTGGTGACGAAGCTGCTGCCACTGAAATAGAGCCACCGACATAAGAAGAGGTGAGGCAGGACTCTGGACATCAGATTTCTTGCATCCCAAGGCTTCAAGTGGGTCCTGTGTATGGTTGGCGGAGGTGAGCTTGGACAGACCAGGCATATCTCCCTGACAACCAGTGGCTGTGGGGCCAATAGAATCATAGAATGGTTACAGCACGGAAGAAGGCCATTCGGCCCATCGAGCCCATGCCGGCTCTCTGCAAGAGCACCTCAGCTAGTCCCACTCCCCCCTCTTTCCCTGTAGCCTAGCAAATCTTTTTCCTTTAGGTACTTATCCAACTCCCTTTTGAAAGCCATGATTGAGTCTGCCTCCACCACCCTTTAAGGCAGTGCAGTCCAGATCCTAACCACTCGCTGAGTAAAAAAGTTTTTTCTTATGTCGCCTTTGGTTCTTTTGCCAATCACCTTAAATCTGAGTCCTCTGGTTCTCGGCCTTCTGCCAATGGGAACAGTTTCTCTCTATCTACTCTGTCTAGACCCCTCATGATTTTGAACACCTCTATCAAATCTCCTCTCAATCTTCTCTGCTCTAAGGAGAACAACCCCAGCTTCTCCAGTCTATCCATGTAACTGAAATCCCTCATCCCTGGAATCATTCTCATAAATCTTTTCTGCACCCTCTCTAAGGCCTTCATATCCTTCCTAAAGTGCGGTGCCCAGAATTGGACACAACACTCCAGGCGAGGCCGAACCTGTGTTTTATAGAGGTTCATCATAATTTCCATGCTTCTGTACTCTATACCTCTATTCATGAAGCCCAGGATCCCATAAGCTTTTTTAACTGCTTTCTCAACCTGCCGTGCCACCTTCAACGATTTGTGCACATATACCCCCAGGTCTCTCTGTTCATGCACCCCCTTTAGGATTGTACCCTTTAGTTTATATTTCCTCTCCTCATTCTTTCTACCATAATGTATCACTTCACACTTTTCTGCATTAAATTTCAAATGCCACGTGCCCGCCCATTCCACCAGCCTGTCTATGTCCTCTTGAAGTCTATCACTATCCTCCTCACTTTTCACTATACTTCCAAGTTTTGTGTCATCTGCAAATTTTGAAATTGTGCCCTGTACACCCACATCCAAGTCATAGATCAAGAAAAGCAGTGGTCCTAGTACTGACCCCTGGGGAACACCACTGTATACGTTCCTCCAGTCCAAAAAACAACCGTTCACCACTACTTTCTGTTTCCTGTCACTTAGCCAATTTCGTATCCATGCTGCCACTGTCCCTTTTATTTCATGGGCGTCAACTTTGCTGACAAGCTTATTCTGTGGCACTTTATCAAACGCCTTTTGGAAATCCATGTACACCATGTCAACCACATTGCCCTCATCAACCCTCTCTGTTACCTCATCAAAAAACTCAATCAAGTTGGTTAAACCTGATTTGCCTTTAACAAATCTGTGCTGGCTTTCCTTAATTAATTCACACTTGTCCAAGTAACTGTTAATTTTGTCCCTGATTATTGTTTCTAAAAGCTTCCCCACTACCGAGGTTAAACTGATCGGCCGATAGTTGCTGGGTTTCTCGTTACACCCTTTTTTGAACAAGGGTGTAACATTTGCAATTCTCCAGTCTTCTGGCACCATCCCCATTTCTAAGGAGGATTGGAAGATTATGGCCAGTATCTCCGTGATTTCTTCCTTCACTACCCTCAGCATCCGAGGATGCATCCTATCCGGTCCGAGTGACTTATCTACATTAAGTACAGCCAGCCTTTCTAGTATCTCGTCTTTATCAATTCTTATCCCATCCAGTATCTCCTCTACCTCCTCCTTTACTATGTCTATGGCAGCATCCTCTTCCTTGGTGAAGACAGATGCAAAGTACTCATTTAGTACCTCAGCCATATCCTCTGCCTCCATGCGTTGGTCTCCTTTTCAGTCCCTAATCGGCCCCACCCCCCCCTTACTACCTGTTTACTATTTATATGCCTATAGAAAACTGTTGGATTACAACATGGGGATCTAGGCTGGATCGATGTTTGGACCTCAGAAGACGAGCAGAATTGTTTTTTATAGTCAAGGAAGTCTGCAGTCTATCTCACAGGCCTGGAATTTCAACCATATGTAAAGTTTGGTGCATCCACTGTAGGATGAAGTCTGGAGTGTCAAGAAGGGAACGTTGGCCTGGATCATCCATTAAAGTTGTCTATTTTATTGACGGTGTGAAGTTGGAAACATCAATCAAAAGATATCCTGTGATGAAAGCTACCACTGGAGTGACTTTCACAGAGAAACGATCATTAAAGAGAAGCTTCAGGCAAGAGACTTATTTTTCCTGTAGAAGATAATGCTTGGTTTGGGAAAAGAATAATACTGGGCCTACAGAGGGGGTTATAAACCTTGATTAGTTGTCTTAGCATCAGCGGTAGGAATATAAAAAATAGTCCGTGCCTGGCCATATATTTCCCAAAGGAGGCTGACTAGAAAACTCATTGACATGAATATCTTATACTACACATTTCAAACTTATATTTAAAGTGCTTTATTGTATAAGTTTTATTAATGTACAATGCATTTTAATAAGGGATGGAGGTGCCTTCAATATTTCTTATAAAGTGAACTATCTCTTGCCTTTCTCTGAAGAATTGAATTCACTAGGCTATATGAAAGCTGAACAGAAGTTGACATACAAGTGAGACACATACACACACACACACCACAAACTGTATTGCTGCTACTTCTATTCATTGCAAAAATATAAAGTCCCGTTCAGTTCAGTGACCCCAGCTAAAACACTGCTCTGCTGGAGTAGGGAGCTGAGTTCTCCCAATTTAGTGGGGTTCGATCACAAATATAATTTGAACATTTGGGCGGAACTTTCCTTATGCCACATTATGCAGCAAGCATAGCATGTTTTTCATATATATTATGCACTATGAATATCAGGGAGCGGGATATCCAGAAAGCAGCAAATTTTAAAGGGTTACTGCTCTAACTTAAAGCCAGTTTTTTTTTTTATGGCTGGGGGAAATCTAACAGCAATGGAAGGTGACCAAGGGAATGTGGACAGAACCGTCTCCTTTGATGAAGTCGGTTTGGATGCTCTGCTGGAAGAGGTGCAGCAGAGGAGAGTAGTCATATTTGGGGTAGAAAGGAACTTTCCTTGTGCCACATTCTGCAGCAAGCATAGCAGAAGGTGGCTCATTGAGTCGACATCCATGGACTGTTGAAGACATCTTGCCTTTGTCAACTCCAATTAACTGTGGCGGTATCTTTGAAAGATCCAGTAGTATTGAAATTTAAAGCTGGGATCACTTTCACAGCTAAAGGCAGAGCTCTCCCTGTGGTGAAACGTAATTGGAGGTAGAGTTTGAGAAGACAGTATAATTTAGTGACAACCTCTTTCGGGCCAGGTAGATATATCTAGGTCTAAACGTGAAGCTCCTAGGACGAGGATGGAGTGGAGGCTGAACACTTCAGTTCAATCACAGCTGGCCGTTCTGCCCTCCAAAGAAGCTCCTTCTCCATTCCAAATTTGGACTGCAATAGGAATGACAAAAGAATTCCTACGCTGAATAATTTACTGGCTGCAAGTAAAAGGAGAAAATAGAAGCACATCTAGAAGCCAAAAATATAATAATGAATAGTCAGCATGGATTTCAAAAGGAAAATTCTTGCTTGACCAACATCATTGAAATTTTAAAAGAGGTAACAGAGAGAATAGACAAGTGTAATGCACTAGATGCAATTTATCTAGATTTTCAAAAGGCCTTCGATAAGGTACCACATAATAGACTAATGAATAAGGTCAGAGAATGCGGAGTCAGGGGACAAGTGGCAGAATAGATTGCTAGCTGGCTTCAAGACGGAAAGCAGGGAGTAGGGGTAAAGGGTAGCTATTCAGAGTGGCAGAAGGTGGGTAGTGGTGTTCCACAAGGATCAGTGCTGGGACCACTGTTGTTCACAATTTATATTAAATTGCGACTTTGGAATCAAAAACACAATTTCTAAATTTGCGGATGACACCAAATTGGGGGGGATAGTTAATACTGAGGAGGACTGCAACAAATTACAGGAAGATATTAATAAACTTGCAGAATGGGCATATAATTGGCAAATGAAATTCAACACAGATACATTTTGGTAGGAAGAATAGGGAGGTCGCTTATTAATTGGAGGGTGCAAGTCTGGGTGAGGTAGAGGAGCAAAGGGATCTCAGAATACAAATAAAAAATCACTAAAAGTAGCGACACAGGTTAACAAGACCATAAAAAAGCAAACCAGGTACCAGGGTTTATTTCTAGAGGGATAGAATTGAAAAGTAGTGAAGTTATGCTAAACTTGTATCGAACCACACTTGGAGTAGTGTACAATTCTAGTTGCCATATTATAAAAAGGATATAGAGGCACTGGAGAGGGTGCAGAGAAGATTTACAAGGATGATACCAGAAATATGAGGGTATACCTATCAGGAAAGGATGAACAGGCTGGGTCTCTTTTCGCTTGAAAAAAGAAGGTTGATGGGTGACCTAATAGAGGTCTTTAAAATTATGAAAGATTTTGATAGAGTAGATACAGAGAGAGTGTTTCCACTTGTGGCGAAGAGCAAAACTAAAGGCCATCAATATAAGATAGTCACCAAGAAATCCAATAGTGAATTCAGAAGAAACTTCTTTACCCAGAGAGTGGTGAGAATGTGAAACTCGCTGCCACAGGGAGTGGTTGAGGCAAATAGTATAGATATATTTAAGGGGCGGTTAGATAAGCATATGAGGGAGAAGGGAATAGAGAGTTATGCTGATAGAGTGGAGCATAAACGGTGGCATGGACTGGTTGGGCCGAATGGCCTGTTTCTGTGCCGTATATCCTATGTAATCCGATGTAAAACAAAAGCTGTCTGCAAGAGAGCTGCGGGGAAAGGATTGGGTAGAAACAGTATTGCAATGCAAAATAAAAGTGCCAAACATCAGCAGGAGTAAATAAATCAAGGAGAGTGCAGATAAAGTTATCCAAAACCCAGAACTTTAGATGCAACACAAAACAGTCAAACAAACCTTTAAGAAGGGAATTTTAAAATGTCAGAATATCCCAGCAACACAGCTGGGTGAGCAGAGTTAGCTGAACAGGTGGAAAAAAAATGGTGATCTCAGCATAGAACCAATTTACACGAGGTTGAATGCAATTAGAAGCTTTAATGAGGTTCCTGCACTCATATTGAAGCCTCCAAAAAGATACTAACATTTCTTCTGCTGAATATGGCACCTTGCAAATCTGGTGCTTGGGCCGACTGGTTGGATTCAGTGAGGTGTGCTCACGGTGCCAAAGTGCACTTACGAAAATCTAGACTGACACTCCAGTGCAGTGCTGAGGGAGTGCTGCACTGTCGGAGGTGCCGTCTTTCAGATGAGATGTTAAACCGAGGCCCCGCCTGCCCTCTCAGGTGGACGTAAAAGATCCCATGGCATTATTTGGAAAAAGTGCAGGGGAGTTATCCCCGGTGTCCTGGCCAATATTTATCCCTCGATCAACATCACAAAAAAAAACCAGATTATCTGGTCATTATCACATCGCTGTTTGTGGGAGCTTGCTGTGCACAGATGGCTGCCTTGTCTCTTACATTACAACAGCGACTACACTTCAAAAGTACTTCATTGGTTGTAAAGCGCTTTGGGACGTCCGGTGGTCATGAAAGGTGCTATAGAAATGCAAGTCTTTCTTTTACAGAGTGCAGGATAGCTGAATCGGCTCTATACTTCCTTACAATTGCTGCAGACCAATTTTGTTTGTGATTTAGCTCATCATGTACCAAACAATTCACTCCAGTTCCCAAATTCGGACGTTGTATTAGTTGGAACGGCCTTGCACATTATAGCTGCCAGGCGGATGGGTTGGGTTTCACTCTCTGGAACTGAAGGACCAGTGGGAAAGTAATCTTAGCTGCTACTTGCAAATAATTATAGCTTTGTAAGTGGACAAATATGGAAAAATGTTCCCACAGTCCCAAGAACACATGTGCGATATAAATACAGGATATGCTGCAGGGAGGAATTGACCCCAGCACATAACCCAAAGTCACACATGGTTTGTGATGATGAGGGTAAATTGATAATTATTGTTATATTATTACCATGGAAATGCTGATAAATGCT
Source organism: Squalus acanthias (assembly GCA_030390025.1). Taxonomy (NCBI): domain Eukaryota; kingdom Metazoa; phylum Chordata; class Chondrichthyes; order Squaliformes; family Squalidae; genus Squalus; species Squalus acanthias. Next base: position 23,575,120 of record CM059425.1, read on the forward strand.
AGCATGTTTGACATTTAGTGTTGAGTTTTAGGTGGCCGATAGTAAGTGCTCACTCGGTTCTTCCATCATTTCCATCATCAGAAGGTTGTGGGTTCAAGTCCCACTCCAGAGACTTGAGCACAAAAACCTAGGATATCGCTTCAGTGCAGTACTGAGGGAGTGCATGCAAAGAATTGAAATTCTTTTGGAAAGGTACGGAGTTTGGAGGGTGAGATGCTTGGGGAACAAGTGAAGCAGAATAATTGCAACATAACTTAGTCAAATCTGCACTGATTTGGTATTTTTTCTAGTGTTGTCAGACCTCCTGGAAAGGGTGATCTGGACACGCTTCAGCTTTGCAGAGGTTCAGTATATCTGTAACCATCATAAAGTAAAAAATAAGGGGTCAATGTCCTCACCGTTAACAGCACAGGAAATCTGTTGAGCGAGGAAACTCGGATGAAATTCGATTCCACCTTTGTGCGGCTTTAAAACGCTTCCGCCGAGTTCCCTTATGCTTTTTGAGACTTCCTGCGATCCGTTCACCGATTGCTTGCTGGCCTCATTTGCGTATGTCAGAGTGCGAGCTAATGGTGCAGCAAGCTGCGAGTTTCTTGGGTTCGCACTCCGAATGTGCTCTGGGTAAATCAGACTGAGACTAATGAGATGCAGCAGCTGCCAGGATCACCTGCTCAAGGCGGACGTGAGGAGTCTGTGAGCCTGAAGACTCTGGAGCGTTCAAAGCTGGCTGGGAATGTAAGTTGTGAGGAGGAGGCAAAGAGGCTTCAAGGGGATGTAGACAGGCTAAGTGAGTGGGCAAGAACATGCCAAATGAATATAATGTGGAGAAATGTGAAGTTATCCACTTTGGTAGGAAAAATAGAAAAGAAGAGTATTTTTTAAATGGTGAGAGATTGAGAAATGTTGGTGTTCAGAGGGACCTGGGTGTCCTTGTACACAAATCACTGAAAGTTAACATGCAGGTACAGCAAGCAATTAGGAAAGCAAATGGTATGTTGGCCTTTCTTACAAGAGGATTTGAGTATAAGAGTAAAGAGGTCTTATTGCAATTATATAGGGCCCTGGTGAGACCACACCCTGGAGTATTGTGTACAGTTTTGGTCTCCTTACCTAAGGAAGGATATAATTGCCATAGAGGGAGTGCAACAAAAGTTCACTAGACTGATTCCTGGGATGGGGGGATTGTCCTATGAGGAGAGATTGAGTAGACTGGGCCTATATTCTCTAGAGTTTAGAAGAATGAGAGGTGGTCTCATTGAAACATATAAAATTCTTACAGGGCTTGACAGGGTAGATGCAGGGAGGATGTTTCCCCTGGCTGGGGAGTCTAGAACCAGGGGTCACAGTCTCAGAATAAGGAGTCGGCCATTTAGGACTGAGATGAGGAGAAATTTCTTCACTCAGAGGGTGGTGAATCTTTGGAATTCTCTAGCCTAGAGGACTGTGGAGGTTCAGTCGTTGAGTATATTCAAGACAGAGATCGATACATTTTTGGATATTAGGGGAATCAAGGGATATGAGGATAGTGCAGGAAAGTGGAGATGAGGTCGAAGATCAGCCATGATCTTATTGAATGGCGGAGCAGGCCCGAAGGGCCAAATGGCCGACTCCTGCTCCTATTTCTTATGTTCTTATGTTCTTAAACACCAACTTCTGAAGTTTGCAAGGACTTTTTTGAACTTTGTTTTGTGTTGGATTTACTTCAACAAATACTTGCACTTGCTACTGACTGAGTCTCAGCGAGTTAGTCCCGCCTCCCCCAGAAGATTTTCAGACCCCCCGCACCCACACGCCCACCCGCAGTCAGGGCATCTCAGGAGCAGGTAAAACTTTCCCTATCGTCCCTGTATGCCATTCCCATGGAGGATGAGGGGGAGGATGTAGTTAAGGTGGGTCAGGCCCATTACGCAGGTTGCAGCCCATCAAGTATTGCCCACCACCCCCCAATCAAATATATAGGCACGGTAGGTCACATAAGAACCTCTCTGAGGACCTGTGCATAAGAAGAGTGCACTTTACCAAAGAGGCAATCGGGCATCTCTGCACTGCTGCAGGAAGATCTCAAGCCATGATCATCTGCTTACACTGCTTTCTCACTGACCATGAAAATGACCATGGCCCTCAACTTCTAGGGCACAGAGTTAGTTCCAGCAGCCATGGGGAATCACTGTAGCATCAGCCATCAGTGCAGGCATGCATTTGTCAGGTCATCGATGCTCTTTCCATGGGAACAGCCCCATTCATGACCTTTGGGATTATTGCAAGACAGCAGAGTGATAGGGCCACATAGTTTTATGGGGTTGCTGGCTTCCCCAAGGTCCGCAGTGGGGGTACGCACAGAAGATCCACTCAGCTATGTGAACAGGAAGAGTGGTTGAAGCAAATAGCATTAATGCATTTAAGGGGGGGCTTGATACATACAAGAGAAAAGGATAGAAGGATAAAGGACAAGGTAAATAGAGTGGGAGTAGGCTTGTGTGGAGTATAGACACCGGCACAGACCCGCTGGACCGAATGGCCAGTTACTGTGCTGTAGATTCGAGGTACATCGACGTAAAAAGGAATGACTTTCTATCAGCTATTTTCCAACTTTAAAAATCTCACTGATATTTAGGGATTCAGAGCAGAGCACGACTGATGCTTTTAACTAATGGGAGGAGGAGGCTCCACAAATATCCCCATCCTCAATGATGGTGGAGCCCAGCACGTGAGTGCAAAAGACAAAGCTGAAGCATTTGCAACCATCTTCAGCCAGAAGTGCCGAGTGGATGATCCATATCGACCTCCACCTGAGATCCCCACCACCACAGAATCCAGTCTTCAGCCAATTCGATTCACTCCATGTGATATCAAGAAACGGCTGAGCGCACTGGATACAGCAAAGGCTGTGGGCCCCGACAACATCCCGGCTGTCGTGCTGAAGACTTGTGCTCCAGAACTAGCCGAGCCTCTAGCCAAGCTGTTCCAGTACAGCTACAACACTGGCATCTATCCGACTATGTGGAAAACTGCCCAGGTATGTCCTGTCCACAAAAAGCAGGACAAATCCAATCCAGCCAATTATTGCCCCTTCAGCCTACTCTCAATCATCAGCAAAGTGATGGAAGGTGTCGTTGACAGTGCTATCAAGCAACACTTACTCACCAATGTCCTGCTTACTGATGCCCAATTTGGGTACCGCCAGGACCACTTGGCTTCAGACCTCATTACAGCCTTGGTCCAAAAATGGACAAAAGAGCTGAATTCCAGAGGTGAGGTGAGAGTAACTGCCCTTGACATCAAGGCAGCATTTGACTGAGTGTGGCATCAAGGAGCCCTAATAAAACTGAAGTAAATGGAAATCGGGGGGAAAACTCTCCACTGGCTGGAGTCATACCTAGCACAAAGGGAGATGATTGGAGGCCAATCATCACAGCCCCAGGACATCACTGCAGGAGTTCCTCAGGGCAGTGTCCCAGGCTCAACCATCTTCAGCTGCTTCATCAATGGCCGTGCCTCCATCATAAGGTCAGAAGTGGGGATGTTCGCTGATGACTGCACAGTATTCAGTGCCATTCGCAACTCCTCAATAATGAAGCAGTCCATGCCCGTATGCAGCAAGACCTGGACGACATTCAGGCTTGGGTTGATAAGTGGCAGGTAACATTCACGCCACACAAGTGCCAGGCAATGACTATCTCCAACAAGCGAGCGTCTAACCACCGCCCCTTGACATTCGACGGCATTACCATCGGCGAATCCCCCACCATCAATATCCTGGGGGTCACGATTGACCAGAAACTTAACTGGGCCAGCCACATAAATACTGTGGCAACAAGAGCAGGTCAGAGGCTGGGTATTCTGCAGCGAGTGTCTCACCTCCTGACTCCCCAAAGCCTTTCCACCATCTACAAGGCACAAGTCAAGAGTGTGATGGTATACTCTCCACTTACCTGGATGTGTGCAGCTCCAACAACACTCAAGAAGCTCGACACCATCAAAGACAAAGCAGCCCGCTTGATTGGCACCCCATCCACCACCTTAAACATTCACTCCCTCCACCACCGGCGTACCGTGGCTGCAGTGTGTACCATCTACAAGATGCTCTGCAGCAACTTGCCAAGGCTTCTTCGGCAGCACCTCCCAAACCCGCGACCTCTTCCACCTAGAAGGACAAGGGCAGCAGGCGCACGGGAACACCACCACCTCCAAGTTCCCCTCCAAGTCACGCACACCATCCTGACTTGGGAGTATATCGCCGTTCCTTCATCGTCGCTGGGTAAAAATCCTGGAACTCCCTACCTAACAGCATTTTGTGAGTACTTTCACCACACAGACTTCAGCAGTTCAAAAAGGCGGCTCACCACCACCTTCTCAAGAACAACTAGGGATGGGCAATAAATGCTGGCCTTGCCAGTGATGCCCACATCACATGAACAAATAAAAAAAAAAGTAGGCATGCCAGAACTCAGATTTCTTTCTTGGGGAGTGTTTGTGAGTGATTGTGTAACTCTGCACTGTTCCAAAAATAGTAGTAGATGGCGTAATCACACTGTAAAAAGACACTTCATGATATCAATGCTGTCATATTTACTTCTCCAGTTTAAAAATTGCAATAAGCATAAATTAGATGAACAGGTCAATAGAGCAAAAGTAATGCCACTCATAAGCTAAACATGTACACTGAGTATTTGTCTCTTAGTCAATATTTTAACTTTATTGCTGGAACAACAATTTCACGACAGGAAACAGAGAGTAGGAATAAATGGGTCTTTTTTGGGGTGGCAGGCGGTGACTTGTGGGGTACCGCAGGGATCAGTGCTTGGGCCCCAGCTATTCACAATCTATATCAATGATTTGGATGAGGGAACCAAAAGTAATATTTCCAAGTTTGCTGACAACATGAAACTAGGTGGGATTGTGAGTTGTGAGGAGGATGCAAAGAGGCTTCAAGGCGATTTAGACAAGTTGAGGGAGTGGACAAATACATGGCAGATACAGTATAATGTGGATAAATGTGAAGTTATCCACTTCGGTAGGAAAAACAGAAAGGCAGAGTATTATTTAAATGGTGATAGATTGGGAAATGTTGATGTACAGAGGGACCTGGGTGTCCTTGTATACCAGTCACTGAAAGCAAACATGCAGGTACAGCAAGCAGTTAGGAAGGCAAATGGTATGTTGGCCTTCATTGCAAGAGGATTTGAGTACAGGAGCAAGGATGTCTTGCTACAGTTGTACAGGGCCTTGGTGAGACCACACCTGGAGTACTGTGTGCAGTTTTGGTCTCCTTACCTAAGAAAGGATATACTTGCCATAGAGGGAGTGCAGCGAAGGTTCACCAGACTGATTCCTGGGATGGCAGGACTGTCGTATGAGGAGAGATTGGGTCGACTAGGCCTGTATTCACTAGAGTTTAGAAGAATGAGAGGGGATCTCATTGAAACGTATAAAATTCTGACAGGGCTAGACAGACTGGATGCAGGGAGGATGTTTCCCCTGGCTGGGGGGTCTAGAACGAGTTGTCACAGTCTCAGGATACGGGGTAGGACATTTAGGACTGAGATGAGGAGAAATGTCTTCACTCAGAGGGTGGTGAACCTATGAAATTCTCTACCACAGAAGGCTGTGGAGGCCAAGTCACTGAATATATTTAAGAAAGAGATAGATAGATTTCTAGACACAAAAGGCATCAAGGGGTATGGGGAGAGAGCGCGAATATGGTATTGAGATAGAGAATCAGCCATGATCATATTGAATGGCAGAACAGGCTCGAAGGGCCGAATGGCCTACTCCTGCTCCTATTTTTCTATGTTTCTATGTTTCTACGACACAGTGGTTAACCTCAGCTAAGAAAATCTGACATATAATATTCATTTGCTTGAGACTGTAAGACATGGATGTTCTTGTGCGAACAATCTAAAGCATTGTGCTCCACCTAACGGTCCCGATCACCGATCCACGTTTTGCCATTGCATCATAATGTCTACTTCAGTTCTTATCGAGACCTGAACTCATCTTGCGTTGAGACTGTTTCTTCTCAAAGGCACGTGGCAGTTACTGGGCTTGATACTACACATTGAATTAATATGATTCACTTAATAAATAATTGGATTTGCCTTATTGTTTCTGACTGAAGCATGAAAGCCTCTGCACAGATGAACTGGGGAGAGCTATGCCTCCAGTACAGTGGATACTAATCACTAGTGAAGTGGCTAATGGCGACATTTTGCCAGTCACCAAGTGATGTCCATTGCACCCAATGATTTTAATCAGTACTGATGGCTTTTGCTTAATAAGGATGATAACTAAATGGTAGATTTTCATTTCTGTCAGTGCCTTTCAATTAATAGGCTTCATCTGTTAATATGCACTGCAAGTGCAAGCCTAGAATTCCTGTGAATCAACACCAACACATTTTCAATGTTAAAGGTGGCACTGGAAGTCCAAGTCTACAGGCGTTTTCATTATAGATGTTTTGAAGTTTTAAAGGTGCAGTCATTATTTTTCTATGATACCTTTTAATTCTGAACTATATGTGTACAGATCAGACTTTAGAAATTGGTCAGAGGCACGGCCATTATTAGTGCCATAACAGACTAGCATGTCCAGCTGAATTTAAACTTTCCAAATTTGCAACTTTTTGATTATACAAATCTATGACTTACAAGAAGAAAGCTCCAGCATACATTGGCTTCCAATTTTGCTTCAGTTTTAGATGGCTTGACATTTGGAAGGGATTTTTTTATATTCCTTCTTGGCTTGTGAGCATCGCTGGTAAGTCCGCCATTAATTACCCATCCATAGTTGCTCTGAAAAGCTGATTGCCTGCCTTCTTCTTGAATCATCGCCGTCCATGTGGGGAAGGTGCTCCCACAATGGGGTTGGGTGTGAGTTCCAGGATTTTGACCTAGTGACAATGAAGGAAGGGCAATACATGTCCATGTCAGGATGGTGTGTGACTTTGAGGAGAATTTGGAGGTGATTGTGTTCCCATACACCTGCTGCCCTTGTCCTTCTAAGTGGTAATCGCGGGTTTGGGAGGTACTGCCGAAGAAGCCTTGGCAAGTTGCTGCAGTGAATCCTGAATAGAGTATACACTGCAGCCATGGTACCCTGGTGGTAGAGTGGGTGTATGTTTACACTAGTGGATTAGGTGTCAATTAAGTAGACTGCTTTGTCCTGGATGGTGTTGAGCTTCTTGAGTGTTGTTGCAGCTGCATCAATCCAAGCAAGTGGAGTGTACTCTATCATACTACTGATTTGTGCCTTGTAGGCTTTGGGGCATCAGGAGGTGAGCCACACACCACAGAATACTCAGTCCCTGACCTGCTCTAATAGCTATGGGATTTATGTGGTTGGGCCAGTTGAGTTTCTAGTCAATGGTGACCACCAGGATGTTGATGGTATGGGAATTCAGTGGTGGTAATGCCATTGAATGACAAGGGGAGGTGGTAAAACTCTCTCATGTTGGAGATGGTCATCATCTGGCAATTGTGTGTCGTGAATGTTACTTGCCACTTATCAGCCCAAACCTGGATGTTGTCCAGGACTTGCTACATGTGGGCACGGACTGAGGAATTAGTCAGGAATTGCAAATGGAGCTGAACACTATGCAATCATCAGCGATCAGCCTCACATCTGACCTTATGCTGCCAGGAAGGTCATTGATGAAGCATCTGAAGATCGTTGGACCGAGCAAACAGCCCTGAGATGTTTGTCCACCAACAACCACAACCATCTTCCTTTGTGCCAGTATAACTGCAGCCACAGGAGAGTTTTCCCCCGATCCCATTGACCTCAGTTTTACAAGGGCTTCTTGGAGCCACACTCGTTCGAATGCTTGGACAGTCACTCTCAGCTCAGCTTTGGAATTCAGTTCCGCTGTCTATGTTTGGACCGAAGCTGCAATGATGTCTGGTGCTGAATGGCCTTGCTGGAATCCAAGCTGAGCCTCAGCGAACAGGTTATTGCTGAGTAAGTATTGGTGAGCTTGATAATGCTGTTGATGACTCATCACTTTGCTGTTGATTGAGAGTAGACTGATGGGGTGGTAATTGGCTGAGTTGGCTTCATCCTGCTTTTTGTGGACAAAACATATCTGGGCAATTTTCCACATTGTCGGGTAGATGCCAGTGTTGTAACTGTTATGGAACAGCTTGGCTGGCGACATGGCTACCTTTGGGGCACAGGCCTTCAGTACTACAACTGGGATATTATTGGGACCCGTACCCTTGGTGTGTTCCGTGCACTCAGCTGTTTTCTTGATGTCATGTGGAGTGAATCGACTTGGTTGAAGACTGGCACCTCTGACAGCGGGGACTTCAGGAGGAGGCCTAAAAGGATCATCCACTTAGTACTTCTAGCTGAAGATGGTTGCAAACGCTTCAGTCTTGTCTTTTGCACTCATGTGCTGGGCTCCGCCATCGTTGGAGATGGGGATGTTCATGGAGCCTCCTCCTCTTGGAATACTGACTTACAAGACTGCATTCACCCTCTGTAATAAATACCAATGATTAGACTAACACAAACACATCAAGAAGGCACTCATTAAACTATAAGATATAAAAATGGGTATTTTTTTCATAGGATTTGAACGTATACGAGACCATTCTCACATGGAATCGGATGGCGGTCCCACATTAGAATTAAGAATTAGTTAGCCACCTGAGCCATTTTCAAAAAATATTGAAAAAACAATGTAAAATTAAAATAACCAAAGGACTTTGGTTGAATGACTAATTCTTCTGCTTTATTCGATAACTCCTTTAAGCCAGTTCCTTCGTTTCACTAGCATTGGTCCGAAATTTGTGGTCCTGATGACTGCGAACTGGCAGTGTTTTCCATCATTTCGCCTTTGAAGCTGACCGCAGCTTCAGGATTTAGCGCATGCGCAGTCTAATGCGGAAATCCTGAAGTTGCAGTCGGTCATTCACTGCTCCTCCACAAGCTGGGCTGTGCTCCCCCCACCCCACACCTCCACTCCCCCCACAAAGAGCTGGCAATCAGTGAAATCACTTAAATCATGGAAACTGACAAAAACTTCTGCTCTTCCGCAGTAATACCACTGTTAAATACCCCACTAACATTTAGACCCTTTTGGATTAAGTGTAACTAGGGACAGCTAAGCAAAGGTTATAGCCCTGAAAAACTAATTTTAATTTTGTGCAGTGTCAAATTTATCCATTTTAATAAAAATTAGCATTTTTGTTCATCTTTATTTCAGGTTTGCCTCCCCCATGTGAGAGCCCCAATCTTTGTTTCGCTCTCTAACAGTTTTACAAAGTTAGAATCAAAGCAGCTTATCCACTTCCTGCTACAATAGCAAAATACTGCGGATGCTGGAAAACTGAAATAACAAAAGAAAGCGCTGGAAAAACTCAGCAGGCCATGCAACATCCGTGGAGAGAGAAACAGGGTTAACGTTTCAGGTCGAAGACCCTTCGTCAGAACTGAGAAAAAAGCAGGAAATGAAACAGATGAAAAAGCAAGTTTGGAGGCTGGGGGGAGGGAATAAATGAACAAAAGGGAAGGTTTGTGAGAAGTAAAGAGACATTAAGAGATACTCAAGGCGAGGCGAGATGGTAATAGGACAGGTTAAGAAACAAAAGATGGCTCTAGAAGTGTGAAATGCGCTGGCAGAATGAAAGACATGCTGCCTGGCCTGCTGAGTTTTTCCAGCGCTTTCTGTTATCCACTTCCTGGTTCGCTGTCTGTGAGAATTCTGCATTTTGATTGGTTGCTTAGACAGCTTATTGACATCACAGCAGCTCTTGGCTGGGAATCCCCATTAACTCACGTTGATTTCAATTACGCGGCGGAAAACCCGAACTTCTCGCCACAGAGATGGCGAGATCTTTGTGCGAAGCTTACTTCAGGGCCAGCGATGAATGTCTTTGCTTCGCCGCAAATTACGAGTCAATATTTCGGGCTGCATTTACACTACAACTGTAACATTGACGCAAAGCAGTTTCACTTTGCATTGTGTAGATCCAGCATCAGTTCGTCCCCTGACTCCAGATTTATGCAACAACTTTAGCTTTGGTGTGAAGCAGATACAACTTTGCAACAACACTCTGGTTGTAGCAATGCAGCCGTAGGCATGATATTGAGAACAATGCACAAAGGAGACTTGGGAAGTAAAAGAAGAGTATTATAGCTAATCATTAATCTTTCCAACTGTTAAAAATTATTACTAAAGGCAACACATGCGCTTTGAGGGATGGTGCAGAGCATAATATTGAATGTTATGAACGTGAACTGAAAATAAATGAACAAACCTGTGAAGCATGACTGTATGATTTTATTTTCTGTTGTGGAAAATGCACAACTGGCTAAAGGAGCTGTTCAATTTAATTTATTTTTTGAATACATAGTTCCCCTCTACCGTGGTTGACATGGCCCTCGACCGTGTCCGTTCCATTTCCCGCACTTCTGCTCTCACCCCTTCCCCTCCCTCCCAGAACCACGATACCTTTCACCCCACCAGCATCCACATTGAACGGATCATCCTGCGAACCCTCCAGCATGATCCCACCACCAAACACATCTTCCCCTCCCCTCGCCTATCAGCATTCCGAAGGGATCGTTCCCTCCGATACACCCTGGTCCACTCCTCAATCACCCCCAACACCCCCTCTCCTTCCCATGGCACCTTCCCATGCAAGCGTAGGAGATGCAACACCTGCCCTTTTACCTCCTCCCTACCCACTGTCCAGAGCCCCAAACACCCCTTCCAGGTGAAACAGAGATTTACTTGTACTTCTTACAATTTAGTATACTGTATTCGCTGCTCACGATGAGGTCTCCTCTACATTGGGGTGACTAAATGCAGATTGGGTGACTGCTTTGAGGAACACTTCTGTTCAGTCCGTAAGCGTGACCCTGAGCTTCCGGTCGCCTGTCACTTTAATTCTCCGCTCCACTCCCACTCTGACCTCTCTGTCCTCGGCCTCATATACTGTTCCAATGAAGCTCAATGTAAGCGCAAAGAACTTCACCTCATCTTTCGATTAGACACTTTACAGCCTTCTGGACTCAACATCAAGTTCAACAATTTCAGTCGATAACCTTTGCCCCTATTTTTTCACATGGCAGCTGTTGATGATTCTGCCATTCCCATTTACACCTCTTCTAGACTCATCTTTTGTTTCTTTACTTGTCCCAATACTATCTCCTTTTGCTTTGTACTATCATCCCTTTTGTCAGTCAATCTCTCCTGCCTTCCACCCTATCACAGACCTTCCCTTTTGTTCTTTCCGCTCCTCCCCTCACCTCTTTCCCTGCCTCTGCACCTGCTTAAAATCTGTTACATCTCTAACTTTTTCCTGTTCTGATGAATGCTCATCGACCTAAAACGTTAACTCTGTTTCTCTCTCCACAGATGCTGCCCGACCTGCTGAGTATTTCCAGCATTTTCTGTTTCTATTTCAGATTTCCAGCATCCGCAGTATTTTGCTTTTGTAGTAGTTCCGTTGAATTTATTTTTAATGCTAAATGTCATGTGCCCGAGCATTCAGTTTGGCTGCTTCCAAACTGATCCAAGGTCAACTGGAGCCACGATATGAGTCAAACCAAGTTCAAAAATCAGGCCACTTCCATGTGCTTTAAGAGCAATATTGTGCCCAACTCTGCTAATTTTACATGTTTTGGGTTGCAACATTTTACATAGAGCCACATAGAAATTACAACATAGAAACAGTGAAACTGAAATTGCGGTGTCTTCGACCACGTACTCTCAGAGTACCCCATCGTATTCCCTCTGAAAGGCCTCGGAAGTTCCGGATTGAACTTGTGATCTGCCAAGATATGCCTTCACAGATCATCAAACTAACTGAAAAATGAGTATCACCGGTGCAGAGTTGGGCTATTTGCCCAGCAATTGCCTTTTACGGCTGGTAAATGCAAGCGCAGGGCCTGCTTTCTTCAGCGTAAGGGTATATATAAGGCTTAATTAAAACAGTTAAAAATCCAAAATTATGCACATACAAGTTAAATGAGTTTATGCAAATATTGGCCCGGATTAAGATGTTTAAAAATATTCATCAAAAAATTAAATTTTTATTGAGGTTGGCGCAATGAAGGGACGCAGGAATAAAATTGCAATTCAGAACATTTATATTTATTAGAATTCTGTACATTGTATAATTATTTGGGGATTCCATTGCATATCATTAGGGGATTCCCTACATAAATGACTGCAATGGAATCCTCCTTTGTCATTGGAGGACCTGGCCCATGTGACCCCAGGGATGCTTCTGAACCACCTGTGTCCCTGGGATCCGTGGGCCTTTATGCTGCCGTAGGCATGGAGGGCCAAGACCGCAACTCTTCGCAGCCTGGGAGCCTGGAGGTAAATTTGGAAATGTTTCGCGGGTCGGAGGTGTACTCCAGAGGTACACCTCTGACCGCAATTTCTAAGCCAGTTTTTCGGCCTAACTAGTCCATTTAGGTGTTTATCCTCCATGTGAGGAGTAGTCCTAATCCCATGTGCCCCATATCCTTTTGTGCTACCCCATCCCATTATTTCTAGCGCATCCTCTTGTTTAAGAGATTTGAACAAGTGAAGCAGTAATTAAGAAGTGTGACTGCGCTCAGTCACAAAGTATGTCACAAATGTGTCGATCACATGGTGAAGGGATAATTACTAGTCCTAGCCCCTTTAGGGCTACCCCGGATCAGGCGTATTTCTCAAGATGTTCACTTTCAACTAAAGTTTGAGGTAGCCGAATCCTAAAGATGCTTAATTGGGTCTAAAGGTCCGGGCTATCTCTCCCTAAAGGAAAGGAACAACCCGAGAATGTTACCGTCCTCCAGATAGCGCTTTTAATAAGTTTAGCTAGACTGTAATGTTCCAGATATTATGAGGGTCCGGAAAACTCCCTCAGAATTCTGCAACTCCTCACCAAAGAGTGTACAGAGATTGAGTTTTTGATACAGAAGTCTTATGTGAGACAATTCTAAAAATATATAGATTTATCATGCCATTTACATTTGGTGAACTAATCGCAACATTAACCATTCTAAAAAGCAAAATCTTATGATCTTATTATCAGAGAATCTAACTTTTAACTCTTAACTTTGCTACAATTTTACAGTTCTTAAAGTCCTTATACAGGATATCCACCAATATCAAATACCTTTGATCCCCGAGGTACAAAGAGTTGGAGACTACAGAGCTGCCTCTGAAGCCAGAATTGCTTTGCTCGATTAAAGCGAGTCTGTTATCCCATTTGAGAGTTCAATATTTATACCTTTTTCCAGTGGTATTTCCTTTAAGGTTTTCTGCTGATGCAAGCTAATTATCTCTAGTCATTTTTCTGCCGACCTCTGCAACTCATACAGCCACCTCAGCCAGAATCTTGTCTCATCTCTAGGTGTTCTAAGTTTACCATATAAAAACGGTGTGATGGCAAGTGTTCCTTACTTTATGTCATCTTTACGAGGGCAGATGTTCCTTACTTTATGTCATCTTTACGAGGGCAGATGTTCCTTATCTTATGTGCTTCTTTACAAAGTGTAAATTAGAACACCTTATCCAGGGTGAACTATTGTTTTTTTCCCAAAAAGTTCAGCCTGTCGGAGCCCTTCACCTTCTGTTTCAATACGGTTATTTATTCAGGGTCAACAACTGTCTTATCTCAATAGCCAGAATGCTTTCATAGCTATTTCATAGTTAGATTTCTAAATTTCCAAATTTCCAAATCCAGTTTGTCATGTTTTAATAAGGCCAGAATTCTTTCATAAGATAGTGTATTTTTCTGAATAGGTTATATGGCTTATTCCTTCACAATGGAATCTAATTCACTTTTGATTATTTTAGACAATGGGCCGAAAATTGATCCCGGGACGCGAGAGTACGCACTGCGTACTCTCGCGTATTCCCACTCCAATTGCCGGTTTTCTGCATGCCCTGCGCATGCGCTGAAAACCGGCAATTGCTCTTCTGAAAAGGGGGCGGGGCCTGGGTGCATCGCGTGCGCGCTACAGGCTGCGCGCACGCTGTGCACTTCATGCTTTGGACGCGCAGGTAAGTAGGGAAGATTTTGGAAATGTAAAAAGGAGGAGTAAGACCCGCTTTTAAGAAGGTAAGTAGTGAATTAAGTATTTTTTTGAATTTTTTTTTACAGGTATATCTTTTTTATAGACTTTAAAGACAGGTAAGTTTATTTTTATAACTTTTTAAAAGATTTTAAATTTTTTCAAAAATTTAATTTTTTATTTAAAATGGTTAATTTAATTAACTATACTTATTTTATTAATGTGATGGTTTTTTTAAAAAATTTAATTGAGGTTTAGCTGTTATTTTGGGGGGGTGTAAGATTCATAAGTCTCACAGCCATGCTCGCACGAATTCACTACGCCGCTGGGATACGCAAGCCCAGCACAGCTGATGTCTGGAACATCAAGTTCGTGCGAGCTGGATCAGAAAAAGCATAAGCGAGGTGAGACATCGCGGGGAAGGCTTACCCCCGCGGGAACAGAGCGAGATCAATTTCTGGGCCAATATAAACTGTATGAACTTATTTGTTATTCAGAGGAAGCTCGAAATAGATGCACGTTCTATTCACTGGCTGCTGCACTGCAGAATGTCCTTGACAAATGAATCAAGAAAGAGAGAGTAAGAAGTTATTTTCTGCAATTAATTTGGTGGGGAGGAGTGTGGAGAGATACAAAATTAGTTTTTGTTAGATGACTGTCTGAAGTCTTGAAAATCGGGGACCAGAGTAGGAGACAAGTGAGCTTAGGGAATTGCTTTTCCATAATGTTTGTGCGCTTGACCTAGCTGACTGCAATAAAATGTATTTTTAATGGAAATTAAAATGCTGATTCAGCAGAAGGTTAGGTCATCAAAAGCCAAATTTGAAAGAAACTTGGATTTACATACCAGCAAGCTTATTGCATTTGACATTTACTGGTCATTGTCAAGGCTTTACGCTATTCATGAAAAAAAAAACATGGATGGAATCGCGGAATACAATTTCTAAAACACCAGGGAAATCCTATGTAATAAACCCAGAATTTGACTAATAAGAGCTATCATATGAATGTTCACTACCTCACCCCATCAGCCACACGAATCGGGAAATTGCTACATGTTGCTTGTACCGTCCGTTCATATAATTGGTCCTATTCACTCACTGTGACCAAAGACCCTGATTATATACGGATGCAATCGTGAAATGCAATCCTCAAAACAGGTCAAATAAAGAAGTTAGAAGGAATTTCTTTACGTAGGGAGCGGCGAGAATGTGGAACTTTGGCCACATGGAGTGGTTGAAGCATTTAAGATAGAATTGGTGCATTTAAGGGGTGACTTGACGCATGCATGAGGGAAAAGTAAATAGAGGGATGGGGGGCAGGGTGGGAAGAGGTAATAAAAGCGAGAGGAGGCTTGTGCAAAGTATCAACACTGGAACAGAGCAGTTTTGCTGAATAGCCTGTTTCTGTGCTGCAGCTTCTATGTAATTCTATGACAAAATATGCAACAGCACTACCCCTCTGTGCCTTGAGCCAACATTGGGGATGCACACAGATATGAAGACTAATTATGGTGACTGTTCCCCCCAAGGATTGCACAGTTCATTGGCTGCAAAGATCAGGAAAAGAGTGGTGACTGGCTTGCTGGGGCTTTGCTACTTCCATGTTGCCTCAGGATTTCTAGAGCTTTCCTGGGAAGGATTGGTAGGTGCAGATCTAACAGAGTTATTCAAATGAAGTGACAGGGGCTGTTCCTAGCCACCCACCTCATTCTCCGGTACTCACATTTGCTGGGCGTCCCAGTACAGGGTTGCCCAGAAAATCTGGCACTGTGACTGGCCCCTAAAATCCCATTGGACTGCAAGGATCCCGGGGTAGGCTGAAGAAAAGCCAATAAAAAATGTTGTCCCAATTTAAGAACCACCCACGATGTTAATGGCTAGTTGAGACCTTTTGACTGCTTGCCAACCTCCATCAGCAGCCAGAAAGTCCTGATCTTGAAGGCCCAACATGCAGCTGCACATCTGAGAGGCTAGCAGCTGAATCTCTCTTTCTTGCCCCTTCTGATGGAGGTAGGTTCTACCAGGAGGTGGGTCTGTGCTGGGACAGAAAATGCTGGAGCTTTTGTCCAGCACTGGTGAGGAAGGGATGCAGATAAATCCACCCTGTAAGGTTAAGCCATATATCAACATGATTCCCAATATAGTAACACATTACAGCTATGGGCCGTGTCAAAGCCTGATAGCACAAGCTTGAAAATGTATAATGATAAGATTATCCACAGCAAAGTTTATACGTGAATGGTTGTGTAATGGACTAGATTACACAAGAAAAGTTCAAATGATAAAAGATTTCTAAAGACACTGGATGGTTCCAAATATAACCCAAGGAATGCAACAACAGGTAAAGGCATCTGATTATCCCTGACACTTCATTTGAATAGCTGTTAGATCTGCACCTACCAATCCTTCCCAGGAAAGCTCTAGCAACCCTGAGGCAACGTGAAATTATGTCAGCTGTGGATCAGTGGGTAGCACTCTCACCTCTGAGTCAGAAGGTTGTGGGTTCAAGTCCCACTCCAGAGACTTGAGCACAAAAATCTAGGCTGACACGCCAATGCAGTGCTGAGGGAGTGCTGCACTGTCGGAGGTGCTGTCTTTCAGATGAGACGCTAAACCGAGGCCCCGTCTGCTCGCTCAAGTGGATGTAAAAGATCCCATGGCACTATTTCGAAGAAGAGCAAGGGAGTTCTCCCCGGTGTCCTGGCCAATATTTATCCCTCAATCAACATAACAAAAACAGATTACCTGGTCATTATCACATTGCTGTTTGTGGGAGCTTGCTGTGTGCAAATTGGCTGCTGCGATTACAACAGTGACTACACTTCAAAAGTACTTCATTGGCTGTAAAGTGCTTTGAGACGTCCGGTGGTCGTGAAAGGTGCTTTATGAATGCAAGTCTTTCTTTCTTTAATAGGTGGCAGTAGTGGATATAGAATGGTGACCCTGCAGCTTTTAGTCATGTTCCTTTCAGGACTGAACCTGTTTCTTACCCCTGCCGAAGATGAATGGTGCCCCCACTGTTTTATGTGCAGTGCATCATATAAACCTAAAAGAACGAGTAGAGGGATCCAGCCTCGTCCTGGTAGGTAGAGTACTCGGAGGCTAGCCTAGGACTCCTGTTACAGTTGGCTGTGTAGCATGTGGATGATGCTGCAAGTTAAGTGAATAATTTGCTCTAAAGAAACTGTTTAAAAAAAAACTGCATTTGTTGGGATTACAATTGTCTGCTGCACACTACCGGAACCTGGGAAGAGAAAGAGAACAGGGGGAGGAGTGAAAAAAGAAAGAATGAACTTTTATTTATATTGCACCTTTCACGACCTCCAGACGTCCAAAGCGCTTTACAGCCAATTAAGTACCTGTTGTAATGTAGGAAATATGGCAGCCAATTTGCGCACAGAAAGGCCCCACAAACAGCAATATTATAATGATCAGATAATCTGTTTTTTAGTTCTGTTGGCTGAGGGCTAAATATTGACCCAGCCTAAATGATGCCATGGGATCTTTTACACCCATCTGAGAGGGCAGCTGTGGCCTCAGTTTAACGCCTCATCCAAAAGACGTGCGGCACCTCTGACAGTGCAGCACTCCCTTAGTATGGCACAAGTATCTAATGTCAGCCTAGATTATGTGCTCAAGGCTGTGGAATGGGAGTTGAACGCACAACCTTCAGACTCAGAGGCAAGAGAGCTGCCAACTGAGCCGGAGCTGACACTTTGACATACTTGACAAGCCTGAGCGAAAAACATGCAATGGGTAGGATTGAACTATTGAGTGCTTAAACTAAAGGAAACATCCAAGCTAATGGCTGAGAAATTCCATTCCCTACGGGTGGGTATGTGCTGTGTACTCACCCGTAGGGCCAACGGAAGTGCCGGTTTTACGCATGCACTGCGCATGCGCTGGAAACCGGAACTTCCGTTCTCTGCAGAAAGGGCTCGACTGGACAAACGATAGGCAGCGCGTACGTCAGAAACTTCCATTTTTTTCACTGTTTTATCAGTTCAGGTAAGTCGGGAACAGCTGCGCCTAGAAAAGCAGGCGCAAGGCCTGCTTTTACCAGGCTAATAGTTTAAGAAAGTAAAAAAAAAAATTTCCACTGATTTATCATTTTAAAATACTTTAAAGAAAGGTAAGTTTATTTTTAGCCCTGTTAAAAACTTTAATTATTTTTTTCAAAAATTTTAATTTTTGTTTAAAATAGTTAATTTATGTAATTTATAGTCATTTTAAAAATGTGATTTTAAAAAAATGTTTATTTGAAGTTTTACTTATGTTTTGGGGCTGATCTCTATTCATAGATTTGACAGGTCTTCCTGTCAAATCTATGAATGGAGATTCCCTGCTCTGATTGGCTCCCCATGGCCCACGTGATCCTAGGGACGCTGCGATCCGCCTGCGCCCCTGGGATACGCGTGCCCTGCACACCGGCAGTTTGAAGAGGCACAGCAATGGAATTCTGCGCCTCCCGGGAGCCCTCCAGTCCAGGCGCAGATCTTTCCGGATCGCAGCCCTCCGCCCGCGAGAGACCTGCCAACGGAATTTCTGGGCCATTGTAAGTTATATCAGATGCATCCAAATTAATTTTTTTCATGTGACGCAGCACAAATATAACATAGTTCAGAACAAATATTTCTTCCTTTAAAATGATTTAATAACAAGCCCTTAGATCAATTTTACTAAAAATATTATTTCACAGACTTTTCTGGAAAACCGACGTGCTGGAAATTTCATGTAAACTTTTGTAATTGAAAGAAGACCTTATAGGAAAAGCAAAGGGACACAGTGCTATTTACATGTAGCGTTGGCAGCTAGTTAAATAACTAAACACAGTTCACCCCCTCCATCTGTTTGATGCTTTTCCAGTAGGTGCTCATTAAGATGAATCTTTTCCTACATTCTTTTTATCTTTGCATGTACGGGGGAAAAGGGAGATGCTGTCAATGAGCTACGTGATCGAGAAAAGATCTGCTTAGAAGCGACCGTGCCTCTTTTTAATCAATTCAGAAAATTGATCAAAAATGATTAAAGATCCCGCAATCTCATTATTTTTTTAAGAGGTAGACTTCCGTTTGAGATTCTGACTGAAGTAAAATAAGTAATGAGTAATGATTTTTATTAATTGCTGTTTTTTCAGACAGAGACTCGATGTTTCTGTATCCATCTGTTTTAGCAGCTCTATGGAGGCAAGTTATTTTTCAGAAAATATGCTTATTAGGAGACACACCAGTTAAAACTTTCTCATCTTGTACAGTTTGGCTTCATTTTTTAGTCACTTTCTGACTGAAATAACTGAACGTTAAACATTGGGTATAAAGATAATTGAATGCTAGCTGACTAATTCATTACAGAATCTGTTTTATTTTACAAGTATTTAAGTTCAGCGTCGTCTAAGTATTGTATATGCACTGACAAAATAACCCCATAATTAGAAATTGTCCCTCCCTTTGTTCTTTCCTCCCCTCTTCCCTGTCCCTGCCCCTGCACTTGCCTAAAAATCTCTCTTCTCTAACCTTTTCCAGTTCTGACGAAGGGTCCTCGACCCGAAACGTTAACTCTGTTTCTCTCTCCTCGATGCTGCCTGACCTGCTGAGAGTTTCCATTATTTTCTGTTGTTACTCCCCTTAACCTTCTCTGCGCTAAGGAGAACAACCCCAGTTTCTCTAGTCTCTCCATGTAACTGAAGTCCCTTATCCTTGGTACCGTTCTAATAAATCTCCTCTGCACCCTCTCTAAGTCCTTGACATTCTTCCTAAAGTGTGTTGCCCAGAATTGGCTGCAATACTCCAGCTGATGCCTAACCAGTGTTTTATAAAGGTTTAGCATAATTTACCTGCTTTTGTACTCAATGCCTCTACTTATAAAGCCAAGTATATCTTTTTAACAACCTTCTCCTGCCACCTTCAAAGACCTGAGTACATACAGCCCCAGGTCTCTCTGTTCCTGCACCCCCTTTAAAATTGTACCATTTTGTTCATATGGCCTCTCCACATTCTTCCTACCAAAATGAATCACTTCACACTTCTCTACATTAACTTTCATCTGTCATGTGTCTGCCTAAATGGTCGACCCCTTATTCTGAGACTGTGACCCCTGGTTCTAGACTCCCCAGCCAGGGAAAACATCCTCCCTGCATCTACCCTGTCAAGCCCTGTAAGAATTTTATATGTTTCAATCAGATCACCTCTCATTCTTCTAAACTCTAGAGAATATAGGCCTAGTCTACTCAATCTCTCCTCATAGGACAATCCCCCATCCCAGGAACCAGACTTGTGAACCTTTGTTGCACTCCCTCTATGGCAAGCATATCCTTCCTTAGGTAAGGAGACCAAAACTGTACACAATACTCCAGGTGTGGTCTCACCAGGGCCCTATATAATTGCAGTAAGACGTCTTTACTCTTATACTCAAATCCTCTTGTAATAAAGGCCAACGTACCATTTGCTTTACTAATTGCTTGCTGTACCTGCATATTCGACCTAAGCTTTATAAAAAATATCATGGTGTTGAGTACTTCCAGACTTTGCATTTTCCACATTACAAAAGTGACTCCACTTCAAAAGTACTTCATTGGCTGTAAAGTGCTTTGAGATGTCCGGTGGTCGTGAAAGGCGCTATATAAATGCAAGTCTTTTCTTTTTCTTTTTCTTTATCAGCACACTGGTCCTGCCTTTACACTGCTTTCAGATAAATTACAGAAGAAATTCGAGTAGTATTTACTGATTTCAAAAAATAATCTGATCTGCTATATCCCAGAACAGTCATTTGTTAAAACCAGTCAAAGTACAACTTAAAAACCAAGGGGGAGAAATTCGGTATCGCCCCGTTTGGGGCACAATTATCGGCCGGGTGCAAAGTTTAGCGCCTGGCACTAATTATCGCCTCTGACTCCAAACTTGGCTTTTATCACCCCTGGAGGTGATTGGAGCGCTAAATCAGGCGCTGCACACCTGTCTTAAAGCGCAAAGGCCGAGGAGCGAGCTAACTCAGAGCGCGGGCGCAGCGCAAGTGATGTCAGTTAGTGATGGAACACAGACACGCTGGCGCCGGCCAGTTCTTAAAGGGGAGGGTCGATCTTGCTCTCCAGCCACACCCTGCCCATTGGAGCCTTGAATCTCGGCATGGATAGACCTGTGCCTAAATCTTCCAGCCAAGGACTATGGAGAGGGTGAGAGAATGAGTTCAGCACTTCAGCGAGTGGGCCTTGGAGGCTCTGGTTGGCGCGGTGGAGCGCAGAAGATCTATACTCTTCCCTGAGAGTGGCAGGAGGCCTTTGCCGTGTGACTACAGAAGAGTGTGGAGGGAGGTGGCTCAGCACATCTCCTCCAGGAGCATGGTGCCCAGGACCCATACTCAATGTTGCAAAAAGTTCAACGACCTCACTCGGGTCGTCAGGGTGAGTGGCTTTTTTCAATACCTCTCCATCCCTCCATTCAACCTCACTCTATAGCCAGAGGGTCTTAAAACCCCAATGCCCAACACTCATCCAACACCTATGGCCCTCTCATAAAACACACATACACATTCCACACCTTGCATACAGTAAGGGCTATTCAACTATGGGAGGCACATCAGGCAAGAGCATGGCTGCATAGAGTAAGGGCTATTCAACTATGGGAGGCACATCAGGCAAGACCATGGCTGTATAGTGTAAGGGCTATTCAACTATGGGAGGCACATCAGGCAAGACCATGGCTGTATATTTACTCAGACGCCGTCCTTTTTCTTGCAGGCCAAGCTATCTCATAACAGGAGACAGTAGCATCGGACGGGTGGAGGGCGGCCTCAGCTGCAACCCCTCAGCGAACTTGAGGCGCGCGACCACAGGATTGTGGCAAGCCAGGTGATCGGTCCCGTCGCCCCTGGAGAGGTCGATCCCGTTCGGGACAGCAATGGTAAGGTTATCAGCTTTCTCTCCTCTCTCATTCCACTTGTCCCTCACAACACCAGCCTTTGACACTTTCAATCAACTTACAAAATCGCTCCACTCCTTCCTCCCTTACTGCCCCCCTGTCCTCACGCTAAAGCCACTCATGTACCTCCCTGCTTTCAGATGGTGATTCACCAGCTGAGGAGATGGGCCCTCAAGCTACCAGTGGGAGCGAAGCCGCAGGTGAGGAGGAAGAGGAAGCCGGAGCCTCAGCGCCACCCTCTCCCGAGGAAGCCCATGCCCACACTGGGACCATGCCTTCCCTGGAGGGGGGCAGGGGGGAAGGGTCTGATGAGGGTGAAGCTCCGGGACCCAGCGGGCTGCAGCAACGCGATGTGGCTAGGGAAGCTCGGGGGCCTTCTCCCCGGAGGGAGAGTAGGGCAGCGAGTCCTGCTGCACGGGACACAGAGGAGGAGCAGCTCATCGCTGAAATGAACACCCAGGCGGTGGACATGCACACTCAGCTCATGGCTTCAGTGGGAAAGGTGCCCGAAAGCATTGATGTACTGGCAAGGAGTGTGGAGCATTGCTGCCTTGGCCGGCTTTGGGGTTGCGGGTTGCTTTCCATCATCTTGTTCTCCATGCCAGAAGCTATTTCCTGAGTAGGGGCCTAGAAGCGGCTTGTTATCAGTCGTTGACAGACGGCCCTTGCAGTTTCAACATTGTGGGCCTCCCTCCCGCCTTGGTGCTGCTGCTGATCATCCTCCTCCTCTTCCTCCTCCTCTTCCTCCTCCTCCGGTGGTGCACCAAGGCCTGGTGGCATTGGCTGGGTCCTGAGGATTGCCAGGTTATGCAGCATGCAGCACACAACTATGAAGAGGGAGACTCGCTCAGGCGAGTATTGCAGGGCTCCTCCTGAGTAGTCCAGACAGCGGAACCGTTGCTTGAGCACACCAATCATCAGCTCAATGATGTTCCTGGTGGCGAGATGGCTCTCATTGTACCGCAGCTCAGCAGGGGTGTTGGGGTTACGGAGCGGTGTCATCAGCCAGGTGCAGAGTGGATAACCCTTGCCCCTGAGGAGCCAACCACTTGGCTGATGCGCTGCCTGGAAAAGTTCTGGCACAGCAGTCTGGCGCAGGATGAAAGCATCGTGGCTGCTGCCAGGATAGCGGGCATTGACAGTGAGTATCAGCTGTCTGTGGTCACAGGCCAACTGGACGTTTAAGGAGTGGAACCCCTTGCGGTTTCAGAAAACCTCTGCATTCTCACGTGGTGCCCGCAATGCCACACGCGTGCAGTTAATGGCGCCCTGCACCATGGGGAAGCCCGCTATCCTCGCAAAGCCCAATGCGCGTTCATGCTGTTTGGCCCGGGTCATCGGGAAAGAGATGTACTGGCGTCTCCTTTTATAGAGAGCATTTGTGACCTGATGGACACAGCAATGGACCGCGAACTGGGAGATATTGGTGATGTCCCCAGTAGCTGCTTGAAAGGAGCCGGTGGCAAAATTCAGAGCCACTGTGACCTTCACTGCCACCGACAGAGATGTCCTGGTCCTCAGTTGAGGCTGCAGATTTGGCTGCAGCAGGTGGCAGAGCTCAGTGACCACCTGCTTGCTGAAGCGCAGCCTGCGCAAACACTGCTCCTCAGATAAATTAATGTCGGAGAATTGTTCCCGGAATACCCTGGGAGGGCAAGGTCTTCTGTGCAGAGAGGCCTGTTGCACCCCCTCCGTCTGGCCATGATTGCCAATCTCTTTCTGTGTCTCTGTTGCCTCCGATTCTGCTGGCGCAGGACGATGCCCCGAATCAGTGCAGCCCCCAAAGTTTCTTGACAATCGAAGTAATGAAGGTCAAATCCAAAAGTACCTGCAAAGTGATGCTCAGTAGCCAAAACTACTTCACACAGCCATGACTCTTTGCAGATGTCTCTCTCTCTCTCTCTCTCAGAATCTCTCTCTCTCTGTCAGAATGAGTGGTGCAAAAATGTCTACCACAAAATAAGGCAGGAAGAGGGCGCCTTTAAATAGCGCACCCCAAGCCCCTCACCGACTGGGAAATGTTCCAGTCTCCCTGTCGTTGCTTGCGGCAGGCGGAAAGGAAGGGGCGCCACTCAATATCCAGTCCGGGGTGTCACCGGGGTATTGCACGCTCGACAGACATCACGGTCTGCGGGCGCAGGAGATCGGGGCGGTAGACTTTTGCGCCGCCGCAAAAACTCTCGTCAATTTCGCGAGCGGTGCAAACATCGCCGCGCCCAGGCGCTAGTTGTTTTGCGCCCCATTCGCGCCCATTAGAGCGCTAACGGGAGGCGCAAAGCAACCGAATTTTCCCCCCAAGTCTATTTGATCAGTATTAAAATAATCAGACAATTGTTATCCACACCTTTTCTCCAAGGATTCCACCTGTTATACAATTGGTGTTGCGCTTGGTTTTGCTCCATAAATGTTTACATTTTAAAGCCAATTAACCTTGGATTCTCTCAGCAAGAAAATAAATCGACTTCTTGTCTGTGACCTGCTTCAATTTAAAGATTCGAATGAAGGGTTTGAGTTTGTCTGCAGGCCCCAGAGTATCTGGAGTTTGACATGAATCTCTTCCACAGATAGCAGTCATGCTGCATTCATTTAGCAGATTTTTGATGATGTTTTCTATTAATGAGCTGCTATAGCTTCAGCGCTGGAGTCTTTCTGCAGTTATTGCACCACCTCATTTCAATGTGAAGTTTAAGCACATATGTGAAATGTAACTGCGCTCGGCAGTGTCAGGTATCTGTCAGGTAGAAGGAAACCTTGGACTGTATGTCGGTGAAGGAAAGCAGAGAAAGGGATTGGGACATGATTTGGGTGTCAGCGACAAGCATATTTTATTGTGCAGTCATTTTTCTTCCTCAGCTTCTGTCTCAGTTTGAGGAAAAGACAGATTTCATGAAGTAAAGCCTTGTTAAGGGGAAAGAAATAAACAAATACAGCTTCCTTTGAAAAGTGAAAAGATAACAAGAAAGACCTTGACACCCAATTTTCCATTTTTGACTAGTCGTACTAAATTTCCAGCAGTTATGTTCAATGTGTGTCAGTGTGTTAAATCACAGTGTTCCATTAGTTACAATGCAAGGAACACCAATTTTGATCTTTAAAAGCTGATTCACCAGCACTATTTCCATTCTGTGTGGGAGGGATTGACCACAGGCCAAAGAAGAAGTGACAATTCCTCCATCATTTACTTAGATTATAATTTTTTTATTTATCTATCAATCTATTTAGTTATCTAATCGTCAACCACCTATGCATCCACCTATACGGGGAAAGGGCAGGGGAGTGGGACTAGCTGAATTGCTCTTGCAGAGAGCTGGCACGGGCTCGACAGGCCGAATGGCCTCCTACTGTGCTGTAACCATTCTATGATTCTATGATTCGAGATCATAAACTGAACTGGTCACATCATTTCCTGCTAATTATCTGCTAAATTCACACTTAGTAACATACAGCCACGGTGTCAATGGTTTATTGCGGCTAGATATCATCGCTGTCTGCCACGACTATTCCATTATAACTTTCACTCCACAAATGAATTAAACTATAAACCACCCATATAATCTTCATAGTACTTATATGAAAGTTTTGTGTTAAGTGCGTGCCCATTACATTTCAGACTTCCAAATAAAAAAGAAAAATATAAAAAGTATTATAGAAGAGGGAAAAAAGTTATTTCCTGCTGGGTTTTCTGACCTTGCTAACCTAGTGTAGGCAGTTTTAAATGTCTTATTTACTTAGACTCAGCTGGCATAAATGGTGACGACAAAGGGTACTCGCTTTAGTAAACCAGAACAGTTTATTAAACACACACAGCATGCATTATACAAATAAAAACAGAAAATGCTGGAGAAACTCAGCAGGTCAGGCAGCATCTGTGAAGAGAGAAACAGAGTTAACGTTTCAGGTCGATGACCTTTCGTCAGACCTGAAACGTTAACTCTGTTTCTCTCTTCACAGATGCTGCCTGACCTGCTGACTTTCTCCAGCATTTTCTGTTTTTATTTCAGATTTCCAGCATCTACAGTATTTTCTTTTTGTATGCATTATACAAACTTGGACAGTAATGACTTGGTCAAAATACAAACTTTACTTCCCGTACAACCACGGACGACGGAACGCGCTGACGTGGAAGGCTTCGCAGGACATCCTCTCTCCTATCTTCTTTGAAGTCGTCTCCTCCGTGTGGCTTGGGGTTTGGATGTTAACATTCTTATACTTTTTTCAATGTGCATTAGTCACATTCCTTGTTGATGGCTGTCTGAGCTTCACTTTGCTTAGTTGGCGATCGGATCATTGTGTTCGAATCTCGTGATTAGTTTCCATCTCCTCTGGTCTTTATGTACGGGGTCTTCCAGACAGAAAGCATTAACCAGCAAGTGTAGTTACAATAGCCGACTCCGTAAGGCCATTAACAAATCTGGCCTTAAAGACAGGGCCCTTGTGTACGGTGTCACATTTATTATGGTCCAGGAAGTAAAGCCATTAACAAGATTGGCTCTTTCAGACTTCCAAATAAAAAATAAAAATATAAAAAGTATTATAGAAGAGGGAAAAAAACAGTTATTTCCTGCTGGGTTTTCTGACCTTGCTAACCTAGCCTCACCTCAAGGGTAGAAGCTGGGGATTTACAAGCAACTGCCAATCTACAGAAGCTTCCATTCTACAACAAATCTCTAACTTACTTCAGCATATGTCATTTAGACCCTTGGATCAGAGAAATAGCCCTTGAAAACGCGCATGCTTTCTGGCGCACTCCCACTATAACTCCAGGTAGTTTCAAGGAGCCCTTGTATGGGGTGGAACCTCCATCTGCCCCAAACATGGTTCCCACATCAGAGGGATGCAGACGTCCGACACTGGGAGTTCCCGCTTCCTTGCCCTCATCGGCAAAAGTTTGGATGCTAAAACACCCACTGAGATGAATCACACCAGCCTCTATAAGGGCACAGGTGGATCCCATTTGGGTGGCGGGGGGTGTGGGGGGGTGGAGAATGGAGAGGAGGAGTTCAGACTGGGTCAGGATCTGGACTCCTGAAAGTCCTGGATTCCTGAAGATGTCCTTCAACTTTTAAAGTGGCCCCCAACACAGGGCAGCTGGGGCTGCAATTCTCTATTTGCTGGGTGGATGGTACCCTGGCTGCCAATTCCTCTCAAGGCCAAGTCTCCAGGGCTTTTCAGTGGGGGACGGGGGATCCAATAGGTGTGCCCCCACACTACTGAAGGTCCATTCTTGGAGGCATATTCCCCTCACTCTGAATAACTGCTGGTATTATGCCCCAGTGGATCTTCAGGGCTATCGTATGCAAGAAAAATAATATGTACTCTGGAGAGATTTCAAGGTTACCTGAATTCATCAATGAGTTTTACTGCCTTATAATAACTCTCAGCGATCCTTTGAAGATCCTTCCAAGCCAATCACACAAAATGGGCTCATAGTGAATTAACAGCCCGTTTTACATTGTGCAAATTTTCTTTTCCATGTAACGTCAGTGGGTGCCTTTATGGTAATGCCTTGACCCTGGGGTGGTCCAGCAGGGTGGAGGGGGACATGCAGATATTCACCAGAGTGTCTATTGACACCACTATGCCAGCCAATGAGTTGGAAGCAGGGTGGGACTTATGACAAACAGTCTATTTTACAACAAACAAAGACTATTTACTCAGCAATAGTAAACAAAGATAGTCTATTAAACAGCACACTGCAGCAAACAGTCTACAGAGTCTATTTAAAAAGAGTCTTTATGAACTAGAGGAAAAAGAACTCAATACCGGAACTACAGCAACTTCTCCCAATAAGAGCAGGGTGATTTTTCCAGCAAAGTGCAGTGAGTGGAGGATAGTTACATATGAATTATGTGCATAAAATCAATCTATTTACTTACAGCATTGCGGTTTCCAGGCATGATCGGCGGGGTATTTACCCAATCATCTCCATTCTGCCAGGACTTGTGGTGTCACTATGTGCAGCCGATATGCATAGCCTCTATTTTTGATTCAGCGTTTTGTTAAGTGTATATGTTAATTGTAGTACCTTATCATTAGTGATAAACCTGACTCTGACATGGAATTACTGTAATATAAAGGGATTTGACAGCGTTGCAGTTGATGAGCTGAAATGTTAAAAGAAGATAGCCATCCTGCTGCTAGCGGCAGACTAGGAGTTAAGTATATTGACTAGTATCACATAACTCAGATGGAAGGATTAGTGTCTGACATCTGTCACATTTAAAATTTAATGGCTGTTTATTTCCCACTGAAATCATATCTTGTAAGTAGCATTACGCTGGCATTGTGATAACGCTAAGTTTTGTTTGAACAATATAATTGCATTCCGCTGACCAAATCAAATTCTTAGCTAGGTCATTACAACATAGCATTCAGAATTCCACTGTAGGCGTGCACTTTTCTATGAGCTTATGAAAAATTAAATATTTCTTTGAATTATTAGTTTAAAACAGATGTTTATATATTTGCACAATACCCATGGATTGAACGTAGTTTGTTCATGTAAGAGCATAGGAAAGCATTGGATGAGAAAAGGCTTTTTGTTCCATTGAGCCCACTCCTGTCACAGACTCTATACAATATACCCCAGAATGGACTCTGGCCCATGTATTTATCTATTGTGGGAAAAGTCAGTCATTTTTCTCTTTGACGTGAAAGTTAAGTGAGCAAAACTCTACAGTAGCTATTTGTCCTTCCAGCATCATGTTGCAGACTCTGCTGATTGCTTTCCATGCTGTCGTCAGTAATAAGACTGTGCAACTTTCACCTTGGAATGAGCTAGAGTTTTTATAAAAAAGTTCCGATTTTCTCTCCACCAATCCAGCTGTGAAAGACGCCACACTCAAAACTAATCCTGCCTTCATCCAGCCGACATTGAGCAGCAGGGACCTTGGCTGATTTTAACCATCATTACCTCAGGGACACCTGATGCTGGTGGTAGCACCTCATCATGAACTGAGGCTATTTGTACTAATTAGCTCACCTCAACCTGCCTTAGTTGAGGTGAGCTAACTGAACACAGTGCAGGATAGAACCTGGAGCCTTGCTGATTTTATATGGTGCAATACCACATTTATCCAGTAGGTCATTGAAACAGCTGTAAATGAGTTAGGGGTAAAAATTCAGTTGGCTGCGCCTCCCGTTAGCGCCTTAGGAGGGCGCTAATGGGGCGCAAAGCCGCTAACGCCCGGGCGCAGCGATGTTTGCGCCGCTCCGGAATTTAACTAGACATTGTGCGGCGGCGCTAAACTTTACCGCTGCGACCACCTGCGCGCGCAGATTGTGACGTCATTCCATGGTGCAACGCCCTTGTGGCGTCCCGGAGCGGAAATTGAGTGGCGCCCCCTGCCTTACCGCCTGGCGCATCCAACGACCGGAAGACTGGAACGCTATCAATCGCTGTGGGGCTGGGGGGGGGGGGCGCTATTTAAAGGGGGCCTCTTCCTGTCTTTTTCTGTGGTTGACATTTTTGCACCACTCGTTCTGAGAGAGAGAGAGAGAGATTCGGAGAGAGAGAAAGAGAGACTTCTGCATTGAGTCAACGCTTTGTGAGGTAGTTTTGCCTACTGATCCTAACTTCGCTGGTACTTTGGTTGCTGTCCTTCATAACTTTGCTTGCAAAGAGACTATGGGGGCTGCACTGATTGGGGGCGTCGTCCTGCTCCAGCTGAATCGGAGGACACAGAGACGCAGAGAGAGAGTGGCAATGATGGCCAGACGGAGGAGGGCCAACAGGCGTATGTACAGGAGAGCTTACCCTCCCAGGGTATATCGTGAACAGCTCTCCTACATTCATATGTCTGAGGAGCTGTGTTTGCGAAGGCTGCGATTCAGCAAGGAGGTGGTCACTGAGCTCTGCCACCTGCTGCAGCCAGATCTGCAGCCTCAACTGAGGTCCAGGACGTCTCTGTCGGTGGCAGTGAAGGTCACAGTGGCTCTCAACTTCTATGCTACTGGCTCATTTCAAGCTGCTGCTGGGGACCTCGCCAATATCTCCCAGTTCGCGGTGCATTGCTGCATCCGGCAGGTCACAAATGCCCTCTTTAAAAGGAGACGAGAGTTCATCTCTTTCCCCATGACCCCAGACAAGCAGCGTGACCGCGCTCTGGGCTTTGCGAGGATAGCGGGCTTCCCCATGGTGCAGGGCGCCATTGACTGCACGCATGTGGCTTTGCGTGCTCCACATGAGAATGCCGAGGAATTCCAGAACAGAAAGGGGTTCCATTCCTTGAATGTTCAGTTGGTCTGTGACCACAGACAGCTGATACTCGCTGTCAATGCCCACTATCCTGGCAGCTGCCACGATGCTTTTATCCTGCGCCAGACTACTGTGGCAGAACTTTTCGAGGCACCGCATCAGCCAGTTGGTTGGCTTCTCGGGGACAAGGGGTATCCATTGAGCACCTGGCTGATGACACCGCTCCGTACGCCCAACACCCCTGCTGAGCTGTGGTACAATGAGAGCCATCAAGCTACCAGGAACATCATTGAGCGCACAATCGGTGTGCTGAAGCAACGGTTCCGCTGTCTCGACCATTCTGGAGGAGCCCTGCAGTACTCGCCTGAGCGAGTATCCAACTTCGTAGTCGTGTGCTGCATGTTGCATAACATGGCAATCGTCAGGACCCAGCCAATGCCACCAGGCCTTGGAGCACCACCAGAGGAGGAGGAGGAAGAGGAGGAAGAGGACGAGGAGGATGATCATCAGCAGCACCAAGGCGGGAGGGCGGCCCACAATGGTGAAACTGCAAGGGCCGTCCGTCAACGGCTGATAGCAAGCCGCTTCTAGGCCCCTGCTGTGGAAATGGCTTCTGCCATTGCTAACAACATCAATGAACCCAGCACGCAACCCCTAAGCCGGCCAAGGCACCAATAATTCCAAACACCAAACATGTATATTTTGAATACAAAAACTTATTTATTTTACAAACTCTGTGTGTGTCATTTCCTCATGACAAACTCATAGAAATAAACACAAAAAAACAATCAATAACATAACTGGTTCTCACAACCTGGAGATAATGTCCAAAACACTAAACAAAAGTTGGACCACGAACCTCGGCCTTTAATAAAAAAATGACCAGCATTTTGTCACACCTCCTACTTTTTGCCCTTCGAGGGTGAACTCCTTCCCTTGCGCACTTCCCCCCTTCTAACCCTACTGCTCCTCCGTAATGGGACCTCAGTGGCTGCAGCAAGGCTGGTGGAAGGCTGCTGATCGTCAGACCCTGACACTGCAGATGCCCCTGAAGGACGGCCTCGACCAGTTCTGGGCCTGGAGGGCCCGGCTGCAGACTGCACCAACTCTGCATGGGCAGCAGCAGTCTGTCCTACAGGCGGTGGCAAGTGCAGTGGAGAAGTGACAGTGTTGGCAGCAGGAATGCTGTCATCGTGAGAGAGGACAGCAACTCCCTGCTCACCCTACACACTGGCACTCCCACGGGGCAGCACTTCAGTATCCGGAGCAATCTGCTGGAGAACAGATTGCTGGCCTGCTGCGGCGCGGTGAGAGCCCCGGGGACATGTGAACGAACCATCGAGGTTGGCAGCAGTCTGTGCTCGCGTGGCCTCAATCTGAGTCTGCATGAGAGCAGTCAGAGATGGGATCACGGCAGCCAGTGACTGAATTGCAGCACTAAGCGTTAGTGTGGCATCCGCCTGTGCTACAGCGAAGTGCTCCACACTCCTTGCCAGTGACTCAATGCATTCGGGCACCCTTCCCACTGCACCCATGAGCTCAGTGTGCATGCCCACCGCCTGGGTGTTCATTTCTGCGATCAGCCGCTCCTCCTCTGCGTCCATTGCAGTAGGAGTCTCTGGCATACTCTCCCCCTGGGGAGAAGGCCCCCGTTCTTCCCTACCCCCCCCATGGCGTTGCTGCAGCCCGCTGGGTCCTGGAGCTTCACCCTCATCAGACCCTTCCCCCCTGCTCCCCTCCAGGGAAGGCGTGTTCCCAGTGTGGGCATGGGCTTCCTCGGGAGAGGGTGGCACTGATGCTCCGGCTTCCTCTTCCTCCTCGGCTGCAGCTTCACTCCCAGTGGCAGCTTCAGGGCCCGTCTCCTCAGCTGGTGAATCACCATCTGAAAGCAGGGAGGTACAAGAGTGGCTTTAGCGTGAGGACAGGGTGGCAGTAAGGGAGGAATAAGTGCAGCGAGTTAGCAAGTTGGATTGAAAGTGTCAAAGGCTGGTGTTGTGAGGGACAAGTGGAAGGACAGAGGACAAAAAGGTGATGACCTTACCATTGCTGTCCACAACGGGGTCGGCGTCTCCAGTGGCGACGGGACCGATCACCCGGCTTGCCACAATCCTGTGGACGCGCTCCTCAAGATCGCCGAGGGGTTGCAGCTGAGGCCGCCCTCCACCTGTCCGTTGCTGCTGTCTCCGATTATGCGCCAGCTTGGCCTGCAAGAAAAAGGACAGCATCTGAGTAAATATACAGCCATGGTCTTGCCTGATGTGCCTCCCATAGGTGAATAGCCCTTACTGTATACAGCCATGGTCTTGCCTGATGTGCCTCCCATAGGTGAATAGCCCTTACTGTATACAGCCATGGTCTTGCCTGATGTGCCTCCCATAGGTGAATAGCCCTTACTGTATGCAAAGTGTGGAATGTGTGTGTGTGTTTCATGAAAGGGCCATAGGTGTTAGATGAGTGTTGTGCATTGTGGTTTTAAGACCCTCTGGCCATAGAGTGAGGTTGAGATGGAGGGATGGAGAGGTATTGAGAAAAAGCCACTCACCCTGACGACCCGAGTGAGGTCGTTGAACTTTTTGCGGCATTGAACATGGGTCCTGGGCACCATGCTCCTGGAGGAGACGCTCTGAGCCACCTCCCTCCACACTCTTCTGTACTCGCGTGGCAAAGGCCTCCTGCCACTCTCAGGGAAGAGTATACATCTTCTGCGCTCCACCGCGCCAACCAGAGCATCCAAGGCCCGCTCGGTGAAGCGATGAGCTCGTTCTCTCACCCTCTCCATCCTTGGCAGCAAAATGGATTCACAGGTCTCTCCAGGCCGAGATTCAAGGCTGCAATGAGCAGGGTGTGGCTGGGGAGCAAGTTGGCCCCCCCCGCTTTAAGAACTGGCCGGCGCCAGTGTGTCTGTGTTCCCTCGCTAACTGGCAGCAGCTGCGCTGCGCTCGCGCGCTGAGTTAGCACCTCACTGCTCGGCCTTTGCGCCTTAAGACAGGTGTGCAGCGCCTGATTTAGCGCTCCACTCACCTCCCGGGGCGGTAAAAGTGAAGTTTCCAGTCAGTGGCGATAATTAGCGCCAGGCGCTAATATTTGCGTCCAGACGATATTTGCGCCCCAAACGGGGCGCGACCTAATTTCTACCCCATAGAGTTTTATTCATACTTTGAATTTGGAGTTCTTGCCCATACCCCTCAATCGGCAAGACTGAAAATCAGGGACGCAAAGGCTAAAAAATAGAATGCTTTATTTTATTGAATGTACTATCTTGAATGCTCAGATATTTTTTGTTCTGTTTCCAATGAGTCCAAAGCATAGTTATGCATTTCACAAACCCAAATACAAAGGCCCGTCATTAATTTATTTTTCCACATTTCTCAACCAGAGGGCTTAGCAGTTTTATTATGTCTAGATTCTTCTTCTTCTTAGGCAGTCCCTCGGAACCGAGGATGACTTGCTTCCACACTAAAAATGAGTTCTCAGGTGACTGATGAGTCCAATGCGGGACCTACAGGGCTGGATTTTCTGAATGGAGACGTGTTGGAGGCGAGACTGCTTCTTGCCCAGTTTCAGTCCCGCCTCCATCAGCTTCTGGATTTTCCCCTGATTGACCTTGTTAAGCCCGCCCAACAGGCTCAGCAGGCCAATTAGGGGGAAGTCAGTGACAGAGCACGTCAACGTATGATGTGTCATCTGTCAAGAATTTTTGAAAGAAGAAATGTCATCGTTTGACAGCTCTGTGAAGCTGTCAAACACTGACATTCTGTGTAGTTTGATGAGACTTTGTGTTAAGGACTCATCAAACCTTTCTACTTTGCAGAAAACAGCTGGCTGTTGGATCGGAGGATGCAACAGCCAGTCTGTGATCTCTACAATGGAGATGTCGGGGACTACGGCTCCACAGCGGCTAAAAGCTATAGGGAGAAACGAAGGTAAGTTAACATTTTCTAACACTTTACACTCACCTCACATACTTACCACTCCACACTTGCACCCATCACTCACCTCTACATCGCACTTTCAGACCCCTCCGACCTCCGCAGACCTCCTACTCACCTCCGACACCCCAGCGGGGATCCCCCAGGTCGGGAAGCCCGCACTTCATCACGAAAAATGGGGATAATCCTATTTTCTGCCTGTTAACTACCTGTTAACAGGCAGTTAATAGGCTTTAATCCCTTCCCGCCTCCAAGGAGATGGGACCCGGGGCAGGTCAACTTCCTGCCTCCTGGCAAGAGGGCACAGAGGCGGGTTGGGGGCGGGTTTGCCACCCGCCCCCAAATTCTGCAACTTTCCCGGCAGTCCCGCTTCCATACCTGCCTCCTCAGAGCTGACAAAATCCAGCCCACAGTCTCTGTCACAGGTGGGGCAGACGGTGGTTGAAGGGGCAAGTGGGTGGGATGCTTGAGTTGACGTGTGCACCTTCCGCTGTTTGCGCTTGGCTTCTGCTTGCTCCCAGTGAAAAGACTCGAGGTGTTCAGTGCCTTCCTGGATGCTTCTCCTCCACTTTGTGCGGTCTTGGGTCAGGGATTCCCAGGTGTCGGTGGGGATGTTGCACTTTTTCAAGGAGGCTTTGAGGGTGTCCTTGAAGCATTTCCTCTGCCCACCTGGGGCTTTCTTGCCGTGTCGGAGCTCCGAGTAGAGCGCTTCTTTTGAGAGTCTCGTATCGGGCATGCAGACGATGTGACCCGTCCATTGTAGCTGATTGAGCGTGGCCAAAGCTTCGATGCTGGGGATGTTGGCCTGAGCGAGAACACTGACGTTGGTGCACCTATCCTGCCAATGGATTTGCAGGATCTTGCGGAGGCAGCGTTGGTGGTACCTCTCCAGTGCTTTGAGGTGTCTGCTGTACATGGCCCATGTCTCTGAAGCTTACAGGAGGGCGGGTATCACTACTGCTCTGTAGACCATGAGCTTGGTGCCGGGTTTGAGGTCCTCATCTTCAAACACTCTCTTCCTCAGGCGACCGAAGGCTGCACTGGCACACTGAAGGTGGTGTTGGACTTCGTCATCGACGTCTGCCGTTGTTGACAGTAGGCTCCCAAGGTATGGAAAGTGGTCCACGTTGTCCAAGGCCTCGTTATGGATTTTGATAATCGGGGAGCAGTACTGTGTGTCTCGATGATACATTATTCAAGGCTTAAACTAAGTGCTATCAAAATACAATGAGGTGTAAGTCTATTTAATTAATTGCAAAAAGCAAATGAACGTTTTCATACTTGATTTACCTCCCCAATTCCTCTAACGCCAAAAAGGATCAACCATTTTAGGCTTGGAGGACATTTTAAAATTCACGCCAACAGGATAAAACTACGATTCACTTTCAAAATCGAGACAGTTAGGAAGTAGATTCCTGCCTCATTAACTTCCAGATGCACTTGTTTAACGTTTTTGTTGTGGGAGCTAGATTGGGACAAATAGCCTTAGTTCATTCTTTCAGCTAACCTACTTTAATGTTAACAACCACTATTTTTGTACTGTAAACTACCCACTCTGTTTCGGCTTTATAATGCTTGACATGTAGCAGTGTTTCTTTACTTTCTAATTTGAAGTTAATCAATTTTATTTGGTGCTTTTTTTTAAGGAAGAGTTACACTAGCATGCACAATTGTTATTTTTGCATATAAATTATTTTGGAAAATAAAATAAAACATTAATTATTAATTAAAATAACTACTGACCCGGTTGTCTGCATGGTAACAAAAACACTGCAATGGAAACTATCTCACAACATTAATGCAGTTTTGAATTTTCCATCCTTAGCTAATTGAACCATTTAGAACAATTTGATTACTTTCATTTGTTCCACAAGGGTGGAAAGACAGCTGAAATATTGTTAGGTTACTGGGCACAGTATGGTGGCAAAGCAATGTATAGTTGCCTCGCATGCCATAATACAGTACTGAGTGTTAATGGGAGACAGACACTCGAATTACAGTTACTTCTCTGGCTGCGGACAAGACAGTGCAGATTTAACACTTACATCACTGCATTGCAACCAGTGCTATTGAAACAGATCTATAGATAATATATGGAAGAACAAACAGGGAGAAGGAAGTTACAAATGATCCAAGCATAATACTTTAAACTACAAACCTGATCAAAGCATAAACCACTCACCAATTATTCATGATTTTTTTGCTCTCTATGCTGAATACTGTCAATTCAGCAACAACTAGCATTTATATGGCACCTTTAGCATAGTAGAATTTAGCATCAAAGCCACACTAACAACTTCTTGTAAAAGATCATATTTTATATAATAATAGCTATTCATTTCGATTTGGTTGCAGCGTGAGTGATTAATGGGCTGAGGTACAAACGCTATCATTTTTTTTTAATCAGCATTCTATAAAAATCCTGATCCAAGCATCTTGGCGTACTAGTTGTATGCTTGCTAGACTTGGTCAGATACCATATCACCCCCTGAACAAAAACACAAATGTAAAGTTTCTAACAGTCTTTAAATGTGGAAATAAGACATGTGGACACAAAGCTGAAATAAACAATGGCCCATATTTTCTGATCGGAGGTTTCCCGCGGGCGGAGGCCTGCGATCTGGAAAAATCTACGCCCTTACCTGAGGGCTCCCGGGGCACACACGCTTCCGCTCCTGGGCCTCTCCAAACTTGAAGTGTGCAGGGCCCACGTATCCCAGGGGCGCACATAGCTAACAAGGAGGCCAGGAAGGCAAGTTGGGTAGTCTGCAGTTTAGTGGGAATAGGATCAAGGGAGCAGGAGTTGGGGCTCATGCACAAGATGAGCTCGGAGAGGGCATGAGGGAAGATAGGAGAGAAACTAAAGGAAAATGTGAGTTATGGGCTAGAGCAGGGGGGATCGTTAGAGGAAGTTTGGCCTGGTGGGCTAGGGGAAGCGGGGGGGGAAGTGGCAGAGGCAGCTGAACGAATGGTCTCAATCTTAGTGAAGTCCATGAGCTCCTCGTACTTGTTGTTGGAGGTAAGGGTGGAGGAGACAGGGGAAAGGGGTTTAACAAGACGGTTTGCTGATGATAAAAGAAGCCGGGAGTTATCGTTGCATTCCAGGATGATCCTGGGATAGTGAGCTGTTTCGAAAGACAAGAGCAGGACCCAATAGTGCTTTAAGTGGTCAGCCAGATCTGGCGGTGAATGGTTAAACCAGTTGTCACCATAGACATTGAAGTCTGCGTCCTTGGACTTAAGGGAGTGGATGAGGGCCTTACCAGGGAGAACAACCATGGTGAGATCGAGTAATGGTTTTAATGGTGGCGAGTGCATCAAAGGTGGAGGTGAGGGTGTGGATGAGCAGATCGGTAGCTGGAGAAATGTCGTGGTGAATGGAGGGCCAAAGGCTAGACAGTTGGGATTTTGAAAGCGCAGTTGTAAGTGAATTGGGAGAGAGTTTTTCCCAGGGGCGTGAATATGGGTAGGGGAGTTTATATGGAGGGAGAGATAGGAGGGCAGTGAACTCCGAGGAGAGAGTGCATGATGAGTTGAGATGGAGGTTGAAATCACTGAGGATGAAATGTCGCTCAGTGCAGAGGCTGAAGGAGGAAAGCAGTGAAGCTATCTCGGTGAGAAAATTGACATGGTACTTGGGTGGGCGGTAGAGAACGAGGATTTTAAATGAGAGGAGAGAGGGGTGGAACAAGGTGAGATGCTCAAAGGAGGAGAAGGTGCCGGAGGAGTAGGGGAGCAGACCAAGGTGTGAATTGGTGATAAGAGCTACACCACCACAGTGACGGTCTGGGTGGGGCAAGTGGTGGAAGGTATAGTCGGGTGGGGAGGCTTCATTTAGGGAAAGGTGTCATCACCCCTCAGCCAGGTTTCCATCAAGACCATGATGTCAATGCAATCATCCACAATAAGCTCGTGGATAGCAAGGGCCTTGTTCACAAGTGAACGGACATTCTGCAGGGAGATGCGGAGAAGGGCAGTGATAGCTGATCCAGTGGCAGAGTCCACAGGGTCAGCATTGGGATGAGTGAGTGGGATGGGAAGGAGGTAGGAAAGATTAGCCCCCAGTGGGTGTGCTGGGTAGGAAGGTCAGCGAGAGAGTAGGATGGGGCAGTTGGGGTTGCTGCTTGTAAGGAGACAGCAACAAGTGCCTCGATGGGCCCTTCGGGGGATGCCAAGAGAGGCACAGAGGGAAGCTGTAGGTTTATCTAAGAGGGAGTTAAGCTTGGGATGGCGGCAGGAGAGTAGGAAGGTTGAGGAGTGCTGCAGGGTTGGGTTATGGATTTGGGAGGACAGAGTACCCAAGAGGGGAGAAATGAAAGGAGGTATTGTAAGGGATTCTCTCCTGACCCTGCGTGTCTCGTAGCCTGTGAGGTTCACGCGGCTCTGTGCAGCCTGTATGTCAGTGCGGGTCTAGGCCTGGTCTCCAGCCAGTCTGGGAACACTAGACACCCCTGTGAGTGGTTCGAATCACTCTCCCTTACGGTTCTAGACACTGGACTTAGATGCGAGAGCAGTAATGGAGATAAAACTCATGTAGACTTGGTTTGAACGGTACGAAATGGAAAATCTTTATTGCATGATACTTAAAATTATGAAATACATGTCATACGCACAGATTAATGACAGTACAATCTTACAAACAGTTATGATCACTCTTAGGGAAACGAGGAACGAACGGCACAACGTAAATAGGGCACACATTACAAATATCCTTAATCTTTAAACCCTCCCCTATCAATATCTATCCTAAACTAGCTTCGTAGGATCTCGAGACTCATGCTCACCACTCGTAATAACTCGGAGAAATCCCGAATAGCTGATCGGATGTTTTTCACCGCAGCACCCACGTGTTGGTCAGGAGATCTCCTGGTCCCACTTGTTTACTGCTTCTGCTGCTCGGCCAGTCGGCTGGACCGTCCGCTGTAGTGAAGACCTCTGTTGGTGGGCTTCAAAGTTTAATCGTGGAACACCGTTGTCAATATCACCGATACGATGTGTTTACACAGTCCAGTTATCATTGATGCAATATGTCTTGTTAAAGAAGAAAACTTCCTGTCAAGAAGACTTGGCTGATCGACCTACAGGCGCGGTCGGGATTTACTGACCGTGGCGATGGATAAGGTCTTCTTCTCTTCTCCTCTCATCTCATCTCATCTCATCTCGGGCCTTCGGTTCCGCTGCCAGTTAC
This sequence comes from Squalus acanthias, assembly GCA_030390025.1. NCBI lineage: Eukaryota > Metazoa > Chordata > Chondrichthyes > Squaliformes > Squalidae > Squalus > Squalus acanthias. The sequence goes on from CM059425.1 coordinate 23,614,368, forward strand.
CAACATAGGTCTTCTTTACGTGACACGAGGTAGATCCGAACGGATCAGAAAGTTCAACAGTCTTTTACACAGGAGCAGCCACGATGATAACAGCAGCAAGCGGCAAGAGTCAAGAACACGAGGCAAGAGCAAGAGCAAGAGGCCAGAGAGAAGCGACCAGAGAGCGAATGGACGGTTTGGGGCCTGCAATTATAGTGCACAGTTCTTCCGTTTCCCGCCCAACTACAATGTCCATTCTTTTGTTTAGGGTTTGGCGCCCAAAAATGTCCTGTATGGGTGATCTCTGTCCTTAATGGGTTTCGGGGCTACTCCTGAATGTTTGAGTACCTGTTAATATTTCTCCCATTGTTAAATCGGTCGGTGTTCCCCCTGGAGGGGTTTGGGGCTTCCAAGTGTCCTGTATAACTACCTGCTAACGGCTCTCTCATCGTAGAGCCGTTGGGAGTTTACATATTAATGTCCTTTGGATGGGCCCTTGATTACTCGGTGCAATGGCTTTCCTTTGTACCTGGGAGACCGATTTCAGTATCTATGTTTATACTGCAAACCCATAATGTCTCGGGTATTATCTTCACTGTGCTGAATCGTTATCGATCTTGCAAAAAAATGTGTATTGGAACGCCATCTTGTCTGCCTGTTGAAAAGTCTAGAATGTTCTGTCACGAGGTGCGGCGGCCATTTTACAGGCTGCTTGTGTCCAATTTAAACCTGACAGCATTCTGCTGAAATAAAAAGCTGTTTGAACGAAACTTTGAGTTTTCTCCTTAATTAAACAAATCGCGATAATTGCGAATTCTACAGTCCCTCCTGTTGATGCGAATAACTCCGCTTATCGTATCAAAAATCTCAGTGGTGAGCAATCTTATCTCGATTTCACTCCGAATCCAGTAAATTAATCCCATAAATTTTAACTTAACTAGGGTCTCTGTGTCGTCCTCATTTCCCAAGAAAATCACATTTTATATCACCATAGGCATCATTCGCCCTTAAACTTACACCACTTGTTTTCCTTCCCGGCGTAACCAGGCCGATACCTCACGCATCACCTGTATATTTGTCTTTTATTCAGGGAAAGGAAAAACAAAACCCAAAAACCAAACAATCAACACCATCACCAAAATAAACAAATCCCAACTCTTAAACATGTCGAGTTTCCAACGTATTTACAATGAGTACAAACTTCCGCGGCGCACGTGGCGAGCGGGAGTGACGCCATTTTCCCATTACACTGCGCTCTCATCGTGCACGCGCACGTAACGTTCTCGCCACTCTCCCGTGTTCTCATGCTTGGTGAGGCGCTTGTCTCTTTTACAATGTATGAACAATAGGTATACTACAATAAACGCTTGACAGACGACTAAAATGTGGGAGGCTATTCTGACCCATGAGGGCACTTCAATATTCGTGAACAGATTCCACCACGGTGGAACCACTATGTCCAAAATGTCTGTTCCTATTTCGACAGTTTTCTGCTCTAATGTATAAAAATGCTTCTGTGATACCGCGACGGCTTTCAGAAGTTTGGTTAAATGCTCAGGGAGAGGGGGAATGAGGTATCCAAAATGCGCGACAAATCGCTGCAAGTCGGTGAAATTCTCTTTTACTGTGAGGTGAACAGTGGATGGTTCAGGGATTGGGATAATTCGCTGTTGTGCTACTTGAACTTCAGCCCTGGGTTTAAAACAGAAACTGCTGTCACTCACCGGACACCGGCTACGGTTTCCATGCTGGTAGTGTTGCGCTGCAGTGGTAACACAATATGTTCCACCCCCGATGTATGCTACCTGCGGAGGCACATGATCTTGTGCCATTGCCTCCATGGTGCAATTCATGGACTTGGCGCCAGCCGTTCTGAACCCGCACTGTGGTGTTAAAAAGGCATTCAAGTGCTGGGGGCACAGTATTATGTGTGCTCCCCTGCCACGACAACCAGAGAGATCTGTACCTGTCATCGTTTGCTCCCAGCGGATGACGTAAGGTGGAACCGCTGCATAACGAATGTGGGCTCCCCCCTGAATGACACCAATGTTCTCTACCCGATACACCGGGGCGGGCTTTGCTGTGTTGCCCAAAACCGGCATGCGTAATACTATTCCCATAATAGTATGGTTTGAACGTCCGCAGTCCACGGGGACTGGGTAAGCTTCTGAAGCTAGCCTGAGCTGGCACGGACTTAATGCGTTCTGAAAAGGGTGGAGCGCCCGCAGGTGTTTGTTACTTATCCAGGACGGGACCAAACCTTGTTTTAAATCCTCCAAATTACTGCGGCCCTCGCCCAGTAACCACGCCCCGTAAAGCACGCACACCTCGTTCTGCGCAGCTTGATCGGATGCATTCCGATCTTCCCTAATCAGGGCATTTACCGTACGCGCATGTTTCTCCAGCTCTGCTATAATTTCCTTTAAGTGTAGTGTCATGGCTTGGTCCTCGTGCAGACCCGACCCTACCACTTTATTCTCATCTGTAAGAATATCCTTTAACTGTGTTTTTAAACCATTAATCTGGGTCTGCAGCTCCACACTGTCTAGAGCGTTGACCACAGATGTCCCTGTGTTAAAAGCAGTGAACGCATCGTTCACCAAACCCCTTCTTTGCCTCCCTACTTGGTCCAAAACTTCCTGCGGTGCGGTGTATAAACTTGTCTTATCAATTTCTGCAAAATCAAACTCGTAAAATTGCCTGAACATCTTGGTCAACAGGACCTGGTACAACTGTTCCGTCTTTTTGGGGCACCACTCTGGTAACCGTACCTCAGTGAGATTTAAAATCACCGAGGCCACCGCGTAATGTACCCCCTGAAATAGTATCTGATCTGTGGGGACCAGTACCAAACCGTTCCCGGGTCCCTTACTAGTTTTAGGGCACCCCTCTTCCTCAGTTAGAACTACCGGAATCGTGGGCGGGGCTTTGCGTGGGCGCGTAATGAGCTCAGTGGCATTTACTGGGATCGGAGAGTATGGGGCTCCGCACCCCCTGGTGCTCGCATCCCACCTCATCCCCTGTCCGTTATCCTGCCACTGGTTAATAAAGAATATGGAGATGCCTTTGGGGCAAACGTACTTTGACCCCCACATACAAACATAAATCCCCTCATCCGGTTCCCACCATTTGTCCCAACAGACTTTCACTTGTCCATCTGTCCCCGTAATTGTCCGATGGGTATTATTACCCAGTCGCTCCCACTCAACCGAAGAGTTCCTCATAGTTTTGCTCAGCTTTCGCAGCCACCACCATCGGCTCAATGGGACATTCCCACTGCAGGTCAAACAAATCCGTTTGCCGACGGTGACGCTGATCCTGGGTGCGATGATCCGTACTTTGGGGCACATTAAAGAAGTCTCTTTGTAGGCGAACCCCGATGTGCTGGAATACTCCGTTGAGTTCGTTCCCAGCCATCCTGGCCACCTTCCCTTGTGGAAATAGGTGCTGGTCCCTTCTGCCTTCCGTCTTCCGGTCCCATCCACCGCGATGGGGGCCGTGTCCCCGGAACATCCAAACACCACGACATCCTTGGTGTGGCCTCGATAGGCCAATCCACATCCGATTGCCACGAGCAATACTATAAGTCGTTCCATCCTTCCTTGGTTCCTGTGATCAGATAGAATGAGGTAGCCAGCCTCGCAAAAGTCTCTGGCTTTTGTGACGGGTGAGCGGGTCCCCTGACCTCGCCTCACGTAAACTTCAACGTTTGCTAAATAGACTTCCTCTAAACCTAGCCTTAAAACTCCCATCATTTTATCGTTATCTGTTAAAACACTACAAACTTAGCCTTATTAAAACTACTTAAAACCTTAAACTAAAACTTAAAACCTTAAACTAATAACTTTACAATGCCGCCCGTTCTCAGGGCGGCCCCTTTAAATCCTGAGAAGGCTGCTGCGAGCTCTTCCCGACGGTGGGAGGGCACTGACCCTTCCCTCTGATCTGCCGCAGCCTGTTGCTGCGCTGACCCTTTCCTCTGATCTGCCGCAGCCTGTTACTGCTTCGATGTGGCCTGTCTCTACCCGGGTTATCTTAACCTGAAACTTACGCCCTGGGGCAGCCTGTGGACCTGACCACATCTTCCTGGGCTGGGGTACTCTGCTTGACCTACGGGGAATTGCTATGGGCGGGGGCTCCGTGACGGACGGACCGGGTCCCGAGACCTTCAACGGGATGACCTGGGGTTCCATCACAGGCGCCAGCCCCACCTCCGCTGACTCCGCCTCCCTAACCTCGGGGCTGGCAGTTCGGGGCCCCGCCCTGCTCGGCCCAGCAGGCGGCCCTTCACTCGTGAACTCTGCCTCCCCTGAGGACTGGACGTTCAAAGCGGGCGGCCACACCTCTGGGAACCACATAGCGGCTGGCCCGGCCTCCTCTAGCTCCTTCCTCCTGCTGTCGGGACCTGCAGCTTGTGTGTCCACCCCGTATGGATCTCTACCTAGCGGCCCCAATCCTCCCGGACCGTTCCTCAGAAACCACCCGTCATCATCACTATGCTCATCTGCACTATCCTCATCTGACCAGGGTACCCTGGGGTCCTCGTCATCTAACCCCCAACTCCAGAAAAACGCTGCATGATCGTCCGGGATGTCCCTTCCCCTGATGCAAGCTGCTACGCCTGCCTGTGTGCCTTGTGGTCCTACCTGGGGCTGTGCTTTCCCACTCGCAGGTCTGGCCCCTCCCTTAAGACAGGCCACCGCCCCTGCTTGTTTCTGTGAAATCTCACCTGCTGGAGGCTGCAGATTTCTATCCTGTTTTAAATCCTCATACTCCCTGCTCCTGGCTACCCTGTAGGCTGCTTTTATCTCTCTAAGCTGCCCTTCTAGCCTGAGCACGTCTAACTTTCCCATTGCTCGGGCACTCTCCTCCCGCAGGGTCTGCTCTCTAAGCTGCCCTTCCAGCCCATCTATTTTCCCTATTAAGCGGGCGTTCTCCTCCCGCAAGGCCTGCTCTTTTAACCTGGCCTCCTCACCGCAGACCCCCTCCTGTGCGTGTCTTTTAAAAGGACACAGGTAGGCAGGCTGCGTGGACTCTAGTCATTGGGTACTATTAGACGGTCCTGCGGCACCTACGGGGCCGGTTGCGACCGCCACCTGTCCACGCGCATTCAAAACCATCTTGCGCATGACTCCTAACACTGCTTCGAGGTCTTCGGGAGAGGTGGGTGCCTTTGCTTCCTTAGGCGGGACAGGCGTCTGGGCTCGGACCGCGGGATTTTTATCCTTGGAATCCTTCCAAGGGTTCCTGCAGTGCTTGCGCCAGTGCCCTGTCTTCCCACACCCGTAACAGGCATTACTTGCCTGTGGGGCGCGATTACCCTCCTGATGCCACTCTCTTTGAGCTGGGGCTGCGGGTCGTACCTCATGTACTCTTCCCTTAAAGGGACGTGTCGTCATACCCCTTATATTACGGTAACCTAACGTAAGTCGATTCAAGACCGACTCTTCCGTAAGGTTGAGGTCATTGGGATCGAACCAGGCTTTTGCCTGCTCTCTAACGGCTGGTAAACTGTTGGCTATTATGCACCTAAGCCAATGAATTAAAGCGGCGCCTTCCACATCTTCGCGCTCGGGCGCACCTAGACAGCTGCGCTCATATACTGGCCACAGCCTGTCGGCAAAAACCTTCGGGGGTTCTCCCTCCATCTGCACTGTCTGTCCCACTCTAGCAAACGGACCTCCGTCGTTCGCTCCCACTACTTCTAGGACCTCATTTTTCAATTCCTCATAACTTTTATTACCCCTCTTGCTATCGCCTGAGAGACACTGAAGGACCGAGCTATCTAACGAGAACAGCAGCATTTTTGCTGTCTCCCCATCATCGCAGCCGTTGATGGCTGCGGCTTGCTCAACTTCCCTAAAATGTACGGAAGGGTCGTCTATCTCGGTCAGCTTCCTTACGTGGTTTATCATGGCCCTCAGCTGATGTGAACTGTGAGGCAACACCAGCTGTCCGAGGAGATCCCCCGGTTCTTCCCCACCGTTCCTGCTTGGGCCCCTTTTAATCCCCGTTACTGGATACAACGATCCCTTTTCTACCTCCTTTTCAACGGGCTCTTTTGTTTCTTCCGTTGCTTCCTCCCTAACCCAGGTTTCTGAATAGCTGGGTGGCGCGGAGGGCGCAGTGGCTACTACTTCTTCTGCTTTACTTGGTGGGGAATTTCTAAATCTCTCATTTACTAGCGGCTGGCGTGCCGACGGATTAATAAGGCACACCATGCCGTTCGCATTATTCACGGCCTTTTTGAGGCTCTCTATCTCTTTTTCGCAGGCGCTATGGTCGGCTCCCTGAAACTTATCCTCAAGGGCCAACTTATACGCCGACCTAACCCCCATTAAGCTCTCTTCTTGAGTTCTTATCTGGGCAGCTTGACGGTTACATCTTTCCTTCATCCTACTCTCGTTTAATTTTGCTTCAGTGATCTGGCACTCGAGATACTCCACCCTTGTTTTAAGGTAACTGGAGACTTCCTGGCTTTCCTGGCGTAACTCATTTAAACTCTTAATGAGCGCCTCCCCTCCAGAAACCTTCTCCTCCATTTCCTCCTCTAACTGCTTGATTCGAGCGGTTAGCGCTGTATTGGTCTGGTTTGAAATCTGAACCTGCCTTTTGTAGCACATAAGCCAGACTGCTTTCTCAACTGCCTTTTTATGCTCCTTACTATCAGTCCACCTTTCAGCTGCCTCTAGTGGGCTCTTATCCGCTAACAATTCGCTTATCCACTTTTTCGTTAGATTAACCTTTCCAAATACGTAATCCGCTATCTTTTCCTGCATCACATTTCGTACAGTCATTCCAAAATCTAACACACTACCCTCTCGCTGCCAGTGTCCTGCCGCGGTCGCCATTTTCTGTAAGGGATTCTCTCCTGACCCTGCGTGTCTCGTAGCCTGTGAGGTTCACGCGGCTCTGTGCAGCCTGTATGTCAGTGCGGGTCTAGGCCTGGTCTCCAGCCAGTCTGGGAACACTAGACACCCCTGTGAGTGGTTCGAATCACTCTCCCTTACGGTTCTAGACACTGGACTTAGATGCGAGAGCAGTAATGGAGATAAAACTCATGTAGACTTGGTTTGAACGGTACGAAATGGAAAATCTTTATTGCATGATACTTAAAATTATGAAATACATGTCATACGCACAGATTAATGACAGTACAATCTTACAAACAGTTATGATCACTCTTAGGGAAACGAGGAACGAACGGCACAACGTAAATAGGGCACACATTACAAATATCCTTAATCTTTAAACCCTCCCCTATCAATATCTATCCTAAACTAGCTTCGTAGGATCTCGAGACTCATGCTCACCACTCGTAATAACTCGGAGAAATCCCGAATAGCTGATCGGATGTTTTTCACCGCAGCACCCACGTGTTGGTCAGGAGATCTCCTGGTCCCACTTGTTTACTGCTTCTGCTGCTCGGCCAGTCGGCTGGACCGTCCGCTGTAGTGAAGACCTCTGTTGGTGGGCTTCAAAGTTTAATCGTGGAACACCGTTGTCAATATCACCGATACGATGTGTTTACACAGTCCAGTTATCATTGATGCAATATGTCTTGTTAAAGAAGAAAACTTCCTGTCAAGAAGACTTGGCTGATCGACCTACAGGCGCGGTCGGGATTTACTGACCGTGGCGATGGATAAGGTCTTCTTCTCTTCTCCTCTCATCTCATCTCATCTCATCTCGGGCCTTCGGTTCCGCTGCCAGTTACCAACATAGGTCTTCTTTACGTGACACGAGGTAGATCCGAACGGATCAGAAAGTTCAACAGTCTTTTACACAGGAGCAGCCACGATGATAACAGCAGCAAGCGGCAAGAGTCAAGAACACGAGGCAAGAGCAAGAGCAAGAGGCCAGAGAGAAGCGACCAGAGAGCGAATGGACGGTTTGGGGCCTGCAATTATAGTGCACAGTTCTTCCGTTTCCCGCCCAACTACAATGTCCATTCTTTTGTTTAGGGTTTGGCGCCCAAAAATGTCCTGTATGGGTGATCTCTGTCCTTAATGGGTTTCGGGGCTACTCCTGAATGTTTGAGTACCTGTTAATATTTCTCCCATTGTTAAATCGGTCGGTGTTCCCCCTGGAGGGGTTTGGGGCTTCCAAGTGTCCTGTATAACTACCTGCTAACGGCTCTCTCATCGTAGAGCCGTTGGGAGTTTACATATTAATGTCCTTTGGATGGGCCCTTGATTACTCGGTGCAATGGCTTTCCTTTGTACCTGGGAGACCGATTTCAGTATCTATGTTTATACTGCAAACCCATAATGTCTCGGGTATTATCTTCACTGTGCTGAATCGTTATCGATCTTGCAAAAAAATGTGTATTGGAACGCCATCTTGTCTGCCTGTTGAAAAGTCTAGAATGTTCTGTCACGAGGTGCGGCGGCCATTTTACAGGCTGCTTGTGTCCAATTTAAACCTGACAGCATTCTGCTGAAATAAAAAGCTGTTTGAACGAAACTTTGAGTTTTCTCCTTAATTAAACAAATCGCGATAATTGCGAATTCTACAGTATGACGACAGATGCTAGAAAAATCCCCAAGGGTTGGAAGGTAGCAAAAATAACCCTGCTATTTAAGAAAGGAGGAAGAGAAAAAACAGGGATCTATAGGCCAGTTAGCCTGACATCAGTAGTAGGCAAAATGCTAGAATCTATTATTAGGGACGTGGTAACAGGGCACTTAGAAAATCGTAATATGATTAGGCAGAGTCAACATAGTTTTATGAAAGGGAAATCGTGTTTGACAAATCTGTTAGGGGGAAAAATTGGGTTGCTTTGCACCTCCAGTTGACGCCTCCCGTGAAATTCAGCGGGAGGTTAGCGGCAGCGGTAGCCGGTAGCGCCCCACGGCGCTGCGCCTCCAGCGATGATGTCATCGCCGTGCGTAGCGTCCGGCTCGCGCCCCAGCCGCAAACTTCACTCGCGTCCTCATACCTACCGCCGGACGCTATGTCCAACAGGGTCAGATGCCATGTTTGCAGCCGTGGTGGCGAGAATTAAACGGCAGGTGCCGGGCGTCCATTTCTTTTGGGGCCGCCTGCCAGCACCTGCCCCCTCTCCCCATCTCATGTGGGGTGCCGGCCGAGATCAGGTCAGTCGGCGCTCCTCTTGAGTGCCTGGGCTCTTTTCCCGGCACCCCGCTCCCCGGTGGTCCAGCAGGGCCCCGGTGCGCGCTGCACTAGGCCCCTCCCCTTTAACGAGGGGAGGGAGGCCTGTAGTACCGCGGCGCTATGTGCCGACACGCACGGCGCTGCTGCACAAAGCGCCGCGATATTCAATGGGAGTGCCCCAAGAGGGAGGGGGAGCATTCCAGTAGCGCCCCGCCTCCTGCTTGGGGCGCTACCATTCAATTTCGGGACCGGGGGCACTAATTTTTTCGGGGCGCTTAAAGTAGTGCCCCGGCGAAGTTAGCCTAGATTATGTGCTCTCGTCTCTGGAGTGGGACTTGAAACCACAACCTTCTGACCAAGAGGCGAGCCACTGAGCCACAGCTGACACCTCTGAAAGTTCTTAAAGAATTGAAGTGAGAACGAGTAGAAGACTATGGGATATACACTGCAGGGAAGCATGCAGTTCAACTAAATAGATGTAACGTAAATTATATATGATAAGATGGAGGCATAGCATTAATATGCTCAGTAGGGGGCTAAAGGTTTAACTTCATAATAGATCAGCAAGTTATTGAGCTGAAATGCATTGCCTTAAATAAATGAGTAAAGTACCATGTGTCTGATACTCTGCTCTTAATCGATTGTAACTTTGAGTTTGGTTCCATCCAACTGAATCAAATATTCAAGCGTTGATGCTCAGCATGCAGCACTTTGCGTAGCCTTAATACATGGAGATGAACAACTCAGCCCAACTTTTTTGGTACGCACAAAAGGATCATTTTTTAACGTTTTGGTCTGTGATGTAGCTGCAAGTGCTTCAGTCAAGACATTTATTGCCCAGTACAGTAAGTTCTTGAATATTTGATCTCTGATTCAGTTATTACATCTAGCAGCTGGACCAAAAAAACACAAGTTGAAAGATTCTGGAATAAATTACACAATAGAGACTTAAGAACAAACACTAACACTTATGCATTTGTTAAATGAAAGCATGCTAATCCTAATTCATATTGCCCCGGTAGTGAATGGCCTCGGCAGCACCTCAAGAGAGTTCAACCAGCCCACTGTGCGCTAACTTTTCCATTTACCAGCCCTGTTCTTTTAAAATTAGCATACATATTGGGGTAATAAAGAATTCATGAGATTATAATTATGATTTGATATTCCTGAAGGTTAGTTCAATGAGCCAAAAGTGCCTTATTGTGAGAGGTGAAGACAGCATTGCAGGAATTTGGTTGCAGATCAAATTAGCCTGCATGTAATTCTCGAAAATTAGATGCGCAGCCATAGCTTGTTATCAGAAAATCATCTCTTGCTGCGTGCTACCCATTACCTGAATGTTTGTTCACAGTGAGCCTCAGCTGGATTTTGTGTCTTGTTATCAGATTCCTGACAGATTTATTATTCAGTGTGTCATTTATCAGTTATTCCATTAATAGTTCCTATTATGAACACCATGATGTGATGGAGCTGGTGCAGATGGTGCTTGCGATGCTTCTTACAGCTGTCACTGTTAAGCCAGTGAGCGTTAATAATGATTGACATCTCGTATGCTAATCAAGATAGGACCAGTGCCAAATAGCTTGTTGTACGCGAAAGAACAAAATTTAGAAAACGATGGAAAAACTTTGCGCATTTTTTAGACAGTGGAGCCATACATTTTTTTTTTGTTTATGGGATCTGGGCGTCGCTGGCAAGGCCAGCATTTATTGCCCATCCCTAGTTGCCCTTGAGAAGGTGGTGGTGAGCCGCCTTCTTGAACCGCTGCAGTCGGTATGGTGATGGTACTCCCACAGTGCTGTTAAGTAGGGTGTTCCATGATTTTGACACAGCGACGATGAAGGATCGGCGATATACTTCTAAGTCAGGATGGTGTGTGACTTGGAGGGAACTTGGAGGTGGTGGTGTTCCCATGCGCCTGCTGCCCTTGTCCTTCTAGGTGGAAGAGGTCGCGGGTTTGGGAGGTGCTGCCGAAGAAGCCTTGGCGAGTTGCTGCAGTGCATCTTGTAGATGGTACACACTGCAGCCACGGTACGCCGGTGGTGGAGGGAGTGAATATTGAAGGTGCTGGATGGGGTGCCAATCAAGCGGGCTGCTTTGTCCTGGATGGTGTCGAGCTTCTTGAGTGTTGTTGGAGCTGCACTCATCCAGGCAAGTGGAGAGTATTCCATCACACTCCTGACTTGTGCCTTGTAGATGGTGGAAAGGCTCTGGGGAGTCAGGAGGTGAGACACCTAGCCTCTGACCTGCTCTTGTTGCCACAGTATTTATGTGGCTGATCCAGTTAAGTTTCTGGTTAATGGTGACCCCCTCAGGTTGTTGCTAGTGGGGGATTCGGCGATGGTAATGCCATTGAATGTCAAGGGGAGGTGGTTAGACTCTCGCTTGTTGGAGATAGTCATTGCCTGGCACTTCTGTGGCGCGAATGTTACCTGCCACTTATCAGCCCAAGCCTGAACGTCGTCCAGGTCTTGTTGCATGCGGGCATGGACTGCTTCATTATCTAAGGAGTTGTGAATTGCACTGAACACTGTGCAGTCATCAGCGAACATCCCCATTTCTGACCTTATGTGGAGGGAAGGTCATTGATGAAGCAGCTGAAGATGGGTGGGCCTAGGACACTGCCCTGAGGAACTCCTTCAAGGATTTCCTGGGGCTGTGATGATTGACCTTCAACCACCACAACCATCTTCCTTTGTGCTAGGTATGACTCCAGCCAGTGGAGAATTTTCCCCCAGATTCCCATTGACTTCAGTTTTACCAGGGCTCCTTGATGCCACACTCGGTCAAATGCTGCCTTGATGTCAAGGGCAGTCACTCTCATCTCACCTCTGGAATTCAGCTCCTTTGTCCATGTTTGGACCAAGGCTGTACTGAGGTCAGGAGCCGAGTGGTCTTGGTGGAACCCAAACTGGGCATCAGTGAGCAGGTTATTGGTGAGTAAGTGTTGCTTGATAGCAGTGTCGATGACACCTTCCATCACTTTGCTGATGATTGAGAGTAGACTGATGGGGTGGTAATTGACCGGGTTGGATTTGTCATGCTTTTTGTGGACAGGACATACCTGGGCAGTTTTCCACATTGTCGGATAGATGCCAGTGTTGTAGCTGTACTGGAACAGCTTGGCTAGAGGCGCGGCTAGTCCTGGAGCACAAGTCTTCAGCACGATAGCCAGGATGTTGATGGGGCCCACAGCCTTTGCTGTATCCAGTGCGCTCAGCTGCTTCTTGATATCACGTGGAGTGAATCGAATTGGCTGAAGACTGGCTTCTGTGATGGTGGGGACCTCGGGAGTAGGCCGATATGGATCATCCACTCGGCACTTTTGGCTGAAGTTGGTTGCAATCGCTTCAGCCTTGTCTTTTGCACTCACATGCTGGGCTGCACCATCTTTGAGAATGGGGATATTCTTGGAGCCTCCTCCTCCCGTTAGTTGTTTAATGGTCCACCACCATTCACGACTGGATGTGGCAGGACTGCAGAGCTTTGAACTGATCCGTTGATTGTGGGATCGCTTAGCCCTGTCTATAGCATGCTACTTCCGCTGTTTAGCATGCATGTAGTCCTGTGTTGCAGCTTCCCCAGATTGGCACATTATTTTTAGGTACGCCTGGTGCTGCTCCTTTATGCTCTTCTACACTCCTTGTTGAACCAGGGTTGGTCCCCTGGCTTGGTGGTAATGGTAGAGTGAGGGATATGTCGGCCCATGAGGTTACAGATTGTGGTGGAATACAATTCTGCTGATGGCCCACAGCGCCTCATGGAAGCCCAGTTTTGAGCTGCTAGATCTGTTGAGAATCGATCCCATTTAGCACGGTGGCAGTTCCACACAACACGATGGAGGGTGTCCTCAGTGTGAAGATGGGACTTCGTCTCCATAATGACTGTGCGGTGGTCACTGCCACCAATGCTGTTATGGACAGATGCCTCTGCAATAGGTTGATTGGTGAGGAGGTCAAGTAAGTTTTTCCCTCGTGTTGGTTCACTCACCACCTGTCGCAGGCCCAGACTGGCAGTTATCTCATGCATGTTGCCAAAATGAATCATAATAATTGTATTAAATTCAATGGGGGAAAAATTCAGTGTCGCCCCGTTTGGGGCGCGATTATCAGCCGGGCGCAAAGATTAGCGCCTGGCGCTAATTATCGCCTCCGACTGCAAACTTGGCTTTTATCACCCCCGGAGTTTATTGGAGCGCTAAATCAGGCGCTACACACCTCTCTTAAGGCGCAAAGGCCGAGGAGCGTGGCGCTAACTCAGAGTGCGGGCGCAGCGCAGGTGCTGTCAGTTAGCGATGGAACACGGACACACTGGCGCCGGCCAGTTCTTGAAGGGCAGGGTCGATCTTGCTCTCCAGCCACACCCTGCTCATTGGCGCCTTGAATCTCAGCCTGGAGAGACCTGTGCCTAAATCTTGCAGCCAAGGACTATGGAGAGGACCAGTGAGCGAGCACAGCGCTTCAGCGAGCGGGCCTTGGAGGCTCTGGTTGGCGCAGTGGAACGCAGAAGATCAATTCTGTACCCAGAGAGTGGCAGGACGCCTTTGCTGTGCGATAACAGAAGAGTGTGGACGGAGGTGGCACAGAGCGTCTCCTCCAGAAGCTTGGTGCCCAGGACCCATATACAATGTAGAAAAAAGTTCAATGACCTCACTTGGGTCGTCAGGGTGAGTGGCTTTTTTTCAATACCTCTCCGTCCCTCCATTTCAACCTCACTCTATGGCCAGAGGGTCTTAAAACCCCAATGCCCAAAACTCATCCAACACCTATGGCCCTCTCATGAAACACACACGCACATTCCACACTTTGCATACAGTAAGGGCTATTCACCTATGGGAGGCACATCAGGCAAGACCATGGCTGCATAGAGTAACGGCTATTCACCTATAGGAGGCAAATCAGGCAAGACTATGGCTGCATATTTACTCAGACGCTGTCCTTTTTCTTGCAGGCCAAGCTATCTCATAATAGGAGACAGCAGCAACGGACGGGTGGAGGGCGGCCTCAGCTGCAACCGCTCAGCGATCTTGAGGAGCACGTCCAGAGCATTGTGGCAAGCCGGGTGATCGGTCCTGTCGCCACTGGAGAGGCCGACCCCGTTCTGGACAGCAAAGGTAAGGTCATCACCTTTTTGTCCTCTGTCCTTCCACTTGTCCCTCACAACACCAGCCTTTGACACTTTCAATTCAACTTACTAAATCGCTGCACTCCTTCCTCCCTTACTGCCCCCCTGTCCTCACGCTAAAGCCACTCTTGTACCTCCCTGCTTTCAGATGGTGATTCACCAGCTGAGGAGACGGGCCCTCAAGCTGCCAGTGGGAGTGAAGCTGCAGGCGAGGAGGAAGATGAAGCCGGAGCATCAGTGCCACCCTCTCCCGAGGAAGCCCATGCCCACACTGGGAACACGCCTTCCCTGGCGGGGAGCAGGGGGGAAGGGTCTGATGAGGGTGAAGCTCTGGGACCCAGCGGGCTGCAGCAACGCGATGGGGGTAGGGAAGAATGGGGGCCTTCTCCCCGGAGGGAGAGTATGCCAGCGAGTCCTACTGCACTGGACGCAGAGGAGGAGCGGCTGATCGCTGAAATGAACACCCAGGCGGTGGACATGCACACTGAGCTCATGGGTGCAGTGGGAAGGGTGCCCGAATGCATTGAATCTCTGGCAAGGAGTGTGGAGCATTTTGCTGTAGCACAGGCGGATGCCACGCAAATGTTTAGTGCTGCAATTCAGTCACTGGCTGCCGTGACCCCATCTCTGACTGCTTTCATGCAGATTCAGATTGAAGCCATGTGAGCACTGACTGCTGCCATCCTCGCTGGTTCAGACACATTTCCCCGGGGCTCTCACCGCGCCGCAGCAGGCCAGCGATCTGTGCTCCAGCAGATTGCTCCGAATGCTGAAGTGCTGCCCCATGGGAGTGCCAGTGTATCGGTCGAGCAGGGAGTTGCTGTCCTTTCTCAAGATGGTCATGATGTGGAGATGCCGGCGTTGGACTGGGGTGGACAAAAATGAGAAGTCGCACAACACCAGGTTATAGTCCAACAGATTTATTTAATTTTACAAGCTTTCGGAGCTGTCGCTCCTTCGTCAGGTAAGTTAGCAATGAGACAATCTCCCAGAATTCACAATTTAAACCCAGACAAAATCTATTCACATTATTCGCTACAACAAAGAGCACAGCCAAGACAATGAGATGTGTCTTGGACCCCCTGGGACACATCTCATTGTCTTGGCTGTGCTCTTTGTTGTAGCGAATAATGTGAATAGATTTTGTCTGGGTTTAAATTGTGAATTCTGGGAGATTCTCTCATTGCTAACTTACCTGACGAAGGAGCGACAGCTCCGAAAGCTTGTAAAATTAAATAAATCTGTTGGACTATAACCTGGTGTTGTGCGACTTCTCATTTCTTTCTCAAGATGACAGCATTCCTGCTGCCACCACTGTCACTTCTCCACTGCACTTGCCACCGCCTGTAGGACAGACTGCTGCCGCCCATGCAGAGTTGGTGCAGTCTGCAGCCGGGCCCTCCAGGCCCAGAGCTGGTTGAGGCCGTCCTACAAGGGCATCTGCAGTCTCAGGTTCTGACATTCAGCAGCCTTCCAGCAGCCTTGCTGCAGCCACTGGGGCCCCATTACGGAGGAGTAGTAGGGTGGGAAGGGGGGAAAGTGCGCAAGGGAAGGAGATCACCCTCGAAGGGCAAAAAGTAGGAGGTGTGACAAAATGTTGGTCATTTTTTTAATAAAGGCCGAGGTTTGTGGTCAAACTTTTGTTTAGTGTTTTGGACATTATCTCCAGGTTGTGAGAACCAGTTATGTTAATGACTGTTTTTTTGTGTTTCTTTCTATTAGTTTGTCATGAGGAAATGACACACACAGAGTTTGTAAAATAAAAAAGTTTTTGTATTCAAAATGTACATGTTTGGTCTTTGCAATCATTGCTGCCTTGGCCGGCTTAGGGGTTGCAGGTTGGTTTCATTCATGTTGTTCTCAATGGCAGAAGCCATTTCCTCAGCAGGGGCCTAGAAGCGGCTTGCTATCAGCCGTTGACGGATGGCCCTTCCAGTTTCTACATTGTGGGCCTCCCTCCCGCCTTGGTGCTGCTGATGATCATCCTCCTCCTCTTCCTCCTCCTCTTCCTCCTCCTCCTCTGGTGGTGCTCCAAGGCCTGGTGGCATTGGTTGGGTCCTGAGGATTGCCAGGTTATGCAGCATGCAGCACACAGCAACGAAGAGGGAGACTCGCTCAGGTGAGTACTGCAGGGCTCCTCCAGAATGGTCCAGACAGCGGAACCGTTGCTTGAGCATGCCGATTGTGTGCTCAACGATGTTCCTGGTAGCTAGATGGCTCTCGTTGTACCGCAGCTCAGCAGGGGTGTTGGGCATACGGCGCGGTGTCATCAGCCAGGTGCACAGTGGATATCCCTTGTCCCCGAGAAGCCAACCACCTGGGTGATGCGGTGCCTGGAAAAGTTCTGCCACCGTAGTCTGGCGCAGGATGTATGCATCGTGGCTGCTGCCAGGATAGCAGGCATTGACAGCGAGTATCAGCTGTCTGTGGTCACAGACCAACTGCATGTTGAAGGAATGGAACCCCTTTCTGTTGTGGAAATCTTCTGCATTCTCATGCGGAGCATGCAAAGCTGAAGGAATAATTACTAGTCCTAGCCCTTTTTGGGCCACCCCGGATCAGGCGTATTCCCCAGACTTTCACCTTCAACTAAAGTTAGAGATAGCCAAATCCTGGAGACGCTTAATTGGGTCTAAAGATCAGACTATCTCTCCCTGAAGGAAAGAAACGACTTGAAGATGTTACCATCCTCCAGATAGCACTTTTAATAAGTTTAACTAGACTGTAACCTTCCAGATATTATGAGGGTCCGGAAAACCCCCCCAGAATTCTGTAACTCCTCACAAAAGAGTGTACAGAGATTGAGTTTGCGAGTTTGATACAGAAGTACTCTGTGAGACAATTCTAAAAATATATAGATTTATTAAAGAACCGACATTTAGTTAACAGCTGGTGAGTCAATCGCGACTTTAACAGTTCAAAATTCAAATAGCTTACAATTCTATTCTCAGAGATCCTTATTCTCAAATCTTAACTTCGTTACATTTTTACATTTCTACTTATTCTTAATCCAGAATATCCACCAAAATCAAATAAAAGTACCTTTTGATCCCCGAGACTCAAAGAGTTAAAAACTTACAGAGCCTGCCTCTGAAGCTGAGAATCGCCTGCCCGTTCCAGAGACTTCTGACTTCCTATCTGAAGGCTCTATATTTTATACCCTTTTTGCAGTGGCATATTCTTGAAGTTTTCTGCTGATGTAAGCTAATTATCTCTAGTCATCTCTCTGTTGACTTCTTTCTAATCTTACTGTCAGTTCAGCTGTTAACTTGCAGAATTCTGTGTCTACCTTTAGGTGTTCGAAACTATCATAAAATATGGTTATTACAGATTTATCTATTTGATGCCATTCTTACGAGGTCTTCTATTGAATTCTTAAATCAGTTTAGCTGCTTGTAAGCCAGATTTCGCGTCTCCGCGTTTTCCAAGTTTAACATATAAACAATGTGATTGCTTGGTACATCTATTGATGTAATATTTACAAAGTCTTCTGTTTGTACCTTTTATAATATGTAAATCAAAAACACTTCAACTGAGTACTTGATTGTTTCCCCAGCCATCTTAGTTGGTTATATCACAAACTTATGTTTCCTGTCTTTCATTTGATGTTACTTTTACAAAGACACATGTTTTTTTTAATGTCCTGTGTTTCATTTCGTAGTGTTAGCTTTTAATACTTTAAACTGGGTATAGCTATTGTGTTGGTTCCAAATTGCAGACGTCTTGGAACCAACTCTTTGCTTCTTCAATAGGGCCATTGTCTCAGTGTTAACAACCATTTCCCATTTCAAAAGCTTGTATGGTGTTTACAGCTTTGTGTTAACAAGCTCATCTTATCTCAGAAGCCTGTATTTATAGCTTTGTGTCATTGAGGCTTTTAGATTTTTAAACCCAGTTTGTCATATTTTAATAATGTCAGAATTCTGTTCATAGGATGATGTATTTTTCTGAAATATGGCTATTCCTTTACAAAGCCACATGCGTGCAGTCAATGGCGCCCTGCACCATGGGGAAGCCCGCTATCCTCGCAAAGCCCATAGCGCATTCATGCTGCTTGGCCGGGGTCATGGGAAAAGAGATGTACTCTTGTCTCCTTTTATAGAGGGCATTTGTGACCTGACGACTGCAGCAATGGACCGCGAACTGGGAGATATTGGCGATGTCCCCAGGAGCTGATTGAAATGAGCCGGTGGCATAAAAGTTGAGAGCCACTGTTATCTTCACTGCCACCGACAGAGACATCCTGCTTCTCAGTTGATGCTGCAGATCTGGCTGCAGCAGGTGGCAGAGCTCAGTGACCACCTCCTTGCTGAAGCGCAGCCTTTGCAAACACTGCTCCTCAGACATATTAATGCATGAGAATTGTTGGCGAAATACCCTGGGAGGGTAAGGTCTCCTGTACAGAGGCCTATTGACCCTCCTCCGTCTGGTCATGATTGCCACTCTCTCTCTGCGTCTCTGTGGCCTCCGATTCTGCTGGTGCAGGACGACGCCCCCAATTAGTGCAGCCCCCAAAGTCTCTTGGCAATCAAAGTAATGAAGGTCAAAAACCAAAGTACCTGCAAATTATGCTCAGTAGCCAAAACTACTTCACACAGCGTCGACTCAATGCAGAAGTCTCTCTTTCTCTCTCTCAAAATCTCTCTCTCTCTCTCAGAATAAGTGGTGCAAAAATGTCTACCACAGAAAAAGCCAGGAAGAGGCCCCCTTTAAATAGCGCCCACCCCAGCCCCACAGCGACTGGGAAGTGTTCCAGTCTACCTGTCGTTGGTTGTGCCAGGTGGAAAGGAGGGGGGCACCACTCAATTTCCATTCTGGGGCGCCCCAAGGGCGTTGCACGCTTGAATGATGTCAAGATCTGCATGCGCAGGAGATCGGGGCGATATTGTTTAGCGCCGCCGCAAAATGTCCGGTCAATTTCGCGAGAGGCACAGATATCGCTGCGCCCGAGCGCTAGTTACTTTGCGCCCCATAAGCGCCCTCTTAAGGCGCCAACGGGAGGCGCAAACCAACTGAATTTTCCCCCAATATATGTAGCTTTCTTATTAAATAACAAGTTTTCTAAGAACTATCTACAAAAAGCAACCAGTCCAAGTCCAGTTTCTATAGACTTGGCAATCACAATGTGATGTTATGCAAATGCTGAAACACTAGTATCAGATTCTTTTCTCTGTTTAGTTAACCTACTTAAAATAAAATGAGTTAACATCCCTGTTAAAATAATAATCGGGGAAGCGTGATAGGAGTTTGAAAAGAAGTTTGATAAGGCTCCACCCACATCCCCCTTCCCCCCACCCAACCCTACTTCCTTCTGTGTCCGACCCTGGAAAAAACTCTCTCCCAATTCACTTACAACTACACTTTCAAAATCCCAACTGTCCAGCCTTTGGCCCTCCATTCACCACGGCATTTCTGCAGCTACCGATCTGCTCAACCACACCCTCACCTCCACCTTTGATGCCCTAGTCCCCATTAATACAATTACTCTCTCACACCCTGGGCGTTTCTCCTGGTATGGCCCTCATCTCCGCTCCCTTAAATCCAAGGGACACAGACGTATGGCTGACAACTGGTTTAGCCTTTCACCGCCAGATCTGGCTGGACCACTTAAAGCATGATCGGGTCCTGCTTTCGTCTGCCAAAACACTTCATTCTGGAATGCAAAGATAACATCCTGCTTCTTTTCTGTACTGCAAACCGACTTCTTAAACCCCTCTCCCCTGTCTCCTTCACCCTCACCTCCAACAACAAATGCGAGGAGCTCATGGACTTCTTTGTGCCTAAGATTGAGATCATCCATTCAGCTGCCTCGGTCGCTTCCCTCCCTTCCCCGAGCCCACTGGGCCAAACTTCCTCTCAGGATCCCCCCTGCCCTAGCCCTGAAATCGCATCTTTCTCCAGTTTCTCTCCAATCTCTCCTCATGTACTCTCCTAGCTCATCTTGTCCATGAGACCCACTTCCTGCTCCATTGACCCTATTCCTACTAAACTGCTGACCACCCAACTTCCCTTCCTGCCCCCATGTTTAGCTGATATTGTTAATGGTTCTCTCTCCTCAGGTACTGTCCCCCTCTCCTTCAAATCTGCCGTCATCACCCCCTCCTCAAAAAAACACTTGACCCCTCCGTCCTTGCAAACTACCGCCCATCACCAACCTCCCTTTTCTCTCCAAATGTGCTATCACTTCCCAAATCTGTGCCCATCTTTCCCAGAACTCCATGTTTGAATCCCTCCAATCAAGTTTCCACCCTTGCCACAGTACCGAAATGACTCTTATCAAAATTACAAATGACATCCTATGTAACTGTGACAAAGGTAAACTTGCCTGGTTCCATTCTTATCTATCCAGTCGTAGCCATAGAATCACCTGCAATGGCTTCTCTTCCTACTCCTGCACCATTACCTCTGGTGTCCCCCAAGGATCTATCCTTGGCCCGCTCCTATTTCTCATCTACATGTTGCCCCTTGGCGACATCATCCGAAAACACAGCGTCAGTTTCCACATGTAAGCTGACGACACCCAGCTCTACCTCACCACCACTTCTCTCGACCCCCCCACTGTCTCTAAATTGTCAGACTGCTTGTCCGACAGCCAGTACTGGATAAGCAGAAATGTAATCCCACTAAATATTGGGAAGACCAATTGTCTTCGGTCCCCACCACAAACTGTTGGGGTTTTTCATACCCTTTCCCAATGTTCGACGTGACTCCAATATGGTACAGTGGTATTTTGTTAGGTATTACACAAAGGTCAACACCTATATGTGCCTTAGCAGTAGTTTACACTACAAAATGAGAATTATATCACTCATGCTGTCCTGGGTAGAGTTCATGCCCTCTTGATAGGAGTCTTGAAGGAAGCTTCCACCCCACCTGGGATCTCTTCCACCTCATCTCGCCTGGGGTATCCTCTGCTCATTGGCCCTTGCCTTGGTCTCACCCCACCTGGAGTATCCTCTGCTCATTGGCCCTTGCCTTGGTCTCGCCCTGCCTGGGGTATCCTCTGCTCATTGGCCCTTGCCTTGGTCTCACCCACCTGAAGTATCCTCTGTTCATTGGCCCTTGCCTTGGTCTCACACCACCTGGGGTATCCTCTGCTCATTGGCCCTTGCCTTGGTCTCACACCACCTGGGGTATCCTCTGCTCATTGGCCCTTGCCTTGGTCTCACACCACCTGGGGTATCCTCTGCTCATTGGCCCTTGCCTTGGTCTCACACCACCTGGGGTATCCTCTGCTCATTGGCCGGTTCCTTGGTCTCCCACCATCTAGGGCTTCCTCTGTTTGAATCCAGATCCTCTTCTTGTGGGCCACTGCCTCCTGGTTCCTCTCCAGGGTCAGCCTTTTCTCCTGCTGCACTACAGCCTACCTCGAGTAAGTGGTCCCCCTTTTATGCCACTTTTGAGGGCAGTTACAGGGGTCGATATTGAAACAGGTATCTACCCTATTGGGGTCTTTCCAAAGGGTGGAGTGGCCGATAGTGCGTCGAGTATCTTTCAGACAAAGGAAAGAAGAGTCAGCCCAATCCCCATCCCTACCTTTGATGGACAAGGGGTGGTTCACTGGTCCTCAAGATGTCATACCTTTATGGCTGACCAATCATCGGTCTACAACAGAGGAAGAGGGCTGTTCCTCCATCTTATCTGGCTCTTGCTTTTTCTCAAGGCCTTAGCCAGCAACTTCAGGACTTTTTAATCTCCTGTGTTACAGACATTGTCTGGTCCCAGGCCTGGTAATTCTAAGACCCTATTGTAAAGACAGTGGGGGGAAAATTTGTGTTCGCCAGCAAAGTTAACGGCAGTTAACGGCCGCTGGAAATGGCCGCAACACTAAGCGAGTGAAATTGGTCTGGGGGGCATGGAGATAGGCGGCGCAGCGCTCAGCTTCCATGCAACGCTGTCCTGCTGGTGTTGCTGGAGGGATCCGGGACAAAGTTTCTGTCCAGATGCGGCATTGCAGCTTCCCACAACCAATGGGAGCGAAGCTGTGGAGCTCGCAAGGAATTGTGGGCAATGAAGAGGTCTGAGAATTAAAGGGGCCATGCACACTGAAGCAATACAAAATAAAATGAAGTGAATCAATACATTTGTCAGCCCTTTCTGCCTTTTAAAAAATATTCAACATTTAAAAGAGGTTCCAAATGTGAATATTCAGCTGTTAAAGCTGAATTACCTCCCTAACCTCAACAGACGGGAAAACTGCCTCCGCACAAACACAAATGGCTCAGCAAGCCAATGAAGGGCACCGATGGTCCGACACGCAGCACTCCAGCTTTTTTCAGGAGGTCAACACTGCAAGAGCGGCCCTCTACCCACAGGGGCCAGGAGACCCTCCAAAAAGGATGTGGGAGTAAATCACTAAGGCCGTCACTGCCAGCAGTGTCTCCCCCACCATCTGGCTCCAGTGCCCAAAGAAGCTTCATGACCTCAGACCACTAGTCAAGGTCAGTGAATGTGTCTTCAAAAGCCGTCACCTACCAACTGCACCACTAGCCTCACACACTGCTCAATGCACGACCCCCAATCACTCACCTACCAACAATCTGCACCAATGATGAGGAACATCTCCCATTCCTAGCCTCACCTCACACCCTTGGAGGAGACAGTGCAGGTCATTCTTGGCAGGGGCATGGTTGAGCCCTTGGCCAGCGGCGGGGCTGAAACGATATAAGATGCTGGTATCCTCGTACGTTATCCTCCTTCTGGCAAGCACATCTTGCTTTCCTGGCCTCCTGTCAGCACAACTCCACCCTTGTGCCTTCCTCATTTCACACCCCCAAGAAATGCAGCCTGCCCAGCCAGTGGGTCAACAAGAAGAGGCAGCCTGCCCAGCCAGTGGGACCGCAGGCGGATGATTCCATCCCGGATATCCCGGCCACAAAGGGGCTGTCTGGGATGCATCCTTCCGTCTGATTCCTCCTCTTCGGCTTCCTCTGCTTCTGCGTCTTCCTCTTCCCTCTGCAAGCAAATGCTGTAAATGTGAAATGACAGCATAAAATGCTAGAAATACTCAGTTGGTCAGGCAGCATGTTGACCTGAGATGTGAACTCTATTTCTCTGCACGGATGTTGCGTGACCTGCTGTGTATTTGCAGCATGTTCTGTCTTCTCAAAGGCCTTCATTTACCATCTGAGCCCTTGCAAGCATCCAGCAGCACTCCCTACACACTTAAAAAACTTCTCACATCTAATGCAGCCAGCCACCACTTCAATAAAATCAATAAAACACAGTCCAAACCCTTAAATTCAAACTTACCTAAATGATGTGTGTGTCCCTTTAAGAGCTGCAGCCATCACCACTGTCAGCCTGCTTGCACGCCAGGTTAACCTGGCCTGCTTAGGACCCAGCGATGAATTCAGCACTAATGTCGAAGTTTGCCTTGGTGATGTTAAGTCGGCGTTGCACGCCGATTGACGTCATCACGCTGTCATTTTTTTTCATGGGCGCTGCAAAGAGGGAGAGCAATATGGCGGCCGCCGCGGGACCCGCCACTAGCTGGCAAAAGAGCGGCGGCCGCCATTCTATCGCCATTTCATGGCGCTACGGAGTGTCGGTAAGGACATGAAATTCTAGCCCCGTGTCTTATCTAGTCCCAAGACCAGTTAGTTGATTCTCTCACTGTGTTAATTGCATGAAGGCAGAATGCTTCTTTTTCTCACAGTTTTGCAAAGTTTGACAACTTTTAGGTTTTATGACTATTGTATACTTGTTTGATTAACATGAAAAAGGTGATCATAGAAAGAACTGTAAAAGTTACATATCAAAAATACATGTGGTACAATCAATCAAGGTGCATGTGTGAGGTTATAACAAGTGCTTACAATCTGTTAGTAGTCATCAGGTGCATATTTGGTTAATATGAAGGTGATTTCACAAAATACATATCTGATATGGATTTAACATGTAGTGGAATAGTCTTTCAAAATGTTCCCTAACCACTGAATCTATCCCTCTCCCAATTAACTGTCTGAGGTTGAACCAGACTGTTTACAACCTTGGTGTCATATTTGACCCCGAAATGTGCTTCTGAAAACATATCCGCGCCATCACTAAGACCGCCTATTTCCACCTCCGTTACATCGCCGACTCCGCCTCTTCCTCAGCTCATCAGCTGCTGAAACCCTCATCCATGCCTTTGTTACCTCTCGACTTGACTATTCCAAAGCACTCCTGGCTGGTCTCCCACATGCTACGCTCCGTAAACTTGAGGTCAACCAAAACTCTACTGTCCGTGTCCTAACTCGCACCAAGGCCCGTTCACCCATCACCCCTGTGCTCGCTGACCTACATGGGTTCCCAGTTAAGCAACACCACAATTTTAAAATTCTCATCCTTGTTTTCAAATTCCTCCATGGCCTTGCCCCTCCTTATCTCTGTAATCTCCTCCAGCCCTACAACACCCCGAGATATCTGCGCTACTCGAATTCTGGCCTCTTGAGCATTCCCGATTTTAATCACTCCACCTATAACGGCCGTGCCTTCACCTGCCTAAGCCCTAAGCTCTGGAATTCCCTCCCTAAACCTCTCTGCCTCTCTACCTCTCTTTCCTCCTTTAAGATGCTCCTTCAAACCGACCTCTTCTGCCCTAATATCTCCTTGTGTGGCTCGGTGTCAAACTTTGTTTGATAACGCTCCTGTGAAGCACCTTGGGATGTTTTACTATGTTAAAGGCGCTATATAAATGCAAGTTGTTGTTGAATGCATTAACATTTATACAATAACACTGCTCACAGTAAATCCCAGGATTATAATGTCAATAGCAATGAAATACTGTCAGTAAAAACAGCTCATACAGCATTTTAATTGAGAATCTTTGCCCTAGTTCCGAATAATATTTAAAAATTTGATTCAATCTGTTTGCTAACAACCCATTTTGTAAGTAGCTGCAAGCTCAATAATAAAACGTTTTGCTTCCTACAGTAAATATACCTAAATAGACCTCTAGGCATAAATATAAATGTTGTTTGGATTGCATTATTCAGAATTAAATGAGTATATCAAAACACCCTTCCTTTGGAAAGAATTGAGTTCTGACCTGCTCCACCATCAGAATTCTCATCGATGCATCTAATTAATGTGCTGTCATAGTCAACCCAAATTTGGTGAGGGGAAATGTTGCTAATCACAATTATGTGGAGAATTCTCATAGAATAACTGATATGCAATAAAATAAATCACATTGAGAACAAATCTTTGTTTGAAAAAACATAACTTAATGTGGTATTCAGCCTCAGTGTGCACTTGTCCAGTATGAATATTAATCAGGAGCAGGAGCCCTGGTTATCTTTAGTAAGGTAACCTTTTTGTAAAAATGATCTCGAAGTTTCAGCATTACTGGGCCTTGACTTGTGCTGTTTAGCATGTGTGCGAACACCAGTAAGCCTCTCTCATTGTTGCTCCCATATGGCTTCACATAGGGAGGATACACTCTGGATGACCTTATCAAAATGCTGCATATTCATGAATATTGAGACGAGCTTCCCTTGCAATCTTATTGTAGAAATGTTGATCTAATCGTGTTCCAAATTCTAATGCAGTGGCTTAAATATAACGGGGCAATAGTTTCCGCTTTAGGCACAATTGCGGCCAAAATGCGCTTGAAATGACGTCGCTTAGGTTTAGAAATAAAAACAGAAAATGCTGGAAATATTCAGCAGGTCAGGCAGCATCTGTGGAGAGAGAAACAGAGTTAACATTTCAGGTCGAAGACCTTTCCTCAGAACTTCGTCAGTGCTGACGAAAGGTCATCGACCTGAAACGTTAACTCTGTTTCTCTCTCCACAGATGCTGTCTGGCCTGCTGAGTATTTCCAGCATTTTCTGTTTTTATTTCAGATTTCCAGCATCTGCAGTATTTTGCTTTCGCTTAGGTTTAGGTCAGGTTTCTGCTAAAATTCATTTCCATAATCACAACCGCAAAATCTTCCATGAACCAGTGCAATTGGCAGCCTAACAGAACGTAATTGTTTCTTTTTTTTCAGTTAATATTAAAAACAATTCCTTGATATATTTAAGAGTGGTGACCTGGCGCAGTTTTATTAATACAGCTGAAAATGGGTTTCTCAGCAAAAATAAGCATTTTTAATAACAGTGCCCAGTCCTCCACCTGTGAGTAACCCGATTTAAAATCACTGAGAATGACTTAAAAAAAACACTATACTGAACCATTTACTAGTTTCATTGGTGTATTTTGGTCAATTTCATAGTAAATTATATATTTTTTGATATGAAAAAACTTTTAAAATGTGCCTGTGCAACTAAGAAAATGAGCGCAATTCGAAGATCCTTCCCGAACCAGGGCAATCAGTGGAATCTTGCAATTTTGTCCTGGGGGCGAGTCCGGTTTTGTGGGCGGGACCTGATTCAGCTGAATTGAATCTTGAACCGGTGTAAAAGATCGCGGAATAAACGAGTATAAGTGGTTTTGGACGTAACTCACCTAACGTTTAAAATTACCTGATCTTTTGCACTGGTTGGGCCAATTCTGCCCTGATTACGCTGATAGCACCAGCAGAAACCAGCGGAAACTTTTCTTCATACTGCATTTTCAAATGGTCTTCCGGTCAATTTCAAACATTCAAAATCAACCAGCGAATGATATCTGCTTACTCTTAGATCATCATAAGTGAGGCACGTAAAAGAAAATGGCCTGACCTTTAAAAACAACCAAATACAGAAAAGTCTAGACCTGAAGAATACACTACTTGGCTGTAGGATATGTTTCCTAAATGAGATTTAGTCTGTACTACATAACAATACTCCCAACTTTTAAATGCAGTTGGACTCTATTTTAATTTAGGCCGCGGTTCACCCTACCTCGGCGGATCCGTGGCGGGGGATGTCGGTGGCGGGTCGCGGCCCCGCTGCTGTCTCCATACCAGCCTCCGACATGATTTTCCCCTGCTTGGGCTTGTTAAGCCCGCCCTGCGAGGTTCCCGGCCAATTGAAGGAAGCGGGTCTGATGACATCATTTGATGACGCGTTATCAGCCGGTTTGCTTAAAGGGGCCATGCCCAAATTGAATTTGACATTTGTTCAGTCAGTATTCTACAGCATTGAGGTGCTGCAAACACTGACAAGCACTGCACAGAGGCGCACGGCTGCACCCAGGCTCTCCCATGACTCCCTCCATATGCTTATGGAGGGAGTCACAGCACGCAGGGAGGTACTCTTCCCTTCCAATGGGCAGAAGGCACCTCCCCAGGAGACAAACACAGCCTGGTTCTACATTGCACAGGAGGGCACAAGCATGGAGGTCTTCAGAAGGACCAGGCTGCAGTGGCGCAAACCTTTCAATGATCTCAGTAGATCACAAACGTTACTGCAAAGCCACACTCAACCTCATCCTGCTGTGCCACTCATCACATCCCCATCACTCTGCCTTCCCTACCCTACTCCTGCACATCCCTACTCACACCAACTTAGCTTGCACCTCCACCCATCCCTCTCTATCTACATTATCACTATCCCATCTCACCAGCCACCCCTCACACTCACCCTCATCCTAGTCCAATCATACCAACTAACAACACACAAGGGTAGGCACTTGTGTGTTTTAGCCAATGTTCATGTGAAGTTTCTGTTAATGTGCTATCAAACACTGAAATCTTTATTTTCAACACTTTGTGTTCTTGGACAGATTTGTGTGCACCTTTGGAAGTGGCTTAGTGAGTTGCAGTGAATATTGAGACATAAGGGAACCCCCCTCAATGCTGATGAGTGTGTAAGGAATGGCTTAGGCATTGTAGGAATGCTTTATGTTGTTGGTGTGGTGTGGTGCCAACCTGGCACATCATGTGGCAGCAAGGGTATGCAGCTTCAAGTGAAGTAAATCTGGCCATGGTGAGCCCATCCCTGGTGTCCCGGGCAGCAATGTGGTCAGGTGCTGATGTCCTCTGTCCTGTGCAGCATCAGGTGATTGCGGAGAAGGTATGTGTTGTTGTTGGTGCTGCTGGTGTGCCTGTTGATGCTGGTGCTGGGGCTGATTGTGGTCAGATCCTGAGGACCAAGGTGGGAGAGTATAAAGTGCACCCATGCTGATGGAATAGATGGCAGGTGAGTAGAGATGACAGAAGCAATCTTTCAATGGTGGGAGATGTAATGAGGTCAGACTGCATGGAGACTTGTGTAAAGACTTGCAGCATTCTGAAACTGTTTAGAGAAGCTAGTGGTTAAGAGAACATTTCTCAATCAGCTGGAAGCTTTGACTTGACATTTGAAGCTGTCAACTCATCAGCTGATTCAATGGCAAGTGATCTACTGCCTCAGCTTCACTGACGAGGTCTAGGCACAGCGTGAAACCGGTGGGCGACCTGTCAAATTCAAATAGCTGGGGAAAAAAATCATTGTCAAGTGGCTGTAAACAAGCTACTAATGATTTGAATTACCCCGCCGCTGCCTGTCGGGTCTGCTCAGCGCTGGCAGACCTGACATCGGGAAATGCAGGTGTGCGCGTTTTGATAGCGGGTTCCCGACCCGCTGTCAATCATTTTAAATTTCACAGCTGACCCACCACCAATCGGGCCCGCTGAGCGCTGGCAAAATCGCGGCCTTAAATTTAAGCTGCTGGCAGCCATCTTCTGGCTGCCAAGTGGCCATTCTTCATTTGTCAGGTAGACAGTGAGTATCATTGGAGTATTTTTCTATATGGACTATCTTTCCATAAGAGCATCAGAACCAAAGCCAGTCTTGCACTCAGCAACACACAGACGATTTTCCAACATGGGGTACTGGGTATCGATGAAGAGCATTTGAACATGTTGTCTTTTTTTCCTCAGGGGGACTGAAACCAAGTGTAACATCCCCATCACTGCCACAGCAAAAATAGACGATCTCAACAAAGGCTATGGATTGAAAATGAACCTTCCTAAAAAAAAGAAAGACTTATATTTATATAGCATCTTTCACGACCTCAGGACGTCCCAAAGTGCTTTACAGCCAATGAAGTAGTTTTGAAGTGTAGTCACTGTTGTAATGTAGGACACACGCCTGGTCCATACAGCTACGTATCATGTTAAGCATTTGCCCACACAGTCACTTGCGGCATCTCATAGTATATTAATGGACCTATCCATGGTACAAGATATCATTTGTGTGTTTGTATTGCATTTTGATTACAAGGCCAACAATGCAGTTTGTGGCACCTGAAGTGCTGCTGCGCATTGGGCATGGGCACCTCACATTAACAGGCATTGAGGCTTCAGGCCTATTCAGCACTCCATGCATAGAGCACCACAGAATGCATATCACAAGTGCTCTC
Source organism: Squalus acanthias (assembly GCA_030390025.1). Classification (NCBI taxonomy): domain Eukaryota; kingdom Metazoa; phylum Chordata; class Chondrichthyes; order Squaliformes; family Squalidae; genus Squalus; species Squalus acanthias. Next base: position 23,643,843 of record CM059425.1, read on the forward strand.
AGTGCATAGAGCCTGGACACACACTCAGGCTAATTCCCCAATCAGACATTCCCAGACATGAGCAGTACTTGCAGGAAGTGTTGGTTTTCCATCCATTTAAGTTAACGGTTGCAAAATCAGATGCTGCGGATCCATGATTTTTGGGAGTGCCCAATGTGGAACTCAATCCCGCTGCGTGTAAGGCTTGTCAAGGCCCTGATTCATATACTTAAGGGCAAATCCCATAATGTGCCTGGAGTTCCTGAGCAGCACTCCAGATGCTCAGTGTCTGTTTGAGATGGACACTTCAACAAATGGTGATACTGCTTTACTGTATCTACACAGGGCTGCTATTCCTTGCTGGATTTCCTGCAACCTGGCTTCCAACGTTTAATCTGCAAATAGATCTGTTAGGCGAGAAATTCGTGGCCTTAGCACCACGCCGTCGTGCCATTAAATGGCGCTAAAATGGTGGCCGCCGCTCTTACGTCAGCTGCTGGTGGGTCCCGTGGCAGCCTCCATTTTGGCCCCTACCTTTGCGCTGCCGGTAACTGGCAGCGTCATCTCCAACAAAATGGTGGCATTGTGACGTAAATCAGCATGCAATGCCGACTTTACGTCACAAGCGCAAACTTTGACCCTAGTGCTGAAGTCAGCGCTGGGTCCTAAGCACACCAGTTTAACTTGGCGTGCAAACAGGCTGACAGTGTTGATGTCAGCACCGCCTAAAGGGACACACACATCTTGCAGGTAACTTTGGATTTAAGGTTTTAGACTTTTTTTTTTGATTTTATTGAAGTGGTTGCTTGCTACAATAGATGTGAAAAAATGTTTTAGTGTGTAGGGGGTGCTGCTGGGCATTTGCAAGGGCTCAGATGGTAAATGAAGGCCTTTGAAAAGACAGAACATGCTGTAAATACTCAGCAGGTCATGAAACATCCGTGCAGAGAAAAACAGAGTTTACGTCTCAGGTCAAGAATCTGCCTGACCAGCTGGGTATTTCCAGCATTTTATGCTGTCATTTCACATTTACAGCATCCGTGGAGGAAGCAGAAGAGGAGGAATCAGACGGAAGGATGCATCCCAGATAGCCCCTTTGTGGCCGGGATATCCGGGATGGAATCATCCAACTGCGGTCCCAGTGACCAGAACCCCAATTCCCTTTTCAACATTAGTCCCACACCTTACCTTCCATCTATTACTAACCATCACAATGTCCTCTTGGCCACGATGCTGAAATAAAAGCCACCACAAATCAAACTTTCCAATCCACCTATATACGTCTATCCATCCAATGTGACAACAAGAAATCAACTAATCACCCGTATGTATTCCCTTAGTGACTGTCTTGTGTGTGCCTTTGCCTATCCTACTGACATCATGCAGTGCTACCCCAGTGGCTGCAGCATGGCTGGTGGAAGGTGGCTGCCTTTCAGTGGGGGACACTGCAAATGGCCTTGCTGGTTGACCTTGAGGAGCTGGTGGCTGGGAGTGTCAAATCAATCTTCTTCTTCTTGTTCTTCTTCACTCTCCTCTCCTTCTTCTTGGTCACCCATTGGCTGGGCAGGCTGCATTACTTGGGTGTGTGACATGCAGAAGGCGAAAGGGTGCAGTTGGGGTGAGGGGAGGGTAGGAAAGCATGTGGGGCAAGCCAGAAGGAGGATAACGTATGAGGATACCAGCATCTGTATCCTTTCAGTCCTGCCACTGGCCAAGGGCTCAGCCACGAACCTGCTACGAATGCCGTGCACCATCTCTTCCAAGGAGGTGAGGTGAGGCTAGGAATGGGAGATGTGCTTCGTGATTGGTGCAGATTGTTGGTAGATGAGTGATTAGGGGTGAGGGTCATACATTGAGCAGTGTGTGAGGCTAGTGGTGCAGTTGGTAGGAGACAGCTTTTGAAGGTGCATTCACTGACCTTGACCAGTGACCTGAGGTCGTGAAGCTTCCTTGAGCACTGGAGCCAGTTGGTGGGGGCGACACTGCTGGCAGTGACGGCCTCGGTGATGTACTCCCACATCTTTCTTTCTGGAGCACCTCCTGGCCCCTGTGGGTTGAGGACCTCTCTTACAGTGTTGACTTCCTGCACAAAGCTGCAGTACTGTGTGTGAGACCCTGGGTGCCCCTTCCCTGGCTTGCTGAGCCATTTGTGTTAGTGCTGTGGCATTTTTCCCATTTTTTGAGGTTAGGAAGGGAATTCAGCTTTAAGAGTTGAATATTCACATTTGGGACTTTTTAATGTTAAATAGATTTTTTTAAAGGCAGAAAGGGCTGAAAACTGCATTGGTTCACTTCATTTTAATTTGTATTACTTCAGTGTGCATGGCCCCTTTAATTCTCAGGCCTTTTCATTGCCCACAATTCCTTGCAAGCTCCAGAACCTCGCTTCCAGAGGCTGTGCGAGGCTCGAACGTCGCACCTGCACACAAACTTCGGGTTGGATGCCTCCAGCAATGCCACAAGGACTATGCTGCATGGCAGGTAAGCACTGTGCCAACAATCTCCAGTGCCCTCAGACGAATTTTGCTCCATTAGCGTTGCGGCCATTTTCAGCGGTCGTTAACTCCAGTTGCCGATGGGCAACTTTACTGGCTAACATGAATTTCTCCCCTCGTTGTTTCCCAACCAATTTTTTTTTTGTTATTAAATGAGTCACAGGCATAGTTTTCAGTGCCGGCAGCAGCCCTTTAACAGCTGCTGGTGCCCATTAACCTGTCCCGGGATGTTGGTGCTTTCCAGTGCATCATGGGCGGAATGGCCTCCTTCTGTGCCGTAAATTTCTATGATTCTATATATTGCAAGCTGGGAGCACCCCCTAAATATTGAAATTAGGTGGCTCTCCATTACGGAGAGTCTGCAGGCATGCCTAGTACACAATTCACAGCAGCGGTTGGTGATTGCATTATCAATTCCAATGTTTATCCTAAGGACAGCTTGTCATGGGAAAATATTGAAAATAATTTAAATTATTTTTGTTGTGAGTGCATTTAAGATAGTCATTTTGCTGTAAGTTATCATAGAATCATAGAATGATACAGCATAGATGGAAACCATTTAACCCATCGTGCCAGGGTCGGCTCTTTGGAAGAGCTATCTAATTAGTCCCACTCCCCTGCTCTTTCCCCATAGCCCAGGAAATTTTTCCTTTTCAAGTATTTATCCAATTCCCTTTTGAAATTTATTATTAAACCTGCTTCCACCACCCTTTCAGGCAGTGCATTCCAGATCATAGCAACTCGCTGCTTAAAAGAAATCTTCCTCGTGTTGGTTGTTTTGCCAATTACCTTAAATCTATGTCCTTTGGTTACCACTAGAACACTTTCTCCTTATTTACTCTATCAAAACCCTTCAAGATTTTAAGCACCTGTATCAAATCTCCCTTAACCTTTTCTGCTGTAAGGAAAAGTTTCCCAGTCTCTCCACGTAACTGAAGTCTTTCATTCCTGGTACCATTCTAGTAAATCTCCTCTGCACCTTCTCTAAGGCCTTCCTAAAGTGTGGTGCCCAGAATTGGCCACAATCATCCAGGTGGGGCCTAACCAGTGGTTTATAAAGGTTTACCATAATTTCCTTGCTTTTGTTCTCTATGCCCCTATTTATAAAGCCAATGATCCCATATGCTTATTTAACAGCCTTCTCAACTTATCCCGCCATCTTCAAAGACTTGTGTACGTATACCCCAGGCCTCTCTGTTCCTGCACCCCCTTTAAAATTATACCATTTAGTTTATATTTCCTCTCCTCATTCTTCCTACCAAAATGAATCACTTCACACTTCTCTGCATTAAATTTCATCTACCATGTGTCTGCCCATTTCACCAGTCTGCCCATGTCCTCCTGAAGTCTATTACTATCCTCCTCACTGTTTATTACATTTCCGAGTTTCGTATTGTCTGCAAACTTTGAAATTAGGCCCTGTATAACCAAATCCAGGTCATTAATATATATCAAAAGGAGCAGTGGTCCCAACACTGACCGCTGGGGGACACATCTGCACACATCCCTCCAGTCTGAAAAACAACCACTCACCACTACTCTCTGCTTTCTGTCCCTTAGCCAATTTTGCATCCACGCAGCCACTAACCCATTAATCTCATGGGCTTCAATTTTGCTAACATGTCTATTATGTGGTACTTTATACAAATGACTTATTGGCAGAATTTTTTTGCAGAAATCACAGCTTCCCAATTTCCAGCTCCCGCTCATTCCTGCTTCCACATCAAATAAGATGCCAACATCTCCTCCTATACTATTATGACCTAATGATGCTGATAAAGCTGAGTTCCTGTTTACATAGCAATGCCTTTACTTAAGCAGATTGAGCAAATGGAATAATACTTGCACTTGCATCCTTGCCAGAAGGATGTTGATTTAAATCCTTGTACTTACATTGCTGCCTGCCACTAAAATACATTTTTGTCTCACTTGCCAGATGGGGCGGACTTTGTGGCAGTCAGGAGTTTCACCAGCTGACATTGCTGGTAGTACGCTCTGCAAGGTGTGCGTTCCTGATCACTCAGCACCACTGGTCGTCCAGCACCCTTGACTGAAGCAAGAGCTGTGATGATCAGCAGTCTACAAATTGAGAGTTATATAAAATTATGACACAGAAACAGGCCATTCAGCCCAATCAGACAAAAGAGGAGCAGGAGGTTGGTCTCATGGACAAGATGAGCTTGGAGAGGATTTGAAGGGAGATAGAAGAGTCACTAGAGAAAGATGCGAGTTCAGGGCTAGGGAAGGGGTGAACCTTATCCTTGATTACCTGACGCCACGGAATAATTTACTTATGGGATAATGTTATGCAAGTAATTTCTAGATAAACTTCCTGGAATACGGTTTTATACTTTTCATTCCAGGTTTTATCTAGCACATCCTAATAACTTTATTTCAGTAGAAATGTGCCATTAGTAGAATGCCTCATGAAAGTAGAATGCTCACCTCAGGACAAGCAAAATTCTTTCAAACCGAAGCTTCAACAGTGGAGGTGCCCAGGTGGATGTTATATGGAACGTACTTAGATAATGCAGGGAATTCAAAACTTAACAATGAGCATTCAACTCAGTTTGGGCTTCAATTTCCTATTCAGACTTTAGAATATAAAAATATGAATTCAACCCCCTCCGCTCAAAAAAACCCACTATCAGTTCATGAGTGGAGACCACAGTAGAAACACATGCTACTGACAAGTAGGCCCTCCAGACTATCAGGGAAATTTATACTTCAAAGACATAGTGGATAATTTTAATCCACCTCCCCAACAGGAAACCCACCGGATCAGGTGGAAGGCCAGTTTTGCACCTCACCCAATATTACTTTCCATTGATTTCAATGGAGAAAAATATCATGTAAAGTATAAAACCACCATTGCACCCGATTCCAATCAGTTACCCGATGGGCGGGTTAGATTAAAATTTACCCCTGGAGAAACCGATGGCTCAAATACTCAGACAGTAGACCAGCATAGAAACTACAAAATACAGGTGTCTCCAAGACAAACTCAAATAATAAAAACATTATGTATACAGTATAAAGACATCAATCTGTCAATCGTTCTTTTCTAGGCAACGACATATCAGACCATAAAATACACCAACATTGCGGGTGAAATTCCTCTTCCTCCCATTTTGTACTCGCACTGGTTTGTTCCTCTTACTGATTGAGAGGAGTGTGCTGTTGTCAAAGTGGCACGATGAATGCCTAGAAAGTAAACTTGCTATAAAAATGTTGTCATGCATTATGCAATATTGTTTTCTTAACAGCGAGGCATATCTAAAGTGATCAGAGTTAATTTGAATTGAGTTGCAAATTTTGTTTAAGGATTATCTTTAATAATGAGCAATTTATACAAAAACTTCTTTGTCAAAATACAAATATCAAAGCAGCTCCATGTTTAATGTGACCCCTGAAGATGGAACAATCTGCCCTCAATTAAAGTTTTGTGTTACTCAACTGTCATGTACTGATATTTTGTGAGCATGAATTTTTAATTTCCAAGGGTAATCTTTGCAGGTATAATTGAGAAATCTTAATAATAGTCATTCAAGTTATGAATGGATGTTTGTATTGACAATCGCATGTGTGTGAAATGGTCAGCGTTACAACCCTCCGAGACCTCTGTGCTCCTCCAATTCTGGCCTTGTGCGCATCCTGATTTTCATCGCTCCACCATTGGCGGCCATACCTTCAGCTGCCTAAGCCCTTAGCTCTGGAATTCCCTCCCTAAACCTCCCCGCCTCTCTACCTCTCTCTCCTCCTTTAAGACGCTCCTCGAAACCTACCTCTTTGACCAAGCTTTTAGTCACCTGTCCTAATATCTCCTTACGTGGTTCGGTGTCAAATTTTGTTTCAATAACGCTCCTGTGTAGCGCCTGGGGATGGTTTGCCACGTTAAAGGCGCTATATAAATACACGTTGTTGTTGTTGTTAAGCTATTATAGGTGAAACAGAATAAGATCAAGAGACTGCTTACACCACAGTGCAGTCAAACACAACCTGAAAAATGGAAAAATGTAAGAGCTGCTGGAAATGGAGAAACTGTGTAACAGATTGACTTCACTTAGAATCCACTACGTATGTTTCCCCTGGACATCATAGAGGGACTGCTCCTCTTAATAATACAGAGCTAGCTTCCATCATTTTAATGTCTCAAAGAGGAAAAGATAAATTGAACCATTAGAGAGAAATGAAATCTAATGCACCGTAGCACTGATTTAAATGGCACTGTTTATGTTGGGCCAGTAGGCAGCACTCTGTTGGCTCAAGCCTGCAAGTACTTAAATTGGCTGAACGCCAGCTAGCTTCCTGCCGGAAAAAATAAATAACACATCTATTTTGTAATATTTTGATTCAAAATAAATTTCCTGAGTGAATATCCCAGAAAGAAAAAAACAACATAATAGAACTCCCAATAGTGATTATAATTTGGTGCATTATTTCCTATTCATACAGTTTTTGTATTTACAGATTTTCACCGTTAACTTGAATTTTTTTATATTCCCTAATATATGGAGATTCAGAGTGGATAGAGATATCACATTCTTGACAGCAAGAATTGAGCAATTCTCATAAATATTAATCAACTATTCAACCACTGGCTGAGTTTGATGCTAATTCAATTGGGTTATTAAAGTACTGTATCAGGGGGTTCGCCTCATGGTGTGCAGAGGTTAGTGTTCTTTACTGTGTGAGGTTGACCTGTGGGCATGAGCATTCAAACCATATTTGCAATTCAAATTTTTGTTCATTTTGTACAGTTAAAATTTCCTTGGCCTTCATAATTCACTCTTCTGGTGCTGCAGAAGTGGCTAACTAAAATACATGTAGTATAAAACACACATCATTTATTCCAATTTTCCTGCTGATACATTGAAGATATCCATATCCATTGTAGTCAAGTGGGAAAGACTGAACAGGCTGGGGCTCTTTTCTCTAGAAAAGAGAAGGCTGAGGTGGTGACCTAATAGAGGTCTTTAAAATTATGAATGGGTTTGATAGGGTAGACGGAGAGAATATGTTTTCACTTGTGGGGGAGTCCAAAACTAGGGGTCATAAATGTAAGATAGTTACTAAAAAATCCAATAATGAATTCAGGAGAAACTTCTTTACCCAGAGAGTGGTTAGAATGTGGAACTTGCTACCACAGGGAGTAGTTGAGGCGAATAGCATAGATGGATTTAAGGGGAAGCTAGATAAATACATGAGGAAGAAAGGAATAGAAGAGCATACTGATAGGGCTAGATGAAGTAGGGTGGGAGGAGGCACTGGCATAAACCATAGCCTGTTTCTGTGCTGTAGATTCTATGTCATTCTATGCAAACTCCATCGGACATATTTATTTCTCTGGAAAACGGGGGGATTGCATCCACTTCAATTCTTATCCTGAGATGATCCATGAGCGGATCCTGTTCAGTCTAGCTGGTCATTGGGAAGTTACTGAACAGATGAGAAAAACACCTGAGTATCATTTGACTTTGGAAGCATTTTCTAAATTTGTTTCTAAGGTTATTTACCCTCAGAAATCCAGGTATTTAGATCTTCCTGCTAATAGAAATAGCTCTAAGATTCTCAGGCAACGCAGCTCAGCAAAAGCGATCCAAGAAAGTTTTAATTTTATTATTCGCTCTTGGGATATGGGCATCGCTGGCAAGGCCGGCATTTATTGCCTATCCCTAGTTGTCCTTTAGAGGAGGTGGTGGTGGGTCTTCTTCTTGAACCACTGCAATCTGTGTGATGGAGGTACTCTCACAATGCTGCCTCTGGCTCACCCCTTCCCCGGAGATTGGGGCCCACCCTTCTTACATACCTACTTATGGCCCGGAGCTGGCAGACTGCCAAGTTTAGGCAGGAAATTCCAGAGCTTAGGGCCTAGATGGCTGGCCGCACGGTTTCCAATGGCGGGGCGAAGGGATGGAATAGTCGAGTCTGGAGGTAACAAAAGCATGGATGAGGGTTTCAGCAGCAGATGAACTGAGGCAGGAGCGGAGGTGAGCAATGTTATGGGGGTGAAAGTAAACAGTCTTTGTGATGGCGAGGTAATGGGGTCAAATCAGATGCCTAGATTGTAAAAAGTCTGGTTCAGCCTGAGGGAATGGCTGGGAAAGGGTTGGAATCAGTGAGAAAAGTTACAAAGTTTTTGGTGGTGGCTGAAGCCAATGGGTTTGGTCTTCCCAATGTTTAATTGGAAGAAATTGCAGCTCATGCAGGACTGGATTTCGGACAAGCACAACACAGAGGCAGTGGAGGGGTTGAGAGAGGTGGCGGTGAGGTAGAGCTGGGTGGGTCAGCTTATATGTGGAACCTGGCACTATGATGTCATGGGAAGTGAAGCCATTTCAGGAGATTTTCTTGCTATAACTGGATAGGTAAGAATGGAACTAGGCAAGGGCAGTCCCACTCAGCTGGACAATGGAGGAGAGACGTTGGGGGAGGATGGTGTGGTCAACCGTTTCAAAGGCTACAATGTGCTTGAGAAGGATGAGGGACAGTGCACAACGGTCACAGAGGATGTCACCTGTAACTTTGATTAGGGCCATCTCAGTGCTGTGGCAGTGGCATGACCCTGAAGCGGTTCAAGCATGGAGTTGCGAGAAAGCTGCACACAGATTTGGAAGGTGACAACATATTCAAGGACATTGGAGAGGAAAGGGAGTTTGGAGATGGGGTGGTAGTTGGCAAGGACAGAAGCGTCAAGGGTGTTTTTTTTTGAGATGGGGTGATGATGGCAGATTTGAAAATGAGTGGGACAGTGCCTGAGGAGAGGGAATTGTTTACAATATCAGCTAGCATGGGGGCCAGGAAAGGATATTGGGTGGTCAGCGACTTAGTGGGAATAGGATCGAAGGAGCAGGTGGTGGGTCTCATGGACAAGATGAGTTCAGAGGGCATGAGGAGAGATGAGAAAGAAACTAAAGAAAGATGCATGTTCAGGGCTATGACAGGGAAGAATCTTGGGGAAGCTTAGTTTGGTGGGCAAGGGATAGGGAGGGATACTGGCACAGACAACTGCACAGATAATATTAATCTTAGTGACAAAGAAGTCCATGAGTTCTTCGTATTTCTTGTTGGAGATGAGGTTGGAGGGGGCAGGGTAGATGGGTTTAAGGAGATGGTTGGTAGTTGAGAAGAGATGCTAGAGGTTAGCTTTGCATTCTAAGATAATCCTGGTATAGTGAGCAGTTTTGGCAGAGGAGAGCAGGGCCCGATAGGGCTTGATGTAGTCCAGCCAGATCCCGCAATGAATGGCTAAACCAGTATGCTGAAGTCTTGGGCTGAAGGGAGCGAATGTGAGCACTGTACCGGGGAATGATCAAGGTGGGAGAAAGTAACAGTTTTACTAGAGAAAAAAGACATCAAATGTGAGGGTGTGATTGTGCAGATCAATAGTTGCAAAAGTGTTGTGGCGGACGGAGGGCCAAAGGCGACTGTTTGAAAGTGCCATTGTAAATGACTTGGGGGAAGAGTTTTTCCAGGATGAACATGGAATGAAATGGGGTTGGTAGGGGGATGTGAGTGGTGAGGGATATAAGGAAGTGATCAAGATAGCCTTGCCTGTAATTGAGACGATGGGAATAAAGAGGCCATGTGAGATGGCAAGGTCGAGAGGGTGGCTGTTAATATAGGTAGCTGAGTTTATATGGCGGAAGAGTTTAAGGCAGGACAGGAGGGTAGTGTACTAAGAGGAGAGTGCAAAGGCTGAGGGAGGAAAGCAGTGAGGATATCTCATTGTGAAATTTGGCTAGGGGCTTGGGTGGGCAGTAGAGAATGAGGATTGTAAATGTAGGGCGAGGGGGATGGAACAAGGTGGGGTGCTCAAAGAATGAGATGGTGCCAGAGGAGTAGGGGGACAGACCAAGGTGAGATTTGGTGATAAGGGCCCCTCCACCACTGCAGCTGTTTAAGGGATGAGGGCAGGTGATGGAAGGTATAGCCAGGCAAGGAGACTTCAGTAAGGGGCAAGGTGTGAGCCAAGTTTCTGTCAAGGCCATGATGTTGATCAAAGAAAGTTTGATTTAAATCAGTTAGTCCAGATACAACTATTAGAGAAAAAGGTGAATTTACCCAAGAGTAGAGGATCCAGGAAGAGTGGATAGCACCTCTACAGAATCATGAGTCTGACATCTCAGAAGGCTAACACCATCCTCCCAGGAGAAGCAAGGCAAAAAGTTTATCCTTGTCATCTCATAAGAACGGGTTTGTATAAGTTCTGGAAACATTGCTAACCTGAATCTAATCAATAGACTGGCTATCTAAAGCTGTTAACGTGTCAGCTATCTAAGGAATGTAATGCTAAATTAATCTCAATACATTATAGCAAGCTCAGACACTGATCTCAAATGCAAAGTTCGAATCAGCAAGTAGTTAATGCTGAATTACTGTGACTTACCTGAACTGCCCTTTTAACCTCTGTTATTTCTTTTGTCAATTAACCCTCTCCATTAATTACGTGCATGCTCAATGTTTAACTTTAATCACAGCTAACTATGCTTCTAAGGTTAATAAACGATTGTTAATTCATGACTTTGCCGTCTGCCTTTGATAATTGGCAAGAAACGGTTAATTCATTCGCTCAGTCTCTTGTGAGGACTCTTATGGGGATGTTAGCGTAAATGCTAATATTCTCTGTACTAGTTGAAGTAACACATTTTGGTGAGACTAATTTAGGCATCATTATCTCCTAGGCACAGAGTGGGTGATAAAACCCAGGCAGTTCCTTGACTTTGGATTAAGGTGAAGGAATTAAGAATTCAGCTGTCGCCCTTGGTGAATATTCTTGTTAGGGTATAAATCCCTGTGTTCCTACATAGCTTACAATTTTCCATCCACTAACTTTAACAGATGCAGATTTGCAGGTTGGGAGTCTGCATATTCGCGAAATGCACACCCAGTGTGTGGTGTAACAGACTTTTACCCCGTTGTAGCTGAAGATTAGTGTTACTTTACTGACTGTTAAATTGGCTTCCTGACAATTTGTGCTGTACTGTTGGGTTAAAGTATTATTTTGATGATTATTTAGATGCGCTTTGCATAGTGTAATATTGATTTGAATTTTATGTGATGTTCTACTTGACCATGCCTTATTGAAGCATAGTTTTCCAAAAAATTATGTTTCTAAAATGTGTTTCAAAATTAATTACATTTTAAACATTTGTGTGCATCCAGTTATTATCAAACATTAAAATTCTTTCATTTTCATTTGGTGTTTCGGACACGAAGTGCAAGCTAATCTGATGGTCTGTGATACAAATATCCTTTATGTTGCACATAATAGAGCTTTAAAGGTAAATTATAATACTGTACATTTTAGCTTTCTGGGTATTAATTATCATCGTGAAATGCTTTTATGGGAATGAAATGGATAGAACTGCAGTTATGAAACATTTCACACAGTGACAGTGACATGTAATCAAAATTGCCTGTCAAAGCTTCCAATGGAGCACTTGCAAATTCCTGGTTTGGACTCATGAGAACATAAGAATTAGGAGCAGGAGTCGGCCATACAGCCCTCGAGCCAGCTCTGCCATTCAATAAGATCATGGCTGATCATCGACCTCGACTCCACTTTCCCGCCCGATCCCCATATCCCTTGATTCCCCTCGAGCTCAAAAATCTATCTATCTCAGCCTTGAATATACACAATGACTGAGCACCTACAGCCCTTTGGGGTAGAGAATTCCAAAGATTCACAACTCTCTGAGTGAAGAAATTCCTCCTCATCTCAGTCTTAAATGGCTGACGTCTTGTCCCGAGACTATGCCCCCTAGTTCTAGACTCTCCAGCCAGGGGAAACAACCTCTCAGTAAGATAGGGCCTGAATTCTGACATTAATCTCTAATTAGTTGAATATTGTGTGCTAAATTTAAAGCACGACTTACCTCATTTCAATTAGTATCTCTAGTCTCTCCTCACAAGTAAGGCCTCTCATTTACACCACCACAGCCTTGATATCCTTATTAAAGTAGGATGCTCAAAACTGATTTGTTTTTGTACTCAATGCCCACACACCTCTTTTATAGCCTTGTCAACTTGGCCTCCAATTTTTATGATTTGTTATCTGAGATTCTAATTCCCTCTGTTCTTCTACTCCTTTTCAATGTTTAACCATTGATGTGTACTTCCTTTCCTTATCCTTCCTCCCAAAATGTATCACCTTGCATTTCTCTGCACTAAATTTTGTCAAACAAGAACTTGCCTGGCACTATCTGAACTAAAATAGAAGGGTAACCTCGAGAAGGATCCTGAGAAACTGGAAAGCAAAATGTTTGAAAAATAGAGTCTAACTCACCCATGTCAATCAATAGAAGTATTGTAAACATATCCATTATTTATGTACTCTGTAGTTTAAAGATATAAAAGTTGCACAAAGCATGATCAAGTCATGCTGAGCCTGCCATTTAAGATCATTTTGATAAGAGACCTATAGGTAGTTAAAAGAATATACATCAGTAATTGTAATTAGAATTTGAGTCAAAGGCCTCAATTTTGCCAAGCATGAGGAGGCGGGTTTGGAGGCGTGTGAGGTGGTAAAATCGCAAAAAACGGTGGGCGGGCCCAATCCTGCCTCCATCCCGCCTCCATCCCACCTCCGAGCAATTCTCCCACATGCGTGTTTTCTGACCCCCTTTCCATCCTGCCTCCAAGAGGGATAGGCCCTTAATGCCCTTAACAATCACTTAATTGCCCCTATTATTCCATTTTGAGAGGCCTTTCCAATTTTTAGACATTTCCCCCATCCTACACGCCTCCTCTGGAACACGCCAGGTAATCCTAGCGGCCTCACAATTGGATTGCTTACTAACAGCTGCAGCTCCACCATTACAAAGGAGTTTTCACCGATGATCATTTGCAGGTGGCAGAACTTTGTTGTCTCAGGTCTGGGCGAACTTTTAGCAGGCCTACTCATTGTTGTGGAAGTTTGGAGCCTGACACCCATCTCCAGTGTGACCTCCTGGGAAACCCCTCTTCCCACCTTGACTGAGCGCTTTCTCAACTGAGGCATATACTAGAGGCATGGCGACTATTTGATTCCTTTCCTCCTGGACATCAGATTCGGACGAAGACCAGCCGTGGCAGCAGTAGAACCATGAACAGCAGCAGCACCAACAGCAGGAGCATCAACAGGAGCGCCAAGCTGCTGCTCACCCACCTGAAGCTGCACAGGCCAGAAGGCGCCAGTGCGTGACAACATTGCTGCACGGGATGCAAGGGACGCACTCATCTTGGCCAGATTTGGTGAGCCTGCACAATCAAACACTTTTGTCTCGCACCTTCTTACCAGAGCATCCACAATGGACAAGAACCTAGGGATTCCTATCCCTCTGACCACCATACTGACAATTGCAAGGCGCCCTAAGCCCTCAATGTGAAAGTCCCATTTGCGAAATGACACAGGACACAACTTCAACAGTTTGCCATCAAATCTGTTTATAATTCAATGACAATGATGGCTGGTCCAAATACAAAACATCACAGCACCCAAGTGACGATCCTTGTGACTATTTGTGCTTTATCTACCTCTTACGCGTGCTCCTACGTGGTGCTTCCCCTGCGGCTTCAGCAGATGTGGAGGCCCCTTGCTTACTTTCTTGCTGCTGCTGTCTCGATGCCTTTGGCGGCCGTCCTCTGGGGTGGCGAACCTGTGCGGGCTCACCAACAGTCTGCTGCTCCTGCGGCTGTGCAGGGGCTGAGACGCCCATCTCAGTTGGGTGAGGACTCTGGTGGGGCTCTGACTGAGGGCTCTGCAGTGGCATGGTCATGTGAGCGCTTGGAGCGGAGCTCCCACTTCCTTGTTCTTTGCCACCAACATCCCTCTCATGGGTCAGCCCCACTTCAGAGCTAGCAAGTGGCTTGACAGCACCTTGCTGCACTTCAGGGGGGCCATGAGGACCTGTTTCTGCACTGGAAGTCCTACTCCAGAGGACTTCCATGAAGGTCTGGTTTGTATGCTCAATAGCTGGCCATCGCTTCTCAAGAGATGTCATTCTATTCTGAACAATTACCATATTTTCCATACACTGGCGACTAAGCTCCTCCATGGCCATAGCCATCCTCTCCTCTACCGTAGCCATCCTCTCCTCTACGGTAGCCAGCCTTACCACGGAGTTGGCCATCCTTTCCACAAAGGTTGCCATCCTTTCCGCGGTGATGCGTTCATGCGCCAATGCCTCCACAAAGGCTCTGCTCATGTTCGCGATGGACTCCTCCATTCGCTCCACACTCGCAGAGACCCTGGAGACAAAACCTGCTAGAGACTCCTGCACCTGTTCCTGGAGTTCCAGCACCGCTCTCCTTCTGGATAGACCCGGAGGCACAGGGTCGACATTCAGCTGAGCCGAGCTGGCAGAGTCCTGCACTCTCCGACGAGGACTCTCCACTGCTGTCCCTGTCTCCACCATCTGCTGATGCTCACTTGTGAGTTGTGATACACCAGGTGTCAACACTACTCTATCTCGCGAAGGTCCCACCGAGGTGTGAGTGTCTGCGCTGGTGCTGGGTGCACTTAATTCTGCTGACACTGCGCCCTCAGAGGTTGCAGCTTCCTCTGAGGAATCTGGAGGCTCAGGCTGTTCCTCCTGGATAGTGGGGACGGGTGCTTTTGATGGTCCTGTGGGGGAGTAAAGAAAAGAGTTAGAGATGTGAGGTCAAGGTTACATGCACATTGAATAGTGCAGATGATCATAAGTCAATCTGTTAGAGCATCAGATTCATTATCAGTGACCCATGCAATGTCAATGAGAGAAATGCCAAACTATTCTGTCACCAGCTTGCTGTGATGCGCCCGTCTGTCCGTCCCCCACTTGCGAATCGTCCTCGACACCGGTGATTTCCAGGGCCGCCTCCTCCGAGGTGGTGAGCTGGGCTACTGAGGCTGGCCCTTCTCCTGTCCTCGCTCTTTCCCTCTTATTGTGGGCTCTCTTTTCCTGCAATGAGGGACACAAGTGGAGTTTGAGTGAGAATGAAGGAGTGAGTGTAGAGAATCCATAGCATAGATGCTTAGAAGGAGACAAAGGGCCCTCCCTGTGTGTTGTAAGTTGTTGTCATTGCATCATAGTGATAGGGAGTGTGAGGGCTGCATGGTCGAATAGTTAAGTGAATGTGACCATAGAGAGAGAGGGAATGGGTAAGGGTGCAGGGATGTAAGTGCCAAGTGGGATGTGGAGGAAGAGGTTGGCAAAGCAGAGTGCTGGTGAGGAGAGGCGATGGGGATCAGATTGAGGGTGATGGGAAAGTCATACTCACTTTTCCTGTGCAGAGAAGGTCATGAAACCTCTTCCTGCACAGCAGCCAGGTTCTGCGGCACATTGAGATGGCATTGACCTCCTCGGCCACTTGCAGCCACACAGATTTAGTCTGCTGGGGAGGCTTTTTTCTCCCTGAGGAAGGGAAGAGCACCTCCTTATTAGATCTTGCTCCCTGCACCAGAGCTTGGAGGGAGGGCTCATCAAAGCGAGGTTCACACTTTTGCTTGCTGGTGGACATGGTCGGTAAATGAAGTCCTTCATACAATTTCCAAAGCGCTTCCAGTCTCCAGAAGAAGTAAGGCTGCTTGCAGGCCTTAAAGCTAGCAGCATTGATGACGTCATCGGAGGCAACTTTCTGTCTGAAAAGACTCATTGGGCCAGGGGTTCCCACACGCTGGACATCAATTGCCCAATTAGGGGAAAATCGCAATTTTTTAACACTTCACTTCGGAGTCGGGGTCCTGACACAAATCCCACCTGACACACCCCAGCCCGCCCACACTGGCAAAATCAAGCCCAAAGGCTTTGATGGTTTGATCAACCTAAATATTGAGTTCAGAAATTGTAACTTGTTTGAATTGCCCAATCATCAGGTGTGATTGTAAGTCCTGTGTGATGAACTGTACACCTAAGTACTACTGCATGTACTATCCCTCCTGACCTTTCTCGACCTCTCTGCAGCTTTTGACACTGTTGACCACACCACCCCCTTCCAACGCCGCTTCTCCGTCGTCCAGCTGGGTGGAACTGCCCTCGTCTGGTTCCATTCTTATCTAATACAAAAGCAAAATACTGTGGATGCTGGAAATCTGAAATAAAAACAGAAAATGCTGGAAATACTCAGCAGGTCAGTCAGCATCTGTGCAGAGAGAGAGAGAGTTAACGTTTCAGGTCAATGACCCTTTGTCAGAACTGGAAAAAGTTGGAGATGGAGCAGGTTTTTAAGCAAGTGTAGGGGCAGGGAGAGGGAGGAGGAGAGGAAAGAACAAAAGGGAAGGTCTGTGATAGGATGGAAGGCAGGAGAGATTCAGAGACAAAAGGGATGATGGTGCAAGGCAAAAGGAGATGGTAATGGGACAAGTTAAGAAACAAAAGATGACTCTAGATGAAGTGTAAATGGCAGAATGATCGACAGCTGCCATGTGAGAGAGAGAGAAAAACAAGATGGGGCAGAGGTTATGTTGTGAAATTGTTGAACTCGATGTTGAGTCCAGAAGGCTGTAAAGTGCCGAATCGAAAGATGAGGTGTGTAAGGGGTTTTGGCGTGCTTGTATCACAGACGGTGCTGGTGCGAGGTTAGGCCTTCGTTGCCTAATACTATAGCTTGCTCTGGTCTCCGGCCAGCCTTGTTGCAATAAGCACCTGTGAGTGGTTCGACCCACTCGCCCTTACGGTTCTAACACTGGACTTAGGTGCGAGAGCAGTAATGCAGAGAAAAACTCAAGTAGACCCGGTTGAATAGTACGAAACGGAAATCTTTATTGCATAGCGTCCAAAATCATGAAGTACATGCCATAGGCGCAAATTAACGAGAGTACAAGTATACATACATTCATAAAGCTTGGCCTATGGTAATGAAGAACGCACGGCACATCGTAAAAAGGGGAACACATTATACTTTATCCTTAATAAAACCACCCTCCCCTATCAATACCTACACTACATCTAGATTTGTAGGATCGGGAAACATGCTCACCACTCGTGATACTTTGGAGAATTTTAAAGTGAGGCACTCGGCTCGTTTCGCTGCAGCGCCTGACTGTCACGTGTTTTGAGGGGTCTCTGTACCCCACTTGTTTATCTTCGCTGCTGCGGCAAGCAGGCCGGGCTCCCCATTGTCATGAAGAACTCGACAGAACTCGGACACGGTTCGAAGAAGAGTCTTCCTGTGTCCGACACCGGTTGCCGGTAGAATTCGAAAAAGAGTCTTCCTGTCCCCGACACCGGTTGTCGGGGGACTTCAATGAAAAGTTATTTCTTGTATTTTCGGGCATGGTCGGGGTTTACTGACCGCGGCGGCACGTGGATTCTTCTCCTCTTCTTCTCGTCTCGTCTCGTCTCTTCGGGCCTTCGGGTCCAGACACCGTTTACCGACTCTCGGGATGGTGCACCCGGTCACTGGCCCTCGTTGAGGCGGCTCGTTCCGTTTGAGCTCCACCCAACATAGTCAACAGAGTCCAGAGAGAACACCGAAAACCCTCCGCAGTCAGCAGCGAGATAAGAGAATAAGGCGCCGAATCAAGAGAATAAGAGAGCGATGGACATTTGTTGTCTATAGTTATAGTGCTGTGTTCCCTTATCTCCCGCCCAAATCTTAATGTTTGTCCTTTGTGAAATATTGGCGCTCAAAACTCCCAGCATGGGGTGATTCTTGTCTTTAACGGGTTTCGGTAGCACCTGAGACTGGCCAACTACCCGTTAATGTTTTCCCCATTGTTGGCCCAGCCAGGATCGTATGAATCGTCTCCCTGACTGGTTTTGGGGGCCCCCGAATACTTGTTTAATCACCTGAGAATGGCTCTCTCATTGTAGAGCCGTGGGGGTATTTGTGTATTGATGGGTCTGGATGGGCCTTTGATTGCCCAGTACAATGGTCCTTACTTGTGCATGGAAAACGATTCCAGCACTTATATCTTTTGCTATTGTCACAAATGCAAACAGGTTGCATCCTGTCTTATATTTGAAATGTATATTCGAACGCCATCTTGTCTGCCCACTGAAATTCTGGAAGCTTCTGCCACGATGCGCGGCGGCCATTTTACAGGCTTCTGTGTCCTTTATATCATGACAGCATTTTGTTTAAATAAACTGATCAAACGAATCTGCTTCTCTTTCGTTATTTTGAATCGCGATAATTGCGAAACTTTACAGGTGCTGTTCCTCGAGCTTACGTTGAGCTTCATTGGAACAGTGTGAAAGGCCGAGGACCGAGAGGTCAGAGTGGGAGTGGAGCGGAGAATTAAAGTGACAGGCGACCAGAAGCTCGGGGTCATGCTTACGGACTGAACGGTGGTGTTCCGCAAAGCGGTCACCCAATCTGCGTTTGGTCTCCCAAATGTAGAGGAGACCACATCGTGAGCAGCAAATACAGTATACTAAATTGCAAGAAGTACAAGTAAATCGCTGTTTCACCTGGAAGGAGTGTTTGGGGCCCTGGACAGTGGGAAGGGAGGAGATTAAAGGGCATGTGTTGCATCTCCTGCGCTTGCACATGAAGGTGCCGGGCAAAGGGGAAGGAGTGTTGGGGGTGATAGAGGAGTGGACCAGGGTGTCATGGAGGGTGTCGGAATGCTGAAAGGGGAGGTGAGGGGAAGATGTGTTTGGTGGTGGGATCATGCTGGAGGTAGCGGAAACGGCGGAGGATGATCCGTTGAATCTGCAGGCTGGTGGGGTGAAAGGTGAGGACAAGGGGAACCCTATCGTGGTTTCGGGAGGGAGGGGAAGGGGTGAGAGCAGAAGTGCGGGAGATAGAACGGACACGGTCGAGGGCCGTGTCAACCACAGTAGCAGGGAATCCACGGTTGAGGAAAAAGGAAGACATGTCAGAAGGAAGCACTGGTATGGAAGGTGGCATTCTTATCTATCTAGTCGTAGCCAGCGAATCACCTGCAATGGCTTCTCTTCCCAGTCCTGAACCATTACCTCACGAGTCCCCAAAGTTTCTATCCTTGAACCCCGTCCTATTTCTCATCTACATGCTTCCCCTCAGCACCATCATTCAAAAACACATCAGGTTCCACATGTAGGCTGATGACACCCAGCTCTACCTCACCTCTCGCAACCCCTCACTGTCTCTGATTTGTTACGATGCTTGTCTGACATCCAGTCCTGGATGAGCAAAAATTTCCTCCAACTAAATATTGGGAAGAGTGAAGTCTTCCATTCCTGCCATTCTCTATCACTTCCTCCAGCCCTACAACCCTCCGAGATCTTTGCGCTCCTCCAATTCTGGCTTCTTGCGCAACCCCGAGTTTAATCGCTCCACCACTGGCATCTGGGCCTTCAGCTGCCTGCGCCCTAAGCTCTGTAATTCCCTCCCTGAACCTCTCCGCCTCTCTACCTCTCTTTCCTCCTTTAAGACGCTTCTTAAAACCTACCTCTTTGAGCAAGCTTTTGGTCACCTGTCCTAATATCTCCTTATGTGGTTCGGTGTCAAATTTTGTTAGACAGCGCTAATGTGAACCACCTTGGGACGTTTTACTACGTTAAAGGCACTATATGAATGCAAGTTGTGGTTGTATGATTAATAAATCTGTGAATTCTGGACCTTAATGTTTCAGAAACCTTCCTGATTTTGAGGAATAGATAGAACATCTAATCAGAAATAAATGCTTCCTTTTGCTAGTTAGGATTCGTTTTTTTTTATACAGAGGGTTGTTAATATATGGAATGCCCCACCACAACTGGTAATGAAAGCAGAATCCATAACAGCTTGTAAAAGCAAGTGAATAGATATTTGAACTAGAACAATTTAAAAGATTATGGGGAAAGGACAGGGACATTGAACTAGGTAGATAGCTCTTTAAGAGAGTTGGCATGAGCATAATGGGCTGAATGACCTCCTATCTGTGTTATAAAATTATGAAGGAAAGTGGATAAATATTTGAGACAGAATGATTAAAGCGGGTATGAGAGAGATATGGGTATGGGCCTAGGTGGGTACCTCTTTCAGAGAATCAACACGAGTGGATAGGCTTAATGGTCCTTGCCTATAAAATTCCGTGATTCCAACATGTCTTTTATTTCTTAAAGTGATGCTTGGCACGAAAGAATTGAAGAATAGAAATAATGAACTAGTTATTGATCAGTGTAGAGGAGAATAAGCTGCCAACACTTACTGTATAGGTACGTATATGAGGAATTGGCCAATTGGATTAGGTATTGGGGTGTGACTTGACACCTGAAGCATATAGCTGTAGACTGCAGGAAGATATCAATAAATTGGTCAGGTGGGCAGAACAGTGGCAAATGGACTTCAATCCGGAGAAGTGTGAGGTAATGCATTTGGGAAGGGCTAACAAGGAAAGGGAATACACATTAAATGGTAGGACACTGAGTAGTGTAGAGGAACAAAGGGACCTTGGAGTGCATGTCCACAGATCCCTGAAGGTAGCAGGCCAGGTAGATAAGGTGGTTAAGAAGGCATACGGAATGCTTGCCTTTATTAGCCGTGGCATAGAAAACAAGAGCAGGGGGGTTATGCTTCAACTGTATAAAACACTAGTTAGGCCTCAGCTAGAGTGCTGCGTGCAGTTCTGGTCACCACATGACAGGAAAGATGTGATTGCTAGAGAGGGTTCAGAGGAGATTTACAAGGATGTTGCTGGGAATAGAAAATCTTAGCTATGAGGAAAGACTGAACAGGTTGGGTCTGTTTTCCTTGGAACAGAGGAGGCTGAGGGGAGACCTTGTTGAGGTGTACAAAATTATGAGGGGCCTCGATAAAGTGGATAGAAAGGACCTATTTCCCTTAGCAGAGGGGTCAAAAACCAGGGGGCACAGATTTAAAGTAATTGGTGGAAGGTTTAGAGGGGATTTGAGGGGAAATGTCTTCACCCAGAGGGTTGTGGGGGTCTGGAACTCACTGCCTGAAAGGGTGTTAGAGGCAGGAACCCTAACCACATTTAAAAAGTACTTGGATGTGCACTTGGGATGCTCTAACTTGCAGGGCTATGGACCAAGAGCTGGGAAGTGGGATTAGGCTGGATAGCTCTTTGTTGGCCAGCGTGGACACGATGGGCCGAAATGGCCTCCTTCTGTGCTGTAACTTTCTATGATTCTATGATTCTATCAAACCTCACCTTAGAGGAAAAGGGAACAAACTGCAAAAAATAAATACACCAGCCAGCATAAAGTTTATCGTTAAATGTTTGGAACGTTGGAGTCTGAGCTTCAGTGGGGCAGAACGCCAGCAGTGTTAGCTCACAGCAGAGAGAACAATGGGGAACCCAACTTATCGTACAAATTGTATTCAGACCATGCTTCATTGCATGGTGAATGTCTTCTTCCTCATTTGTTGGCAAGGAAATGAACACATCTCTTTGCTATCAGGATTGGAAAACAACTGTGCCAGCAGTGAACACTATTACGCCCCAATCTAAAAATGCTTTTCCTTCTCAATTCCCCTGCTACGGGAGAGGGGGGGGGGGGGGGCGGTGGGGGGTGGCGGGGGGGAAAGAGAAGGAAAAGCATTTTCAGATTAGGGCAGTAAGTTAGACCACCAGGCAGACAGGCATGCAGCGAAGGCAGTACTTTTCCACAGCAGCACTGGAGTGGACAAATAAAGCCACAACAGCTTTCCAAAGGACTGGAACAGCAGGCAGCTTATGAAGTTGAGCCTGAACTTATCTGGCAGATGTCACCTGCGGTGGCCTGGATGAATCCTGTTGCGCAGAAACTTGATGCCATGGTAAGCTTCACAACTGTAGAAAAATCTCTCAATTCTTGAAGTTTTCTATAAATCAGAGAGCATAGCTGAGTCACAGCCTCTGCAGTGAATTGGAATCGCTGAATAAAGGTCTTCTGTGGGATATCTAGGTAGCCCTTGTTTGTAGTTATGGATCCTAGAGAATAGACAGCAGCAAACATACCCACCTGAGGTGTTTTTGGCCCTGAGGACACTATGTCCTCATGAATTAGTCTATCTCGTCCAGTTCATTCGACACTATAGGAACAGCAAAAGGAATTCACATCCGCTGAACTTTGTTAACTGGAACTTGTACCGTAGCCTGAGTTTTCAGGACTCCGGGAAAATGTGTCTTCGCAAAATGAAGACTCAACAAAAAGGCAGAAATGTAGAGGGGAAAAGTATCTAAGACGAGAAATACTCAGTACAAAAAAAAATAAAACATCAACAATCAATGAAACATAAACAGCAGCCTTTCTTTAAGGAATAGTCCCAAGCGGGCTCGGCCTGTTTCGAGGTCAATGCATCCATTTTGCAGAATAATACAAAAAGAAAATACTGCAGATGCTGGAAATCTGAAATAAAAACAGAAAATGCTGGAGAAACTCAGCAGGTCAGGCAGCATCTGTGAAGAGAGAAACAGAGTTAACGTTTCAGGTCTGACGAAAGGTCATCGACCTGAAACGTTAACTCTGTTTCTCTCTTCACAGATGCTGCCTGACCTGCTGAGTTTCTCCAGCATTTTCTGTTTTTATTTAATTTTGCATACTAGTCCACCCAAGTCATGAAATTCAATATGGGACCTGATTTGTATAATTTTCTTTATTTAAGTGAGTCGAGCGCAAGTGTACAGCCCAGCCTCATTGCTTGTCTCAAGATTGTACCTCGGAAAATTAGGTGCAGTGCAATTGGGTGTGCAAAGTCAGAGATTTTCTAACCTGCAACTGCTGCCAGCAAGGCTTCAACGTCACTGGAGGAGCCTCGGAGAATTGGGGCTTTAACCTGATATTTGTTCAGCTCTTTTTTAAAGAGACGAATCAACTTATTCCACGCGAGCAAATTCTACACAGACTTAGCACAGGCCTAAGCACAAAATCTAGGCTGCCACTTCAATGCAGTACTCAGAAAGAGGAAATGTAAACCAAGACCCTGTCTGTCCCTTCAGCTGGAAGAGCCGCGGCACCATTGACAGAAGAGCAGGAAGTCCTCAATGTATCCTAGCAAAAATTCTTCTCTCAATTCATGCTAACAAAAATAAGGTTAATGGGTCATTCACTGCATTGCTGTTTTTTTTGGCAAAATGGCTGCCACATTCACCTCCATTGGTGAATTCAGCATAGGTGAAGTACTTTGGGATATTTTTAAGAGATGTGATAAGCCAAGTTCTTTCTTCTTTTACTGCTCTGTAAAGCCTAGTCTTTTTTGAGGAATACTTATATTCTCTAATATAAAACAGAAAATGCAGGAAATACTCAGCAGGTCAGGCAGCATCTGAGGAGAGACAAACACAGAGTTAACCTTTCAGGTGGATGACCTTTCATCAGAACTGGAAGAAGTTAGAGATGTAACAGGTTTTAAGCAAGTCCAGGGGCAGAGAAAAAGGGTGCGGTGAGGGAGAAAAGAACAAAAGGGAAGGTCTGTGATAGGGTGGAGAGCAGGAGTGATTAAATCATAGAATCGTAGAATGGTTACAGCACAGAAGGAGGCCATTCGGCCCATCGAGCCCGTGCTGGCTCTCTGCACGAGCACTTCAGCTAGTCCCACACCCCCCGCCCTTTCCCCGTAGCCCTGCAATTTTTTTTCCTTCAATCCAATTCCCTTTAGAAAGCCACAATTGATTCTGCCTCCACTACCCTTTCAGGCAGTGCATTCCAGATCATAACCACTCGCTGCGTAAAAATGTTTTTCCTCACGTTGCCCTTGGTTCTTCTGCCAATCACTTTAAATCTGTGACCTCTGGTTCTCGACCCTTCTGCCAATGGGAACAGTTTCTCTCTATCTACTCTGTCTAGACCCCTCATGATTTTGAACGCCTCTATCAAATCTCCTCTCAACCTTCTCTGCTGTAAGAAGAACAACCCCAGCTTCTCCAGTCTATCCACATAACTGACGTCCCTCATCCCTGGAACCATTCTTGTAAATCTTTTCTGCACCTTCTCGAAGGCCTTCACATCCTTCCTAATACTCCAGTTGAGGCCGAACCAGTGTCTTATACAGGTTCATCATAACTTCCTTACTTTTGTACTCTATGCTGTATGCTTTTTTAACTGCTTTCTCAACCTTTCCTGCCACCTTCAATGATTTGTGCACATATACCCCCAAGTCTCTCTGTTCATGCACCCCCTTTAGAATTGTACCCTTTTGTTTATATTGCCTCTCCTCGTTCTTCCTACCAAAATGTATCATTTCGCACTTTTCTGCGTTAAATTTCATCTGCCACGTGTCCGCCCATTCCATTAGGCTGTCTATGTCCTCTTGAAGTCTATCACTATCCTCCTCACTGTTCACTGTACTTCCAAGTTTTGTGTCATCCGCAAATTTTGAAACTGTGCCCTGGACACCCAAGTCCAAGTCATTAATATATATCAAGAAAAGCAGTGGTCCTAGTACCGACCCCTGGGGAACACCACTGTGTACCTTCCTCCAGTCTGATAAAAAAACATTCACTCTGTTTCCTGTCACTTAGCCAATTTCATATCCATGCTGCCACTGTCCCTTTTATTCCATGGGCTTCAACTTTGCTGGCAAGCCTATTATGTGGCACTTTATCAAACGCCTTTTGGCAAGTCTATGTACACCACATCAACTGCATTGCCCTCATCAACCCTCTCTGTTACCTCATCAAAAAACTCAATCAAGTTAGTTAAACATGATTTGCCTTTAACAAATCCGTGCTGGCTTTTCTTAATTAATCCACACTTGTCCAAGTGACTGTTAATTTTGTCCCGGATTATCATTTCAAAAAGCTTCACCACCACCAAGGTTAAACCTGTAGTTGCTGAGTTTATCCTTACACCATTTTTTGAACAAGGGTGCAACATTTGCAATTCTCCAGTCCTCTGGCACCACCCCTGTAATGACAAAAGGGATGATGGTGCAAGGCATGGAACAATAAAGAAACAAAAGATGGGTCCCGAGGAGGTGTAAGTGGCTACAGCAGCACCTGCTGTCTCAGAAAATGGGAGTGGTGGTTATGATCTGAAGTTATTTAACTCAATGTTGAAGTCGGAAGGCTGTCAAGTGCCTACTCGAGCTTCCTTTGAGCTTCATTGGAACAGTGTAGGAAGCCGAGGACAGAGAGGTCAGAGTGGGATAGGGATGGAGAATTAAAGAGGCAAGTGACCGGACGCTCAGGGTCACACTTGCAGACTGAACAGATGTGTTCAGCAAAGCGATTACCCAATCTGCGCTTGGTCTCCCCAATGTCTCACTAGAGAACTTAAATCCTCCAGTTATGCAACCATAGTTTAAGTTAAATAACTTGGTAATGCAACGTTATCTGTGCCTTTTGATATTGGGTGAACTCGTGATACTCTCTCTCTCCAGAGCACTCCTTGTCACCTCCTGGTACATTATTGAGCCCAATTATACTAAATTTAGTGCCATTCTTATTTTTTGTATTTATAGATTAGCGATAATCAGCAGTTAGTATAGGCAAAAAAAGAAGACTAAGAGAGTAAAAATGTATTTTCTTTGAAAAATATGTATCTATTTAATTATCCATTTTTATATAGATCATCCATCTATCCATCATCTCCTCAGTGTTTATATTTAAGCTTCACTGGTGGTAATTGTAGCTATTCTGCTAACAAGGCTAAAACACTGTTCATGGCATTTACAACAGTTCAAAACACATAAGAACATAAGATGTAGGAGCAGGAGTAGGTCATTTGGTCCCTCGAGCCTGCTCCGCCATTCAATAAGATCATGGCTGATCTGATCTTGGCCTCAACTCCACTTCCCTGCCTGCTCCCCATAACCCTTGACTCCCTTACCTTGCAAAAATCTCCTATCTCCACCTTAAATATAGTCAATGACCCAGCCTCCACAGCTCTCTGGGGAAGAGAATTCCAAAGATTCACGACCCTCTGAGAGAAGAAATTTCTCCTAATTTCCAATTTAAAAGGATGCCCCCTTACTCTGAAATTATGCCCCCTAGTTCTACATTCCCCCACGAGGGGAAACATCCTCTCTGCATCTACCCTGTCAAGCCCCTTCAGAATCTTATATGTTTCAATAAGATCCCCTCTCATTCTTCTAAACTCCAATGAGTATAGGCCCAACCTGCTCAACCTTTCTTTATAACACAACCCCTTGTAAGGGGTTACGGTTCAGGGTGCTTGTGCGGGGTTAGGCCTTCGTTGCCTAATACTATTGCTTGCTCTGGTCTCCGGCCAGCCTTGTTGCAATAAGCACCTGTGAGTGGTTCGACCTACTCGCCCTTACGGTTCTAACACTGGACTTAGGTGCGAGAGCAGTAATGCAGAGAAAAACTCAAATAGACCCGGTTGAATAGTACGAAATGGAAATCTTTATTGCATAACGTCCAAAATCATGAAGTACATGTCATAGGCACAAATTAATGGCAGTACAAGTATACATACATTCATAAAACTTGGTCTAGGGTAATGAGGATCGCACGGCACATTGTAAAAAGGGGAACACATTATATTTATCCTTAATAAAACCACCCTCCCCTATTAATACCTACACTAATCTAGATTTGTAGGATCGAGGAAACATGCTCACCACTCGTGATACTTCGGAGAATTTTAAACGAGGCACTCGGCTTGTTTCGCTGCAACACCTGACTGTCACGTGTTGGAAGGGGTCTCTGTACCCCACTTGTTTATTTTCGCTGCTCCGGCAAGCAGGCTGGGCTCCCCGTTGTCATGAAGAACTCGACAGTGCTCGGACACGGTTGTAGAAGTCCAGAGAGACAATCAAAAGCTCACCAGTCAAGCGAGTCCATGAAGCGGCAAGCGAATAAGAGTTCAGCAGTCATCAGCCAGATAAGAGACATAAGCAAGAGTTCAGCCCGAGTCAAGAGTCGAATCAAGAGACCGATGGACATTTGTTCACTATAGTTATAGTGCTGTGTTCCCTTATCTCCCGCTCAAATCTTAATGTTTGTCCTTTGTGAAATGCTGGTGCACAAAACTCCCAGCATGGGGCGATTCTTTCCTTTAATGGGTTTCGGTAGCACCTTAAACTGGCCAACTATCCGTTAATGTTTTCCTCATTGTCGAACCGGCTGTTGTTATTTCTGATTTCCAGCATCCGCAGTATTTTGCTATCAGCTAGGAGTCTCCCTGACTGGTTTTTGGGGCCTCCTCGAATACTGATATGTGTATTGCTGTGTCTAGATGGTCCTTCGATTGCCCAGTACGATGGTCCTTACTTGTGCATGGAAAACGATTCCAACACTTATCTCTTGCTATTGTGTCGAATGCAGACAGGTTGCATCCTGTCTTTGCTGCGTATTAACCAATCTTTACTGAAATGTTTATTCGAACGCCATCTTGTCTGCCCACTGTATTCTGGAAGCTTCTGCCATGAGGCGCGGTGGCCATTTTACAGGCTTCTGTGTCCTGTTTAATCATGACAGCATTTCGTTGAAATAAAACTGATGAAACGAATCTGCTTTATCTCATTATTTCGAATCGCGATAATTGCGAATTTTACACCCTTCATCTCCGGAATTAACCTTGTGAACCTTCTCTGAACTGCCTCCAATGCAAATATATCCCTCCTTAAATAAGGAGATCAAAACTGTACGCAGTACTCCAGGTGTGGTCTCACCAATGCCCTGTACAGTTGTAACAGGACTTCCCTACTTTTATACTCCATTCCCTTTGCAATAAAGGCCATGATGCGGAGATGCCGGTGTTGGAATGGGGTGGACAAAAGTGAGAAGTCGCACAACACCAGGTTATAGTCCAACAGTTTTATTTTAAATCACAAGCTTTCGGAGCGACTTCACCTGACGAAGGAGCAGCGCTCCGAAAGCTTGTGATTTCAAATAAAACTGTTGGACTATAACCTGGTGTTGTGCGACTTCTCACCTTTGCAATAAAGGTCAACACTCCATTTGCCTTCCTAAATATTTGCTGTACCAGCATGCTAACTTTGTGTGATTCATGCACAAGGACCCCCAGATCCCTCTGTACCTCAGCATTTTGTAATCTCTCCCCATTTAAATAATAATTTGCTTTTTTATTTTTCCTACCAAAGTGGATAACCTCGCATTTTCCCACATTATACTCCATCTGCCAGGTTTTTGCCCACTCACTTAGCCTATCTATATCCCTTTGGAAGATGAAGGATGAGAACTCGACGTTGAACGTCATACTCTTCCTCGTACAGCAGCAACAACAACTTACGTTTTATAGTGTCCCTGAGGTACAGAGAAATGTCTCAAAAGGCTTTCTAAGATGGTGGACAAATGTGGACACCAAGCGAGAGGGAGGAAGGAAAAACAATGTTGCGGGGTGTCAAACGCATAATCAAAGAGTCTTTAAGAAGCTTTTCAAAGCAGGGAGTGATAACACGCGGAGGTATTGAATAAGGACGTTCTATGGGATGGTTGAAGGAGTGACTGCAGATGGTGGAGTAAAAGTAGTGAGAATGAACAGTAGTCTGATTCTGAACAGCGAAGGCTGTGTGTGGGGATATATGGCTGGGATATATGAGAACTGGCGTCTCAAAATCAGTTTGCTGGGCAGAAGGGGCCAAAGAAGCTGGATGATGGGTGATGGGGAGGGAACTGTGATGCCAGCTCTTGTGTAGGTGGGCCAGGGCATTTTGATTGAGTTATAGTTTGTGGAAGTGGGAAAACTCGCAAGCAGAGTATTGCAGAAAATGAGCCTTAAGGTGTTTCAGCAGCAGGAGAGAGGCAGAGGCAGAGGTGAAAATATATATAATGGGGGAAAAATTCGGTTGATTATCGCCTCCTGTTTGCCTCCTGTTTGCGTCCTAAGAGGGCACTAACGGGGCGCAAAACAACTAGCACCCGGGCGCGGCTATGTTTGCGCCGCTCGCGAAATTGACCAGAGTTTTTGCGGCGGCGCTAAACACTGCCGCCACGATCTCCTGCGCCCGCAGATCGTGACGTCAGTCGAGCGTGCAATGATGCGGTTGCGCCCCGGACCGGATATTGAGTGGCGCCCCCTTCCTTTCCGCCTGCCGCTAGCAACGACAGGTAGAGGGGAATGTTTTGCAGTCGAGAAGGGACTGGGGGAGCGCTATTTAAAGGCGGCCTCTTCCTGCCTTTTTTTGTCGGAGACATTTTTGCACCAGGCATCCTGAGAGAGAGTGAGATTCTGAGAGAGAGAGACTTCTGGAGAGATTCAATGCTGTGTGAAGGAGTTTGGGGTACTGAGCAGCACTTTGCAGGTTCTTTTTGATTTGACCTTCCTTGCATCGATTTAGAAGAGACTATGGGGGCTGCACTGAATCGAGGCGTCGTCCTGCACCTGCAGAATCGGAGGCATCAGAGACGCAGAGAGAGAGTGGCAATCATGGCCAGAGGGAGGAGGACCAACAGGCCTCTGCACAGGAGACCTTACCCTCCCAGGGTATTCCGGGAACAATTCTACTACATTCATTTGTCTGAGGAGCAGTGTTTGCGCAGGCTGCGCTTCAGCAAGAGGTGGTCACTGAGCTCTTCCAGCTACTGCAACCAGATCTGCATCCTCAACTAAGGACCAGGAAGTGTACAGGAAGTGCAGGGGTGCAATTAAAAAGGATATTAGGAAAGCAAAGAGAGAGCATGAAAATATCTTGGCAAGTAAAATCAAGGAAAACCCAAAGATGTTTTATTAAGAGTAAGAGGATAACTAAAGAAAGGGTAGGGCCAATTAGAGATTATGAGGGTAATCTATGTGTGGAGGCGGGAGACGTTGGTAGGATTCTTAATTAATACTTTGCATCTGTTTTCACAAAGGAGAGGGACGATGCAGACATTGCTATCAGGGAGGAGGAGTGTGAAATATTAGATGAAATAAACATAGTGAGAGAGGAAGTATTAAGGGATTTAGCAGCTTTAAAAGTGGATAAACCCCCAGGCCCGGATGAAATGTATCCCAGGCTGTTAAGTGAAGCAAAAGAGGAAATAGCAGAGGCCCTGACCATCATTTTCCAATCCTCTCTGTCTTCAGGTGTGGTGCCGGAGGACTGGAGGACTGCTAATGTGGTACCCTTGTTTAAAAAGGGAGAAAAGGATAGACCGAATAATTACAGACCAGTCAGCCTAACCTCAGTGGTGGGAAAATGATTGGAAAGAATTCTGAAGGACAGGATAATTCTTCATTTAGAAAGACATGGATTAATCAAGGATAGTCAGCATGGATTTGTTAAGGGAAGGTCGTATCTGACAAACTTGATTGAATTTTTTGAGGAGGTAACAAGGAGGGTAGATGAGGGTAGTGCGTTTGATGTAGTGTATATGGACTTTAGCAAGGCTTTTGATAAGGTTCCACATGGCAGACTGGTCACGAAGTTAAAAGCCTATGGGATCCAGGGCAAAGTGTCAAGTTGGATTCAAAACTGGCTTGGAGACAGGAAGCAGAGGGTAATGGTTGATGGGTGTTTTTGTGACTGGAAGGCTGTCTCCAGTGGGGTTCCGTAGGGCTCAGTACTAGGTCCCTTGGTTTTTGTGGTATATATCAACGCTCTAGACTTGAATATGGGGGTATGATTAAAAAGTTTGCAGATGATACTAAAATCGGCTGTGTGGTTGATACTGAAGAAGGAAGCTGTAGACTGCAGGAAGATATCAATAAATTGGTCAGGTGGGCAGAACAAATGGACTTCAAATGGACTTCAAATCCAGAGAAGTGTGAGGTAATGCATTTGGGGAGGGCTAACAAGGAAAGGGAATACACATTAAATGGTAGGACACTGAGTAGTGTAGAGGAACAAAGGGACCTTGGAGTGCATGTCCACAGATCCCTGAAGGTAGCAGGCCAGGTAGATAAGGTGGTTAAGAAGGCATACTGAATGCTTGCCTTTATTAGCCGTGGCATAGAAAACAAGAGCAGGGGGGTTATGCTTCAACTGTATAAAACACTAGTTAGGCCTCAGCTAGAGTACTGTATGCAATTCTGGTCACCACATTACAGGAAAGATGTGATTGCACTAGAGAGGGTACAGAGGAGATTTACAAGGATGTTGCCGGGAGTAGAGAATCTTAGCTATGAGGAAAGACTGGATAGGCTGGGTCTGTTTTCCTTGGAACAGAGGAGGCTGAGGGGAGACCTTATTGAGGTGTATAAAATTATCAAGGGCCTCGATAAAGTGGATAGAAAGGACTTATTTCCCTTAGCAGAGGGGTCAAAAACCAGGAGGCACTGATTTAAAGTAATTGGTGGAAGGTTTAGAGGGGATTTGAGGGGAAATTTCTTCACCCAGAGAGTTGTGGGGGTCTGGAACTCACTGCCTGAAAGAGTGGTAGAGGCAGAAACCCTAACCACATTTAAAAAGTACTTGGATGTGCACTTGGGATGCTGTAACCTGCAGGGCTATGGACTAAGAGCTGGGAAGTGGGATAGGCTGGATAGCTCTTTGTTGGCCGGCGCGGACACGATGGGCCGAAATGGCCTCCTTCTGTGCTGTAACATTCTATGATTCTTTGATTCTATGATTCTAGGACGTCTCTGTCGGTGGCAATGAAGGTGACAGTGGCTCTGAATTTTTATGCCACCGGCTCCTTTCAAGCAGCTACTGGGGACATCGCCAATAGCTTCCAGTTCGCTGTCCATTGCTGTATCCGGGAGGTGACAAATGCCCTCTATAAAAGGAGACGCCAGTACATCTCTTTCCCTATGACCTGGGCCAAACAGCATGAATGCGCATGTGGCTTTGCTAGGATAGCGGGCTTCCCCATGGTGCAGGGCGCCATTGATTGCATGCATGTGGCATTGCGGGCATCGCATGAAAATGCAGGGGTTTTCCGAAACCGCAAGGGGTTCCACTCCTTAAACGTCCAGTTGGTCTGTGACCACAGACAGCTGATACTCGCTGTCAATGCCCACTATCCTGGCAGCAGCCATGATGCTTTCATCCTGCGCCAGACTGCTGTGCCAGAACTTTTCCAGGCACCGCATGCCCCAAGTGGTTGGCTCCTCGGGGACAAGGGTTATCCGCTCTGCACCTGGCTGATGACACCGCTCCATAACCCCAACATCCCTGCTGAGCTGCGGTACAACGAGAGCCATCTCGCTACCAGGAACATCGTTGAGCAGACGATCAGCGTGCTCAAGCAACGGTTCCACTGTCTGGACCACTCAGGAGGAGCCCTGCAGTACTCTCCTGAGTGAGTCTCCCTCTTCATAGTTGTATGCTGCATGCTTCACAACCTGGCAATCCTCAGGACACAGCCAATGTCACCAGGGATTGGTGCACCCCCGGAGGAGGAGGAGGAAGAGGAGGAGGAGGAAGAGGAGGAGGAGGATGAGGAGGATGATCAGCAGCAGTACCAACGTGGGAGGGAGGCCCACAATGTTGCCACTGCAAGAGCCGTCCGTCAACAGCTGATAACAAGCCGCTTCAAGGCCCCTACTCAGAAGATGGCTTCTGGCATGGAGAACAACATCATGGAAAGCAACCCGCAACCCCTATAGCCAGCCAAAGCTGCAATGATTCCAAAGGCCAAACATGTACATTTTGAATACAACAACTTTCTTATTTTACAAACTCTGTGTGTGTCATTTATTCAGGACAAACAAATAGAAACAAACAAAACAAATCATTAATTAACAGAACTGGCTCTCACAAGCTGGAGAAGAACACCAAAACAGTAAACAAATGTAATCACATGAACCTCGACCTTTACTACAAACATTCCCACCATTTGTTTAGACCTCCTACTGTTTGCCCTTCGAGGGTAATCTCCATCCCCTGTGCACTTCCCCCCTTCCCACCCTACTGCTCCTCCGTAATGGGGCCCCAGTGGCTGCAGCAAGGCTGGTGGAAGGCTGCTGAATGTCAGATGCTGAGACTACAGATGCCCTTGTAGGACGCCCTCAACGAACGCTGGGCCTGGAGGCCCCGGCTGCAGATTGCACCAAGTCTGCATGGGCGGCAGCAGTCTGGGCTAGCTGTGCTACAGGCGGTGGCAAGTGCAATGGGGAAGTGACAGTGGTGGGAGCAGGAATGCTGTCATCCTGAGAGAGGACAGCAACTCCCTGCTCGACCAACACACTGGCACTCCCATGGGGCAGCACCTCAGCATCCGGAGCAATCTGCTCGAGCACAGATTGCTGGCCTGCTACAGCACCGTGAGAGCCCCAGGGGCAATGTGGCCGAACCAGCGACGATGGCAGCAGTCAGTGCTTGCGTTACATCAATCTGAGACTGCATGAGAGCAGTCTGAGACTGGATGGCAGCAGCCAGTGACTGAATTGCAGCACTAAGCCATTGCGTTGCGTCGGCCTGTGCTGCAGCGGAGTGCTCCATACTCCTTGCCTTTCCATCAATGATTTTAGGCACCCTTCCCATTGCACCCATGAGCTGAGTGTGCATGTTCAAGGCCTGGGTATTCATTTTCGCGATGACGCTTTTTCTGCGTCCAGTGCAGCAGGACTTGCTTGCCTACTCTCCCTCCGGGGAGATAGCCCCCGAGCTTCCCTACCCCCATGGCATTACTGCAGCCCGCTGGGTCCCAGAGCTTCACCCTCATCAGACCCTTCCCCCCTGCTCCCCTCTAGGGAAGGCATGGGCCCAGTGTGGGCATGGGCTCCCTCGGGAGATGCAGGTGCAGAGGCTCCGGCTTCCTCTTCCTCTTTGCCTGGGGCGTCGCTGCCACTGGTTGGTTGAGGGACAGGCTGCTCAGCTGGTGGTTCACTATCTGAAAGCAGGGAGGTACAAGAGTGGCTTTAGCGTCAGGACAGTGGGGCAGTAAGGGACCAAGGACTGGAGACATTTAGTAAGTTGGATTGAAAGTGTAATAGGCTGGTGTTGTGAGGGGCAAGTGGAATGAGAGAGGAGAGAAAGCTGATGAACTTACCATTGCTGTCCCCAAGGGGGTCGACCTCTCCAGCGGCCACGGCACCTATCACCTGGCTGGCAACGATCCTGCGCATGCGCGCCTCCAAATTGCCGAGGGTCTTCAGCTCAGCCGGTCCTCCTCCCGTCCATTGCTGCTGGCGCCTGTTGTGAGATAGCTTGGCCTGCAAGAAAAAGGACGGCATCTGAGTAAATGTGCAGCCATGTGCTTGCCTGATGTGCCTCCCATAGTTGAATAGCCCTTAATGTATGCAAGGTGTGGAATGTGCGTGTGTGTTTTATGAGATGGCCATAGGTCTCGGATGAGTATTGGGCATTTGGGGTTTTTAAACCCTCTGGGCACAGAGTGAGGTTGAGATGGAGGGGTGTAGAGGTATTGAAAAGCAGCCACTCACCCTGACCATCCGAGTGAGGTCGTTGAACTTCTTCCAACATTGGGTGTGGGTCCTGGGCACCATGCTCCGGGAGGAGACATGCTGAGTCACCTCCCTCCACACTCTTCTATAATCACGTGGCAATGGCCTCCTGCCACTCTGTGTGTAGAGTACTGATCTTTGGCGCTCCACTGCGCCAACCAGAGCCACCAGGCCCGGTCGCTGAAGCACTGAGCTCGTTCCCTGGGCCTCTCCATTCTTCTTTGCAGCAGAATTCAAGTTCAGGTCTGTCCAGGCCGAGATTCAAGGCTGCAATGAGCAGGGTGTGGCTGGAGAGAAAGATCGACCCTCCTCTTTAAGAACTGGCCGGCGCCAGTGTGTCTGTGTTCCATTGCTAACTGACATCACCTGAGCTTCGCCAGCGCTCCGAGTTAGCGCCTCGCTCCTTGGTGTTAGCGCCTTAAGAGAGGTGCGTTGCGCCTGATTTAGCGCTCCAATCACCTCCAGGGGCGATATAAGCCAAGTTTGCAGTTGGAGGCGATAATTAGCGCCAGGCGCTAAACTTTGCGCCTGGCCAATAATTGCGCTCCAAACGGGGCGATGCCGAATTTCTCCCCCAATGTTTCAGAAGTAAAAGAAAATCGACCCAGATCAGATGTGAAAATAAGCTGAGCTTGGAGTTGAACTGAATGCCTAAATTCTGTACCTCTAAGGACTAACCTGAGGTGGTGTTGACGAATTTGAGGCTGGACATGTGTAGGTTTCGGTGGGAGCCGAAGAAGATAGTTTAAGTTTTGCTGGAGGAAACGTACACGAAACTTTTCTAATCTAATAGTGAAGTTTCAACTGCACGAAGGAGCATGGGTAAAAATTCTACCATTCAGCTAATCTAAGATCGTCAGCAAGGCGAGTGAGACTTATGGCAAAACATGATTAATATTAACAACATCAAAAAAAACAAATGCTTCTCTACAGCCAGTGATGATTTTGACACATTGACACACTAAACAATGAACCTGAATTAATATTTTATATGTCTCATTCAATATTTTACTTCCAATCTTTATCATGGAAATTTCAATTCCCCTTCATTGGAATGCTAATATCCCTTGCAAGCATCAGAGAACAATACAGCTTGAATGTCATTGTTTGTTACAGTGATGCGGTATAATAAGAATGATTTGCCTCAATCTGTGATGTGCTTGCAATAAATTCAGTTGTGTTTCTGATAATGTACTCATCGTCCCCTAGTAATTGCCTATGGCAGTCAGGAAACATTGGCTTTGTATTTAGTGAATAAATTAAGTTATCACTAAAATAAAATGTGACATAAATACTTTGAAATGCATTGCAAGACAATAAGTATTATTCTTAAAGAATTTTTCTTAGTTAACTATTCGTCTTGTTATACAGCAACTTTCAACTCGACAAAATGAATTATTGAACTCAACATCCAAAATTAAGAAACACCAACCTTTTAGTCACACCTGCCTTCTTAAATCCTTTATTGTTTATAATCAGTAGTGAAATTGTTTGTTATATTGCAACAGACTTTAAACTGGTCTGATTAGAGCATTCGCAACTGTTAGCTGCAATAAATTTAGTGGATCTGCATTCAATTCTGGCGGTGCTAAAAGTACATCAATATACAGCAAAAGCTTTCAACGTGTGGAAAGTCAATACACAATCAATCAGAAGCTATCTGTTATAAGTAGAAAAAGTAGCAATACCAAGTGCTTTAAATTAAATTCAGACATTTTTGTCGCAGTAGCAATCTGTGTACAAGAAATAGTTGAATGCAAGATTAAAAGCTGCATCAACCAGTCATGACAGATGATAGTGTCATTTAAAGTTA
Source organism: Squalus acanthias (assembly GCA_030390025.1). Taxonomy (NCBI): domain Eukaryota; kingdom Metazoa; phylum Chordata; class Chondrichthyes; order Squaliformes; family Squalidae; genus Squalus; species Squalus acanthias. The sequence goes on from CM059425.1 coordinate 23,680,202, forward strand.
AGATACACTTTTATGGCAAATTTATTTTTTAATAGTGGAGCAAAGAATATAATATATAGTTTTAGAAAAAAACAATTCTGGTTTTTGAGATGGTTGTGGGGATTATGGAAATTACTGTTGTCGTGCTAACCAAGGGATAATTGACTGTTGCTTTGGAGGGTTACAAAAAATGCTGCTTAACATCTGATTTTAGTGAGGGCGCTAAAATGTGCTTTTACGTCTGCACAGTGAGCCATCCAATAACATCAATTAATGTAGTGGGTCATTTGTTCAATGCAAAGATGAGACATTAAACCTCTGAAATAGTGTAGGGAAGACAGGCCCAGCTGTTAGCCCAGCGATTTATGCTAAAAAATGCAGCTATCCAGACACAGAAAAAGTCAGTTCTTTTGAGTTCTGACGGAAGGTCATTGATATGAAATATTAACCCTATGTTTCTTTCTCTGCACAGATGCTGCCTGACCTGCTGAGTGTTTCCAGGATTTTCTGTTTTTATTACAGAAAAAGCAAGATTCACAGAGGAGGCTAAGGAAGCCTTGTTGGGAGGACTGAGAGAATGGAGGGGATAGTTTATGGGACGAATGGGTAGCCCCTCATGGTTACTCATCACTGTTGCAATGGAGGCCTTGTACTCAACTCTCAAAGATACTCTCTTGGTCAGCTTGAACATGCTGGGAATTAAACGGGCTAATTTTCTAACTTTGCACTCTCAGTGAGGAGCTTTGCCTAGCAGGAGCTCATATTGAAAATTTGGGGAACTGAATCAAACTATTGGAAAATCATGTGCTGTGCACGCCTGTGTTTCCAATACGTGCACCAGGTGGGTGAGGCCCCCTGGCAGGAGTGCAAAATCAGAAACGTTTTCCTACAGAGTCAACCTTGAGGTAGGGATTCACAAACATCATAACTGCTCAAAATTCAGCTCTCTGATTGACCATCGACATGCTGAGTGAATGCTGTACAGTGTAGGAGAAATGCCCTACAAATTGCCTATGAATTGCCCAAATCCATGCCCATTTTACCCGCAGCACCATGTTTGAATCCCTCCAATCCCCCTGCCACAGTACTGAAACGGCTCTTACCAAAGTCACAAATGAAATCCGATGTGACTGTGACCATGGTAAACGCTCCCTCCTCATCTTTCTCAACCTATCTGAAGCCTTTGACATGTTTGACTACACCATCCTCCTCCAATGCCTCTCCCCCATCATCCAGATGGGTAGGACTGCCCTCGCCTGGTTTAATTCTTATCTATCAAGTCATAACCAGAGAATCATCTGCAATGGTTTCACTTCCCGCTTCTGCTCCGTTACCTCTGGAGTACCCCAGGGATCTATCCTTGGCCCTCTCTTATTTCTCATCCACATGCTGTCTCTCAGCGATATCATCTGAAAACACATTGGGCAATATTTTGATACTGGGGCGGGCTGGGGTCGTGTCATCCACTTTTCGTGTTATCCACCCGACTGCAATTGGATGTGGGAGAGTGATGCAATTTTCACCTAATTGGGCAATTGAGTTCCAGCATGTGGGAACCCATGAACCAATTAGTGTTTTCAGTCTGAAAGTCGCCTCTGATGATGTCATCATTGCTGCTGCATTGAAGGTCTTCAGAGACTGCCTGGCCTTTGCTGTGAGAGGACCTGGATGCAAAATGAGCAGCAGCAGTCCTAAGGCTGCTCCCAGATATTTTTACACCACCACTCCCAGATATGTCTCCTCTCCATCCATATATACATCCATCCACATAGCTATGCATCCTCACAGCCAGCCAGCCAGCCAGCCATCCAGCCATCCAGCCAGCCAGCCAGCCAGCCAGCGTCAGCTATCGAAATGTGCTCCCGCCAGGTTTCACATTCGTGGTTCAAAACAGGCGTGCTTCACGTAGAAAAAGGTTTAAAATCACAAAGGCCTTTCAAAATGGCATTATAGAGGCAATTTAGTGCTTGTTAAGGGCCTTAACAGCCTATCCCGCCTCTTAGAGGCGGGACGGAGTCGGGACCAGCAGACACGATTTAATGAAAATTGCGTGGAGGCGGGATGGAGGCAGACTTGTGCCCGCCCGCCAGTTTTCACAATTTTAACCCCCCACACGCCTCCAAACCCACCTCCATGGGTCAATGAAAATCCAGCCAATTATCTTTCACAAGTATGCTGATGACACCCAGCTCTACCTCACCACCACCTCTCTCGACTCCTCCACTGTCTCTGATTTGTCACACTGCTTGTCCGACATCCAGTACTGGATGAGCAGAAATTTCCGCCAACTAAATATTGGGAAGACCAAAGCCGTTGTCTTCAGTCCCCGCCACAAACTCTGTTCCCTAGCCACTGACTCCATCCCTCTCCCTGGCAACTGTCTGAGGCTGACTCAGACTGTTCGCAGCCTCGGTGTCATATTTGACCCTGAAATTAGCTTCCGACCACATATCTGCACCATCACCAAGACTGCCTACTTCCACCTCTGTATTATCGCCTGTCTCTGTTGCTGAAACCCTCATCCATGCCATTGTTACCTCTAGACTTGAATATTCCAATGCTCTTCCGGCCTGGCCTCCCATCTTACACCTTCTATAAGCTTGAGCTCAACCGAAACGCTGCTGCTCGTCTCTTAACTCGCCCCAAGTTTCGTTCGGCCATCACCCTGGTGTTCGCTGACTTACATTGGCTCCCGGTCTGGCAATGACTCAATTTTAAAATTCTCATCCTTGTTTTCAAATCTCTCTGGCCTCGCCCCTCCCTACCTCTGTAACCTCTTCTAACCCTACAACTCTTTGAGATCTCTGCACTCCTCCAATTCTGGCCGCTTGTGGATCCCCGATTTTAATCATTCCACCATTGGCGGGCGTGCTTTCAGCTACCTAGACCCTAAGCTCGAGAATTCCCTCCGTAAACCTCTCCACCTCTCTACCTCTCCCTCCTCCTTGTAGATGGTCCTTAAAACCTATCTCTTTGACCAAGCTTTTGGTAAACTATCCTAATGTCTACTTTTGTAGCTCGGTGTCAAATTTTGTTTGATAAGGCTCCTGTGCAGCGCCTTGAGACGTTTTGCTATGTTAAAGGTGCTATAAGAATGCAAGTTGTTTTGTTGCTGTTAAATAAGTCCTCAAAATGTAATCAGTAGACTGAATCTAGGAAAGGAAAAGGCTAGTGCTAATTAAACCATCAGGTCTTATACAAACAGATCACAGGCCCAGAGACAGCATACTGGTCAAAACTATTATCGGGTAAATCTACAGATGAACAGTGGGAGGTGTTCAAAAAAGAATTTTGCTTCGTGCAGGACCAGTATATACCCCGAACAGGAAAGAGCTCTACTTACCAAATAAAACAGCCATGATTGACAAAAGAGGTGAGAGATAACAAAACTAAAGGAAAGAGCATATGAAATTGCATAGAATATTATAAATAGGGGACTGGGAAATATATAAAGAACAGCATAGGAAGAAAAATAAAATAGTAAGAGCTGCAAAAAGGGAATATGTAAAGAAACTTGCGAGGGATATCAAGATTAACACAAAAAGTTAGTACGTTTATATTAGAAGGAAAAGGGTAGTCAAGGGTAAAGTGGGCCCTTTAAAACATATGTGGGCAATATTGCAAATGAATAAAGGAAATGGCAGACTTGTTGAATAATTACTTTGTGTCAGTCTTTACAGTACAGGAAGATAATAATATACCTGACATTCCAGGGAAATTAATAATGAATGAAGGACTGTAACTCATTAAAGTTAATTTAAGCAAGAAAACAGTATTAGAAAAATAATGGCACTATAGACTGACAAATCCCCAGGACCTGATGGTTTCCACCCTTGGGTTTTAAAGGAAGTAGGTGAGAAAATTGGAGATGCTTTAGTCAAAATCTTCCAAAGCTCCATCAATTCAGAAATTCTCCCTTCAGATTGGAAAATTGCAAATGTAACTCCATTGTTTAAGAAAGGTGAGAGAGAGAAACCAAGAAATTATAGACCTGCTCATCTAACATCTGTTGTGGGGAAGTTATTGGAAGCTATAATTAAGGATAGAGTAACTGAGCACTTAGAGAAATTTGAGCTGATTGGAGAGAGCCAACATGGATTTGTAAAGGGTAGATCATGTTTAATGAACCCAATTGAATTTTTTGAGGAAGTAACTAAAGTAGTAGACAGGGGAATGTCTATGGATGTAGTTCATATGGATTTCCAGAAGGCATTCGCTATGGTTCCACATAAGAGACTGTTAGCTAAACTTAAAGTTCATGGAATTGAAGGCAAATTATTGACATTGCTAAGAGATTGGTTAGGTGGTGGAAGACCTAGTGTAGGGATAGTGGGTATGAACTCGAATTAGAAGGAAGTGACTACCGGTGTCCCACAAGGATCTGTGCTGGGGCCTCAACTATTCACTATAATTATTAATGACCTAGATGACACAAAAGAGAGCCATATATCCAAGTTTGCCGATGATACAAAGATTGGTAGTATAATAAGTAGTGTAGATGGGAGTGTAAAATTACAAAGAGACATTGATAGATTAAGTGAGTGGGCAAAACTGTGGTAGATGGATTTCAATGCAGGTAAGTGTGAGGTCATCCATTTTGGATTAAAAAGGATAGATTCGAGTATGGTGAAAAGCTATGAACAGTAGAAGTCCAAAGAGATTTAGGGGTCCATGCACACAGATCACTAGAATGTAGTAGTCAAGTAAAAACAAAATCAAAAAGACTAATGGAATGTTAGCCTTTATAACTAGAGGGCGAGAATATAAAGGGGGGGGGGGGAAGTTTTGCTACAGCTATACAAATCCCTGGTTAGACCACATCTGGAGTACTGTATCCAGTTCTGGGCACCACATCTTAGAAAGGATATATTAGCCTTGGAGGGAGTGCAGTGCAGATGCACCAGAATGTTATCAGGACTCCAAGGGAGGGATTACATAACTTCTTCATGCAAAGAGTGGTAGAAGTGTGGAACTCTCTCCCACAAAAAGCAATAGAATCTGAGATTGACAGATTTTTGCTACCCAACAGTGTTAAGGGATATGGAGCCAAGGCGGATGGAGTTAGAATGCAGATCAGCCATGATCTCAGTGAATGGCGGAGCAGGTTCGAGGGGCTGAATGGCTTACTCCTGCTCCTATGTTCCTGTGTTTCTAATGCTGCTTCAGCTAACTCAGCGTTAGGGAGTGAATCTCTGAAGTTTCTGATCTGTGGTACTCGGTGCCACACCAGATAGTGCATAAAAAAGAAATACTTCCATTTATATGGCGTCTTTCATGACCTTAGGATGTCCAAAAGCATTTTACAACCAATGAAGTACTTTTGAAGTGTAGTCACTGTTGTAATGTAGGCAAACATGGCAGCCAATTTGCGCACAGCAAGGTCCCACAAACAGTAATGTGATAACGACCAGATAATTTTTTTTAAGTGTTGGTTGAGGGATAAATATTGGTCAGGACACCAGGAAGAATTCCCCAGCTCTTCTTTTAAAATAGTGCCATTGACTCTTTTATGTCCACCTGAGAGAGCAGACGGAGCTTAACGTCTTATCTGAAAGACAGCACATCCAACAGGACTTGCACCTTCACAGAAGATCAGAGGTAGGTCTGAAAATATCAATATATGACACCCCTAGTGCTTAAGTTCTTCCTTGGCTTTGGCTACAGATGTCTCTTTGGTCTGAAAGTTAATTACCTGGACCACAAAGGTTCTTGCGCAATTTGGGTTTGAAGGCATTAGGTCCAGGGTTCTATAAGCTCTATCCAGCATCAGGTCCACCTTAGCATCCAAATCTAAGAGTGACCTGAGGGTACTCTGGATGAAAAGGATTGACCTGCCTTTTTCTAAGGTCTTCCAGAGTTGCAAAAGCAAGGATGTTTATGCCTCACCTCCTGTTGTGAAGGTCATCTATTCTAATGAATGGTTCTTTATTCCATTCATGCAGCTAGGTTATCTGAGCAGTTAGGTTTGTTATGACTGTTCCATTTTTGTGGACATGGCTCTCGAGTTCACTTATGCAGCATGGTTGTTTACATCATGAAGTTTGTAGCTTTCCATTTGTTTATTTTGGGCTGTGAAGTTCTCAAGAGCTTGTGAAATTCTGTGAGTGAGGCTTTTTTAGTTCATTTTTTGCAGTTTTGTACTTGGGATCTGAGTCTGTCTTTTGTTGCCCCGTGTGTGGCTGGGGTGGTTGCTTGTGGATTCAGCTGTGCCAGATGGCGGGGGGTGTTTGCAACCTGCAGGGACCCAGGCAGAGTTTCCATATGATATTTGAAGGTTTTGGAGGTCTTTACTGAAGTTAAGTCTGTTAGTCAGTACAGAGGGTCTACTCTCTGTGGCGTCATTCAATCTGGGGCTGTCGATACTCGATTGCGAACTGGTAGCTGGTCTGGCCCTTGACAGTGCTGCCTTGTGTTGGAGGAAGTTTAGGGATTCCCCAGCCGGTAGTCTTTGGCAGTCAGAGGCTCTTGAAATTTGATCGGTTATCCTGGGAGGGAAGGTTATTGCAGATAATGGGGTGTGTAGCTCCTCTCACTCGTCCAGTGGGTTACAAATTTAACAGGAAGAGCCAAATATCTGCAGGCTCAATTTTGGCACATGGAACCCAATTAGTTTTCTCTGAAAACCCTCTGCACCGTCTCCAAATGACAGATCAGCTGTCTTCTTCAATGATAGGTTTGGCAGCTAAACTTTGACATTTGAAGAATGCTTGTTTGCAGCACTCACTGTGGAGCTCTGAATGCATTACATGTGTATCTGCTAATATTCTAATCTAATATTTGTAAACTTAAAATGAAAACCAAATTGTCGCATATTAAGCAGATGGAGATTAATTTACCCTTTTTTTGAATATAGCACTCCAGTAAGCCAGAGATAGAATATAACAGGTGGAAAAGGCTCCAATGACTAATAAAAGTGAATGTGAGCAGAGTAAATTAAAATAATATAATAAATATTATAATATAATGAATAATAACATCAAAATATGTTTGTCTCCACAGCAGAGATGAAGTAAACAATTCACAAATATATGCCGTGCAATGTGTGTCCGGATCAACCAAATTAGCACGTAGAAAAAATAAACCCAATGGTGCTCAGTGAGTCAAAACCTGATAAATAAAAAGGAAAAAGATTCCTGGCAGACCCCTGCTGAGAGAGGTAATGAACTCCTTTAGCTGTTTGCTGACAGCTGCATGCACAATATTGCTGGCTATTTAACAAAAACAATTCGAAAGCACAGATTTTACAGTCCAATTACAATTAGGTTAGGCTAGGGTGAGAGTACTGTGCGCACTTTTGGGTGCCAGATAATAGACAGAACTTTAAAGCCCTAGAGAGCGTAAAGCATACATTTGAGAGACTTGAGAAACTAGGGCTTTTTCCACTGGGGCAGAGACGGATAAGGGGAAATTTAATCGGGCTTTCTAAAACTATGAAGGGTCTTGACAGAATGAATGGAGAGAGACTATTTTCTCTGGTTCTTTCACACTCTTCCATAGAATCATAGAATCATAGAATCATAGAAATTTACAGCACAGAAGGAGGCCAGCCGACAAAGAGCTATCCACCCTAATCCCACTTTCCAGCACTTGGTCCGTAGCCCTGTAGGTTACGGCACCTCAAGTGCATATCCAAGTACTTTTAAATGTGATGAGGGTCTCTGCCTCTACAATCCTTTCAGGCAGTGAGTTCCAGACCCCCACCACCCTCTGGGTGAAGAAATTTCTCCTCAAATCCCCTCTAAACTTCCGACCAATTACTTTAAATCTACGCCCCCTGGTTATCGACCCCTCTGCTAAGGGAAATAGGTCCTTCCTATCCACTCTATCTAGGCCCCTCATAATTTTATATACCTCAATTAGGTCTCCCCTCAGCCTCCTCTGTTCCAAAGAAAACAACCCAGCCAATCCAATCTTTCCTCGTAGCCAAAATTCCCCAGCCCAGCCAACATCCTCATCAATCTCCTCTGCACCCCTCTAGTGCAATCACATCCTTCCTGTAATGTGGTGACCAGAACTGCACGCAATATTCTAGCTGCGGCCTAACTAGTGTTTTATACAGTTCAAGCATAACCTCCCTGCTCTTATATTCTATGCCACGGCTAATAAAGGCAAGTATCCCGTATGTCTTCTTAACCACCTTATCTACTGGTCCTGCTACCTTCAGGGATCTGTGGACATGCACTCCAAGATCCCTCTGATCTTCTGCACTTCTCAGTGTCCTATCATTTATTGTGTATTCCCTTGCCTTGTTAGCCCTCCCAAAATGCATTACCTCACACTTCTCTGGATCGAATTCCATTTGCCACTGTTCCGCCCATCTGACCAGTCCATAGATATCTTCCTGCAGTTTGCAACTTTCTTCTTCATTATCAACCACACGGCCAATCTTTGTATCATCTGCAAACTTCTTAGTCATACTTCCTACATTCAAGTCCAAATCATTGATATATACAACAAAAAGCAAAGGACCCAGTATTGAGCCTTGCAGAACCCCACTGGAAACAGCCTTCTGGTCACAAAAACACCCTTCGAACATTACCCTTTGTTTCCTGCCTCTGCACCAATTTTGGATCCAACTTGCCACTTTGCCTTGGATCCCATGGGCTTTTACTTTTGTAACCAGTCTGCCATGCGGGACCTTATGAAAAGCCTTGCTAAAATCCATATAGATTACATCAAATGCACTACCCTCATCAACCCGCCTTGTTAACTCCTCAAAAAATTCAATCAAGTTAGTCAGACACGACCTCTTAACAAATCCATGCTGACTGTCCCTGATTAATCCCTGTCTTTCTAAATGAAGATTTATCCTGTCTCTCAGAATTTTTCCAATAATTTTCCCAGCACCGAGGTTAGGCTGACTGGCTGTAATTACTCAATCTTTCCCTTTCTCCCTTTTTAAACAACGATACTATGTTAGCAGTGTTCCAGTCCTCTGGCACCACACCTGTAGCCAGAGATGATTGGAAAATGATGGTCAGTGCCTCTGCTATTTCCTCTCTTAACAGTCTGGGATACATTTCATCTGGGCCTGCGGATTTATCCACTTTCAAAGATGCTAAACCCCTTAATACTTCCTCTTTCACTATGTTTATTTCATCTAATATTTCACACTCCTCCTCCCTGATTACAATGTCTGCATCATCCCTCTCTTTTGTGAAAACAGACACAAAGTATTCATTAAGAACCATACCCATGTCTTCCGCTTCCACACACAGGTTACCTTTATGGTCCCTAATAGGCCCTACCCTTACTTTAGCTATCCTCTTGCTCCTAATGTATTTATAAAACATCTTTGGGTTTTCCTTGATTTTACTTACCAATATTTTTTCATGCCCTCTCTTTGCTTTCCGAATTTCCTTTTTGATTTCACCCCTGCACTTTCTATACTCCTTTCGGCTTTCTGCAGTATTGAGTCCTCGGTATCTGTCATAAGCTTCCCTTTTTTCCTTTATCCTACCCTGTATGGCCCCTTGACATCCAGGGAGCTCTAGATTTGTTAGTCCCACCCTTGCAGAATCGTGTGAAGTAGTGGAATGACTCACAGGCTGATTAACAGCCTGACAGGCTGCGACATGAATGCTCCTTCCATGGCTCTGTCCATCTTTATACCAACCGATAGGTGGTTAGTCCTATACGCTGGGAGGATTTTATGGGCTCCTACAACTCATATGATGATGCAGGGCTGTCCACACCCATCGGACATGAGTATCCCACTGGACGTCAACTTAGAATTAAGAGCTGGAGCTGTCTGGAGCAAGGTTTGAACCCTGAACCTTCTGACTCAGAGGTGAGAATGCTACCAGTAAGCCAAAGTCTCGCTCCAGGGGATCAGCATTCACTTCTATCGCCTGGCGTTAATGGGAGGTAACAGTCTCATAGTGGGGTCGATACCTTAACCGCCCTGTTAACACAGACGAAGAGGCCGGCAACATTTTGAAAGGGGTCAACCGCTGGGGCCCGGAATACCCGCCTTTTTCGGGCGGTAGGCCCCTTTTAATATGCAAATCCTTGGCCCTCAATTGCCATTGTAGGCTGGACCATGTGCCATGTACCCATGGCAGACGTGTGTAGATCCACACGGAGCTGAAGAGGCCCAGCCAAGATATGTTCGGAATGATTTCTGCGACGGCTTCAGGAGCAGAAGTGCTCCTCCTCGGCCCACAAAAATAATCTGAGCCACTGCCACCCCGGGACCCACACCCACAGCGATTGCGACCGTCCCGCACTTATCTTACTGGTGGACGAGAAAGCCCAATATTGGGAGACCTCAATCCAGAAAACTGCTTTCGGACACCTCTTTGGCACCAGGTCAGGGGAGCCACTACTCACTGTTTGACCTAACAACATAGGAACTGCTAGACAATTAAGATCAAGGTCCATCTAGTTCACCTTCTACCATCCTGATAGTCGCAGGATGCAACGATAACATGATAGTTGACTAACCATGGCAAACAATCTCTATCAATTAGTCTACAACAGAACCACACAAGAGGCGTGGAAAACCCCAGTAATGGAGAGCCTTGGGAACCATAGGTCCAACGTCACCTTTTTCCTTTCAAGAATGCTGCACTTACCACATGTCATGTCTGAAATTACTCATATACTGTATCCCAAAATGTTATTTTCTGAGTAGGGATTATACATGTGGAGTATGACCACAATGAGGTGTTCAGCTGGGTTTTAAAAATGCTCAGTTAGAGCAGTGGATGTCCTGGGCACTTTATAAACTTAAGCAGAGCCTTTTTAATGATTTGAGAAAGTGGACATTCTTGTCCATGCCTCTCCCCCACACAATAAAAGTTTACTGGGCCAGAGGGCAGCTTTGTCCATGTATTTAAGCACTAAATACATCTTAGCTATTAGAGTGCAATATGCAGCCCACAGCATAAATCGAGTGCTGCCAAATGGATATCAAACTGTGCTTTCACCAGCTTCAGACTGCAACGCACTACTTAACTGCAACGTACATTTTTTTAATACATTCATGGGATGTGGGCGTCGCCGGCAAGGCCAGCATTTATTGCTCATCCCTAATTGCCCTTGAGAAGGTGGTGGTGAGCTGCCTTCTGGAACCGCTGCAGTCCGTGTGGTGAAGGTACTCCCACAGTGCTGTTAGGTAGGGAGTTCCAGGATTTTGACCCAGCGACGATGAAGGAACAGCGATGTACTTCCAAGTCAGGATGGAGTGTGACTTGGAGGGGAACTTGGAGATGGTGGTGTTCCCATGCGTCTGCTGCCCTTGTCCTTCTAGGTGGAAGAGGTCGCGGCTTTGGGAGGTGCTGCCGAAGAAGCCTTGGTGAGTTGCTGCAGCGCATCTTGTAGATGGTACACACTGCAGCCATGGTACGCCAGTGGTGGAGGGAGTGAATGCTTAAGGTGGTGGATGGGGTGTCAATCAAGTGGGCTGCTTTGTCCTGGATGTTGTCAAGCTTCTTGAGTGCTGTTGGAGCTGCACTCATCCAGGCAAGTGTAGCGTAGTCCATCACACTCCTTACTTGTGCCTTAGATGGTAGAAAGGCTTTGGGGAGTCAGGAGGTGAGACACTCGCCACAGAATATCTAGCCTCTGACCTGCTCTTGTTGCCACAGTATTTACATGGCTGGTCCAGTTAAGTTTCTGGTCAATGGTGACCCCCAGGATGTTGATTGTGGGGGATTCGCCGATGGTAATGCCATTGAATATCATGGGGCAGTGGTTAGACTCTCGCTTGTTGGAGATAGTCGTTGCCTGGCACTTCTGTGGAGCGAATGTTACCTGCCCCTTATCAGCCCAAGCCTGAATGTCGTCCAGGTCTTGTTGCATGCGGGCATGGACTGCTTCATTATCTGAGGAGTTGTGAATGGCACTGAACTCTGTGCAGTCGTCAGCGAACATCCCCATTTCTGACCTTATGTTGGAGGGAAGGTCATTGATGAAGCAGCTGAAGATGGTTGGCCCAGGACACTGCCCTGATATCCTCCTGCAGCGATGTCCTGGGGCTGTGATGATTGATCTCCAACAACTACAACTATCTTCCTTTGTGCTTGGTATGACTCCAGCCAGTGGAGAGTTTTTCCCCCTGATTCCCATTGACTTCAGTTTTACTCGGGCTCCTTGATGCCACACATGGTCAAAGGCTGCCTTGATGTGAAGGGCAGTCACTCTCACCTCACCTCTGCAATTCAACTCTTTTGTCCATGTTTGGACCAAGGCTGTAATGAGGTCAGGAGCCGAGTGGTCCTGGTGGAACCCAAACTGAGCATTGGTGAGCAGGTAATTGGTGAGTAAGTGCCGCTTGATAGCACAGTCGACGACACCTTCCATCACTTTGCTGATGATTGAGAGTAGACTGATGGGGCGGTAATTGGCTGGGTTGGATTTGTCCTGCTTTTTGAGGACAGAGCATACCTGGGCAGTTTTCCACTTTGTCGAATAGATGCCAGTGTTGTAGCTGTACTGGAACAGCTTGGCTAGAGGCGCGGCTAGTTCTGGAGCACTATTCTTCAGCATGACAGCCAGGATGTTATCAGCGCCCATAGCCTTTGCTGTATCCAGTGCACTCAGCCATTTCTTGTTATCACCCGGAGTGAATCGAATTGGCTGAAGACTGGTTCCTGGGATGGTGGGAACCTCAGGAGGAGGTCGAGATGGATCATCCACTCGGCTCTTCTGGCTAAAGATGGTTGCAAATGCTTCAGCTTTGTCTTTTGCACTCACGTGCTGGGGTCTGTCATCATTGAGGATGGGGATATTCATGGAGCCTCCTCCTCCCATTAGCTGTTTAATGGTCCACCACCATTCACGATTGGATGTGGCAGGACTGCAGAGCTTTGATCTGATACGTTGATTGTGGGATCGCTTAGCTCTCTCTATAGCATGCTGCTTCCGCTGTTTAGCATGCATGTAGTCCTGTGTTGCAGTTACCCCAGATTGGCACCTCATTTTTAGGTACGCCTGGTGCTGCTCCTGGCATGCTCTTCTACACTCCTTATTGAACCAGGGTTGGTCCCCTGGCTTGATGGTAATGGTACAGTAAGCGATATGCCGGGCCATGAGGTTACAGATTGTGATGGAATAGAATTCTGCTGCTGCTGGTGGCCCACAGCGCCTCATGGATGCCCAGTATTGAGCTGCTAGATCTGTTCTGAATCTATCCCATTTAGTGGTCAGGATGCGGAGATGCCGGCGTTGGACTGGGGTGGACAAAAACGAGAAGTCGCACAACACCAGGTTATAGTCCAACAGATTTATTTAAAATTACAAGCTTTCAGAGCTATCCTGCCCCTTCTTCAGGTAGAGTTACTGTGAGAGAATCTACCAGAATTCACAGAATATAAACACCGAGAAAATGCAGAGATTCAATCTTTCCCTACATCAAAGACACACTAAGAGCACAGCCAAGACAATGAGATGTGTCCCAGGTAGTCCAACGTGTCAAAACACCTGCTGGCTGCATATCCTCTCCATTTGGGTTTGTTTCTTGTGTTTGTTTTTTTAAAAAGCTGGAAAGACAGGCAACGATGTCAAGTCACATTCTGTAGCGTGACATGAACCCGATATCCCGATTGAGACCGTCCTCATGAGTGCGGAACTTGGCTATCAGTTTCTGCTCGATGATTTTGCGTTGTCGTTTATCCCGAAGGCCGCCTTGGAGAACGCTAACCCGCAGATCCGAGGCTGAATGCCCTTGACTGCTGAAGTGTTCCCCGACTGGGAGGCAACCATCCTGCCTGGCGATTGTTGCGCGGTGTCCGTTCATACGTTGTCTCAGTGTCTGCATGGTCTCGCTGATGTACCATGCTCTGGGGCATCCTTTACTGCAACGTATCAGGTACATAGATACATAGAAGATAGGAGCAGAAGTAGGCCATCCGGCCCTTCGAGCCTGCTCCGCCATTTAATGAGATCATGGCTGATCCTCCAATTCAGTATCCCGTCCCCGCCTTCTCTCCGTAACCCTTAACCCCTTTTGCCTGTAGAAATATATCTAATTCCCTCTTAAATATATTTAATGAGCTGGCGTACACTGCCCTCTGTGGCAATGAGTTCCACAGGTTCACCACCCTCTGAGTGAAGAAATTCCCCCTCATTTCTGTCCTAAATGGTTTAGCCCTTATCCTTAAATTATGTCCTCTAGTTCTGTTCTCACCCGCCAAGGGAAACATTCCTTCTGCATCTAGTCTGTCTAGACCTGTCAGAATTTTATACACTTCTATGAGGTCCCCTCTCAATCTTCTAAACTCCAGTGTGTACATCCCTAAACTACATAGTCTCTCCTCATAGGTCAATCTCGCCATTCCTGGTATCAGCCTGGTGAATCGCCGCTGCACCCCCTCCATGGCAAGAACATCTTTCCTCAGATGAGGCGACCAAAACTGTACACAGTACTCGAGGTGTGGTCTCACCAGTGCCCTGTACAGCTGCAGCAAGGTATCCCTGTTCCTGTATTCCAACCCTTTTGCTATGAAGGCCAGCATACCGTTTGCCTTCTTGACCGCCTGTTGCACCTGCATGCTCGCCTTCAGTGACTGGTGTACAAGAACACCCAGGTCTCTCTGTACTTCCCCCTCTCCCAATTTATTGCCATTTAAATAATAATTTGCCCTCCCGTTCCTGCACCCAAGGTGGATAACTTCGCACTTGTCCACATTATAGTGCATCTGCCATTTATCCGCCCAATCACCCAGTCTGTCCAAATCGCTCTGGAGCTTCCTGGTCTCCTCCTCTGAGCCCACCCCCCCTCCTAGTTTAGTGTCATCTGCAAATTTGGAAATGCTGCATCCGACTCCCTGATCCAGGTCATTAATGTAAATTGTGAACAGCTGGGGACCCAGTACAGATCCCTGTGGTACCCCACTTGTTACTGCCTGCCATTCAGAAAATGAGCCGTTTATTCCAACTCTCTGTTTTCTATCTGACAGCCAGTTCTCTATCCACGTCAATACTTTCCCCTTTATCCCATGAGCTTCAATTTTCCATGCTAATCTTTTATGTGGGACCTTGTCGAAGGCCTTTTGGAAGTCCAGGTACACCACATCTACTGGCTCTCCCCCATCTATTTTACCAGTTACTCCCTCAAAAAATTCCAATAGATTAGTCAAGCACGATTTACCCTTTGTAAATCCATGTTGACTCTGTCCTGTCCTGTCCCCATTTGCTAAGTGCTCCGCTATTTCATCCTTAATGATGGACTCCAGCATTTTGCCCACAACTGATGTAAGGCTTACAGGTCTGTAATTACCTGCTTTTTCCCTACCCCCCTTTTTGAATAGTGGGGTAACGTTAGCTACCCTCCAATCCATGGGCACTGTTCTCGAGTCTAATGAATTCTGAAAAATCATACTTAGTGCATCCGCTATCTCTAGGGCCACCTCCTTCAGTACCCTAGGATGCATGTTATCAGGCCCTGGGGATTTGTCCGCCTTCAATCCCTTTAGCTTCCTTAACACCATATCCTTAGAGATATTGATTTGCATCAGTTCCTCCTTTGCCAATGTCCCTATTTTTCCCGATATCCCAGGGAGGTTTTTTGTGTCTTCCTTCGTAAAGACTGACCCAAAGTATGCATTTAGTTGGTCTGCCATTTCCTTATTTCCCGTTATATATTCCCCCGTATCTGACTGCAATGGACCAACTTTGGTTTTCACCAGTGTTTTCCTCTTGATATACTTATAAAAGCTTTTGGAGTTAGTTTTTATATTTTCCGCCAGCTTGCTTTCGTAAGCTATTTTGCCCCTCTTGATTAAGCCCTTTGTCCTCCTTTGCTCTATCTTAAACTGTTCCCAATCTTCCGCTCTGGTGCTTTTTTTGGCTATTTTATACGCCCTATCTTTGGATTTTATGCTGTCTCTAATTTCCCCTGTTATCCACGGTTGAGTCACCTTTTTAGATTTCCTTTTATGCCAGATTGGTATAAACAATTTTTGCAATTTTGTCATTCTATCTTTAAATGCTTGCCATTGTTTATCTACCTCCAGTCCTCCCAGGAACGTTGTCCAATCAGACCTACTCAGTTCCCGTCTAATGGCATCATAATTCCCCTTGTTTAAATTCAGGACCTTAGTCTCTGAGTCAATTTCTTCGCTCTCCATTTCGACTGAGAAATCGATCATGTTATGATCGCTCTGACCCAAGGGTCCCCGTACAACAAGATTACTAATTAGTCCCTTCTCATTGCACAGTACCCAGTCCAATATAGCCTGTTCCCGAGTTGGTTCCTCGACATATTGATCCAGATAACCATCCCTTAAACACTCAAGGAATTCCTCCTCCTCATTATTTTTACTGATTAGGCTAGTCCAATCTATATGTAAGTTAAAGTCACCTATGATGACAGCTGTGCTCTTATTGCACGCTTCTCTAATTTCCCTCGTGATGCCCTCCCCAACCTCTATTTTACTATTTGGAGGCCTATATACCACTCCTATTAATGTTTTTCGCCCCTCGCTATTTCTTAGCTCCACCCATATAGATTCTGTATTAACTGAGTTAATATCCTTCCTTTCAATTGCATTTATCCCCTCTTTTCCAGCAATGCTACCCCTCCTCCCTTTCTTTTTTGTCGATCCTTCCTAAATACTGAATACCCCTGTATGTTAAGCTCCCAGCCCTGCTCACCCTGAAACCATGTTTCCGTAATCCCAATTAGATCATAATTATTAACCTCTATTTCCACAGCTAATTCATCTACCTTGATCATGGACACAGATACTGTCATCACACGTGAGGACACTACCCACCAGGTACATGGTACATACTCATGTGACTCGGCCAACGTTGTCTACCTGATACATTGCTGTAAAGGATGCCCCAGAGCATGGTACATCGGCGAGACCATGCAGACACTGAGACAACGTATGAACGGACACCGCGCAACAATCGCCAGGCAGGATGGTTGCCTCCCAGTCGGGGAACACTTCAGCAGTCAAGGGCATTCAGCCTCGGATCTGCGGGTTAGCGTTCTCCAAGGCGGCCTTCGGGATAAACGACAACGCAAAATCATCGAGCAGAAACTGATAGCCAAGTTCCGCGATATCGGGTTCATGTCACGCTACAGAACGTGACTTGACATCGTTGCCTGTCTTTCCAGCTTTTCAAAAAAACAAACACAAGAAACAATCACAAGAAACAAACCCAAATGGAGAGGATATGCAGCCAGCAGGTGTTTTGACACGTTGGACCACCTGGGACACATCTCATTGTCTTGGCTGTGCTCTTAGTGTGTCTTTGATGTAGGGAAAGATTGAATCTCTGCATTTTCTCTGTGTTTATATTCTGTGAATTCTGGTAGATTCTCTCACAGTAACTCTACCTGAAGAAGGGGCAGGATAGCTCCGAAAGCTTGTAATTTTAAATAAATCTGTTGGACTATAACCTGGTGTTGTGCGACTTCCTGTTTTTATCCCATTTAGCCCAGTGGTAGTGCCACACAACACGATGGAGGGTGCCCTCAGTGTGAAGACTGGACTTCGTCCCCACAATGACTGTGTGGTGGTCACTGCTACCAATTCTGTCACAGACAGATTCATCTGCGACAGGTTGATTGGTGAGGACGAGGTCAAGTAGGTTTTTCCCCTTGTGTTGGTTCTCTCACCACCTGTCGCAGGCCCAGACTGGCTGCTATGTCCTTCAGGACTCGGCCAGCTCGGTCAGTAATGGTGCTACCGAGCCACTCTTGGTGATGGACATTGAAGTTCCTCATCCAGAGTGCATTCTGTGCCCTTGCTACTCTCAGTGCTTCTTCCAAGCGGTGTTCGACATGGAGGAGTACTGATTCATCAGCTGAGGGAGGGTGGTAGGTGGTAATCAGCAGGAGGTTTCCTTGCCCATGCTTGACCTGTGTCCATGAGACTTCATGGGGTCCGGAGTCAATGTTGAGGACTCCCAGGGCCACTCGTCCCGACTGTATACCACTTTGCCGCCACCCCTGGTGGGTCTGTCCTGCCAGTGGACAGGACATACCCAGGGATTGTGATGGAGGAGTCTGGGACTTTGGCTGCATAACTGCAACGCACTGCATAACTGAAATGCACTGCATAAGTGCAACATAAAGCATCAGAATTTCAGTGAAAATCAGACATTAAGCGTAAATAAAGGGTGATTACCTTCTTTGGCATTCTCCGCACCCTTATCATCCAGTTAAAATCAAAATGGGCAACCGTGTAAACAAACGCAGCCGTCTAAAGATACACACCTTCTCGGAATTGTTACCTTTTTATTCTAGAATAATACCACAGGGATATGCAAGTAATTAGATTGACAGGAGCTTGGAATTCATGCTGTTTTTCAAAGCTGTTGTAGAAGCAATGACCTTTCTGCCATTTGCTCAATGGCCGTGTGCCTTATAAGACATGGGTGCGTCCATCTGTCCTTTCATCTGCCTATCATAGCATTTTTTAATGCCAATCAATGTTGGGCAATCATTAGTAGCTGGAGCGGTTGTGTTACTGAACTACTAATCCATGTGAGACCTGAACTACTAATCCATGTTAGACCTGAACTACTGATCTGGGGGCACAAGTTCAGATCCCACCACAGCAGCTGGGGAATTTAAATGCAGTTCATTAAATAAATCTGGAATAAAAAGCTGGTATCAGTAATGGTGACCATGTACTACTGGATTGTTGTAAAAACCCATCTGGTTCACTAATGTTCTTCCTTTAGGGAAGGAAATCTGCTGCAATGTGGTTGATTCTTAACTGCAATCCACTCAATTGTACCACACAGACTGCAGCGGTTCAAAAGGTGGGTCACCACCACCTTCACAAGGGCAATTAGGGATGGGCAATAAATGCTGGCCTTGCATGAATAAAAAAGTGTTCTGTAACATCTTGTGATTATCATCTTGTGAATGCCATTGTGTTAATGTCTATGAAAATCACTTTGTGTTGATTCATTTAAATAATAATCATTTCTCAAAGCAGATATATTTTTATTTTTGCATCATTTCAATTGTAAAATTGAAGAAAACTTATCAATCTGAAATATATAAAAAGAAATGAGCAAATTCACATTTTCACAAACCTTTTTGTAAGGTTTTCTATATACGGTCAACTTCAGATAGTTCTGTCATTTTTGTGCCATAAAAAAAACTAAATTAGCCAATACGTTCATATTGTAAGTTAATGACTTACATGTTATCAGACTAGAGTTTTGCTATATATTTAATACAGAAGCCAAATAGTAGGGATTGGCTTGACAATAAATAATATGGGATCTTGATTACACACAGGACTGTACAAAAATGCTCATGCCTCATTTAAAAAAAAGTCTGGCAACATTTTCAATTAATTGCACTATTAACTCTATGAAATGCTGAGACAAAAACAACCCTTAATTGGCTTTGAAAAAAAAACCAATGATCAAATACAAAGCTGAAACAATCGACAAATGAATGAAAACATTTTGGATTCTTTATGTCAGCAACTTGCTATTTGCCGAATGTTTAAAAATCACTCTTAAAGAATGGTCTGAAAATTATGCAAGTTATGACAACAGCTTAGTCACACAAAAATTATTTGCAAGACTAGATTTCTCTCATCGTATTATTGATCAGGTTGGAAAACAAAAAGAACCCGAATTTTTCTAGATTAAGCACAGAGCAACAAAGCTGTAAGTTTTTCCTTTGTTCCTTGTGTTTCCTGAAGAGCCTTTGCTCCAGGACTACATTCTGGCCATTGGGTCTGTGACCCAAGGGACCCTGGAACATTAACTCTGTTTCTCTCTCCACGGATGCTGCCTGGCCTGCTGAGTGCTTCCAGCATTTTCTGTTGTTATTTCAGATTTCCAGCATTCGCAGTATTTTGCTATTTTACTATTTAGGAGGTGGATCTGGTGGGGAGTATATTTGGCACAGGGGTCAGTGTTCTTGATATACTCAATGGCCCGTATTTTCTGATCGCAGGTTTCCTGCGGGCGGAGGCCTGCGATCTGGAAAAATTTACGCCCTTAACCTGAGGGCTCCCGGGATACACACGCTTCCACTCCTGGGCCTCTCCAAACTCCAAGTGCGCAGGGCCCACGTATCCCAGAGGCGCAGGCAGTTCGCAGCGTCCCTGGGATCACGTGGGCCATGGAGAGCCAATCAGAGAAGGGAATCTCCCTTCATACACTTGACAGGAAGACCTGTCAAATATATGAATGGAGATCACCCCAAAAACATAGTAAAACTTTAAATACATTTTTTTTTAAAAATCACATTTTTAAAATGACTTGAAATTACAATAAATTAAGTATTTTAAACAAAAATTTATTTTTTGAAAAAAATAATTAAAGTTTTTTACGGGGCTAAAAATAAACTTAGCTTTTTATAAAGTATTTTTAAATGATAAATCAGTGAATTTTTTTTAAATTTTACTTTTTTTCAACTCTTATCCTGGTAAAAGCAGGCCTTATGCCTGCTTTTACCAGGCGTAAGAATTGTAAGGGTTTTCTGTGGGTGGAGAGTCTCCAAAAAGCGGAACTATCCGCCCGCAGAGGCCCTGCTCTAGGGCAGCCGGAGGATCTGCCAAGAGCATTCTTGACAGATCGGAAATGCCGGTTTTCAGCGCATGCGCAGTGCATGCCTGAAACCGGCATTTCCGATGTCCCTACAGGGTGGGTACACAGCGCGTACCCACCCGTAGTGATCGGAATATCTGGGCCATTAAGAGGAAGGCCAGGAAGGAGGCAGAGGAAGAAGTTGCTGAAATACAGTTGCATGTAATGAAAGAACTTGGCATAAGGTGCACAAACATTTAAAAACGTCAAGAAGACCATCAATAATTGATTACATTCATCTGCCAAGCCAAACTACCCTTTGGAGGAGAATCCCTACAGATGAAGGTGCATTAAAATGGCAGGGTTTTCAGCCTTGAAAGTCTGAATATTGTAGTGTTCTTGAAATGGGACCTAGTTCCCTGCCAGACTCTATTAACTGCAGATTGGAGGATAGCAAATGCAACCCCGCTATTGAAGAAAGGAGGGAGAGAGAAAACAGAGAACTACAGACCTGTTAGCCTCACATCAGCAGTTGGGAAAATGCTGGAATCTATTATAAAGGATGCAATAACTGGGCACTTAGAAACTAATAGTAAGACTGGGCAGAGTCTACATGGATTTATGAAAGGGAAATCCTGTTTGACAAACCTATTGGAGTTCTTTGAGGATGTAACTAGTGGAGTAGACAAAGGGGAACCGGTAGATGTGGTGTATCTGGATTTTCAGAAGGCCTTCGATAAGGTCCCACACAAGAGATTGGTGAACAAAATTAGGGCACATGGAATTGGGGGTAATATACTAGCATGGATTGAGAATTGGTTAACAGACAGAAAACAAAGAGTAGGGATAAACTGGTCTTTTTCAGGATGGCAGGCTGTGACTAGTGGGGTACCGCAAGGATCGGTGCTTGGGCCCCAGCTATTCACAATCTATATCAATGATTTGGATGAGGGGACTACATGTAGCATTTCCAAATTTGCTGATGATACAAAGCTAGGTGGCAGTGTCAGTTGTGAAGAGGATGTGAAGAGGCTTCAAGGGGATCTTGACAGGCTCAGTGAGTGGGCGAGAACATGGCAGATGGAATATAATGTGGATAAATGTGAAGTTATCCACTTTGGTAGAAAAAACAGAAAGGCAGAGTATTTCCTAAATGGTGAAAGATTGGGGAATGCAGATGCTCAAAGGGACCTGGGTGTCCTTGTACATAAGTCACTGAAAGTGAATGTGCAGGTGCAGCAAGCCATTAGGAAGGCAAATGGTATGCTGGCCTTCATTACAACAAGATTTGAGTACAGGAGTAAAGAAGTCTTACTCCAATTATATAGGGCCTTGGTGAGACCACACCTGGGGTACTGTGTACAATTTTGGTCTTCTTACCGAAGGAAGGATATACTTGCCATAGAGGGAGTGCAACGAAGGTTCACGAGATTGATTCTTTGGATGGCGGGACTGTCGTCTGAGAAGAGATTGAGTAAACTAGGCATGTATTCTCTTGAATTCAGAAGAATGAGAGGGGATCTCATTGAAGCATACAAAATTATTACAGGGCTTGATAGGGTGGATGCTGGGAGAATGTTTCCCTTGGCTGGGGAGTCTAGAACCAGGGGCCACAGCCTCAGGATAAAGGGTAGGCCATTCAGGACTGAGATGAGAAGAAATTTCTTCACACAGAGGGTGGTGAATCTTTGGAATTCTCTACCCCAGAGGGCTGTGGAGGCTCAGTCATTGGGTATATTCAAAATAGAAGTCGATAGATTTCTTACTAGTAAGGGCATCAAGGGATATGGTGATAGGGCTGGTGAATGGAGTTGAGGCAGAAGATCATCCATGATCTCATTGAATGGCGGAGTAGGCTTGAAGGGCCGAATGGCCTACTCCTGCTCCTATTTCTGATGTTCTTATGTTCTAACTTTAAAAAAAGTACTGGCAACTACTAATATAAATAAATAAAATTGGAAACATGAAATATAATTTCATTAGTTGCAATATAGCAACCTCCTGTCAATAACTAGCATTTTTCTTACTTCCAATTTTTTATATCCACAGATGAAGTTGGAGCATTTAGAAGCCAGAGCACAATGTTCTATACACTGCACAAAACACAAGCACTATGCAATTGAGATTGTGATACTTGTACTCATATAATGCAAATTATTACCCCATCATATGGGCATTTACTTGACATGGACAATTCTAATGTATGTCTGTTGGTACATGAGGGAGAGAGAGAGATACTCTAGCCTAGCAACAGTCGAGAGAGAGAAAGAATTACAGATCACCCTAGCAACAGTCAGTGTTCAAGATTGAAGTAAGGCCTTGGGATGTTTATAGTAGTGCCATAATAGAATGTTTAGATTATAACTGTTACGGTCACAACAAGGACACTGCAACTTACGTGAAATGTTGTTGATGTACGTATGTTGTAGAGAAATGTAAACTTATGTGCATAAGAATCAGCTGATGGACTCTGCATTGACCAGAGACTACTATATAAGACAATGACAGTTCCAGTTTGATAAGGAAACAAACAGTGTATAAAAAAGAAGCTTTTGTATTAAATTTTTGAAGAGAGAAACGTACAAGGATGAACGCATGCCTACGTTCAAATCTGCTGACAAAACTCTGCTTGTAAATTGTGTTATACACTGAAGAAATTATACACTGCTTTTAGATTGTTTTTTATATTAAAGTAGAAAAAAATAAAGTGATTATTGTGAAGGAATATACTATATAGCCTTTTTAGAAAAATATACTATCTTATGAAAGAATTCTGGCTATTGAAACAGGACAAGTTGTTGACCCTGAATAAATAACCTTATTGAAACAGAAGAATGGGATGGCTCCGAGTAGCTGACCTTTTGGGAACAACACAATGGTCAACCCTGGATAAGTGATATAAATTAAACTTCGTAAAGATGGCACATAAGATAAGAAACATCTGCCCTTGTAAAGATGACACATAAAATAAGGACATCTGCCTTTCACACCTTTTTATATGGTGAACCTAGAACACCTAGAGATGTGGCACATTCTGGAATATGACAAGCTGATGTGGCAGTAAAGAATTGCAGAGGTCAGCAGAAAGATGAATAGTGATAATTAACTAATAGTGATAATTAACTTGCATCAGCAGAAACCTTAAAGGAAATACAACTGAAAAAGGGTATAAATATTGAAGTCTCAAATGAGATTGCAGAGTTGCTTTAATTGGACAAGGCGATTCTCGACTACAGAGGCGGCTCTGTGGTCTTCCACTCTTTGTAACTCAGGGATCAAAGGTATTTTGATATTGATGGATATCCGGTATAGAACATTTTAAGAACTGTAATATTGTAGCGAAGTTAAGATTTAAAAGTAAGATTCCCTGTTAAAAATAAGATCGTATTTTTTCTCTTTTTAGAACTGTTAACATTGCGATTGACTGATTCACCAACTGTAAATTGCATGTCGGTTCTTTAATAAATCTCTATATATTTTTAGAATTGTCTCACATAAGTCTTCTGTATCAATAACTCGCAAAATCAATCTCTGTACACTCTTTGGTGAAGAGGTACATTTTTCTGAGAGGAGATCTCCGGACCCTCATAATATCCAGAACGTTACAGTCTCGCTAAACTGATCAAAAGCCCTATCTGGAAGACGGTAACATTCTCGGGTTGTTCCTTTCCTTTAGGGAGAGATAGCCCAGACCTTTAGACCCAGTTAAGCGTCTTTAGGAATCAGCTACCTCAAACTTTAGTTGAAAGTGAACATCTGAGAAATACACCTGATCCGGGGTAGCCCCAAAGGGGCTAGGACTAGTAAATATCCTTTCATTATAACCACAAGACTGAATGTGTTACTATTCAAGTGAACAACGGAAGATTGTTTAAAACAGCAATGTCCATAAGAATGAACTCTGAGATTGGCAACTTTAATTCTTGTACTGGGCTACAATGTGCAAAGAAACATTACTGTCAATGCTGGCAATGGCAGAACTGATACTTTAGGTGCTGTGAGCACTGAAGTTAAAAAAAAAATGGGGATTCATCAGACCATATTGAAAAACAAAAAGGCTCCAATTTTTCTGATTAGAGAACATTTCTAATGGTAAAATAATCACTAAGCGAACAATGAAAATTATAAATTATAAATTAGATTGGGGGAGTTTTTGTATAGTTTTAGCTAACTAGCTGAGGGCCCTTGAACTAAGAAATGCTTTCCCACAGTATCATTATTCCATGGTGGGAATTATGATAGGTGATGTTCTCGTATAAAATCTAAACACAATCACACCAAATTCCTCTTTGAGCTATTTGCTTTAAATGGGATAAAATAGCATACAGAGAAACTTGGTACAAGCATGTCAAGTGTTTGTAATTTCTACCTTCTCATCAAAAGAAGCTATTACAACAAAGTTGACCCGCAATTATCTGAACTGCACGGAGACACTACCAACAAATAGATATATAATGTGATTGATAGTGGAATGATCCCTTTACCTCCCATTACATAGGCACACCAATATAAATAAGTCTGCTCTTTAAGGCCTATCATTTAATCAGTTCCCAGTACAACATGTGTTTGAAGTAATATTAACATCACATAATAAGGTAATTTTTGTAAAGCAGTGTGACTTAATTTGAAAACAGTATGATCCAATTGAATGCACCACAGGGAGGAGTTTAACTGGGATTTAGAATATTTTAGGTGGGTATTTCATTCTTTGCTTGGATGAACTGTGGTTTGACCGCTTTAAAATGCCAAATAAATCCTTCCCCATGGTACAGTGAAACCAGGTCTCTGCACACTAAAGGGCATTATTTAGTGACATTAAATGCACCAAGCAGCAGTTGAATAAACAACATGAAATATGTTTAATTGGTAATAGGGAGATTTTGTTGTTGAGAGCTTGAGTAAATGAATCTCTTCAATTATTTGCAGGAAGCTTCAGATGTATTCTACAGTAAGGTGCAAACAACAATTAACCATAATAGTAAATAACCACAGAACATAGAAATGACCACTGCAGTCTTTGTGGCCAGTCCCAGTATCTAAGAAACATCACATCCCATCAAATCTGCCTTTGGTTCTCTTTTTCTCACCTTTGCAGAGGTTGAAGAACAATGCATAATATGTCCTTATTACTGAATATCGCTCTTGCTCAAATTCAAATATCAGGTCACATAAATATTTTCCTTGATCTGGTTTGCTGTTTTTCATGGCTGCATTGCAATGCTGGCCTTAACTGAAAGAACATGGGCATTAACTAAGAAAGGTTATTAAGCACCATTTCTATTCAAAAGCAGCAATAATTCCATACACCTTGAACTAGGTGCAAGATGGTTGATGAACTTGGCAAGCTTCATCCACAAATCAACCCTAACTCTGAGAATAGGTCTACTAAGCATAACATTTGACATAAACTGAGAGTTCCAGACCTTAGTGCCTGGCTGAAAATTAGAATATATAATGCAATGTCCCCAAGGTTTCCATGTGGAGCACTGTCTTTTCTTCTGATTGTCTGTATTGCATGAGATATTTCATATAAGAGAGTACTCATTGTTGAGGGAAACTTCTGTATGTGTGAGGGTAGCTTACTTTAAGCAACAGCAAACCTAACCCTAACCCTAGGGTTAATGCCAGCAAAGTTGAAGCATATGGAATAAAAGGGACAGTGGCAGCATGGATACAAAATTGGCTAAGTGACAGGAAACAGAAAGTAGTGGTGAACGGTTGTTTTTCGGACTGGAGGAAGGTATACAGTGGTGTTCCCCAGAGGTCGGTACTAGGACCACTGCTTTTCTTGATATATATTAATGACTTGGACTTGGGTGTACAGGGGACAATTTCAAAATTTGCAGATGACACTAAACTTGGAAGTATAGTGAACAGTGAGGAGGATAGTGATGGACTTCAAGAGGACATGGATAGGCTGGGGGAATGGGCGGACATGTGGCAGATGAAATTTAATGCAGAAAAGTGTGAAGTGATACATTTTGGTAGGAAGAACGAGGAGAGGCAATATAAACTAAAGGGGGTGCATAAACAGAGAGACCTGGGGGTATATGTGCACAAATCATTGAAGGTGGCAGAGCAGGTTGAGAAAGCGGTTAAAAAAACATATGGGTTCCTGGGCTTTATAAATAGAGGCATAGAGTACAAAAAAGGAAGTTATGATGAACCTTTATAAACCACTGGTTCGGCCTCAACTGGAGTATTGTGCCCAATTCTGGGCACCGCACTTTAGGAAGGATGTGAAGGCCTTAGAGAGGGTGCAGAAAAGATTTACAAGAATGATTCCAGGGATGAGGGACTTTATTTATGTGGATAGACTGGAGAAGCTGGGATTGTTCTCCTTAGAACAGAGAAGGTTGAGATGAGATTTGATAGAGGTGTTCAAAATCATGAGGGGTCTAGACAGAGTAGATAGAAAGAAACTGTTCCCATTGGCGGAAGGGTCGATAACCAGAGGACACAGATTTAAGGTGCTTGGCAAAAGAACCAAAGGCGACATGAGGAAAAACTTTTTTACGCAGCAAGTGGTTAGAATCTGGAATGCACTGCCTGATAGGGTGATGGAGGCTGAATAAATCATGGCTTTCAAAAGGGAAATGGATAAGTACCTGAAGGAAAAAAAATCTGCAGGGCTACGGGGAAAGGGTGGGGGAGTGGGACTAGCTGAAGTGCTCTTGCAGAGAGCTGGCACGGGCTCAACGAGCCAAATGGCCTCCTTCTGTGCTGTAACCATTCTATGCTTCTATGGCATAAAGTTGCACATTCAGTGATGCTGTATTTTTTTTATTTTGTAGAGGCTATCACATTCAGTATCATAAGTCACATTTCAAAACTAAAGCAGACTCTGTTACTTGGCAATCAGGTTTTGTTTGAAATACCATGATGACAGAAGGTGCAATTGTAATGTACTGTATTTCTGTCGTACAACCACTGATTTATAAACAGGCTCAGAGAGTGATCTCAGGATGAATATGTAAGGGAATGAGAAGCCATAAGGGAGCTGGGCAATAATTAATAATAAGTACAGTTCAAGTTTAACAGAGCATTTCCCAAGGTGAGGGCATAGTTTCTTGACTCTCTCAGGTTTCACATCTTATACAAGTGATTCATTCTATAGACTGTAGTCAACAAGGACTGTAGCAGATGTTATAAAGTTGGACAAACTTGCTAATAAACAAAACAATAATCCCATTGTATTTTGAAACAGCATACCCTTCAGAACAGGAATAGGAATACAACTTGGACCAAAGTGGTGATAAATAAGCAATCAGAGAGCAGACCCACTGCTTGCATGGTGCCTTGCTAGATGTGAACATGGGTCACAGGGTACAACACTGTAGTCCTCATTCTCTGCCACACAATGACATCACATTACAGTGTTGTGCATTGCTCTACTTACAAACTTGATAAAGTATCTTTCAAGCTATCTTACCTTTTAATGTTCCAAATATTGGCATGTGATTTCTGGAGCTTTAAGATGAAGTTCTGCTATTGAAGGAATAGGCCTACGCACTCAAGAAATTACTAGAAGGATTCACACTTCATCTTCACTCACGTGTCCATTCTGCATGTTGAAAAGCTGCAGGTTCCAATGCCTAACTTTACACTTAAAGTAGAAGGAAAGCTAAGTGAGGACTTGGGTGCAAAGTACTCTTTGTTTATTATTACTTCAGAAGAAGATGAAAAAAGAATTACTTACATTTATGTAGTGTTTTCCATGTTCTCAGGACATGCAATCGATACAACCAGTGGCCTACTTTTGAAGTGCAGTCACTGATGTTATGTTTGTAACCACAGCAGCCAATTTGCACACAAGTTCCTACAAACAGCAAATTCATAAATCTCCAGGAAATCTTTTTATGACACTGTTGATTGAGGGAGAAATATTGACCATGACACCAGGAAACCTCCCTCCTCTTTTTCAAATAGTGCAACAGGATCTTTTACCTCGACAGGCCCTGAGAGTTCGGAACTTGCTTCAGCATCTCATCCAAAAGATGACACGTTTGACAATGCAGCACAACCTCAGTACTGCACTCCAGCCTGGAAAGAAACATCTTCCCTTCAGTGAGCCATTTCATTAAGATAGAGCTTGTTCTCTCAGATCTCTGTTGGCACCTGGAGTTGCTTCAATTACTCATTTGGAAGAATGCCAATCTGGAAGCGTCCAAGTTAGAACTAAGTTAGTACTGGCGAAGTACCCAACAATAACCAGCCAGGCAAGTCTCGAAGGTAGGCAAAGTGACTTACTAATTTGATGATATTTCCTTCCAGGCAAGAGACATGTGAAATAGCAACAAGCACTGAAGATATTCATCCCTAAGCTTTCCTGACTCTTTGGCCACGATTTTGCCAGGGCTCAGAGGGCGGGTTTGGAGGCGAGTCAGGAGTTAAATCCAAAATGATTGATGGCGGGTTGTGAACCCGCCTCCGTGCAACTCCTGATCAGACGCGACACCAAGCGGCGGGAGAGGCACTTAAGCTTTTTAACTACCTGTTTAATGCTATTTTGAGAGGGTTTTTCAATTATGCCACATTTTCACCGTGTTCCACGGCGTTCGACAAACACACCAGCTGATTGTGTCAGGTATTGCAACAAGCTGAATACTTCACAGCTGCAACTGCAGCATTAAAGCTAACCTGCCACATCAATTCAATTTCAAATGCCAGAACTTTCTGATTTCAGGATTTGGAAGACATGTTTCAGGTGTATTGAGGTTTCAAGTGTGTGTTGTGAGATCTATATGCACTGTGACCTCCTTGGAATAACCTCTCTCCACATTGACTGAGCGCTTATAACATTTCATCCTCAAATGACATTTTCACCAGCAGAATGGGAACCATTTATACCCTCTCATCCTTGTTCTCAGAATCGGAGGAAGACCAGCCATGGCAGCAGCAGAACCAGGCACAACAGCAGCAGCAACAACAGGACCACCAACCTTCTCCTCACCCACCTGATGCTGCACAGGGCAGATGGCGTCAGCGCAGGGCTGCTCCGCACCGCAGGAGATACCACCAACCCAGGGTTTACAGGCAGAGGATGAGCTTTCTCAACATGACTGAGCAGCAGAGCCAAAGGAGGCTGAGACTTTCATGAGAGGTAGTCGCAGACATCTGCATAATGCTGCACCAATACCTGGAGCCCAGAAGAGCGTGTGGACACTCCTTACCACTGTAGAATTCGCAATATATCGCGATTTTATTAATAAGGAGAAAAAACACAGAGTTTCGTTCAAACAGCTTTTATTTCAGCAGAATGCTGCCAGGTTTAAAGTGGACACAAGCAGCCTGTAAAATGGCCGCCGCACCTCGTGACAGAACATTCTAGACTTTTCAACAGGCAGACAAGATGGCGTTCCAATAAACATTTGTGCAAGATCGATTAAGATTCAGCACAGTGAAGATAATACACGAGACATTATGGGTTTGCAGTATACACATAAATACTGAAATCGGTCTCCCAGGTACGAATGAAAGCTATTGTACCGAGTAATCAGGGGCCCATCCAAAAGACATTAATATGTAAAATCCCAACGACTCTACGATGAGAGAGCCGTTAACAGGTAGTTATACAAAACACTTGGAAGCCCCACAACCCCTCCAGGGAGAACACCGACCGATTTAACAATGGGAGAAATATTAACAGGTACTCAGACATTTACGAGTAGCCCCGAAACCCATTAAGAACGGAGATCACCCATACAAGACATTTGAGCGCCAGACCCTAAACAAAAGAATGGACATTAAGGTTGGGCGGGAAACGGAAGATTTTGTACTATAATTGCAGGCTCCAAACCGTCCATCTTTCTCTTGTTTTGCTTGTCCTCGTGGCTGCTCCTGTGCTCTTATCCGATCGACTCGTAACCTCGTGGCTGCTCCTGTGTACTCGTAGTCGGGCTCCTGCTTGCCTGTTGCCTCTTTGAAAAGGACTGTTGAACTTTCTGATCCGTTCGGATCTACCTCGTGTCACGTAACGAAGACCTATGTTGGTAACTGGCAGCGGAACCAAAGGCCCGAGATGAGATGAGATGAGATGAGATGAGCTGAGAAGAGAGGAAGACCATATCCATCGCCACGGTCAGTAAATCCCGACCGCGCCTGTAGGTCGAACAGCCAAGTTTTCCTTGCCAGGAAGACTTCTTCGAACTTGCAAAGAACATATCACATCGATGATATTGACTGAACTGTGCTCGGAAAAGTACCTGTTAAACCAACCAACACAGGTCTTCATCACAGCAGACGGTCCAGCCTGCTAGCCGGAGCAGCAGAAGCAAGTAAACAAGTGGGACCAGGAGATCTCCTGACCGACACGTGGGTGCTGCGGTGAAAAACATCCGATCAGCTATTCGGAATTTCTCCGAGTTATTACGAGTGGTGAGCATGAGTCTCGAAATCCTACGAATCTAGTTAGGATAGATATTGATAGGGGAGGGTTTAAGGATTAAGGATATTTGTAATGTGTGCCCCTATTTACGGTGTGCCGTTCGTTCCTCGTTTCCCTAAGATCGACTATATAACTGCTTGTAAGATTGTACTGTCATTAATCTGTGCTTATGACATGTATTTCATAATCTTAAGTATCATGCAATAAAGATTTTCCATTTCGTACCATTCAACCGAGTCTACATGAGTTTCATCTCCATTACTGCTCTCGCATCTAAGTCCAGTGTCTAGAACCGTAAGGGCGAGTGATTCGAACCACTCACAGGTGTGTCTAGTGTTCCCAGGCTGGCTGGAGACCAGAACAGGCAACAAGGCCTAGACCCGCACTGACATACAGGCTGCACAGAGCCGCGTGAATCTCACAGGCTGCGAGACACGCAGGGTCAGAATCCCTTACACCAGTGGCTGTCAAAGTCACCACCGCCCTCAACTTCTTTGCGTCAGGGTCCTTCCAGGGATCAGCAACAGACATTAGCAGCATCTCCCAGTCGGTCACCCACAGATGCATAACACAGATTACCGATGCCCTGTTTGGCAAGTCAGCCAATTACATCCACTTCTCAATGGGTGAAGCAAGTGTTACCGCGTGGGCGGTTGGATTTGTCAATCTGGTTGGCTTCCCAAGGGTGCACGGCGTCATCGACTGCACACATGTGGCCACCAGGGCACCCCATCACAACCCAGCTGTATTTGTGAACTGTAAGGGCTTCCACTCCCTTAACGTGCAGCTGGTGTGTAACCACAGGAAGAACATTATGCGTGTGTGCACAAAGTTCCCTGGCAGCTGCCATGACTCGTTCATCCTGCGGCAGTCTACTGTGCCTCAGCTCTTCAATCCGCCAACCCAACTTTCCGGATGGCTACTTGGAGACAAGGGCTATCCCCCAAAGACATGACATCGATGAGGAGGCCATCAAACGAAGCTGAGGAGCGCTACAATGTGAGCCACATTTCCACCAGAAGCATCATAGAGCAAACCATAGGCTTGCTCAAAATGCGCTTCAGATGCCTGGACAGATGTGGTGGAGCCCTACATTATGCACCAGCCAGGGTGTCCAGAATCATCGTGGTCTGCTGTGCCCTGCACAACATCACACTGCAGCGTGGCTTACCGCTGCCTGAGGAACAAGAGCACAGTGCACAGCCTCCTCCTCCTCCTCAGAGGAGGAGGAGGAGCTGAATGAGGCTGCAGATGAGGAACACCTCGTGGAGATGGCTGTCCCAGTGCTACCAGCACGCAAGCTCATTGCTGGCCGTGAGGCAAGGGATGGACTAATCCATGCCAGATTCGCGTAACTTTACGCAGCACATACATGTGGCTGGCACATGCACATGAGGGTTGGCAGGACCTCCATTCCACACCATACAGCATGTGTACAATGAACTGTGCATTTCTATCACTCTCCCCAACATCACTGCAGATGAAAGGCGCCCTCAACCCTCACTGTGCCACTTCCAATTCTGAGCACACATAGGGCAACACATTGAATCATTAACATCGCATTACTTTAATACAATAGAAATAAAGATCACAAACGTAAATTGGTATAATATGAAAACACCCAAGTGACTACCCTTGTGACTATTTGTGTTTTCTCTTACACATGCTTCTACGTGGTGCTTCCCCTGTGACTTCAGCAGATGTAGAGGCAGATTGCTCACTTCCCTGCTGCGCCTGTTTAGACATCTTTGGCGGTCATCCTCTGGGTTTGGGAGCCTTGGAGGGCTCCGCAACAGTCTGCCCCTCCTGCGGCTGTGCAGGGGCAGAGACGGCCATCTCTTTTGGGTGAGGAATCTGGGGCTCTGACCGAGGGCTCAGCAGTGGCATGGGAGTGTGAGCGCTTGGAAAGGAGCCCACACTTCCTTGTTCTCGACCACCACCATCCCTCTCATGGGTCACCTGTACTTCACTACTAGCAAGTAGCTGGGGAGCACCTTGCTGCACATCAGTGGGTCCTTGTGGACCCGTCTCTATACTGACAGCCCTCATAACAGGGATGTCCATGTGCCTCTGGTTCCTTTCCATGATAGATGCCCATCTATCCTTCAGAGCTGACCATCTATCTAGAAGAGTCACCATGTTGGTTTGTGTCTGGCGATTTATGTCCTCCATGGAGGTTGCCATCCTTTCCATGGTGACACCTACATTCGCCATTGCGTGCACCATGGCATTGCTCATGTTTGACATGGACTCCTCCATTCTCTACACACCTGCAGTTACCGTGGTTGCAAACCCAGTCAGAGCTTCCTGCACTTGTTCCTGAAGCTCCAGCACCGCTCTCTTTCTGGATGGCCCCAGAGGCACAGGGTCCACATGCAGCTGAGCAGAGCTAGGAGCTTCCTGCGGCCTCCAACGAGGCCTCTCCACTGCTGTCCCTGTCTCCACCATCTGCTCCTGCTCACTTGTGAGCTGTGAGGCACCAGGTGACAACACTACTCTATCTCGCAAACGCCTCACCGAGGTGTGCGTCTCTGCGCTGGTGCTGGCTGCGCTCATTTCTGCTGATGTTGCTCCATCAGAGGCTGGAGGTTCCTCTGAGGAGTCCTCCTGCTCTTCCTCCTGGACAGCGAGGAGGGGAGCTCTCGATGGTCCTGTGGGGGAGTAAAGGCATGAGTTGGACATGTGATATGTAGGTTGCAGACACATCCCATTGTGCAGATGATCAAAACTCAATTTCTATGAACATTAGATCCCATATGATTACATAGGATTTCATAGGATATACGGCACAGAAACAGGCCATTCAACCCAACCAGTCCATGTTGGTGTTTATGCTCCACTCGCGCCTCCTCCCGTCTTTCCTCATCTAAATCTATCAGCATAACCCTCTATTCCCTTTTCCCTCATATGTTTGTCCAGCCTCCCTTAAATGCATCTATACTATTCGCTTCAACCACTCCCTGTGGTAGCGAATTCCACATTCTCACCACTCTTTGGATAAAGAAGTTTCTTCTGAATTCCCTATTGGCTTTCTTGGTAACTATCTTATATTGATGGCCTCTAGTTATGCTCTTCCCCACAAGTGGAAACATTTCTCTGTATCCACTCCATCAAAACCTTTCAGAATTTTACAGACCTCTATTAGCTCACCCCTCAGCCTTCACTTTTCAAGAGAAAAGAGATCCAGCCTGTTCATCCTTTCCTGATAGGTATACCCTCACATTTCTGGTATCATCCTTGTAAATCTTCTCTGCACCCTCTCCAGTGCCTCTATATCCTTTTTATAATATGGTGACCAGAACTGCACGCAGTACTCCAAGTGTGGTCTAACCAAAGTTCGATACAGGCTTAGCATAATTTCCCTACTTTTCAATTCTATCCCTCTAGAAATAAACCCTAGTGCTGGGTTTGCATTTTTAATGGCCTTGCTAACCTGTGTAGCAACTTTTCATGATTTGTGTATTTGTACTCCGAGATCCCTTTGTTCCTCTTCCCCACCTAGACTCCCACCCTCCAAGTGATAAGTGACCTCCCTATTCTTCCTACCAAAATGTAATA
Organism: Squalus acanthias; assembly: GCA_030390025.1. NCBI lineage: Eukaryota > Metazoa > Chordata > Chondrichthyes > Squaliformes > Squalidae > Squalus > Squalus acanthias. The sequence continues at coordinate 23,714,586 of CM059425.1, forward strand.
CCTCACATTTGTCTGTGTTGAACTTCATTTGCCAATTATTTTCCCATTCTGCAAGTTTATTAATGTCCTCCTGTAATTTGTTGCAGTTCTCCTCATTATTGACTACCCCCCCCCCCTCAATTTGGTATCATCCGCAAATTTAGAAATTGTGTTTTTGATTCCAAAGTCTAAATCATGAATGTAAATTGTGAACAGCAGTGGTCCCAGCATAGATTCTTGTGGAACACCACTACCCACCTTCTGCCACTGTGAATAGCTATCCTTTACTCCCACTCTCTGCTTTCTGCCTTGAAGCCAGCTAGCAATCCATTCTGCTACTTGTCCCCTGACTCCACATTCTCTGACCTTATTCATTATTCTATTATGGGGTACCTTATCGAAGGCCTTTTGAAAATCTAGATAAATTACATCTACTACATTACCATTGTCTACTCTCTCTGTTTCCTCTTCAAAAAATTCAATATGGTTGGATAAGCAGGATTTTCCCTTTTGAAATCCATACTGACTATTCATTATTATACTTTTCATTTCTAGCTGTCCTTCTTTTCTCTCCTTTAGTAGGGATTCCATTATTTTTCCGATCACCGATGTTAAGCTGACTGGTCTATAATTCCCTGGACATGTTCTATCCCCCTTCTTAAATATAGGTATTACATTAGCTATCCGCCAGTCCTCTGGCACTACACCTTTTTCTAACGAATTATTAAATATGTGTAGTAATGCCTCTGCTATCTCTTCCCTAGATTCTTTAAAATGCATGGATGCAATCCATGTGGACCAGGGGTTTTATCCTCTTTGAGTTTGATTAGTTTATTTAATATATATTCCCTTTTTTATTTTAAATGCACTTATCTCATTACTCACCTTATCATCCAATGTTATTTGTGTCACTCATGAATGCTAAATCAGAGGGTTGCAAATCAATTCTGTCATCAACTTACTCTACTGCGCCCGTCTCTCTGTCCCCCACTTCCAGCTCCTCTGCACCTCCCACGATCTCCAGAGCTGCCTCCTCAGCAGTGGTTTAGTGTGCCATGGATGGTGGGCCTCCTCCTTTCCTCCCTCTCTCCCTCTTATTGTGGGCTTTCTTTTCCTGCAATGAGGGACACAAGTGGAGTTTCAGAGCGATTGATTGAGTGAGTGTAAATAATGAAATAATGTTGTCATTGCAAAACAGTGAGAGCGAGTGTGAGGGGTGCATAGTAGGATGGTGAAGTGATTCTGTACATAGAGAGAGAGGGATGGGTGAGGGTGCAAGGGATGTCAGGGTCAGTTGGGATGTGCAGGAGTGGGTTGCCAATGCAGAGTGATGGGGATGAGAAGAGATGGGAAGCAGATTGAAGGTAAGTGTGATGTTATACTCACTTTTGCTGAGCACAACAGATCATTAAACCTCTTCCTACACTGCACCCAGGTGCATGTAAAGACTGACCTTGCACTGACCTCCTCAGCAATCAGCCTTTGTGTGCTGAGGAGGCCTCCTCCTTCCATCTAAAGGGAAGAGGACCTCCTTGCATCCTCTTAGCCCTCCACAAGAGCATGGAGGGAGTCATCATCAAACCGGGGAGCAGCCTTGGTCCGTTGCGCTGCCATGGCTGCAGCAACCAGCATTCGGGAGCAGAAAAAAGAAAGTAATAATCAAAGGGGACATGGCCCCATTAAATAGAAAGGCTCCCAGCGCGTCATCAAGTGCGATCAGCTGACCCGCACCCACCGATTGGGCCGGGTAGCGCGCACGGCGTCCTTAACGAGGGCAATCAGGGGAAAATCATTATTGCAGGGCGGCTGCAACTGGCAGCGGGACCGGAACCAGCAAAACAATGGACCCGCCACCATCCCGTCTCCGGGCGGAAAACCCAGCCCTTTAAAGTTTGTTTTTAGTTTAATTGCATTACTAGAACAGTTAGCAAGATCCGCACCCACCCCTTACTGTAAAGCCATCTGCTGCAGCCTTAGCTGAATATTAACTAAATTGTTCCGACTCTGTACATGGCATCTTACTTCTAATTTACATAAACAAATAATCTGCCAATGCAAATTAGAATTCTGCCAATTTAAATCCATTATTGCCGTCCCTGACTTGTAATTTTGTAATTACTTCCCGGCAAAAAAAACATTTTAATAGCCATCTGGTCTAAACTCTGACAATAAAACATGCTTTGTTGTTCATCTATCTTATATAGTTACATTTTCTGTAAAACAAAAATGTAATATAAAAAGAAAACTAAGTTCACCGAGCCCACTCCCAATTAAACAACAGGGGATGTAATTTAAAAAAAAATCCCCTGCAAACAATGTCATGAATTGCAGGCATACAGCGCAATGAGCAACAGCTGCACGGGAACATGTTTCAAGGCCATAACATACTCTTGGGGTTCAGTTAACATTATAAACTGCAAGAATCGCTTATGAAGAACAATAACAACTTGGAATTATATAGTGGCTTTAACGTAGCAAAACATTCTAATACACTTCACTGATGAGAGCCAGTCCCGTACAAGAGTAGGAGGGGGACGAGGAGATGTGGCCCAAGGTGCCGTTAAAGAAGTAGGTTTTAAGAAAGAAGGAGCTGACCTTTATTTAGCCACCTCAGGACATCATGCGGCGCTTCACAGCCAATGAAATATATTTGAAATATAGTGGGGGCGATTTTAACCCTACCAGCCTGGTAGAAACTGGAGCAGGTGGGCAGTTATAATGTCCCGGGTTACTTACCTCTGCCCAGATCTCACCAACCATGCTTCTCGATGGGCGACTAATCTGATTGCTCAAAGGCGGCAGGGTCCTTCTTTAAATATGTAGATCGGGGTCAGTGGCCTCGACTGTAACTTTAACTCCAGCCTGAGTGGGGAAGTTGCCGTCACCTTCCCCCCAAGGAAACGCCAGTCAGGACCTACCCGCAAGAAGTGGCCACAAAAGGCAAGTTTTACCCTTTCTTTTTGGGGCCAGGAAGAGCATGAATGGTCCTTTAGGTCCCACAAGGAATGTTTAGGCACCCCCCCATCCTGGACTCCCCTCTTCCCCGCATCTACCTGAGTGCTGGCAGCCACAACCCGCCCATTCCTGGTGGGAAGTGGACTGGTAGAATGGTACTGAGGACTGGGAGTTAAAATAGCATGGGCCTGTTTTCTGCTGCAGTGGGAGATTTTCTAATTCACCGCACCACCAATCGCCAAAAACCCGCCTACAGTTAAAGTTGGGCTATTGTAATGTAGGAAACGCAGCAGCCAGTTGGCACAGAGCAAAGTCCTACAAAAAACAATGGCCCGTATTTTCCGATGCCTACGGGTGTGTACGAGCTATGTACACACCCGTAGGGACATCGGAAATGCCGGTTTTATGTGCTGAAAACTGGCATTTCCGATCTGTCAAGAATCCTCTTGACAGATCGGACGCCTGCCCTGGAGTAGGGCCTCTGCGGGTAGAGAGTTCCGCTTTCTACAGAACCTCCGCCCGCTGAAATCACTTAAAAATCTTACGCCTGGTAAAAGCATAAGGCCTGCTTTTACCAGCATAAGAGTTTAAAAAAGTAAAAAAAACATTTTTTCACTCATTTACAATTTAAAAATACTTTTAAAAAAGGTAAGTTTATTTTTAGCCCCGTAAAAAACTTTAATTATTTTTTTCAAAAAGTTCATTTTTGTTTAAAATATTTAATTTAATGTAATTTTAACTCATTTTAAAAACATGATTTTTAATTTTTTTTTTAATATTTTGATGTGTTTTGGGGGTGATCTCCATTCATACTTTTGAAAGATCTATCTGTCAAAAGTATTGGCTGGCCTGGCCAACGTGATCCCAGGGACGCTTGTGAACCGCATGTGCCCCTGGGATACGTGGGCCCTGCGCATTTCGACTGTGGAGAGGCCCAGCATCGGAAGTGTCCAGACCTCGGGAGCCCTCAGGTAAGGGCGTAGATTTTTTTCCGATAGGAGGCATCTGCACGCAGGAAGCCTCCTATCGGAAATTACGGTTCAATGAGATAACTGACCAGATAATCTGTTTTAGTGAAGTTGGTTGGAGTAGAAACCAGGACACCAGAAGAAGTCCCCTGCACTCCTTCGAATAATGTCATGATATCTTAGTCCACCTGAGAGGGTAGACGAGGCCTCAGTTTAACATCTCATCCAAAACCAGCACATCCAACATTGCGGCACCTCCCTCAGTATTGCACTGGACTAGACCCCCACCTCCCCCCCAACGCTCCCTCTCAACCTCCCTGTAAATATTGGGGTCATCTACTCCTGAATATATTTTAACAATGCACAAGCCTTCATATCCAATCATCCCCAGCCTGTTGCCTGTAACTGCACTTTTAGACTGTCAACCATTATTTGATGTTTCAAGACATTGAAACTTATTTTACTGCAACATAATATTAAAGTCCTTTTATGCAAATGATGTCGTGCTGAATATAAAGTTGCTTCCTGAGAATTCTTTATGAATTCAGTTTCGAACAAAGAAAGTGAGCATATATAATTTATTAAATTCTCTTCAGTTGCCTGTTCAAAGCTGACAGATACATTGCTCAGAAAACATTGCAAAATCACAGACCATATCACTCACGCTTAACATCTCTTACCATTTCAAAAGGAACGTCACTCAAAGTTGCTTTTTTTTTTAGCTTGAGCCGCGAGTATTTGTTCAACCAATGAGGAATTGGAAAAAATTTGTAAGCCACCCCAAGTTAAAAATGCGAATGATGATTTGAATTGATGGAAGAGAGCAATAAGTTGAGGCAGTCGTAGCAAGAAAGATCACTGGATGTTAACTGTTTTATCTGCCAGGTTTACTGATGTATTACCCAAGGACAGTGATAAAGTCAGAGTTATGTCCACATCGTAAGCAGGACAGTTGCTCTATTAATACTATAACTGACTGTACAGCGACAAATCCTGTGAAAACCTGCTGGAATCAGATTTATAGCCCTAATCAATACTTTCTAGGCTAGGTACAAGTTACTAGGGATGAGTATAAATCTGAACTGTCAATTTGAGTAGATTCGATCTTGGGCTGTCGACCTGGGGTTCAGATTCAGATAATATCTGTCTTGCCGTTTTTTTTAACTGGAGAAATAGAGATCAGAGCTGAGCAAAGTGTTTACTCTGTTATTGAACTGGAGGAAAAAATAGCAATTATAGTGGTTCATATATGGCCTGAATTTACTTTGGATTTGAGCGCAGGCTCATTTCTTTAGCTACACTATGTACCAGATAGCTTCTGCGTCGATCAATTTATTTTCTCTGACCAAACGGAGCTGCATCTCAATTCACAGCTCATTCTGCCTTCTCTTTAATGTCTCTATTCACAGACTTCCATGGCCCGACTTTCACCAGCAGTTTCCATCCACAACTCTCCAAACTTGGTCCATTTCTATTCTGCCCATTCTCTTTTTGGTGTTAATCATTGTGAAGGATGGCAGTAAATTGTGCTGACAAGTGTCTCTTTCTTTCCTCACAAATTATTTTCGATGTGTAGATTGATGAGCTAGATTGTTAAGATGATACATGGCTCCCTCTGTGGCATCCCTCGATTCTAACCTTGGGGATACAAGTCACCACACCGATGTGACATTTCCATTTCTCAGAAGCAGATACGACACTAGGAATAAGGAAAGGCCATTTAGCTCCTCTGACATGCTGGTCATTGATGTTCATGGTCCTGCCCAGAAGCCATTACTTTGCTTGCAGTTGAATCAGGGATCTCCTACTTCCTTTTTCACTGCAGCTGTTTCTATATTGGCTTCAGCGGGGTGGTTGCGCCCCCAGTTCCTGAGGAGCATGCCTTGTGCAGCCAGAGCCAACCCCCACTGCAAACCTGTTGCTAAGGCTGGAATCCAGGAAGGCCCATTTTTTTTTGCTCCAGAACTTCTTGGACACCAACTGTAATAATTCCGGCAGGTTTACCTTGGGGTTGCTGCTGGCTGCAGGAGACCCAGGCCTCAGAAACCACTGACCCAGAAGTCTCATTGACATCTAATAGAAAAGCAGCTTATTGTGATAGTCTCCCGTAAAGGAACCTTTCTCTCTCCAAATGCTGACTGACCTACTAAGTATTTCCAGCAATTTCTGTTTTAATGTCAGATTTCCCAATATTTGCAATTTTCCCCTTGGTATTAGCATCCAAAATTTGTTTTGAACATCTTAACAGATGTATCTTCATTACCCTGACTGGAAGATTGTTAGAGGCATTTATTATTCTATATAAAACAGGGCAATATTGTATCTTTACTCAACATTGAGTTCAACAATTTCAGGTCAGAACCTCTGCCCCCATTTTTTCAGACGGCAGCTGTTGATAATTCTGCAATTCCAATTTACACCCCTTCTAGACCCATCTTTTGTTTCTTTATTTGTCCCATTACCACCCCCTTTTGCCTTGCACAATCATACCTTTTGTCTTTTAATCTCTCCTGCCTTCCACCCGATCACATACCTTCCATTTTGTTCTTTGCTCCCCTCCCACCTTTCCCTGCCTCTGTACTTGCTTAAAACCTGTTACATCTCTAACTTTTTCCAGTACTGACGAAAGATCCTCGACCTGAAACATTAACTCTGTTTCTCTCTCCACAGATGCTGCCTGACCTGCCGAGTATTTCCAGCATTTTCTGTATTTATTTCAGATTTCCAGCTTCCACAGTATTTTGCTTTTGCAATATTGTGTTATGTTGTGTTGTGCTGTATTGCATTGTGTTGCATTGCAGTTAGTTGTGTTCTGTTGTGCTATGTTGTGCTACGTTGTGTTGTGTTGTGTTGTTTTGTGTTGGGTTGTGTTTTGCTGTACTGTGCTGTGTTGTGGTATATTGTATTGTGTTGCGTTGTGTTGTGTCATGCTGCGTTGCATTGTGCTGTATTGTATTGCACTGCATTGTGTTTTGCTGTGTTGTGCTGTATTGTATTGTGCTGCATTGCAGTTGCATTGTACTGTATTGTGCTGCATTGCATTGCGTTGTGCTGTATTGTATTGTGTTGCATTGTGTTGTGTTATGTTTGGCCAAATATCCATGTAAACCTTCAGTAGGTTTACTCGACCACATTTCATTTCTGACCCCGAACGTAATATTTAGCATTCCATATCTAGAATTCTGCCATGATCTAAGAAAAGGGACATTGGTTGTTCTATTAAGATTAAGTTTACCGAATTGCAATCTGTTCCCTCGTCCAAACCCTGTTTGACATGAATTAGATCTCCCCTTTTCAGAATCCATGCCGATGAGGCAAAGCGAGTACAGAATATTTATTCTTCACTATTTTAATCCTATCAGTTCACATGATGTAACTGAATTTGTTTTTGTATTTATCTCACTGCTGCCTGAAAGATAAAAAAAATACTACAAATGCACGTAGGTTATATCAAATCCCAAATACAACCGTTGATCACCAATTTTGAAAGTGAGATTTGCTGTTAAAGAGACCTCTCACACATGCCCAGTAACAGTTATTTTTAAAAGTATCATGGGACAGCTTCTAGCACACAGGGATTAATGCAAGATATTTAATGCAACAGATTCCACTTTAAATATTTTTCTTTATAAAGTTAAAAAGTTGTTAATATTAATTCTCACTGCTAAGCGTACATTCGAAAAACTCTACGAATTGTTTATATTTTTAGTGCTGGATTTTCGGTGATATAGCTGTGTAAAATGAAGGGAAATGGACCAGGGAAGCCTACCAGCATATCTCCGCTCCTCTCACCAACAGCTGGGAAGTTCGGCAGTTATCCCTTGCATGCCCTGCCACATGTAAATGATGGCATAGAGATGGGGCAGTAACCTGACAGGTTTCCCCCCTTACTGATGCTACCTGCAACCCTGGGCAATGCCAGGAGAAGGGTGATAGTATACCCTGGGGCAGTAGTGACGAGCCTGCTTTTTCAAATGTTGGAGGGATAGAACCCAGTAGTGGCCAACTCTCCCTCTCTTTAGCTACTATACTTCATCTTAAAGGGCCCACGGCTTTATTTATGATAATATGATACCACTCATATTTATTGTCCAATCCTCAGTGGCTTCTCATTCCAATCCTCTTCTGTTGGTGAAAAATTAATTCATTCGAGTCTGTCTTAAAGCAAAAGATCACAGTTTAATATTCAGAGCGCTCTGGGAGATGGGTCACAGCCTGCGGTCTAATGACCAGCTTCTCAATTTAACACTTCCAGAAGCCAGAAAATACAAACCTCAGCACAGTTATTACATCATGAGCGACCCTTAGGGTCTCTAAAAACAACTTGATCAGAATCTTACACTGTTAGCGAAACTTATCCTTCACTTCTGCTTTTGGTCAGCCATCTGCGCTGCAAGGTTTCATTCTTAGTCTTTTCGAGGCTAGTTTATTATAAAAAACAATGATTCACATTTTTGTTCTGCAGTGTCTGCATTATCTATACTGCAGACTAAGCAAGTTGGTCTTTATCTAATTATACCCTTGTCTCCATCGGCTTGTAGCCTTCGGGAGGTACTTTGACCTTTAGTATAGTCCTTTAAGCAGTTCAACTAATCTTAAACATTACAACTGATTTGCCCCTACATTATTACAATTAATTTTTTTATTCTTACATCTTCCAATGTCCATTCTTCTCTCATTTGTCTCCAGCCAATCTTTCCTCATGCTTTTCTGTTCATTTTCTTCCCCCCACTTCCATTTCTACAGTTTCCACTTTCTCCTATTCCTTTCCTCCTCTTTCTCATAGTATTTTCTTATCTCCTATTTCCTTTTTTCAACTTCTGTATCACTGAAAAACACTTCAGTTTGCTTTATTATGACAATCCCTAGAGAGTGTATTCATTTACCGCTATCCATCTTCTAATTTATTAACATTTACCTCCCTTGTCATAAAAACTTATTCCACTATTGTATTGTGTACTGAGACACTATTGTATTGTTTGCCATCATTCTTTATTTAAAACATCCCATCTCCCTTCCACCTTGGTTTCCAGTTTAATTGTTTTCAATTGCATTTTTGAGTTGTGGCTCAGCTTCCGATTGCCTTATTGTGATACAGTTCATTAATTTTAAATCACTCATGCCTTGGCCAAAAGCCATCAATTTTCAGCAAATTCCATTCCCTACTCCTTGCACAACCTCTCCAACCAATTCATAAATTCAATTATCCTATTCAGCTTTACACTATCCAATCTCAGCCCAGGAAATAGCTCAGACTTTCCTACTTGTGCAACTCAATCTTTCAAGTTCTTAACCATTTCCTTGTACTTTTTAGGATCCCTGTTACAATCAGAATCATACAGCATAGAAGGAGGCTCTTTGGCCCTTCGGCCCTTCGTGCCTGTTAATGAGCTCTCTGATTAGTCCCAATCCCCGACTCTTTCCCCATAGCCCTGCATTTTTTTTTCCTTTTCAAGTTGATATCCAGTTCTCTTTTGAAAATTACTATTGAATCTGCTTCCACCACCCTTTCTGGCAGTGCATTCCAGATCATAACAACTTGTTGGCATGTTGACCTGTTACTTTACCCACTTATTGAAGAACTATTCCTCATTAGCAAAAGAAATCCATCCAATGTCTCTAGAAACTTTTCTTCTGTTTCCTAAATAATCCAAATCTCCTTATAGTTTTCCTATAAATCTATTTATTTATTATATTTTATGCACCCAAGACAAAAATGCACTTTCATCATTTGCCTTTTTCTCTTGCATTATCCCTGCTGGTATTTAATACTTGTTTAAATTAATATTTAGTGCAGTCAGTATCCTGATTTAGTATCCTGCATAAGGGGAGGAAGAAAATTGAGGTAACATTTTCTTTATTCACGTTAGGGAAAGTTAAATGCATTCACAAGTAAAAAATAAATAGCCAGAAGTGGAATTTTGACTTTTTGTAATGGTTAAAAGGTCTTATGGGAATATAATGCAGAAAATTATTATTGAAAATGTATACTTCACTGAAAAGTGACTGTTGTTTTATATCTTCTGTTGTTCAGTTGAGTAGTAAAGAGTTCAGCCTTATGGTTATAATTTCTATTTTTTCTACTTTAACATAAAAAACAATCTAAAAGCAGAGTATAATATCTTCAGAGTATAACATAGTTTACAAGCGGAGTTTTGCCAGCAGTTCTGAGCGTAGGCACGTGCTCAAGTCTTGTAGGTATCTCTCTTTTTCCTAAACTTAACACAAAAGCTTCTTTTTTTATACACTATGCTCTTTATCAAACTGGAAGTGGCCTTGCCTTATTTGGTAGTATCCGGTCAATGCACCGTCCTTCAGCCGATTCTTACGCACACAAGTTTACAGTTCTCGTACATCAACATCCCCTTGCATAGGTTTCAATGGTATGTAGTGGGATGTTTATAGTACGGCTCTATAGTATGGCTTTACTTCAATCTTGAACACTGGCTGTTGCTAGGGTCATCTGTAATTCTTTCTCTCTCTCTGGGCGCGATCTTACCAGCCCTGGGGAGGCAGGTATGGAGGCGGGACTGCCGGGAAAATGACAGAATCTGGGGGCGGGTGCCCATCCCACCCCCAACCTACCTCCGTGCCATCTTGCCAGGAGGCGGGTAGCCAACCCACGCCGGGTCCCGTTTCCTGGAGTCGGGAAGGGGATTACAGCCACTTAACTGCCTGTTAACAGGTAGTTAACAGGCAGTTAATAGGATTATCCTCATTTTTCCACCAGAGGTGCGGGCTTCCCGACGTCGGGAAACCCTGCCAGGGTCACCGAAGCGAGCAGTGGGTCTGCGGGGGTCGGAGGGATGCAAAAGTGCACTGTGAAGGTAAGTGATGGGTGCAAGTGTGGAGAGGTAAGTATGTGAGGTGAGTGAAAAGTGATAGAAAATGTTTACTCACCTTTGTTTCTTCCTGCAGGCTTCAACAGTTGGGGATGCGGAAAGTCTCGCATCTCACCGGCAGAGATGACAGATGGCTGCTGCATTCTCTGATGCAACAACCATCTAATTTTTGCTCACAAAAGAGGTTTGATGAGTCTTGAATACAAGGACTCATCAAACAACAGAGAATGTCACTGTTTGACAGCTTCACAGAGCTGTCAAACGATGACAATTCATTTGTCAAAAATGTTTGACAGATGAAACGTCATACGCTGACGTTCTCTGTAATTGGCATCCCCTTAATTAGCCTGCTAAGCCCGCTGGGCGGGCTTAACAAGGTCAATCAAGGGAAAATAGCGTGGGTTGGCCACAAGTCGATGGAGGCGGGACTAAGACCCGACAAGCAGCAGTCCCGCCTCCAACGCGCCCCCATTGGCAAAATCGCCCCCTCTGTCTCTCTTCAATGATGCCAATCACTTTTTTTTGGCTCTATATTGAACAAACTAAACATGAACACCTTTCAGAAGCCAAATTAACTGAGTTCCATGTACCAACAGAGATGGCTGACCAACTTTTCACCAGAGCGGTTTTTTCTCATAACAGTTGTTATCAATTCAGTTGAATTCATTGTTTGAGATTTCTGTACTTGGTTCATATGGATACAACACTTCTCCTCAAAGTGCCGTAGATTCAGAAATTCCTCAGAAACTTGCTTTTGACATTTAATTGGAGACTGAACTGTATATCTCTCTACAGGGGAGAAAGTCATGCCATATTATATGTACACCTAATCGTGTACTCATTCTGCAAGGTTCTTTGAGAAGAATAGATTTATGACAGAAAAAGAGGCTAGACAGATGAAAAGGAATAAAAACATGCATTCCAACAAGAGACAGAATATAGTTTAGAGAAATAAAAATACATTTTCTTGCAATGCTGGAAACCAGGGTGTCTTTAAGCTTGCTAAAGTATTGACTAGCCTTGATGCATCTGCAGAAGGGCTTGAATCCAGTGAGATTAAAGGCTTCCATATTTAATCACCTTACTGCTGCAGGTGCTCCAAGAATTTTCCCTACTGCTAGGAACTGCTGCTCTCTTCTACTCCTGACACTTCCATACCTTCCAAAGTGGTCACCCCTCAGGATTTCCCATCTCCCAGATCGGCGAGAGGACTATAAGGAACATGTTTTGCACTGGAAGCTCACCGAATTGTTGTAAGTGTGGCCGGACCACGAACAATGACTTGGGTCCTGCACCAACTCCTTTGGGTGAGCGGGTGAAGTGCACTCCCTGCCCATCGCCGGCCCGACTAACTCGATGCCTGAAAATCTCCCCCATAGTCATTTATTGTAATGCTGATGCATTTAATCTCAATATTTTAATAATAGATGCAGAGCCATCTGCTTCACCATATGGATAAACTGACATTAATGCTGTTTTTGCAACAATACCCTATGTGCTGAAATATCAAATATTGTCATTTTAACTGTAGTTTCTTCAGTTCAGTGGGTCCCATTTTAACATCAGGCTTAACCTCAACCAGATGCTACTCTATTCCAATTAAATATTGTTTACATATCAATTTATCTTAACTGGCTGTGGATTGAAATTTATCCCAAAGCAGGTGGAGACCATAGCAAGGCCAAGTATAACCAACTGGAATTCCAGTCAGTGGCTAGTCAGTCAGTTGAACTGATTTCTTTATAACTCTATACCATGTACATGCAAAAACAGAATAAGTCACCTCTTCGATAAACTGATGCCCCCGATTTTAACCCGGAGCGGGATTCGAGCGGGCAGGGAGCGAGACGAAACTCCCACCCACCCCCACCTCAGCAGCGTCAGGCCTGGGCGATTTTAACTCTCGAGCATCATCTGCAGGCCGCCCAAAACGGGTGGGAAGTGACAGCTGGCTGGCAGGTGTGAGCAGAATTTCAGGCAGCAGGAGGACACTGCTTGTGAGAGGGGGAAGCCCCAGGTCAAGGTAGGTTTGCCAATTCTCATTGGACATATTCCTGGAGGTTTCATCACATGACCGCCCGCCTCCAACAACCCCACCCCCTCGCTCACATTATTGGTCGCCCAACACATTCATTCCCGCGGCATCCCGCCTTCCAACGTCAATCGGGACGCAAAAAGACTCTTCATTATCCAATGGGATGATTCTGGACTCTCAGTCAAACAGCCTTTTTCCCACATCTCCAATATTTTTAGAATTAATAAACAGAAGTTTTCAAAGAAAATTAAAAAATAAAGACACCCAGTTTTTTTAATGCCCCTATGATTTTTCTCCCGGGTTGCTCACAGCAGTGACCTGGAGATGAATCTTCAATTCCTGGAGACTCCAGGCCAATCCTGGAGGATTGGCAACCCGAGGTCAGGGGAGGCCGATAATTTCCAAGTGGGTCACGGAAGAACACTTGCACTCCTCCCGGTTCCACAAGGAAAGTAAAAAAAAATTGCCTTAAAGGGCTTCTTCTGGCCTCAGATCCTCTCCTCACTTTCTTCACCCGGCAGGAAAACCACAACGGCTTCCCTGCTCAGGCCAGAATTAAAATTGCAGTCGGGACCCAATTACGTTATCGGACCCCAATGTGCAGCCCTTTCTGTCAGTACAGTACACATCTGATGTTGTTGAGACTGGATTTTATTTTTCAGTCAATATCTGTCCAGTACTAATGCGCTGCACATTTTAAATGTTCTCTGTGCCAAACATTCAGTTGGTTCCCAGGTCTATAAAATAACTGACAGTGCATGAACATTTCAGAGTAGTTTGTATTTATTTTTTCCAGAGTGACTGCTGCCTACGAACCGGAAGCTGCGCAGAGGCATTCTGCGCACCCGTGGTTTCCAGTTCACCGTCACACACACACACGACCCGATTGAAAACATTTTTTTTTGCACGTACTTGCATAACAGCGATGGGTTGCCATTGTTTACAGATGTTCTATCTCTGTGCAATACAATTTCGGTGCTTTCTAATTTGTAATTAATTGTCAAGGAGCCATTTTAGGTTTTGGTACTAAAATTAGAATATTTTCAATATGTATTTCTCCTTTAAAGATGGACCTTTAAGTTAATCGGCCATGATTTTTTTTCCTTAAGTGCCCTTTCCCGTCATGCTTAAATGGCAGCATGAGCTGAGCTATTATTGTTCAGTACAATTACAGAGACTAAATAAGATAAATGCTATCTTTTTTTTAAAGGTAGAAATTCAACTGTATTATGTCATGGCTCTGCTATGAATACATAAGTATTAAATAACGCTGCACGATATTGGCTACTTATTGAGCTTTGTAAATTGAGATTTGTACTTGTTTAATATTATTAAAAAAATAATGTTTTCCAATTATTTTCAGCATCTTTCAAGAAAAAAAAATCAACCATGGTCTTCACTTGTTTGCCATCCAGCAAGCACTGCCTGACGGTGGGCACAGGGGAGGGCAATGAAATAAGCCCACAGATAAGGAATTGCTGTTTTACTGAGGTATTTTCGCCCACACTACTGACCGTGAAACTGTATCCCACCTTACATGGGATTGCAATTTTAAGACATGAAATTGACATTTTTAAATTAGGTAAGTGTATCAAGGGATCACAGGCGGGTAGATGGAGTTGAGGTACAGATCAGCCATGATCTAATTGAATGGCGGAACAGGCTCAAGGGCCTGAATGACCTCCTCCTGTTCCGACGTTACTGCTTTCTGAAGAAGGTGGAGAAAATTAGAAATTGGGAAGTGGGGAAATTCCAAAGAATACACTTGCAATTCATGAATAATTTATGATCCCTCCCTCTATTTTGGAAGGCAATTTCTTCCTCTGATACAAATCAAGAACGATGAACGTACAAATGTACGGAGACACTATCTGTCGCTAACTTATTAGCAAGACATCCAAAGCAGTGACACCACTCAAGCTGCCACTCCACACTGCTGTTCCCTAAATGGTGACACCAGAGTGGGGAGTGGGGGTGGGTTCTGTTCTTTTTGGTGGCAACTGCACTTATCGCCACAGTGAATTATGCATGACATCTTCTTGTACAGGAAGTTTACATATTCATTTATGAAGGAACTTCGGTGGCTCAGTTACACTTGTGACGCCATTTGAAATCAGCAAAAATATATAACGAGCAAATCGAATTCAAGCTGTCAAGACACAATTTTCCACGCACCTTTCTACAATTCATCCTCGTCTCAAATTCTGTTATTTTCTCCACGCGTGCACCGCTTAACACAACTAGTCCTGTCTCACATCTGCTGGAGATGGGGCTCTTCTGGAAGAGAGCTAATCAGTTGTCATTGCTGTGAACTGCAGCTAAACATAAGAAGTACAATTACCAAATATATCTCTTTGTCTCTGCAGGCACTCAGTAGCTCAAGTTCTACCATATGCCATGCTGAAAAGTTCATGATACAGATTGCTCTCTGATTAAATGATAGCTTAAACAGTGATGGTAAGAAAGTGATGATACTATTACTGTTTAGTGCCTGATTGGTTATCGACTCAAAGAAAATAAAGAGAGCTGGAAGCGTGCTCAATAAGGTAGGCTCAGTTTAACTTAAGCTCAGCTTTTCCAATATCCGGGGCTCTGGCACTCCATGTTGATATCCCCAGTGCCAAATATGTAATCATTTTTATTCAAAAGCAATAAAGCTGCACGATATCATTGCAAGATGCATTTCTCTAACCTGTTCTTGTGGTGAGAGGATGAAATGAAATATAAAAGAGCAGAACTAACATGAAAAAGAAGCTGAAAGTTACGCCACAATCGAGAAAGCTGAAGCCATTATCCTAGTGGAAGGACAGTTCTGTACTTTGTTGTGATGCTGATAGAGGTTTTTTTAAATCTTTTGATTCTTCTTTCTCACTGTAGACTTTCTCGCAGCTCTTGATTCAGATCCGATGATCGTCCCCCTCTCTCTAAAGGTTTAGCCGATTCAATGACAGTTGTGCTGGCATCATGTCACACAGTTCAGTTGCCTTAAAGGCCTGTGATCAATAATAATTGTCCCTTTTATGCTTAGTGTTTTCTATTACTATGCATGAACTGTGGCAGGAAGAATGGATGGGTGACCTTTCATAAATGCTGCTGGGAATTAGTCACTAGGAGATATGTGGGAGTGCCACAGGGATTACTCTCAACCCAATTTTCATTCCCTCCCTGTTGGCAGGTACCTGGGCTCGGCGGGGAGAGGGAGAGTAGGGAATGGGAGGGGGGGCGGGGGTCGGGGAGAGATGGAAACTGGAGAATGGTGACTTGGGCGTAGAGGGAGACTGGGAGCTCGGGGTGGGGGAGAAATAGAGAGTAGGGAATGGGGGCTTGGGGGGGAGAGGGAGACTGGGGAATGGGGGCTCGGAGAGAGTGAGACTGGGGAATGTTGGCTAGGGTAGAGGGATGGGGAATGGGGCTCAGGGAGTGAGGGAGATGGGGATGGGGAATTATGAGATGGAGGTTGGGGTAGAGAAGGGGACTAGGGGTCGGGGATTGGGGTTTAAGCGGGGCGGGGGGGAAGTGGTTGGGTGGTTGCATGGGAACCAGCATTTCCTACAGAGCCAGGAGCAGCAGCAAGGCGGTGAGTGGAAGCGGCACTGAGAGAGGAGAAACCATTAAAGGGGTAAGTGAAACCTGGGGCATTACTGTGGGCAAATAGTGATAGATTATTTCCACTGGTGGGCAAATGGGGAAATAGGGAATGGAAACCAATGCTTCTCACTGGAAAAAACAAGGAGGATGGGAAGAGGAAAGGTCTTGAACTGAGGGCTATTAGACCGTGGGATACTTCACCACATGTGGCTGTTGAGGTACAGAAGAGAATCATTGAATCTTACAGCACAGAAAGGGGCCATTCGGCCCATTGTGCCTATGGCGACTCTTTGAAAGAGCTGTCCAATATAATCCCGCACCCTGCAAATTAGTTCTCTTCAAAAACATGTCCAATTGCCTTTTAAAAGTTCTTATGGAATCTGATTCCACCACCTTTTCAGGTAGTGCGTTCCCGATCATAACAACCCTCTGTGTCAAATAATTTCTCCTCATTTCCCCATTAGATCTTTTGCCAATTATTTTGAATATATGACCTGTGGTTATCAACCCACTTGCCAGAGGAAACAGTTTCTCCCTACTTGTTCTATCAAATCCCCTTGTAATTTTGAATGCCTCTATTAGGTCTCCCCTTAACCTTCTCTGCCCTAAGGAGAACAATCCCAGCTTCTGCAATCTCTCCACATAACTGGTGTCCTTCATCCCTGGTATCATCCTGGCAATCCTCCTCTGCACCGTCTCCAAGGCTTGACATCCTCCCGATAAAGTGTGATGCCCAGAATTTTCGCAATGCTCCAGATGAGGTCTAACCAGTGATTTGTAAAGGTCTAACATGACTTCCTTGTTTTTTTATTCAATGCCCCTATTTACAAAGCCAAGAAATCCCATATGCTTTCTTAACCGCTTTCTCAACTTACCCTGCCACCTTCAAGGATGTGTGAGTATGCACACCCAGGTCCCTCTGTTCTTACACCCCCCTCAAAATATTACCATTTAGATTATACTGCCTCTCCATTTTGTTTCTCCCAAAATGCATCAATTTACACTTATCCGCATTAAGTTGCATCTGCCACGTGTCTGCCCATTTCACTAGTCTATCTATGTGCACCTGATGTCTGCTACTATCCTGTTCACTATTTATTACTTTGCCAACTTTATTTTAAAGGGAATTTGATATATATTTGAAAAGGAGGAATGTAAAAAATTCTTTTGGGGAGGATGGGGTTACAGGAGAGCACGCCAGCACTGAGGGCGACACGGTGGCGGACTGCTCTATCATGAACAAGGACACATATGAGAGTAAGTTTAATCAAGTACCACTTACAAAGAGTACCGTAGAGTTAAAAACCTACTCCGGAGAAATCCTCCAGACATGTGGACAAATGGAATGTACAGTTCAATACAATGGCCAGTCAGCAAAGCTGCCTATTATTGTAGTGAGCTACAACAACAGAGCTACCCTCATGGGCAAAGACTGGTTGAGAAAGTTAAAACTAGACTGAAAAAACATCTTCAGTGTAGATGCTTCAAAGAAGTGACTCGACACAATGCTGAACAAGTATAAAAGCATGTTCTCAGACAGTTATGAGGGCATCACTGGGTATGAGGCACATATCCGCATCAAGTCCAATGTGAAGCCTGTCTATTATAAGGCAAGGGTGGTCCCCTATGCGTTGAAAAGTCAGGCAGAGGAAGAGCTAGTGAAGCTCAGAGAACGGAGTACTAGTAAAAACTGACAAAAGTGAATGGGCTACCCCGATTGTGGTAGTGCCCAAAGCAGACAAAACTGTACGCTTGTGTGGTGACTACAAAGTTGCTATCAGCCACGCAGTTGACAATGAGCAGTACCCGTTACCTACATCACAAGATTTGTATGCAGCACTCTCTGGGTCAAAGGTTTTCTCCAAGCTTGACCTGTCGCACGCTTACACTCAGCTGAATGTTGACAAAGAGCGTCAATAGTATCTCACCATCAACACACACAAGGGACTGTACTCATACACCAAGCTGTCATATGCTGTAAAGTCCTCCCCCAAAATCTTCCAGGCTACAATGGATAAGATTTTGCAAGGAATTCCAAATTGCTAATGCAATCAAGACGGCGTGTTGACTGCAACAAGCAGCGAGGAAGAAAATCTAGAAGTGCTAGATTTAGTGCTTCAAAGGTTGAATTCCCACAATGTCAAATTGAAAAGGAGCAAATGTGCTTTTGTGCAGCCTGAGGTTGTGTACCTTGTTCTGAAAGTTGATGCAAATGGCTCGCAACCAGTTAAGGAAAAGGTTCATGCTGTCATCAATGGTCCAAAGCCACAGAACGTGTCTGAGTTAAGATCTTTCCTTGGAATGGTTCAGTACTACACACGTTTCTTACCTGAGTTAGCGACCATGTTAGCTCCATTGCACGAGCTCCTCAAGAAGGATGTTCAGTGGAAGTGGACAAAAGCGCAACAGGAAGCTTACGACGCTTGTAAGAGAAGTCTCTCTAGCGATGCTCTACTTGTGCAGTACAACACAGAGCGTGATTTTAAGTTAGTTTGTGATGCTTCTAGCTTATGGTGTTGGAGCTGTCATAAGCCACATAATAGATGACGACCAAGAGAAACTAATCGCGTTCGCATCGCGAACCCTCACAAAGAGCGAAAGAAACTACGCACAAATTGAAAAGGAAGCACTAGCCATAGTGTTTGGAATCAAGAAAGGCCCAAATCTGCCATCCCTGCAATGGCTGCATCAAGAATGCAATGTTGGCAGTGTTGTTGTCACAATATGACGACACAATTGAATATCGCACTTCAAAGCAGAATGCAATCGCAGATGGCTTGTCCAGGTTGCTACATGAGAACTCGTGTTGGGAGTGAAGGTGAGATTTTAACACTAGGTGCAGTTGACAAAGACTTTCCCTTGAATGCAACTGAAATTGCAAATGAGACTCAGAAGGACTCAGTACTGAAAAGAGTGTATGAAAACACCTTGAATGGATGGGCTGATCAGTGTCTGGACACAGAATTGAAACCATTCCATAACTGTTGTACTGAATTGTCTTGTGAGCAAGGTTGTATCAAGTGGGGAAACAGAGTGGTGGTACCTACTTCTTTGAAATAAAAAGCAGAAAATGCTGGAAATACTCAGCAGGTCAGACAGCAACTGTAGAGAGAGAAACAGAGTTAACGTTTCAGGTCGATGACCCAACTTCTTTGAGTTTGGAACCAAAACAAAACAGCCCGAAAACTGGTTCAACACCAAAACCTTCTGTAAGGAGATCAGGAAGGCTCTGCAAACCTGTTATTAAACTGGATTTGTAGTTAATTTGTAGTTGATTTAAAAGAAAAAAAGCCAGGAGTTTTTGTCATTTGGTACATGTAATGCTGGGAAAGGCGGGACCATAGTTTTACGATAGCAAAATACTGCGGATGCTGGAAATCCGAAATAACAACAGAAAACGCTGGAAAAACTCAGCAGGCCAGGCAGCATCCATGGAGAGAGAAAGAGAGTTAACGTTTCAGGTCGATGACCTTTCATCAGAACCATAGTTTTGTTGTATTTGAGAGGGGAATATGTATATTTTTTAAGGGGAAAGCAGTGTAATGTATGATCACATGGTTTGTCACATGGTTTAGTATGAGCATGCTCAGTTCGCTCTAGCCTAGTAAACAAGCACCTTCAAGTGTCTCTGTCCTTCATTTGTTCTACCCACATATATTACAACGACCAGTTACATATAGATTATCTGTGAGCTATTGTATTACTGTTGGTTATGAGGGGAATCTGAGTGTTGCCACCATTAGTTATCGGTGGAATTTCAGTGAGTTACTATTAGTTACTGGTGGAATCAAAGTCCATCCCACCTCATGTTAAATGCAATAATATTTGTAGAAGTCATGTGATCAGATGTCATGTGATCAAACGTCACGTGATCAGACATCACATGGTCAGATGTCAAGAGGCCAGAATGACACATGATCAAACCTTCAGGAATGCCTCCAACCAGAGTTGGCAAACCCTACTAAAGTCAGTAACTCACTAGTGTGGTTTACATCCCACTACTTTCCCGGAGCAGGCAGTGCTATTTCAATGTGTTGCACCACCATCCCATTTATCTTTGACATTTTGTTAACTGCCAGCTAGTCCTGCAAACCTCCATTTTTCAGCTAGCATTCTTTTTTTCAAATTCCAGTAGAAATCCAATCTAACCCGAGTATCATTTGTATCCATTAGCACAAACTTCCCCCTGCTGAGTTAAGATTATAAGGCTAACATGGTTCAGCAGGGTTCTAATAATTTGATGGATTGAGCCCTTCTTAAACGCTGTCAATTCCATCACACCTTATGGGAGGGCAGCTCTAACAGCAGGCCGAGTGGCAGGCTTCTGCATAAAATATACCAGTACATATGTCAGTTCACTCATGGAAATGAAGTCAGACTTGTGATGGAACAGGTGGCACAGGCAATAGTTGACAAATTATGTAGCACAAGTGACAAATGGTAAGATACATGAACATGTTTTTTGAATTCTGTAGACTTCACAGTGATGCAGTTGGAGAAACAGTGAGCTCTTTTACAATTCCAGTTATATAATTTCCATTAATAATTTGTGCCATAATGTTAAACAAGTAGTTTACATAACCTGTTTTTTATAATCTGCCGAAATGTGCTGAAAGTTACTTTGACTACTCAAATAAAATGTTAAGGGGGAAAAATTGGGTTGCTTTGCGCCTCCCATTAGCGCCCCGAGGGGGTGCAAACGGGGCGCAAAGCATCTAGCGCCCGGGCGCGGCTGACGCTTCCTGTGAAATTCAGTGGGAGATTAGCGGCGGCGGTAGCTGGTAGCGCCCCTGGCGCTGCGCCTCCAGCGATGACGTTATCGTCATGCGCAGCGCCCCGCTCGCGCCCCCTGATCTACCGCCGGACGCTATGTCCGACAGGGTCAGGATGCCATGTTTCCGGCCACAGTGGCGCAAATTAAAGGGTAGGGGCCGGGCGGCCATTTTTTTTGGGCCGCCTGCCAGCACCTGCCCCCTCTCGCCCCCTCCTGCGGGGTGCTAGCTGCGATTGGGCAGCCTGGCAACCCTCTTGAGTGCCGGGCTCTTTTAACGGCACCCCGCTCCCCGGTGGTCCAACAGGGCCCCGGTGCATGCTGCGCTAGGCCCCTCCCCTTTAATCAGGGGATGGAGGCCTGTATACCACGGCGCTATGTGCCGACACACGTGGCGCTGCTGCATGTAGCACCGCGAATTTGAATGGTAGCACCCCAAGAGGGAGGGGGAGCGCTTCCAGTAGTGCCCCGACTCCTGCTTGGGGCGCGACCATTCAATATCCGGCGCGGGGGCACTAACATTTTCCGGTGGCGAAGTTAGCACCCCAAAGGGGGCACAACCCAGTTTTTCCCCCCTAAGAGTCTCACACAGTGACAAAGCAGTGCTGTATCAAATGGATTCTTGTGTTTTTCTGTGCTCATTAAAGTGTTGAAGATTAAAACTAAAGAAAGGATCATTTACCGATTTGAACATTCAGTTTCAGCATCAAGTACTGTCAGATAAGGTATAGCTTGGTTGGGTGTAGAGTAAAGCTCACTCAACTCTATAGTGGTAAATAAGGTTGGTAAGCTGCAGGATCAAATAGCCACATGGGAATATGATGTTGTGGCGATAACGGAGACCTGGTTCAAAAAAGGGCAGGATTGGATACTAAATACTCCTGGATATAAAGTGTTCAGGAAAGATAGGGCAGGAAAGAAAGGAGGTGGGGTGGCAGTATTGATTAAGGAGAATATTACAGTGCTGGAGAGAGAGGATGTCCCGGAGGGGTCAAGGACAGAATCTATTTGGTTAAAGTTAAGAAACAATAGAGGTACCATTACACTACTAGGTGTATTCTATAGGGCACCAACTAGTGGGAACGATATAGAGGAGCAAATTTGCAGGGAAATTACAGAGAGGTGCAAGAACTATGGAGTAGTGATAATGGGGGACTTCAATTATCCTAATATAGACTGGGATAGTAATAGTGTAAAGGGCAGAGAGGGGGAAGAATTTTTGAAGTGTGTTCAGGAGATCTTTCTTGATCAGTATGTTTCCGGCCCAACGAGGAAGGAGGCATTGCTGGATCTGGTTCTGGAGAATGAGGTGGATCAGTTTGATCAAGTTTTGTTGGGGAATATTTAGGGAACAGTGATCATTGTATCATAAGGTTTAGGTTAGCTATGGAAAAGGACAAAGAGCAATCTAGAGTCAAAATAATTAATTGGAGGAGGGCCAATTTCTGTGGGTTGAGAACGGACTGGGCCCGGATCAATTGGAATCAAAGATTGGCAGGCAGAACTGTAATCGAACAATGGGCTGCCTTTAAAGAGGAGATGGTTCGGGTACAGTCGAAGTACATTCCCACGAGGGGAAAAGGTAGGGCAATCAAAGCCAGAGTTCCCTGGATGATGAAAGAGATAGAGAGTAAGATAAAGCAGAAAAAAGGGGCGTATGACAGATGTCAGGTTGAGAATACAAGTGAGAACCAGGCTGAATACAGAAAGTTCAGAGGGGAAGTGAAAAATGAAATAAGAGGGGCAAAGAAGGACTATTAGAATAGACTGGCAGCTAACATAAAAGGTAATCCAAAAGTCTTCTGTAGGCATATAAATAGTAAACGGGTAGTAAGAGGAAGCATGGAGGCAGAGAGCATGGCTGAGGTACTAAATGAGTACTTTGTATCTGTCTTTACTAAGGAAGAAGATGCTGCCAAAGTAATAGTGAAAGAGGATGTCTTTGAGATATTGGATGGGATAAAAATTGATAAAGAGGAGGGACTAGAAAGGCTGGCTGTACTGAAAATAGATAAGTCACCAGGACCAGATGGGATGCATCCTAGGATGCTAAGGGAAGTAAAGGTGGAAATTGCTGAGGTACTGGCCATAATCTTCCAATCCTCCTTTGACAAGGGGGTGGTGCCAGCGGACTAGAGAATTGCAAATGTTACACCCTTGTTCAAAAAAGGGTGTAAGTATAAACTCAGCAAATACAGGCCAGTCAGCTTAACCTTGGTGGTGGGGAAGCTTTTAGAAATGATAATCCGGGACAAAATTAACAGTCACTTGGAAAAATGTGGATTAATTAAGGGAAGCCAGCACGGATTTGTTAAAGGCAAATTGTGTTTAACTAACTTGATTGAGTTTTTTGATGAGATAACAGAGAGGGTTGATGTGGTGTACATGGACTTCCAAAAGGCATTTGATAAAGTGCCACATAATAGGCTTGCCAGCAATGTTGAAGCCCATGGAATAAAGGGAACAGTGGCAGCATGGATACAAAATTGGATAAGTGACAGGAAACAGAGAGTAGTGGTGAACGGTTGTTTTTCAGACTGGAGGAAGGTATACAGTGGTGTTCCCCAGGGGTCGGTACTAGGATCATGGCTTTTCTTGATATATATTAATGATTTGGACTTAGGTGTTCAGGGCACAATTTCAAAATTTGCGGATGACACAAAACTTGGAAGTATAGTGAACAGTTAGGAGGATAGTGATAGACTACAAGAGGACATAGACAGGTTGGTGGAATGGGCAACATGTGACAGATTAAACTTAACGCAGAAAAGTGCAAACTGATTCATTTTGGTAGGAAGAATGAGGAGAGGCAATATAAACTAAAGGGTATAATTCTAAAGGGGGTGCAGGAACAGAGAGACCTAGGGGTATATGTGCACAAATTGTTGAAGGTGGCAGGACAGGTTGAGAAAACGGTTAAAAAAGTATACGGGATCCTGGGCTTTATAAATAGAGGCATAGAGTACAAAGCAAGGAAGTTATGATGAACCTTTCATTTTTTTTTCTCTCTCACATGGCAGCTGTCAATCACTCTGCCATTGCCATTTACACTTCATCTAGAGTCATCTTTTGTTTCTTAACTTGTCCCATTACCATCTCCTTTTGCCTTGCACCATCATCCCTTTTGAATCTCTCCTGCCTTCCACCCTATCACAGACCTTCCCTTTTGTTCTTTCCTCCTCTCCCCCTTTCTCTGCCCCTGCACTTGCTGAAAAACCTGTTCCATCTCCAACTTTTCCCAGTTCTGATGAAGGGTCATCGACCTGAAACGTTAACTCTATTTCTCTCTCCACGGATGCTGCCTGACCTGCTGAGTATTTCCAGCATTTTCTGTTTTTATTTCAGATTTCCAGCATCCGCAGTATTTTGCTTTTGTAACCTTTATAAAACACTGGTTCGGCCACAACTGGAGTATTGTGTCCAATTCTGGGCACCGCACTTTAGGAAGGATGTGAAGGCTTTAGAGAGGGTGCAGAAAAGATTTACAAGAATGGTTCCAGGGATGAGGGACTTCAGTTATGTGGATAGACTGGAGAAGCTTGGGTTGTTCTTCTTAGAGCAGAGAAGGTTTAGAGGAGATTTGATAGAGGTGTTCAAAATCATGAAGGGTCTAGACAGAGTAGATAGAGAGAAACTGTTCCCATTGGTGGGAGGATCGAGAACCAGAGGACACAGATTTAAGGTGATTGGCAGAAGATCCAAAGGCGACATGAGGAAAAACCTTTTTACGCAGCGAGTGGTTAAGATCTGGAATGCACGGCCTGAAAGGGTGGTGGAGGCAGATTTAGTCACGGCTTTCAAAAGGGAATTAGATAAGTACCTGAAGGAAAAATAAATTGCAGGGCTACGGGGAAAGGGCGGGGAATTGGGACTAGCTGAAGTGCTCTTGCAGAGAGCCGGCACGGGCTCGACGGGCCGAATGGCCTCCTACTGCGTTGTAATGATTCTATGATTCTATGATTCTATACTCTGCCTCAGAGTTGCACCTGTGTCAAATTTTTAGCAAGAGCTGGAAGTATTAACCCATTTATTTTAAATGGTTAAAGAAAAAAGACAAAGGAATTTCATATGAATGCATTAAGTACCCATACACAAATCTTCAGCAACCTAATTCCAAGGCATAATTGTCCCCCCATCACAAGAAGGCCATCAATTGCACTAATGATAAGGGATGGAATAATATATAAATACTATGTGAACTCAACTGATTCAGAATGGAATAAATATTATACTAAAATATTTTCTGAAACTGAATTAACCTAAATTCCACGTGAAGTAATTAAAAATAAATTAGACTGGAAAGTATATTGGAAAGTATAAAACTAATCTCCAGCTGTCAATGTCACATATGGGCGTACAGTGGGTGTTTAATTGCTCTTTTGTCATTGTCTGTTCAAGGTGAAATTATAAACTTTTACTTTTATTCTGACCTTAATTGCATCCCATCACATTCCTGAATGTATGCTTTGTATGAATGTCTATTCACAATGAATGTGATTATCTTAAATATCAGGCAACTTAAACCATGGCATTTTCAATAATGAAAAATTAATGAATATTTCTTTGGTCTGAGTAGCAAAGTGCATTTGTAGTCATCATCACAAATCATTATTGGTGCATCAGTCAATCAAAATGTAACAAATTGTACTGTACAAAAGGGCAGCATTAAATTAAGTAAGTATGACTGGTGCAAGGATGACTATGATTGATTGGTTGAAGATAACTTGCATTTTTTTAAATTTGTGACAGACAGGTATGTTTCCTTTTATACTTTTATTATAATGTTATTCAAAATGCTTGGGATTGCGCTAAAATTAAGTCAGATATGGAGCATACTGAATGCTATTTATTACTACACATAGAAAACTAAAGTTACAATTTATAGTGTCTTGAGTTTTAAAGGAGGAATTTGCATTATTATCGCATCGCTCGCATCCTCATGTTGCCCCAAAGCGTTTTACAGCCCAGAAAATTACTTTTGAAGTGTAGTCACTTGTTTTGTAGACAAAGGCAGTAGCCAATTTCTGCACAGCAAAGTCCCACAAACAGTAATGTGCCTAACGGCCAGTTAATCTGTTTGGTGGTGTTAGTTGAGGGTTAAATATTGGCCAGAGCACAGGGAAAAGTTCCCTGCCTTTGCAATTTGGTTGAGAGATAAATGTTTGCCAGGATACCAGAAGAACTCCCATGCTCTTCTTCAAATAGTATCATCGGATCTTTTACGTCCAACTGAGCAGGTAGATGGAGCCTCGGTTTAACGTCTCATCCAAGATACGACACATCCAGCAATGCAGTACTCTCCCAGTACTGTACAGAAGCATCAACCTAGATTCTGTGAGGCTTGAACCCACAACCTTCTGACTCAGAAGCAAGAATGCTGTCACTTTGCTGTCACACTATTTGAAGGGTCTCATCTGAAATGTTAAGTAGGAACGTTCAGGATCAGAAAAGACTATGCAATCTGTCTGCCAGTTTCAAAAACTTCTCAGTCACCCAGTCCCTCAAATATCTATCCAATTCTCCTGTAACCTTTTCCACACTATCTACCTCCAATGCCATCTTGAGCAGTCCATTCCACACACTCACCATTCCTCCGCATAAAGTAGTTCAGCGGTCTATTAATCTTTTTTCTTAACCTGCCTTTCTTTTTTTCAGATGCTGATTGACCTTCTGTGCATTTCCAGCATTTTCTATATTTTTTATGGTGCCGACCGTCTTCACAGCCATGCATTCTAAGCTTTTTACATCCAATACATTCTGGCCAAGTAGCCTGCATGATTTGCTTTGATTCTGCACTGCAGCCAGAGCTCTTGAAGTAAATTAGATCCAAGAGAGCATTGTGAGAGTTTATACTTGGCTTAGGACTAGTTATAACTTAGATCAAAAACTCCGATAGACAAAATCCCTTATACTGAGGTTTGTTCCTGAAGAGACCATCCAATCCTGCAATTATAATGAACTGAGGAAATAAATGATATGCATTGAATGACTACCATAGGGAAATTTCATTCAAAGTTATCAGACCCATTCATTTTAATATAGGATATGAAATAGAAGCTGGGCTGTGTTATGGTCCTTCATCAGATTAATAGAGCGGCTGTACAACTGTATCTTTTCCACTCTAAAGTGATTCAAAATAGTTTATGATCCACCATGTTGAAAGCTGGATTACCTCTGAATGAAATAAAGCTATCAGTGTCAGAAAAGACACTTCCTGTTCATAAACCTTGCTTTCTCAGGACAAGAAAATAAATAAAACGGGATGATATGAGTGCACTACCCACCTATGTTAAGCATTGCAAGTAAAGATACCTAACCTAATCGGATACTTTCATAGGATGGCTAAGACAAGTAGAAGGACCTACATAGGACAACTTCCACTGTGCCAACCACCTTGATGTTCTAGACATTTAAGTTCTGTGCTGCACACAAGGCTTACTCATTATCGACTTCTTAATGTTATTGGCTTTAGCAAAGAGTCATGCAGCGAGACTGACCCCAAAGTACTCAGTGATAGGTCCATTTAGGCCAGGATCCTCCTTCCTTGCAGCAATTTATCGTTTTGGCACAAATTCACCTCACAGCTTGGTCCCTGATATTGCACGTGCACTTGAGGAGGACCATCTGTTGCCTGCATCGGGAGTTCCATTAGCAGGTGGCAAAAGCACAAAACTTTTAAAAGGGATTGAAAGAGCAAAATAAAAAGAATGGCAGAGATACTGAGGAAAACCAAGATGAGGAAAAATAAACAAATAGGGGGAACACGCTGCGCCAGGTCCCTCCCCTTTAATAAGGGGAGGAAGGCCTGCAGTACCGCGGCACGTAGCGCCGCAATATTGGCTCGCAGCGCCCCAAGAGGGATGCAGGGCCCTTCCAGTAGCGCCCCTCCTCCCTCTCGGGGCGCTACCTGGGAAAATCGGCCACGGGGGCGCCCCGGCGAAGTTAGCGCCCCAAAGGGGGCGCGACTCAATTTTTCCCTCATAGTAGATTAAAAAATGAAGACAAGAAACAACAAAAGAAGGAAAGGAATGGATTAAAAATAATGTGGATTAAAAATGGGGATAACGAAAGATTGAGAGAAACAGAAGAAAAGTATATTTGTCCTTTTTGTTCCTTCTTAGATTAAGACAAAGAGAAAAAATGGACCCAGAGAAAGGCATCGCTAAGGATCAGCTCTTGTTCGGCTTGTATTCTTTATAATAGAATTGTATAGTTGCAAACCAAGAGTACATTTATGTTGTGTCACATATGAAGAGTAATCGGAATGTATCTATATAATACTGAAAGTTTTAATAATTAATTCTGATGCATGATCACAGCTTTGGCATCAGTTAACTATCATGAGTTATCCTTCAGATGAGATCTTCAACACAGATACAAATGGCTGGATACTGTTTGCATGTGAATTGTCAGAACTTTTAAATAGTTTCAACTAATTATGCTCTGGATCTAGCAGGCCAGAAAGCCTTTGATAGTAGAATATAATCTTGGTAATTTCCATTATATTTTCTTTTAGATGGGGAGGAAGAATAGGCAGTATTTTTCTCAATTCAACATCCTATTTCAGTGATGCGATATTGAATTTTAATGTGATTTGTATCATGGTGTCAGCTGGTAGCATGCTCGCCTCTGAGTCAGACAGTTATGGGTTCAAGCCGGATTATGGACTTAATCTACGTTGGCATTTCAGTGTGATACTGAAGGAGCGCTACATTGTTGGTGGAGCTGTCTTTTGAATGAGTTGTTAAATCCAGTTAAAACTATTCAGGCGGATGTAAAAAGAAATCTCATGGTAATATGTAAAGAAGAGCAAGGAGTTGGCCAGCATTTCCTCTCTTAACCCACATCACCAAAAAAAACAGATTAACCGTTATTTATTTCATTTGCTGTTTTTGGGACCTTGCTGTGCACAAATTGATTTGTAATTCATTGGTTGTGCTTTGGAATCTTCTGAAGATGTGATAAGGATTTGTACAAATGCAATTTTTTTTCAGTAATGTCTACTAACCCCTTTTTAATTAAGGTGGCTTCCCTTTAATTCTTGTTTCTCATTCAAAATAAACCTACAAGACATTTCTTTCTCTTGTTAGGGTGACTTTGCCAGGTTGTTGTATGTTCTGTTGGGTGGATAACCAATTTGTAGGATAATTATATATCTCAATAGTTCCTGTTATCTGAGAGATAGGGCTGGATTTTGTCTTGGGGTCGGGTTGGGGTCGTGTCATCCGCATTTCGTGTTCCCCCCGACTCCAGATTAATGTGGATGAATGATGCAATTTTCACTTAATTGGGCAATTGAGTTCCAGCATGTGGAAACCCATGAACCAATTAGTGGTTTCAGTCTGAAAGTCGCCTCTGATGATGTCATCATTGCTGACTGCCTGGTGTGAGAGACGGTTTGGCTGTTGGTGAGAGAGGACCTGCCTGGATTGCTTTTGAGTGGACCTGGATGCAAAATGGAGAGAGAGAGAGAGAATTTTTTTTCATCCAAATCCTCTCACACCAAATGCCATGCAGTTTCTGAAGACATTCAATGCAGCAGCATCAGAGGCAACTTTCAGACCTAATACTACTACTACCTTCATCACATCTCCGTTGTAATAGTGGACCTGCAGCTGATAGTCAGCAATACACTTGTGCTCCCGCCAGGTTTCACTGGAGTGTTTCACACTAGACGTGCTTCACGTCGGAAAAGGGTTAAACTAGCTAAAACGTTTCAAAATGGCATTACAGAGCCAATTTAGGGCTTGTTGAGGGCTTTAATGGCCTCTCCCGCCTCTTGGAGGCGGGACGGAGTCGGGAACCCCGCAACTGATTTTGTCAAAATTGCGTGGAGGCGGGATGGAGTCGGGACCCCCGACCCTGCAAATTTAACCCCCCACACGCCTCCAAACCCGACTCCATGGGTCATTCAAAATCCAGCCCATAGTGTTCGACATATGTAGCGGACCCTTCTGGTCTCCCTCATCAGAAAATTAGTGGACCACAAAATATTTATGAATTGTCATAGGCGTGGCATGTATACAAAACGCCTGTATCTATCACATTTTGGGGCTTGCAAAAGTTGCTGATGAACTTTAAAAAATCTTCATGATGTGAATACACATGGCCATCTAGATGTGAGAAGAGAATCACCTTCCAACAATAGGAATTGCTATGCTAAAGAGTTACCCTTTTTCATACGCTTGCATTCTTTCTTATTACTTTAAACTAGGTTTGTGCCTCAATTTTATTTTAAACTTGGCTTGTGTGCCTCAGTTTATATCTGTGATATAATGGGAATACCTAGATGCGTATTTTCCCACTCAGAAGTGTGGCTTTAACAGTTCGTTCATGTGTGTCCATCTCATTTTGTACCTCATCACAGATTCTTTTGGAAACTAATGATGAAAATACAGTGGGAACTTTTTATTAGACTTGATTTTGTTGCTAATTTGTGGTAAAAGGGAAATAAAGGATTGAAACCGACAAGAAAGATTAAAGGAAAGAAAACAAAAAAAAGCAGAACAATATGCTTTAAGAGGATAGAAGCAGGGAAAAAAATGACACATGGAATGGGGATCAAATTGGTCTGTATTCAATAACAACAAAGAAAGAGGTCAAAATACAGTTTAATTTGTCAGTGGAACTGTTTAAAAGAATTATGAGGAAAGTCAGTGAATCAATTGTTTGAAAGCACATCTACGAGCAATAAACTTACTTATAGTGTTAGTAGTCCTAATTTACTTTCCACCGCGTAGATATCACAATATTGAGCCAATGTGCTACAGAAAGACAGATGTAATTGCCTCAACTCACCCCCTGCCCCCAGTGCTGACCCTGTGGATGCTGGCAGTGGGGCAGCCATCACCGACCCTCTCCGCATCTCCCTCCAGAATGTCCGTTCACTTGCGAACAAGGCCCTTGCCATCCATGAGCTTATTGTGGATGATTGCATCGACATCATGGCCCTGACGGAAACTTTGTTGAGGGGTGATGACACCTTACAATTAAATGAAGCCACCCCGCCTGGCTATACCTTCCACCACTTGTCCCGCTCAGACCGCCGTGTCATCACCAAATCACACCTTGGTCTGTCCCCCTACTTCTCCGGCAGTTTCTCCTCCTTTGAGCATCTCACCTTATTCCACCCCTCTCACCTCTCATTTAAAATTCTTGTTCTCTACCGCCCACCCAAGTACCATAAAAATTTTATTACTGAGATATCTTCACTGTTCTCCTCCCTCAGCACCGAACGACTTCTCATCCTCGGTGATTTCAACCTCCATCTCAATTCATCATGCTCTCTCTCTTCTGAGTTCACTAGCCTCCTATCCTCCCTTAATCTCTCCCTCCATGTAAACTCCCCAACCCATACTCACGGCCACCCCTAGACCTTGCCATCTCTCGTGGCCTCGCTACTCCCATCGTGTCAATTGCAGATAAGGCCATCTCTGACTATTTCCTTGTATCGCTCTGCACCCACATCCCCCTTCCACCCACCCCCCCAACCCTTCTTCCTTCTGTGTCCACCCCTGGAAAAAACTCTCTCCCAACTCTCTTACAACTGCACTTATGAAATCCCAACTGTCCAGCCTCTGGCCCTCCATTCAACATGACATTTCTGCAGCTACCGATCTGCTCAACCACACCACTATCTTTGATGCCCTAGTCCCTACTAAAACAATTACCCTCTCTCACCCTGGCCATTCCCCCTGGTACGGCTCTCATCTTCACTCCCTTAAGTCCAAGCGATGCAGACTCGAACGGATATGGTGGACAACTGGTTTAGCCATTCACCGCCTGATCTGGCTGGACCACATAAAGCACTATCGGGCCCTGCTCTCATCTGCCAAAATTGCTCACTATTCCAGAATCATTCTGGAATGTAAAGATAAACCCCGGCTCCCATTCTCTACTGCTAACCGTCTTCTTAAACCCCTCTCCCCTGTCACCTCCACCCTCACCTCCGATAACAAATGTGAAGAGCTCATGGACTTCCTTGTCTCTAAGATTAAGACCATCTGTTCAGCTGCCTCTGCCACTTCCCTTCCTTCCCCTAGCCCACTCGGCCAAACTTCCTCTAAGGTCCCCCCCTGCCCTAGCCCTGAACTCACATCTTTCTCCAGTTTCTCTCCGATCTCCCCTCATGACCTCTCCACGCTCATCTTGTCCATGAGACCCACCTCTTGCCCCCTCGACCCTATTCCCACCAAACTGCTGACCACCCAACTTCCTTTTCTTGCTCCCATGTTAGCTGATATTGTTAATGGTTCTTTCTCCTCAGGTACTGTCCCCCTCTCCCTCAAATATGCCGTCATCACCCCCTCCTCAAAAAAACAAACCTTGATCCCTCCGTCCTTGCAAACTACCGCCCCATCTCCAACCTCTCTTTCCTCTCCAAAGTCCTTGAACGTGTTGTTGCCTCCAAAACCGTGCACATCTTTCCTGCAATTCCATGTTTGAATCTCTCCAATCAGGTTTCTGCCCTTGCCACAGTACCGAAACGGCTCTCATCAAAGTCACAAATGACATCCTTTGTGACTGTGACAAAGGTAAACTATCCCTCCTCGTCCTTCTTGACTTGTCTGCAGCCTTTGACACGGTTGACCACTCCATCCTTCTCCAATGCCTCTCCACCGTCGTCCAGCTGGGTGGGACTGCACTCGCCTGGTTCCATTCTTATCTATCTAATCGTAACCAGAGAATCACCTGCAACGGCTTCTCTTCCCGCTCCCGCATCGTTACCTCTGGTGTCCCTCAAGGATCTATCCTTGGCCCCCTCCTATTTATCATCTACATGTTGCCCCTTGGCGACATCATCCGAAAACACAGCGTCAGTTTCCACATGTACGCTGATGACACCCAGCTCTACCTCTCTACTTCTACTCTCGACCCCTCCACGGTGTCTAAATTGTCAGACTGCTTGTCTGACATACAGTTCTGGATGAGCAAAAATGTTCTCCAATTAAATATTGGGTAAACCGAAGCCATTGTTTTTGGTCCCCGCCACAAACTCTGTTCCCTAGCCACTGACTCCATCCCTCTCCCTAACATCTGTCTGAGGCTGAACCACACTGTCTGCAATGTTGGTGTCATATTTGACCCTGAAATGAGCTATGGACCACATATCCGCAGCATAACAAAGACCGCCTACTTCCATCTCCATAACATCGCCCGTCTCTGCCCTTGCCTCAGCTCATCCGCTGCTGAAACCCTCATCCATGCCTTTGTTACTTCTAGACTTGACTATTCCAACGCACTCCTGGCTGGCCTCCCACATTCCACCGTACATAAACTTGAGGTCATCCAAAGCTCGGCTGCCCATGTCCTAACTCGCACCAAGTCCCGTTCGCCCATGACCCCTGTGCTCGCTGATCTACATTAGCTCCCGGTTAAGCAGCTCCTCGATTTCAAAATTCTCATCCTTGCTTTCAAACCCCTCCAGGGCCTTGCCCCTTCCTATCTCTGTAATCTCCCTCAGCCCCACAACCCCCCGAGATATCTGCGCTCTTCTAATTCTGGCTTCTTGAGCATCCCTGATTATAATCGCTCAACCATTGCTGGCCGTGCCTTCTGTTGCCTAGGCCCTAAGCTCTGGAATTCCCTGCCTAAACCTGTCCACCTCGTCTACCTCTCTTTCCTCCTTTAAGACGCTTTTTAAAACCTACCTCTTTGACCAAGCTTTTGGTCACCTGCCCTAATTTATCCTTATGTGGATCGATGTCAAATTTTTTGTCTTGAAATACTCCTGTGCAGTGCCTTGGGACGTTTTACTACGTTAAAGGTGCTATATAAATACAAGTTGTTGTTGTTGTTCAATAGCATTAGTTACCAGATATGACTTCAAAACAAGAGCAAAAGTTGGAACCAGATGGGTCAAGAGCTTTGAAACTTTTTACAAATAAATTAAAAATAAATGTAATTTTAGTGAAGGAGAAAAAATACTCTCAGCAGGCACTTAAAATTACATTTTAAAACAAATTAAAATGAGTCATAATGCATTTTCAGCTACTGCTTTTTATTAAATTTTAATAGGTACAAGATTATATATATTATCTAAGCCTAAAGGCCAAGTATAGACTTTGTAATAGTTAATTGAACTAAATATTTTTCTCAGAATCTTCCTACATAAATCAGTGCACTTCAAAAAGTAATTAATTATGAAGTGTTTTGAGATATTTTGATGCAAAATGTGCTACATAAATACAAGTATAATGATTTCTAATGAAAAATTCTATGTGGAACTATGTGTTCAGAGTATAGGATTTATTTGTACATTGGTTCAGTTTAGGAACTTCTCCCATGCATAGCGTCAACAGCCATAAACTTTCTGACTAAAAGCTGAGTAAACAATGGGGGAAAAATTGGGTTGCTTTATGTCTCCCATTATCGCTCCGGGAGGGCGTTAACGGGGCACAAAGCCCCGAGCACCTGGGTGCGTGCTGCTAACGCCTCCTACGAAATTTAGTGGGAGGTTAGTGGCGGTGGTAGCCGGTAGCAGCCTGCGGCGCTGCGCCTCCGCCGATGACATCATCGCCATGTACAGCGCCCCGCTCACGCCCCGGCCGCAAACTTCAGTTGCGCCCCCTGACTTACCGCCAGACGATATGTCCGACAGGGTCAGGGTGGTGTTTTTGCGGCCGGGGCGGCGCAAATTAAAGGGCAGGTGCCGGCCGGCCATTTTCTTTTGGACTGCCTGCCAGCACCTGCCCCCTTTCGCTTCCTCATGCGGGGTGCTGGCCGCGATCGGTCAGCCCGGCACTCCTCTTGAGTGCCGAGCTGTTTTCCCGGCACCCTGCTCCCCGGTGGTCCAGCAGGGCCCCGGTGCCCGCTGCACTAGGCCCCTCCCCTTTAATCAGGGGAGGGAGGCCTGTAATACCGCGGCGCTACGTGCCGACACGCGTGGCGCTGTTGCACGTAGCACCGTGATATTGAATGGTAGCCCCCCAGGAAGGAGGGTGAGCACTTCCAATAGCGCCCTGCCTCCTGCTTGGGGCGCTACCATTCAATTTACGGCGCATGGGTGCAAACGTTTTCGGGGCGCTAAAAGTAGCGCCCCAAAGGGGGCGCGACCGAATTTTTCCCCCAATGTGTCTACTAAACTCCAGATTGAATCACTAATCTATTACTAAAGTGTCTCCCAGAACCAACCACCATTTGATTTTGTACCTCCTCAGCCTTTGCTGCATCTCAGATTGTGGGGTTTCACTTTTCTCACAGCCCAATTTCATCAGACATGCTGGGGTTCTTTTCTCCAAAAAAGAGAAGGCTAAAGACCTTATAGAGGTCTATAAAATTATGAAGGGGTTTGTAGGGAAGATATTTTGACTTGTAGGGGAGTCCTAAACTAGGGGGCGATACATATAAGATAGTCACTAATAAATCCAATAAAAAGTTCAGGAGTAACGTCTTCACCCAGAGAGTGGTTAGAATGTATAGTTTACTACCACATGTAGTAGTTGAGGTGAATAGCATAGATGCCTTTAAAGGGAAGCTAGATAAGTACATGAGGGAGAAAGGCATAGAAGGTTATGCTGATAGGGTGAGATAAGGTAGGGTGGGAGGAGGCTCGTGTGGAGCATAAACACCGACAAAGACCAGTTGGGCCGTATGTCCTGATTCTGTTCTGTTAATTCAATGTAATTCTATGTAACCCACTTCTCAACAGTCAGGTTATCTACCAACAAACTACAGCAGATGGACATCATGAATTCAAACTCTCAGAGAGTGAGTGAACGGAAAACCATCTGAAGGAAAGGAGATCTCATTTCTAAACCTAAACTTAAACATAAGAAGGTAATAATAAAAATCCCAACTTGTCACTCAGGGTTTTGTACAGAATCTGTATCTTCCTTCCACCTTGTTGCCTTGGAGCTAATGGACTGCAATTTTTTGTAAAGTTTCAGCTTAATTAGGGTGTGAAAGTGGCGTTGCAGTGATTTTTTCATAGGAAATTCATACGTAACTGACTTGCCCTGAAACATCGCCATGCGCAAATTTCCTCAATTGTTTGCACCACTTCTGGGATATGTCCCTCGAAACACTGCCACTCATTTACATAGATCGCCCCATACAAAAGACCAACTCACACGTGTTTGCTGGATTTACACAAAAAATGCACTGACATAGATTTATGTCCCAAAATGTATGTGTCGCAAGGCCCAATGTCACCTGATGTGGGCCTAACTGAGATTTCTGGAGTTTGATAATGATTTTCTGCGCAATTTTTTTTTTAAGTCTCCTATTCAGACCTGCACTGTAGTTATCTAAAGTGCTGTCAGTCTCTGTGAAGCCCAAATTTTTTCTGACCACCTCTCACCCTCCGCATGCATTCAGAAGGGCTGAGCAGCTGGAATGGCCTTCCTGTTGGGCTTACCCCTGTTCTGCATAATAATGGAATCGAAGAGAAGCGACAGAAGCAAGAGGCTTGGAGAGGCAGGCACCTTGGCAGAAGACAGCACCCCTATTGGTGGCGTGGCATTTGTGTTTGTTTTACACTGGTTTTTACGTTCTGAAGTAGGCAAATAAACCCTGCAGGAAATATGGGTGTAAGCTCCCGACAAGACCGATGCAGAAACCAGCATAAATTTCTGCGCTATCCAGGAAATTCTGGACCTGTATTCCTGTACTTCTGGTGAAACAGAGAGCTACACATTTTATGTGAATGCTTCAACCTCAGTCTATGTTCATTATTCAGAGTGGCCGTCTAATGTAGAACTTCAAAGGCTGATGGAGATCCTTAAACCCTTCCCTTTAAAATTCTCCTAGTCAACAAACTACAATTCCCACGATCTCCTGTCAATCGCATGCGATAATGCCCACAGTTCTTCCCACCCTCCTTTCTTACAGTGTGAAAACTGGAAGCTGGTCCCCATCTGTATCTGCTTATACACAAAACACTCACAATTTCCACGGCAGCAACCAGCATGCGTTACCTACCAAGCTGCAACCTTCACTCTACAGCATAGCTTCTGGCAAGCCGAGAAACATCACCGCTCAAAGATCTGAGGCTGGTATACAAAACATGAGCCCTTACACAGCGCAGGGATTAAAAGAAGTTCTAATTATTGGACCTCTCCCTGGTGGTCTGGCCAATATTTATCTCTCAACCAACATCACTAAAAAACAGATTATCTGGTCATTTATTTCATTGCTGTTTGTGGGACCTTGCTGTGCACAAATTGGCTGCTGCGTTTCCTACATTACAACAGTTACTACATTTCAAAAGTACTTCCTTGGCTGTAAGGTGCTTTGGGATGTGCTGAGGTCGTGAAAGGCCCGATATCAATGCAAGTCTTTCTTTTTATTGTGCACAAGACATAGGGAGTATCTGAGATATAGGCATCTTATTTCATTTCTGTAACCCTCCCTCCTCTCCTCACTTCAGGTCCTCAACAGGAAAGACAAAACCTACAAACTTCTGCATCTTCCAACTCACTGTGAACAGTGCCACAGGAAATATATTAGTCTTTGTATTTTACTGACTCTTGGCAGTAGAAATCGTGGACTGAAGACAAACCACCTAGACTTGTATTTACATGAGGTCAACTGTAGTTTACAGCAATTCCTTTGAAGAGCCTCTTTGGGCACCAAATTGTCTCCAGTCTTTATTGTATTTTAAAATACATTGAAC
This sequence comes from Squalus acanthias, assembly GCA_030390025.1. Taxonomy (NCBI): domain Eukaryota; kingdom Metazoa; phylum Chordata; class Chondrichthyes; order Squaliformes; family Squalidae; genus Squalus; species Squalus acanthias. The sequence goes on from CM059425.1 coordinate 23,752,339, forward strand.
TCTTTTCACCCTTGCTGTCCATCCAGAAAAAGGCCAAGAAATGAATAGGTTTACAAAATGGGCCCTTCGACCAAAGGAAGGAAGCCAAGAAACTGAAATCGATTCAATGGACCTCTTGTTGGACCTTAGCATCTTTTTAGACAAGCAAGGTAGCATGGAGGCAAATGACTATTTATTAAATTAAGCAGTATTCCGATATGTATAGCAGCCCGAATAGGTGCTCTGAAATGCATTGCATTTGACCTGCTTCAAGCCTTGACCTGACAATATACGCAAGGTTTGATTTCCAGAGAAACCCAGTTTCTAAAATAAATTACATTCTGCTGCTCTCCTGTCAGTTTTTTCATAAGCTGGTGATACTCATTCTCATTTATTTAGGATTCTGTGACACACTTGTATAAGCTGTATTTTTTTAAAGGAAAATAAAGCAAATGTATCATTTTTATCTTGCTCTATTAACAACTCTCCTAACATAATTTTCTGTGGCAGCAGACTCATTAAAGGAATAGTTAGCCTCCATCTTAAACAGCCAAGTGGAAATTAATTTGGAAAGAAATTTTTTTGTAATCGTATCAATAATATATTCTTACAGACTCCCACATTGATACAGTAACTAACACTATCTTGCCTGTTTTTCAAATATAGGACCAGCAAATAATGGAGCATTGAGGAAAACATCACAGCCTCAATTGTGTGTGAAATGTTTTTTGCTCATACATGGTACACGATACTGATACTATTCCCCAAACCGATTTCAAATAAAAATAGAAAATGTTGGAAATCCTCAGCAGGTCAAGAAGCATCTGTGGAGTGAGAAACAGAGTTAATGTTTCAAGTTGATGACCTTTCATCAGAACTGGAAAATGTTAGAGATGTAACAGGTTTTAAGCAAGTACAGAGGCAGGGAAAGGAGGGGAGGGGAGGAAGGAACAAAAGGGAAGGTCTGGGGTAGGGTGGAAGGCAGGAGAGATTAAATGACAAAGGGATCTTTGTGGAAGACAAAAGGAGATGGTAATAGGACAAGTAAAGAAGCATTTCTGACAGCTGCAGCTCACCCTCAATATTGTAATGATGTTGACCCCACAAATAGGGTCAGCGCCCAGCAGGTTGGGTGGACATGAATCATCTGGTTGTGTATACTTATCAGGTAAATAACAGTAATAAATCTATTTCTGTGCTAATTCGTAACACGTCATTACAGATAAACCTGCCACAGGTGCCAGAGGACTGGAGAGTGGCGAATGTTGTTCCTCTCTTCAAGAAAGGAAATAGGAATGACCCTGGTAATTATAGGCCGGTTAGTCTTACTTCGGTGGTTGGTAAGATAATGGAAAAGGTCCTGAGGGATAGGATTTATGACCATTTGGAAAGGGGCAACTTAATCAGGGATAGTCAACACGGATTCGTGAAGGGTAAGTCTTGCCTAACAAATTTGATTGAATTCTTTGAGGAGGTAACTAAGTGTGTAGATGAAGGTAGAGCAGTTGATGTCGTATACATGGATTTTAGTAAGGCATTTGATAAGGTTCCCCATGGTCGTCTCATGAAGAAAGTAAGGAGTTGTGGGATAGAGGGAAATTTGGCCGATTGGATAAGTAACTGGCTATCTCATAGAAGGCAGAGGGTGGTAGTGGATGGAACATTTTCGGACTGGAGACCAGTTACCAGCGGTGTGCCACAGGGGTCGGTGCTGGGTCCTCTGCTGTTTGTGATTTTTATCAATGACTTGGAGGAGGGGACTGAAGGGTGGATCAGTAAATTTGCTGATGACACCAAGATTGGTGGAGTAGTGGATGAGGTGGAGGGCAGTTGTAGGCTGCAAAGAGACATTGATAGGATGCAGAGCTGGGCCGAAAAATGGCAGATGGAATTTAACCCTGATAAGTGCGAGGTGATTCATTTTGGTAGGGCAAATTTGAATAAGGATTACAGGGTCAACGGCAGGGTTCTGAGGAACGTGGAGGAGCAGAGGGATCTGGGGGTTCATATCCACAGATCTCTGAAGGTTGCCACTCAAGTGGATAGAGCAGTAAAGAAGGCCTATGGTGTGTTGGCGTTTATTAACAGAGGGTTTGAGTTTAAGAACCGTGAGGTTATGCTGCAACTGTACAGGACCTTGGTGAGACCACATTTGAAATATTGTGTGCAGTTCTGGTCACCTCACTATAGGAAGGACGTGGAAGCATTGGAAAGAGTGCAAAGGAGATTTACCAGGATGCTGCCTGGTTTGGGGGGGAGGTCTTATGAGGAAAGATTGAAGGAGTTGGGGCTTTTCTCTTTAGAGCGGAGGAGGATGAGAGGCGACTTAATAGAGGTTTATAAGATGATGAGGGGATAGATAGAGTGGATGTTCAGAGACTATTTCCTCGGGTAGAGGCAGCTGTTACAAGGGGGCAGAACTATAAGGTGCATGGGGGGAGATATAGAAGGGATGTCCGAGGTAGATTCTTTACTCAGAGAGTGGTTGGGGTGTGGAATGGACTGCCTGCTGTGATAGTGGAGTCGGACACTTTAGGAACTTTCAAGCGGTTATTGGATAAGCACATGGAGCACACCAGAGTGATAGGGAGTGTGATAGCTTGATCTTGGTCTCGGACAATGCTCGGCACAACATCGAGGGCCGAAGGGCCTGTACGGTGCTGTACTGTTCTATGTATGTATCTATAATTGTCTCTGTCACAGCTCTCTAATCGGGTGCTGTTCATCATGGGCAAGAGTCAGATTTCTTTCAGAAAATAACATTTTTGGGATACAGTCTGGGAGTAATTTGACATGTGGTAAGTGTAGCATGCTTGGGAGGAAAAAAAGTGAAGTTGGCCTTACGGTTCCCAAAGCTCTCCACAACTGGAATTTTCCTTGTGTCATTCCTGGGTCTGTTGTAGACTAATTGACAGAGATTGATTACTATGATTAATTGACAGCTCCATTATCATTGTATCATGTGACTACCAGGATGGTGGAAAGCCACCTGGATGGACCTTGTGTTTTTTTTCATCTGGCAATATTCTTATGTAATCAAGGCTGCTGAATTAACAAGGCACCGTTTCACTATTTTAAAGTTTGCATCTTTCCCCTCAATTATGCATGCCCAGAAGAAGCAGGGTTTTTTATATACATTTGTTGACGTGCATCAATCTTGGCTGAACACTCAAGGTAAAATTGCATTCAAAAATCCATTTGTACCATATCTAGTGCTATCACAGTTGAGGTTGTGGCACCAGTGAAGTGAGGAAAACTGGTGAGCATTTGTTCCTGTCAAATATTTGATGCAATGTAATGAGACAGATTGATTGTGGAGTGTCGAAGTGGGAGATTGTATTGGAGATGCCTTATTCGAAAGGCAATTACGATTATGTTTACCGCACAGGCGTGTATATATTAACTGTTTACTCTTTATTTTAGGGGATTAGCATGCGGTCATGTACGTATCTGTTGAAATAATCATGTCTTTCCCATGATTGTAATCAGAATGCCCAGAAATTACATTTTCACATGTAACTAAACATATAGCCAGAACAGTTCTGCTTCTGCCAGTGAAGGTGGTAAATTCAGAGCAATTACTCACAATTCAACACATCAGTTGCCATTTTGCTTTTGCATCTCAATTTACTGTCAGAGGTAAGTTAAGTTAACAGATGGCTCAGATTACACTTTGGCTTAGTGCATGTGTGATTGAGTTTTCAGTATGCTGCTTTCAGAACTGTTGCTAGGTAGGTAACTGGAATTTGTGGCTGGAACTTTTATCAATATTTTTAATGGAAACTCGAGTCATCTCATGCCTGTTAAGAGCCTCTTTAAAACCAACCTCTTTCACCGAGCTTTTAGTCGCCCCTCCTAATATCTCCTTCTTAAAGAGGAGAGATTGAGTAGACTCGGCCTATAAGTTTAGAAGAATTGAAACATATAAAATGCTTAAGGGGCTTGACAGGGTTAATGCTGGGGAATCCAGAACACGAGGTCACAGTTACAGAATAAGGGGTCGGCCATTTAGGACTGAGAGGAGGAGACATTTCTTCACTCAAATGATTGTGAATCTTTGGAATTCTCTACCCTAGAGAGCTGAGGATGCTCAGTCATTGAGTATATTCAAGACAGAGGTCGATACATTTATGGGAACGAAGGGTATTAAGAGATATGGGGATAGTGCGGGAAAGTGGAGATGAGGTAGAAGATCAGCCATGATCTTATTGAATGGCAGAGCAGGCTCGAAGGGCCAAATGGCCTACTCCTGCTCTTATTTCTTATGTTCTTATTAGGCTTGGAGTCTCTTATTTGTCTGATTACACTTCTGTGAAATATCTTGGGATGGTTGCCTATGTTAAAGGCACTACAAAGAATTACATTACATAGAAGTTACAGCACAGAAGCAAGCCATTCAGTCTATGCTCCACATGAGCCTCCTCCCATTCTATTTACTTCATCTCACCCTATCAACATATCCTTCTACCCCTTTCCCCCTCATGCGCTTCTCTAGCTTCCCCTTGGATAAATACTTGAACAGAACATAAGAACATTCGTAAGAATTAGGAGGAGGAGTAGGCCACACAGAAAATTTTGCAGGGCTGTAGAGTAAGAGCATGGGGGTGTGACTAATTGGATAGCTTTTTCAAAAGAGCCAGCACAAGCATGTTGGGTGGAATGGCTTCCTTCTGTGCTGTAAGATTCTATGAAATGCATCCATGCTATTCACTTCAAGCACTCCATGTAGTAGCAAGTTGCACATTCTTATATAAATGCATACTGTTGTTGTATTGTTATAATGGATCCCCAGCAGTTTAATGTTGGATAGGTGTCTATGTTCTCTGGTGCATTTGTTGACTGAGGCAGTTCAGGGGATGACAACTATGCATCCCTTGTGGTCGGTGGTGACTTTCTGGGAGGCAAAATCGACATGTGTCTGAAATGGGGGCAAAGTCGGCGGAGTGGACATACCGCCTGTTTGCAGCCAGCGGCAGGAAGCCGGAACCATTTTCCAGATTGGGTCTCATTTAAATGCCGGCGGAAAGCTGCGGGCGCCAAACTTGCTGGTTGCGGGAAAGCGTCTGGCTCCCGTGGTGAACCTGCTGGCAGGTTGGGATTAAGGGGGTGGGGCGGTGGAGAAGAGCCGGTCCCAGAGGGGGTCCAGCATGGGTCCACTCCTGCTTCACATGGCCCAACAAAAGATTTTGCCAAAAGATAATTTGGGTCATTTCTTGAGGGACCAGCAGTGGTCCATTTAAGGATTTAGAAACATAGAAGCATAGAAGATAGGAGCAGGAGTAGGCCATTCAGCCCCTCGAACCTGTTCCGCCATTCAATGAGATCATGGCTGATCATCCAAATTCAGTACCCTGTCCCTGCTTTTTCCCCATATCCCTTGGTCCCTTTAGCCTTAAGAAATATATCTATTTCCTTCTTGAATATATTTAATGAATTGGCCTCAACTGCCTTCTGTAGTAGAGAATTCCACAGGTTCACCACTCTCTGGGTGAAGAAATTCCTCCTCATCTCAGTCCTAAATGGCTTACTCCTTATCCTTAGATTGTGACCTCTGGTTCTGGACTCCACCGCCATCGGGAACATACTTCCTGCATCTAGTCTGGCTAGTCCTGTTAGAATTTTATAAGTTTCAATGAGATCCTCTCTCATTCTTCTAAACTCTCGCGAATATAAGCCTAATCGACCCAATCTCTCTTCATACATCATTCCTGCCATCCCAGGTATCAGACTGATGAATCTTCGCTGCACGCCCTCCATGGCAAGAACATCCTTCCTCAGATAAGGCGACCAAAACTGCACACAATACTCAAGGTGTGGTCTCACCAAGGCCCTGTACAACTGCAGCAAGACATCCTTGATCCTGTACACAAATACTCTCGGTATGAAGGCCAACATACCATTTGCCTTCTTAACCACCTGCTGCACCTGCATGCTTACCTTCAGCGACTGGTGCACAAAGACACCCAGGTCTCGTTGCACTTCCCCATTTCCCAATCTCTTGCCGTTCAGATAATAATCTGTCTTTCTGTTTTTGCCACCAAAGTGGATAACCTCGCATTTATCCACATTATACAGCATCTGCCATGCATCTGCCCAATCACCCAACGTGTCCAAATCATACTGGAGTTTCTCTGCATCCTCCTCACAGCACACACGCCCACCCAGCTTTGTGTCATCTGCAAACTTGGAGATATTACATCTAGTTCCCTCGTCTAGATCATTAATATATATTGTGAATAGCTGGGGTCCTAGCACCGATCCCTGCGGTACCCCACTAGTCACTGCCTGCCACTCGGAAAAAGACCCGTTTATTCCAACTCTTTGCTTCCTGTCTGCCAACCAGTTCTCTATCCAAGTCAGTACCTTACCCCCAATCCCATGTGCTTTAACTTTGCACGCCAATCTCTTATGCGGGAACTTATCGAAAGCCTTCTGAAAGTCCAAATACACCACATCCACTGGTTCTCCCTGATCTATTCTACCAGTTACATCCTCAAAAAATTCCAGTAGATTAGTCAAGCATGATTTACCTTTTGTAAATCCATGTTGACTTTGTCCGATCCTGTCACTGTTTTCCAAGTGCTCTGCTATTACATCTTTTATAATGTACTCTAGCATTTTCCCCACTACCGATGTCAGGTAAGCCTGATATCGGTAGTGGGGAAAATGCTATAATTCCCCGTTTTCTCTCTACCACCTTTTTTAAATAGTGGGGTTACATTAGCTACCCTCCAATCCATGGGAACTGTTCCAGAGTCTATAGAATTTTGGAAGATAACCAGCAATGCATCTATTCTTTCTAGGGCCACTTCCTTGAGTACCCTAGGATGTAGATAATCAGGCCGTGGGGATTTATCGGCCTTTAATCCCGTCAATTTCCCTAACACCATTTCCCTACAAATACTGATTTCATTCAATTCAACCCTCTCATTAGACCTTATGTTCCCCGACATCTCTGGGAGGTTATTTGTGTCCTCCTTTGTGAAGACAGAACCAAAGTATGTATTTAATTGGTCTGCCATTTCTTTGTTCCCCATTATAAATTCCCCTGATTCTGACTGCAAGGGACCTACGCTTGACTTCACCAATCTTTTTCTCTTCACATATCTATAGAAGCTTTTACAGTCAGTTTTTATGTTCCCTGCAAGCTTACTCTCATATTCTATTTTCCCCCTCTAAATTAATCCCTTTGTCCTCCTTTGCTGAATCCTAAACTGCTCCCAATCCTCAGGTATGCTGCTTTTTCTGGCCAATTTATAAGTGCTCTCCTCGGATCTTATGCTCTCCCTAATTTCCCTTGTCAGCCACGGTTGAGTCACTTTTTTTGTTTTATTTTTATGCCAAACAGGGATGAACTAATTCTGTAGTTCATCCATGCTATCTTTAAATGTTTGCCATTTCCTATCCACCGTCAACCCTTTAAGTAATGCTCCCCAATCCATCCTAGCCAACTCGCGCCTCATACCATCGTAGTTTCCTTTATTTAAATTCAGGACCCTAGTCTCTGAGTCAACTACTTCACTCTCCATCTTAATGAAGAATTCTATCATGTTCTGATCGCTCCTCCCCAAGGGGCCTCACACAAAAAGATTGCTAATTAATCCTTTCTCATTACATAATACCCAGTCTAAGATGACCTGATATCTAGTTGGTTCCTCGACATATTGGACAAGGAAACCATCCCGTATATACTCTAGGAATTCCTCCTCCACAGTATTGTTACTAACTTGGTTAGCCCAATCTATATGTAGATTGAAGTCACCCATGATGACTGCTGTGCCCTTATTGCACACATCTCTAATTTCCCATTTAATGCCATCCCCAACCTCAGCATTAATGTTTGGGGGTCTATATACAACTCCCACTAACGTTTTCTGCCCCTTGGTATTTCTGAGCTCTACCCATACAGATTCCACATCATCAGAGCTAATATCCTTCCTTACTATTGTATTAATCTCCTCTTTAACCAGCAATGCTACCCCACCTCCTTTTCCTTTTTGCCTGTCCTTCCTGAATATTGAATACCCCTGGATGTTGAATTCCCAGCCTTGGTCACCCTGGAGCCATGTCTCCGTAATCCCAATTATATCATATCCGTTTACATCCATTTGTGCATCTGATTCATCCACCTTATTACGAATGCTCCTCGCATTAAGACACAAAGCCTTTAGGCTTGTTTTTTTAACACTCTTAGTCATTTTAGAATTATTATTTACTGTGGCCCTGTTTGATTTACACCCTTGATTTCTCTGCCTTCCACTTTTGCTTTTCTCCTTCCTGTCTTTTGCTTCTATCCTTCCTTCCCTTTCCTCTGTCTCCCTGCACAGGTTCCCAGCCCATTGCCATTTTAGTTTAAACCCTCCCCAAGAGCACTAGCAAACACTAGGACATTGGTCCCGGTCCTGCCCAGGTGCAAACCGTCCATTTTGTACTGGTCCCACCTCCCCCAGAACCGGTTCCAATGTCCCAGGAATTTGAATCCCATCCCCTTGCACCATTCCTCTAGCCACATATTCATCTGAAATATCCTTCTATTTCTACTCTGACTAGCACGTGGCACTGGTAGCAATCCTGAGATTACTACCTTTGAGGTCCTATTTTTTAATTTACATCCAACTCCCTATATTCAGCTTTTAGGACCTCATCCCGTTTTCTACCTATATCGTTAGTACCTATATGCTCCACAACAAGTGGCTGTTCACCCTCCCCCTCCAGAATGCCCTGCAGCCGCTCCAAGACATCCTTGACCCTTGCACCAGGGAAGCAACAGTCCATCCTGGAGTCTCGTTTGCGGCCACAGAAATGCCTATCTATTCCCCTTACAATAGAATCCCCTATCATTATAGCTCTCCCGTTCTTTTTCCTCCCATCCTGTGCAGCAGAACCACCCATGGTGCCAGGAAGTTGGCTGCTGCTGCCTTCCCCCGATAAGCCATCTCCTCCAACAATATCCAAAGCGGTATATCTGTTTGAGAGGGGGATGGCCACAGGGGACCCCTGTACTACCTACTTGTGCCTACTACTCTGCCTGGTGGTCACCCATTCCCTTCCTGCCTGTGCAGCCTTTACCTGCGGTGTGACCAACTCTCTAAACGTGCTATCCACGATGTCCTCAGCATCACGAATGCTCCAGTATGTATCCATTCGCAGCTCCAGCGCTGCAATGTGGTCTGCCAGTAGCTGCAGCTGGATACACTTCCCGCACATATGGTCATCAGGGACACAGGAAGTGTCCCTGATTTCCCACATAGTGCAGGAGGAGCATGCCATGACTTACCCTTTAATTAATTTAAATTAAATTAAATCAAATCAATACCACTAATTACATTACAATTAAATGATATACTCAAGGGCCCTTGTTTACTAACACTCCCCGCTACAGAACAGAGACCTTAGCAACTATAAACCACAAAATTAATGCCTTCAAAACCTTATTAACTATTAACCTTAACTGTCAAACTATAGAGTAGTATAAATACTCACCTGGCCGTACTCAGCCAATCAGCTGCTTCCCCTGCGCCGGCGTCACTTTCTGTACTTTCTGATTTGGACACTCACCCAGTACAAACGAGCAACCATTCGCGGCACACTCTTTGTCCATTTGCACCTGAAAGTTGTAAACAGGGTCCTATACTCGGCATAGAACCGGGTATTGCATATTTAAACAGACTTATGCTCGAAACAGGCCTACCTGAAAATTGCATCAGGTGGCTCCTAGGCATCAACGTAGCAGTTCGGGGGCACCCAGACTCTCAACTGTCGGTCGTCCATTTTTTCAGCCAAGGAACGGTTGGCTGGTAGTTCCAATCAACCTCTCTGCATCTAATCCAGATCCATTCCAGCGCATGGATCAGTTCTTGGTCACAGATGTTTTTCGAGGCAGCAGGTGAATACTCAGTAAATCGCAAGGTGCGTTGTCAACGACTTTCCTCCCATTGAAGTCAATGAATAGAAAATCATTTGCATGACAGGAGGTAAATAAATGTGAAACAAATGACTTTCACGCAGCGACCTATGTTCATCTGAAAACTGGAAAGAAATTGTTAGGTGTGACTCACTGGTTAATTTCAAAATGGAAAAATAGGTGAGCTGCTTACTTTTTCTGTTTCATTTCTCCACGTTTTATTTTTGATCTCTGGGCAATTTCCTCAAGTATATATGTTAAGACTGAAACCAGAATACATGGCATTCTACAATCAACATAAGAGGACTGCCATTTTCAAATCAGCAGCTATCAGCCCCATGTGATTTCTTTTCTCCACTTTGAAATGAATAATATAAGTTGCAGGAGTCATTTTCTTTTCTGTTGCTTTCCACTGTGCAAGAGATGCATCAAGTGACAGGTCACCACAGGTCATCTAATCACAGACAGGTCTACTGCATCAGGTTCAAAGCTGAAATATTCAAGCCAAGATATGAGGTACCTGCAAAGGTCAGCGTGAGCCCTTTAACAGCAGCAACCTACATTTAAGTTGGAAGAGGTGGCTCTCTGGGTGTTATCAACTTGTATTTTTACACATAAAAAATGTGTGGATGAATCTAGGTGTATATTAAACTCTGAGTGCATTGTGATTTATTGTGCATTTCCTATGTGAATGGTTCAAGGGACATCAAAGTAAATTGTATCAAAGTTCTGTAGTCACCTGCATTGAGCAACAATCTATTCTCAGTCCTTAACTGCAAAAACAATCAAAAGAAGGAGCATTATTCCCCCAGTAAAGTTGTTCAGTGTTGTCTCAGTAGTAAAAGGATCACTCATTTGGTGTTGGAAATGTATGTCCAAAGGGCCTTGCATTGCAGGATATTTTATCAAGTATATTCGCAGTCATTCTATTACTGTTCATGTGACAGTAGGAATTTATAGACTATACAGGAACTTCAGTCTGCATTATCTTTGACATATCTGTCCATAGTTGTGGTAAGCAGTTTGCTAAATCATCTATTTTCTAAAGCAGATCTACTCAATTCTAATAGTTAGTACATGGGTCAGTCATTCAGTATGGCTTTCAGTACAATTTGAGTACTGAAACCATTAATAGTTACCTGTATTTCCCAATGGGGTTTCCTTAAACTAACTATCTGAACTGGGTCTTACAATGTGTCTGCCCAAAAACTCCTTGGGAACTGAAATTTCTGGGGTCAGACTGGCCAGAAATTTGAGGAAGAACCCGGTTCTGTCAGGATTCTGCCCTGTTTAGATTGGCCCTTTAAATTCCAGTTTGGGGGTGTGGGAAATATGGACAGACTTCCCATCTCCCCCTCTCCCTCCCCACATCAAGGGGGTGTGTCTGGCACCATTCCATCTTAAGCAGGCTTCAGTGGAACTCACACCCTGGCGATGATTGGTTACCTTCCCAAAGAGGCCCTTTTGCTCCATTGGGAGGGGAAAATCCACAGAAGAGGAGTTTCTTCAGGACCTTGCTGGCAATAGAGCAGTGTAGTGATTTCGGTAAAGATAAGCAGAGTGTGACAGGAAGGGATAGGGAGTTTAACAGTAACAGTGCATCAGCGAATAAAGTGAAAGCAGGGAATAATGGTAAAAAGTTAAAATTAAAGGCTCTTTATCTGAATGCACAAAGCAAGATAGACAAATTAGTAGCATAAATAGAGATAAATGGGTTTGATCTAATAGCCATTATAGAGAAGTGGTTGCAAGGTGACCAAGGTTGGGAACTAAATATTCCAGGGTACTTGACATTTCAAAAAGGCAGGCAGACTGGAATGAGGGGTGGGGGCGGTAGTAGCCCTGATAATAAAGGATGACATAAGGACAGTAGTGAGAAAGGATCTTGGCTCGGAAGATCAGGAAGTAGAATCAGTATGGGTGGGGATTAGAAATAACAAGGGGCAGAAAACACTGGTGGAAGTACTTTATAGGCCCCCTAACAGTAGTTATATTTTTGGACAGTATTAATCAACAAATAATACAAGTTTGTAATAAAGGTAATGTAATAATTGTGGGGAACTTTAATCTTCATATAGACTGGGCAAATCAAATTGGCAAAGGTAGTCTGAAGTCCATGGAATGCTGCCGAGTCAGTTTCCTAGAACAATACATTGTGGAACCAATCAGGGAACAAGCTATTTTAGATCTTGTATTGTGTAATGAGACAGGGTTAATTAGTAATCTCATAGTAAAGGATCCACTGGGGAAGAGTGATCATAATATGATAGAATTATATAATAGAATTTTACACTGGTTTGAGAGTGAAATACATAAATATGAAACTAGAGTCTTAAAATTAAATAAAGCCAATTACATAGGTATGAGGGGTGAGTTGGCTAAGGTCGATTGGCAAATCAGATGAAAAGGTATGATGGTAGATAAGCAGTGCAAACATTTGAAGACATATTCCAAAATTCTCAAGCAATATACATTCCATTGAGAAATAAAAACTCCACAGGTAAAGTGATCCATCCGTGGCTAACTAAAAAGTTTAAGATAGTGTTAGATTAAAAGAAGAATCTTACAATGTTGTGAATAGTATTAAGCCTGAGGATTGGCAAAGTGTTAGAAACCAGCACAGGATGACCAAAACATTGATAAAAAGTGAGAAAATAGAATATGAGTGTAAACTAGCAAGAAATACAAAAACAGATTGTAAAAGCTTCTACAAGTATGTAACAAGGAGATTGGCAAAAATAAGCATTAGTCCCTTAGAGGCTCAGACAGGACAAATTATAATGGGGGATAAGGAAATGGCAGAGACTTTAAACTAATATTTTGCATATGTCTTCATAGTAGAAGACACAAAATGCATACCAAACATAGTGGGGAACCACGGGGCTTATGAGAGTGAGGAACTTCAAGTAATTAATATCAGTAGAGAAAAAGTACTTGAGAAACTAATGGGACTAAAAGCCAACAAATCCCCTGGACCTGATGGCCTATATCCTCGGGTTCTAAAAGAGGTGGCTGTAGAGATAGTGGATGCATTAGTTGTGCTCTTCCAAAATTCCCTAGATTCAGGAACGGTCCCAGCGGATTGGAAGCAAACAAATGTAACTCTGCTATTTATGAAAGGATGGAGAGAGAAAATCAGGAACTACAGGTCAGTTAACCTTACATCAATTGTCAGGAAAATGCTGGAATCCATTATTCCCTGCCTAAACCTCTCTGCCTCGCTACCTCTCTTTCCTCCTTTAAGGCGCTCCTTAAAACCTACCTCTTTGACCAAGCTTTTGGTCGACTGCCCTAATTTCTCCTTATGAGGCTCGGTGTCAATTTTTTTTGTCTTCTAACACTCCTGTGAAGTGCCTTGGGACGTTTTACTATGTTGAAGGCGCTGTATAAATACAAGTTGTTGTTGTATTAAGGAAGTGGTAACAGAGCATTTAGAAAATCATAACATGATTAGGCAGAGTCAGCATGGTTTTATGAAAGGGAAATTGTGTTTAACAAATTTATTAGAGTTTTTTGAGGATGTAACTAGCACAGTAGTTAAAGGGGGATCAGTGGATGTAGTATATTTGGATTTCCAAAAGGCATTTGATAAGGTGCCGCATAAAAGGTTTTTAGGCAAGATAAGGGCTCATGTGGTTGGAGGTAATATATTCGCATGGATAGAGGATTGGTTAATGGACAGAAAATGGAGAGTAGGGATAAATGAGTCATTTTCAGCTTGGCAGGCTGTAACTAGTGTGGTGCCGCAAGGATCAGTGCTTGGGCCTCCGCTATTTACAATTTATAATAATGACTTAGATGAAGGGACCGAGTGTAATGTCTCCAAGTTTGCTGATGATACAAAGCTAGGTGGGAAGGTAAGCTGTGAGAAGGACACAAAGGGCCTGCAAAGGGATATAAACAAGTTAAGTGAATGGGCAATAAGGTGGCAGATGGAGTATAATGTGGGGAAATGTGAGGTTATTCACTTTGGTAGGAAGAATAGAAAAACAGAATATTTTTTAAATGGTGAGAAACTATTAAATGTTGGTGTTCAGAGAGATTTGGGTGTCCTCATACAGGAAACACAGAAAGTTAGCAGGTAGATACATCAAGCAATTAGGAAGGCAAATGGAATGTTGGCCCTTATTGCAAGGGGGTTGGAGTACTAGAGTAAGGAAGTCTTGCGACAATTGTACAGGGCTTTGGTGAGACCACACTTGGAGTACTGGTCTCCTTTCTAAGGAAGGATATACTTGCCTTAGAACCAGTGCAATGAAGGTTCGCTAGATTGATTCCTGGGATGAGAGGATTGATTGGGTAGATTGGGCTTATACTCTCTGGAGTTTAGAAGAATGAGAGATGATCTCATTGAAACATGTAATATTCTAAGGGGGATTGACAGGGTAGATGCTGATAGGTTGTTTCCCCTGGCTGGAGAGTCTAGAACTAGGGGGCATAGTCTCAGGATAAGGGGTCAGCCATTTAAGACTGAGATGAGGAAGAATTTCTTCACTCAGAGGGTTGTGAATCTTTGGAATTCTCCACCCAAAGGGCTCTGGTTGCTTAATCATTGAGTATATTCAAGGCTGAGATAGATAGATTTTTGGAATCTAGTGGAATCAAGGAATATGGAGATGGGCGGGTAAGTGGAGTTGAGGTGGAAGATCAGCCATGATCTTATTGAATGGCGGAGCAGGCTCAAAGGGCCGTATGGCTGACTCTTGCTCCCAATTCCTATGTTCTTATGTTCTTCCTCTCCACCATCGGTGTGACATGGCACTGCTCTGCTCTTCTGGGTGGACACAGCCGATGCCCCCTTTCAAACGCAATGCACCTGCCCCAGGGCTGCAAATGGCCCCATCCCAGGATCTAGGATGTGTCTCTGGCTTGCGGCTAGAGCGTACGGAGGATCCGCTCCACCAGACTTGGGCAGGCAGAGTGGACCAAAGAATTTCCATAATTTAATTTATAGCGTGGTTTCAAGGCAGAAGATAGTCTTGAATAGCCTTTTCCTGTATACTGGAAAGTATGACTCTTTAGGTAGTTCCGTAGTATACACCAATTTTTCTGTGCTAGTGTGGGTGAAATTGGTCTTTGGCGATAGCATAAAATTGGTCTATTCGAATCATCAGACCGTTTTACACCCTCCCCGATTTTCTTTACTATGACAGGATGTAAAAAGGGCTGCGGATTCGCTATCTCCCGTCTTGCACTACCTCCAAGGACCAGTCTCGCCGCCAATATATTTGAAATGAACTGATGGTATTAGAACTGATCCTGGCAGAAAGTGCTTGTATGAAGTGTTCAGCTCCTTCTGATTAGCTATCCAAATATCTCAACAAGGACCAGATGCCTCTAGTTTTGGTTAATATGTTAATCAGCATATCAGGTACCATGCCGGGGGTCATAGCGCAGCTAACTCTACTCCCTGGATAAACATCCCAATTAAAACATGAAGGCAGTAAGAGGCTGAAAGGGTAGGAGTCTCACCACACAGGATTCGGAGTTCTTTCACTGCTATTTTCATGGAAATTAAAGCTCTTGTTATTTGTTCTGTTTGGCAAGAGTGAATTAGCCACAGAAGCTCAGGAAAGACAGGAATAGTAACTGCAAATAATACAGCCACAAGCTGAGTGGGACCGCAAGGAGAATTAGCTCTCAGTGTGTGAAGGCTGTTTCATATTGTAAATAAAACATTATTAAAGAGCTTCTAGAATCTGAATCCAGGCTGCTGTTTTGATCTGATCACAAACTTAGACTATTTATCTTTCCCATTTCTAGTCACTTTTTTTCCCCTCACTGGAAGTCACTTTCCGTCACTCGTACACCCTTGGCTGAGTGAAGCCGAGGACTGATATAGAGTACGAATTTCTGACAGGCGCTGTCAGATTCTTTGTGGTCATGGTGTAGTCCTGACACGGCACAAATACTGTTGGATTTTCTGTAAAATCATAAAATGTTAAACCCACAACAGGTCCGTCAGCCTCTGTGAAGAGAAATGACAGGTAATTGTTCAGCTCTGGTGAAGATTCTGCACTCATTCGTTAACCAAACTTTTCCCCCTCAGATGCTAACGGACCAGCATTTTGTTTTTATTTCAGATTTCCAGTATTAGTCATTTTTGGATTTGAGTGAGAAGAGATTCTGCACTGGTACAAGTGTAAAAAGAAAGAACCTGCATTTATATAGCGCCTTTCACATCCTCAGGATGTACCAAAGCCATACTTTTGAAGTGTAATCACTGTTGTAATGTAAGAAATGCACTGCAGAGTCCCACAAACAGCACTGTGGTAATAACCAGATAATCTGTTTTAGTGATTTTAGTTGAGGGATAAATATTGGTCAGGACACTGAGGAGAACTTCCCTGCTCTTCTTCGAAATAGTGTCATGGGATATTTTAAGTCTACCTGGGAGGACAGACGGGGCCTCTCATCTCATCTCCTCTGCAAGATGGCACCTCTGACAGTGTCAGCCTAGATTTTGTGCTCAAGTCGCTAGATTGGGATTGAACCCACAACCTTCTGGCTCAGAGGCAAGAGTGCTACCATTGAACCACAGCTGACAATCTGTAACCTGAATGGGAAAATCATCTAACGAAGGATATACTTGCCTTAGAGGAATGTAACAAAGCGTCACTAGATTGATTCCTGGAATGAAAGGGTTTCCCTATAAGGAAAGATTGAGTAGCATAGGCCTATACTCTCTGGAGTTTAGAAGAATGAGAGGTGAACTCATTGAAATGTATACAATTCTTAGCGGGCGTGACAGGGTAGATGCTGAGAGGCTGTTTCCCCTGACTGGAGAATCTAGAACTAGGGGTCATAATCTCAAGATAAGGGGTTGGCCATTTAGGATTGATGCGGAGATGCCGGTGTTGGACTGGGGTGGACAAAAATGAGAAGTCGCACAACACCAGGTTATAGTCCAACAGTTTTATTTAAAATTACGAGCTTTCGGAGCTCCGCTCCTTCTTCAGGTAAAGGTACAGTGAGGGAATCTATTACACAGTATATATACACAGAGAACAATGTGTCTGCAGAGATACAATCTGTTAGGGAGGCATTACATCAAAGACACATCAGAGTACAGCTAAGACAATGAGGTGGGTCACAGGGAGTCCAACGTGTCAAATGCTGTCGTCTGTAGTTAAGCTTTTAACTTTTTTTTTGTGTTTTTTAAAAAAAACTGGAAAAACAGACAACGATGTCGAGTCACGTTCTGTAGCGTGACATGAAATCAAGATCCCTATTGAAGCCGTCCTCATGGGTGCGGAACTTGGCTATCAGTTTCTGCTCGATGATTTTGCGTTGTCATGTGTCTCGAAGGCCGACTTGGAGAACGCTAACCCGCAGATCCGAGGCTGAATGTCCTTGACTGCTGAAGTGTTCCCCGACTGGGAGGCAACAATCCTGCCTGGCGATTGTTGCGCGGTGTCCGTTCATACGTTGTCTCAGTGTCTGCATGGTCTTGCCGATGTACAGTGCATTCTTTCCTGCAACATATGAGGTAGACAACGTTGGCCGAGTCACATGAGTATGTACCATGTACCTGGTGGGTAGTGTCCTCACGTGTGATGATGGTATCTGTGTTGATGATCTGGCATGTCTTGCAGAGGTTGCCGTGGCAGGGTTGTGTGGTGTTGTGGTCGCTGTTCTCCTGACAGCTGGGTAATTTGCTGTGAATGATGGTACTTTTGAGGTTAGGCGGCTGCTTGAAGGCAAGTAGTGGAGGCGTGGGGATGGCCTTAGCAAGGTGTTCATCGTCATCGATGACATGTTGAAGGCTGCGAAGAACATGACGTAGTTTCTCCGCTCCGGGGAAGTACTGGACGACGTAGGGTACTCTGTTGGTTGTGTCCCATGTTCGCCTTCTGAGGAGGTCTATGCGGTTTTTCGCTGTGGCCCGTCGGAACTGTCGATCGACGAGTCGAGCGTCATATCCCGTTCTTACGAGGGCGTCTTTCAGCGTCCGTAGGTGTCCATCGCGTTCCTCCTCGTCTGAGCAGATCCTGTGTATTTGCAGGGCTTGTCCATAGGGGATGGCTTCTTTAACGTGGTTAGGGTGGAAGCTGGAGAAGTGGAGCATCGTGAGGTTGTCCGTGGGCTTGCGGTAGAGTGAAATGCTGAGCTGTCCGTCTTTGATGGAAATTCGTGTGTCCAAGAATGAAACCGATTCTGAGGAGTAGTCCATGGTGAGTTTGATGGTGGGATGGAACCTGTTGATGTTGTCGTGTAGTCCTTTCAGTGATCCTTCGCCGTGGGTCCAAAGGAAGAAGATGTCGTCGATGTATCTGGTGTACAGCGTTGGTTGGAGGTCCTGTGCAGCAAAGAAGTGTTGCTCGAACTTGTGCATGAAGATGTTGGTGTATTGGGGTGCGAATTTGGTCCCCATGGCTGTTCCATGTGTTTGGGTAAAAAACTGGTTGTCGAAGGTGAAGACATTGTGGTCAAGGATGAAGCAGATGAGTTGTAGGATGGCGTGTGGAGATTGGCTGTTGTTGGTGTTGAGTACTGAGGCTGTCGCAGCGATGCCGTCATCGTGGGGGATATTGGTGTAGAGTGCCGATACGTCCATCGTGGCGAGGAGTGTTCCTGGTTCAACTGGTCCATGGGTGCTGAGTTTCTGCAAGAAGTCTGTAGTGTCGCAACAGAAGCTGGGGGTTCCCTGTACGATGGGTTTCAGGATGCCATCGACGTACCCAGAGAGGTTCTCACACAGGGTTCCAAGGCGGCCTTCGAGACACACGACAACACAAAATCATCGAGCAGAAACTGATAGCCAAGTTCCGCACCCATGAGGACGGCCTCAATAGGGATCTCGGGTTCATGTCATGCTACAGAACGTGACTCGACATCGTTGTCTGTCTTTCCAGTTTAAAAAAAAACACAAAAAAATAGTTAAAAGCTTAACTACAGACGACAGCATTTGACACGTTGGACCCCCTGTGACCCATCTCATTGTCTTAGCTGTACTCTGATGTCTCTTTGATGTAATGCCTCCCTAACAGATTGTATCCCTGCAGACAAATTGTTCTCTGTGTATATATACTGTGTAATAGATTCCCTCACTGTACCTTTACCTGAAGAAGGAGCGGAGCTCCAAAAGCTCGTAATTTTAAATAAAACTGTTGGACTATAACCTGGTGTTGTGCGACTTCTCATTTAGGATTGAGATGAGGAGACATTTTTTTATTCAGAGGGTAGTGAATCTTTGGAATTCTCTATCCCAGAGGGCTATGGCTGCTCAGTCGTTGAGTATATTCAAGTTTGAGATCGATAGATTTTTGGGGGACACTAAGGAAATCAAGGGATGTGGGGATAGGGCGGTAAAGTGGAATTGAGGTAGAAGATCAGCCATGATCTTATTGAATGGCGAAGTAGGCTCAGGGGGCCGTATGGCCTACTCCTGCTCCTATTTCTTATGTTCTTATCACACTCTACTGCTTGCATAACTGAGGCCTCCTTATCTTTTCTTTGTCTTGTTTTCCTCCCCAGTCAGGAGTCGCGCCTGAGAGGAATACACAAAGCAGATACAATTCAATAAGATGTTGGAATCCATAGACCTATAGTTTACAGCACAGAATGAGGCTACAAAGCCCATCTTGCTTTTCAGTAGAGCAGTATGAAGGCAATCCCACTGCCCAGTGCTCTTCCCATTGATCTTCCACTGCTACGCATATTTATTCACCGCTCTCTGTGGCAAAGCATTTTGAGTTCTAACAGTCCGCTGCGTAAATACATTTTTTCCTAGCCTCTCTCCTCATTCTCGTAGGGACGATTTTAAATTGCTATTGACTTCCCAACCAGGGAAAACAAGGGTAGGAGTCCCACTAGAAGGGGAAGAAATGTAGCGAGGTGGGACTTTCCCCACATTCCTGTGACTCACTATTTATCCCATCCCAAATCTCAAGGTTGGGATCATTTCCATAAATGGGCAGGTGGCCGAACCTACGGCAATGCAACAGGGCTGCCCAAATCACAGAGGGAGCAAAAGAAAGACTTGCATTTATATAGCGCCTTTCACAACCTCAGGACGTCCCAAAGTGCTTTGCAGCCAATGAAGTATATTTGAAGTGAAGTCACTGTTGTAATGTTGGAAACTCAGCAGCCTATTTGTGCACAGCAAGGTCCCACAAACAGCAATGTGATAATGACCAGTTCATCTGTTTTTAGGTGTTGGTTAAGGGATGAATATTGCCCAGGATGGGAAATCTCCCCAACTTTTAACATCTCATCCAAAAGACGGCTCCTCCAACTGTGCTGCACTGGTGTCAGCCTTGATTTTGTGCTCAAGGCCCTGGAGTGGGACTATGAACCCACAACCTTCCGACTCAGAGCTGATAGTCCTACCAGCTGAGCCACATCTGATGACCCTAATGTCAGAGCTGCACTCACCCTTCCACTCTGAGGGGGTGAGCCACTAAACCTGGGTAGGGCAGCAGCAGCCATTTTCTGCACCCCAGCAGTGTCAAGGTCAAAAACACGGGCGGGAATGTCTCCGGGCGCCCACCGACAAATGATCTAAATAAGGCTGACCCCAGAAACATCAGTGGGGTGAGCGGGGGGTCAATCGAGTTGGCCCAAAGCTGATCCCACCGCTCCAAAGCCACAGAACGGCCTGAAGGAGAAATTCTGACTATCCTTTCATCAAAAACCTCTTTACCCAGAGAGTGGTTAGAATGTGGAACTTGCTACCACAGGGAGTAGTTGAGGCGATCAGCATAGATGCCTTTAAGGGGAAGCTAGTTAAGTACATGAGGGAGAAAGGAGTAGATGGTTCTGCTGATAGGGTGAGATGAAGAGGGGTGGGAGGATAAACACCGGCACAGACCATTTTTGCCAAAAGGCCTGCTTCGGTGCTGTTAATTCTATGTAAAAGCATAAAGCTCAAAATCTCTGCTTTGGATTATCTTTTTTTAAATTTATTTTTTTGTTCCATTTATTCTGCATCCTGATCTCTAATACAAAATATTATAAAAGGGATATTATAAAAAGGACATAGAGGCACTGGAGAGGGTGCAGAGAAGATTTACAAGGATGATACCAGAAATGCGAGGGTATACCTATCAGGAAACAATGAATAGGCTGGGTCTCTTTTCTCTTGGACAAAGAAGGCTGAGGGGTGACCTAATAGAGGTCTTTAAAATTATGAAAGCTTTTGATGGGGTGGATACAGAGAGAATGTTTCCACTTGTGGGAAAGAACATAACTAGAGGCCATCAATATAAGATAGTCACCAAGAAATCCAATAGGGAATTCAGAAGAAACTTCTTTACCCAGAGAGTGGTGAGAATGTGGAACTCGCTACCACAGGGAGTGGTTGAAGCGAATAGTATAGATGTATTTAAGGGTAGGCTGGACAAACATATGAGAGAGAAGGGAATAGAGGGTTATGCTGATAGATTTAGATGAGGAAAGACGGGAGGAGGCTAGAGTGGAGCATAAACACCGGCATCGACTGGTTGGGCCGAATGGCCTGTTTCTGTGCTGTATATCCTATGTAATCCGATGTAAATACTGTTAATTGCCAATTTAGATAGGTGACCTGGTCAAAACATGAGAACACAGCTGAATGTTAAAAGAAGGAAACAAAAAAATTATTGCATTTGCTCCTAAAAAAGTCACAAATGGGTGTCGTGAGTAAAGGCAGTATAGAAATGGTGTACTGACAACACTTACAGTGAGAGCAAAATTGGGCCCCAGGTGTCAGACATACAATTTTATTCACACTTGCACACAGCGCTTGCTTTAATCTAACTTACCTCGGCATACTGTAACAATACTTCCAGTGAAAATTGCTTTGCATAATGTAACAGAATTGTCTTACTTGCTGTAGAAGACAGCTGTACACAGCTTGCTTTTGGAGATGATCCATATCAGTGACAGTGAATAAAAGCCTTTGCACCTATCCTTTGGGCTAGAAATTCGGTGCCTTAGCGCCTCCCATTAGCGCCTCGCCGGGGGGGGGGGCGATAACGGGGCGCGAAGGACTTACCGCCTGGGTGCGGCGATGTTACCGCCGCCCGCGAAATTCACCTGGCGGTTTGCGGCAGTGGTAATGCCTAGCGCCACGATCGCCTGCGCCCGGAGATCGTGATGACATCCGGCTGCGCATCGCCCCGGTAACGCCCCGGAACCAAAATTAATTTCCGCCCCCTGCAGCATTGCCAGGCAATGACATCGACAGCTGCAGGAGGCATTGATTGGGAAGCCGGGCGCTTCAGGGGCGAGACTTAAAGGCAAGGTGACCGAGGTAGGTGAAAAGGAATCTGAAATGCTCCGTGTGGTTTTTTTTTCGCCGCCAGCCATCGATCAGCCCGGCACTCTGCTGCAGTGCATCGCGCTGATCGGGCCAGATCACGGCTGCCGTCAGGGACCAGGTAAGGTTTTTCCTTGCAGAGCCTGCAGCGATGGCCCTTCCCTTTAAAGGAGGGTAGGAGCCTTCCAATGCGGCATCGCTGCACAGCCCATTGTGCAGCGCTGCTCACCTATCGCCCCGCCTGCTGCCTGTTGCGCTCCAGGAAGGAAGTGGAGTGCTTGATTTAGCGTTCCACTTCCTTCTTGAAGCACAAAACCGAATTCTTTTAAAGTTGAGAAACATTAGTGCCTGGCAATGTCCACTAGCAATGGTTTGGCAAATTTAAAGTAACAAATGTTGTAGATTTGAATGTGATCACAATAGAGGATTCTAACTAAAAAGAAAACCTTGCATTTATGTAGTGCAGTTCGAGAACTCAGGATGTCCCAAAGCGCTTCACAGCCAATTAATTACTTTTGAAGTGTTGTCACAGTTGTAATGTAGGAAACACGGCAGCCAATTTGTGCACAGCAAGCTCCCACAAACAGCAACATGATAATGACCAGATTATCTGTTTTAGTGATGTTAATTGAGGGATAAATATTGGCCAGGACACTGGGGATAACTCCCCTGCTCTTCTTCGAAATAGTGGCATGGGATCTTTTGCATCTACCTCATAGGGCACGCGCAGCCTCGGTTTAAAGTCTCATCCAAAAGATTTAATGCGTTCTATTCAGTTCTAAGTATTTGAACAGAGCTGTTGAGGCATTTCTTTAAATGGGCGAACACCTCACTTCAACTAACAAAGGAACTGCATATGTATGCATTAAACCTTCCTACTGTAACATTCGCACAGTGTAATTTCAAGGCCAGTGCGTTTTATGTGGATTGTGTTTAAGGAGAGACCATAAATAATGTGTGTTCAATCAGAGGTTGTGATACACCACAGATTATTACACTTAGTGCTTCTGTCAGGTGGGCATTATATTTACAGAATTCTACCACTTTATTTTGCTCGTACCTTTCCATGGAAAACAGCGACCATAATTTGGAAGGATTCTGGGAATATTTATCCCAAATCTACAATTTTAATATCCTTCGCAACTATTATAAGAGTCATTCCAATATCCCTGCCTTCAAGTAGACTGAGTGGAAGATTTTTTTTTTGAAATGCATTTCCTTTGAAATACTAAATTCCCCACTGACATCCATTTTTTATGCTCTCTTCGATATATATTTTACTTGAGAGCTCCCAAAGGTACCAAAATCAAATCTAGCATATTTGTCATCCTTAAAAAAAATCAAATTGCACAGAAATCACTCGAATGTGGGTTTTTTTTAACACAAGATTGCTAAAATTACAGTCAGGGAATAGCAACGAGCAAAAGACAGGTTTCACAAGTCTCTGGAAGTAGTGCAGGTTTGTGGAATGGAAAGAATTTTTACAGCCCTATTATTTTTAATCAATGGATCTAAAGAAATGTTTTTATTTGAACAATACAGGGACACTAAAATATGTACAGCACACACTGCATGAAAGTTAACACTGGTAAGGGTATCATATGTATGCTATACACTGAACACTGTTTGCCTGGGAATCATACACTGGGTGGGAGATGAAAGGCATTTATATGCCGACTGTACACATCTGAGAATCTAGTCAACATCATTCTGGCTCTGTTATCACCAACACATCTTTGTTCTCCTCTATAAAAATAGGCCTCCTCTGCTACCGTAGCTCTGTGTGCCCGATGCTCCGTTATCTGTATGTATACAGGAGTTGACATTAAGACACGCAAGACACAAACAAGATATATGGAATGAGATTTGAGTGAACTGTCAGCTATTGGTCTGCAAGGTAGCTCGTTCAGTTTCAGATTATAGATGACTGGCTATGAGTTGGAAAGAGATAGTTCAGTCAAGCCCTTTTGACAATAAAAGAAAAGAAAAAGACTTACATTTATATAGCGCTTATCATGACCTCAGGATGCCCCAAATCACTTTACAGCCATTGAAATACTTTTGAAGTGTAGTCCCTGTTGTAATTTAGGAACCGCAGCAAACAATTTGCACACAGCAAGCTCCCAAAAAGAGCAATGTGATAATCACCAGGCAATCTTTTTTTTAGTGATGTTGATTGAGGGATAAATATTGGCCAGAACACCAGGGATAACTCCCCTGCTCTTCTTCGAAATAGTGCCATGGGATCTTTTATGTCCACCTGAGAGCAGATGGGGCCTCGGTTTAACGTCTCATCTGAAAGACGGCACCTCCGACAATGCCGCACTCCCTCAGTACTGCACTGGAATGTCAGCCTAGATTTTTGTGCTCAAGTCTCTGGAGTGGGACTTGAACCCATGACGTTCTGACTCAGAAATGAGAGTGCTACCAACTGAGCCATGACTGACACAAACCTCAAGAGCAAACTTCAGTGGTTTATGAATATCATCAGAACTGCGAAATTGACTTAACCTTATTGTCAGACATTCTTTGAAATATATTGCATAGCATTGATTTATAGTCATAACAATCATTTTAAAACATTTTCTTATTACCATCTAGTGACCATGCTGAGCATGTCGGAGACAGTGAAGAGGTAACAGTTCACTAGACGATCTCTGCAATTGCAGAGTAAGCAATTGCAGAGCAGCGCTCCGAAAGCTCGTGATTTCAAATAAAACTGTTGGACTATAACCTGGTGTTGTGCGACTTCTCATTTTTGTCCACCCCAGTCCAACACCGGCATCTCCGCATCATTGCAGATTGTATATGGCAGGAATACCAGCATTTGGATTATTGAGAAATATTATTTCACTGCATTAACATTGCAGCTTATATGATATCATAGACTTTTACAGCACAGAAGGAGGCCATCCGGCCCATTTTGCCTGTGCCATCTCTTTCAAAGAGCTATTCATTTAGTCCCATTCCCATATTCTTTCCTCCTACTCTTTTAAGTTTTTTCTTTTTCAAATATTTACCCACTTCCCTTTCAAAGTATTATGGATTCTGCTTCCGCAACTGCTTCTGGTAGAGAATTCAATGTTCTACCAAAGCTCTGCGCAAAACAATTCTCCTAACCTTGTGCATTTTATTCTTTAGCATCTGGACCATTGGCCAGCTGAATATAGGGAGCCAGCTGTCCAGGTCGGGCCCATGAAGTCTGGGCGTACAATGTAGTCACAGCGGCAGAGCAGGGTGTGTTGGACAGTCTGAGAGGGGGAGGAGTGGTGTCGCTAGCCCCAATTTATGGGTAAGTCTGAGTTTTATTTTAATGTAAGGTGCAAAGTTTTGAATTTTAGGCATACAGTAAACTTTGTGGGAAACCGTCATGGCAACTCTATTTTGAAGAATGTTCCTTGTTGGAATATGAAATCTTTTGGTGGAACGTGGCAAAAGATAATTAGAAAAGGAGCACACAGAATACATTTCAAAGAATGGTAGGCTTTGAATTTATGCATTCGATGTGTTACCCAAAATAATTAATAATATTAGTTGATTTTTAAATTGCATAACAAGTTATTAGCAAATTAAATATTAATATTTGATTAAAAACTTAATTGAAAAATGGAGTAACTCTGAGGTCCATCAGTTATTGAAATTAATGGAAATTATTATTTCTTAAAGTGATCAAGATACAGGTACTCTGGAAAGATATGTAGCCTGGAAGTTACAGTGACCAATGTTATCATTCAAACACTGAACACAATTGTATCAAATTGCTTTTCCTGCTTGTTACAAGTATAGGGTCTTGCCATGGATATTCTCATGGGTATAATGGTGCTGGTTGCTTCCATAAGCAGTTGGAGCATCTTGCATTTGGGCGTTGGCTTGTCTCACTGTCTAAGCACCCAATGCCTAACTGTATGATAGCGTAACTCAGAGGTGCCCCCTTTGTGATCGGAACAGGTTCTTTGTGGCATTTGCGTGCAATACATCTACAATTTCTTTGAAGGCAGGCAAAGAAAATGCCCAGATATGAATCAATCAACTGCTTTATTGACTCTCTCCTCCCCTGAAAGTGTTAACTCACACTGGAGAGGCGGCGGACCTGGGTGGAGCGGCTGCGGCGAGGCGGAGGAGTCAAGAGGCGGCGGCGACCAGGTAGGCCCACAGAGGCGGCGGACCTGGGTGGAGCGGCTGCGGCGAGGCGGAGGAGTCAAGAGGCGGCGGCGACCAGGTAGGCCCACAGAGGCGGCGGACCTGGGTGGAGCGGCTGCGGCGAGGCGGAGGAGTCAAGAGGCGGCGGCGACCAGGTAGGCCCACAGAGGCGGCAGACCTGGGTGGAGCGGCTGCGGCGAGGCGGAGGAGTCAAGAGGCGGCGGCGACCAGGTAGGCCCACAGAGGCTTTTAAAGTGCGGGACACAGTGGTTGCTGGGTAGGTGATTAATTTTTACCTGTATATAAGTTGTGCGGTTCCTAAACCCGAGACACTACACTTGTAGTGTCCCCCACCCTTCCTCCTCCTCCAACCTAAAGGAGGTGAGTGACTATCAGGTAAGCTCTTTTTTGTTCTAGTTTAATCTGCAAGTTAGCTGGAGGGGATGGCAGGGGAGGCAGTGAAATGTTCCTCCTGCAGAATGTTTGAGGTGAGGGACGCCGTAGGTGTCACTGCTGATTACACCTGTGGGAAGTGCACCCATCTCCAGCTCCTCGAAAACCGTGTTAGGGAACTGGAGCTGGAGCTGGATGAACTTCGGATCATTCGGGAGGCAGAGGAGGTCATAGATAGAAGCTTCAGGGATGTAATTACTCCAAAGCATGAAGATAGATGGGTGACGGTGAGAGGGGCTAGGAGGAAGCAGTCAGTGCAGGGATCCTCTGTGGTCGTTCCCCTCAGTAACAGGTATACCGCTTTGAATACTGTTGAGGGGGACGACTTACCAGTGGTAAGCCACGGTGACCAGATCTCCGGCGCTGGGTCCGTCCCTGTGGCTCAGAAGGGAAGGGGGGAGAGCAGGAGAGCAATAGTTATTGGGGACTCAATAGTCAGAGGGACAGATAGGAGGTTCTGTGGCAGCAAAAGAGACTCACGGATGGTATGTTGCCTCCCGGGTGCCAGGGTCCGTGACGTCTCGGACCGTGTTTTCAGAATCCTCAAAGGGGAAGGGGAACAATCACAAGTCGTGGTACACATCGGTACCAACGACATAGGTAGGAGAAGGGACGGGGATTTAAAACAGGAATTTAGGGAGCTAGGTTGGAAGCTGAGAGCCAGTACAAACCATGTTGTAATTTCTGGTTTGTTGCCGGTGCCACGTGCTAGCGAGTTGAGGAACAGGGAGAGAGTGCAGATAAACACGTGGCTGCAGGGATGGTGTAGGGGGGAGGGTTTCAGTTATGTGGATAATTGGAGCACATTCTGGGGAAGGTGGGACCTGTACAAACAGGACGGTTTGCACCTGAACCAGAGGGGCACCAATATCCTGGGAGGGAAATTTGCTACGGCTCTTCGGGGGGGTTTAAACTAATTTGTCAGGGGGATGGGAAAAAGGGCTGTAGTCCACGAGCCAGTGGTGAGTGTAGGGAGGTACTGAGGAGGGTATCAAGGTCGCAGGAATGTACCGGCAGACAGGAAGATGGCTTGAAGTGTGTCTACTTCAATGCAAGGAGCATCCGGAATAAGGTAGGAGAACTTGGAGCGTGGATTGGTACTTGGGACTACGATGTGGTGGCCATTATGGAGACATGGGTAGAACAGGGACAGGAATGGTTGTTGGAAGTTCCGGGGTATAGATGTTTCAGTAAGAGTAGGGAAGTTGGTAAGAAAGGTGGAGGAGTAGCATTGTTAATCAAGGATAGTTTAACAGCGGCAGAAAGGCAGTTCGAGGGGGATCTGCCGTCTGAGGTAATATGGGCTGAAGTTAGAAATAGGAAAGGAGCGGTCACGTTGTTAGGAGTTTTCTACAGGCCCCCAAATAGTAATAAAGATGTGGAGGAAGAAATTGCAAAGCAGATTATGAATAGGTGTGGAGGTCACAGAGTAGTTGTCATGGGTGACTTCAACTTTCCAAATATTGATTGGAACCTTTATAGGTCAAACAGTTCGGATGGGATAGTTTTTGCACAGTGTGTGCAGGAGGGTTTCCTGACACAATATGTGGATAGGCCGACAAGAGGTGGGGCCACGTTGGATTTGGTACTGGGTAATGAACCGGGCCAAGTGTTTGATTTGTATGTGGGAGAGCACTTTGGAGATAGTGACCACAATTCGGTAACTTTCACTATTGCAATGGAGAGGGATAGGGCCATACGGCAGGGCAGGGTTTATAATTGGGGGAGGGGTAATTATGATGCGATTAGGCAAGAATTAGGGAGTATAAGATGGGAACAGAAACTATCAGGGAAAGGCACAAACGAAAAGTGGAGCTTTTTCATGGAGCAATTACTGCGTGTCCTTGATAGGTATGTCCCTGTCAGGCAGGGAGGAAATGGCCGAGTGAGAGAACCATGGTTCACAAAAGAGGTTGAATGTCTAGTCAAGAGGAAAAAGGAAGCGTATGTAAGGATGAGAAAACAAGGTTCAGTTGGATCGATTGAGGGGTACAAGGTAGCAAGGAATGAGCTAAAAAAAGAGCTTAGGAGAGCTAGGAGGGGGCATGAGAAGTCCTTGGCGGGTCGGATCAAGAAAAACCCCAAGGCTTTTTACTCTTATGTGAGAAATAAAAGAATGACCAGGGTGAGGGTAGGGCCGGTCAAGGACAGTAGTGGGAACTTGTGCATGGAGTCAGAAGAGATAGGAGAGGTGATGAATGAATCCTTTTCGTCAGTGTTCACCGAGGAGAGGGGCCATGTTTTTGAGGATGAGAGTGTGATAAAGGTGGATAGGCTGGAGGTGGTAGATGTTCTGAGGGAAGATGTTTTAGCAATTTTGAAGAACCTGAGGGTCGATAAGTCCCCTGGGCCAGATGGGATATATCCTAGGATTCTTTGGGAGGCAAGGGAGGAGATTGCAGAGCCTCTGGCTTTGATCTTTGGGTCCTCACTGTCCACGGGGATGGTGCCAGAGGACTGGAGAGTGGCGAATGTTGTTCCTCTCTTCAAGAAAGGAAATAGGAATGACCCTGGTAATTATAGGCCGGTTAGTCTTACTTCGGTGGTTGGTAAGATAATGGAAAAGGTCCTGAGGGATAGGATTTATGACCATTTGGAAAGGGGCAACTTAATCAGGGATAGTCAACACGGATTCGTGAAGGGTAAGTCTTGCCTAACAAATTTGATTGAATTCTTTGAGGAGGTAACTAAGTGTGTAGATGAAGGTAGAGCAGTTGATGTCGTATACATGGATTTTAGTAAGGCGTTTGATAAGGTTCCCCATGGTCGTCTCATGAAGAAAGTAAGGAGTTGTGGGATAGAGGGAAATTTGGCCGATTGGATAAGTAACTGGCTATCCCACCAGGTACATGGTACATACTCATGTGACTCGGCCAACGTTGTCTACCTCATACGTTGCAGGAAAGAATGCACCGCGGCATGGTACATCGGCGAGACCATGCAGACACTGAGACAACGTATGAACGAGCACCGCGCAACAATCGCCAGGCAGGATTGTTACCTCCCAGTCGGGGAACACTTCAGCAGTCAAGGACATTCAGCCTCGGATCTGCGGGTAAGCGTTCTCCAAGGCAACCTTAGAAACACACGACAACGCAAAATCATCGAGCAGAAACTGATAGCCAAGTTCCGCACTCATGAAGACGGTCTCAATCGGGATCTTGGGTTTATGTCACGATACATGATGTGATCCGGACTCGAGTCGTCGTTAGCTTGTTCACAGATGTGATTCCCAGTAAAAAAGTAAACATTTTCCCAGTAAAAAAGTAAAAATTTTAAAGCTTTTCGTTTTACATACAGACGGCAGCTTTTGACACGTTAGAACCCCTGCGACTACACCTCATTGTCTCAGTTGTATCTTGCTATGCCTTTGATGTGGTACCTTCCTGGCTGACTTAATTAACTTTATCACACCTCGGCAGATAGTCAGGATGATTTAATTTAGTGGTCTGCAATTGTAAGGTACACATGCTTTGTTTTCTATCTATATATGCTTTGGCGATTCTGTATCTAATTTACTTCACCTGAGGAAGGAGCAATCGATAGCTCCGAAAGCTTGTGATTTCAAATAAAACTGTTGGACTATAACCTGGTGTTGTGCGACCTCTCAATTTTATCTCATAGAAGGCAGAGGGTGGTGGTGGATGGAACATTTTCGGACTGGAGACCAGTTACCAGCGGGATGCCACAGGGGTCGGTGCTGGGTCCTCTGCTGTTTGTGATTTTTATCAATGACTTGGAGGAGGGGACTGAAGGGTGGATCAGTAAATTTGCTGATGACACCAAGATTGGTGGAGTAGTGGATGAGGTGGAGGGCAGTTGTAGGCTGCAAAGAGACATTGATAGGATGCAGAGCTGGGCCGAAAAATGGCAGATGGAATTTAACCCTGATAAGTGCGAGGTGATTAATTTTGGTCGGGCAAATTTGAATAAGGATTACAGGGTCAACGGCAGGGTTCTGAGGAACGTGGAGGAGCAGAGAGATCTGGGGGTTCATATCCACAGATCTCTGAAGGTTGCCACTCAAGTAGATAGAGCAGTAAAGAAGGCCTATGGTGTGTTGGCGTTTATTAACAGAGGGTTTGAGTTTAAGAACCGTGAGGTTATGCTGCAACTGTACAGGACCTTGGTGAGACCACATTTGGAATATTGTGTGCAGTTCTGGTCACCTCACTATAGGAAGGACGTGGAAGCATTGGAAAGAGTGCAAAGGAGATTTACCAGGATGCTGCCTGGTTTGGGGGGGAGGTCTTATGAGGAAAGATTGAGGGAGTTGGGGCTTTTCTCTTTAGAGCGGAGGAGGATGAGAGGCGACTTAATAGAGGTTTATAAGATGAAGAGGGGGATAGATAGAGTGGATGTTCAGAGACTATTTCCTCGGGTAGAGGCAGCTGTTACAAGGGGGCATAACTATAAGGTGCATGGGGGGAGATATAGAAGGGATGTCCGAGGTAGATTCTTTACTCAGAGAGTGGTTGGGGTGTGGAATGGACTGCCTGCTGTGATAGTGGAGTCGGACACTTTAGGAACTTTCAAGCGGTTATTGGATAAGCACATGGAGCACACCAGAGTGATAGGGAGTGTGATAGCTTGATCTTGGTCTCGGACAATGCTCGGCACAACATCGAGGGCCGAAGGGCCTGTACTGTGCTGTACTGTTCTATGTTTCTATGAATATGTTCCATGGTCAAGAGCTACCCCATCCCGAGTGGCCATTTTTCATGTATTATCTAAGACTTGAGTGTTGGTCAGCTATCTACCCATAAGGAGGATGCATGAGCCGCACTCTCCCCTGTCCCAATCTATGTCAACTCATCCACTTTTTAATTAACATGCGCACTTTGCACCAGGGGGGCAATGAAAGAGTGGTCATGAACAGGAACCCTGGCTGATCATTTTCCCCTATCCCCTAGATCAGTGGTCTAAAGGCAATTGCAGCGTCTCTACCCACGTCAGCTATAATCAGCTAACTCAGTATAGACTGTGGATTTAGGAACATAGGAACAGGAGTAGTCCATTTAGTCCTTCGAGCCTGTTCTGCCCTTCAATGAAATCATGGCTGATCTCGACTTAACTCCTTTGGCCTTTGGCCTTTGGCCCATATCCCTTAATACCTTTGGTTAACAAAAATCTATCAATGTCAGATTTGTAATTAACAACTGATCTAGCATCAATTGCAGTTTGCAGAAGAGAGTTCCAAACTTCTACCAACCTTTGTCTGTAGAAGTCTTTCCTAATTTCACTCCTGAAAGATCTGACTCTAATTTTTAGACTATGACCCCTAGTCCTCGACTCCCCAACCAGTGGAAATAGTTTCTCTCTATCTACCATATCTGTTCCCCTTAATATCTTGAAGACTTCGATCAAATCACCCCTTAACCTTCTAAATTCTAAGGAATTCAGCCCTAATTTGTGTAATCTCTCCTCGTAATTTAAACTTTGGAGTGCGGGTATCATTCTGGTAAACCGACGCTGCACTCCCTCCAAGGCCAATATATCCTTCCTAAGGTGTGGTGCCCAGAACTGCTCACAGTACTCCTGGTGTGGTCTAACCAGGGCTTTGTATAGCTGCAGCATAACTTCTACCTCCTTGTATTCTAGTCATCCAGTTATAAAGCATTCCATTAGCCTTTTTGATTATTTTCTGTACCTGTTCATGACATTTTAATGACCCCCAAGTCTCTTTGGACCTCCACTGTTTTTATCTTTTCACCATTTAGAAAGTACCCTGTTCTATCCTTATTAGTTCCAAAGTGGATGACCTCAC
The DNA here is from genome assembly GCA_030390025.1 of Squalus acanthias. Taxonomy (NCBI): domain Eukaryota; kingdom Metazoa; phylum Chordata; class Chondrichthyes; order Squaliformes; family Squalidae; genus Squalus; species Squalus acanthias. Next base: position 23,784,823 of record CM059425.1, read on the forward strand.
ATTTGCCTAAATTGAAGACGATTAGCCACAGTTTTGCCCATTCACTTAATCTATCAATATCCCTTTGTAATTTTATGCTTTCATCTACACTGCCTACAATGCCGCTTATCTTTATGTCATCCGCAAAATTGCATATGTGGCTTTCTATCCCAGCTTCTAAGTCGTTAATAAATACTGTGAATAGTTGAAGCCCCAACATAGATCCCTGCAGGACATCACTAGTCACATCCTGCCAATTAGAGTACCTACCCATTATCCCTACTCTCTGTCTCCTGCCACTCAGCCAATTTCCTGCCGCACAGCCAATTTAGCTCCTCGAGCCTGTTCTGCCATTCACTGAGATCATGGCTGATCTGTGACCTACCTCCACATAACTTCCTTTGCCCCATATCCCTTAATACATTTGGTTAACAAAAATCTATCAATCTCAGATTTAAAATTAACAATTGATCCAGCATCAACTACCGTTTGCGGAAGAGAGTTCCAAACTAATCGATGACCTTTCTGGTCTCAATGACACAGGTCCACTCATTAATACAAGAATCGTCAAAGAAATTCCCAAAATGCAACATAGTTATTTTAATAGAGAAGTTCATCTATTTAACATAAACTGGCTAACACCTCTAGACAAGGAAAAAGGAGGATTGAAATAAACTACTTGCACCCAACACTACCCACCGATCAATATCCACAGCCACACTGTATTGAGGAAAACACCAACAACAACAACAACTTGTATTTATATAGCACCTTTAACGTAGTAAAACGTCCCAAGGTGCTTCACAGGAGTATTATAAGACAAAAATTTGATACGGAGCCACATAAGGAGAAATTAGGGTAGGTGACCAAAAGCTTGGTCAAAGAGGTAGGTTTTTAAGGAGCATCTTAAAGGAGGCAAGAGAGGTGGAGAGGTGGAGAGGTTTAGGGAGGGAATTCCAGAGCTTAAGGCCTAGGCAACAGAAGGCACGTCCACCAATGTTTGAACGATTATATTCAGGGATGCTCAATAGGGCAGAATTAGAGGAGCGCAGATATCTTGTGGGGGTTGTGGGGCTGGAGGAGATTACAGAGATAGGGAGGGGCGAGGCCATGGAGGGATTTGAAAACAAGGAAGAGAATTTTGAAATCGAGGTGTTGCTTAACCGAGAGCCAATGTAGGTCAGCGAGCACAGGGGTGATGGGCGAACGGGACTTGGTGCCAGCTAGGATATGGGCAGCTGAGTTTTGGATGACCTCAAGTTTTCGTAGGGTAGAACATGGGAGGCCAGCCAGGAGTGCATTGGAATAATCAAGTCTAGAGGTAACAAAGGCATGGATGAGGTTATCAGCAGCAGATGAGCTGAGGCATGGGCAGAGACGGGCGATACTACGAAGGTGGAAATAGGCGGTCTTAGTTATGTGTGGTTGGAAGCTCATTTCAGGATCAAATATGACACTAAGGTTGCAAACAGTGTGGTTTAGCCTCAGACAGATGTTAGGGAGAGGGATGGAGTCAGTGGCTAGGGAACAGAGTTTGTGGCGGGGATCGAAAACAATGGCTTTGGTCTTCCCAATATTTAATAGGAGAAAATTTCTGCTCATCCAGTACTGGATACCAGACAAACAGACTGACAATTCAGCGACCGTGGAGGGGTCGAGAGAAGTGGTGGTGAGGTAGAGCTGGATGTCGTCAGTGTACATGTGGAAACTGATGTTGTGTTTTCGGATGATGTTGCCAAGGGGCAGCATGTAGATGAGAAATAGGAGGGGGCCAAGGATAGATCCTTGGGGGACATCAGAGGTAACGATGCGGGAGCGGGAAGAGAAGCCAACAATCTCCCGGAAAGTCCTGCCAAACTCCACCACAAGGACCGCACTGCCTGTGGTTGTCAAGGTTACCACAGCCCTAATCTTTTATGCCTCGGTCTTATTCCCAGGTGTCACAGCAACAAAGACAATCTGCAGTTCACAGATACATCAAGCCGGTGAATTATTCAGATGGCAGAATTCCCCAAAGTCCAACGTGTCATCGGTAATACTCAAATGATCCGACAGGCTCCTGCACTCAATTCCTTTATCTTCATGAACTAAAAGGGCTTTCTGTCCATCAACATTCAGGTCATCTGTGACCATCAAAATAGTCTCATGCAAGTAAATGTCCATTTCTCAGGCAGCAGTCGTGGCATCGTCATTTTAAGGCAGTTTGTGCATCGGGATTATTCAAGCCACAAAGAGGAGTGCAAGGTTGGCTGCTAGGAGACCTAAGCTATCCTCTTGAGCCTTGGCTCGTGACACCTTTGAAACCGCCATCAGTGCAACATGGCGTATGCAGCCACCAGCATTATCACTGACCGCATGATGGATATCTTGAAATAGCACTTAAAATGCCTGGACAGTCCGGGATTTCCTATAATACAGCCACATTATGGTCTCCAAGATCATTGCTGTGTGCAGGATGTATATGGTAGGAATATTTGCCATCCAAAGAGGCAGAACTATGGAGAAGATGAAGGAGAAAGACACTAAACCACACCCAGAAGCTGAGAAAGGGAAGACGCAAAACCTGAAGAGATGCATCTGCTAAATACTATGGGGGTGAAATTGGGTATCTTGGGCGCTAACTTTTGAAATTTTGAAAATTTAGCGGCAGGCGCAAAGGATTCTGAACTTCTACTAAGTTGGGTGTTAGGGCCCCAGGAAGGAAGTGGAGCGCTAAATCAAGCGCTAATGACCTCAGTGGGGTGCTACAGGGGCGCTACCAGCAGAGTGCTAATGAATTTCAGGTGCAATGGATTCAGCAATGATTTTTCACACTGGTTCCTTCCAGCTTTTAAATGGGAGGTTGCATCATTGTGCAGATGCTCATTTTCAGCATTGCTGGCTTTGTGGTGACCTGCGAGCAAGTGAATCCCCTAATGGCTACGGCTGTTCCCACTCCCAGGGAGAGAGCTCGTCGGTTCACAGACGTGACATTGGAGACATTGGTGACTGGACTGGAGCGAAGGAGGGCAATGCTGTTCCTGGCCACTGGAAGGAAGCCATCGCCTCAGGTGTTCAGGGCAATGTGGAGGGAAGTGGCCCAGGAGGTCTCGGCCAGTAGTGTGGTGGAATGCAGTCTGACACAGTGCCACAAGAAATTCAACGACCTCAGTCGGGTGGCCAAGGTGAGTACATGCTTCAACAGCTCCTACATAACAGCATCTGAACCTCAGTCTGTGCACACTGCACAAAGAACCACACCACCACCACTCACCCACCAAACATCTTCACCTACTCAAACTCACATCCACATCTCACGCCTTGCCTACAATCACAGCTATTCAACGACGGCAGGCCAAACACATAGCTGGACTCTTACTGAAACACATTTGTTTCTCTTGCAGGCCAAGATGGTCCACAATAGGAGGGAGCAGCAGAGAACAGGCGGGGGTGATGTGCAGCTCCAGCAGCTCTCAGACCTTGAGGAGTGAGTGCTGTGACTCATTGGGCTGCAGGTGGTGGGCGCCATGGCCGTCGGCGACGTCGACCCCGTTGGGGGCAGGAACGGTATTTTCAGCCCCTCTCCTTCTCTCATCCCATTTCCCCCTCACACCACAAACCTTTCTCACTTTCCACCTCCTGAGAATGCCTGAATTCCTTGCTCCCCTTCCTGCCCCCCTGTCCTCACCTTAATGCGAGTGCTGTGCCTTTATGCTTTCAGATAATCAGCAACCAGATAACCAGCCTATCCCTGAGCCCCCCACTGAGAGTTAGGAAGGAGTAGAGGAGGAGGAGCAAAGCACTGCGTCACTGCATCTCTCACCCGTAGGCACCACCTCAGATACTGGCACTACGCGATCTTTAGAGGCAAGTTTAGTAGAGGGGTCTGCACTGGGTGATGCATCGGGGACGAGTGGGCTGCAGCAAGGTCAGGGGGAAAGGGTAGCTCAGGAACCAGCTCCCCGGAGGGCGAGTTCGTGTGCAAGTTCTGTTGCACAGGACTCAGATGAGGACCTCGATGTGGAGGTATTCACAAGAAGGGTGATGGCCATGCACACCGAGATGATAGGTGCAATGGCAAGGGTGCCCGAGAGCCTCACAGCAATAGTAAGGAGCGTGGAGGAGTCTGCCTCCAACATTGCACAGAGCTCTGCGCACGCCATGGAGCCCATCATTTCAACAGTGCAGAGGATGGTAAACTCCCAGAGAGACCGTGCGGATCCAGACCTCATGACACGTGTCATGGGTGATGTCGCAGCTTCCATTGCAGCAAAGGCGGAAGCGATGCAACGTCTTAGTGCTGTAATGCAGTCAATGGTTGCTGCCATCGAGTTACAGACTGCTCTCACGCAGTCTCAGCTTGATGCCACGAAAGCTCTGACTGCTGCCATCGTTGCTGGGTCCACCACCTGCAAAGTTTCGCAATTATCGCGATTCGAAATAACGAGATAGAAGCAGATTCGTTTGATCAGTTTATTTAAACAAAATCCTGTCATGATTAAACAGGACACAGAAGCCTGTAAAATGGCCGCCGCGCATCGTGGCAGAAGTTTCCAGAAGTACAGTGGGCAGACAAGATGGCGTTCGAATAAACATTTTCGATAAGCACTGATAAAGACAGGATGCAACCTGTTTGCATTTGTGACAATAGCAAAAGATATGAGTGCTGGAATCAGGTTTCCATGCACAAGTAAGGACCATTGTACTGGGCAATCGAAGGCCCATCCAGACACATCAATACGCAAATACCCCCACGGCTCTACAATGAGAGAGCCACTCTCGGGTGATTAAACAAGTATTCGGGGGCCCCCAAAACCCAGCCAGGGAGGCTCCTAGCCGGTCCAACAATGGGGAAAACATTAATGGGTAGTTGGCCAGTCACAGGTGCTTATTGCAACAAGGCTGGCTGGAGACCAGAGCAAGCAATAGTATTAGGCAACGAAGGCCTAACCCCGCACCAGCACCGTCTGCGATACAAGCACGACACAACCCCTTACAGAAAATGGCGACCGCGGCAGGACTATGGCAGTGAGAGAGTAATATTTTAGACCCTGGTGTGAATAGGTGAAATGTGATGATGAGAGGGTAGCCGACTATGTGTTTGGGAAGGTTAACTTAACCAAAAGGTGGATAAGTGACCTACTGATGGATAAGCGTCCGCTAGACGCAGCCATCAAATGGACAGGCAGTAAAGAGCATAAGAAGTCGGTGGAGAAAGCGGTCTGGCTGATGTGCTACAAGAAGCAAGTCCAACTTTCGGACCAGGTCATTGTGGCACAGGCAGCTCAGATCAGGGATTTGGAAGTTGAGATGGAGGAAAAGATCGCGGGAGGACAGAAACTCATTGCATCCTTGAATGCGTTACATCAGGAACGCCAGATAGTAGCCAACCACCATGAGGCTAAAATTGATTACCTAGAGTGTCAGGTCACGGAAGCAAAATTAAACGAGGGTAGGATTAGAGAACGGTGTGCCCGCCTAGCTAACCAGATAAAAGCCCAGGAAGAAAGCTTGAAGGGAGTTAGGGCGGCATATAAGATGGCCCTCGAGGATAGGCATGAGGGAGCCGACCACAGTGTTTGCAAGAAGGAGATAGGGAACCTAAGAGAGGCCCTGAATAAGGCAAACGGCATGGTGTGCCTCATCAGCCCGTCAGCCAACCAGCCACAGGTGGGTGGGGAATTCCCAAAATCCCTACCAGACAAAGCAGAGGAGCTATTTGCCACAGTGCCCTCCGCGCCACCCAGCTATTCGGCAACCTGGGTAAGGGAGGAAGTGGTGGAAATAGAGAAGGAGGTTCCTGAGGTAGGACAATCCCCAGAGGTAGAGTCGAAACCGGGACCGATGTGTCCGCTCTGAGGTCACAAGAGAGGCCTGAATGGGGTAAATGGGGAGGACAGGGATGTCCTGAACCAGCTTGTATTGCCTCACAGCTCACTCCAGCTGAGAGCAATGATTAGTCATGTACGGAAGCTGTCCGAATCAGACGACCCTTCCGTACACTTTAGGGAGGTAGAACAGACCGCAGCAATTAATGGCTGCGACGATGTGGAAAAGACCAAAATGTTGCTGTTCTCGTTAGATAGCTCGATCCTTCAGTGTCTCTCAGACGAGAGCAAGAAGGGAAATAAAACCTATGAGGAGTTACGGGACGAGGTCCTAGAAGTGTCAGGGGTGGATGACGAAGGTCCGTTCATCAGATTGAGTCAAACCCTACAGATGGAGGGAGAACCCCCGAAGGTTTTCGCCGACAGGCTGTGGCCAGTATACCAGCGTAGCTGCCCAGGTGCGCCAGCGCGCCACCGCCTGGACGGTGCCGGTTTAACTCATTGGCTCAGGTGTTTAGTAGCCAACAGTTTGCCAGCCGTCAGGGAGCAGGCCAAAGCGTGGTTTGATCCCACTAACCCCGCCACGACAGAGGAGTCGGTCCTAAATCGACTCACGATAGTAACACTAGGAGCACGGGAGCGCGTCCCCTTAAGGGAAAGGTGCATGAGGCACGGCCCGCAGCCCCGGCACAAAAAGAGTGGCATCAGGAGGGAAACCGCGCCCCACAAGCCAGTGGTGCTTGTTACGGGTGCGGGAAGACAGGTCACTGGCGTAAGAACTGTAGGAACCCCTGGAAGGACTCCAGGGATAAAAATCCCGCAGCCCGAACCCAAGCGCCTGTCTCTGAGAGAGGAGCTGGTGTGCCTATCCATCCTGATGCGATAGAATCAATGTTGGGAGCTATGTGGTCCCTTATGATTTCGCAAGGAAGGGTGGCAGTCGCTACCGGCCTCACAGATGCCACAACCCCGTCCACCAGTACCCAATGACTAGAGCCCGCGCAGCCCGTTTACCTGTGTCCGCTCAGCTATGATGCGTGGAAAAGACCCCTGGTTGAGATGGAGGTAGAGAAGCAGAAGGGTAGTTATTTGTTGGACACGGGAGCTTCATGCACCGTGATTCATACGGATAGCCCCTTTGACTCACCGCTGTCTACCAAGGTCCCATACACATTAGCGGGGTTCACGGGAAAAGAGCAGGCTGGCGCGTTCTCCATTCCACTCTCATTCATTTAGGAGCACTCCACACCACATGGAAGTGCATACTGATGAAATGGCAAGAGGGGGGTGGCAGAGGTATCCTCGGATCGGATCTCCTATCGGAACACGGGATCCTCGTGGACCTTAGGAATCACTGTCTCTGGGGAGCCAAGGGTGGGAAAGGCAAGGTAGTTGTAATCCCGGGGAAGGAAGGTAAAGGGGCCCTGTGTACCATGAAGCCATCCGGAGGTTACGACCTCGGGCTTATGGTCGCGGATGTCCCAACGGACATGCAAGCGTACGTGTCAGATAATATGCACGCGTTTGCAACCCACAAGCACGATTGTGGGAGGGTTACCGGGTTTGAGGTCAGCGTAGACGGGGACCCCATGACCCGGCCCCAAAAGCAGTATAACTTCCCCAAAGAAGCAGAACCCGATATGGAGACAGCAATGTCCTCATTGGTGCAGCAGGGCGTGTTGAGGCCGATAGCCACACACGTGAACTCCCCATTATGGCTGGTGAGGAAGCCAGATAATTCGTGGAGGGCCACGGTGGACTACAGAGTCCTTAACAGTTACATCCCCGCCTGCGCGCCCACAGTAGCAGCAGTTGCTGACCTAATAGGGAGTATCCCAGCGTCCGCGACCACGTTCACGGTACTGGATATCTCGAACGGTTTTTGGTCCATCCCGCTGCGGCGAGAGCACCAGCACAAGTTTGCCTTTACTTTCAAAGGACAACAGTACACATGGAACTGTTTGCCACAGGGTTTCCACAACAGCCCCAGTATTTTCCATCAGTGTATGGCAGGAAGTTTAAAGGAGTTTAGTCAGCCTAATCAGATAGTGCAGTACGTGGATGATTTGCTCCTATTTACGGACTCAAGGGAGGAGCATGGACCACTACTGGCCGAGTTATTGGAGCTGCTAGCGTGAAAGGGTTTTAAAGTTAACCCTAAGAAAGCACGGATCGGTCAGCAGGAAGTAAAATTCCTGGGGCTGACCATTCGCGCTGGGGAAAGAGCCATAGATAAGGCTAGGAGGGAGTCGGTGCAGGAGTTACCGATTCCCAACACCATAACGGGTGTGAGGTCCTTTCTGGGACTGACCGGTTACTGTAGACACTTCATCGAGGACTATGCGGCCACAGCAGCTCTGCTGCTCCGACTCCTCCATAAGGGAGTGGAGTGGTCTTGGGACGAGGGTTGCCAGGCAGCATTCGAGAAGTTAAAAAGGGATTTGCAGAACGCGCCAGCTTTATGGGCCATAGATGGGGGGAAGGAGTTTTTCCTGGAGGTAGCTGCCAGCGGGGACAGCTTGAGCGCTGTGCTGCTCCAAGAGCGTCACGGCAAGCTGAGGCCGGTTGTCTATTCGTCCAGGGTGTTAACGGATGTGGAGAGGAGTTTTTCCAACTGCGAAAGGCATCTTTTAGCCACGCATTGGGCTGTGAAAAGATCAGCGATCTTCACAGGGCTCTCTCCCATCACTCTCCTCACCCATCACACACCAACTAAGATGCTTCTAGATAGGAGGATTAAGGATGGGACCGTAAGCAGCGCTCGCATTGCGCGCTGGACCCTTCTCCTTTCCCAGATGGATCTTAGAGTTAAAGGTCTTTGCGAGCCCAGGCTTGCGGCCAACTTGGTATACCCCGGAACAGCCCACCGGTGTTCGGTGGAAGGGGTGTGGGAGGTCAACATAGGTTTACGGGCCGGGATACATCCCACAGGTCGCGAGATTTATGTTGATGGTTCCAGCACAGTGTCCGCTGGCGAACGACTCACAGGGTGTGGAGTTTATGACCCTGCGGCAGACCTTGCCCTGGCAATTAAACTCCCCAGCACCATGAGCGCGCAGCAGGCTGAGCTGTCTGCGGTGGCGTACGTCGTTACCCACCCAGAAATCTTCCCAACCCCATACACGATTTGTTCGGACAGTATGTTTACGTGCAATTCGTGTACGGAATACCTGGCCATTTGGTCCCGCCGTGGATACACCTCCGCAGACGGGCGACCTTTAACGGTGAAGCCCTTGCTGGAAAAGATCCTAGCAGCAGTAGGGGAGGAAGGGGAGATTTTCATCCATAAGGTGAAAGCTCACTCCTCCACAGAGCCCCGCGGGGAGGGCAACCAGCAGGCGGATGCGCTAGCCAGGGAGGGTGCCCGCAACGGCATTTTCTGGGACCCCTATGGACCCGGACCCGTGGCAGCGATCCAAGACAGGGAAGGGAATCCCGGGAACACTAGGGTAGCACTGCCATAGACCTTAAGACCGTCCAGAACCAGGATCCCGCCCTAAAAGCAGTTCTCAGAACGATTACTGAGGGCAAGCAGGTAGAGGGCCCGTACAGTATGGCAACCCTCTCCGTTAAAGAAGGCATGCTGTTCCGCGAGGAACAGTGGGTTGTGCCGCAGCAGCACAGGAGGGAATTCCTCCAGTTGGCTCATGAGGGGCCGGGGGCAGGGCACCCCGGGCCCGAGGTTACCTGGCAACGGGTAGAGCAGGCGGGATGGTGGCCGGGACTCAGGGAGCAGGTCCGCGAGTTCTGTGCAAACTGTCTTGTGTGCGCTGCAAACAACCCAGACCCCCAGAAAAGGAAAGTGCCCATGGGGCACATCAGGAGGGTGGAGGGACCATGGCAGTCGATACAGATCGATTACATAGGGCCCCTGCCCACCACCCAGGGAGGCTACAAATACTGCCTCGTCTTGGTGGATGTGTTTTCCAAATGGGTAGAAGCCTTCCCCTGTAGAACAGCTACGGCGCTGGGTACTGCAAAGATCTTGGTCCGGGAAGTGTTCTCACGGTGGGGACTCCCCCGTTTCGTGGAGTCAGACCAAGGGAGTCATTTCACCGGCCAGGTGATGCAGAACACCCTCATGCTTTTGGGCTTTGAAGGGAAGTGGCACGTAGCACACAATCCCCAGTCATCAGGGATTGTTGAACGCATGAACCGGACCCTAAAGGAGAAGCTGAGGAAAGAGACTATGAACTCGCCCCAAAAATGGGCGGAGGTTCTGCCTCTAGTCCTCATGGGGATCCGGGCCAGTCAGTCGAAAAGTACGGGGTACTCCCCGTACGAGGTGATGACTGGTAGGATCATGCGAACCCCCACCCATGTACTAGCCCCGGTGCTCACTGAGGATCAGCTCCAAGAGGTGAAAAGGGACAAGTTTGTCCAGACCCTCTTGGAGCGCCTGAAGCAGGTTTACGAGCAGGCAGCTGGGAACATGGGAAGACAGCATCAGGGCAATCGCCTGTTGCTGGAACCCCGCAAGAAGCAGGAGTGGGAAGTCGGAGATCAGGTCATGGTTAGGAACTATGCCAGAGTAGGGAGTTTGGAACCACTGTATATGGGGCCCTACAGTATTGCAGATAAAGCGAGTCCCATGGTGTACGCCGTAAAGGTACCTCGGCGCACGAAATGGTTCCACATTAACCAGTGCAAGCTGTATAAGCCGGGTGCACAGGGGCCAACCACAGGGGCCAAAACTGCGAGTGGGGACTCGCAGCCCAGGGTAGAACCACAGGGTACACAGACCGGTAAAGCAGCCTGTTTGAGGGGAGAGGACATTCTAGAAAAGTGTAGGATCTTTTCTTGGGGTTGGGATTCAGATGAGGAAGAGCTCGAGGAGCTCGACCAAGGTAGTGACCCGATCGGAGAGGTGCTGGGGTCGGAGGACGAAAGTTTCATCCTCGACCCAAGCTCAGGAGAGATAGGGGCTGTGAGTGGAGATCCACACAGGGTGGAATCAGAAACTGTAGATCCCGAGCCCAGGGGGGCGGGGCCAGGGGAGACGGAGCCAGCAGCTGTGGTAGGACCACAGGTCGTGACGGTGGAAGTCTCGGTACCCGGTCCGTCGGCCCTGGAAGTCTTGCCCTTGGGGGAGGTAGGGATTGCGAGTGGAGGACCACATACTGGGCCAAGTAGGGTGGTACCAGAAACTGCAAATCCCGAGTTCAGGGGGGCGGAGCCAGGGGAGATGGAGCCAGCGGCTGTGGTGGGACCACAGGCCGTGACGGTGGAAATCTTGGTTCCTGGTCCGTCGGCCCTGGAAATCTTGCCCAATGTAGCCCTCCGTAGGTCAAGTCGGACACCCCAGCCCAGGAAGTTGTGGTCAAGTCCCCCGTACGCCCCCAGGCATAAGTTCAAGGTCAAGGCAGGGAGATCCCAGTCCCAGCGCAGCGGCGACAGGCTGCGGCAGATCAAAGGAAGGGGTCAGTGCCCTCCCACCACTGGGAAAAGCTCGTAGCAGCCTTCGCAGAATTTAGGTAGGCCGCCCTGGGAACGGGCGGCGCTGTACAGTTTAAGTTTAGGATAAGTTTATAAGTTTAAGTTTAAGTTTTGTAAGCTTGGTAAGTTTGTAGTTTAATTTTAAAAGTAAATGGTAAAATGATGGGAGTTAGTGATAGGAATAGTTAAAGTCTATCCAGCATACATGTCGCTATACGTGAGACGAGGTCAAGGGACCCGCTCACCCTTCACAAAAGCCAGAGACTCTTGGGAGGCTGGCTACATCATTTTATCTGATCACAGGAACCAGGAAAGATGGAAAGGATTCTGATAGTGCTCGCAACGATCGGATATGGATTGGCCTATCGGGGCCTCACCAAGGATGTCGTTGTGTTTGGTTGCTCCGGGGACACGGCCCCCATCGCGACGGATGGGACCGGGGAGCGAAAGGCTGAGGAGACCGTCACTTATTTCCACAAGGGAAGGTGGCCGGGATGGCTGGGAACGAATTCAACGGAATACTCCAGCGCATCCGGATTTGCCTACAAAGAGACTTCTTTACTGTGCCCCAGAGTGAGGATCATTGCACCCAGAATCAGCGTCACCGTCGGCAAAAGGATTTGTTTGACATGCAATGGGAAGGTCCCATTGAGCCGATGGTGGTGGTTACGGAAGTTAAGCAAGACTATGAGAAATTACTCGGTTGAGTGGGAGCGATTGGGTAACAATACCCATCGGACAATTACGGGGACTAACGGACAATTGAAAGTCTGTTGGGACAAATGGTGGGAACCGGATGAGGGAATATATGTTTGTATGTCGGGATCGAAGTACGTTTGCCCCAAGGGTATATCCATATTTTTCGTACACCAGTGGCAGGATAACGGGAAAGGGATGAGGTGGGATGTCAGCACAAAGGGGTGCGGAGCTCCATTCTCCCTGATCCCGGTAAACGCCACTGAACTCATCACGCGCCCATGCAAGGCTCCGCCCACGATTCCGGTGGTTTTGGCTCAGGAGGAAGGGTGCCCTAAAACCACTAAGGGGCCCGGGAATGGTTTGGTACTGGTCCCAACAGACCAGATACTATTTCAGGGGGTACATTACGCGGTGGCCTCGGTGATTCTAAATCTCACCGAGGTGCGTTTACCAGAGTGGTGTCCCAAAGAGACGGAACAATTGTACCAGGTCCTGTTGACAAACATGTTCAGACAATTCTACGAGTTTGATTTTGCGGAGATTGACAAAACAAGCTTGTACACCACACCACACGAAGTTTTGGGTCAGGTGGGGAGACAAAGAAGGGGTGTTGTGAACGATATGTTCACTGCCTTTAATACAGGAACATCTGTGGTCAACGCTCTAGACAACGTGGAGCAGACCCAGATCAATGGTTTAAAAACACAATTAAAAAACATCCTCACAAGCGAAAACAAGGTAGTAGGGTCTGAGTTACATGAGGACCAGGCCATGACACTACACTTAAAAGAGATTATAGCAGAGCTGGAGAAGCATGCGAGAACGGTAAATGCCCTGATTAGGGAAGATCGGAATGCATCCGATCAAGCTGCGCAGAACGAGGTGCGTACTATACGGGGCGTGGTTACTGGGCGAGGGCCGCAGTAATTTGGAGGATTTAAAACAAGGTTTGGTCCCGTCCTGGATAAGTAACAAACACCTGCAGGCGCTCCACCCTTTTCAGAACGCATTAAGCCCATGCCAGCTCAGGCTAGCCTCAGAGGCATACCCAGTCCCCGTGGACTGCGGACGGTCAAATCATACCATCATGGGTATAGTACTACGTATGCCGGCTTTGGGCGACACAGCAAAGCCCGCCCCGGTGTATCGGGTAGAGAACATTGGTGTCATTCAGGGGGGAACCCACATTCACTACGCAGCGGTCCCACCTTACGTCATCCGCTGGGAGCAAACGATGACAGGTACCGACCTATCGGGTTGTCGTGGCCGGGGAGCACACATAATACTGTGTCCCCAGCACTTGAATGCCTTTTTAACACCACAATGCGGGTTCAGAACGGCTGGCGCCAAGCCCATGAATTGCACCATGGAAGCAATGACACAAGATCATGTGCCTCCGCAGGTGGCATACATAGGGGGTGGAACATATTGCGTTACCACTGCAGCGCAACACTACCAGCATGGAAACCACAGCCGGTGTCCGGTGAGTGACAGCAGTTTCTGTTTTAAACCCAGGGCTGAAGTTCAAGTGGCACAACAGCGAATTGTCCCGATCCCTGAACCATCCACTGTTCATCTCACAGTAAAAGAGAATTTCACAGTCTTGCAGCGGTTCGTCGCGCATTTCGGATACATCATTCCCCCTCTCCCTGAACACCTCACCAAGCTTTTGAAAGCCGTCGCGGTATCACAAAAACATTTTTACACCCTGGAACAAAAGACTGTAGAAATAGGGACAGAAATTTTGGACATAGTAATCCCACCATGGTGGGACCTGTTCACTAATATTGAAGTTCCTTCATGGATCAGGATAGCCTCCCACATTTTAGTAGCGTGCCAAGTTATAATAGTAGTGTACCTATTGGTCGTGCACTGCAAAAGAGGCAAGCGCCTCACAAAGCAGGAGAACACAGGAGAGTGGAGAGAACGTTACGTGCGCGTGAACGAGGAAAGTATCGCGTAAACGGCCAGGAAGACACCGCTCCATTTTACCACGTGTGTTTTTGTAATTAATTGTTAGTTATGAATATGTGTAACTAAGTTTGGAACTTTGTATTTTTAAAATGGTTGTTTGATTATTTTTTCCTTGTATAATAAAAACATGCATATACAGGTGGTGCGAGAGGCATCGGCCTGTTGCACCTGGAAGGCGTATACGCAATGTAAGTTTAAAGGCAATACTGCCTACGGTTTGTCCAAGTCCAAACAATGTAATTTCCCTGGGAAATGAGGACGGCATGGAGGCCATAGATAGTTTAAGTTAAGGGAGTGTTTGGATGTGGAGAATCGGGATAATTTTGCTCACCACCACCTTTTAATTGATACGATAAGCGGAGTTATTCGCATCAACAGGACGTACTGTAAAGTTTCGCAATTATCGCGATTCGAAATAACAAGATAGAAGCAGATTCGTTTGATCAGTTTATTTAAACAAAATGCTGTCATGATTAAACAGGACACAGAAGCCTGTAAAATGGCCGCCGCGCATCGTGGCAGAAGTTTCCAGAAGTACAGTGGGCAGACAAGATGGCGTTCGAATAAACATTTTCGATAAGCACTGATAAAGACAGCATGCAACCTGTTTGCATTTGTGACAATAGCAAAAGATATGAGTGCTGGAATCGGTTTCCATGCACAAGTAAGGACCATTGTACTGGGCAATCGAAGGCCCATCCAGACACATCAATACGCAAATACCCCCACGGCTCTACAATGAGAGAGCCATTCTCGGGTGATTAAACAAGTATTCGAGGGCCCCCAAAACCCAGCCAGGGAGGCTCCTAGCCGGTCCAACAATGGGGAAAACATTAACGGGTAGTTGGCCAGTCACAGGTGCTTATTGCAACAAGGCTGGCCGGAGACCAGAGCAAGCAATAGTATTAGGCAACGAAGGCCTAACCTCGCAGCAGCACCGTCTGCGATACAAGCATGACACAACCCCTTACACACCGTCTACTGGGGATCTCACGGTGTCGCAGCAGGCCAGCAATCTGTGCTCCAGCAGATTGGTAGGGATGCTGAGGTGCTGCCCCGGGGGAGTGGGAGTGGGTAAGTGGAGCAGGAACCTGCTGTCCTCTCTCAGGATGACAGCATTCCCTATCCCACCACTGCCACTCCACCATTGCACTTGTCGCTGTCTGTCATCCAGTCAGCCCAGACTGCCACCGCCCAGCCTGAGGTGGTGCAGTCTACAGCTGGCCTTCCAGGCCCAGAGCTGGTCGAGGGCGTCCTGCAAGGCCATCTGTAGTCTCTGGCACTGACACTCAGCAGCCTTCCACCAGCCCTGCTGCAGCCACTGGGGAGACACTACATAGGAGCACTAGATTAGGAAAGGGGACTGTAAAAAGGGGAGGCAAGGGTTTGCACAAGGGTGATTAGTCAATATTGTTGCTGTATATATGTGGTTAATGATATTTGATAAATTATTACTGGAATGTTGCAGATTTGGTGCTGTGTCTCATTTCAGTTTTGGAGTGTGATATGGAAACACAAAGTGATGGAATGATGGCGACGTGCTCAGCAACCGGAAAGTGAAAACGAAGTCTGATGAGGTGGTCACAGGACCGACCTAGCAGAACGGCGATTGAGTGGCTGCCTCCTCCGTCGCTGCTGTTCATCCTCCTGTTCCTCCTGCTCCTCTTCTTCCTCCTCCTCCTCATCATCATCTTCATCCTCCTCCTCCTCCTCCTGAGGTGGTGGAGTTATGCCTGGTGGCAATGGCTGCACCCTCTTAATGGCCAAGTTGTGCAGCATGCAGCAAACAACGACGAAAAGTGACACCTGCTCAGCTGCGTACTGGAGGGCTCCTCCCGAGCAGTCAAGGCAGCAGAACCATTGCTTCAGCACTCCGATGGTCTGCTCAATGATGTTCCTGGTGGCAGCATGGCTCTCATTATATGAGTGTTGGCCAGGAGTGTTGGGGTTGCGGAGGGGAGTCATGAGCCAGGTGGAGAGCGGATAGCCCTTGTCTCCCAGCAGCCAGCCGCAAGCTTGATGTGGTGGCTGGAACAGATCTGGCACACCGGTCTGGTACAGGATGAAGGCATTGTGGCTGCTGCCAGGATAGCAGGCATTGACGGTCAGGATTCACCATGTGTGGTCGCACAGCAACTGCACATTAAGTGAGTGGTAACCTTTGCGGTTACGGAATACCACAAGATGTTATGAGGTGCCCGCAAAGAGACATGGGTGCAGTCAATGGCGCTCTGCACCATGGGGAAGCCCGCTATCCTGGCAAAGCCACATGCACGCTCGCACTGCTTCTCTCTGGTCATGGGGAAGGAAATGTAGTCCCTTCTCCTTCTGTACAGAGCATCTGTGACCTGGTGGATGGAGCAATGGACGGCAAACTGGGAGATGTTGGAGATGTTGCCTGTCGCACGCTGGAATGATCCACTGGCATAGAAATTGAGGGCAACGGTGACCTTGACTGCCACTGAGAGCTGTGGTGGTCCTGATCTGAGGCTTGAGGTCTGGCTGCAGGAGGTGGCAGAGCTCTGTGACCACGTCCTTGCCGAAGTGGAGCCTTCTAACACACTGGCCCTCAGTGAAATTCAGGTAGGAGAACTGCTGCCGGAATACCCTGGGTGGGTAAGGTCTCTTGTTGAGAGCCCAGTTGGCCCTCCTACCTCCGGCCACATTTTACACTCTTTCTTTGTGCCTCAGTTGCCTCCGACATTGACGCTGGAGGGCGAGGTCCAGTGCCAGTACAGCCCCCATTAAAGGATCCAAATATTGCACTTTCAAATCTCCCCTTAATGAAACTGAAGAATCTTTATGTGACAGAACACTCGTTAAAATGAAAATCACTCAAATCGGTCAAAAGGCCTCTTTGCCTACGTGAAAATAACAACGCAGCATTGTTGGCCGACGAAAACTAAACCGGATGTGGACGCCTTTAAATAGCGCTCCTCCAGGCGACATCTAACGGAACGTCGCCTGCTCTACCTGTCGTTGTTAACGGCAGGCACACAAGCAGGGGGCGAGAGGGAGTTTTTCATCCAGGGCGCTACCGGGGCGCTGCGCACGGCAATGACGTCACGATCTCCGGGTGCAGGAGTTCGGGGCGCAACGTCTCACCGCCGCCGTAAAACTCCCGCCGAATTTAGCGGGAGACGTTGATATCGCTGTGCCCGGTCGCAAACCCATTTGTGCCCCGTTAGCGCCCCCCGAAGGCGCTAATGGGAGGCGCAAAGGAGCCCAATTTCGAGCCCCAAACTTCACTATCCCAATAGAACACTCGGAACACAAATTGAAATAAACTTCAACCAAATAAAATTTCCGAAAAGTGAAGTACTAAATCTTGTATGACTTGAATCTAAACTAATGCTCTTTCTTGTTGTTCGCCCAGTGGCAATAGTATGTGAAGACACTGGCTAATAAGTATCAAAATGGTCTCTTGGGTTTGAGGTAGTCCTCTACTGCCTCTGTTGGGTATGAGAAGGCCGTAATATTGGTTCTGCTCCTGGAGTGGTTGCTTGATTCTGTTCACTTTCTGGAAACATCCAGTGGTCATTAGAGTCGGGTGACTGGTGAAGTCTGATGTTACATCGTCCTGAGAGGCAAAAGCCACAACGGTGTCGACCACAGCTATGCTTATGCTGCTGAGCAGTTCCTCATAATGTCCAGTGACCTGTAGAGCAGAAAACCTCTGGGAGCAATAACAGCATTACTAGCCTGTAAAATAGTGCTCTACATCCAATGCCCCAGAATGTTGAGGGTGCAGAAGAGAGCCTCTTTTGAGACTGGAGCCCATGGCCTTCATTGCAGCAGTGTTAGCATTTATTAGAGACTATTCCACCATGTGAAGGGTGTAAGGGCGTGACCTGTGGCTCTGTGCTTAGCCTGGGTGCTGGTGCGAGGTTAGGCCTTGTTGCCTGTTCTGGTCTCCAGCCAGCCTGGTAACACTAGACACCTGTGAGTGGTTCGACCCACTCGCCCTTACGGTTCTGACACTGGACTTAGGTGCGAGAGCAATAATGCAGAGAAAACTCAGGTAGACCCGGTTGAATAGTGCGAAATGGAAAATCTTTATTGCATATTATTCAAGATTACGAGATACATGTCATAAGCACAGATTAATGACAGTACAATCTTACACACAGTTATGTAACTAATTTTAGGGAAACGAGGAGCGCATGACACATCGAAAAAGGGGGCACACATTACAATTATCCTTAAAACTTAAACCCTCCCCTATCAATACCTGTCCTAAACTAGATTTGTAGGATCGAGACTCATGCTCACCACTCGTGATAACTCGGAGAATTCCGAAACTCTGCTCGGATGTTTTTACCGCAGCACCTGACCACCCACGTGTTGATCAGGGGTCTCTGTACCCCATTTGTTTACTCGTTTCTGCTCCGGCTAGCAGGCTGGACCGTCTGCTGTCATGAAGATCTGTGTTGTCCTCGGAGTTCCGATACTACTCAAAGAAGAGTCTTCCTGTGCCCTCACCAGTTTGTAAAATTCAAAAAATGGTCGTCCTGGGCAAGGAAAGTGTTTATTCGAATAACAGGCGCGGTCGGGGCTTACTGACCATGGCGATACGTATTGTCGTCTTCTTCTCTTCTCATCTCATCTCATCTCATCTCATCTCATCTCGGGGCTTCGGTTCCAACACCGTTTACCGACTTCTTGGGATGGTGTGCCCGTTTCAAGGCCTCACAGCCCAGTTCTACACAGATCTTCGCGGCAAGCCACGAGGTTGATCCTAGCGGATCAGAGTCCAGAGCCGTCAGACAAGAGAATAAAAGTTCAATAGTCTTCCAGCAAGAGCAGCAAGAGGCAGGCGGCAAGAGACAAGAGCAACAAAACAAGAGGCAAGAGAAACAAGAGACAGATGGACGGTTGTACCTTACAGTTATAGTGCTGTAATTCCTCTTTTCCCGCCCAATCTTAATGTCTATCCTTTGTCAGGGTTTTGGCGCTCAAACTTCTTGTATAGGGTGATCTCCATTTTTAATGGGTTTCGGTGATACTTGTAACTGTCTGAGTACACGTTAATACTTCTCCCATTGTGTAACCGGCTGGTAGTCTCCCTGGAGGGGTTTTGGGGCTTCCAAATGCTTTCTGTAACTACCCGCAAATGGCTCTCTCATCGTAGAGTCGTGGGGGGGATTTTGCATATTAATGTCTTTGGATGGGTTCTTGATCGCTCGGTACAATAGCCCTTATTCGCACCTGGGAGACCGATTCCAGTATTTATGTATAAAATGCAAACCCATTATGTCTTGTCAATTATCTCAAATGTGCTGAGTCCTGTACGATCTTGCACAAATGTTTATTGGAACGCCATCTTGTCTGCTCATTGAAAGTCTAGAACGTTCTGCCACGAGGCGTGGCGGCCATTTTACAGGCTGTTTGTGTCCGCTTTGAAAACCTGACAGCATTCTGCTGAAATAAAGCTGTTTGTACGAAACTTTATGTCTCCTTCTTATTTTATAAAATCGCGATAATTTTGCGAATTCTACAGTCCCTCCTGTTGATGCGAATAACTCCGCTTATCGTATCAAAAATATTGTGGTGAGCAATATTATCTCGATTCTCCACATCCAAAAATTCCCATAACTTAAAACTATCTAGGGTCTCTTTGTCGTCCTTATTTCCCAGGAAAACTAAATTCTTATAACACCGTAGGCAGCATTTGCCTTTAACTTACACCACTTGTATTTTCCTTCCAGGTGTAACCAGGCCGATGCCTCTCGCACCACCTGCATATGCATATTTTTTATTCAAGGAAAAAGAAAACACAAAGCACCCAAACAATCATATTCAACAACACCAAACCAAAATAATCAAAACCAACTCTTAAACATGGTAAAAATTCAGTTGGTTGCGCCTCCGGTTAGCGCCTTAAGAGGGTGCTAATGGGGCGCAAAGCCGCTAACACCCGGGCGCAGCGATGTTTGCGCTGCTCGGGAACTTAACTTGACATTGTGCGGCGGCGCTAAAACTTACCGCTGCGACCACCTGCGCGCGCAGATTGTGACGTCATTCCATGGTGCAACGCCCTTGTGGCGCCCCGGAGCGGAAATTGAGTGGCGCCCCCTGCCTTACCGTCTGGCGCATCCAACAACCAGAAGACTGGAACGCTATCAATCGCTGTGGGGCTGGGGGGGGGGCGCTATTTAAAGGGGGCCTCTTCCTGTCTTTTATTGTTGGTGGCATTTTTGAACTACGCATTCTGAGAGCGAGAGGGAGAGACTTCTGGAGAGATTCAACGTTGCGTGAAGGAGTTTAGGGTACTGAGCAGCACTTTGCAGGTTCATTTTGATTTGCCATTCCTTGTATCGATTTAGCAGAGATTGTGGGAGCTGCACTCTGAGCTCTTTGCCTGGTACTCTCCATTGTTCTTTCCAGCACATTTGATGTGCAAGTCTCTCCAGGCCGAGATTCAAGGCTGCAATGAACAGGATGTGGATGGAAAGCAAGATTAACCATCCCCTTTAAGAACTGGCCCGTGCCATTGTGTGTGTGTTCCATTGCTGACTGACATTACATGAGCTTCGCCAACGCTCTGAGGTAGCGCCTCACTCCTTGGCCTTTGCGCCTTAAGACAGGTGTGCAGCGCCTGCTTTAGCGCTCCACTCACCTCCCGGGGCGGTAAAAGTGAAGTTTCCAGTCAGTGCCGATAATTAGCGCCAGGCGCTAATATTTGCGTCCAGACGATATTTGCGCCCCAAATGGGGCGCGACCTAATTTCTACCCCGTAGAGTTCCAAACTTAATTACAGTTTCTGAGAAAAATCACGATCGATTACAACACTTCCGAGATGCACGTGGAAAACTGGAGTGACGCCATTTTGTCTGTTTACGCAGTGCTTTCATCGTGCACGCGCACGTAACATTCTCGCCACCCTCCCGTGTTTTCGTTCTTGGTGAGGCGTTTGCCTCTCTTACAATGCACGACCAATAAGTATATCACAATAAACACTTGGCATACAACTAAAATGTGGGAGGGTATTCTAATCCAGGAAGGCACTTCAATGTTGGTGAACAGATTCCACCACGGTGGAATTACTATGTCCAGAATTTCTGTCCCTATCTCGACAGTCTTTTGTTCTAGGGTGTAAAAATGTTTTTGCGATACCGCGACGGCTTTCAAAAGCTTGGTGAGGTGTTCAGGGAGAGGGGGAATGAGGTATCCGAAATGCGCGACGAATCGCTGCAGGTCGGTGAAGTTCTCTTTCACGGTGAGATGAACCGTGGATGGTTCAGGGATTGGGACAATTCGCTGTTGTGCTACTTGAACTTCCGCCCTGGGTTTGAAACAGAAACTGCTGTCACTCACCGGACACCGGCTACGGTTTCCATGTTGGTAGTGTTGCGCTGCAGTGGTAACACAATATGTTCCACCGCCGATGTATGCTACCTGCGGAGGCACATGATCTTGTGCCATTGCCTCCATGGTGCAATTCATGGGCTTGGCGCCAGCCGTTCTGAACCCACACTATGGTGTTAAAAAGGCATTCAAGTGCTGGGGACACAGTATTATGTGTGCTCCCCGGCCACGACAACCAGAGAGATCTGTACGTGTCATCGTTTGCTCCCAGCGGATGACGTAAGGTGGAACCGCTGCATAGCGAATGTGGGCTGCCCCCTGAATGACACCAATGTTCTCTACCCGATACACCGGGGCGGGCTTTGTTGTGTCGCCCAAAACCGGCATACGTAATACTATACCCATGATGGTATGGTTTGATCGTCCGCAGTCCACGGGGACTGGGTATGCTTCTGAAGCTAGTCTGAGCTGGCACGGGTTTAATGCGTTCTGAAAAGGGTGGAGCGCCTGCAGGTGTTTGTTACTTATCCAGGACGGGACCAAACCTTGTTTTAAATCCTCCAAATTACTGCGGCCCTCGCCCAGTAACCACGCCCCGTAAAGCACGCACACCTCGTTCTGCGCAGCCTGATCGGACGCATTCCGATCTTCCCTAATCAGGGCATTTACCGTACGCGCATGTTTCTCTAGTTCCGCTATTATTTCTTTTAAATGGAGAGTCATGGCCTGGTCCTCGTGTAACCCAGACCCAACCACCTTATTTTCATCTGTGAGAATGCTTTTTAATTGCGTTTTTAAGCCATTAATCTGGGTCTGCAGCTCCACGCTGTCTAGAGCGTTGACCACAGATGTACCTGTATTGAAAGCAGTGAACATGTCGTTCACAACACCCCTTCTTTGCCTCCCCACCTGACCCAAAACTTCATGTGGTGCGGTGTACAAACTTGTTTTATCAATTTCCGCGAAATCGAACTCATAAAATTGTCTAAACATCTTGGTCAACAGGACCTGATATAACTGTTCCGTCTTTTTGGGGCACCACTCTGGTAACCGCACCTCGGTGAGATTTAAAATCACCGAGGCCACCGCGTAATGTACCCCCTGAAATAGTATCTGGTCTGTGGGGACCAGTACCAAACCATTCCCGGGTCCCTTACTGGTTTTAGGGCACCCTTCTTCCTTAGCTAGAACCACCGGAATCGTGGGCGGGGCTTTGCGTGGGCGCGTAATGAGTTCAGTGGCATTTACCGGGATCGGAGAGTATGGGGCTCCGCACCCACTGGTGCTCGCATCCCACCTCATCCCCTGTCCGTTATCCTGCCATTGATTGATGAAAAATATGGAGATGCCTTTGGGGCAAACGTGCTTTGACCCCCACATACATACATAAATTCCCTCATCCGGTTCCCACCATTTGTCCCAACAGACTCTCACTTGTCCGTTTGTCCCCGTAATTGTCCGATGGGTATTATTACCCAGTCGCTCCCACTCGACCGAAGAGTTCCTCATGTTTTTGCTCAGCTTTCGTAGCCACCACCATCGGCTCAATGGGACATTCCCATTACAAGTCAAACAAATTCGTTTGCCGACGGTGACGCTGACTCTGGGTGCGATGATCCTCACTTTGGGGCACATTAAAGAAGTCTCTTTGTAGGCAAAACCCGATGTACTGGAATACTCAGTTGAATTCGTTCCCAGCCATCCTGGCCACCTTCCCTTGTGGAAATAGGTGGTGGTCTCCTCAGCCTCTCGCCTTCCGGTCCCATCCACCGCGATGGGGGCCGTGTCCCCGGAGCATCCAAACACCACGACATCCTTGGTGCGGCCTCGATAGGCCAATCCACATCCGATTGCCGCGAGCAATACTAGAATTCGTTCCATCCTTCCTTGGTTCCTGTGATCAGATAGAATGAGGTAGCCAGCCTCCCAAGAGTCTCTGGCTTTTGTGAAGGGTGAGCGGGTCCCCTGACCTCGCCTCACGTAAGAAGACATGTGCGCTGGATAGACTTTAACTATTCCTATCTCTAAAAAAACTCCCATCATTTTACCTCTTTCTGTTGAACAAAATTAAACTACCGACTTAACCTGATTTAAAACTATAAACTTATAAACTCATCCTAAACTTATCACTCATCTTAATAACTGTACAGTGCCACCCGTTCCCAGGGCGGCCCACTCAAATTCTGCGGTTGCTGCCGCAGGCTTCTCCCAACGGTGGGAGGGCATTGACCCCTCCCTTTGGTCTGCCGCAGCCTATCGCTGCTGCGCTGGGACTGGGATCTCCCTGAGCTGCCTTGACCTTGAACTTACGTCTGGGGACATATGGGGGACTTACCCAAATCTTTCTGGGCTGGGGTTTCCGACTTGACCTACGGAGAGCTACCGGGGGCAGGAACTCCAGGACTGACGGACCGGGTTTCGAGACTTCCAGCGTGGCGACCCGTGGTCCCACCACAGTCGCTGGCTCCGCCTCCCCTGACTCCGCCTCCCTGAACTCGGGATCTGCAGCTTGTGGCACCGCCCTACTTGGCCCAGTAGGCGGCCCTTCACTCGCAGTCCCTACCTCCCTCGAGGGCAAGACGTTCAAGGCGGGCGGCTCGGGCTCTGAGGCTTCCATCGCCACGCCCTGTGGTCCCACCACAGCGGCTGGCTCCGCCTCCCCTAGCTCCGCCCCCCTGCGTTCGGGACCTGCAGCTTCGGCCTCCACCCTTTGTGGATCTCTATCTGCAGCCCCTGTCTCCCCTATACCTGAATCGGGGGCGACCCTTTCGTCCTCCGATTCCAGCTCCTCTTCGCTTGTGTCACTATCTTCGTTGAGCTCCTCGAGCTCTTCCTCATCTGACTCCCAACCCAAATAAAAGATCTTACATTTTTCTAGGATGTCCTCTCCCCTGATGCAAGCTGCTTTGCCTGCCTGTGTGCCCTGTGGCCCTACCTGGGGCTGCGAGTCCCCACTCGCAGGTTTGGCCCCTGTGGTAGGCCCTTGTGCACCCGGCTTATACAGTTTGCACTGGTCAAAATCCTCATACTCCCTGCTTCTGGCTACCCTGCAGGCTGCCTTTATCTCTCTAAGCTGTGCTTCTAGCATGAGCACGTCTAACTTTCCCATTAAGCGGGCGTTCTCCTCCCGCAGGGCCTGCTCTCTAAGCTGCCCTTCTAGCCCATCTATTTTCCCTATTAAGCGGGCGTTCTCCTCCCGCAAGGCCTGCTCTTCTAACCTGGCCTCCCTACCAGAGACCCCCTCCTGTGTGTGTCTTTTAAAAGGACACAGGTAGGCAGGCTGCGTGGGCTCTAGTCATTGGGTACTGGTGAACGGGGTTGTGGCATCTGTGAGGCCGGTAGCGACTGCCACCCTTCCTTGCGAAATCATGAGGGTGCGCATGGCTCCCAACATTGATTCGACCGCATCGGGATGGATAGGTGCACTAGCTCCCCTATCGGAGACAGGCGCCTGGGCTCGGACTGCGGGATTTTTATCCCTGGACTCCTTCCAAGGGTTCCTGCAGTTCTTGCGCCAATGCCCTGTCTTTCCACACCCGTAACAAGCATTACTGGCCTGCGGGGCGCGATTTCCCTCCTGATGCCACTCCTTTTGAGCCGGGGCTGCTGGGCCGCGCCTCATGCACCTTTCCCTTAAGGGGACGTGCTCCCGTACTCCTGGTATTACGGTACCCTACCGTGAGTCGATTTAGGACCGACTCCTCTGTAGTGGCGGGGTTAGTGGGATCAAACCACGCTTTGGCCTGCTCCCTGACGGCTGGCAAACTGTTGGCTACTATACACCTGAGCCAATGAGTTAAACCGACGCCGTCCAAATAGGCGCGCGCTGGTGCGCCTGGGCAGCTACGCTGGTATACTGGCCACAGCCTGTCGGCGAAAACCTTCGGGGGTTCTCCCTCCATCTGCACTGTCTGTCCCAATCTAACGAACGGACGTTCATCATCCGCTCCCAACACTTCCAGGACCTCGTCCCTCAATTCCCCATAGGTATTATTTCCCCTCTTGCTCTCGTCTGAGAGACACTGAAGGATCGAGCAGTCTAATGAGAACAACAGCATTTTTGCTTTTTCCCCATCATCGCAGCCGTTAATGGCTGCGGTTTGCTCTACCTCCCTGAAATGTACGGAAGGGTCGTCTGACTCGGCCAGCTTCCGTACGTGACTGATCATAACCCTCAGCTGGTGTGAGCTGTGAGGCAACACAAGCTGGTTGAGGAGATCCCCCTCTGCCCCACCGTCTCTGTTCGGGCCCCTTTTGATACCCGTGACCGGACACAACGGTCCCGGCTTCACTTCTACCTCAGTGGGCTCTTCCTCTACTTCTACCACTTCCTTCCTCACCCAGGTTGCCGAATAGCTGGGTGGCGCGGAGGGCACAGTGGCAAATACCTCCTCTGCTTTGTTCGGTGGGGATTTCTGAAATTCCTCACCCACCAGCGGCTGGTGTGCTGACGGGCTAATAAGGCACACCATGTCGTGCGCTTTATTCAGGGCCTTTTTAAGGTTCCCTATCTCTCTTTGGCAGACGCTGTGATCGGCCCCCTGATGTTTATCCTCGAGGGCCATCTTATATGCCGCCCTGACCCCCGTTAAGCTCTCTTCCTGGGCTTTTATTTGGGCAGCTAGGTGGGCACATCGTTCCTTTATTCTGCCCTCATTTAACTTTGCCTCAGTGACCTGGCACTCGAGGTAATCTATTTTTGCCTCATGGTGGTTGGCGACTAACTGGCGTTCTTGATGCAATGCATTTAAAGACGCGATGAGCTGCTGCCCCCCCACGACCTTCTCGTCCATTTCCACCTCTAAACCCTTGATCTGAGCATCCTGCGCTAAGATGACCTGGTCCGAAATTTGGACTTGTCTTTTATAGCACATCAGCCAGACCGCTTTCTCTACTGTTTTTTTATGTTCCTTGCTATCTGTCCACCTCTCGGCTGCCTCTAGTGGACGCTTATCCACCAGCAGGTCACTTATCCATTTCTTAGTCAAATTCACTTTTCTAAACACATAATCTGCTATTCTCTCTTCCATAACATTTCGCCCATTCATACCAGGGTCTAACACATTATTTTCTCGCTGCCAGTGTCCCTTCGTGGTCGCCATTTTCTGTAAGGGCGTGACCTGTGGCTCTGTGCTTAGCCTGGGTGCTAGTGCGAGGTTAGGCCTTGTTGCCTGTTCTGGTCTCCAGCCAGCCTGGTAACACTAGACACCTGTGAGTGGTTCGACCCACTCGCCCTTACGGTTCTGACACTGGACTTAGGTGCGAGAGCAATAATGCAGAGAAAACTCAGGTAGACCCGGTTGAATGGTGCGAAATGGAAAATCTTTATTGCATATTATTCAAGATTACGAGATACATGTCATAAGCACAGATTAATGACAGTACAATCTTACACACAGTTATGTAACTAATTTTAGGGAAACGAGGAGCGCATGACACATCGAAAAAGGGGGCACACATTACAATTATCCTTAAAACTTAAACCCTCCCCTATCAATACCTGTCCTAAACTAGATTTGTAGGATCGAGACTCATGCTCACCACTCGTGATAACTCGGAGAATTCTGAAACTCTGCTCGGATGTTTTTACCGCAGCACCTGACTATCCACGTGTTGATCAGGGGTCTCTGTACCCCACTTGTTTACTCGTTTCTGCTCCGGCTAGCAGGCTGGACCGTCTGCTGTCATGAAGATCTGTGTTGTCCTCGGAGTTCCGATACTACTCAAAGAAGAGTCTTCCTGTGCCCTCACCAGTTTGTAAAATTCAAAAAATGGTCTTCCTGGGCAAGGAAAGTGTTTATTCGACTTACAGGCGCGGTCGGGGCTTACTGACCGTGGCGATA
This sequence comes from Squalus acanthias, assembly GCA_030390025.1. Taxonomy (NCBI): domain Eukaryota; kingdom Metazoa; phylum Chordata; class Chondrichthyes; order Squaliformes; family Squalidae; genus Squalus; species Squalus acanthias. The sequence continues at coordinate 23,811,869 of CM059425.1, forward strand.
CGTATTGTCGTCTTCTTCTCTTCTCATCTCATCTCATCTCATCTCATCTCATCTCGGGGCTTCAGTTCCAACACCGTTTACCGACTTCTCGGGATGGTGTGCCCGTTTCAAGGCCTCACAGCCCAGTTCTACACAGATCTTCGCGGCAAGCCACGAGGTTGATCCTAGCGGATCAGAGTCCAGAGCCGTCAGACAAGAGAATAAAAGTTCAATAGTCTTCCAGCGAGTCAAAACAGCAAGAGCAGCAAGAGGCAGGCGGCAAGAGACAAGAGCAACAAGACAAGAGGCAAGAGAAACAAGAGACAGATGGACGGTTGTACCTTACAGTTATAGTGCTGTAATTCCTCTTTTCCCGCCCAATCTTAATGTCTATCCTTTGTCAGGGTTTTGGCGCTCAAACTTCTTGTATAGGGTGATCTCCGTTTTTAGTGGGTTTCGGTGATACTTGTAACTGTCTGAGTACCCGTTAATACTTCTCCCATTGTGTAACCAGCTGGTAGTCTCCCTGGAGGGGTTTTGGGGCTTCCAAATGCTTTCTGTAACTACCCGCAAACGGCTCTCTCATCGTAGAGTCGTGGGGATTTTGCATATTAATGTCTTTGGATGGGTTCTTGATCGCTCGGTACAATAGCCCTTATTCGCACCTGGGAGTCCGATTCCAGTATTTATGTATAAAATGCAAACCCATTATGTCTTGTCAATTATCTCAAATGTGCTGAGTCCTGTACGATCTTGCACAAATGTTTATTGGAACGCCATCTTGTCTGCTCATTGAAAGTCTAGAACGTTCTGCCACGAGGCGTGGCGGCCATTTTACAGGCTGTTTGTGTCCGCTTTGAAAACCTGACAGCATTCTGCTGAAATAAAGCTGTTTGTACGAAACTTTATGTCTCCTTCTTATTTTATAAAATCGCGATAATTTTGCGAATTCTACAAGGGCCTCTGTCACTGGAACTGGTGCCATCGATCTCCACTGGAGTTGTCATGTATATCAGTGTGGGCTGCAGTTCAGATCATGCCTTTCTGAACAGATGTGGCTAATGGACTCCAACTCACTTGCAGTGCACTTGGCACAATCTCTAATAACTATAGAAAATGATGGTGCTCAGGTACCATCCTTTTATGAACAATCCCCAAGCAATCGGTATCCCATGGCTCTACAGCTGAGGATAGGGTATGAGCTACCCTCCAGCTAACAGATTCCTGCTCTTCATCTACCTCTAACATCAACCCCGGCTGACTGATGCTCTGCGCTTCACCCAGTGAACTTAGCTTATGCTACCACCTAATTTCCTCAGGGTGGATGGACCTTTACTGGCAGTTGCTGTGGGTAGAATGAGCGACGCAGAATGCTATAAGGTACTGGCTTTGCATCTACCACTAAGACCTGCAGCTTCTACTTGTGATAATGTCTATAGAAACAGAACCATATGTTGGGCCAGAAATTCGGCTTTCCGGCTTCCTGCGGATGCAAGCATCGCGCACGTACTTGCCTACCGCGCCTGCCGTTGTGCTTTGGGCCCACGAGGACTTCGGGTCCTGGGCCTCCTCCAGCTGCCGGCGCGCAGTGCTTGCGTATCCCAGGGGCGCAGTTAGTTTGAAGCGTCCCCTGGGATCACGTGGGCCATGGAGAGCGAATCCTAACAGGGCATTTTCATTCATAGATTTGACAGTAAGACCTGTCAAATCTATGAATAGAGATCGGCCCCAAAACCACACTTAAACTTCAAATAAATTTTTAAAAAAACATCACATTTTTAAAATAACTATAAGTTACATAAATTAACTACTTTAAACAAAAATTTAATTTTTTGAAAAAATTAATAATACTTTTTAACAGTGCTAAAAATAAACTTACCTTTCTTTAAAGTATCTAAAAAAGATAAACCTGTTGAAAAAATGTTTAAATTGTAATTAATTAACCACTTACCTTGTTAAAAACAGGCCTTGCGCCTCCTTTTTAAAAGTGCAGCTTCTCCATACTTACCCTCCCGGAGAAACCTGAAAAAAAAACCCGAAGTTCGCTGCGTGCGCGCTGCCTGTACCGTGCACGCGTTCAACTTCTGAACCCCTCCCTTCAGGGGAACGGAAGTTCCGGTTTCCTGCGCATGCGCAGTGCATGCGTGAAACCGGCACTTCAGGTGGCCTTACGGGTGAGTACACAGCGCGTACTCACCCGACAAGAGCCGAATTTCTGGCCCGTTATAACGGTGGCTGAGATGCAGCACGTGGAACAGAGCTTACATAACTAAGATTGTACATATGGTGTTTTGATGCAATGTATGAGACTGAGTGATTGTGTAGAGCAAGAAAAGTAATCGAATAGTACTAATTCCTAATCTATTGGAGCCTGTTGGCCTCCCCATAGCCTACAACCTCTATATTCCCTGGCCAAGTGTGCCCACTCATGAGAGGTCTGAACCAAGGGAGAAGTCCTTCAATTATCTCTACTTTCTTTTATTAAGTATAGCCTCATGCTGGAGACTTATAAGTAGTGAGATGTTGGACACATAGACGAGTGAGAACCATCATACATTATGCAGGTAAGTGTTTGCTTTGTAGAGGGTCACCTTTCTGACTGACCTTGCAACAACAGTTATAGTTTTAAGTGACAGTAAAAAAGTGTACTTTCATATGGGCACTCTTGCAAAGCTTGGGCTAGCATGCAGGCTCAGTCAGGGTGAAACAGGGGTAGAAGAATGAGGAACTGAAAAAAATTAGTCTTAGTAAAAAAATAGTACTGGAGAAATTATTGGGACTGAAAGCCAATAAATCCCCTGGACCTGATGGCCTACATCCTAGGGTTTTGAAAGAGGTGGCTATAGAGATAGTGGATGCATTGGTTGTCATTTTCCAAAATTCCATAGATTCTAGAACGGTTCCCGGGGATTGGAAGGTAGGAAATGTAACCCTGCTATTTAAGAAAGGAGGGAGAGAGAAAACGAGGAACTACAGACCAGTTAGCCTGACATCAGTAGTAGGGAAAATGCTAGAATCTATTATTCAGGATGTGGTAACAGGGCACTTAAAAAATAATAATAGGATTGGGCAGAGTCAACATGGATTTATGAAAGGGAAACCGTGTTTGACAAATCTGTTCGAGTTTTTTGAGGTTGTAACTAACAGAATAGATAATGGGGAACCAGTGGATGTGGTGTATTTGGATTTTCAGAAGGCATTCGATAAAGTGCCACACAAGAGGTTATTAAACAAAATTAGGGCTCATGGGATTGGGGGTAATATACTAGCATGGATTGAGGATTGGTTAACAGACAGAAAACAGAGAGGAATAAACGGGTCATTTTCGGGTTGGCAGGCTGTAACTAGTGGGGTGCCGCAAGGATCAGTGCTTGGGCCTCAACTATTCACAATCTACATCAATGATTTGGATGAGGGGACCAAATGTAATATATCCAAGTTTGCTGATGATACAAAGCTGGGTGGGAATTTAAGTTGTGAGGAGGATGCAAGGAGGCTTAAAGGGGATATAGACAAGTTAAGTGAGTGGGCAAGAACATGGCAAATGGAATATAATGTGGAGAAATGTGAAGTTATCCACTTTGGTAGGAAAAATAGAAAAACAGAGTATTTTTTAAATGGTGAGAGATTGGGAAATGTTGGTGTTCAGAGGGACCTGGGTGTCTTTGTACACGAATCACTGAAAGTTAACATGCAGGTACAGCAAGCAATTAGGAAAGCAAATGGTATGTTGGCCTTTATTACAAGAGGATTTGAGTATAAGAGTAAAGACGTCTTATTGCAATTATATAGGGCCCTGGTGAGACCAAACCTGGAGCATTGTGTACAGTTTTGGTCTCCTTACCTAAGGAAGGATATACTTGCCATAGAGGGAGTGCAATGAAGGTTCACCAGACTGGTTCCTGGGATGGTGGGATTGTCCTATGAGGACAGATTGAGTAGACTAGGCCTATATTCTCTAGAGTTTAGAAGAATGAGAGGTGGTCTCATTGAAACATACAAAATTCTTACAGGGCCTGACAGGGTGGATGCAGGGAGGATGTTTCCCCTGGCTGGGGAGTCTAGAGGGGTTACAGTCTCAGAGTAAGGGGTCGGCCATTTAGGACTGAGATGAGGAGAAATTTCTTCACTCAGAGGGTGGTGAATCTTTGGAATTCTCTACCCCAGAGGGCTGTGGAGGCTCAGTCGTTGAGTATATTTAAGACAGAGATCGATAGATTTTTGAATATTAAAGGAATCAAGAGATATGGGGATAGTGCAGGAAAGTGGAGATGAGGTAGAAGATCAGCCATGATCTTATTGAATGGTGGGGCAGGCTCGAGGGGCCAAATGGCCCACTCCTGCTCCTATTTCTTATGTTCTTAAGAAACAGTTAGTGGGCTGCCCATCTACTTGACATAGTACAATGCTCGGTAGCCCTACCTGGGCAGACAGAGTGTATTGATTCTTTTACAATTTGCATTCAAGTTCCCTCGAGAGTGAACACTGCATTGACTCTATGTGCTAGCTGGGGGGTTAATTTTAACACTGGACAATGGTGTAAAAAGGCCGATATTGAATTGGCCGCCCATTATATACCACACCCAATTTTCACTTCCAATTACTTCTATGGAGAGGAAAGTCAGACATGGTGTATAACAGGCGGCTAATCTAATATCGTCCAAAAGTTAAAAATACCGCCCTGGACTTTTCCTACATAGGAGCATGCCCTCCCACGCCAAAGTGGGCAACCCTCCTCTGCTGTATATTCTGCAAACGAGGACATCGATAGAAGTATCAGAAAATGGAGCAGACTTGCTCCTGCTCCAGCCAAGTCTTCTGTTCTTCACTGCAACAGTTTGTGTAGGTCCCTTTAAATAGCAGTTGCAGCCTTTAAGAGTTGCAGCTGTATGCTGTTTCCCAACCACTCTATCCTCAGGCCCAGTCTGTTCTGAGAGCTCGCTATCCATAATTAATGAGCTCAATATCAGAGAATCTTGAAAGATCTGCTTGTGCGCTTCCAGCAAATAATCTGCTCTGAGGTGTCATCAGTTCAGTGTCAAGACCGAAAAAAAAACCCTCATGAAAATTAAAGGTAAGCTCAGAAATCTTACACACAAATATACATCAAGTAATGACAATGCTGAAGTATCCCAGTTGTTAGAGCATTGTAATGACTTTATTGTTGATGTGGATAAGGTAACAATGGGGGCAATAATAAAACACCCCACCCTACAGGAATAGGTGGGTCCACGTAGTTAAAGTTGGCTCCAAAACTTACCAGCCCGATCTTGCTCCATTGCTGCCCGCCACCAGCTTAACTAGGTACTAATGTACTAATGGCTCCTGCTGAGTCAGGCAGGCACCTCGGCTACCTAAAACAAGTTCCCAGTTAAGGTGGTGGCAGGCGGGAATGGAGTGGGAACAGGGCAGGATGTTTTCAGACACAATTTTAACTTCACGGCTGTCCCATTCCCACTATGTGGGGTGGGTTAAAACCACCGCCGTGTATGTCCATTAAGCCAGGCACCAGCCACCCCACTCAGTAAATCCTATCAGGGATGAAGCCGAGTCCCTATCCTTGTGGGGCCAGGAGGAGCAGGCGTGCTCTTCCAGCCCGCACAAAAAAAAGTCTCAGTCCCTGCTGCCCCAGGCTCCCCCCTTGCCACCCCACTAGATCCCGCCAAAATCGCCTTCCTCCATTGAATTCAATTGAAATAGAACACAGGAGAGATGTATAATGGACAGCTGATCCGATATCTCCTGTTTTACACTATCGGCCAAAGTCAAAATTACCCCCAATGACAGCGCCACCAGAAACAAATGTCAACAAAGGGCCCACTCTCCTTCTCTGTAAAAGATGAAATGAGGAATTGGAGCTATAACTAAAAAATATGTATTTATCGGAAATTTAATGCAGTCTTTTGATATGTTCAGGAGCAAGAACTGATCATTTCAACCCATTGATCCCAAAGGACAGAGAGCATTTCAAATCGATTTTTGGATTTATTGCCCTATCGTTTAGATGCTCATGTTAATGAGTACTTCAGTAACTGAGAGAGAGAACAAGCAAACTTTTACAACTATGCCACTCTGTGGCTCAGCCAACAAAAAGTGGAATTTGATCCTGTTTGTACTGCCACGTCTATTGCGGAGTGAACTTGGCAAAGATTGCTGTCCAACATGAACTTTGCTGTGGAAAACCTGCCAAAGTATGCACTCTAAACTCATATTGACATGAATGTCTACCCATCCACGGGTTGCTTTCCTACCAGTCCTGAGTGCTAAAATATAAGCCTGAGGCTATCTGTATCTGTGCAATTGGTACACCAGTTCCAGTTAGCGGGATCATTGGTGAAATTCAACTTCAGCGGGGGGAGCAGATCGGCCGCCCATTATACATACCACCCGATTTTCCTTTCTATTGAAGTCGACTTAACTGAGAGGCTCCAACATTACCAATCATGGATCGATAATCTGAAACGCATGCACAGTTCCACTGGTTCAACACAGTTCCGTAAAACAGAGAGTAGGGATAATGGGCAGGTACTCTAATTGGCAGGATGTGAGTAGTGGTCTCCCAGAGGGCCTCAACTATTCACAGTATTTATTAGCGACTTAGATGATGGGATAGGAAACCACATACCCAATTTTGCGGATGACACAAAGATAGGCGGCATTGTAGGCAGCATAGATGAAAGCATAAAATTACAGAGATGTTGGCCCAGAAATTCGGCCGAATACGGGAGAGTACGCACTGTGTACTCACCCGTATTCGGTCCCGAAGTGCCGGTTTCCTGCATGCACTGCGCATGCGCGGGAAACCGACACTTCCGATATTGCGAAGGGGGCGGTTCCTAAGTGAACTGCGTGCGCAGTACAGGCTGTGCGCACGCAGCACACTTAGGTTTTTTTTCAGGTTTGAACGCGAGGGTAAGTATGGAAGATTTTACACATGAAAAAAGGAGGCGTAAGACCACCTTTTAACAAGGTAAGTAGTTAATTAAGTATTATTTTAATTTTTTTTCAACAGGTTTATCTTTTTTAGAGACTTTAAAGAAAGGTAAGTTTATTTTTATAACTTTTAAAAAGAATTTAAATTTTTGCAAAAATTAAAATTTTTGTTTAAAGTGGTTAATTTATTTAACTATAGTTATTTTATTAATGTGATGGTTTTTTAAAAAATTTAATTGAGGTTTAGCTGTTCTTTTGGGGGCAATTTATATTCATAGTTTTGACAGTTCTCCTGTCAAAACTATGAATGAAAGATGGTGTGCTGCCATTGGCTCTCCATGACCCACGTGATCCCAGAGGTCGCATCGAACTAACTGCGCCTCTGGGACACACACACACTGTTTGCCAGCACCAGGGAGAGGCCCAGGAACTGAAGTTCGCGTGGGCCCGAAACAGAACGGCAGGTGCGGTAGGTAAGATCGCGCGCGATCCTTACCCCTGCGGCAAGCTGGAGAGGCCAATTTCTGGGCCATTGATAGATTAAGTGAATGGGCAAAACTGTGGCAAATGGATTTCAATGTAGGCAAATGTGAGGTCATCCACTTTGGACCGAAAAAGGATCGAACAGGATACTTTCTAAATGATGAAAAGCTAAAAACAGTGGAGGTCCAAAGAGACTTGGGGGTCCAGGTACATAGATCATTAAAATGCCATGAACAGGTACAGAAAATAATCAAAAAGGCTAATGGAATGCTGGCCTTTATATCCAGAGGACTAGACTACAAGGGGGTAAAAGTTATGCTGCAACTATACAAAACCCAGGTTAGACCAGACCTGGAGTACTGTGAGCAGTTCTGGGCACCACACCTTAGGAAGGATATATTGGCCTTGGAGGGAGTGCAGCGTAGGTTTACCAGAATGATACCCGGACTCCAAGGGTTAAATTACGAGGAGAGATTACACAAACTAGGGTTGTATTCCCTGGAATTTAGAAGGTTAAGGGGAGATTTGATCGAAGTTTTCAGGATATTAAGGGGAACAGATAGGGTAGATAGGGAGAAACTATTTCCGCTGGTTGGGGATTCTAGGACTCGGGGGCATAGTCTAAAAATTAGAGCCAGACCTTTCAGGAGTGAAATTAGGAAACACTACTACAGACAAAGAGTAGAAATTTGAAACTCTCTTCCGCAAACGGCAGTTGATGTTAATTGTTAATTGTTAAAATTGTTAATATTAAATCTGAGATTGATAGATTTTTGTTAACCAAAGGTATTAAGGGATATGGGGCAAAGGCGGGTACATTCAGCCATGATCTGATGGAATGGCGGAACAGGCTCGAGGGGCTGAATGGCCTACTCCTGTTCCTATGTTCCTATCTCCTATGGTCCTAGAATTAAAATGGAAGTGAGCGTGAAAGTGCCGAAGAATAAGAGAAGTTGTTTGATTATGGAAATGATGTTGTTTGATCGTGTTGTATATGGGCGCCAACTCCTGACAAAAGACAAAATTCTAAGAGTTTAATTTAAACTTCAAACTGCTGTGGCAAAACAACTGCACCGTGAACAATCTGCTAATGGCTACAGTGTATGAGCACACAGCTTTTCTTCTTGGAATGACTAGCTCAGTGTAATTAATGTAACGCTGCTGATGTCCGATTCACTTAATCTAGCTTCTTTTCATTAAAATGCATTAAAATCTTTGCACTCAAGTTGTTGTGCTATTAAAATTGAGAGCAGTCTCAATGAACCAACTATTATTGAGGAGAATTTGCCCTCAGCCATCCTACTTTTAAGTGCCTAAGCTACACCAGTGAAACAGGTTAAAAATGATCACGCCGTGATGATCCATTGTCAATGCAGGTGCAAGACCTAAGGCGTACCGTTAATTCATCATTAATTATGACAACTTCTTTTAAAATTTTCCTCTCAAATCAAAGCAATCCTTGTTCCTGTTTGCCAACAGTTGAAGTGCTTTTATCTTTCTGTAGACATAGATGGAATATTTTATCTGTAAAAGGAACAGAAAGGAGATACGTCTGTCTCTCTGGAGTGCAGACTGACTGACAGAAAGACAACATGATGTACTAACTCGCCCCTTTTTTCTGAATAATTATCCCTGTCCTGAATCACATCCTGGCAGTGGTCGGCTCATTTCATTGCAGGGACTGGACAAGTTGAAACACTGCCAGCAGCGTTAATTTATCATGTTTCATTAAAGAGACAATCTAGGAAGTGAGGGACTAATCAGACATTCTGAGGGAAAAATGAAAATTAGCTGATTTTATTAAGCAGCATCTGTAATGATGAGATGGAGTCGACTGCCTGCTGGGTTCCAGTGTTCCTGCATGTCATATGTAAGCAAGACTTCTAGTGAAAGCGAATACCAATTTATAGCACAGCGACTTTAAAATGCACTTATCTGAGCATCATCATCATCGCTTAGTTTGCCAGGAGTTCAAAATTTGACCATCTGTTGCCATTTAAATATAATTTAATATCCAACCTTATCAAGATTGCATTTCCTCTTTGGTTTAAAAAGCAGCATTACTTGCCCAAGTTGCATTCAAATGACCTACTTGTGTGATATTCTGGGAGTTTTGACATCAGTTGCGCAGAAACCCACGCATGAATTCTAATGCGATTTCCTCACTTACTGGTAAATGAAAACTGCACCTCTTTTTATTCTATTACAAAATTAAGGTTATGTACATGAAGAAAGAAGTTATTTTATTTTATGCATAAAGTGCAATCGATGTAATGATATAATTTGCATGAATATCAGTTAATTTCAATTCTATCTCTGAATTATACAGAAAGAAAATGTGTGTTGCATTGCTCGGACGGACTACATTCATATATGACAAATCTTAAGATGTATAGTTCTAGCTCAAGGGCAGGCCTTGCTTCTAAAATGTTCCCTCGCCAGATTAATGTAACAGATACATTACTGGGGCCAAGTGAAAGTATTATTTTAGACGACGTGAACTTCGATTATTTGATTCAAACAATTCATTTTCAGTTTGAAATGGTATCATTCAGGAGCCAAGGAAGTTTGTATTGGCCAATAGATAAAGATGCCCGACATGTTATGCAGTGATATTATTGCCTTTTAGTGTATGCTTTGGTAGCAGATGGTCTGCATGCAAATGGGAAAGATTCACATTTTGTTTGTTTGGTTGTTTTCCTTTTTGTAAATTTTCTCCTGTCTCATTATGGGCTTCAATTTCCTGCTGAATGCATTTGGGCAACATTTCTTAGTGTGCTATTTTAAATCAGTGCTTTACCAGTTTAAAATAAATGAAATGAAACCCATCTCGTGTCCCCATACCTCGCCTCATTCCTAAAGCTGCATTTGCTTCATAACATCTCACCATCTTCAGTGGCAGTGCAGTAAAATACATGGGGAGGTGCTGCTGCCTTTAGAGCATCAGAGCCAACTTATCATCGAATCACAGCAACTTACAGCACAAAAAGGAGGCCATTTGGCCCATCATGCACGTATCGGCTCTTTGAAAGCTAACCAATTAATCCCAAACATGCTGGAAATACTCAGCAGGTCAGGCAGCATCTGTGGAGAGAGAAACAGAGTTAACGTCAGAACAGGTCATCGAACTGAAACGTTAACTCTGTTTCTCTCTCCACTGATGCTGCCTGACCTGCTGAGTATTTCCAGCATTTTCTTTTTTTATTTCAGATTTCCAGCATCCGCAGTGTTTTGCTTTGGTATCCAATTAGTCCCACTCCTCTGCTCTTTTCCATAGCCCTGCAAATTTTTCCTTTTCAAGTGTATATCCAGTTCCCTTTTCAAAGTTATTATTGAATCTGCTTCCACCACCCTTTCAGGCAGTACATTCCAGATTCTAGCAACTCGCTGAGGAAAGGCATTTCTCTTCATCTCCTCTCTGGTTCAACTTCTGTAGATACTTTCCATGAGCACTAGGAAGCGGCGCTGCCCTAACATCACTGTTGGAGCTGCAGGCAGCCACCCCTCTGGCTGTTAACTGCTTGAATGACTCAGCACACTCATACAGAAAGATGGCGCAGTTTTTTCACACCTTGGCCTGTTCAGACCTCACCCAGCCATTCGGCAACAGTACAATAGTCTCAGAAAAAGTTGAAGATTTTGATCTAATAACTGTTGTTTATGGACAATCTTTCAACAGCGTCCAGACCCTCAAACAATATGACAGAACTATATCCTAAAAAGCTGCAATAGAGGCAGAGCGGGGGTGATTTTCACGTGACCCCGTTTCATTGTCAGGCCTCATGTTTCACTCTAATTTTTTATATTCCAGCCTAGGCCAATGAGCTCCGCAGTACATTTCGGTATAAACTCCCATCAGCAAAGTGTGATGCAGGATATTCCGAACCAGAGTAGTGTATTAGATTTAAGAAACTTTGGGACTGGCCTGATGGACTGGAATGTTTTTTTTATATTCATTCATGAGATGTGGGCGTCGCTGGCGAGTCCAGCATTTATTGCCCATCCCTAATTGCCCTCGAGAAGGTGGTGGTGAGCCGCCTTCTTGAACCGCTGCAGTCCGTGTGGTGAAGGTACTCCCACAGTGCTGTTAGGGAGGGAGTGCCAGGATTTTGACCCAGCGACGATGAAGGAACGGCGATATACTTCCAAGTCAGGATGGTGTGTGACTTGGAGGGGAACTTGGAGGTGGTGGTGTTCCCATGCGCCTGCTGCCCTTGTCCTTCTAGGTGGTAGAGGTCGCGGGTTTGGGAGGTGCTGCCGAGGAAGCCTGCATTGTAAAGCTTGCATTTCCATCAAAATATCGTTAAGCTTTAACTTATTTATCGCCCTTAGCATCTTGAATACAACAATCAGATGTCTTCTTCTTTTCACCAGTGTAAACATTCCCAGTTTACATAGCTTCCATCTGTAGCTCAACTGCTAATGCAGGGTATCAATTTGATTCCCCCTTTTACTGCAAGCAGGGGATGGGTTACAGGTGATAACCCTATCAGACAGAGGTCCACAGATAGGAAAAGCAGTGTGTGATGCTTTGCTGCTAGTTTCACTGCGGACAATTGAATCGATAGAAAATACCGAGATGCATTTCCAACAGCTCTGTGAGCCTTAACATGGAGGTCTGTGTAAAATGGTTGCAACTTGAGATGTGTGCTTATATGTACGTGTTTGTAGACAAGGTAAGCAGTTTCTGTAGCATGTCAGAGAAAAGCTCATTGTTCACTGACATGGCACACTACATGTTACAGATAGCGCCTTTCACTACTTCAGGATGTCGCAAAGTGATATGCAGCCAATGAAGTACTTTAAAATGTAGTCACAGTTGTAATGTAGTAAACAGGGCAGCCAATTTACACACAGCAGGGTCCCACAAACAGCAATGAGGTAATGAGCACATCATCTGCTTTAGTGATGCTGGTTGAGGAAGAAATATTGGTCAGGACACCAGGGGGAACTTCCCTTATCTTCTTCGAAATAGTGCTATAGAATATTTTACATCAACCTGAGAGAGCAAATGAGGCCTCAGTTTAGCATCTCATAACTGAAAGACAGCACCTCTGACAGTGCAGCACTCACTCAGTACTGCACTGGAGTGTCAGCCTAGATTTTGTGCTTAAGTCTCTGGAGCGAGGCTTGAACTCACAACCTTCTGATGTCAGAAGGTGAGCGTACTACCACTGAGCCAAGGCTGACACCTTGTACCTTACCAAGCTTTGTGTCACACTCCAGTACATGTGTATTGGATAATTTATATATCCACCATGGAAGAGGAAGTCATACTAAGAATGGGACAACGGGAAGCTGATTCAACTCTCTGATAGGTATAACTGCTGTATAAATGTAATAAATTTCCCCACGAACAGCATTGAGGTAATGACCAGATCATCTGTTTTTGATGTTGGTTGAGGGATAAATATTGGCTAGGACACCAGGGAGAACACCCCTGCTCTTCTTCGAAATATGCCATAGGATATTTTACGTCCACCTGAGAGTGCAGATGGGGCCTGGGTTTAACATCTTGGTTTAACAAGCAGTTATTCGAGATGTATAAATGATACGCAGCTCCATTTTGATGGGTTATGGATAGCTTTATTGTTTTCTTTGTGCCATGTATTTTTAGGATGTGCGGTGTTTACTTCTAAACTGTCCCTGTTGGCATGAAAAAGTTTCAATCAAACTCTGTCACGCCACCCACCCCCTCTAGTGGAGAGAATAATTGCTGTTCTTTTGTTGTCTAATTAAACAGGAAGAGAAAACATAATGGTTGATTTGTATGAACCAAATGATGTGAAGCAACATCGTTCAGCTGGCAACCTTTGACCCACAGGATGTGAGCCTGTATGTTGTCAGCTGTAGGCTTTAATGCTTCACTTGCATTTGTATCCTGGGTTTGTCTGGAATATGCAGCAGTTACAGATGACTGAAAATAATTAGAAAAACTTGCTTTCAGTAAATTTTATAAGAGGCCACATTGGAACATAGGAACAGGAGTAGGCCATTCAGCCCCTCGAGCCTGTTCCGCCATTCAATGAGATCATGGCTGATCTGCAACCTAACTCCATATACCCGCCTTTGGCCCATATCCCTTCAAACCTTTGCGGGAACGATAGCATAGTGGTAATGTTACTGGGCTAGTAATCCTAGAGGCCTGAACTAATGATCTATGAGACTTGAGTTCAAATCCCACCATGGCAGGTAGAGAATTTAAATTCAGTAAATTAAAAAAGCTAGTATTTCAGTAATGGTAACCATGAAACTATCGGATTGTTGTAAAAACCCCATCTGGTTCACTAATGTCCTTTAGGAAAAGCAATCTGCTGGTCTAACTCCAGACCCACAGTGATGTGGTTGACTCTGAAATGGTCTACCAAGCTACTCAGTTGGAACAAACTGCTACAAAACACAATAATAATAAGAATAAATTGACCTGGACATGGCAACGGCACACCCAGCCCAGTCGACCCTGCAAACTCCTCCTCACCAACATCTGGGGACTTGTGCCAAAATTGGGAGAGCTGTCCCACAGACTAGTCAAGCAACAGCCTGATATAGTCATACTCACAGAATCATACCTTTCAGACAATGTCCCAAACTCCTCCATCACCATCCCTGGGTATGTCCAGTCCAGTTGGGAGTCCTCAACCCCATGAAGTCTCATGGCTTCGGGGGTCAAGCATGGGCAAAGGAAACCTCCATGCACTTAATCACCGATGCCCAGTTTGGGTTCCACCAAGACCACTCGGCTCCTGACCTCATTACAGTCTTGCTCCAAACATGGATAAAGGAGCGGAATTGCAGAGGTAAGGTGAGAGTGCCTGCCCTTCACATCAAGGCAGCATTTGACCAAATGTGGCATCAAGGAGCCCTAGGGGGGAAAACTCTCCACTGGCTGGAGTCATACCTAGCACAAAGGGTGGTGGTTGAAGGTCAATCATCACAGCCCCAGGAGTTCCTCAGGGAAGTGTCCTAGGCCCAAGCTGCTTCATCAATGATCTTCCCTCCAACATACGGTCAGAAATGGGGATGTTCAGTGCCATTCACAACTCTTCAGATAATAAAGCAGTCTATGCAACAAGACCTGAACGACGTTCAGGCTTGGGCTGAAAAGTGGCAGGTAACATTCGCGCCAGGCAATGACTATCTCCAACAAATGAGAGTCTAACCACTGCCCCTTGACATTCAACGGCATTACCATAGCCAAATCACCCACCATCAACATCCTGGGGGTCACCATTGACTAGAAACTTAACTGAACCAGCCACATAAATACTATGGCACCAAGTGCAGGTCAGAGGCTAGGTATTCTGCAGCAAGTGTCTCCCCAAAGCCCATCCACAAGGCACAAGTAAGGAGTGTGATGGAATACTCTCCACTTGCCTGGATGAGTGCAGCTCCAACAACACTCAAGAAGCTTGACACTATCCAGGACAAAGCAGCCGCTGGATTGGCATTCCATCCACCACCTTAAACATTCACTCCCTCCACCACCGACGTACCGTGGCTGCAGTGTGTAGCATCTACAAGATGCACTGCAGCAACTCGCCAACGCTTCTTCGGCAGCACCTCCCAAGCCCGCGACCTCTTCCATCAAGAAGGACAAGGGCAGCAGGTGAATGGGAACACCACCACCTCCACGTCACACACCATCCTGGCTTAGAAATATATCGTCGCTGGGTCAAAATCCTGGAACTCCCTACCTAACAGCACTGTGGGAGTACTTTCACCACACTGACTACAGTGGTTCAAGAAGGCGGCTCACCACCACCTTCTCAAGGGCAATTAGGGATGGGCAATAAATGCTGGCCTTGCCAGCGACGCCCACATCCCATAAATGAATTTAAAAAAATAAAAAGCTATTAATCTTAGATTTAAAATTAACAATTGATCTCACATCAATTGCCATTTGCAGAAGAGAGTTCCAAACTTCTACCACCCTTTGTGTGTAGAAGTGTTTCCTAATTTCACTCCTGAAAGGTCTGGGTTTAATTTTTAGACTATGCCCCCTAGACCTAACAGTAATAGTTTCTCTCGATCTACCCTATCTGTTCCCCTTAATATTTTGAAAACTCCGATCAGATCACCCCATAACGTTCTAAATTCTAGGGAATACAACCCTAATTTGTGTAATCTCTCTTTGTAACTTAACCCTTGAAGTCCGGGTATCAGTCTGGTAAACCTACTCTGCAGTCCCTCCAAGGCCAATATATCCTTCCTAAGGTGTGGTGCCCAGAACTGCTCACAGTACTCCAGGTGTGGTCTAACCAGGGTTTTGTACAGCTGCAGCATAACTTCTACCCCCTTGTATTCTATTCCTCTAGATATAAAGGCCAGTATTCCATTAGCCTTTTTGGTTATTTCCTGCACCTGTTCATGGTAATTTAATGATCTATGTACATCGATACCCAAGTCTCTTTGGACCTCCACTGTTTTTTGGTTTTCACCATTTAGAAAGTACCCTTTTCTATCCTTTTTAGGTCCTAACTGGGTGACCTCACATTTGCCTACATTGAAATCCATTTGCCACAGTTTTAACCATTCAATTAATCTATCAATAGATCCATGTGGTGGCTTAAATGGATAAAAAGAATTACAGAACCTTTCATTATTTAGTAAATGCCTTACAAATCATTATATTCTAAAATTATGTTCTTCAAAGAGATAATATCGACAAATATGAAAAACCATACAGCAGACAAAACATACAGATGGAGGCACGGAAGCTTTAATAGTTGATATCTGGTTAGTAGCCAAATGATTATGGGCTTTATTTACTATTATTCTTCCATCCATTTTTTTTTAGGAGTTTGTAAAACCTCTTTATTGAATTCAAGAAGCAAGTGTAGCGCTAACCATTTTAACCATGTGAAACATCAAAGGGTATTTCTGGATTCAAACCCTGATTCCACTAATGCAACAAGGAGGGCAACACACTGGGGAAAAGCATTGCTTACTTTAGTCACATGTTTTCACAGTGAGGAGCATGCTTAATGCAAAAGTGAGGAAGTCCTCCTGAGTTGTGACTGACATCATTTTGGGGGAGGGTTAGAGATGTCTATTCACATGAAAGTCATGAATTAAAGGATAATCAATGGATTTCTACTTAAAAAATAGACTATATTTATGAGCAAGAGCAATAATCTGCACAATTAGAATAAATCCTACCTTTTAATGGAAAACAAGCATATTCTTTATTTATGTGCTTAAGAGAATATGAGAGCAGCTCCCCCAGTGCCCCAGTTCAATTTAGTCAAAGAATATGCTGGTTCTGTACTACAGACCCCTAATTGTTGGCAGGGAGGTGGCAGAGGGAATCTGTAGTCAGATCAGGGAAATGAGTAAGAATAACAAAATTATTGTTCTCGGAGATTTTAGTTACCCAACTCTTTGACTGTAACAGTGAGGGGGCAATGTGGCTCGGCCTAGTTATAAGTAATGAAGCAAATCAGGTAGATGAGTTAAATGTGAGTAAGCGCCACGGGAGTAGTGACCAGAAAATTACATGGCTGGCGGTCCAAATAGAAAGGGAAAATGTTTGCTTTTTTACAAAAGGCATCAGATTGGATAAAGGCAGATTTTAAAAAGATAAGCAGCAGGCTAGCTGAGGTGAGGTGGAAAAGGCACACATGACGCAGATCAACAATGGGATATTTAAAAAAAAGAGATGGCGAAGATGGAGGATCCATACGTGCCATTAAAGAAGGAGACTACTTCAAAGTTTTAGGATGCTGTGGATAAATGAGGACATTAGAAACAAACTAAAACTGAATAAGAGGGCTTATGGGGCCTATAGGTATGATTAAAAATGAGAGAATATAAGATAAAAAGGAACAATCCCTACTTCTACCTCCATAACATCACCCACCTCTGCTCCTGCCTCAGTCCATCTGCTCCTGAAACAGCTCATCCATGCCTTGTTACCTCCGGCCTTGACTGTTCCAAATGCTCTCTTGGCCAGCCTCGCATTCTCCACCATCTGTAAGCTGCAACCCATCCAAAACTCTTTTTTCATATCCTGCACCAAATCCCATTCACCTTGGAATGCCATTCCTGCTCCTGAGAAGCCCTCATTGTGGGTAGGGGGTTGGGGGATGGAAGGGGTTTGAAAATGTGCCACTGGTCAGTTGTCAGAAACAGTGAGCAGCAAGCCTAGTCTGTGTAGGTAGAATGACAAAAAATAAAATCACTGCAAAAAGCATTTCCCAGCTGCAGAAACTATCAATCAACCTCCCCAGATACTGAACCAGGCCTAAAATTGTCTCCAACAATATTTGCTTCCTCTCCTTTTTCTACTGCCTCCCTGCAAGGCTCTGGCATTCCCTCAGTTTCACTCTGCCTGAGATTTCTGACTCTTATTCCATTGAATTCTATCTTTTCTGTGAAACCAATGTTTAAACCCTTCAGATGAAACTTTTTACAAGCATTCGGAGATGAACGAAAGTCATCATAAATCGGCATTCCTGCATTTTACAGCTGGATTCGATGGTTGCCTGGTTCGTTTTCTTTTGAACTCCCCTTTCCAGTTATTCCCTGATTGATCTTATGAGGCAACTCCCCACGAGTGAACTTTCTTCAGCTGAAAGAGTGGATCATCTCAGCGGTTATTCAGAGTGCATTGCCAACATGGCATAACCATTTATGTCTGGCCATACTGATGGTTGCTAGGGCTTTGTCACTGCAGAAAGGCAGCTGCTTACATTTCTACGCACAATGCCACTAAGTCGGCTGCTCACCACATTAACTCTGATTCAAAAGCAAAATACTGCGGATGCTGGAAATGAGCAATAAAAACAGATTCAGCAAAAGACGACAAAGGGAGTAATTAAGAGGGGGAAAATAGAATATGAGAGTAAGCTTGCAGGGAACATAAAAACTGACTGTAAAAGCTTCTATAGATATGTGAAGAGAAAAAGATTGGTGAAGTCAAGCGTAGGTCCCTTGCAGTCAGAATCAGGGGAATTTATAATGGGGAACAAAGAAATGGCTAACCAATTAAATACAAACTTTGGTTCTGTCTTCACAAAGGAGGACACAAATAACCTCCCAGAGATGTCGGGGAACATAGGGTCTAATGAGAGGGAGGAATTGAATGAAATCAGTATTTGTAGGGAAATGGTGTTCGGGAAATTGACGGGATTGAAGGCCGATAAATCCCCAGGGCCTGATAATCTACATCCTAGGGTACTTAAGGAAGTGGCCCTAGAAATAGTAGATGCATTGCTGGTCATCTTTCAAAATTCTATAGACTCTGGAACAGTTCCCATGGATTGGAGGGTAGCTAATGTAACCCCACTATTTAAAAAAGGTGGTAGAGAGAAAACGGGGAATTATAGACCGGTAAGCCTGACATCGGTAGTGGGGAAAATGCTAGAGTCCATTATAAAAGATGTAATAGCAGAGCACTTGGAAAACAGTGACAGGATCGGACAAAGTCAACATGGATTTACAAAAGGTAAATCATGCTTGACTAATCTACTGGAATTTTTTGAGGATGTAACTGGTAGAATAGATAAGGGAGAACCAGTGGTTGTGGTGTATTTGGACTTTCAGAAGGCTTTTGATAAGGTCCCGCATAAGAGATTTGCGTGCAAAGTTAAAGCACATGGGATTGGGGGTAAGGTACTGACTTGGATAGAGAACTGGTTGGCAGACAGGAAGCAAAGAGTTGGAATAAACGGGTCTTTTTCCGAGTGGCAGGCAGTGACTAGTGGAGTACCGCAGGGATCGGTGCTAGGACCCCAGCTATTCACAATATATATTTATAATCTAGTCGAGGGAACTAGATGTAATTTCTCCAAGTTTGCAGACGACACAAAGCTGAGTGGGCGTGTGTGCTGTGAGGAGGATGCAGAGAAACTCCAGTATGATTTGGACACGTTGGGTGATTGGGCAGATGCATGGCAGATGCAGTATAATGTGGATAAATGTGAGGTTATCCACTTCGGTGGCAAAAACAGGAAGACAGATTATTATCTGAACGGCAATAGATTGGGAAAAGGGGAAGTGCAACGAGACCTGGGTGTCCTTGTGCACCAGTCGCTGAAGGTAAGTATGCAGGTGCAGCAGACGGTTAAGAAGGCAAATGGTATGTTGGCCTTCATAGCGAGCAGATTCGAGTATAGGAGCAAGGATGTCTTGCTGCAGTTGTACAGGGTATTAGTGAGACCACACCTTGAGTATTGTGTGCAGTTTTGGTCGCCTTATCTGAGAAAGGATGTTCTTGCCATGGAGGGAGTGCGGCGAAGATTCACCAGACTGATATCTGGGATGGCAGGAATGACGTATGAAGAGAGATTGGGTCGATTAGGCTTATATTCACTAGAGTTTAGAAGAATGAGAGGGGATCTCATTGAAACTTATAAAATTCTAACAGGACTAGACAGACTAGATGCAGGAAGGATGTTCCCAATGGCGGGGGAGTCCAGAACCAGAGGTCACAGTCTAAGGATAAGGGGTAAGCCATTTAGGACTGAGATGAGGAGGAATTTCTTCACCCAGAGAGTAGTGAACCTGTGGAATTCTCTACCACAGAAGACAGTTGAGGCCAATTCATTACATATATTCAAGAAGGAGTTAGATATATTTCTTAAGGCTAAAGGGACCAAGGGATATGGGGAGAAAGCAGGGACAGGGTACTGAATTTGGATGATCAGCCATGATCGCATTGATTGGCATAGCAGGCTCGAGGGGCCGAATGGCCTACTCCTGCTCCTATCTTCTATGTTTCTGTGTTTCTATGTAAAATGTTGGAAATACGTAACAGGTCAGGCAGTATCTGTGGAGAGAGAAACACAGGCTGGAAGTTTTACTTCTGAGTCGGGTCGGGTGCGTGCGGGCCGCACAGTGGGTCAGGAACGCGATGTCTTGATCAGCCCGCTCTTCAGAGCGACTTTAGCATAATGGCCCCAGTTAAACCAGCCATGCGCGTTTCCCGGCCCTATTAAAGGGTGTGGGTCTGATGATGTCATCGATGACTCATTTCCAGCGCCCATATTTAAAGCAGCCTTGCACAAAACTCATTTGAAGGTTGGTAAAGGAGTGTGGAAGGAGCATTGGAAAAGTTGGAGTTATTGTGCAAAGTGAACAATATGAATAGCGAAGGGCAGAGGGCTGCACCCCGCTTTACAGATGCATCCCTGCATATTCTGGTCGAACCAGTAAGAGCATGCAGGGAGGTCCTCCTGCCAGCAGATGGATGCAGGAGACCTCCCCAAGAGACTAAAAGGGTCTGGCTGGAAATAGCAGAGGAGGTCAGCAGCAGCGAGGTCGTGTGGATAACCTGGATCCAGTGCAGGAAGAGATTCAATGATCTGATGAGGTCAGGAAAGGTGAGTGCAAAGCCACACTCCCCTTCATCCGGAAGTGCCTCTCACCACATCCCCATCACTCTGCCTTCCCAGGCCTACTCCTGCACACCCTTACTCACACCAACATAACTTCCAGGTCCACCCCTCCCTCTCTCTCTATGTGCATACTCACAACCCCAGCTGACTAACCACCCCTCACATTCACCCTCCTCCTAATGCAATCATAGCAAGTAACACCACAGAAGGAGATGCAAATGAGTATGCACATGAGTGTATCAAAAAATGTTAGTGGTAAGTTTCAGTTGTTTTGATTGTACACACAAATGTTTTTCTTTGCACCACTTTCGGGTCTTGTTCATTTTTGCCTCAAGCCTTGGAAGTGGCTTTGTCACTTGGCGTGAATGGTGAGACATTATTTAACCTCGAGCATTGGGGCTTTGGTTGAGAGGAATGGATTGGTCATTGTTGGGATGCTTTATGGTGTTGTTGGTGGGGAGGGGCAGTGGGGGCGGGTGGGGAACTTAGTACAGCATGTGACAGCTCCACGCACCCCAGGAATGTAGCTTTCGGCACCCCACAAAACTAGTCTCCCTCCCGCCCTGAATATTTCTCCAGCAGGTGCAAAAATGATCAATTAACTTTCCTGAAATGCCTATTCCTGCTCCAGCAGCGCCTCAATCCGCAGCAATTTGATTTTTCCTGTAAGCCGGGCCACAGGTCAGCCTCAGGGTGTAGTTTAGCAACAGCCCCCATTCCCCCTCCATCCCCCCAGGATTTCCTGGGCCCAACAGAGATACAATCCACTGACCACCCGTCCCCTCCTCTTCCCCTTCCCTTTCTCCTCTCCCATCTTCCTTTCCCTTTCCCTACTCTCCTTTCTACTCCTCTAATCTGCCTCCTTCCCTCTTCTCTCCTCTCCTCCCCTTTCTGCCTCTCCTGCTCTATGCCTCTCCCCTCACCTCCTTCTCTCCTCTCATCCTCCTCTCTTCTTCCAACTTCTCACCACCTCTCATTCCCCCTCTCCCTTTCCCCCCTCCTCCTCGCCCCATCCCCTCCCACTTCTTTCCCTTCCCCCTCTCCTGTTCTCTCCAGCTTCTCGTCCCCAATGCTCTCCCCTCCCTGAGCCCCACCCTCTAATCCTGCTTGTCACAAGTACACTTGATCTCGACTCCCTGTGTGCAATGGCATGATTGACCAATCCTTTTTCAAAAATGTTTTTTAAATAGTTCTAAAATCACTACTTCAACTTTCACTTCCTTCCTGTTCACGAATGTATCTTTTTACTTACTTTTATTCCTTATCTTTATTGATGACTTTTGATGGTTCCATACACCAAGGCACCAGCAGTTTTGATTCATGATTTAGACCTTGTAAAGCTTTAGATTCACTTCTAGGAAGTGGCGTTTTCAAACTTTCATTTCATTTTCCATTAAACTGATCTCCTTTCAGTCTGACTTTATTCTGTTCCTGTGGAAATTGAAGTGGTTTTCTTTAATTTTTTTTTACGTTCTTGTTTCTCTACTAAATTCTCTCCTCTTCCCTTGGTGTAATAGATAAAATGGATTTCACTGGTCATTCTGTTGTCTTGTATCAAAATTCATTGAATTTTCCAAGACCGTTCATATTGTGGCAGCACAGTGTTCGATGTGGGGGTTTTCCAATGTTATTTGTCGATTAAAAATAGTGAGGTGGTATCACTTCTGATGTAAGACCGGAAAATATAAAAACCTATCCGGCAGTGTTGCTCTTTTCTTTTATTTCTTTGTAGCAAGAAATGCCACTAGCTGCTATATATTATATATGAATCAAAATACATATCAGTGCTGCTGGTGCTTACAGTTCAAAAGACTCTCCCAGTTTCTTGAGGCTTTATAGATCTAAATTACTTCGAATCATAGAATGAATACAGCACAGAAAGAGGCCATTTGACCCGCCATGCCTGTGCCAGCTCTTGGAAAGAGCGTCCAATTAGTTCCACTCCCCAGCTCTTTCCCCACAGCCCTGTATTTTTTTTTTGCTTTTTAAGTATATATCCAATTCCCTTGTGAAAGTAATGATTGAATCTGCTTCCATCACCCTTTTGGGCAGTGCATTCCAGATCATAACAACTCGCTGCATAAAACTAATTTCTACTCATCTCCCCTCTGGTTCTTTGGCCAATTAACTTAAATCTGTGTCCTCTGGTTACCGACACTCCTGCCAGTGGAAACAGTTTCTCCTTATCCATGCTATCAAAGCCCGTCATAGTATACTTAACCAGTATAATATGAAAAAAGTCCTACACATCATTCTGCTTCAGATATCCCAAGCCTTCTCATAATGATAAGATATCATTATTGGCTGTAAATAGGTATACCCCCTACTGTCATGTTTAATGAATATTGAGCTTCAAATAAATAGAAGCATATTTTATCATCTGTATCAAAGGCAATCTCATGCAACTACTTTTGGCACCTCCTGTGACTTTGGTGTTCTGAAAATCACACAATGTTTTATTCTAATCTCTTGCTTTGATTTTTTGAAATTCTGAACTGCAAATATTCTCAGCATTGATTTGCCCCAGTTTCGCTGTTGATATGTAAGTTGTCGTGAATACGGATTTATGAAACACAGTAAAATATTTAGCATTTTAAACATTCACTCTCTCCACCACAGGTGATCCGTGGCTGCAGTGTGTACCATCTACAAGAGGCACTGCAGACACTGGCCAAGGCTTCTTCGACAACACTTCCCAAACCCGTGACCTCTACTGCCTAGAAGGACAAGGGCAGCAGGTGCATGGGAACAACCACCACCTCCAAGTTCCCCTCCAAGTCGCACACCATCCTCACTTGGAAATATATCATCGTTCCTTCATCATTGCTGGGTCAAAATCCTGGCACTCCCTCCCTAACAACACTGTGGGAGTACCTTCACCACACAGACTGCAGCAGTTCAAGAAGACAGCTCACCACCTCCTTCTCAAGGGCAATTAGGGATGGGCAATAAATGCTGGCCTTGCCGGCGATGCCCACATCCCAATGAATGAATTAAAACAAATTCATGTGGTCACCAAAATCTGCATGATTTTTGCATTTTCGTAGTGGAGTTTGCATATAGAATGCACTCCAGAAGATGGCAATCCCAGATCAGAAGGCAAAAATCAAAATCAGAAGGTGCCAATTCAGTAGGTGAAAATGGTATGATGTCCTCTGCCCAACACCAATGCTCTGAGCAGAGTGCTGCTTTAATGTGTCAACAAGCAGTATTATTTGCAGCTGAGGCAACGCTGACTGGCAATTTACATCGCCAATCAGTAAACCATGTAAAATCCTCGATGGGCTTGCTCAACCACTCCTCCCCTTCCGTATACCTGAGGCATCTTAGAACTCCACAAAATATTCATAGTGCTTCAGGTGTACGAATGGGGAGGAGTTTGAGCATGGTGGAATTGCACACCGTTTACCAACCAGCTTTTGAAACCGTCAGTCAATGCTGCTCAACTGTTCAACAACACCGCTTGTCTGGACTTTAACTAACTGAGCAGCAATCTGCTCAGAGTGCCAGTGTTGGGCTGAGAGCTGCCATCTTCTGATTTAGTGATCATCGTCTTATAATGATCATTTGGAGAGCTATCCATATCGATCATTTTACGGTTGATTTGACACACCCCGAGAGGAGCGGTGTGCGCTGGTCATGCTGTTGGGGAAATTGTGGGCCTGCTGCCATTGTTTTTCCATCCATTGTCTTAAAAGATGGAAACACATTACCGGCTGCGGGCCTGTAATTCATGTGCTGGACGGGAGCAACCGCACAATCAGCCCCTTGTATTTTACTGTCTGCGAAGCACTTAGAGACATTTCTAAGAGGTGTGATAAGACACCATCCAAACTTTCTTCCTCTTTTTTTAACATGCCGAGGATGTGGGGAGGAGGAAGACCCTATAGGAAGTCACATTTGAAACTTAGAAGGAACAAGAGAGGAAAGTTCAGAAGGACACTGACTGTCATAGTGAAGGAAAATCTATTTCAAACTTCCCTGACAACAAGAAGAACTTTAATACGAAAGAGAACTTTTAACGATGGCTAAACCACATTAAAATGCAAGTTGAGAACAGGAATATGAAGAAACATTTTTAACAGACATTACTCAGACAAAAGAAACAGTTGTAGCCAAGGATTAATCTGGGGTTGCTATGGAACCAGTGGAACCGACCAGCACTGTCTTGAGATAAGACCCTCATTAAACTGCAACAAGTGACATGCAGGATGAAGTAACCCTACTAAACTTTGAACCAACCACGAACAACAAGGGGAGAAGCCATGTTTGAATGTCCCAATCATTGGGGTGTACACGTGAACATCACGAGAAGAATCTGAACACAAAAAATATAAGAACTGACACAATACCTAGTTGTTCACTGCAGTCGGCCAGGACAAACGTATCGTGGTCCAACGAAGAGAAGACGTCTAAAGATTTCAACAGACTTCAAGTGATCGTCGGTTTGGCCTACCGGGCACTTGAAGACTCCAGGACAGGTCTAGTTGTGTTCCTAATTTAAACAGTGTGTTAGTGGTTAAATAAAAGATCTCTGAAATAGATAGTGTACGCGTGTGTTTCTGTTAAAGTGGATTCAGGTCTACGAACCCTACTCTAACACTTAAAGTGGGAGGTGTGAAAGTCATAAATAATTCCTACAATAGTATCGAAAGAAAGAGACAGACAAGCAAGATTGCAATGAAGGGATAAAAGGTGCTATATACGAGCCGACCAATTGCTTGCCAAGTTACTCTAAGTGATAAAGCATCCAACCCCTGTTCTGCACCTTACCATGAAAGCAAATGTCCTAACTGTAAGGGGTACCATGTACACAAATTATTTTCCTATCATATCACAGTGCCTCGCATTACACCAAAGCATACAGTTTCCTCCATTCTCTAATGTTAGCAAAAAGTCAGTGTAAGTTTAAAGTTGGTCGTAAAATGCGGTTCCCTGTTTCCTACTCACACTGGCTTGTTCACCAACATTGGCAAACAGAGGAAAATATCTGCATAAAAGCTAGTTGCAGTGCTTAATAGCATCAGTAAACCAGCCTCAGTTCCGTTCAAACTAACTGCAATCCACTGAAATGGAAGCAAGTGGGATTAGGCATATTAAAAGAGAAAGATGCACATTATAAACCCTTAATCAAATACAGTCTACTCTTGGTAATTTAAAGTTGCTTTTTGCCCTAGAAAATTGAATTCTTCAATAATTTAAATTAAGTAATGTAAATAACACAACAAAGTAGGAATATAGTGCTAGAAAGTGAATCATCAGGTACTATAATATGAAATACGCAACTTTGAATTAAAGTAGGCTGTAAAACTGGATTAACTATATATTGCTCATGTTTGTGGGATCCTGTATTGATCTCTAAGTATTATATATATTGTTTAACATTTTACACTTTCTGCGAAGCTGTTTTGTCGAGATGGATTCAGAGCCAGCAGAAAAGCATTCCACCTACTTTCATCCCCGTATTATCACTTTGAAGACCTTGACCATGAAATGACACTGTGGGATCTTATGAAATTCCTTTCTCTGCTATTTTATTGGAGATGTTAGCCTAATTACAGTGGGTTAATGCCCTGACTAAAATATTGAGGGGAAAGATTTCAGACAAAGCATTCAGAAGTTTACAGCGCAGAAGATGGCCATTCAGCCCCATCGTA
This sequence comes from Squalus acanthias, assembly GCA_030390025.1. Classification (NCBI taxonomy): domain Eukaryota; kingdom Metazoa; phylum Chordata; class Chondrichthyes; order Squaliformes; family Squalidae; genus Squalus; species Squalus acanthias. The sequence continues at coordinate 23,838,258 of CM059425.1, forward strand.
TCTGTGAGAGCGCTTTGCTAGGGTAATCCAAAACTAATCCCCGTGCCCTGCTCTCGCCCCATCACCCTGTACCTTCCTTTGTGCTTATACAGTAAAATCACATAAGGGTCATAGTTTTCTATAAAGCCTTTCAAATTGACAAACATTTACTCTACAATGCAGATGAGTCATTTTCTGATTAAAATGTGTTGATTCCCTAATTTTTGAAATCATTTCTTCACTAACAACTTTGACATGAAAGAAAATTTTTCTCTCGCATTGCAACTTCCAATAGCTTTCTGCTTGCTGACATTTAATGAGTAAAAAATAGACCGACAGTTGAGCAAATTATGCATCTACTTTAAAAATCAATATTTAATTCAATACCAAGACTTTTCCCCTACTATTCCATTTAGTTTAGTACCACCATGACCACCATATTCTGAAGATTAATGAGCTTTTACCGCATTAACTAATCATCCTCTCTGCACTATGCCAGGTACAGACAAGAGTGGTCCGCTAACTGGAATTGAAGAGGAGGCTTAATTGCATTGCGCTAACACAGAGATGCTAATTGCTTAACTAAATCCTAATTCTCCAAAAAATCTATCACGCCAATCATCACCATCTTGTCTAATCTCTGGAGACTGGAGTGGTGGACCCTGATGCGATGAAGTATTGAATAGCTTTCTACAAAAAGTCAATGTGAGTTAAGCGCAAATGACTTTTGATATATTTACCCCAATCTGTTCTGGTTTTCTCTCCTCTTGTAGGGGACGACTTGTGTTGAGCTATGTTTCCATGGATACAGCTGTCCACAAGTACTTCACATAAAAAATGGCAATTTTTCGCACATAAGACGAGACAGTAAAGGGCCGAAATTGCAAAACTCCTTTCCCAGCAAGGGGCCTCGCTAGACGCAAGTGTGGATTGGTTTGTAACACTGTAGCTGAAATTCTCTGAACCAAGCTCACCACTAGCAAGTTTCTAAGCCTGCAGCTGAACCTCACAATCTAGGTCCCCAAGTGCTTCGCAGGCTATATGACTGTGGGAAGAGTATAAAAGCCAAGTTTGATCCTGTCGGCAAGCAATGTCCACACGTAAATATTACAGCAATCAGTAATCCTTGGATGATTTTCCTTCTTGGCTAATTTTTCCGCTCGCTAGCCCAGAGGATACTGAGACAATCGTCCTAGTTCAAAGCCAGCCTGCCATATCAATGCCACAATTAACTCTGCACAGATTAAGGATCAAATCTAGGACCTTCCTGATTAAACTGCTCAACACCACACAATGGACCTGAAACTCCTTTTTTTTTAGCAAAACAAAACAGGAAAAAGCCTGTTTTTTAGGACCACTATGTTTACAAATTTACAAAAATGACCTGGAATCAGAAGCTGTATGCAAAGTGGTCAAATTTGCAAGTGATAGCAAACTAGGAAGGGGCAGGGAATCGGACGAGGCAACTCAGAAATTCCAGAATGAGTTGACTAGATACATAAGTCAACAGAACAATGGCAGGTAAAATTTAATGCAGACAAGTGTAAGATGCTACATATAGGAAGAAAAAAAAATAGATGGCACATGTACTCCACGAACGGTGTTGAAATACATAAGGGTAAAGCTGACAGAGACCTAGGAGTCTTAGCAGACTTGATGTTACGGCCAACCAATACCAAGCAGCAATTGTCAAAGCCAATGGGATGTTGAATTACTAAGTCAAAACAGTAGAATATAAGTCAAAGGAGGTAGTAATCAAACTTTATACTGCTCTGGTCAGACTTTAGTTGAATATTATGTCCAGTTCTGGTCAGCAAGAAGCAAGAAAGATATTCAAGCACTGGAGTAAGTGCAGAGAAGAGCCACGAGGCTGAACCCAAGTGTCAGGGGTCTGAGCTATGAGGAAAGACTGGAGAAATGTGAGCTATTCAGTCTGTAAAGGTGGCACCTGAGAGGTATATAAGATATTAGGGTATAGAAAACGTTAACCCAGAATATAACTTTAAATTGCGGAAGAAGACTAAGTGGACACAGGCCCAAACTACTAAAACGTAATTTTAGGACTCATTTCAGCAGTTCTTTGCCTGTAGAATGGACTTTCAGATTGAGTTGTGGAACCAAAATCCCTGGAAACATTTAAGCAACAATTGGATGCTGTACCTCGGAGTCATTAGAATTTAGATGTGCCGAATGGTTTTCCTTGTCCATAATTAACTCATGATCTTGTGATAATTAACGACCTGGGAAAATTGAGGGAATGCACTACTTTGTTGATCAATTTTTAAGAATATGATTTCAACAGCAAAAACAATTTGCATTTATATATTGCTGTTAATGTCGAAGAACATCCCAAGGCACATCACAGAGGTGTAATCAGACAAAATTAGATGTCGAGCCGAAGAAGGAGACATTAGGAGTGGCCAAAAGCTTGGTCAAAGAGGTGAGTTTTAAGGACATTCGTAAAGGAGGAGAGGGAGATTAACAAATTGTTAATTACAGAGAAAAATGAGCATTGTCCCATTTTTGGTCAAAAGAAAAAAATTACACCATCGTTTATTGTTCACTGAGGAACCAGATGACCCAACACTTCATTTTCTATGCAGTTATAAATAGCATTTTATACACAAACAGTTTCGGCTGTATTCACTTGGGAAAAGTGACTGCCATTTTTCTTCACACACATGCACAACAGTGAGGATATGCAGAATTTATACCAGTGGTGAGGGAGTTGGCATTTCTTTGCTGAACCCCTCAAATGGGTGGAGTAGCCTTACAAAAAATGGCATATATCCTGCCGACACTGACATTATGCATTTATCATTTTCCTACATTGTAAGTACTATCATATCATAAACATGTGGAGCACATCAACTCTATCATGAGCTTGTGTTCAATCTCAATTGAAGGACACCTTCTAAGAGGCATGAATGTATGATTTCTGCCCTCACAGTTATTTAAATGTATTTGTTTTTACATTTCATGCTGCCCATTTTAAATTAACCATGAACTGGGATGATTTAAAAAATATATATATATTTTTTTGGATTTGGTATCACAAACTATTCTCATAAATGAGTCCTTCACTGCTTATATTCTAGAGAGTACTTTCATTTGCCCGGATATTTAGCGATCCCAGGGCTCACACCATATTTTATCACTTGCCCTGATGTGATCTTCCTTCACTTTAGAAGGGGACGGAATAAATCTATATTAGGTTGAGACTTAGTGTGTAATTTTAATTTAACCCAGCCAGCGGATTAAGTTAAAAGTAACCCCTAAGACTGCAACTGTGAAACAAATTTATTAAACAATGAAAAATAAGTGAACAGTAGCAATGATGCAATGTAGATTTTACAATAGTTATTAAACTATTTCCTTGAAAAAATAATAAATAATCACAACGGTTGTGCTAAACTATGTATTCTTGTGTGGCAGTTTTTGAAAAAAATCTCTGATCACCATTGGAAGCTATCATGCCTGACTATCTTCTCCAAAGGCTTCAGAGGGACTCCCAATTTGAACAAGTCAGATTGGGCAATAATTTCCAGAAAACAACCAAACCAAAGAATACTAAATAATTCATAAAACATAAGGTCCCAATCAAACACGTTTGAACAGATCCTAAAAGATGTTTGCACTTGAATTAAATAGCTTAGTCCCTTCCTTGGAAAGTTGGCTTAGACAAATGCCTAAAATCTGTAAAAAAAAAAAATTATATCAAAATAAAGCAGGATATTTTTTTCTGTGAAGGAAACTGGTTTTTAACCCGTTATGTATCAGGACAAAATTAAAGAAGCCATGTTAAATTTTAAGAGAAAATGTTACATTGTTGTCATTTAAGAATTATATAAGATTCTGAGGGGGATTGACAGGGTAGATGCTAGGGTTGTTTGCCCTGGCTGGAGAGTCTAGAACTAGGGGGCACAGTCTCAGGATAAGAAGCCGGCCATTTAAGACTGAGATGAGGAGGAATTTCTTCATTCAGAGGGTTGCGAATCTTTGGAATTCTCTGCCCCAAAGGGCAGTGGATGCTGATCGTTGAGTATATTCAAGGCTGACATAGATATATTTTTGGACTCTAGGGGAATCAAGGGATAGGAGATCAGGCGGGAAAGTAGAGTTGAGGTCGAAGATCAGCCATGATCTTATTGAATGGGGCTGTGTGGCCTACTCCTGCTCCTAATTCTTATGTTCTTATGTTCTTATGAAATGGCTGACCAATGATGTGGTCAATCTCCATTTCCAGATGCTGCTTTGGAGCTGCTTGTGTAAGAAGTGCAGTGAAGGTGGGGTATCCTATTTGAGATTCCCTATTTGAGATTCATGAGAGAGCTATCAAATGATCTTGGCAAGAGGTGGCAGACAGAGGAACTGCTCTGTCAAATAGCCAAAGTGGGAGAAGATAAGGGGCAAAAGATTAATAACCTCAGGGTCTGCTAGGGCAAGCCAGGATTTTACTAAACCAAGGAAATAGAAAGGAAAAATTTGCCTTTATATCGTGCCTTTCACAACCTCAGGACATCCTAAAGTGCTTTACAGCCAATGAAGTACTTTTGAAGTGTAGTTACTGTTAAAATGTAGGAAACTGTTGCAATATAACCTGAGCGGAACTGGATACTGAATAAAACTGAAGAGAAATACTCCTTTTAAAAGAAACTATCTCTGTGTTTATTCAAGTTTTAACAGTATATGCTTGCTGACCATAGGAGCTCATGTAATGTATCTCTTTCAGAGGCTCCCCTTTGCTCGGTACATGTGTAATTATCCTAAACACAAAACATATTTAAATAATGTAGCCTTAAATACCATAGACGTTCATAATCTAGCCTTTCATAGAAAATATGTTGATGAATAGATTGCACATGTGGTTAAATGATTTTGTAGACTGTAGACATGTTTACTCTAGTGCATAGTCTGAGGACCTCAGGACGTCCCAAAGCGCTATACAGCCAATGAAGTGTAGTCACTGTTGTAATGTAGGAAACACAGCAGCCAATTTGCGCACAGCAAGGTCCCACAAACAGTAATTTGATAATGACCAGATAATCTGTTTTAGTGATGTTAGTTGAGGGATAAATATTGTAGATGGACCAATTATGCATGGCACAGTGGATTTCTTATCACCCTGTTAAGCCATGACTGAGGCGACATGCCAAGCCCTCAGAAAATAGCTTTCTAAACCTCACAAGCATGCCTCTACTGCAGCAAGAAACACTTAAAACTGGGACGATTGTGGCATTAGCATTTGAAAAGGTGATCCCACAAAGCAACCTTACAACACAAAACACCTGCATGATTTGTGTTAATTTACTCGCATACAAACTGCAGGGAAATCCCAGAGATATGCAAGAGCTATAGAGTGGTGATATTGGGGGAATTTAATTACCCAAATATCGATTGGGATAATGCAAGGGTAAAGGGAAAGGCGGGGGAGGAATTCCTGAAATGTGTTCAGGAGAATTTCCTTGACCAGCATGTTCTTGGACCAAATAGGAAGGAGGCATTGCTGGATCTGGTGCTGGGGAATGAGGTGGGCCAAGTGTCTGTGGGAGAACACTTGGGTACAAGTGATCATCGTATCATAAGATTTAGATTAGCAATGGAAAGGAGCAAGGAACAATCTAGAGTGGAACTTCTGAACTGGAATAGGGTTAACTTCAATGGGATGCGAAAGGATCTAGCCAGAGTAAAATGGAACCAAAGGCTGACAGGAAGAACTGTAATGGAACAATGGGTGACCTTTAAGGAGGAGATGTCCCAAGTACAGGCTAGGTACATTCCAACAAGAGGGAAGGGTAAGGGAGCCAAAGCAAGGGCTCCTTGGATGATGAAGGAGATAGAGAAGATGATGTAACAAAAAAAGAGGGTGTATAGAAACATAGAAACATAGAATCTAGGAGCAGGAGTAGGCCATTCGGCCCGTCGAGCCTGCAACACCATTCAATACGATCATGGCTGATCATTCAAATCCAGTACCCTGTCCCTGCTTTAATCCCCACAGTACACATATCCCACCCGACCCCCGTAACCCCACGTATTTAATTCCCCCTAACATATCCCATCCTATCCCCATAACCCCACATATTTAATCCCCCCCTAACACTAAGGGTCAATTTATCATAGCCAAATCAACCTAACCCGCACATTTTTGGACATTGGTATGATGAATGTCAGGTGAATTCTTCAAGGGAGAACCAGACCAAATACAATAAGTTGAGAGGGGATGTGAAGATGAAAATAAGATTGGCAAAGAGAGAATATGAGAGTAGAATGGTGGTTAACATAAAAGGGAACCCAAAAATCTTCTACCGGCATGTAAATAGTAAGCGGGTAGTAAGAGGCGGGGTGGGGCCTATTAGGGACACTGAAGGCGATATATGCTTAGAGGCGCAGGGCAAGGCAAGAATACACAATGAGTACTTTGTATCGGTGTTTACTAAGGAGGTGGATGCTGACAAAATATCAGTAGAAGTTGAAAAGGTAGAAGCAATGGAAGGGGTGAAAATTGATAGACAGGATGTACTAGAAAGGCTGGGTATGCTTAGAGTGGATAAGTCACCTGGTCCAGGTGGCTTGCATCCCAGGTTGCTAAGGGAATTGGGGGAGGAGATAGCGAAAGGGATTGCCATAATTTTCTAATCTTTCCTAGATGCGGGGGAGGTGCCTGAGGATTGGAAAGTGGAAAATGTGACACCATTGTTCAAGAAAGGGTTTAAGGACAATCCTAGTAACTACAGGCCGGTCAGTTTAACATCAGTGGTAGGTAAAGTTTTAGAAACAATAATCAAGGAAAACACGGATTTGTAAAAGGCAGATCGTGTTTGACTAATTGAATTTTTTGATGAAGTAACAGAGGATTGATGAAGGGAATGCAATGGATGTTATTTACATGGATTTTCGGAAGGCATTTGACAAAGTACCACATAGAAGGCTGGTTAACAAAATTGAGGTTCATGGAACAGGTGGGTCAGTGGCAACTTGGATAAGGAATTGGCTTAAGGACAGAAAACAGCGAGTTGTGGTAAATGGCTGTTTTTCAGACTGGAGGATGGTAGACAGTGGTGTTCCCCAAGGGTCAGTGCTGGGGCCACTGCTTTTTTGATATATATAAATGACCTGGATATTGGAAAACAGAGTAGAATTTCTAAATTTGCCGATGACACCAAACTTGGGGGTGCGGTGATGATGATACCAATCGACTGCGACAGTACATAGAAAGGCTAGCAGAATGGGCAGGCAAGTGGCAGATGGAATTTAATACAGAGAAGTGTGAGGTGATGTATTTTGGCAGAAGGAACAGGGAGAGGCAATATACACTTAATGGCACAGTTTTAAAGAGTGTGCAGGGACAGAGGGACCTGGGAGTTAATGTGCATAGGTCCCTGAAGGTGGCAGGACATATTGAGAGAGTGGTTAACAAAGCATATGGGATCTTGGGCTTCATAAATAGAGGTATTTATGTAGTGATACCCGCCCTCCTGTATGCCTCAGTGACATGGACCATGTACAGCAGGCACCGCAAAGCACTGGAGAGGTACCACCAACGCTGCCTCCGCAATATCTTGCAAATCCATTGGCAGGATAGGCGCACCAACGTCAGTGTTCTCGCTCAGGCCAACCTCCCCAGCATCGAAGCTTTGACCACACTCGACCAGCTCCAATGGACGGGTCACATCGTCCGCATGCCCGATACGAGACTCCCAAAACAAGCGCTCTACTCGGAGCTCCGACACGGCAAAAGAGCCCCAGGTGGGCAGAGGAAACGCTTCAAGGACACTTTCAATGCCTCCTTGAAAAAGTGCAACATCCCCACCGACACCTGGGAATCCCTGGCCCAAGACCGCACAAAGTGGAGAAGAAGCATCCGGGAAGGCGCCAAACACCTCGAGTCTCTTCGCCAGGAGCAAGCAGAAGCCAAGCGCAAGGAACGCAAGGAGCGCACATCAACCCAAGCACCCCACCCACCCCTTCAACCACCGTCTGCCCCACCTGTGACAGAGACTGTAGGTCCTGCATTGGACTCATCAGTCACCTGATAACTCATTTTTAATGTGGAAGCAAGTCATCCTTGGTACCGAGGGGCTGACTAAGAAGAAGAAGAAGATTTGAGTACAAAAGTAGAGAAGTTATGCTGAACCTTTATAAAGCGTTGGTTAGGCTGAAGGGATAATTACAAGTCCTAGCCCTTTCGGACTACCCCAGATCAGGCGTATTCCCCAGACCTTTACCTTCAACTAAAGTTAGCGGTAGCCGGATCTCATAAGACGCTTAATTGGGTCTAAAGGTCAGACTAGCTCTCCCTAAAGGAAAGAAACGGTCTAAAGATGTTACTGTCCTCCGGATAGTACTTTTAATAAGTTTAACTAGACTGTAATCTTCCGGATATTATGAGGGTCCAGAATACCCCGCAGAATTCTGCAACTCCTTTAAGTGTACAGAAATTGAGTTCGCAAGATGATACAGAAATACTCTTTGAGACAATTCTAAAAATATATAGATTTATTGAAGAACCGACATTTAGTTATGGCAATCGCAACTTTAATCGTTCAAAATACAAATAGCTTACATTTTCTTATTCTCAGAGATCCTTATTCTCAAATCTTAACTTTGTTACATTTCCACACTTCTACTTATTTCTTAATCCAGAATATCCACCAAAATCAAATAAGAGTACCTTGATCTCCCGAGACTCAAAGTTAAAAACTTACAGAGAATGTCTGTGACGTTGAGAAACGCTTGTCTTCCCAGCGACTTCTGACTTTCTATCTGAAAAGCTCGTATTTTTATATCTTTTTTGGGTGGCTTATCCTTTGAAGTATTTGTGCTGATGTAAGCTAATTGTGTTTATTGATATCTCTGTTGAATGCTTTCTGTCTTTACTGTCAATTTAGCCATTGCATGCATAATTGTGTCTCTACCTTAGATGTTTCAAAAACCATCATAAACACAATGACAGCAATGGTTTCTGTTTGATGCAATTCTTAGGAAGTCTTTCTATTGAATTTCTAATCACTTTAACTGGTTATTATCAGAAGTTGTGACTCCGTGGTTTTCCAAGTTCAATACAAGAACAATGTAATTGCTTGGTGCATCCATTGAAGTAATATTTTCAAAGTCGTCTTGTTTGTGTACCGTTTACAACTTGTAAACTAAAACCACTTTAATTAGTATCGGCATGCATTTCTATTTACTTCAATTGGTTTTTATCAGACCTCGGGACTCCATATTTCAATCTTAACATTAAAACTATTTGTTTAGCAGGTGTTTATTTTACTCGATGTCATTTCTTCAAAGCCTTCTGTAGGTATCATATTTATAATATGTAAATTTAAAACACTTTGGGCTGGATTTTGTCTTGGGGTCGGGTTGGGGTCGTGTTACCCACATTTCGTGCTTGCCCCCCCCCGACTCCAGATTAATGTGGATGAATGATGAGAGAGAGAGAGAGAGAGAGAGAGAGAATGAATTTGTTTTGCATCCAGGTCCTCTCATAGCAAAGGCCAGGCAGTTTCTGAAGACATTTAATGCAGCAGCATCAGAGGCGACTTTCAGACCTAATACTACTACTACCTTCATCACATCTCCGTTGTAATAGTGGACCTGCAGCTGATAGTCAGCTATCCACTTGTGCTCCCGCCAGGTTTCACTGGCGTGTTTCACATCAGGCGTACTGCATGTCGGAAAAGGGTTAAACTAGCTAAAACGTTTCAAAATGGTATTACAGAGCCAATTTAGGGATAGTTAAGAGCGTTAATGGCCTCTTGTGCCTCTTGGAAGCGGGACGGAGTCGGGAACCCCGCGACCCATTTTGTCAAAATTGCGTGGAGGCGTGTTGGAGTCGGGACCCCCGAATCTGCTACTTTAACCCCCCACATGCCTCCAAACCCAACTCCACGGATCATTCAAAATCCAGCCCAAAAGTGTTTACTTGTTTTCTAGCTATCTCAATTGGTTGCATATTTAATCGTGTTTCCTGTCTTATTTGATGTTATATTATGAAGGCTTATGGTTGTTTAATATTCAAAGTTTCTGTTTGCATCAGTGTTAGCTTTTAACACTTTAAACTGGTTCCAATGTTCAGACATAGAGGGACCTCCAATAGTTTGCTTCAATAGGGCATTGTTTTAGTATTTTCAAACCAATTCCCATTTCAAAGCTTGTGGTGTTTTACAACTTTGTTTAACAACTGATCTTTATCTCAGAAGCCTGTATTATGCCTACAGCCTGTGTCGCCGAGGCTTTCAGACTTTTAAACCCAGTATGTCTTTTATTAATAATTTCAGAAATCTGTTTTTAGTATTGTGTTTTTTTCTGAATCCTGGCTATTCCTTCACAAGGCCACAACTCAAGTATTGCGTCCAGTTCTGGTCACCACACTTTAGGAAGGATGTGAAGGCCCTTGAGAGGGTGCAGAGGAGATTTACCAGAATGGTTCCGGGGATGGGGGATCTTAGCTACAAGGACAGGTTGGAGAAGCTGGATTTGTTTTCGTTAGAGCAAAGGAGGTTGCGGGTGATTTGATAGAGGTGTACAAGATTATGACAGGTTTGGATAGGCTAGAGGGGGAAAGGCTGTTCCCACTAGTTGATGGTACAAGGACTAGGGGACACAGATTTAAGGTTTTGGGCAAGAGATACAGGGGGATGTGAGGAAAAACTTTTTTACACAGCAAGTGGTGAGGACCTGGAACTCGCTGCCAACGGAAGTGGTGGAAGCGGAGACACTCAATGTTTTCAAGTGGAGACTGGATAGGCACTTGAGGGAAATAAACTTGCAGGGCTACGGGGATAGAGCGGGGGAATGGGACTGACTGGATTGCTCTACAGAGAGCTAGCACGGACTCGATGGGCCGAATGGCCTCCTTCTGTGCCGTTATGACTATGACAACCTGGTAGGTGGGATTGACATTTGAGTGTCACCATGTGTGCTATTCAAACTTCCAACATCTGCTTGCAGGATAATGGAAGGGCGCAAACACAAAAATGAGGAGAGCCCCTGATTTTAGATAATTGAGTCAATTTGACAATGATTAATACCCTGCTACCTGAGAAGATAGAGAGAATGGGCAAGGGTGAAGCTGGAGATCCTGTAGAGTAGAGCTTATATGTATGATTTGGTAGTGTTTTAAATGTAATGCTTTTCTTACAATTTACTATGATATATAGTAATTTTATGTTAGAAGCATAAAACCTCTGTTACAATATGTATAACCTTAGTTAAAAATACACAAGGCTGAGAAGCAAAGCATGATGTTAAATTATGCCAACTTGATGTAATTCTGTAAAATGGTCTGTTAGGAAAACAAGGAGATCGTGGGGAACAAGAAATTCAGCAACATTGCAAAAGAAGATAGGCGGCTGGAGACAGTCACCACTCCCTATTTCTCAAAAATGCAGAACCAGCTAAACAATGTTCTGATTAGGAAGCAAAAAGTCATCTGTGAGAACGTAGTGTGAAAGTTGTTCTCAGATAAGGATAGCTTGGTATGAGGAGTGAGAGGGTGACTAAAATAACAGATACCAGACAGTTAATGAAGGCCATGTAGGCACAGGGGAGAAAACAGTATAAATGAACAGTTATTGAACACTGAAGGCAGTGCGAAACCAGAGGAAGGGAAATCTTCAGTCAACAGAACACAGCAAGACTGAGAAAAGAGACCTCACCGCAGTCACCCGGTGGGTACACTACTGGGGTTCCGAGGAATGGATTGCGACTATCATCTTGTTAAGTATTACTTCTTTGTACTGGATGTAAAGTGCTTAATAAATTTGTTGTACTTATACAATTTACCTGTACCAGGAGTGGTTTGTTATAGTCACGGACAATTAAAATGTAAATTACGGATCTTACAGATATTACAGATCTTACAATCCCCCTGATGTTCAGATGAGTACTATCCTTTACCTGTTATTCTTCCTTCACTCACTCACTCACTCTATTAGCAGATCAAAGGATTGACACCCATGAAAGTTGAATTAATTAAGAGACCAATGTTGATGAAGCTGTATTAGGCCATGGGTCTATGCACCTGTGAGGAGAACTGGTAATGCATTGGGTGGAGATGACATTCAGCTGAAGGCCTTATCTCTGAGAGCCTGCCATAAGACTCTTCCTGCCAGAAAAAGTGCTACATTAGTGTTGTTTTCTAGCTGATAATCATAGTTGTCCTCTGCCCTTGGATGTAGGTGAACCTTCTCCTCCTCTTCTCTTCCACCATCTCCAGATGCTCAATTATTAGGTGTTTCTGGATTGCAAAATTGTGCAGCATGCAAGAGACTATAAGAATCTTTAAATCCAGCCAATGCTGGATATCCTTTGATCTTTTGAGGTATTTGAAATGCTGTTTCAAATTACCTACAGTGAATGTGATGATGATCCTAGTGTCTGCATGGGCCTTGTAGCTACTCTTTGTTCTGTCTCAATGGTATCCTTAGCAATTGTCCCCTAGGAACCATCCCTACTGTCTTTTTCTTTTAAATTGCCAGGGCTCGGAGGATTGCCTTAAAATTCTTCTTCTTCTTAGGCAGTCCCTCGGAACCGAGGATGACTTGCTTCCACATTAAAAATGAGTTCTCAGGTGACTGATGAGTCCAATGCGGGACCTACAGTCTCTGTCACAGGTGGGGCAGACTATGGTTGACGGGGCGGGTGGGTGGGGCGCTTGGGTTGACGTGCGCTCCTTGCGCTGCTTGCACTTGGCTTCCGCTTGCTCCCGGCGAAGAGACTCGAGGTGTTTGGCGCCTTCCCAGATGCTTCTCCTCCACTTTGTGCGGTCTTGGGCCAGGGATTCCCAGGTGTCAGTGGGGATGTTGCACTTTTTCAAGGAGGCTTTGAGGGTGTCCTTGAAGCGTTTCTTCTGCCCACCTGGGGCTCTCTTGCCGTGTCGGAGTTCCGAGCAGAGCGCTTGTTTTGGGAGTCTCGTATCGGGCATGTGAACGATGTGACACGTCCATCGGAGCTGATCGAGCGCGGCCAAAGCTTCAATGCTGGGGATGTTGGCCTGAGCGAGAACACTGACGTTGGTGTGCCTATCCTGCCAATGGATTTGCAGGATCTTGCGGAGGCAGTGTTGGTGGTACCTCTCCAGTGCTTTGAGGTGCCTGCTGTACATGGTCCATGCCTCTGAGGCATACAGCAGGGCGGGTATCACTGCTGCTCTGTAGACCATGCGCTTAGTGCTGGGTTTGAGGTCCTGGTCTTGAAACACTCTCTTCCTCAGGTGACCGAAGGCTTCACTGGCACACTGAAGGCGGTGTTGGACTTCGTCATCGAAGTCTGCTCTTGTTGACAGTAGGCTCCCGAGGTATGGAAAGGGGTCCACGTTGTCCAAGGCCTTGTCGTGGATTTTGATAATCGGGGGGCAGTACTTTGTGGCGGGGGCAGGTTGGAAGAGGACCTTTGTCTTACGGATGTTTAGTGTAAGGCCCATGCTCTCGTACGCGTCGGTGAAAGTGTTGACGATGGTTTGGAGTTCGACCTCCGAGTGAGCACAGACGCAAGCGTCGTTTGCATACTGTAATTCGACGACAGAGGATGGGACGACCTTGGATCTGGGCTGGAGGCGACGGAGGTTGAACAGTTTCCCGTTTGTTCTGTAAATTACCTCCACTCCAGCGGGGAGCTTATTGAGGGTGAGATGGACCATTGCAGCAAGGAAGATCGAGAAGAGCATTGGTGCGATGACACAGCCTTGCTTGACCCCGGTCCGTACGTGAATTGGGTCTGTGGTGGAACTGTTGGTCAGGATCACGGCTTGCATGTCGTCGTGAAGCAGGCGGAGGATGGTGATAAACTTTGAGGGCAGCCGAATTTGAGGAGAACACTCCATAATCCCTCACAGTTGACAGTGTCGAAGGCCTTTGTGAGATCAAAGAAGGCGGTTGGTGCTGTTCCGTGCATTTCTCTTGTAATTGACGCGCGGTGAAGATCATGTCCATTGTGCCCCTTAGTGGGCGGAATCTGCATTGCGACTCTGGGAGGAGCTCTTTGGCCACTGGGAGAAGGCGATTGAGGAGAATTCTTGCGATGACATTCCCTGTGGCAGACAGCAGGGAAACTCCTCTGTAATTACCGCAATCGGACTTTCACCTTTCTTGAAGATGGTCACAATTACGGCATCTCTGAGATCCCCTGGCATGCTCTCATCCTTCCAGATAAGAGAAATTAGTTCATGAATTCATGCCAGTAGTGCTTCTCTGCCAAGCTTTAGTGCCTCGGCAGGGATTCCATCTGCTCCTGAGGCCTTGTTGTTCTTCAGTTGTCGGATGGCCTTTTCAACCTCATGCCGGGCTGGGGTTGTGCTGAGATGGTGGCGGGTAGCATGCTGCGGGATGGAGTTGAGGATACTCGCGTCGAAGACAGAGTCTCGGTTAAGGAGATCTTCGAAGTGCTCCTTCCAGCGGGCACTGACTGCGTCTCTGTCCTTGATGAGTACCTTTCCGATCTTGGCCCACAGTGGGATAGGACCTTGGGTGCTTGGGCCGTAGATGGTCTTGACTGTGCTAAATAATCCATGCACGTTGTGGTTGTCGGCAAGCTGCTGGATCTCCTGCGCTTTCTCCACCCACCATCATCTGTTCTTTAGGTCGCGAGTTTTTTGTTGGACCTCTTAAAATAAAGATGTTATGAATGCTGCCTGAGACATGAATATTGAACTACATGATCCTGCACTTCTGGTCATTAACCACCTGATCATTGATGGGGTGGAACCGTTTGCAGTTGATAAATGCCATGGGATTGTGTGCAGGGCCCCGATAACCATATAGATACCTTTGATAATGATTTTGGGGAGTTCTGTAATAGAAAAATTGCAGACCCTATGGTTGCGTTTGAAATGATCAAGATGTTTTCCCTGGTGATAACAATTAGTGACTAAATTGATGCACTTGTGTGAATTGACTGACATTGCTGATGTGCCCTGTGGTAGTTTGAATGAGCATGGGGCTCAGGATTGTGCTGCCTTTGTTTGCCATTGGCAGTGCTATCTCTTTGGTGGAGGTTCTCTGCAGGTAAAATTGGAGCAGAAAGATGTTTTCATGGTAAAGCTAAACCTGTGAAGACAGTTTTCCTTAGATGTTCCCAGCTATGTGTGCCTTGGACATTCGCAGGTAGACCTATAGACTCAGCTGTGTGGATAAGGGCAGCCCTGCTCTGGTGCAGTCGACCCTGCCTTACTTCCCTATTTTCATCCTCTTACAAAAATACAAAGGGGGGGGGGGTCATTTTAAATTTGGCCGTTGGTGTAAAATGGACAATATCGAAATGCTCGCCATTATACAGCACACTCTATCTTTCCTTCCATTGACATCAATGGAAAGGATAATTGAGCGGGTTTTATAATGGATGGCAAATTCGATATTGCCCAATTTACACCATCACCCAAAGTTAAAATTACCCCCCTATACAAGAGAAGAACACCCATTTGAATTCCCATACTCTGAAGTTGATTGTAGTAATAAATTCTGATACTAAAAATCGGGTACATATATCACCAAAAATAAACAAACTGCCAAAAGAAAAGACAAATACTAAAAAGATAAACTTTTATAAACCCAAAATAGAAATACGGCCACCCCGCCCCAACCCCGTACACATTGACTTCCTTCCGCCCAGAACATGTCTGGTCCTGTACATTGCTGTACTATGGGCAATCTGATTGTGCAGCAAGAAAACTGTACTGAGCTCCCTCTCATTGCCATGCATTGTAACACAAAGACTGTTGTTTGTGCTGTGCAAAAGCACCTTACGCCGACTTAAAAGGTTGACTAGAAGACCACATGCGGAACACAATGGGTGGGGACCTGGTTGAGCAATCTCAGTCTGATTTCCCAGGTTCTGTTTGCCCATTCCACACCAGCCATGGCGACTGGAAAATATGTCCTTGTGAAAAGCAAAGTAAATAGGGTTGCTGTATCAAAAAGGGAGGGGTTTATTTGAGACAACGGCCTTTTAAATGTATGCATTCAAAGATAGTTGAGCAGCCTAACGTTGGAAGGGGGGGGGGGGAATTTTAGAGACATTAATTAATTGGCACTTGGAAAAATATGATTTAATAAATGAAAGCCAGTATGGATTTGGTAAAGACAAATCGTGTTTGACAAACTTGATTGAGTTCTTTGATGAAGTAACGGAAAGGGTGGCTGAGGGTAGTGCGGTTGATGTTGTATATATGGACTTTAAAAAGGCATTTGATAAAAGTACCACATATTAGACTTGTTAGCAAAATTAAAGCCCATGGGATTACAGGGACAGTGGCAACGTGGATATGAAATTGACTATGGGACAGAAAACAGAGTATGGCGAATGGTTGTTTTTCAGACTGGTGCGAAGGGTATAATGGTGTCTCCCAGCAGTCGTTGTTGGGAACACTGTACTTTTTGATATATATTAATGACCTGGACTTGGATATACAGGCCATAATTTCAAAGATTGTCGATGACACGAAAGGCGAAACACGGAAATGTATCAGTAACTGATTTCAGGAGGGCATAGACAGACAGGTGAAATTTAATGCAGAGCAGTGTGAAATTATTCATTTTGGTAGGAAGAATGAAGAGAGGTAATATAACAAAATGGTACAATTTTAAAGGGGGTGCAGGAACAGAGTGACCTTGGCTTGTATGTACACAAGTCTGTGAAGGTGGCAGGACGAGTTGAGAAGGCTGTTCAAAAAGCATAAAGGATTCTAAGAACATAAGAACATAGGAAATAGGAGCAGGAGTCGGCCAAACGGCCCCTCGAGCCTGCTCCGCCATTCAATAAGATCATCGACCTCAACTCCACTTTACCACCCGATCTCCATATCCCTTGATGTCCCTAGAGTTCAAAAATCTAACTATTTCAGCCTTGAATATACTCAAAGACTCAGCATTCACAGCCCACTGGGGCAGAGAATTCCAAAGATTCACAACCCTCTGAGTGAAGAAATTCCTCCTCATCTCAGTCTTAAATGGCTTACCTCTTATCCTGAGACTATGCTCCCTAGTTCTAAATAATCCAGCCAGGGGAAACAACCTCTCAGCATCTACCCTGTCAATCCCCTTTAGCATCTTGTATGTTTCAATGAGATCACCTCTCATTCTTCTAAACTTCAGACAGTATAGACCCATTCTACACAATATCTCATCATAGGACAGCCCTCTCATCCCAGGAATCAATCTCATGAACCTTCGGTGCACCACCTCCAAGGCAAGTATATCCTTCCTTAGATAAGGAGACCAAAACTGTGCACAGTACTCCAGGTGTGGTCCCACCAAGGCCCTGAACAATTGTAGCAAGATTTCCTTACTCTTATACTCCAACCCCCTTGCAATAAAGGCCAACATGCCATTTGCCTTCCTTATTGCTTGCTGTACCTGCATGCTAGCTTTCTGTGTTTCTTGCACGAGGACACCCAAATCTCTCTGATCACCAACATTTGAAAGTTTCTCACCATTTAAAAAGTATCCTGTTTTTCTATTCTTCCTACCAAAGTGAATAACCTCACATTTCCGTACATTATACTCCATCTGCCACCTTACCTCCCACTCACTTAGTCTATCTATATCCCTTTGCAGACTCTTTGAGGGCGCTAATGGGGCGCAAAGCCGCTAACACCCGGGCGCATCGATGTTTGCGCCGCTCGAGAACTTAACTTGAGATTGTGCGGCGGCGCTAAAACTTACCGCTGCGACCACCTGCGCGCGCAGATTGTGATGTCATTCCATGGTGCAACGCCCTTGTGGCGCCCCGGAGCAGAAATTGAGTGGCGCCCCCTGCCTTACCGCCTGGCGCATCCAACGACCAGAAGACTGGAACGCTATCAATCGCTGTGGGGCTGGGGGGGGCGCTATTTAAAGGGGGCCTCTTCGTGTCTTTTATTGTTGGTGGCATTTTTGAACTACGCATTCTGAGAGAGAGAGGGAGAGACTTCTGGAGAGATTCAACGTTGTGTGAAGGAGTTTTGGGTACTGAGCAGCACTTTGCAGGTTCATTTTGATTTGCCATTCCTTGTATCGATTTAGCAGAGACTGTGGGAGCTGCACTCTGAGCTCTTTGCCTGGTACTCTCCATTGTTCTTTCCAGCACATTGTTCTCCTCACAGCTTACTGTCCCACCTAGCTTTGTATCGTCAGCAAACTTGGATATATTACACTTGGTCCCTTCACCTAGGTCATTAATATAGATTGTAAATAGCTGAAGCCCCAGCACTGATCCTTGTGGCATCCCACTAGTTGCAGCCTACCAACCTGAAAAAGATCCGTTTATCCCTGTTTTCTGTCCATTAACCAATCCTCTATCCATGCTATTATATTACCCCCAACTCCATGAGCCCTTATCTTGTGTAATAACCTTTTATGTGGCACCTTATCGAATGTCTTTTGGTAATCCAAATATATGACATCCACTGGTTCCCCTTTATCTACCCTGCTAGTTACATCCTTTAAAAACTCTAATAAATTTGTCAAACTTGATTTCCCTTTCATAAAACCATGTTGACTCTGCCTAATCATGTTATGATTTTCTAAGTGCCCTGATACCACATCCTTAACAATGGATTCCAGCATTTTCCCGACAACTGATGTTAGGCTAACTGGCCTGTAGTTCCCTGTTTTCTCTCTCCCTCATTTCTTGAATAGCGGTGTTACATTTGCAACCATCCAATCCGCTGGGACCATTCTAGAATCTAGGGAATTTTGGAAGATCATAACCAATGCACCCACTATCTCTGCAGCCACCTCTTTTAGAACCCTAGGATATAGACCGTCAGGTCCAGGGGATTTGTCGGCTTTTAGTTCCATTAGTATCTCTAGTTCTTTTTCTCTACTTATATTAATTATGTTAAGTTCCTCACCCTCATTAGACCCTTGGTTCCCCACCATTTTTGATATGCTTTTTGTGTCTTCTACTCTGAAGACAGTTATAAGATATAAAATATTTGTTTAACGTTTCTTCCATTTCCTTATTCCCCATAATAATTTCTCCTGTCTCAGCCTCTAAGCGACCAACATTTACTTTTGCTACTCTCTTCTTTTTTACATACTTGTAGAAGCTCTTACAGTCTGTTTTTATATTCCTTGCTAGTTTTCTCTCATTCTATTTTTTCCCTTTATATCAATTTTTTGGTCATCCTTTGCTAGTTTCTGAAACTCCCAATCTCAGGCTTATTACTATTCTTTGCAACATTATAAGCTTCTTCTTCACAATCTTAACTTTTTTAGTTAGCCACGGATGGATCACTTTTCCTGTGGAGTTTTTGTTTCACAATGGAATGTATTTTTGTTGAGAATTATGAAATATTTCTTTAAATGCTCCCCACTGCTTATCTACTGCCATACCTTTTAATCAATTTTTCCAATCTACCTTAGCCAACTCGCCCCTCATACCTATGTAATTGACTTTATTTAAGTTTAAGACTCTAGTTTCGGAGTTAGGCAAGTCACTCTCAAACTTAGTGAAATTCTATCATATTATGATCACTCTGCCCCAGAGGAGCCTTTACTATGAGATTGCTAATTAACCCTGTCTCATTACACAATACAAGATCTAAAATAACCTGTTCCCTGGTTGGTTCCATGACGTATTGTTCTAGGAAACTGTCCCAAATGCATTCCATGAACTCGTCCTCCAGACTGCCTTTGCCAATTTGATTTGTCCAGTCTATATGAAGATTAAATTCCCTCACGATTATTTTATTACCTTTGTTAAAAGCTCTTTGGCTTTATAAATAGGGGCATGGAGTACAAAAGCAAGGAAATTATGCTAAACCTGTATTAAACACTGGTTAGGTCCCAGTTGGAGTATTGTAGCCAATTCTGGGAACCACACTTCAGGAAGGATATCAAGGCCTTAGAGAGGATGCAGAAGAGATTTATTAGAATGGCACCAATTTCAAAGATTTTAGTTACATGGAGAGACTGGAGAAGCTGGGATTGTTTTCTTTAGAATAGAGAAGGTTAAGGAGCTATTTGATAGAGGTGTTCAAAATGATAAAATGTTTTGATAGAGTAAATAAGGATGAACTAGTTCCACTGGCAGAAGGGTTGTAACCAGAGGACACAGATTTAAGATGATTGGTGAAAGAACCAGAGGCAACATGCAGAAACTTATTTTTACGCAGTGAGTTGTTATGATTTGGAATGCACTGCCTGAAATGGTGATGGAAGCAGATTCAATGATAACTTTCAAAAGGGAATTGGATAAATACTTAAAAAGGAAAAAAATTGCAGGGCTATGGGGAAAGAGCAGGGAAGTGGGACTAATTGGATAGCTCTTTCAAAGACCCGCCGCAGGCACGATGGGCTGAATGGCCTCCTTCTGTGCTGTTTCATTCTATGATTCTATGAAAATTCCCAATATCTACTTCTATTTGAAGTTCCATTATCTAAACGTAGCCTAATAACTTTGCAGAAATGAAATGTTCATGGTCCCAGCTCAGTGCGTGATGAGGGCCTGTAGAAAACTTGGCCTCATCTCATCTCCCACCGAGTTGCTTGACTATGATCAATCTCAACATCGTAAAATCTAGCGTGAAGCCAGAATTACTGGGCTGTTTCATTTCATTTTATTATCTTTTAACTTTAATATATGTGCCAAACATCATTAATGTCTTCTTCACTATTGGAGAGAAACACATAAACCCCCTTTATAGAACCCTTGCTGCTTCTACAATACACGTTATAAAGAGAAACTACTGTATCTGAATTTATACAGCGTTTGTTATAATATACATCAAGATTTTTATAACCTGGTATCTATTATTCTACCAGTCACATAATGCAAAATCAAATAATTGTTTAAAGGATGTATGGTTTTAAAATATGAGCAGTTAAGGAAAAGCTGACAATTCACACATATCTTATACTGTATAATTAATGTACTTCAGTGCCAGTTTCTGTATATGTACAGTAGATACTTGCTAAACAGATAGTAATTCATACATGTCTGGTACTGTATGTCACAGTAACAACTGTTATATGTATATATGTACCCCACAGTTATTGCAACTTTCACTCATTGACATTTCATTCAGCAGTCTCAGCTTTCTCGGTTAAATTTCTACACCACTGGACTTTGAGACAGATTGTATGTGAAAATACCCATAAGAAACATTATTTTTATTTCAGATACAGAAAAAACCTTGGGGACTGCACAGTAATTCCTAGTGGGAAGCAGAAGTACGTGTGCTCAGCTGTCAGACTCCCATCACATTCCACAGTGTGAAAATTCAGTAACAGGAGCCCAGCGAATGGAACAGCACATTGTTTAAATTGTAGCAGGCTTGGGCCTCCACTCAAGTGTAATCTTGTAAACTCCCTTATGAAACAACAGGCCTATAAAGTGACAGAGTTCAGTCCCACGGCTAGACAGCCAAACCCTCGTGAATTGGCCACGTTCTCAAATTTTCAGGTCACCTGTGTTCCAGAAGACTGCTAGGTGACAGTTATCTAAGTTTCCTATCAGCTATCTGTCAGTCATCTGCGTTTGGTCCATAAGGGAGTGCATTAATGTGAACAGGGTTCCTTAATGCTTTTTGCTACTGCAGAGGTAAAAAGAAAACCTGTGACTGAATGGCAATGAACAGTAGACTGATCATAGAACCATAGCACTTTGCTCGAGCAATATAAAACTAATCCTACAGCCCAGCTCTCTCCCCACAGCCCTGTATATTTATGTTACTCAGCTTCAAATTTTCCTTTAAAATATGCAATGGTTTATGCCTCAACCACTCCTTGTGGTAAAGCATCCAGCAACCTCCTGCACAAAGAAATGTCCCTTAACTTCTTCCCAATGGAAAATAAATTCATGGCGGAGTATAAAATGGACTGCCGATTCGTTATCATCCATTTTGCACTACCGCTGAAGACCGATTACACCCCCTGTGTTCCTTCATGGTTTAGTTCCACTATGGGTGAAGGTGATGTAAGGGTTAAATATGCTGTTTCGGTCCCCGCCACAAACTCCGTTCCCTAGCCACTGACTCCATCCCTCTCCCTAACATCTGTCTGAGGCTGAACCACACTGTCCGCAACCTTGGTGTCATATTTGACCCTGAAATGAGCTTCCGACCACACATCCGCAGCATAACAAAGACCGCCTACTCCCACCTCCGTAACATCGCCCGTCTCCGCCCTTGCCTCAGCTTATCCGTTGCTGAAACCCTCATCCAAGCCTTTGTTACTCCTAGACTCGACTATTCCAATGCACTCCTGGCTGGCCTCCCACATTCCACCCTACGTAAATTGAGGTCATCCAAAACTCGGCTGCCCGTGTCCTAACTCGCACCAAGTCCCATTCGCCCATCACCCCTGTGCTCGCTGACCTACATTGGCTCCCGGTTAAGCAGCGCCTCGATTTCAAAATTCTCATCCTTGTTTTCAAATCCCTCCATGGCCTCGCCCCTCCCTATCTCTGTAATCTCCTTCAGTCCCACAACCCCCCAAATATCTGCGCTCCTCTAATTCTGCCCTCTTGAGCATCCCTGATTATAATCGCTCAACATTTGGTGGCCGTGCCTTCTGTTGCCTCGGCCCTAAGCTCTGGAATTCCCTGCCTAAACCTGTCCACATCGCGACCTCTCTTTCCTCCTTTAAGACGCTCCTTAAAACCTACCGCTTTGACCAAGCTTTTGGTCACCTGCCCTAATTTATCCTTATGTGGATCGGTGTCTTTTGTCTTAAAATACCCCTGTGAAGCGCCTTGGGCCGTTTTATTATGTTAAAGGCGCTATATAAATACAAGTTGTTGTTGTTGTTCTACAATGTGGACTGGACATTATTTTTCAATGTTTTTCTTCAAATGAACTTGCAAAGGAAAATAAAATTCAGGAGTTCGTTTGTGATGTGGTGCTTTTTCCATGAAATTGAAAAAATTATTCATGAAAATAACAACCGCATGTGACATAGAACAAGAATAAAGGGGGGGAAAATTGGTTCGCGCCCCCTTTGGGGCGCTAACTTCGCCGGGGCGCGACCTTTAGTGCCCCGAAAAAATTAGCGCCTCCACGGCCGAAATTCATCAGTAGCACCCCAAGAGAGAGGCGGGGCGTTACTGGAAGCGCCCCGCCTCCCTCTTGGGGTGCTGCGAGTGAATATCGCGGCGCTACGTGCCACAGCACCATGCACTGCGGCACATCGCGCCACGGTACTGCAGGCCTTCCTCCCCTTATTAAAGGGGAGAAGCTAGCACAGTGCGACCCAGGGCTCATGGAGCGCAGCTGGCACCCCACAGGGGGGCTGCAGAGGAGGCCGGGGACGGCAGAGGGGGCAGGTGCTGGCAGGTGGCCAGCAAGAAAAATGGCCGCCCGGTACCTCCCTTTTAATTTGCGCTGCCCCGGCCGCAGGTAGGCCCCCCTGACCTCGTCAGACATAGCGTCCGGCGGTAAGTCAGGGGGCACTACCGAAGATCGCAGCCAGGGCGCGAGCTGGGCGCTGCGGATGGTGATGACATCATTGCCGGCAGCATAGCGCCGTGGGGCGCTAATGGTAACCGCCGCCGCTAACCTCCCGCTGAATTTCTGGGGCACTAGTGGGAGGTGCAAAGCAACCGAATTTTTAGGCCATGATCTTTTAACGTTTCATCCTCATTTTGATTTAATCCACACATTTTGAGTCATCTGATCAAGCAATTTTTCCCAGGCAGGAGGAGAGAATTTGACTTTCCATTAAATCCCCTTTAATGTTGCTCTGTAGCATATGGCGAAGTGTGCTTCACCTGTCCCCATTGCCTCCCGCGCCCCCTTCCTCCTCTCTTCATTCCTCTCTTGCACCCCAACTGAGATGGGCCATGTGGAGAACTGCAGACCCAGGAGTTAATTTGAAGAGCAAAGTGACATTTGCACAGTCTCATGTTTATCCTAACCTTTAAGGATGTTACTAGTCTCAGCTTAGCCAATGGGTGAATTTATATTGCTTGATGTGGAATTGAATCACAGAGACCAGGAAGATCCGATATTTGATCCAGTGCCTATGCTTCGTTGATCGGAAGGGGCATTACCTTTGACCTGAGTGCCTTGAACTAGGCGGGTGAAAAAAATCAGCCTGGCTCTCTGCTGTTGTTTGCTATCTAGTGGCTCCTCTGGGAGGCGCACAAGTGTGAACATTGGGTGAGGACGGATTGGGCTCAGCTGTGAAGTCCTTCATGCTTTAGTCGCGCACATGAGCTATGACCATTGGGGGAGATAGCGGAGAGTGGCTGCCTCTATAGAATTGTACTCCAGGGACAGTTGATGCCTTCAGGAGAGGAAGAGAGAAAGGTACGAGTGGTTGGAAACACTGCATTTCATTTTGACCGTGGCATTCGGAGTTTCAGATCCCCAGCTGGCAAAGCATAAATTGGTGCAGCGCGGAAGGTGTGTTAATGTTGCAAATGAAATTAAACAGAATGTAATGAGCTCAGTTAGCACTTTCCACTTCATTTAATTAGAATAGTAAAAGGTCCAAATAATAAAACATAGGTGAACCAAGTGCATTTCAGCACTCACAATTAAGCCACGCTTTTAAGTATTGGTTTTATTGCTATCTCGATTAGCAATTTTTTCTTGATTTGTGATAGTTTCAATCACTAATAATCAGGATTTCTTTTATTGTTAGCTTAATTGGCCACGAGTCATTTTTTTAACCTTTTTTCATTGCTAAATGTTTCTATGTTTAAACATTGTAGCTGATTGCCATTGGGCAGTTATTACAAATATAGGAGTAGAACTTTGTCATTGTTGCCCCGTTTTCCGAGTGGATAATTGGGGCTACAATGATTCATTTTGCAGGGCTGTTTGCCGCATGGCCTGCTGAAAAAACATCCAATGCCATATTGGCTTTGGACTATTTTCAGGCATCCGGGATGACGGTCTAAAACCAGCGTTAGGTCCCTTGCCTATGCTAATGAGAGGCATAGCACCTATTTTAGGTTCCCACAGGTTAATTGGACTGCCCTGAGCGGAGCCAGTACCAGGCCTGCTTTGCTCAGGTTTTGCTGCCGCAGGCGCGGCCGAATGAGCAGCTGCCACCAAAATGGTAAGTGCATTGACTTGAATCTTGCCATTCATGTGGAAATGACTTATGAAATAATACTGGGCGGTCTGCTGGTGGCGCTGTCCAGGGAGAGTATAAATACTCGGGCATGGGCCCAGCTTGCTCAGGACATTCTTTAACAGGAACTAGGGAAGGACACAACTAGATCTCCATGTTGAAAAATCAGTTGATTAAAGCCTTGTTTAATACTCAGACCAAGTGCCTAGTAGTTTTCTTACCTCATGCATATTTTGTAAATTTCAATGTGGAGCCAGGAGATGCAGTAATGCTCCTCTCGGCTCCACAGCGCTCCTGCCAGCTGCGCTCGCAGCACCCTCCCGGTTTGTTCTCTCCACCCCCACCCCACCCCCACTCATCACCCACCCTCCCCCGACTCCTGGGACTTTCCTGAGGCCACTGCTGGCCAGGCAAGCGTCCCAAATTTCAATCTCCTGAAGGACGAGCTGCCTGTGGAGGCACGACAGACGCTGGCAGCTCATCCAGAATATTAAGATGAGGCCTAATTCTGGGCCTGCCTCACTGTAGGGACACGCGCTGCTAATGCAGCACCGAGTATGGGCCCGGATATGGGCGTAGACTAATTTCGACCTCATAAACAGTTAGGAAAAAGAGCTGCCACTGGATTAATGGGCTCTGTTGTTGCTCAGTGCCAGGATGGAGAACTTTTATGTAAGGAAGGGAAACAGGGAGTGCGGCACTGGGAAGTTCGTATGGCACGGCTCTGCTAAACCAGCCCAATCGATGTAAAAGTCCATTGAAGTAGATTAGGATTTCGAGCGGATTCTGTAAAAATGTCAGTAGAGTGTGTACAGGAAAAAAGAATTATGCAGCTATCCTATTGTCAATAGAGCAATTTTCACAGGGCCATGTTTTCACGAGAACAAGCTTAATGAAAAATCCGACGGCTTTAATTTTGCACTTGGCTACCGTTCAACTTTTACAATAAACTCGACAGAGCTTTTGTGCCAAAAAAAGCAGATGCGAAATGTGTAAAAATATGGAGCCTTGCGTGAAAGGTTCCCAATCTACAAATTTCTTTTGAATTGCCTGCGCTCGCTAATGTGGGCTTTGCTCTGCCTGGCTCCCGCCGTGTCGCTATTGTTAACCAGTAGTTCAACGATCCTCAAGAACGACGGTCTCTATAGACCACCTACCTTCTTGGCTTCTGGATAAACCCAGCTAATAATAGAACATCCCTAAGTAAGAGCACTCAGCAATTCATCAGTAAAAAAATAAATGCATAACGGAATGTCACCAGCACACAGAAATGTACTTCAAACCATTTCAACGGGCAGTAGATCTAATTCGGAATTAGCTTTATAGATGTTGGTAATTTCTCCCCAGTTATTGGTGATTAGGCTCCAGACTGTCTTGTACAGCAAGAGCTAATTAAAATCATTCAAGCTGTTTCCACTGGTTTTCATTAATTCACTCTTCTCCCAAGCTGTTTACTGTGAAGGAGAGGGATTCGAACACAGATAGCAATCGGGAATCATTTTTATTCCCGATCCAAAGAGGTCCTCACTTTTACATAGGATCACTCACCACGTTTGAAAGACGCGAGTTGTCTCATTTTAAATTTCAGTCCCACTCCTCAAGGATGGTAAGAGGTTCTACATCTCAGGAAGGATTGAACAGGCTGGGGCTCTTTTTTCGAGAAAAGAGAAGGCTGAGGGGGCGACCTGATGGAGGTCTTTAAGATTATGAAAGGGCTTGATAGAGTAGACGTAGAGAAGATGTTTCCACTTGTGGGGTATACCAAAACTAGGGGTCATAAATATAAGATAGTCACTAATAAATCCAATAGAGAATTCAGGAGACACTTATGTACCCAGAGATTGGTTAGAATGTTGAACTCGCTACCACAAGCAGTAGTGAAGGAGAATAGCATAGATGCACTAGATAAACACATGAGGGAGAAAGGAATAGAAGGATAGGCTGATAGGGTTAGATGAAGAGAGATGGGAGGAGCCTCGTGTGGAGCATAAACATTAGCATGGACTGGCATAGAATTCTATGTAAATAAAAAACTGGAAATAAGAAATGTGCAATGACCTGCTCTACTGACATTCACCATTTCATGAGCAAATTATTGATTTGCTGCTGTTGTTTTAATGTGGCAATTTACTGGAATAGGCAAGAGAGAAAGAAAAGATATGTTATCGCTTTCCTTTTTAAGATGATTGGCAAAATAACCAGAGGAGGAGATGAAGAGAATTTGTTTTTTTACACAAAGTATTCTTATGATCTGGAATGCACTGTCTGAAAGAATGGTTGAAGCAGATTCAATAGTACCTTTCAAAAGGGAATTGGATAGATATAATTGAAAAGGAAAATTTTGCAGGGGCTTTGGGGAAAGAGCAGGGGCGTCAGACTAATTGGATAGCTCTGGCACAGGCACAATGGGCCGAATGGCCTCCTTCTCAGCTGTAAGGTAAAAGCCTATGATTCTACTCCAATATTTTGTCACAATGCAACTGCCATGAAAAAAAAAATGTTTTTGTCTTTGCTGAAAGTAACACTGACATCAGAGGGGCACCGTGCTTCACCGCAGTTCACTATGGAGTGGTAACTCAGTGATCTACACGTGCTGCATTTCTAATTTCACCATGTCATTGTGGACAAGTGGCGAGCCAAAAAAAAGGATCTCAGACACTTATGCACTTGAGAGGATCACCTGAGGCCCGTCTCACATACGTCCCAGCAGTGAGCTCCAGGTTACTCTCTCACTCTGGAGAGGATCACCTGAGGCCCGTCTCACATACGTCCCAGCAGTGAGCTCCAGGTTACTCTCTCACTGTGGAGAGGATCACCTGAGGCCTCTCTCACACATATCCTAGCAGTCAGTTCCAGAGTGTGATTGGCAGAGGCCTGGGAGCGACTCAACTTCTTGCCCACAGACATTTAAGAAAGAGGGTGCATCAAGAAGAGGCAGGGGATGAATCACCCCACTATAACTGGGGCACATACCATGCTGGAACGGAGTTGGGAGCTTTTCGTGCGAGGTAAGTTGGACTAAAGTAATTTCCGCCCAAATTCTGCGTTTAAACATGCTACAGAAGCACAAGTCAAAGCCCCCGAGTTTCCTCCTGTTTCTGTAGCTCGCCTGTAATCCGCCCGCTATATTGGCAGGAGCCTGATTTGTCTATGTCAAAGTGATGAAGGACCTTCAAGTTGGACTGCTGTTGAACTTGGAGCAAGTTAGCCACAGTTCAGAGTGGCGCAGAAACTTCGAGGATCAGCTGTTCCAGGTGGAAGTGCAGAGTTCCTGAAACGAAGATACCGTAGATCTTGAAATGCAGATTTCTATATTAAAAAAACATTTCTTTTGACATTCTGCCTACAGGCACCAGAACTTTCTTTGAACTGCTTCTCACAGGGTCGGAGCAGATTTTTGATCCCACACCCCTTTCTCCTACCCAATGTCAGGGGTGCTCAGGAGCAGGTATGGCGTTCCCTATGGGCACCTATTCTTGTGCTTCTTCGAGGTACCACTCGAGGCCCAGGACTGCAGGGCTCGGATCCTTATGATGTGCAGAAGCCTCATGGGACTGAGTTGGCCTTCACCTCATGTCAGCTTGCTCCTTGGTGTTACCTCCCACGTTAAACAAGTGTGATGCTCTGAGCGGGATAGCTGGAGGGCTGGTAGGTGCTACTGTCTTGAAAGACGGCAGCATCGTGCATCTGCAACTCCTGGGTGGCTTGGCCCTCATCATCATCTTCACCGCCACTTCGTCATCTTCCTCCTCCTGTGCCACCCGTTACTGTGGTGGGTCTGTAGGAAAGGAGGTAAGAATGTCTGTGCATCATCCCCATGCATTAAAAAGACAGAGAAGAGGTGGAAAGTTCTGCCTGTGTGGTGCTTCACAGGGATGCTAGGCCGACAGTGTAGGTGTTCAGTCTCAGTGGCCGGATTTTCCCATTGCCGAGCATGCGGGTTTGGGGGCGGGTCGGCAGTAAAAATCCTGGAAACAGTGAGAGCATCGGGAAGCCGCCGCCTCGCGCATTTAACTCAGGCGGCTTTGAAGGCGCGTCACGGACCCGATCGGCAGAGGTGGGCGACCTCATTAAAATCATTAAGTGCTTGTTTAGAGACCCTTAAGAGCAATTTCAACGTCAGCTTTTGACTTTAACTGAAGGAGCACAGGATTCACGGAGGTCGGGTACCTCGCCTGTGAACGGGAGCCGGAAGCTCAGTGGTTACTGGCGAGTTCATTCATTGGCAGCTGGGGAAAGCTGGAAAATAAATACTGCAACATTACAGCTCATTACTTGCATCAAGGAATGGCTCTTGCTGACTCGATTTTGGCCACAGATTTGAGTGCCGGCATCTTGCAGGTTATTTTTGAAACCTTGGAAGCCACTCTCACCGCATTGCTGCTCACTATCACAACATTGGCTCTCTGATCTCCACTTTACCAGCCATCTACTACATCAGCATGGGTGCCGCTTATATTGTCTCACCTCAGTCCTCAGAATCAAACAAGATGAGCCCCACCACCAACAACACCAGCCACAACACCAGCAGCAGCAGCAACCACAACACCAGCCTTCTCCTCAACAACCTGATGCGCCACAACAGTGAGGGGGGCACCGCGGGGCTGCAGCGCTGGAGGCGATACCCCCCGACACAGGCAGAGAATGATCTTCCTCAACATGACTGAGCAGCAGTGCTTCAGGAGGCTCAGGCTATTGCGCCAGGTCATTGCAGACATTTGCAGCTTGCTGGAACAAGACCTGCTGCCCAGATGTCCTGGTGGGCACTCCTTACCAGTGGCTGTCAGAGCCACCAGCGCCCTCAACTTCTTCGCCTCAGGCTCCTCCCAGGGATCTGTAGCAGACATTTGTGGGATCTCGCAGTCGGCCACCCACAGATGCATCACCCAGGTCACCGATGCCATGTTTCACACGTCAGCCAATTATATCAACTTTGTTACTGATGAGGGAAGTGTTACTGAGTGGGCGCTCGGCTTTACGGCTCTGGCTGACTTCCCACAGATGGAGCGTGTCATTGACTGCACACCTGTGGCCATGAAGGCACCCCATCATCACTCAGGAGTGTTTGTGAACCGCAAAGGTATCCACTCCCTCAATGTGCAGCTTGTCTGCAACCATAAAAAGATGATTATGCATGTGTGTGCCAGATTCCTTGGCAGCTGTCATGACTCTTTTGTCCTCCCTCCCTCAGTTCTTCACACCTCCAAACAGACTTACCGACTGGCTGCTTGGAGACAAGGGCTATCCACTGACAACGTGGCTCATGACACCCTTGAGGACGCCAAGTACAGAGGCCGAAGGGCGTTATAATGAGAGCCACATCTCCACCAGATGTGTCATAGAGCAAACAATAGTCATGCTGAAGATGAGCTTCAGATACCTTGACAGATCTGGAGGAGCCCATCGGTACGCACCAGCCAGGGTCTCCAGAATCATCATTGTCTGCTGCGTGCTGCACAACATAGCGCAGCAGTGAGGAGTAGAGCTGCAGGAGGAGTAAGACGCAGAGTGCACAGTCTCTTCAGAGGAGGAGGAGCAGGTGGAAGACGAGAAGGAGGAGGAGGAGGAGGAGGAGGAGGAACCTGATGTGGAGATGACACCAGCAGTGGTGCACATGGCTGCCCGGGATGTCCTCATCATGGCCAGATTTACTTAACTTGCTCTAATGCAGCCACATGGCTGCCACATGCTGTAATAAGTTCCCCCGTGCCCCCCCACCCAACAACACCATAAAGCATCCCTACAATGACCAAGCCATTCCTCTCACCAAATGCTCGAGGTTAAGTAATGTCTCACCATTCACTCCAAGTGGTAAGGCCACTTCCAAGGTTTGAGGCAAAAATGGATAAGACCTGAAAGTGGTGCAAAGAAAAACATTTATGTGTGTCATCAAAATAACTGAAACTTAACATTGGCCCAGAAATTGATCTCGCTCTGTTCCCGCGGGGGTAAGCCTTCCCCGCGATCTCTCACCTCGCTTGTGCTTTTTCAGATCCAGCTCGCAGGAACTTGATGTTCCAGACATCAGCCGGGCAGTGCTTGCGTATCCCACCGGCGTAGTGAATTCGTGCGAGCTGTGGGATCACGTGACTCAGTTAGAGCCAATGGCAGCACACCATCTTCCATTCATAAGTTTCACATACGTGCTGTGAAATCTATGAATCTTACACCCCCCCAAAATAACAGCTAAACCTCAATTAAATTTTTTAAAAAACCATCACATTAATAAAATAAGTATAGTTAAATAAATTAACTATTTTAAATAAAAAATTAAATTTTTGAAAAAATTTAAAATCTTTTAAAAAGTTATAAAAATAAACTTACCTGTCTTTAAAGTCTCTAAAAAAGATATACCTATAAAAAAAAATTCAAAAAAATACTTAATTCACTACTTACCTTGTTAAAAGTGGGTCTTACTCCTCCTTTTTACATTTCTAAAATCTTCAGTACTTACCTGCGCGTCCAAAGCATGAAGTGCACAGCGTGCGCGCAGCCTGTAGCGCGCACGCGATGCACCGAGGAACCGCCCCCTTTTCAAAAGAGCAATTGCCGGTTTTCAGCGCATGCGCAGGGCATGCAGAAAACCGGCAATTGCAGAGGGAATACGCGAGAGTACGCAGTGCGTACTCTCGCGCAGCAGGATGAATTTTTGGGCCATTAACATTTTTTGATACACCCATGTGCATACCCTTGTGCATCTACTTTTGTGTCATTTTTCTTTTCCGAGTGCTTCTACAAGGTGCAACCCCTGTGGCTTCAGCAGAGGTAGTTGCAGGCTGCTCACTTCCCTGCTGCAACTCGTTATACACTTTTGCCGGACGTCCTCTGGGTTTTGGAGCCTGTGAGGGCCCCGCCAAAGTCTGCTCCTCCTGCGACTGTGCAGGGGCAGACTTAGCCATCGCGATCCGAGGAAGCATGTGGGGCTCTGACTGAGGGGGAGGCAACAGAGAGAAGTGGGAGTGCTTGGAGAGGAGCACACACTTCCATGTCCCCTCTCACCATCATCCCTCTCTTGGCCACCTGCACTTCCCTGCTAGCAAGGAGCTGGCGAGCACCTTGCTGCACAGCAGTGGGGCGATAAAGGCCCAAGTCTACGTTTATGTCCCTCCTAGAGAGAAGGTCTATGAGTGCCTGCCATCTGTTGTCCACAGTTAGTATGTGCTCATGTGACTGGCGCATTTGCTGCTCCATGCAGGTAGCCATTCTTTCCATGGAAGAGCACATTGTCGCCTGCTACATGATGGTGCTCATGTTGGAGATGGACTCCTCCATTCTATGAACATTTGCTGACATCGTGGCTGCAAAGCTGCCAGAGCCTCATGCAATTGTTGCTGCCCCTCCAAGATCTCCCTTTTTCGCGATGGCCCCCGAGGCTCAGCGTCAGCATGCAGTTCAGCAGAGCTTGGAGTGTCCTGCGCCCTCCGGCGAGGAGTCTCCGCTGCTGTCCCTGTCAACCTGTCAACACCACCTAGTTCTCGGGGGGGGCATCGGGAAAGCATGGCTGTGGCGATCGATGAGGCTGAAAGCATTGCTGATGATGATAAGCTCATACCTAGTCCTTCTTCTCACATCCCACTTCCCCCGCATCCCACAATCTCTTCTCTCTTACAAGCTGCTGATGGTGTAAGCACGCACATCTTGCTTCCCCCCCCTCCCCTCACCACAACTCAATCCTTATGCCTTTCTCCTTTCAGATACCCAAGAACTGCCACCAGCCCAACCTGTGCAAGAAAAAAAGAGTAGGAGAGTGATGGAGACGAACAGACACCATCACTCGATCTGACACTTTCAGAAAATGGCACTGCACAAACTTTAGTGGGTAGTATAGAGGCGGGATCTGCTTGTGCTGAGTCATCGGGCTGGATTTTGAATGACCCATGGAGTCGGGTTTGGAGGCGTGTGGGGGGTTAAATTTGCGGGGTCGGGGTTTCCGACCCCATCCCGACTCCACGCAATTTTGACAAAGTCAGTCGCGGGGTTCCCGACTCTCTCCCACCTCCAAGAGGCGGGAGAGGCCATTACAGCCCTTAACAAGCCCTAAATTGGAACTGTAATGCTATTTTGAATCGTTGTAGCTAGTTTAACCCTTTTCTGACGTGAAGTACGCCTGGTGTGAAACACTCCAGTGAAACCTGGCGGGAGCACAAGTGGATAGCTGACTATGAGCTGCAGGTCCACTATTACAACGGAGATGTGATGAAGGTAGTAGTAGTAGGCCTGAAAGTCGCCTCTGATGCTGCTCCATTGAATGTCTTCAGAGACTGCCTGGACTTTGCTGCGAGAGGACTTGGATGGAAAAAAATTCTCTCTCTCTCTCTCTCTCTCTCTCTCTCTCCCCTCTTACTCTCTCTCTCTCTCTCTCTCCTTTCACATTTTGCATCCAGGTCCACTCACATCAAAAGCCAGGCAGGTCCTCTCTCAACAGCAGCCAGACAATCTCTGAGAGCAGGCAGTCAGCAATGATGACATCATCAGAGGCGGGTTTCAGGCTGAAACCACTAATTGGTTCATGGGTTCCCACATGCTGGAACTCAATTGCCCAATTAAGTTAAAATTGCATCATTCATCCACATTAATCTGGAGTCGGGGGGGAAACACGAAATGCGGATTACACGACCCCAACCCGACCCCAACCCGACCCCAAGACAAAATCCAGCCCATCGGGTGCAAATGGGCTGCAACCAGGCAAGGGGGAAAAGATAGCGCAGCTGCCAGCTCCTCAGAGTATAAGGGCGCATAGGAGTTCTGCTGAAGAGCACTCAGATGAGGACTTCGATGGGGCGGCCTTCAGATGAAGAGTGATGAGCATCCACACAGAAATGCTTGGTGCCATGGCAGGCCTGCCAGAGAGCCTCTTGTCACTGTCAAGGTGCATGGAGGAGTCCGACTCCAACATTGCATGGGGCTTTGTGCGGAGCTTGGAGCCCATGATTTCCAGGATGGAAATGTTGAGCAACTCCAATAGAGCACTTGTGGATCCATGATGCTGGCTGTGATGGGCGATGTCACAGCTTGCATTGCAGCACAAGCAGAAGCGACCGAACATCTGAGTGCTGCAGTGTCATGCAGGTTCAGCTTGCTTCTGTCAGACAGGTTCAGCTTGCTGCCATGCAAGCTCAGTCTGCTGCCATCGTGGCTGGGTTTACGAGTGAGGAAAGGGGCTTGCAGGGTCTCACAGCAGTCCAGCAATTTGTACTCCAACAGAAGGCTAGGAATGCTGAGGTGCTGTCCCAGGGGAGTGGGAGTGGCTCTGTGGAGCAAGAAACTGCTGTCTTCTCTCAGGATGACAGCATTTGTACCTCCGCCACTGACACGCTGCTTGTTCCATTGCAGTTGCCTGTCAGCCAGCCAGCCAGCTCAGACTGCTGCCGCTCATGCTGAGGTGATGCAGTCTACAGCCGGGCCCTCTAGTCCCAGGGCTGCTTGAGGTCATCCTGCAAGGCCATCTGCTGTGTCCCCCATGGAAAGTCAGCAGCCTTCCACCAGCCATGTTGCAGTCATGGCCCAGCTGTGGCTCAGTGGCTAGCACTCAGAGGGCTGTGGGTTCAAGTCTTCTTCCAGGGACTTGACCACAAAAATCTAGGCTGACACTCCAGTGCAGTGCTGAGGGAGTGCTGCACTGTCGGAGGTGCCGTCTTTTAGCTGAGACGTTATCCGAGGCCCCGTCTGCTCTCTCAGGTGACGTGAAAGATCCAATTGCACTATTTCAAAGAAGAGCAGGGGAGTTATCCCCGATGTACTAGCCAATATTTATCCCTCAAACAACATAACAAAAACAGATTATCTGGTCATTATCACATTACTGTTTGTGGGAGCTTGCTGTGCGCAAATTGGCTGTCACATTTTCTACATTACAACAGCGATGACACTTCAAAAAGTACTTCATTGGCTGTAAAGCGCTTTGAGACGTCTAGTGGTCATGAAAGGTGCTATATAAATGCAAGTCTTTCTTTCTTTCACTGGGGTAGCACTTCGTAGGAGCACTAGAATAGGCAAAGGCACACGCAAGACAGACACTAAGGGAATGCACAAGGGTCATTAGTTGACTTTGCAATGTAATATTGGAATTAATCATTTATAAATTAAGTTTGGAATGTTTGTTTTGGGGTGGCTTTCATTTCAGCATTGTGCACAAGAGGACGCTGTGATGTTCTATGACAGAGGAATGGTAAGGTGGGGGAGTGTTGAGCAATGGGGATCTGGGGTTTCATTTCAGGGGAACCAGGGTCTGATAATGTGCTCATAGACAGCCCGTAAGAACGGGGATTTGCAGGCTGCCTCCTCCCTTCATCTTCCTCCTCTTCCTCCTCCTCCTCCTCCTGAGGTGGTCGCGGAACCCATTATGGCCAAGTTGTGGAGGATGCAGCAGACCACCACGAACTGGGATACCAACTCCGGTGAGTACCGGAGAGCTCCTCACGGGTGCTTAAGGCAGCGTCACCGTTGCTTAAGCACCCCTGATGGTCTGCTCGATGATGTTCCTCGTGGCAGCATGGCTGTTATTATATGATTGCTGGCCACGAGTGGTGGGGTTGCGGAGGCGAGTCATCAGCCAGGGGTAGAGCAGATAGCCTTATCTCCGAGCAGCCACCCTCAAGTTCGACATGGTGGCTGGCGTAGGATGAAGGTATCATGACTGTTGCCAGGATAACAGGCATTCACCGTTATGATGTTCCAGGCGTGGTCGCTCACCAACTGCACATTAAGTGATTGGTAGCCTTTGCAGTTACGGTACATCTCAGCTTTGATATGTGGCACCCGCAAAGCCATGTGTGCGCAGTCGATGGTGCCCTGCACCATGGGGAAGCCCGATATCCTGGCAAAGCCATGTGTGCACTCCTTCTGCTTCTCCCTGTTTAGAGAGAAGACAATGAAGTCCCTTCTCCCAGAGTACAGAGCCTCTGTGACCTTCTGGATGAAGCAGATGGACGCCTGAACTTTGAGATGTTCGCTATTTCGACTGTTCCAGCCTGGGAGGATCTGCTGGCGAAAAAATTCAGGGCCACGGTCACCTTAAGGGCCACTGGCAGCACCGTCGTCACCCTGCTTTGAGGCTACAGGTCTGGTTGCAAGAGGTGGCAGAGTTCTGTGATCACCTCTTTGGTGAAGCAGAGCTGCCAACTACACTGCTCCTGGTTCAGGTGCAGCTAGGAGAAGTGCTCTCTGAAAATCCTAGGTGGGTAAGGCCTCCTGCTGAGAGCCCACCTGCTCCTCCTCCTCCTCCTCCTGCAGCGAGCAGCTTGTCTTTGCTGCTTCTGCTCCATCTCCCTGTCATGCTGCAGTGTGAGGGGGACTGTAAGTAGCGCCTCCATGACTGGGAGCAAGTGGAGTAGTCAGAGGCCTTCCAGTAGCAGTCAACGCCTGCCCAATGTCCAGCAGCACTCCCTGCACACTTTTAACAACTTTATAAATGTCTTCCAGCAAGCCAGTGTTCATATAAACTCTGCAAGAGCCAGTGCAAGAGAAATAATCAACTTCCCTGCAAGTTGGATATATCCCTTTAAATAGCGCTGGTGGGGGGGTCCCTCGTGCAGCTGAACACACATTCATCCGTGCGTGTTTAGGAGAGGGCCCTGTTTGGAATGGCGACGTCCAAAATGGCAGGTTTTGCGTCAAATCAGTATTACTGACTACGCTGCATACTGCCGGCGCTCGCACATCCCGCCTACGCTATCACCCTCACCAAGATGGCGACCAGCGCAGGCCATGCCAGAAGTGGGCAGAAGCGAGGCAGCCGCCTTTTTTTTCCAGAATCTGGTCTTAACTGCCGGCGCTAAGGTGCCGTATTTCGTGTCCTTTCTGTGCTAATTTGTCCTGCAAGAAGATAGAGTGAATGGGGTAAAGCTAGCAATTGAGGTGCGTGTGCTGCGTGGCATGGGAGAGGTGAAGTAAGAGAGTGGCGATGGTAGCATCATGGTAATGTTACTGGACTTGTAATCTAGTGGCCTGGACTAACGATCCAAGAGCCATGAGTTCCAAATCCATCAGTTCAAAATCCATAGCACCTAAGGAATTTACATTCAGTTAATTACAAAAATCTGGAATAAAAAGCTAGTATCAGTAATGGTGATCATGTAAGTACCGGATTGTTGTAAAAACCCATCTGGTTCACTAATGCCTTTTAGGAAGGGAATCTGCCAGTCTGGCTTATAGGTGACTCCAAACCCAATGTGGAAGACGGTCATCTCCAGCCCCCAGCCTGCAATCGACGTCGGCCACGATCAGCCAGACGGGTGATTGTAAGTATTTCAGTTGACTCGACAAGGGGTTTGCGCTGTGTAGGCAGCTGCAGTCAGATAAAGGAGGATGGCTACAGGTCATCTCCGATCCAGGCCTACAATCCACAACGGTAACGACCGGCCGGATGGGTGATTGTAAGTTTCAGCCAAATCTCAACAGGGTTTTGTCCGTGTTTTGTTGGTTTTAATAAACTAACAGTTTTGGGTTGAACCTAAACCTTTGTCTCATCTACGATTTTGTTCCTGTAAAACCCAGAGTCAAAGAATCTTGTAAGGACGAGGAAACCAAACACCTTACATATCTTGGTGACCGTGGCAAGGACTCTTGAGGTGTGGAACAAAATAAGGCACAAAGTAAGGGCAACAAACCCTTGGGAGGCTAAGGTAGTCTCAGGTTGGCTAAGGTAGCCAAAGTAAACATTTAACATAGAAACATAGAAGATAGGAGCAGGAGTAGGCCATTCGGCCCCTCGAGCCTGCTCCGCCATTTAATGAGATCATGGCTGATCATCCCAAATTCAGTACCCTGTCCCTGCTTTCTCCCCATATCCCTTGATCCCTTTAGCCTTAAGAAATATATCTAACTCCTTCTTGAATATATTTAATGAATTGGCCTCAACTGCCTTCTGTGGTTAGAGAATGCCACAGGTTCACCACTCTCTGGGTGAAGAAATTCCTCCTCATCTCAGTCCTAAATGGCTTACCCCTTATCCTTAGACTGTGACCCCTGGTTCTGGACTCCCCTGCCATCGGGAACATCCTTCCTGCATCTAGTCTGTCTAGTCCTGTTAGAATTTTATAAGCTTCAATGAGATCCCCTCTCATTCTTCTAAACTCTAGTGAATACAAGCCCAATCGTCCCAATCTCTCTTCATACGTCATTCCTGCCATCCCAGGTACCAGTCTGCTGAATCTTCGCTGCACTCCCTCCATGGCAAGAACATCCTACCTCAGATAAGGCGACCAAAACTGCACACAATACTCAAGATGTGGTCTCACCAAGGCCCTACACAACTGCAGCAAGACATCCTTGCTCCTGTACTTGAATCCTCTCGCTATGAAGGCCAACATACCATTTGCCTTCTTAACCGCCTGCTGCACCTGCATGCTTACCTTCAGCGACTAGTGCACAAGGGCACCCACTCTCGTGCACTTCCCCTTTTCCCAATCTATTGCCGTTCAGATAATAATCTGCCTTCCTGTTTTTGTCACCAAAGTGGATAACCTCGCATTTATCCACATTATACTGCATCTGTCATGCATCTGCCCAATCACCCAACCTGTCCAAATCATACTGGAGTTTCTCTGCATCCTCCTCACAGCACACACGCACTCCCAGCTTTGTGTCATCTGCAAACTTGGAGATATTGCATCTAGTTCCCTCGTCTAGATCATTAATATATATTGTGAATAGCTGGGGTCCTAGCACCGATCCCTGCGGTACCCCACTAGTCACTGCCTGCCACTCGGAAAAAGACCCGTTTATTCCAACTCTTTGCTTCCTGTCTGCCAACCAGTTCTCTATCCAAGTCAATACCTTACCCCCAATCCCATGTGCTTTAACTTTGCACGCCAATCTCTTATGCGGGAACTTATCGAAAGCCTTCTGAAAGTCCAAATACACCACATCCACTGGTTCTCCCTTATCTATTCTATCAGTTACATCCTCAAAAAATTCCAGTAGATTAGTCAAGCATGATTTACCTTTTGTAAATCCATGTTGACTTTGTCCGATCCTGTCACTGTTTTCCAAGTGCTCTGCAATTACGTCTTTTATAATGGACTGTAGCATTTTCCCCACTACCGATGTCAGGCTATAATTCCCCCTTTTTTCTCTGCCAGCTTTTTTAAATAGTGGGGTTATATTAGCTACCCTCCAATCCATGGGAACTGTTCCAGAGTCTATAGAATTTTGGAAGATGACCAGCAATGCATCTACTATTTCTAGGGCTACTTCCTTAAGTACCCTAGGATGTAGATTATCAGGCCCTGGGGATTTATCGGCCTTCAATCCCGTCAATTTCCGTAACACTATTTCCCTACAAACACTGATTTCATTCAATTCCTCCCTCTCATTAGACCCTATGTTCCTCGAAATCTCTAGTAGGTTACTTGTGTCCTCCTTTGTGAAGACAGAACCAAAGTATCTATTTAATTGGTTAGCCATTTCTTTGTTCCCCATTATAAATTCCCCTGATTCTGACTGCAAGGGACCTACGCTTGACTTCACCAATCTTTTTCTCTTCACATATCTATAGAAGCTTTTACAGTCAGTTTTTGTGTTCCCTGCAAGCTTACTCTCATAATCTATTTTCCCCCTCATAATTAATCCCTTTGTCCTCCTTTGCTGAATCCTAAACTGCTCCCAATCCTCAGGTTTGCTGCTTTTTCTGGCCAATTTGTATGTCCTCTCCTTGGATCTTATGCTATCCCTAATTTCCCTTGTTAGCCACGTTTGAGTCACCTTTTTTGTTTTATTTTTATGCCAAACAGGGATGAACAAATTCTATAGTTCATCCATGCGATCTTTAAATGTTTGCCATTGCCTATCCACCATCAACCCTTTAAGTAACGCTCCCCAATCCATCCTAGCCAACTCACGCCTCATACCATCATAGTATCCTTTATTTAAATTCAGGACCCTAGTCTCTGAGTCAACTACTTCACTCTCCATCTTAATGAAGAATTCTATCATATTATGATCGCTCCTCCCCAAGGAATTGCTAATTAATCCTTTCTCATTACATAATACCCAGTCTAAGATGGCCTGATTTCTAGTTGGTTCCTCAACATATTGGTCCTGGAAATCATCCCATATACACTCTAGGAATTCCTCCTCCACAGTATTGTTACTAATTTGGTTAGCCCAATCTATATGTAGATTAAAGTCACCCATGATAACTGCAGTGCCCTTATTTCACGCGTCTCTAATTTCCTGTTTAATGCCAACCCCAACCTCAGCATTACTGTTTGGGGGTCTGTATACAACTCCCAGTAATGTTTTCTGCCCCTTGGTATTTCTCAGCTCTACCCATACAGATTCCACATCATCAGAGCTAATATCCTTCCTTACTATTGTGTTAAACTCCTCTTTAACCAGCAATGCTACCCCACCTCCTTTTCCTTTTTGCCTGTCCTTCCTAAATGTTGAATACCCATTGATGTTGAATTCCCAGCCTTGGTCACCATGGAGCCATGTCTCCGTAATCCCAATTATATCATGTTGGTTTGCATCTATTTGCGTAGCTAATTCATCCACCTTATTACGAATGCTCCTCGCATTAAGACACAAAGGGGTAAAAATTCAGTTGGTTGCACCTCCCGTTAGCGCCTTAAGAGGGCGCTAATGGGGCGCAAAGCCGCTAACGCCCGGGCGCAGCGATGTTTGCGCCGCTCGGGAACTTAACTAGACATTGTGCGGCGGCGCTGAACTTTACCGCTGCGACCACCTGCGCGCGCAGATTGTGACGTCATTCCATGGTGCAACGCCCTTGTGGCGCCCCGGAGCGGAAATTGAGTGGCGCCCCCTGCCTTACCGCCTGCCGCTTCCAACGACCGGAAGACTGGAACGCTATCAATCGCTGTGGGGCTGGGGGGGGCGCTATTTAAAGGGGGCCTCTTCCTGTCTTTTTCTGTGGTTGACATTTATGCACCACTCGTTCTGAGAGAGAGAGAGAGATTCGGAGAGAGAGAAAGAGAGACTTCTGCATTGACTCAGCGCTTTGTGAGGTAGTTTTGCCTACTGATCCTAACTTCGCTAGTACTTTGGTTGCTGTCCTTCATTACTTTGCTTGCAAAGAGACTATGGGGGCTGCACTGATTGGGGGCGTCGTCCTGCTCCAGCTGAATCGGAGGACACAGAGACGCAGAGAGAGAGTGGCAATGATGGCCAGACGGAGGAGGGCCAACAGGCGTATGTACAGGAGAGCTTACCCTCCCAGGGTATATCGTGAACAGCTCTCCTACATTCATATGTCTGAGGAGCTGTGTTTGCGAAGGCTGCGATTCAGCAAGGAGGTGGTCACTGAGCTCTGCCACCTGCTGCAGCCAGATCTGCAGCCTCAACTGAGGTCCAGGACGTCTCTGTCGGTGGCAGTGAAGGTCACAGTGGCTCTCAACTTCTATGCTACTGGCTCATTTCAAGCTGCTGCTGGGGACCTCGCCAATATCTCCCAGTTCGCGGTGCATTGCTGCATCCGGCAGGTCACAAATGCCCTCTTTAAAAGGAGACGAGAGTTCATCTCTTTCCCCATGACCCCAGACAAGCAGCGTGACCGCGCTCTGGGCTTTGCGAGGATAGCGGGCTTCCCCATGGTGCAGGGCGCCATTGACTGCACGCATGTGGCTTTGCGTGCTCCACATGAGAATGCTGAGGAATTCCGGAACAGAAAGGGGTTCCATTCCTTGAATGTTCAGTTGGTCTGTGACCACAGACAGCTGATACTCGCTGTCAATGCCCACTATCCTGGCAGCTGCCACGATGCTTTTATCCTGCGCCAGACTACTGTGGCAGAACTTTTCGAGGCACCGCATCAGCCAGTTGGTTGGCTTCTCGGGGACAAGGGGTATCCATTGAGCACCTGGCTGATGACACCGCTCCGTACGCCCAACACCCCTGCTGAGCTGCGGTACAATGAGAGCCATCAAGCTACCAGGAACATCATTGAGCGCACAATCGGCATGCTGAAGCAACGGTTCCGCTGTCTCGACCATTCTGGAGGAGCCCTGCAGTACTCGCCTGAGCGAGTATCCAACTTCGTAGTTGTGTGATGCATGTTGCATAACATGGCAATCGTCAGGACCCAGCCAATGCCACCAGGCCTTGGAGCACCACCAGAGGAGGAGGAGGAAGAGGAGGAAGAGGACGAGGAGGATGATCATCAGCAGCACCAAGGCGGGAGGGCGGCCCACAATGGTGAAACTGCAAGGGCCGTCCGTCAACGGCTAATAGCAAGCCGCTTCTAGGGCCCCTGCTGTGGAAATGGCTTCTGCCATTGCTAACAACATCAATGAACCCGGCACGCAACCCCTAAGCCGGCCAAGGCACCAATAATTCCAAACACCAAACATGTATATTTTGAATACAAAAACTTATTTATTTTACAAACTCTGTGTGTGTCATTTCCTCATGACAAACTCATAGAGATAAACACAAAAAAACAGTCAATAACATAACTGGTTCTCACAACCTGGAGATAATGTCCAAAACACTAAACAAAAGTTGGACCACAAACCTCGGCCTTTAATAAAAAAATGACCAGCATTTTGTCACACCTCCTACTTTTTGCCCTTCGAGGGTGATCTCCTTCCCTTGCGCACTTCCCCCCTTCTAACCCTACTGCTCCTCCGTAATGGGACCTCAGTGGCTGCAGCAAGGCTGGTGGAAGGCTGCTGATCGTCAGACCCTGACACTGCAGATGCCCCTGAAGGACGGCCTCGACCAGTTCTGGGCCTGGAGGGCCCGGCTGCAGACTGCACCAACTCTGCATGGGCGGCAGCAGTCTGTCCTACAGGCGGTGGCAAGTGCAGTGGAGAAGTGACAGTGTTGGCAGCAGGAATGCTGTCATCGTGAGAGAGGACAGCAACTCCCTGCTCGCCCGACAAACTGGCACTCCCACGGGGCAGCACTTCAGCATCCGGAGCAATCTGCTGGAGAACAGATTGCTGGCCTGCTGCGGCGCGGTGAGAGCCCCGGGGACATGTGAACGAACCATCGAAGTTGGCAGCAGTCTGTGCTCGCGTGGCCTCAATCTGAGTCTGCATGAGAGCAGTCAGAGATGGGATCACGGCAGCCAGTGACTGAATTGCAGCACTAAGCGTTAGTGTGGCATCCGCCTGTGCTACAGCGAAGTGCTCCACACTCCTTGCCAGTGACTCAATGCATTCGGGCACCCTTCCCACTGCACCCATGAGCTCAGTGTGCATGCCCACCGCCTGGGTGTTCATTTCTGCGATCAGCCGCTCCTCCTCTGCGTCCATTGCAGTAGGAGTCTCTGGCATACTCTCCCTCTGGGGAGAAGGCCCCCGTTCTTCCCTACCCCCATGGCGTTGCTGCAGCCCGCTGGGTCCTGGAGCTTCACCATCATCAGACCCTTCCCCCCTGCTCCCCTCCAGGGAAGGCGTGTTCCCAGTGTGGGCATGGGCTTCCTCGGGAGAGGGTGGCACTGATGCTCCGGCTTCCTCTTCCTCCTCGGCTGCAGCTTCACTCCCAGTGGCAGCTTCAGGGCCCGTCTCCTCAGCTGGTGAATCACCATCTGAAAGCAGGGAGGTACAAGAGTGGCTTTAGCGTGAGGACAGGGTGGCAGTAAGGGAGGAATAAGTGCAGCGAGTTAGCAAGTTGGATTGAAAGTGTCAAAGGCTGGTGTTGTGAGGGACAAGTGGAAGGACAGAGGACAAAAAGGTAATGACCTTACCATTGCTATCCAGAACGGGGTCGGCGTCTCCAGTGGCGACGGGACCGATCACCCGGCTTGCCACAATCCTGTGGACGCGCTCCTCAAGATCGCTGAGGGGTTGCAGCTGAGGCCGCCCTCCACCTGTCCGTTGCTGCTGTCTCCGATTATGCGCCAGCTTGGCCTGTAAGAAAAAGGACAGCATCTGAGTAAATATACAGCCATGGTCTTGCCTGATGTGCCTCCCATAGGTGAATAGCCCTTACTGTATGCAGCCATGGTCTTGCCTGATGTGCCTCCCATAGGTGAATAGCCCTTACTGTATGCAAAGTGTGGAATGTGTGTGTGTGTTTCATGAAAGGGCCAT
Organism: Squalus acanthias; assembly: GCA_030390025.1. Lineage (NCBI taxonomy): Eukaryota > Metazoa > Chordata > Chondrichthyes > Squaliformes > Squalidae > Squalus > Squalus acanthias. The sequence goes on from CM059425.1 coordinate 23,882,239, forward strand.
AGGTGTTGGATGAGTGTTGTGCATTGGGGTTTTAAGACCCTCTGGCCATAGAGTGAGGTTGAGATGGAGGGATGGAGAGGTATTGAGAAAAAGCCACTCACCCTGACGACCCGAGTGAGGTCGTTGAACTTTTTGCGGCATTGAACAAGGGTCCTGGGCACCATGCTCCTGGAGGAGACGCTCTGAGCCACCTCCCTCCACACTCTTCTGTACTCGCGTGGCAAAGGCCTCCTGCCACTCTCAGGGAAGAGTATACATCTTCTGCGCTCCACCGCGCCAACCAGAGCATCCAAGGCCCGCTCGGTGAAGCGATGAGGTCGTTCTCTCACCCTCTCCATCCTTGGCAGCAAAATGGATTCACAGGTCTCTCCAGGCCGAGATTCAAGGCTGCAATGAGCAGGGTGTGGCTGGGGAGCAAGTTGGCCCCCCCCCGCTTTAAGAACTGGCCGGCGCCAGTGTGTCTGTGTTCCCTCGCTAACTGGCAGCACCTGCGCTGCGCTCGCGCTCTGAGTTAGCGCCTCACTGCTCGGCCTTTGCGCCTTAAGACAGGTGTGCAGCGCCTGATTTAGCGCTCCACTCACTTCCCGGGGCGGTAAAAGTGAAGTTTCCAGTCAGTGGCGATAATTAGCGCCAGGCGCTAATATTTGCGTCCAGACGATATTTGCGCCCCAAATGGGGCGCGACCTAATTTTTCCCCCAAAGCCTTCAGGCTTGCTTTTTTAACACTCTTAGGGGTAAAAATTCAGTTGGTTGCGCCTCCCGTTAGCGCCTTAAGAGGGCGCTAATAGGGCGCAAAGCCGCTAACGCCCGGGCGCAGCGATGTTTGCGCCGCTCGGGAACTTAACTTGACATTGTGCGGCGGCGCTAAAACTTACCGCTGCGACCACCTGCGCGCACAGATTGTGACGTCATTCCATGGTGCAACGCCCTTGTGGCGCCCCGGAGCGGAAATTGAGTGGCGCCCCCTGCCTTACCGCCTGGCGCATCCAACGACCAGAAGACTGGAACGCTATCAATCGCTGTGGGGCTGGGGGGGGCGCTATTTAAAGGGGGCCTCTTCCTGTCTTTTATTGTTGGTGACATTTTTGAACTACGCATTCGGAGAGAGGAGAGAGAGGGAGAGACTTCTGGAGAGATTCAACGTTGTGTGAAGGAGTTTTGGGTACTGAGCAGCACTTTGCAGGTTCATTTTGATTTGCCATTCCTTGTATCGATTTAGCAGAGACTGTGGGAGCTGCACTCTGAGCTCTTTGCCTGGTACTCTCCTTTGTTCTTTCCAGCACATTTGATGTGCAAGTCTCTCCAGGCCGAGATTCAAGGCTGCAATGAACAGGATGTGGATGGAAAGCAAGATTAACCATCCCCTTTAAGAACTGGCCCGTGCCATTGTGTGTGTGTTCCATTGCTGACTGACATTACATGAGCTTCGCCAGCGCTCTGAGTTAGCGCCTCACTCCTCGGCCTTTGCGCCTTAAGACAGGTGTGCAGCGCTTGCTTTAGCGCTCCACTCACCTCCCGGGGCGTTAAAAGTGAAGTTTCCAGTCAGTGGCGATAATTAGCGCCAGGCGCTAATATTTGCGTCCAGACGATATTTGCGCCCCAAATGGGGCGCGACCTAATTTTTCCCCCAAAGCCTTCAGGCTTGCTTTTTTAACACTCTTAGGGGTAAAAATTCAGTTGGTTGCGCCTCCCGTTAGCGCCTTAAGAGGGCGCTAATGGGGCGCAAAGCCGCTAACGCCCGGGCGCAGCGATGTTTGCGCCGCTCGGGAACTTAACTTGACATTGTGCGGCGGCGCTAAAACTTACCGCTGCGACCACCTGCGCGCACAGATTGTGACGTCATTCCATGGTGCAACGCCCTTGTGGCGCCCCGGAGCGGAAATTGAGTGGCGCCCCCTGCCTTACCGCCTGGCGCATCCAACGACCAGAAGACTGGAACGCTATCAATCGCTGTGGGGCTGGGGGAGGCGCTATTTAAAGGGGGCCTCTTCCTGTCTTTTATTGTTGGTGGCATTTTTGAACTACGCATTCGGAGAGAGGAGAGAGAGGGAGAGACTTCTGGAGAGATTCAACGTTGTGTGAAGGAGTTTTGGGTACTGAGCAGCACTTTGCAGGTTCATTTTGATTTGCCATTCCTTGTATCGATTTAGCAGAGACTGTGGGAGCTGCACTCTGAGCTCTTTGCCTGGTACTCTCCTTTGTTCTTTCCAGCACATTTGATGTGCAAGTCTCTCCAGGCCGAGATTCAAGGCTGCAATGAACAGGATGTGGATGGAAAGCAAGATTAACCATCCCCTTTAAGAACTGGCCCGTGCCATTGTGTGTGTGTTCCATTGCTGACTGACATTACATGAGCTTCGCCAGCGCTCTGAGTTAGCGCCTCACTCCTCGGCCTTTGCGCCTTAAGACAGGTGTGCAGCGCCTGCTTTAGCACTCCACTCACCTCCCGGGGCGGTAAAAGTGAAGTTTCCAGTCAGTGGCGATAATTAGCGCCAGGCGCTAATATTTGCGTCCAGACGATATTTGCGCCCCAAATAGGGCGCGACCTAATTTCTACCCCTTAGTCCTTTTAGAATTATTATTTACTGTAGCCCTGTTTGATTTGCACCCTTGATTTCTCTGCCTTCCACTTTTGCTTTTCTCCTTCCTGTCTTTTGTTTCTATCCTTGCTTCCCTTTCCTCTGTCTCCCTGTACAGGTTCCCAACCCCCTGCCATTTTAGTTTAAACCCTCCCCAACAGCACTAGCAAACACTCCCCCTAGGACATCGGTCCCGGTCCTGCCCAGGTGCAAACCATCCAGTTTGTACTGGTCCCACCTCCCCCAGAACCGGTTCCAATGTCCCAGGAATTTGATTCCCTCCCCCTTGCACCATTCCTCTAGCCACGTATTCATCTGAAATATCCTTCTATTTCTACTCTGACTAGCACGTGGCACTGGTAGCAATCCTGAGATTACTACCTTTGAGGTCCTATTTTTTAATTTACCTCATAATTCCCTATATTCAGCTTTTAGGACCTCATCCCGTTTTTTACCTATATCGTTGGTATCTATATGCACCATGACAGCTGGCTGTTCACCCTCCCCCTCCAGACGCAGGGGCAAAAGAAATTATGTACCTCCACAGGAGAAAGCGGCAGAGTGGGCGGTTAGAAGTAGCCGTAGGAAGTCTATGGAGGCTAAGGTAGCCTCGTATATATGTAGCAAATTAGACAGTTCTGAGCCATGGGCACGAGAAATGTTACACTCTAAGGATCCGCAGGAAAAAGCGGCAGAGTGGACGGTTAGTGTTAACCATAAAAGAACGAGAGAGAAGGCAATTTGGCTACTGTGTCTACAGAAGCAAACCTCGATTTTCAGGGAAAAGGTGAAACAGCTGGAAGATGAGAACAGGGAACTAGAAACCAAGGCAAGCGATAAGGATGCCGTCATAGAGCGACTGACGAAAGATTTAAGTGAGGAAAGGCAGGAGAGAAAGATTAAGGAGGAGAGGACGCAGTGTCAGGTGACAGAGGGTAAGAGGCAGTGTCAGACTCACTGCGAACAAAGTGAAAGGTCCACTCACCGAAACCGACCACTTCCCCATGGTCGAGCGGGGTCCCATTTACACTAGCAGGTTTCACGGGTAATGAACAGGCTGGGGCGGTATCGAAACCCTTAATGATATAATTAGGACCCAACGTAATGAAATGGGAATGCATTTTGATGAAGTGGGAACAGCCCGGTTCGGGAGTTCTCAGGGCCGACTACATGTTGGCACACCACGCCATAGCAGACATGAAAAACAACTGTCTATGGGGGGCAGTCGATGCAGATAGGATAGGCAAGGTTGTAGTGATTCTCAGGGACAGTAAGGATAAAGGCAGCACCTGTACGATGAAGCCAAAATGGAGCTATGACCTGGAACAATTGGTCGATAGCATCCCGGCCAGGTATCAAAGGCATGTACAGGAGAATATAGATGTGTTTGCCATGCACAGACATGATTGCGGGAGAGTGATGGGGGTAGAGGTGAAGGTAGATGGGGACCCAATGTCGCGGCCCCAGAAACAGTATAACTTTCCCCGGGAAGCAGAAAAGGACTTGGAAACTGCTATAAATTCCCTGGTGGAATAAGGTGTATTAAGAACGATAGCCACCCATGCAAATTCACCCCTTTGGCCGGTAAAGAAGTCTGATAAATCATGGAGGGCCACGGTAGATTACCGGGTCCTGAATAAGAATATTCCAGCCTGTGCACCCACGGTGGCGGCAGTAGCAGACTTAATACGGATTATCCCTACGGCGGCAACAACTTTTACAGTGTTGGATGTTTGAAACGGGTTCTGGTCCATTCCCATGAGGCAGGAGGATCAGTATAAATTCACCTTTACATTTAAAGGACAGCAGTATACGTGGACGTGTCTTCCACAAGGGTTTCACAATAGTCCCTCAGTTTTCCACCAAAGCATGGCGAGGCACTAAAGGGTTTTAGTCAGCCTGACCGGTTGATCCAATATGTGGATGACCTGTTATTATTCTCCAAAGGTACGGAGGATCACGGGCCATTACTGAGTGAATTATTGGAGCTGTTAAAAGAAGCAGGTTTTAAAGTAAATCCAAAGAAAGCCCAAGTTGGACAAGGGGAGGTGCAATTTTTAGGATTGACCATTAGAGCAGGAGAAAGAGCTATAGATGGAGCAAAGAGAAAGGCAGTCCAGGAACTACCCGTTCCGAAGGACGTGTCTAGGGTAAGGTCTTTCCTGGGAATAATGGGTTACTGCAGGGAGTTTATCGAAGGATATGCAGCCACGGCAGCCCCTTTGCTGAGGCTTCTTAGAAGGGAGTAGAATGGGAGTGGGGTAAAAGTTGCCAGGAAACATTTACGGGCTTAAAAGAGGACCTACAAATGGCACCCGCGTTAGGAGCGATAAATGGGGACCAGGACTTTTACCTGGGGGTAGCGGCTACTGGGGACAGTTTAAGCGCAGTGTTAGTCCAAGAGCGGCACGGCAAGTTGAGACCGATGGCCTACACCTCCCGAGTTCTTACAGAGGTAGTAAAGAGCTTTTCTAATTGCGAGCGGCATCTTTTGGTGACCTTTTGGGCCGTCAAACACTTCCGGTCATTCACAGGGTCAGCTACAGTGACCCTATTGACCTGTCACACCCCGACACAAATGTTACTGGACGGTAGGATGAAGGAGGGGACAGTGAGTAGCAGTAGGATTGCCCGTTGGACGTTGCTGCTTTCTCAGTTGGACCTGAAAGTGGAAAGACTAGGAGAGCCAAAGCTAGCCCCGATCTGGTTTATCCGGGGACGGCTCACGTGTGCTCAGTAGAAGGAGCGTGGGATGTAGATGTGGGATTCCGGGCCGGGGAACACCCGACAGGTAGAGACATTTACGTGGATGGGTCTAGTTCGATAAAAATGGAGAAAGAAGGACAGGTTGCGGGATTTATGATCCAGAGGCAGGGATAGAGAAGGCCATAAAACTCCCCAACACTTTGAGTGCACAGCAGGCCGAACTGGCGGCCGTAACGTATGTAGTCACACACCCCAGTGAATTCCCAACCCCCTATACAATATGTTCGGACTCAATGTTCACTTGCAACTCCTGCACGGAGTATCTAGCAATATGGGCTAGGCGAGGGTTCAAGTCCTCAGACGGGAAGCCGTTGGTGATGGCCCCTTTGTTAGAACTCATTCTGAACGTCACGGGTAGTAACCAACAGGATTACTACATCCAAAAGTTAAAGCACATTCCAAGACAGAGCCTAAGTGGAAAGGGAATCAGAAGGCTGATGTACTGACCAAAATGGGGGCAGGGGAAGGGATACCTTGGGACCCTGTACCGTTCCGGACAGATCATGGCTGTAAAGGGAAACCCAAGGAGGTATAATTGCCACCCGATTTGAAACAGGCTCAGCTGCAAGATGCAGTCCTTAAAACGGTAATTAAGGATAAGGAATGTGGGAAGCCTGTAGAGGGACCTTTTGGAGCAGCAGACGTAGCAGTGAAACAGGGGATGTTATTCAAGGGGAATAGGTGGGCTGTGCCCGTGCAGTACAGGGAAGAATTTTTGCAGCTAGCTCATGGGGGTCCAGGGGCCTGACATCCAGGGCCAGAAACGACTTGGAATAAAGTAGAGGCTGTGGGATGGTGGCCCCAGCTCAGGGAAGATGTAAGGGATTATTACGAGAACTGTTTAATGTGCGCAGCGAATAATCCAGACCCCCACCGAAGAAAGGTTCCGTTGGGACACACAAGGAGGGTAAAGGGATCATGGCAGTCTATACAGGTAGATTTCATTGGGCCACTGCCCACCACAAGTAGGGGCAATAAATATTGTCTGGTATTACTGGATACTTTCTCGAAATGGGTGGAAGCTTTTCTTGTAGGGCAGCGACAGCGTTAAACACGGCGAAGATTCTAGTGAAGGAAATGTTTTCCCGGTGGGGACTGCCCCGATAGTAGAGTCAGATCAGGGAAGCCATTTCACCGGACTAGTAATGCAGGCCACCCTGTGTGAAGGAATATGCCATATTCAGAAAAATACACCATCCTATGAAAGAATTTTGACTTTATTGAAACATGACAAACTGGGCCTGAAGATCTGGAAGCCTCAAAAATCTAAAGCTGTGAACAGCATACAGGCTTTTGAGATAAGATAAGTTGTTGACACTGAAACAATAGCCTCGTTGAAACAGGAGGTTGGAGGTTCCCGAAAGTCTGAAGCCTTGGAAAGAAAACAATGGAATACTCTGTTAAGGTGTCTTAAACCAACACTTTGAAATGAAACACAGAAAATTAAAGAAACATATGCCTTCGTAAAAATGACATCAAATAGATGCACCTGTTACAACTGTTTTTTATGATAAGCTTGAGACACCTACACAACAGACATAATTCTTAATACAACCAACTGAGGTAACTAAGAAGACAATGGTGCATCTGGTTGAGGTGTTCTAAATGCAAAAGATACAAACAGAAGACTTTGGTAAGAATGGCATCAAGTTGGGGAGGCACCACCCATCACGTTGTTTTTGTGTTGAACTTGAAACACCTAAAGGAGAGACACGAGTCTGAATGCTACCCGCTGAACTAACTGTAAGAATAGAAGGGGTCAGCAGAAAAATGACTAGAGATAATTAGCTTACATCAGCAGAAAACTTCAAAGGATATACCACTGAGAAAGGGTATAAAAATTGGACTTTTAAATGGGAAGACAGATTCGCTGTAAAGGGGCAAAGCGATTCTCAGGCTTCAGAGGCAAGCTCTGTAAGTCTTCAACTCTTTGGGGGAAAAATTCAGCTGGTTGTGCCTCCCGTTAGCGCATTAAGAGGGCGCTAATGGGGTGCAAAGCAACTAGTGCCTGGGCGCGGCGATGTTTGTGCCGCTCGCAAAATTAACTAGACATTTTGCGGCGGTGCTAAACAATACCGCCACCATCTCCTCTGCCGGCAGATCGTGACGTCAGTCGAGTGCGCAACACCCCGGTGGCGCCCCAGAGCGGATATTGAGTGGCGCCCCCTGCCTTACCGCCTGCCGCTAGCAACGGCAGGCTGAGGGGACGTTTTGCAGTCAGGAAGGGACTGGGGGAGCGCTATTTAAAGGCGACCGCTTCCTGCCTTTTTTTGTTGGCGACATTTTTGAACCACGCATTCTGAGAGAGAAAGAGAGAGAGACTTCTGGAGAGATTCAACGCTGTGTGAAGGAGTTTTGGATACTGAGCAGCACTTTGCAGGTTCATTTTGATTTGCCCTTCCTTGTATCGATTTAGAAGAGACTGTGGGGGCTGCACTCTGAGCTCTTTGCCTAGTCCTCTCCATTGATATTTCCAGCAGTTTTAATGTACAGGTCTCTCCAGGCCGAGATTCAAGGCTGCAATGAGCAGGATGTGGATGGAAAGCAAGATCAACCCTCCCCTTTAAGAACTGGCCAGGGCCATTGTGTCTGTGTTCCATTGCTGACTGACATCACATGAGCTTCGCTAGCGCTCTGAGTTAGCGCCTCGCTCCTCGGCCTTTGCGCCTTAAGACAGATGTGTAGCGCCTGATTTAGCGCTCCAATCACCTCCAGGGGCGATAAAAGTCAAGTTTGCAGTCAGATGCGATAATTAGCGCCAGGCGCTAATCTTTGCGCCCGGCCGATAATTGCGCCCCAAACGGGGCGATACTGAATTTTTCCCCCTTTGTATCTCGGGGATCAAAAAGGTACTTGTATTTGATTTTGGTGGATATCCTGGAATAAGACTAAGAAATGTAAAAATGTAATGAAGTTAAGATTTGAGAATAAGCATCTCTGATAAGATTGTAAAAGTTTACTCTTTTTGGAATTGTTAAAGTTGCGATTGAATCACCAACTGTAATTACATGTCGGCTCTTTAATAAATCTATATATTTTTAGAATTGTCTCACATAGTACTTCTGTATCAAACTCGCAAACTCAATCTCTGTACGCTCCTTGGTGAGGAGTTGCAGAATTCTGAGGGAGTTTTCCGGACCCTCATAATATCCGGAAGGTTACAGTCTAGCTAAACTTATTAAAAGTGCTATCTGGAGGAGGTAACATCTTCAGGCTGTTCCTTTCCTTTAGGGAGAGATAGTCTGGACCTTTAGACCCAATTAAGCCTCTTTAGGATTCGGCTACCTCAAACTTTAGTTGAAGGTGAACGTCTGGGGAATACGTCTGATCCGGGGTAGCCCTAAAGGGGCTAGGACTAGTAATTATCCCTTCACCTGAAGCTGCTAGGAATACAGGGAAAGTGGCATGTGGTGCATAACCCCCAATCATTGGGTATAGTAGAGAGGATGAACCGGACCTTAAAAGAAAGGCTTAGGAAAGAGATAGGAGAGGTCCCGAAGAGATGGGATGAGGTCCTACCCCTGGTCCTAATGAGCATCAGAGCCAGTCTCTCTAAAAGTATGGGACACTCCCCGCAGGAGTTAATGACAGGGAGGTCGATGAGGACCCCGACTCATGTGTTGGTACCGGTCCTGACCGAAACACAGGTTAAAGAGGTCACACGGGACAGGTTTTTTAGAGATCTGTACGATACTCTAAGGGGGCTGCATTGGGAGGCAGCTAACAATATGGGAAGGCAGCACCAACAGAATAAAATGCTGTTGGAACCACGGGTAACACAGGAGTGGAAGGTAGGGGGCCAGGTGATGGTCAGGAATTATGCCAGAGTAGGGGCATTCGAGCCATTATTTAAAGGACCTTATAATATCATGGATAAGGCAAGTCCTATGATCTATGCGATCCAGCTGCCGAGGCGAGTAAAATGGTTTCACATCAACCAGTGCAAGCAGTACGACTCCGGAGAGAGAAGCACAAAACGGGCCAAGGCCCAAGGAACCGTAATGAGTTTGATCAATGTGAGCCTTTCTCCCATGCTGTGGGATAATGAGGATGACTCAGAGGGCGGAGCGGTGAGATGAAGTAGTCGGGTACCCAGACCCAGGGTGCTCTGGACACCTCCTCCTACTCCACCCCCGGGCCTCAAGAAGCCCAAACATCGGGACAATAAAAAACGAAAGCAGTGATTGAACCAAAGTGTAAATATGTGCATCATTTAAGTGTGACCTGTGATGGGGAGACCCGGGGTAATAATGGTACAATTACATACTCCCACGATGGGAATTGGCCGGGTTGGCTAGGGTCGAACTCGACCAAGTATTCAAGGCGAACTGGGGACAAGATTGGGGAAGTGTCGGTGGCCTGCCCAAAGGTAAACATCACGGCTAAGAGGGTACGGGTGAAAGAGGGTAGACGGGTTTGTCTGGAATGTAAGGGGAGCACCCCCATGGGATGGTGGTGGTGGTGGTTGCGGAAAACAGACAAAGGTAAAAATAACGCATCCACGGAATGGGAAAAGTTAGGTAATAATTCAAACAGGCGGACCATGGGAACTAAGGAAGGGATAAAATTGTGTTGGGATAAATGGTGGATGAAGGAGCAAGGAGTTTATGTGTGTGGCTGGGTCGGGGCACAACTGCAAAGGGGGGGGTTGCCATTACTTTCAAACGGCAGTGGCAGGACTCCGGGTCAGGAGTGAATTGGACTCAGAGTTTTGACTCTTGCGTGACCCCGGATCCTCCAAAAGCAGTCAATGCGACCGAACTGGTCGCGAGCAAGATGAAGCCTCTACCGAAAGCCCCAGAGACTCAGGATACAGAGGTCAAATGTCCCGTAACGGCACCCGGGCCTAGAAATGGGCTGGTGTTGATCCCAACAGGAAAAATGATGTATCATACCGTATATTACGAAGTAGCGTCGGTTATTCTTAATTTAACGGAGTTACAGTTGCCCCGGTGGTGCCCGCCAGAGACGGAAAAGTTGTATGAAAAGTTGTTAAAAGAAATGTTCAGACAATTCTACGAGAGGAATTATGGGGACGAAAGTCAGGGGGGGAGCGTACATACCAGTAAATAACAGCCACACGGGCTGGGGGAGACAAAAAAGGGGACTGATTAATGATGCGGCCACGGTGTTTAATACAGGGACGTCACTGGTCAACAGTATGGACAACGCGCAGTTGCAATTACAAATAAATACCCTAAGGGACCAGCTAAGGAAAATACTGGGGGAGGGTAATGACATTGAGGGTCACGAATTGCAGGAAGACCAGGTGATGACGATTCATCTAAAGGAAATGGTAGCTGAGCTGGAGACTCACGCTCAGACCATCAATGTATTAATAAAGGAGGGCCAAAATGCGTCGGATTGGGCTGCCCAAAATGATTTGTGTCATGTACGGGGCCTGGTTGTTAAACGAGGGGCGCAGTAATTTAGAAGATTTAAAACAAGGCCACGTACCGTTGTGGATCAATAACAGGCTACTAAAGGCTTTAGGCGCTTATAACAACCTCATGAATCCATGTCAGCTACGGTCGGCCTCCGAAGCGTACCCAGTCCCTGTCAACTGTGGTCAGAATAAACAAACGGTAATGGGGATAGTTCTGAGGATGCCGGTGATGGATCAGGCGCAAATACCGGGTAGAAAACATTGGTGTAATTCGAAACGGGATACATGTGAAGCATCATAAAACCCCTCAGTATGTGGTGAAGTTGTGGGAACTCGATAACCGGCACTAGTCTGGAGGGATTTCAGGGAGGAGGTACAGATGTGGTATTGTGTCCCTTTCATTTGAAGCATTTCAATCGGCCGGTATGTGGGTTTGAATACGGAGACGGGCAGCCTATCAGCTGTATCATGGAAGTGATGGCTCACAGCCATGTCCCGCCCCAGGTGGCGTACAAGGGTAACGGAACCTACTGTGTAACCACTAGCGAAAGTCGGTCCAGAATACACAGGGACACCTGGTGTCCAGTTCAAGATTCCACCTTTTGCTTCAAGCCCCAGGTAGAGACACAAGTAGCACAAGAAAGGATAATCCCCATCTCAGACCACAAACACATCGCTATCACAGTTCATGGTACTTTACCGAACCTCCAAGAATACGTATCGGGTTTTGGATACGATATCCCGCCATTACCCGAACATTTGGTTAAGCTATTAAAGAACCTGGAGTTGCCCCGAAAACATTATTACGCGTTACAGCAAAAGAATGAGAAAGAAAGGGAGGAAATCGAAGAGATGATTACCCCTCCGTGGTGGGATGTGGGACTCAACATTGAGATCCCTCCTTGGATTCGAATCGCGTTGCATGTGTTGGTAATTGTACAATTGTGTATTATGTTGTATCTATTAATCTTGTCGTGTAAATTATAAAGGAAGACAAGAAGGGGGAAACTTAAAAGATTGAAACGGGAGGTTCAGAGTGTTTGAACCGAATCTATGTATGTATGTAATAAAAGTGAAATGTAAAGATTTAGTTGAGACCGGCAATGCACCCAAAGGCAAAGAAGAATTGGTCGGGAGTAATGTTTCTAGTATAAAAGAGACATTAAAGGGGGGAGTGTAAGTTTCATGGAACAGTTTGGCCCCAGCATAAGGGCATGAAACAGTCAAACTTCAAGGTACAGAAAAGGTGCCAGTCATTAAAGTTTGCAGTTCTTGGAGAACACATTGATACTGGACACTGAAAGCTTCAGCCCATGATTAACTCTGAAAAGGACATTGACATTGAACTGTGAGGCTTTGAGTCTTGATTGGTTTCGATGGGAAAAATTAACATCTGGACAATGCTCTGAGTTTAACTGAAACAATGGGGGTCACAATCGACTTCCTGACATGAATGGAAGATACACAAGTTAATCAGCCAACCGGCCATCAACAGTAATAGAAATCACATTGAATATGCGTTACAGAAAGTGGGAGAGGAGATAAGGAGTTATCTTCAATCTCACAACTCTGTACACCTCCGGTGATTGAATTACAGGTTGACGAGGTGTGAATGTCGGACAGTTCAGCAAACCGAAAACCGAAACTAGTTGGGGGAGGCCCAGCATGATGCCAGGTGACTAAAAGAACTATAAGAAGGAACCACACCACAGCTCTCTCTCCTTTTCACTCGGAAGCTCTCTCTCTCTCTCTCTCTCGGAAGCTAGCTCTGACTACAGGAACTGCCAGGTGTAAGAAGGAAGGGAAGACGGTCATCTCCAGCCCCCAGCCTGCAATCGACATCAGCCACGACCAGCCGGACGGGTGATTGTAAGTATCAGTTGACTCTACAAGGGGTTTGTGCTGTGTAGGCAGCTGTAGTCAGATAAAGGAGGTCGGGGACAGGTCATCTCCAATCCAGGCCGACAATCCACAATGGGAACGACCGGCCGGATGGGTGATTGTAAGTTTCAGCCAAATCTCCACAGGTTTTTGTCTGTGTTTTGTTGGTTTTAATAAACTAACAGTTTTGGGTTGAACCTAAACCTTTGTGTCGTCTACCATTTTGTTCCTGTAAAACCCAGAGTCAAAGAACCCTTGTAAGGACGAGGAAACCAAACACCTTAGAAAGCAAAACGCTACAATGTACTGAATAGACAAACGCATCTAAACAGACAGTCGTATTGCGACTTTAAGAAACCATGTTTTACCTTTGGTGCTGTACAATATTAGTCCCTGGTCTGGACTATTTCACTTTTTTTAGTCTATAATATCTGAATTTAGAGGCATCTTGTTAGTTTGGGCGCGTGCTGATGTGTTTTGTGATTGCTGGAACCACAACTCCTCATCAACTGACTTGACTACTGAATTTCACAAGGACATTCCTGTGCAATCTATCATGTCCATTCCCACCACCTATAATTGTTGACTAAGGAGTGTTACAGGAAAGAGTACATTGCAGTCTTCCTAAACAGCTAAGATATTGAGCACGCTCAGCATCACGATGCATTATAACGTGGTGATTCTCTAACAGCTGTGACAGTGTTATTCAGGGAACCTAAAGTAACATTATTTACTGAGCTGTTCAGCAGGAAGTTGGCTTATGTCATCCTGGCTTTGTTTAAGCAAACCTAAAGGAGATCTAGTTATGAAAAAAAAGAAAGACTTGCATTTATACAGTGCCTTTCATGACCTCAGGACGTCCCAAAGCACTTTACAACCAGTGACGTGTACTCACTGTTGTAATGTAGGAAACACAGCATTCAAGTGGCGCTCAGCAAGTTCCCACAAACAGCACTGAATAAATCACCCGATCGTCTGTTTTAGTGATGTCGGTTGAGGGTTGAAAATTGGCCAGGACACCGGGTAGAACTCCCCTGCTCTTCTTCGAAATAGTGCCATGGGATCTTTAACGCCCACCTGAGAGAGCAGACGGGGCCTCGGTTTAACGTTTCATCCAAAAGATGGCACACCGACAGGGCAGCACTCCCTCAGTACTGCACTAGAGTGCCAGCCTAGATTATGTGCTCAAGTCTCTGAGGTGGGACTTGAACCCACAATCTTCTGACTCAGAGGTGAGAGTACTACCAACTGAAACACACGTTCAAAGCTTTAGATGTAAAGGATATTCCAGCTGTTTGTACTGCTCTTAATAAGAATGATGTGGTAAATTTAATGTGCTACTTTGTATTTTCAGCCAAACATTAAGCAAAACAATGCACCACATATAAATTACATTAAGGTTCCCCAAAAATACAATCGCTGACTTATCCCCTTTAACTAGCTTCTTCTACTTTATGTTAGTCTGGTCGTATTTAAATACTGCTATGGCCCCAATTGGCACAAGACATAAGAATTTAAGAACAGACGAAGCAGGAGCAGGAGTAGGCCATTTGGCCCCTCGAGCCTGCTCCGCCATTCAATAAGATCATGGGTGATCTTCTACCTTAACTCCACTTTCCTGCACTAATTCCTTTAATAGCCAAATATCTACTGATCTCTGTCTTCAATATACTCAATGATGAGCCTCCACAGCCCTCTGGGGTAGAGAATTCCAAAGATTCACCACCCTCTGAGTGAAGAAATTTCTCCTCATCTCAGTCCTAAATGGCCGACCCCTTATTCTGAGACTGTGACCCCTGGTTCTAGACTCCCCAGCCAGGGGAAACATCCTCCCTGCATCTCCCCTGTCAAGCCCTGTAAGAATTTTGTATGTTTCAATGAGATCACCTCTCATTCTTTTAAACTCTAGAGAATATAAGCCTATTCTACTCAATCTGTCCTCATAGGACAATCCCCCCATCCCAGGAATCAGTCTGGTGAACCTTCATTGCACTCCCTCTATGGCAATTATATCCTTCCTTAGGTAAGGAGACCAAAATTGTACACAATACTCCAGGTGTGGTCTCACCAGGGCCCTATATAATTGCAGTAAGACGTCTTTACTCTTATACGCAAATCCTCTTGTAAGAAAGGCCAACACACCATTTGCTTTCCTAATTGCTTGCTGTACCTGCATGTTAACTTTCAGTGATTCGTGTACAAGGGCACCCAGGTCCCTCTGAACACCAACATTTCCCAATCTCTCACCATTTAAAAAATACTCTGCTTTTCTATTTTTCCTTCAAAGTGGATAACTTCACATTTCTCCACATTATATTTCATTTGCCATGTTCTTGCCCACTCACTTAGCCTGTCTATATCCCTTGAAGCCTCTTTGCATCCTCCTCACAACTTACATTCCCACCTAGCTTTGTTGCTTTTTTTTTGACCAGAAAATTAAAATGTCAGCAAATAGGCTGCAATTTTACTGAATAATAGAGCAGAATTTAAATAAATTACGCATTTTATTTCGGATTGATTAGTTGTCATGCTCTGTGGCCTGAGTGACTAATCATTTACTCTGTCTGTTACCCTTCGAGGCACTGCACTCTCATCTTCTCTTTTACTTAAGAGTTCACCAAAAATATCTGATTTGTTCATGTGTGGCAGAAGGGCAAGCAATCATTCCCTCATGGGCGTATGCTATGTTGTGACAAATGATTCATTTAACCATCATCTTTATTGGCTTGTCTCTCTAGGTAAAGCATCCTAATGTGAAAATATAATGGATGCAGTTTTTTTTAAAGTCCTTTTTCCTGTAGGGAAGCTATATTTTAAAATACTTATCCCTTCCTCTCCTAAAGGCTTTACAGTGGAATCCTCTTACAGTGATTGATTCAGCCAGCAGCCCAAATGATCACTATATCACTGTGTGTGACCCCAGTCTCGCACCGACACAGTTGATTCTTAACTAGCTCTGAAGTGGCCTAGCAAGCCATTCAGTTGCATTCAAGGCAACTGAGGATGGCCAATAAATCTGGCCCTGCCAGTGATGCCCACATCCCAATAATGAAAACAAGAGACAATTGTTTCTTACACATAGATACCCACTCTGTTTTGTTTTCAGACCGAGAAGGTCTTGCTGAGATTTCTCTCCTTTTCACTACCTCAGATCACTGTGTTTGCTCCGAGAGGTGACTGGGGAAATGAGTCAGCTGTTGGCAGAGGTCCTGTAGCCCACTTCCACCAGAAGAACAGCATTTGTCTGTACCAAATTCACCACTGCCTTGAATGGCTTTGCACCTGGATCCTTCCAGGCAGCATCTGGTGACTCTTGTCACGTTAGTCAGGTAGCAACTCACCATTATACAAAGGAGGTCACTGATTCTCTCTCCAGGTGGGCCACACATGGCATTACCTTCTCAATGGAACCAGCTAAAGAAAGAGAGAGAGCTATCTAATTCTTCAGACTGACAGGGTTTCCCACATGTGTGAGGAGCTATTGATGAAACTCATAGGTCACTCGGCGTCCCACATGACAAACCCCTCATTTCATGAACAGGAAAGGTTTGATTCATGTCCAGCTAATGTCCAGGTATGCTGACGTCTTGTTTTAGGTGCCCAGATAAATCTGGTGGGACCCTGCAGCTCGCTGAGTACTGCATCACATCGCAATAAAAGAAGGCTAGTAGTTTCCACAAGCTGAAGGGGATGATGATGAAGACAGTGGGGAGGGAGGGCCCTCCCTCTCCACAGCATGAGGAGGGTACACAGGAAAATGATATGGAACAGAAGAACCAGCAGCCAGCAGCCAAAAATAGGAGGGGATAACTTATAGCCCAGTACTTTCATAGAATTAGATAGAATTTACAGCACAGAAACAGGCCATTCAGCCCAACTGGTCTATGTTGGTGCTTATGCTCCACACCAGGCTCCCTACTTCATCTAACCCTATCCGCGTATCCTACTATTCCTTTCTCCCTATGTACTTATCTACCTTCCCCTCAAAGGCATCTATGCTATTCACCTCAACTACTCCCCCCCGACCTTTGCAAAGTCCTTCGCTGTCAAATACTTCTGCCTATTTCCTTCATAACACTAAAGTCTAAATTTTGCTTGTCATCATCCAACTCCGAAAAGTTGTGAGAGTACACAGAAATGAACTCTGAAGTCTCAATGGTCAACCTGTGTTTACTTTCCAGAACAACATTCACCAAAAGGTGGCAACAAATCCTTACATCCTATCTAGAACTACTTCTTCTATTGCCATTCCTAACCCACCCCGCATATATAATTCGGGCACCGAGCGGAAGAACTGGTGGGTTAAGTGGCGGAAGTCCTGCCCCACCATTAACCCCTCAATCAGAGGAAAATCCCACCCATTTTTTTCATTGTCTGCGCCAATAAATTGACTTCAATGCAAATAAAAATTGTGACAGATGTAAAATATCCTGCCGATTCGCTATCACCCATTTTACACTATCGCACAAAGTCAAAATCTACCCCGTTACCTCATACAAGTTACAGACCATTCCAATGGACAATGATATCATTTCAATTTCATGTAACTGCTTTCCTTGGGTTGGCAAGTAGAGAAAATAGTGCTGAAGGCTTTTCATTTTTTCAAGTACTTCAGCAGTCACTGTGGAACTATGTGACAAACAAGAACAGCATCATGTTATCATGTTTCCCTGACAATGTCTTGAAGATATTGTGAAAATTCAGCATATTTGTTATGTACAGTTACTTGTTCATTTAATTCAATTCACCTCCCCCCACCCCCGCCCCACACACATGACTAGGCAGTGTAATTTAGGAAATGGGCTGATTTTCTTTAACCCTTTGTCCATAATAGTTTATTATCTCTCTTTGGAATGCAATTTGTATCACAGTTTTTTCGCAATGATTTTTTCTTTAAGAACAGCAGATCTCCTACGGTATTGCTCATGGTGAAGTCAGAGGTCATGCCTTTGAAAGTATAGGGCCTCGATTTTCACTTTGGGTGTCAGATGGGCACTGGACTGTACCATTTCCCATGAGAGGTTCGAGCCATTTTGATGATGGGGCCTCATTATCCTATCACAGGCCAGCTGCCCATGAGTTTTCTGACATTAACGGGCAGCTCGCCAATGAGGAGGGAGATGGGATTTTCTCTCATTGTCATAAAAAGAGAGGGTGCATCTCTTAAAGCGAGATGCACCCTCTCTTAAAGCAAGGTCATCAGGTTAGCACTGCAATGCTACATTAAGCTACATTGAGGTCACATTAAGCATCAGCAATTTCCCAAGGAAGCGCGCCGTGATTATCATTTGTAGTCCTGGAGATGAAGCAATAACCCCCTGTTCCCCTGAATGAAGGCTTCGATTCCCTGCGGCAGACATAGAAACATAGAAACATAGAATCTAGGAGCAGGAGTAGGCCATTCGGCCCGTCGAGCCTGCTCCGCCATTCAATACGATCATGGCTGATCATCCAAATCCAGTACCCTGTCCCTGCTTTAATCCCCACAGTACACATATCCCACCCTACCCCCGTAACCCCACGTATTTAATTCCCCCTAACATATCCCATCCTATCCCCATAACCCCACATATTTAATCCCCCCTAACACTAAGGGTCAATTTATCATAGCCAATCAGACCTGGAAGGACATCTCGCAGCAAGTCAATGGTGTCAGCCTCACCCCCAAGACATGGCTTCAGTACCGCAAGAAATGTAGCAATCTTGTCATCATGGCTCCATCTCTGAGTCACACTTTGCCACATCACTTGCACCCCACACCACTCTAAGCGCTCCCAACGCCCTGTGCAATGGAAACTAAGCCTTCCCTCCTCCTACTTGTAGCTGAACTATCAACAACTAAAGCACATACAGCATACTGGTGTCACATGGTTGCACCAGGAAAGCTAATCTTTACTTGTCCTTACCACCACATATTACCCTCCTGCCACTTTCCTGCTCTGTAATACTTTCCCATTCTGCCCATTGCTTGCTCAATGGCACAAATCATCATGCATCACAAAAAATCCCAAGCCCTTCAGGGAGCCACTCACTAATACGCTCCTCTTTTTTCTGCAGGACAAGTTGTCACACGATGCCAGGGAGCAGTCAGGAACAGGTAGAGGGCCCGCTCGCATTCAGGTCCTCAGTGCGATGGATCAGGAAGCCCTGGACATTCAAGACATAGGCTTTCCACTCAGCATGAGGGATGGAGAGGTGAGCGTAGCAGATCAGCAGGGTCTGTGATTCATTCTCTTCTCTTCTATTTGTGTTTGATGTGCATTTCTTTCAGGGTGCTCCTCAAATTGATGGTGCTTTGCCACTGAAAGCTGAAAACTGGGCATGCATGAGGCACTGTGGGCCATCAGAAGCAGCAGAATTGTATTCCACCAGAACCTGTAACCTCATGGCTCGGCATATCCCTCACTCTACCATTACCATCAAGCCAGGGGACCAAACCTGTTTAATTATGAGTGTAGAAGAGCATGCCAGGAGCAGCACCAGGCGTACCTAAAAATGAGGTGCCAATCTGGGGAAGCTGCAACACCGGACTACATGCATGCTAAAAAGCAGAAGCAGCATGCTATAGACAGAGCTAAGCGATCCCACAACCAACGGATCAGATCAAAGCACTGCAGTCCTGCCACATCCAGTCGTGAATGGTGGTGGACCATTAAACAACTAACGGGAGGAGGAGGCTCCGTGAATATACCCATCCTCAATAGTGGTGGAGCCCAGCACATGACTGCAAAAGACAAGGCTGAAGCGTTTGCAAACCTCTTCAGCCGGAAGTGCCAAGTGGGTGATCCATATCGGCCTACTCTTGAGGTCACCACCATCACAGAAGCCAATCTTCAGCCAATTCGATTCACTCCACAATATCAAGAAATGGCTGCACGCACTGGATACAGCAAAGGCTATGGGCCCCGACAACATCCCGGCTATCGTGCAGAAGAGTTGTGCTCCAGAACTAGCCGCACCTCTAGCCAAGCTGTTCCAGTACAGCTACAACACTGGCATCTATCCGACAATGTGGAAAACTGCCCAGGTATGTCCTGTCCAGAAAAAGCTGGACAAATCCAATCCAGCCAATTACCACCCCATCAGTCTACTCTCAATCATCAGCAATGTGATGGAAGGTGTCATCAACAGCGCTATCAAGCAGCACTTACTCACCACTAACCTGCTCACTGATACCCAGTTTGGGTTCCGTCAAGACCACTCGGCTCCTGACCTCAGTACAGCCTTGGTCAAACATGGACAAAGGAGCTGAATTCAAGAGGTGAGGTGAGTGTGACTGCCCTTGACATCAAGGCAGCATTTGACCGAGTGTGGCATCAAGGAGCCCTAGTAAAACTGAAGTCAATGGGAATTGGGGGGAAAACTCTCCACTGGCTGGAGTCATACCTAGCACAAAGGAAGATGGTTGTGGTGGTTGAAGGTCAATCATCACAGCCCCAGGACATCGCTGCAGGAGTTCCTCAGGGCACTGTCCTAGGCCCAACCATCTTCAGATGCTTCATCAATGACCTTCCCTCCAACATAACATCAGAAATAGGGATGTTCGCTGATGTCTGCACAGTGTTCAGCACCAATCACAGCTCCTCAGATAATGAAGTAGTCCATGCCCACATGCAACAAGACCTGGACGATGTTCAGGCTTGGGCTGATAAGTGGCAGGTAACATTCGCACCACAGAAGTGCCAGGCAATGACTCTCTCCAACAAGCGAGAGTCTAACCACCACCCCTTGACATTTAACGGCATTACCATTGCCGAATCCCCCTCCATCGACATCCTGGGAGTCACCATTGACCAGAAACTTAACTGGACCAGCCACATAAATACTGTGGCAACAAGAGCAGGTCAGAGGCTAGGTATTCTGTGGCGAGTGTCTCACCTCCTGACTCCCCAAAGCCTTTCCACCATCTACAAGGCACAAGTCAGGAGTGTGATGGAATACTCTCCACGTGCCCGGATGAGTGCAGCTCCAACAACACTCAAGAAGCTCGACACCATCCTGGACAAAGCAGCCCGTTTGATTGGCACCCCATCCACCACTTTAAACATTCACTCCCTCCACCACCGGCGTACCGTGGCTGCAGTGTGTACCATCTACAAGATGCACTGCAGCAACTCGCCAAGGCTTCTTCGGCAGCACCTCCCAAATCCGCGACCTCTACCACCTCGAAGAACAAGGGCAGCAGGCGCATGGGAACACCACCACCTCCAGGTTCCCCTCCAAGTCACACACCATCCTGACTTATAAGTATATTGCCGATCCTTCATCATCGTTGGGTCAAAATCCTGGAACTCCCTCCCTAACAGCACTGTGGGTTTACCTTCACCACACGGACTGCAGCGGTTCAAGAAGGCGGCTCACCACCACCTTCTCAAGGGCAATTAGGGATGGACAATAAATGCTGGCTTTGCCAGCGACGCCCACATCCCATAAACAAATTCTTTTTTTAAATTGGTCGGAAGTTTAGAGTGAATTTGAGGAGCAATTTTTTTCACCCAGAGGGTGGTGGGGGTCTGGAACTCACTGCCTGAAAGGGTGGTAGAGACAGAAACTCTCATGTCATTTAAAAAGTACTTGGATATGCACTTGAAGTGCCATAACCTACAAGGCTACGGACCAAGTGCTGGAAAGTGGAATTAGGTTGGATAGCTCTTTGTCGGCCGGCACAGACAAGATGGGCCGAATGGCCTCTTTCTGTGCTGTAAATTTCTATGATTCTATTATTCAGATCATAACCTCTGCCCCCATTTTTTTGGATGGCAGCTGTTAATGATTCTGTTATTCCCATTTACACCTCTTCTAGACCCATCTTTTGTTTGTTTACTTGTCCCATTACCATCTCCTTTTGCCTCGCACCATCATCCCTTTTGTCTTTTAATCTCCCCCACCTTCCATCCTATCACAAGTCTTCCCTTTTGTTCTTTCCTCCCCTTCCCCCTTTCCCTGCATCTGCACTTGCTTAAAAACTGTTACATCTCTAACTTTTTCCAGTTCTGACAAATCGACCTGAAACGTTAACTCTGTTTCTCTCCTCACAGATACTGCCTGACCTGCTGAGTTTTTCCAGAATTTTCTGCTTTTATTTCAGATTTCAGCATCCGCAGTACTCTGCTTTTGATTTTATATAGCACCTTTAATATAGTAAAATGTCCCAAGGTGCTTCACAGGAGTGTTATCAAACAAAACTTGACACCAAGGCACATAAAGAGATATTAGGACAGGTGAACAAAAGTTTGCTCAAAGAGACAGGTTTTAAGAAGCGACTTAAAGGGGAAGAGAGAGGCAGAGAGGCGGAAAGGTTTTGGGAAGGGATTTCAGAGCTTGGGGCCGAGGCAGCTGGAGGCATGACCGCCAATAGTGGAGCAAAAGAAATCAGGGATGTGCCAGAGGCCAGAATTGGAGGAGTGCAGAGATCTTGGAGGGCTGTAGGGCTGGAGGAGTTTACAGAGATAGGGATGGGTGAGGTCATGGAGGAATTGGAACACAAGGATGAGAGTTTTAAAACTGAAGCGTTGCCAGTCCGAGAGCCAATGTAGGTCAGAGAAAACAGGGGTGATGGGTGAGCGGGACTTGGTGTGAGTTACGATAAGGGCAGCAGAGTTTTAGATGAGCTCAAGTTTATGGAGGGTGGTAGATGGGAGGGCAGCCATGGGAGTATTGGAATAGTCAAGTCTGGAGGTAACAAAGGCATGGCTGGTGGATTCAGTAGCAAATGGGCTGAGGCAGGGCTGGAGATGTGCGATGTTACAGAGATGGAAGTAGGCGTTCTTGGTGATGGAGAGGATATGGGGTTGGTAGCTCAGCTTCAGCAGCCAGTGAAGAATATGGTTCTAAGAAGACCATGAGCTCAAGCCCAAAGCTTCTCAGAATCACATGCCTCTGCTGGAAAACATTGTTACAATGCAATTTCAGAGGTAAGCTTATACATCTTCTGATAAAGTTAGAAACTCTTTGGGCTGGATTTTCTGAATGGAGACGTGTTGGAGGCGGGACTGCTGCTTGCCCAGTTTCAGTCCCGCCTCCATCAGCCTCTGGCCAACCAGCGGGATCTTCCCTTGATTGACCTTGTTAAGCCCACCTGGCGCGCTCAGCAGGCCAATTAGGTGGAAGTCAGTGACACAGCACGTCAACGTATGACATGACATCTGTCAAGAATTTTTGAAAGAAGGAATGTCAGTGTCTGACAGCTCTGTGAAGCTGTCAAACACTGACATTCTGTGTAGTTCAATGAGTACTTATGTTCAGGACTCATCAAACCTTTCTAATTTGTAGAAATCAGATGACTGTTGGATCGGAGGATCCAACAGCCAGTCTGTGATCTCTACAATGGAGATGTCGGGACTCCAGCTCCACAGCGGCTGAAGGCTGTAGGCAGGAACAAAGGTAAGTGAACATTTTCTAACACTTTACACTCACCTCACATACTTACCACTCCACACTTGCACCCATCACTCACCTCTATATCGCACTTTCAGACCCCCTACTCGTCTCCTACACCCTGGCGGGGTTCCCCGAGGTCGGGAAGTCCGCACTTCAGAAGGAAAAATGGGCATAATCCTATTTTCTGTCTGTTAACTACCTGTTAACAGGCAGTTAATAGGCTTTAATCCCTTTCCCGCCTCGAGGAGACGGGACCTGGGGCAAGAGGGCACGGAGGCGGGTTAGGGGCGGGTTTTCCACCCACCCCCAAATTCTGCAACTTTACCGGAGGATGCAGAGAAACTCCAGTATGATTTGGATAGGTTGGGTGATTGGGCAGATGCATGGCAGATGCAGTATAATGTGGATAAATGTGAGGTTATCCACTTTGGTGGCAAAAACAGGAAGACAGATTATTATCTGAACGGCAATAGATTGGGAAAAGGGGAAGTGCAACGAGACCTGGGTGTCCTTGTGTACCAGTCGCTGAAGGTAAGCATGCAGGTGCAGCAGGCGGTTAAGAAGGCAAATGGTATGTTGGCCTTCATAGCGAGAGGATTCGAGTACAGGAGCAAGGATGTCTTGCTGCAGTTGTACAGGGCTTTGCTGAGACCACACCTTGAGTATTGTGTGCAGTTTTGGTCACCTTATCTGAGGAAGGATGTTCTTGCCATGGAGGGAGTGCAGCGAAGATTCACCAGACTGGTACCTGGGATGGCAGGAATGATGTATGAAGAGAGATTGGGTCGATTAGGCTTATATTCACTAGAGTTTAGAAGAATGAGAGGGGATCTCATTGAAACGTATAAAATTCTAACAGGACTAGACAGACTAGATGCAGGAAGGATGTTCTCGATGGCGGGGGAGTCCAGAACCAGAGGTCACAGTCTAAGGATAAGGGGTAAGCCATTTAGGACTGAGATGAGGAGAAATTTCTTCACCCAGAGAGTGGTGAACCTGTGGAATTCTCTACCACAGAAGACAGTTGAGGCCAATTCATTAAATATATTCAAGAAGGAGTTAGATATATTTCTTAAGGCTAAAGGGATCAAGGGCTATGGGGAGAAAGCAGGGACAGGGTACTGAATTTGGATGATCAGCCATGATCTCATTGAATGGCGGAACAGGCTCGAGGGGCCAAATGGCCTACTCCTGCTCCTATCTTCTATGTTTCTATGTTTCCCGCCTCCTCGGGGCTGAGAAAATCCAGTCCTTTATGTCTATTTGGGGTTACAAATTCTAAAAGTAAGTGCTTAGCTTGGTGGAAAATGGTGTACTAGATGTATTGCTTTTTTATCTGTGTATACAGATTTTGCAACAGTGGGAAACATGACTATCCATGTTAGTAAAACTAAGAACTGCACTGTTGTAGTGAGTCAAAATTTGTGTATGGCCCTCACTGCTAAATCACATAGTGCCAGTCCTTGGCATTGATAAAAGCTGGTTTCAGTTAATCATAATATTGCCTGACTGTATACCAGCAAGCACATGAACACTCACAATACATTTTTGGGGCTGGCAAGCTGTTGCTACAGAAAGAAGATGAGACTTTATGCTAATTTGTTTTGCTTCCACCTTCAAACAATAATGACCTGATATAAGTGGGTTTGAAGATGAATGTGTAACGATGTTGCTCTCCTTCTCAGGTCGTACTGCAAATTGGAATATTGCTGTGGTTCAACCCTTCGCTGTGTAGATATGACCTTAGAATAATGTTATCATTCTCTCTTTTCCTCACCTCCCCCCCATCAAACAATGAATGTACTTTGCAGTGGAATAATTGACACACAACACAAAAACTAAGGCAAAAATCTTTCCCGCCCCCAGAATTTCCTGTGTAAAATGGGAACGCTGTGCTAGGAGTACTTGTAAGCTAGAATGAGGCCTTTAAACAGCATTGTCTCGCTGAAGATTGCAGCAGCAGGTTAGGGGAACAGCTCTTAAATAGGAAAGTCTCCAGCTCACTGAGTTCTCTGTCAGGTAGCTGCCCTGGATGCCTCGTGTGTGATTTTGTTCCATTTCTCAAGAACACCTTCCATTGGAGGATCTGGCACAGACAGCCATGATAAAAGAGATGGGCATTTCAAAGAGACACTAAAGTTAGAGTGCGCAAGTTCAATGAGACTGATCTCCAACCTCTCCTCCAAGCTATTCAGCAAAGGAGAGTTGGGCCTCCATGAGAGGAAACTGCAAAAAGAATGTGTCTTGTGCCATGCAGAGAGGTGGCACTGCAATTGGCACTCATGCCATTTATCTCGCCCAAGAACTCAAGAAGTCCAATGCTCTGATCAGGTCACTTCTTGCAGCACTGTAAGAAAACCAAAACCACACATAGGGAAAATCTACCCTGTAGATTATGGCACCACTCATGAGCTCAGCGGAAGCCTCTATCTTTAACTCTCTCCACTCGTTCGATACTAACCCAACTTATGACTTTAGTGTGACCTCAACAAAAGGGTCCAAGGGCTCTGGGCCACCTTCTGTATGTATCAGAAGAATGGTGCAGAGGCATTGGCCCGGATTTTGTGGTCAGCAGCGAACGAACAGCACTTGCCATTCATTAAGCTGACAGCCGCCTACAGAATTTTTGTGGGCTTTTCCACGGCAACTTACAGTAATTAGAGAGCCATTTCAGCACGGCGCCCTCTAAAGGGGATTTGGGACCTGTGTGAGCAAGTAAAGCAACAGCGTGTCTCTTCAACCAATCAGATTGAAGAATCCTTACTGAGTCACGCATTCTAAACCAGGAAGTGTAAGTTAGAATATTTAATTCAATGTGTGTACAGAAAGCAAAATAAAGAAAGGGAAATTTAGAGATAAAAGAGACAAAAATAAAAAAATAAAAAAATTATTTACTTTTTTTTTAAAATCTCCAACAATAATTAAAATCTGAAGGAATGAGACTCCACACTTGTTAAAGTAATTTTTTAGCACCAGGGAGATTTTTTGGCAGTAATTAAGACTTACTATGCCGTTAAAATTTCACTTACACTTGAATGGACAAGCCCTAACTTTTTCTGGCATATTCAGTGGGTATCCAGTGAGTAAGTATCGCAACTTCACGCCCTTCATGTGTTTTAATGCTGAATCTCTCGGCGACATACCGCTGTAGTGAAGCTTGTGGAGGAGCAGGGCAACTTGGACAGCAGCTTCCTGATTTCTGTGTTTAACTGCGCATGTGCGGACATCAGAATTTGCTGTCCAATTTATTCCATAATAACGGTGAGCGCTGATAGCCTCTTCATTATTCCTACCGCATAATCTGGGCCATTGAAAAGTATATAAAGAAGTATATAGAGGAGGTACAATGTGCATCTGCACAAATTCACAGACAATATTCCCTGTACCTTTTTTTTGGTGCGCGGGCCCTTTAACTGGCTCTGCGGCCCATTCAATTTTTCACACATGCGCGCTTATTTCCATTGAAAAGCCGATGAGTGGCCTGTGCGGGGTCTCCAGATCGCTGTGCAGGCTGCGCAGCTTAGTGGAAATGTTGTTCACGGGTTTACTGCATTCTACAACTGAAGATTCCTCGTGTGAAGATATTTAACAATTATTTCTGTGCCCACGATTGTCATACGCACTTCCGAGTTCTAACTCTACTGTAAATCCTAAGTCACAAGTTGTTATTTCGGATTTCCAGCATCCGCAGTATTTTGCTATCGTATAAATCCTAAGTCTCCCTATTGTCCTGATTCTATTCTGTCACTACTGCATAAACCTTCTCTTCTTCCTTAGCTTCTATCAGCAGGAAAGGATTAAAATATTAGCAAAAGTGGCTTTCTTGCATATCAAATGGTCATGTGTAACAATATTGTTGGCTTACCTAAGCAGATTTTTTTTTATCTAATATTTTTGCAGCCCCTAGTGGTCCTGTATACACTATTGCCACCTTCAGTAACATCCTCCTATGCCTGCTGCACCAGGTACTTCTGAGAAAGGATGGGAGGGGAGGAGGAATCCCAAAAAATAAAGAACTTGCATTCATATAGTGTCTTTCAGGATGTCCTAAAATGCTTTACAGCTAATTTTGAAGTGTAGTCACTGTTGCAATGTAATAAACGCAGCAGCCAATTTGCACACAGCAAGCTCCCACAAACAGCATTGAGGTAATGACCAGATCATTTGTTTTTGATATTGGTTAACAGCTCTGACCTCTCCTGCCCAATTTCAGCTCTTTAACGAGCTGTTTATTGTAGGTTACAGTAATCGTCTGGATTGGTGATCTGATGCTTTATTGAGTGTGGGCGTTAAAGCAAACGTTGTAGTGGATCTTCCTTAAATTGGTTGAATGGGGGTTTCAAACACTCAAAAACAAGTAATGCTCAGTTAACCCCTCAGTACAGCGGACACGCTAATTTCCAGGCTCTACTCTTGTTCAATTTGGAAGTTAAATCTCTTTCTTGTGCTGCAAATACCAAGTGAAGGGGAATGAAGGTGGGTTCAAATTAGGCCCGTGCATCACTAGTAGTTGATTTACATGCATCTCCTTTAGATTGTTAACATTATAAACGTTGATTCTTGTCAAAAACCATCAGGCAAAAAAAAACTGATTTTGGTCCAAACAAAAAGTTGCTGGTAATCCCACTGACATTAAAGGGCTGATTTTACAAATTTGTTCTCCCTAAGTAGAGCTTCATCCATCGGGAGCACGTATTGGGAATTAAGGCATGCATCTCGCATGATTTTCCGCCCATTCATTTTCCTAAAATTAACCCTTACATCTAAACTAGCACTAGGGAAGGGAAAATCCAATGACAATTCCAATTGATGTCAGATATAGTTGCAAAAACATGATTTGATTTTAAACAGTGGCTATTGTTGGAAACGCTTGACACAAGAATTTTGAGTAAACTACCGGAATTTTATTTTTCCTGATTAAGTTAGTGTACCTCCTCAAAAATGACTTCGGAACACTACTGTTTAAATCTTAAGGCAAGCTTTGTGTGAATGCTTCAACATTTCAATGAGATAGCAGTTAAATAATGGATACCTAGGCGAGATTAATGGCACAGAGAACATAGTCTGTCAGCAGCCGCCATGATAACCATTGTCTGTAAAATATGGCACCAAAGCAGATCTCATAGTTCAGCACTGTCATTTGAACCCTGGAATGAGATTTATAGATTCAAAATCACATCCGTGGAATCTTTTATTTTTACAATACTGTGAAGTTTATAGGGCTGGTTTTATTTGGTGTTAGATGTGTATTTTGTTAGCTACAGCTGTCATATTGATTGGTGGCAACTAGTACCTTCTGGCTCATTGAGGTTGATGATATCCATATTGAAGTGGTGGCATCTGTGACATAATTAATAGATTTTTTTGAATGATAAGCTTCAGATTACCAGGAAATAATAGTACATAGTATAATGAAATGTTGTGCACATATAGCTCTCTGATCCAATTGCAGATAGGAGTTTATCTTGGACCTCTAATCAGCCTTTATTAAGCTTGGGTTTAAATTTACTTTTCCTTTATTTGCACATACTGTTTGCACAACTTCTAGCCCCACTCCAGAGATTTGAGCACAAAAAGCTAGGCTGACACTCCAGTGCGGTGCTGAAGGAGTGCTGCTCTGTCGGAGGTGCTGTCTTTCGGATGAGACGCTAAACCGAGAGTCTGCTCTCTCAGGTGGACGTAAAAGATCCTATGGCACTATTTTGAAGAAGAGCAGGGCTGTTATCCCTGGTGTCCTAGTCAATATTTATCCCTCAATCAACATCACTAAAAAAAAACAGATTATCTGGTCATTATCACATTGCTGTTTGTGGGAGCTTGCTGTGCACAAATTGGCTGCCGCGTTTCCTACGTTACAAAAGTGACTGCACTTCACAAAGTACTTCATTGTCTGTAAAGCATTTTAGGATGTCCGGTGGTCGTGAAAGGCGCTATATAAATGCAAGTCTTTCTTTCTTTCTTGCTGTGAGCCTGTGTAAACTGCTCTTAAATATGTCTTTTCATTGCACAATTTAAGGGGAAGCTAGATAAGTACATGAGGAGGAAAGGAACAGAGGGATATGTTGATCGGGTTCGATGAAGTAAGGTGGGAGGAGGCGGGTGTGGAGCATAAACACTGGCATTGATCCGTTGGACCGAATGGCCTGTTTCTGTGCTGTAAACTTCTATGTAATTGATCACTGCATCATGTTGAGCAAATCCATTGAGAGATGCTGGCTGACATTGTAATGTAGAATGGTTCTGATTTCAGACATAGAGGACTAGAAATTGGTTTGCCAGCACAAACTAGGTGCAAGGAACGAGAGTGGGTAGGCCCAACGGCCACCCAATATTAGGACTCATTTACATCAGACTGGCAAGCTGTGAATGCCTACTAGGTATTCCCAGGCATCTCGCCGACGAAGACGAATTGCAATTCGGGCCACTGCGCTGTCGGCAGCAGCCCTCAGGAAGGTCTTGGAAGGGGCGAAGCTATCGGGAGGGAGGGGGCTGACTGGGAGAGGTGGGGATTTGATCGGAGGGAGAGGCAGCACCAGGAGATGGAAGGGAAGCGATCGGGAGGGTGCGACTGAGAGAAAGGGAGGGGGGGGGGAAGTGATTGGGGTGGGGGAGGCAGCAATCAGGAGAGGAAGCAAGGGAGTGGGGTGAGTGGTGGCCGGCAGCGGCCCGTGGTTTTAATGTGGAGCTGGGAGGAGCACTCCTACACCGCCAGAGTCCACATTCAGGTAAGCATTTTTTTAAGGACCGCTGCTTAGGCCACATGTACGCCACATTTTCCTGAGTGCAACCGGCCCACTGCCCAGTAATTAATTGGCTGTAAAGAGCTTTGGGATGACCTGAGGCTGTGAAAGGCACAATATAAATGTACATTTTTTCCTTCTTTATTATTAATAATCGATTTGCATCATGGCACATTTTGGTAATTTTCCCAACAGGTACATATTGGATACAGGCTTTTATTCATTTGTCAATTGTGTTCAAGATTTAAATGGAGTGCAATTTGTATTGTAATCAATTTAAATTAGCCATATGGAGCTGTAATCAGGCTGCTTTGAGGTTGAGAACTGCAGAATATACTGGACAAAGAAAGCAGCAGCTCCAACTGCAGTATTAGCTATTTTTCCAGTATGGGGGAAACACATTTTAACTATGAAGACCTAATGGAAAAAAGAAATCTCTTTTGTGCTAGCAAAAGTATCAAACACTGGAAATATCAACACGTTGGAATGATGCTTAGTGTAGGAGAATTTAAAGGAACTGGGGATACCTAGACCTACCTGAAGTGCTGGTGGTACACGTTGGGGTACTTTATAGAATCATTTCTCTCTCAATGATTGTACAATGGTTCCATAAGTGGACCTTTCCTTTACTATCTGGAATCTGTACTTAAAGTGAAACCTTATCAACGCATTAAGGTAGCAAAAAAAAATCTGCTATGTACATTGATGCAACAATTAGCAATTTAAATCTGTGACCACTGTCTGCATTTTGGAGCTCATTCCACTCTTGTACCAAAAAATGGCCTGGGCTCCTGATGTTTGTATGTGCTGGACTCTGTGAGGTTGAGTACTTTAGGGACAGTAGTGAACAGTGTGGGCATTTGTTCCATCATGTTGGCATGAGATGAGTGAAGTATAGAGACTCCCATAGGAATGCAGGGCTGCTTTCATCTGGTCAAACAGTCTGTGCCGCACCATTATTCCTAGCTGTGCATCAGATCAGTCCACTTCTCCTTCCAACTACTCTTCTTTCTCCTCTGCAGGAGAAGGTGCAGGGCTCACCCTCCAGCCTTGAAGCTGCATGGTTGCGTCTCTTGCTGTGGTAAAGTCGCAGAGAGCACAGCAGACGCTTTGAAACTTTCTTGGGACTGTAACATAGGTTGTCACCTGATGTGTCCAGACTGCTTCAATATCCTGGTGGTATCTTCTACCTGAATTCAGGTTAAGACATGAGCTTTACTGTACTTTCCCTTGACCTCAGTGTGGGGGTTCCAGAGCGGGGTCATTGGCCAGGGCAGCAAGGGGTATCCTCAGAAGCTAACCAGCTGTTCCTCCTGCATGTTCCGACCGTTGAATGATGAAAGCATCGCGGCTATTGTCAAAGTATCTTGCAGCCATTGCATTTTCTGGTTCTGGTGTTACGAGAATATCCCAACACCATCAGTCATATGTTGCTTCTGGCCAACAAATCGTCGCCAGACATTCCAAAGAAGGTACAATTAGTTCATTTCTCTGCTCCACGTGTGTGTCGGACTACCGGATTCATATGTCAGGGGGTAGTTATTTGGCACCCTGACCACCTATGAGGAGCAGGTGGCAGAGCTGTTGGGGCAGTACTCTACTCCAGCCATGGCGAGATCAGCAGGACAGTGCAGGCTGCAGGTTAGTGAGTACAGACCTATATATTTGCCACTGCATCACTATAAAGGAGCAAATTGCCAATAGCTTCCTCTGCCTTCACTGTCTGGAGGTTATATTCAGCTGTTCTTAGCTTATGCCCTCCTTTCCTGCAAATCATTAACAGAAATGAGAGATGGTAGAAAAAGATGGAGAGGAGATAGATTATAATAAAGAGGCGAGAAGAAATTTCTTCCTCGTAGACTACCATGATGATGACAATGAAGATGATGAGCAGCACAAGAGGTCCTGGATTAGGATTCAACCCCATGTTCCTCTGCCCCAACCTCCTTGATATCGCCCCAGTGCACTTGCTTTCTCACTCCAATGTACCAGCTCAGATACTTTGACTTGAGGAATAGATAGTTCAAGCGAGGATGTGATAGAATGTGATTCGCAGTATATGAAGAAGTGGGGAGTTGGTGAGGATATACCACCCTGCCGTAGAATCACAGAATCTTACAGCATGCGGCCCGTCATGCCTGTGCTCAGAGAAAAGACAATGTTGTGGCGGATCGCCACCTAAAACGGGCATAATCCACTCTTCCGTCTGTGGACAAATTTCCAGCACCTTCACTTTAAGGCACTTTACCTTTAAGGCAGGAGGGGGCGGGGCCTCAGGTTTTACCCAGAGAATTCTGGGAGCTTTTCGGTGCAGTCAATTTAGTGCCATGCAGTTGAATTAAAGTTTCTTGTTTTCCACATATGGATTCAGCCTCCATTCGTGTTTCGCGGCAGCCTCAACATTGGTGACTCCGACGCTCAGAACGTATTCCGAGCACTGCAATGGCGGACACGAACGCAGTTTCCGTGAAACTGCCGGAGTTTTGGGAAAACCAGCCCGAAGCCTGGTTTCTCCAAGCTGTATCTCGCTTCCGGCTGCGAAATATCACCACAGATGGAACGAAGTACGACTATCTCGTCACATCACTCAGTAGCGCCACAGTTTCGAAGGTTTGGACAGCGCTGCAGAACCCAGCAGAGGAAGGCAAGTACGCACATCTCAGGACAGCGCTCCTTAAAAAATTTATGGCCTCGGCATATCAGCGAAACTGCCACCTCCTCGACCTTCCAGGCCTCGGTGATGCCTCACCGTCAGACCTCCTCTCCCACATGCTTTCCCTCACCGACGAGAGCCCACCCAGATCCCTCTTCCACACGCTGTTCATCCGCCAGCTCCCTCTCAGCATCCGCTCAGCGGTCGTGGCGTCCGGCCTCACGAACCTGGAAGCCCTGGCCGATGAGGCCGACAAGCTGCTGTCCGCTCACTCCAGCCGCGACGTCACTCCGGACCTGGCAGCCAATGCCTGGACGCGCCCCTCACCGGCCAGCACGCGGCCACAAGGGCCTGCCACCAGGCCCACAGAGTCTTCACGCCCCACTAACCCGGGCCACTGTTACTACCACGCACGGTTCAGCGCCAGGGCACAACGGTGCACACCTCCCTGCTCTTTCAAGTCCACCCCCGTACCAGCCCCCGTGATGGCCGTGGGCCACGCGGGCTCCCTGCTGTTCGTTACGGATGACAAAACCGGCCGCCGGTTCCTGTGCAACACTGGGGCTCAGCACAGCATCATCCCGGCCTCCTCCCTCGACATCCAAAAGGGCGAACGAGGACCGGCGCTGGCTGCTGCTAACGGCTCGGAAATCCGGACGTATGGCACCCGGACAGTCACCCTCGACCTCGCTGGTCGCCGCTACCGATGGGAGTTCATCACTGCCAAGGTGCTCTCCCCTCTCATCAGCGCAGATTTCCTGTGCACCCACGCCCTACTGGTAGACATCCCTCGTCACCGCCTCGTGGACATGAACACCATGTCCCCCATCCTGGGCGCCATGGCCCCCCGTCAACCCACCGACATGGCGTCACAGTGCCACGCCCGGGCCACGGATGACTACTCGGCACTCCTGGCCGAATTCCCGGCCCTTACCAATCCGACCTTCTCCGCGGAGGCCGCCAAACACGGGGTGGAACACTTCATCCCCACCACAGGCCCCCCAGTGTACGCCCACGCCCGCAGGCTGGACCCGGCCAAACTGGAGATCGCGCGGACCGAGTTTGCCACCATGGAACAGCTCGGCATCATCCGCCGCTCCAACAGTCCCTGGGCCTCCCCACTCCACATCACCCCCAAACCTGGTGGAGGTTGGCGCCCCTGCGGGGATTACCGCCGCCTCAATGACGCCACCACCCCTGATCGGTACCCCGTGCCGCACATTCAGGACTTCTCTGCTAGACTGGCCAGCCACTCAGTCTTTTCCAAGGTCGACCTGGTGCGCGGCTACCACCAAGTCCCCTGTCCACCCCGCGGATGTCCCCAAGACGGCCGTAATCACCCCCTTCGGCCTGTTCGAGTTCCTGCGGATGCCCTTCGGCCTCAAAAACGCGGCCCAGGCATTCCAACGGCTCATGGACTCGATCCTTCGGGACCTGAAGTTCCTGTTCGTCTACCTGGACGACATCCTGGTAGCCAGTTCCTCCAAGCAGGAACACCTCGAACACCTTCGCATCCTGTTCGGGCGCCTCAGCGACCACGGGCTCATCCTTAGCCCAGCCAAATGCCAGTTCGGCCTGGACAAGATCGACTCAGCCACCACATCACCCATGCTGGGGCCATTCCCCTGCCCACCAAGATGCAGGCCGTCCAACAATTTCCCCGCCCCACCACCATCAAAGGCCTCCAGGAGTTCCTCGGGATGGTGAATTTCTATAACCGCTTCATCCCCAAAGCGGCGTCCCTCATGAGGCCCCTGTATGAAGTCCTCCGGGGCAGGAGCGGCAAGAGGGCGGTCGAATGGACGGCAGGCGCGTCCGCCACCTTTGATTCCACCAAGACCGCGCTCAAATTGGTAGCCAACCGCTTCGTCTGGCGCGGCCTTCGCAAGGATGTGCATACTTGGGCCAACTCCTGCCGAGCCTGCCAACGGGCCAAGGTACAGCAACACACGAAAGCACCCCTCGAGGAGTTTACCGTCCCCTCACGGAGATTCGACCACATCCACATGGACATCGTCGGGCCCCTGCCGCCGTCACAAGGTCACACGCACTTGCTGACCATCGTTGACCGCACCACACGCTGGCCTGAGGCAATTCCACTGACCTCTACCACCACCGCCAACATCGCCGGAGCCTTCGTCAGCACCTGGGTCGCACGGTTCGGCGTCCCCTCTGACATGACGTCGGACAGAGGTCCGCAATTTACCTCTGAACTATGGACCGCCGTCGCACGCAATCTCGGGGTGACCATTCACCGCACCACAGCGTACCACTCCCAAGCCAACGGACTGTGTGAGCGGTTCCACAGATCCTTGAAGGCATCTCTTCGAGCCAGCCTCCAAGACGGCTCCTGGACCGACCGACTTCCGTGGGTCCTCCTCGACCTGCACACCGCGGTTAAAGAAGACCTCCACGCATCGGCAGCAAAGCTCGTGTACGGTCAGCCGCTGCGCGTACCCGGCGAGTTCCTGCCCACCGCCACGACACCCTGGTCAGCCGACCAGCAACGCCACGACTTCGCCTCACCGGCGCTGCAGTTCACCCCGGTGCCCATTGCCCGACACGGCGAATCCACCTCACACGTCCCACTAAGCCTGCACCAGGCTCGGTTTGTTTTCGTCCGGCACGACGCCCACCGCGGACCCCTTCAACCCCCGTACGACGGGCCCTACAAGGTGCTACAGGCTGGGGACAAATTTTTCACCCTGCAAGTGGGCGACAGGACCGAAAAAGTGTCGGTTAACCGACTCAAGCCAGCACACTCGGAGCCCGGTGAGCAGGTCCCTGTAGCTCGTCCACCTCCACGCAGCCGACCTGCCCTCAAGCCGGTTCACCCGGCTGCTCCACGCCCAGCCGTTCCACGTCCACCGGCGTCCTACAAGAGCCGCTCCGGCCGGCCCATCAGACCGCCGCACCGTCTCGTCCACACCTCCTAAGCAGATTCTGGGGGGAGCTGTGTGGCGGATCGCCACCTAAAACGGACATAATCCACTCTTCCGTCTGTGGACAAATTTCCAGCACCTTCCCTTTAAGGCACCTTACCTTTAAGGCAGGAGGGGGCGGGGCCTCAGGTTTTACCCAGAGAATTCTGGGAGCTTTTCGGTGCAGCCATTTTAGTGCCATGCAGTTGAATTAATGTTTCTTGTTTTCCACATATGGATTCAGCCTCCATTCGTGTTTCGCGGCAGCCTCAACAATGTAACCCCTTCTCCTGGTGTCGAGAGCCTCAGTGACCTCCCAGATGCAGCGATGGACAGCAAACTGTGAGATGTTAGTTATGTTTCATGCTGAAGACTGGAAGGATCTGCTGGCGAAGAAATTGAGGGCCACGGTGACCTTGACTGCCACTGGGAGAGCCATGTTTGCCATGCTCTCAGGCTGCAGGTCTAGTTGCAGGAGGTGGCAGAGTTCTTTGATCACCTAATTGGTGAAGCTTACCCTCCTAATACACTGATCCTCACTTAAATGGATATAAGAAAAGTGTTCTCAGAAGACTCTAGGTGGGTAAGGCCTCCTGTTGAGCCCTCCCGGCCCTCCTCCTCCTCCCTCTACACACATCTTTTCGACTTCTTCGCTGCCTCTGCTCCCTCTGCTGAAGATCCTCAAGCATGAGGGGGTCTGCCAGTACAACCCCCATGACAAGTGTTGTGAGCAGAAGCCTTTAACTAAGGATGAAGGCGTTCTCCACTTGCAACAACACTCCCTGTTACCTTAGAACCTTGCAAGAAATTAATAAAGCTGCTGGATGTTGCAGAAAATAGCAAAGAGCCAGTCAAACTACAGGTCATGGTGCAAGTCAGGTGCAAGTGATCGCTGATGATCCTTTTAAATACCGCTGCTGGAGCCTCCTTCCTGCTTGTCAATGCTTGCTCAGCTCATCATAGTTAAGTGGAGCGGCAAAGTACAAACTCGCAGATCGGGCATCAATTGAGCGTTGCACATTCACTGACGTCACGATCTGCTTCATTTCAAAGAATTTTGAGATCGCTGCTATTGGCAGCGCTGCCGGCTACCCTAAAATGGCAGCCGCCGCGGGACCCGTCACCAGCTGGCGAAAGAGCAGCGGCCCCATTTTTTCACCCGATTATGACATTAATGGGTGGTGATAAACCATCCAATTTCTGGGCCACAATCTTTAAAAGCAATTTTTAATTCACAAATTCATTCTGTGGAAAAATGGTCAAAAAATCCCAAAGTGGGACATCTGGCTTAACATTTTGTTTTCACTGCAAAGTTGTGCATCGTCTGGTACAGAATGCACTGGGAGACATTAGTCAAGAAGCGACTGCGATACTAGCTCCCAGACACTTAACACTTAATACAGTCAATTGATATTCCTCCGTGCACTATTTTAGCAAAGCATTAGCCCATTTAAAATTACAATAGTCAAAAAGGAATGTCATCAGAATGGAATAATTGCACAAATAATAATTCCGAGTTTATTAAAACCATTTGTGCATAGAATTGTGATCGATCCAAAATGCTAATTATCAAAAGGCAAATGTTGTAGATAACCCCCCAAAAATGCAAACACAAACTAAAAACAATCCCACAAAACAAAATGTTGGGAAATACTAATATGAAAGCATGAAAGCAAATTAGGAGACAACTTATCCTGATGTGATTAATGCCACCATTACCCTTAGAGGAATGCAGTCAGCTACTAAACACATATGATTAAAGGTTAGCAGTTAACCTTGTATTCCCTGCTGAGTCTCGATGGACAAAATATCACCACACTTCATCTGAAGATTTATGGCTGTGGGATATTTTATTTTTCCTCCCCTTTTTTTAAACTTTTAATCTTGTTTTGCTAGGTCTCTTTGTGCAGAGGAGTAATACCTGAAGAAAGGCAGGATGGGACAAGCTGCTCCTAGGCAACTGCTAATGAGAGTCTTGGACAGGCTGGTGAATAGTGTCCACGAGCAGGGCTTTGAGTCATAGGGGGAAAAATTCAGTTGGTTGCGCCTCCCGTTAGCGCCTTAAGAGGGCGCTAATGGGGCGCAAAGCATCTAGCGCCCAGGCGCGGCGGTGTTTGCGCCGCTCGCAAAATTAACTAGACATTTTGCAGTGGCGCTAAACACTACCGCCACGATCTCCTGCGCCGGCAGATCGTGACGTCAGTCGAGTGCGCAACGCCCCGGTATCGCCCCGGAGCGGATATTGAGTGGCGCCCCCTGCCTTACCGCCTGACGCTAGCAACGACAGTTTGAGGGAAGCATTTTGCAGTCATGAAGGGACTGGGGGAGCGCTATTTAAAGGCGACCGCTTCCTGCCTTTTATTGTTGGTGCCATTTTTGAACCACGCATTCTGAGAGAGAGAGAGAGAGACTTCTGGAGAGATTCAACGCTGTGTGAAGTAGTTTTTGGTACTGAGCAGCACTTTGCAGGTTCATTTTGATTTGCCATTCCTTGTATCGATTTAGAAGAGATTGTGGGGGCTGCACTCTGAGCTCTTTGCCTGGTACTCTCCATTGTTTTTTCCAGCAGATTTGATGTGCAGGTCTCTCCAGGCCGAGATTCAAAGCTGCAATGAGCAGGATGTGGATGGGAAGCAAGATCAACCATCCCCTTTAAGAACTGGCCCGTGCCCTTGTGTGTGTGTTCCATTGCTGACTGACATCACATGAGCTTCGCCAGCACTCTGAGGTAGCGCCTCGCTCCTCGGCCTTTGCGCCTTAAGACAGGTGTGAAGCGCCTGATTTAGTGCTCCAATCACCTCCAGGGGCGATAAAAGTCAAGTTTGCAGTCGGTGGCGATAATTAGCGCCAGGCGCTAATCTTTGCGCCCGGCCGATAATTGCGCCCCAAATGGGGCGATACTGAATTTCTCCCCCATAGAGTTATACAGCACAGAAAGAGGCCCTTCTGCCCATCGTGTCCGCGCCGGCCATCAAGCCCTGTCTATTCTAATCCCATTTTCCAGCACTTGGTCCGTAGTCTTGTATGCTATGGTGTTTCAAGTGCTCATCTAAATGCTTCTTGAATGTTGAGGGTTCCTGCCTCTACCACCCTTTCAAGCAATGAGTTCCAGATTCCAACCACCCTCTGGGTGAAAAAGTTAATCCTCAGATCCCATCTAAACTTCCTGCCCCTTACCTTGAAACTATGCCCCTAGTTATTGACCCCTCTACTAAGGGGAAAAGTTCCTTTCTAACTACCCTATCTATGCCCCTCATAATTTTGTACACCTCAATCAGGTCCCCCCTCAGCCTTCTCTGCTCCAAGGAAAACAACCCCAGTCTGTCCAGTCTCTCTTCATAGCTGAAGCGCTCCAGCACAGGTAACATCCTGGTGAATCTCTTCTGCACCCTCTCCAATGCAATCACATCCTTCCTATAGTGTGGCGACCAGAACCGCACACAGTATTCCAGCTGTGGCCTAACTAACGTTTTGTACAGCTCCATCATAACCTCCCTGCTATTATATTCTATGCTTCGGCTAATGAAGGCAACTATCCCATATGCCTTTTTAACCACCTTATCTACCTGTCCTGCTGCCTTCAGCGATCAATGTACATCCACACCAAGGTCCCTCTGATCCTCTGTCCTTCCAAGGGTCCTACCATTCATTATGTATTCCCTTGCCTTGTTAGTCCGCCCAAAATGCATCACCTCACACTTTTCAGGTTTAAATTCCATTTGCCACTGTTCTGCCCATCTGACCAACCCATCTATATCGTCCTGTAGCCTGAGGCTTCCCTCCTCGTTATTTACCACTCCACCAATTTTCGTGTCATCTGTGAACTTACTGATCATACCTCCTACATTCATATCTAAATCATTAATGTACACTACAAACAGCAAAGGACCCAGCACCGATCCCTGCGGTGCACCACTGGACACAGGCTTCCAGTCACAAAAACAACCTTCGACCATCACCCTCTGCCTCCTGCCACTAAGCCAATTTTGGATCCAATGTGTCAAATTGCCCTGGATCCCATGGGCTCTTACCTTCTTGACCAGTCTCCCATGTGGGACTTTGTCAAAAGCCTTACTGAAGTCCATGTAGACCACATCAACTGCACTACCATCATCCACACACCTAGTCAAACCCTCGAAAAATTCAATCAAATTGGTCAGACATGATTTCCCCCTGACAAAACCATGCTGACTATCCCTGGTTAATCCCTACCTCTCCAAGTGGAGACTAATTCTGTCCCTCAGAATTGTTTCCAATAATTTCCCGACCACTGATGTTAGGCTCACTGGCCTGTAATTCCCTGGTTTATCCCTACTACCCTTCTTGAACAATGGTACTACGTTAGCTCTTCTCCAGTCCTCTGGCACCTCCCCTGTGGCCAGAGAGGTTCTGAAAACTTGTGTCAGAGCCCCTGCAATCGCCTCCCTTGCCTCACACAGCAGCCTGGGATAAATCCCGTCAGGGCCTGGGGATTTATCCAATTTTAAGACTGTTAAAACCGTTAGTACCTCCTCCCTCTCAATACTAATTTGTTAAAGTATATCACAATCCCCCTGCTTGATTTCTATGCCTACATTGTCCTTCTCCATAGTGAACACAGATGCAAAATATTCATTTAAAACCTCACCTACATCTTCCGGCTCTACACAGAATTTGCCCCTTTGATCCCTAATGGGCCCTACTCTTTTCCTGGTTATCCTCTTGCCCTTAATATACTTATAAAACACCTTGGGATTTTCCTTTATTTAGCCCGCCAGTGTTTTTTCATTCCCCCTCTTCGGTCTCCTAATTTATTTTTTAAGTACCCCCCCTGCACTTTCCATACTCCTCTAGGGCTTCCACTGTTTTTAGTCCTTTGTATCTGCCAAAAGCCTCCCTTTTTTTCCTAATCCCTTTTTTTCCTAATCCATTCTTGTATATCCCTTGACATCCAGGGTTCCCTGGGTTTATTGGTTCCACCCTTGACCTTTACGGGAACATGTTGGCGTTGTACTCTCTCTATTTCCTTTCTGAAAGACTCCCACTGCTCTGATGTGGATTTTCCTACAAGTAGCTGATCCCAGTTCACTTTGGCCAGATCCTGCCTTATCATATTAAAATCGGCCTTCCCCCAATTTAGAACCTTTATTTCCGGTCCATCTTTGTCCTTTTCCATGACTACCTTAAATCTCACCGAATTATGGTCACTGTCACCAAAATGCTCACCTATTGACACTGCTACCACTTGCCTGGCTACATTCCCTAGAATTAGGTCCAGTACCGCCCCCTCTCTTGTAGGACTTTCTACATGCTGGCTCAAAAAGCTCTCCTGGATGCAGTTTAAGAATTCCGCACCCTCTAAGCCTTTTACACTCTGACTATCCCAGTTAATATTGGGGAAGTTGAAATCCCCTACTCTTATTACCCTATTATTTCTACACTTCTCTGAGATTTGCCTACATATCTGTTCCTCTATCTCCCCCTGACTGTTTGGGGGCCTATAGTACACTCCCAGCAAAGTGTTTGCCCCCATTTTGTTTTTAAGTTCTACCCATATGGCCTCATTAGAGGAACCTGCTAAGATATCATCCCTCCTTACAGCAGTAATTGACTCCTTGATTAATATTGTGACACCCCCTCCTCTTTTACACCCCCCTCTGTCTTGCCTGAAGATTCTATACCCCAGAATATTGAGCTGCCAGTCCTGCCCCTCCCTCAACCATGTCTCTGTGATAGCAACAATATCATACTCCCATGTGTTCATCAACACCTTCAATTCATCTGCCTTACTCGCAAGACTCCTTGCATTAAAATAAATGCCATCCAGCCTTGCCATACTCCCTTGTGCCATTACATATTTGCTCTGCCTTCCAGGCTGACTTGTTTTTTCCTCTATATTTTGCTGTGCATCACCCCCTATTATAGCTCCACTCTGTATCCCATCCCCCTGCCAAGTTAATTTAAACCCCACCCAACAGTACTAGCAAACCTCCCCGCAAGGATGTTTGTCCCGTTCCGGTTCAGGTGCAACCCGTCCGACTTGTACAGGTCCCACCTTCCCCAGAAGCAGACCCAGTGATCCAGGAAATAAAGCCCTCCCTCCTGCACCAACTCTTTAGCCATGCATTCATCTGCTCTATCCTCCTATTCCTATACTCACTAGCACGTGGCACCGGGATTAATCCAGAGATTACAACCTTTGAGGTCCTGCTTTTTAATCTGCTACCTAGCTCCCTAAATTCTTGTTGCAGGGCCTCGTCCCTCTTTCTACCCATGCCGTTGGTACCAATGTGAACCATGACCTCTGACTGTTCGCCCTCCCCCTTCAGAATGCCCTGCAGCCGTTCAGTGACATCCTTGACCCTGGCACCAGGGAGGGAACATGCCATCCTGGAGTCACGTCCTCGGCCACAGAAACATCTATCTGTTCCCCTTACGATAGAATCCCCTATCACTATTGCTCTCCCACTCTTTCTCTTCCCCTCCTGTGCAGCTGAGCCACTCGTAGTGCCATGGACTTGGCTCTTGCTGCATTCCCCTGAGAAACCATCTCCCCCATCAGTATCCAAAACGGAAAATCTGTTGGAGAGGGAGATGGACCCAGGGGCTCCTGCACTACCTTTCTAGTTCTTTTACTCTGTCTGGCGGTCACCCATTTCCTGTCTGCCTGTACACTCTTTACCTGCGGTGTGACCACATCGTTAAATGTGCTATCCACGAAGATCTCAGCTTCGCGGATGCTCCACAGTGACTCCAGCCGCAGCTCCAGCCCTGTACCAAGTCATTGATGTATATCAAAAACAGCATTTGTCCTAGTACTGAACCTTGGGGAACTCCACTGTACACCTCCCTCCAGTCCGAAAAACAGTCATTCACCACAACTCTCCGTTTTCTATCTTAGCCAATTTTGTATCCATGCTGCTACTGCCCCTTTTATCCCATGGGCTTCAATTTTGCTAATGAGATTAGTATGTGGTACTTTATCAAATGCCTTTTGAAAGACCATAAACACAACATCAACTGCACTGCCCTCATCCACCCTCTCTGTTACCTCATCAAAATTCTCAATCAAGTTAGTCAAACATGTTTTGCCCGTAACAAATCCATGC
This sequence comes from Squalus acanthias, assembly GCA_030390025.1. Lineage (NCBI taxonomy): Eukaryota > Metazoa > Chordata > Chondrichthyes > Squaliformes > Squalidae > Squalus > Squalus acanthias. The sequence continues at coordinate 23,924,633 of CM059425.1, forward strand.
TGGCTCTCCTTTATTAGTCCATGCTTACCCAAGTGGCTGTTAATTTTCTCCAAGATTATTGTTTCTAAAAGCTTCCCTCCCTTCCACCACCAACATTAAACTGACAGGCCTGTAATTGCTGGGATTATTCTTCATCCTTTTGTGAACAAAAGTGTAACATTTGCAATTCTCTAGTCCTTTGGCACCACCCCTGTATCTAAGCAGGATTGGAAGATTGTGGCCAGCACCTCCGCAATTTCTACCCTTACTTCCTTCAGTAACCTAGGATGCATCCCATCCGGACCGGGTGACTTAACTACTTTAATTACCACCAGCATTTCCAGTACCTCCTCTTTATCTATTTTTTTTCATCCAGTATCCCAGCAAACTCCTTGTTTACCATAGCTTTGGCAAAGTCCTCTTTCTTGGTAAACACCGATGCAAAGTACTCATTTAGTACCTCAGCCGTGCCTTCTGCCTCCACCAATAGTTCTCCATTTTGTTCCCTAATCGGCCCCATGCTCCTCGAGCAATTCTTTTATTGTTAAGATGCCTATAGAAGACCTTTGGATTCCTGTTTATGTTAGCCACCAATCTATTCTCGTACTGTCTCTTTGCCCCTCTTATTTCCTTTTTCACTTCTCCTCTGCACATTTTAAATTCAGCCTGATTCTCCCTTGTATTATCTAGTTGACATTTGTTGTACACCCTCTTTTTCTGCTTTATCCTACTCTCCAACTCCTTCATCATCCAGGGAGCTCTGGTATTGGTTGCCCTCCCTTTCCCCCTTGTAGGAATGTATCTAGGCTGTACCCAAACCATCTCCTCTTTAAAGGCCGCCCATTGCTCCTTACATTTCTGTCTGCCAGTCTTTGACTCCAATTTACACGGGCCTGCTCTTTCCTCAATTCGATGAAATGAGCCCTCCTCCAGTTAAGTATTTTTATTCTAGATTGCTCCTTGTCCTTCTCCATAACTAATCTAAATCTTACGATACTATGATCACTATTCCCGAAATGGTCTCCAACTGTGACATTCTCCACTTGACCCACTTCATTCCCCAGGACTAGATCCAGCAATGCCTCCTTCCTCGTTGGGCAGGAAACCTACTGATCAAAATGATTTTCCTGAACACACTTCAGAAATTCCTCCCTTTCTCTACCCTTAACACAATCATTGCCCCATTCAATATTGGGGTAATAAAGTCTCCCATTATCACTACTATATAGTTCTTGCACCTCTCAGTAATTTATTTGCAAATCTGCTCATCTACCTCCTTCCCACTATTTGGTGGCCTATAAAATACACCAAGAGCAGGTTAAAATTGAAGACGGCGTGATCCGGGTGGGTCATTGGCAGTTAAGTCACTTGATCAACTTTAACGGTTTCAACCGGGCGATAGGGTTAAAATCGGCCCCACTCCAGTTTGATCACAGCTGTGACCCACTCTGCAGGTGGGAGCTTGTCATACAAAATTAAATAACTGCCAAATGGAAGATCGGGCAGAAAGGGAGCCGCTCCCATTCATTGGGCAGATGTCCCTCAGTACACCTTTCCTGTTCTGGGAGCGCACATCACGGAATTTCTACCCTCTAAAGAAAAATAAGAAAATCAAGAGAGAGAAGCAAAGGTAATACGTTCATGCATGAGAACCGAACCAGTGAGGCCTGTGTGAATATTTAGTATGCTACATGCTGCAACTCCGAAGACAGACATTGATTAAAGGCGCAGAAATTGAGATAGGCCAAGAGAGAGTTCAATGTCAAGGAGATACAGTCTAAGAAAAAGAGACCAGTGGCAGAGAGATAAAGAAAACAGGAAGAGATATGGTAGCGAGAATGTCAGGGAAACAGAAGGAGATAAATAGTAGGTCAGGAAAAAGTAGAAAAGCGGTGCGGCGATTTAAAATTCTCTTTCTGATGTGAATTCCTCACCAGTTCGAATGAACTGAAGGTACTGTCATTGTTGAAGTGGAGCCAGCTGATAAATGGAGTTCAGTACGAAATGACTTTTTCTACAGTTTGGTAAAATGTCAAGTGATTATGCTGTGCAGAAAGTGAATGACGAAAATTGCAACTAAATGCTGAGGAGAAGCTGAAGTTTTTAATTGAAGGTTGAAAAGAGTCATTACTGAGCTAGCCTGCTCTGTTTATACAACATTATTTGTCATAGCCGAATGGTTTCAATAATAAAGGAGGAAGAAATGCTCAGGGTATGGTCTTGATGCAGAATTATCTTCCGTGTATTATTTCAACAAAAAAATTAAAAGCCTGCTGTCACTTTAATGAATCATTTCCCCCCTCCCGTGGTGGCTACTTACACCCAGAGCTATTCTGATGAAAACATTTTCTAGACCTGCATATCCTGGAGTGGATTCAATGGGCCAGAAATTCAGCTTTCAGGCTTCCTGCGGGTGCAAGCATCGCACGCGTACTTGCCTACCGCGCCTGCAGTTGTGCTTTGGGCCCACGAGGACTTCGGGTACTGGGCCTCCTCCAGCTGCCGGTGCGCTGTGCTTGTGTATCCCAGGGGCGCAGTTAGTTCGAAGCATCCCCTGGGATCACGTGGGCCACGGAGAGTCAATCCTAGCAGGGCATTTTCATTCATAGATTTGACAGGAAGACCTGTCAAATCTATGAATAGAGCTCGGCCCCAAAACCACACTTAAACTTCAAATACATTTTTTTAAAAACATCACATTTTTAAAATAACTATAAGTTACATAAATTAACTACTTTAAACAAAAATTTAAATTTTTGAAAAAATTAATTGGCCCTGAAATTCGCATCTCCGGCTTGCCGCGGGGGTAAGGGTCGCGCGCGCACTTACCTACCGCGCCTGCCGTTGATCTCTGGGCCCACAGGAACTTCAGCTCCTGGTCCTGCTCCAAGTGCCGGCGCGCAGTGCTTGCATGTCCCAGGGGCGTAGTTAGTGCGGTGCATCCCCTGGGATCACGTGGGCCATGGAGAGCCAATGGCAGCAGACCATCTTTCATTCATAGATTTGACAGGAAGATCTGTCGAATCTATGAATTGAAATCGGCCCCAAAAGAACAGCTAAACTTCAAATAAATTTTTAAAAAACATCACATTTATAAAATAACTATAAGTTAAATAATTAACTATTTTAAACAAAAATTTAAATTAAAAAAAAATTTAATACTTTTTTACAGTGCTAAAAATAAACTTACCTTTCTTTAAAGTATCTAAAAAAGATAAACCTGTTGAAAAAATTTTAAATTATAATTAATTAACCACTTACCTTGTTGAAAACGGGTCCTGCGCCTCCTTTTTAAAAGCGCAGGTTCTTCAATGCTTACCCTCCCGTAGAAACCTGAAAAAAACCCTAAGTTTGCTGCTTGCGCACAGCCTCTACCGCGCACGCGGTTCACCTCTGAACCGCTCCCTTCACCAGACCGGAAGTTCCGGTTTCCCGTGCATGCGCAGTGCATGCAGGAAACCGGCACTTCAGGTGGCCTTACGGGAGAGTACACAGCGCGTACTCACCCGACAACAGCCGAATTTCTGGCCCATTTATGTTGCATGGAAATTGGTAATTGGGACTGGCTTGGTCCATGGGTGGGTGGGGGGGGGAAGGAGGCGGTGGGAGTCGGGGAGATAGACAGTGACCAAATTTAGCTCTGCAACCACCAGTACTACGCTTAACTGGGCTTGGGCACCTCCAGATTGGCCTACAGGATGGTTGGTCTAAAGTATTGACTTTTGTGCAGTTGAGTTGAGACTCTTTTGGGCACGGGTGTGTCAGTCCTGTGATAAATGTGTCACTGAAGCCAATCTGACCGAGTGAAAAGCTAAAATGAAGATCTACATGTGAGATGCTATGACCCACTAAATGAGAAGCTATCCTCGTATTTTAGACTTTTAAAACATACAAACGGAGGAGTATTTTACACCCACCGAAAATACTCGTATGAATTTAAAAAGATTGGAATAATAAAAGTCGTTGCAGGGCAGATTGTCCTGTCCTTGCGAGCAGGACTATTGCATCACTTGGATGCAGAGAAGACAGAAATAATCAGGCAAGGAGGAGCTTACGCCCCGAAGGAAACCCACCCAAATTTTCACCATTTTAATTGACAGACGGAAGAACTTGCTTTCAAATCTCTCACTGGCCTCGCCCCTCCCTGCCTCTGTAACCTCTTCCAGCCTTACAATCCTCTGAATTCTCTGTGCTCCTCCAATTCTGGACTCTTATGCATCCTCGATTTTCATCGCTCCACTATTGGAGGCCATGCCTTCAACCTTCAGTTGCCTAGGCCCTAAACTTCCTAAACCTCTCCACCTCTCTATCACTCTCCTTGAAGTTGCTCCTTAAAACCTACCTCTTTGACCAAGCTTTTGGTCATCTGTCCTAATATCTCCTTATGCGACTTGGTGTTAAGTTTTGTTTGATAACGCTCCTGTGAAGTGCCTTGGGACATTTTACTACTTTAAAGGCGCTATATAAATGCAAGTTGTTGTTGTTGTTATGGGCGTGTGCTCTTCCCCGCCCCATTATCTGCACCCAGGCAATCCAATATCCCCAGGTGCAGGAACAGGAAAATTTGACCCATGGCCAAACAAGTCCATCCTATCTTTTTTGGACCTGTACATATTCCTTCGTCCTTAAATAAAGAATTGATTTGAAGTCTTACTTCAGCGCACAAGATGCAAAATAAAATATTAATGGGCCAGAAATTCGGCTCTTGTCGGGTGAGGATGCGCTGTGTACTCACCTGTAAGGCCACCTGAAGTACCGGTTTCACGCATGCACTGCGCATGCGTGGGAAACCGGAACTTCTGTTCCCCTGAAGGAAGGGGTTCAGAAGTCGAACGCGTGCGCGGGAGAGGCAGCGCGCACGCAGCGAACTTCGTTTTTTTTTTCAGGTTTCTCCGTGAGGGTAAGTATGGAGAAGCTGCACTTTTAAAAAGCAGGCGCAAGGCCTGTTTTTAACAAGGTAAGTGGTTAATTAAGTACAATTTAAACATTTTTTCAACAGGTTTATCTTTTTTACATACTTTAAAGAAAGGTAAGTTTATTTTTAGCACTGTTAAAAAGTTTAATTCATTTTTTCAAAAATTTAAATTTTTGTTTAAAGTAGTTAATTTATGTAATTTATAGTTATTTTAAAAATGTGATGGTATTTTTTTAATTTATTTGAAGTTTTAGTGTGGTTTTGGGGCCGATCTCTATTCATAGATTTAACAGGTCTTCCTGTCAAATCTATGAATGAAAATTCCCTGCTACGATTGGCTCTCCATGGCCCACATGATCCCAGGGGATGCTTCGAACTAACTGCGCCCCTGGGATACGCAAGCACTGCGCGCCGGCAGCTGCAGGAGGCCCAGGAGCTGAATTCCTCGTGGGCCCGAAGCACAACGGCAGGCGCGGTAGGCAAGTACGCGCGCGATGCTTGCACCCGCAGGAAGCCGGAGAGCCGAATTTCTGGCCCATTATTGTTGCCAATACTATTATAGTTAAGCAAGTCTGTGTGAAGTAAACAGTCAAGGTAGCAGTATGTGCAGTCTCATAAATGTCGGCCAGTGATCTCACAAGGTGACTGAACCAGAGCAAAGTACTGCGAAGCGTGAGCCAGAAGAACAAACCGTGTCTGATTTCATTTCAGAGAGAAGGAGCCAGAGTGAACGCAATCCACAGAAGAAGCAAAACTAAACTGAGCAACGTTTGTTAGTTTTTTTCCCCTCTCTTCCCTATTAGTTTGCAGAGCCAAAAGAAACCAAAGTGCTATTTTCAAGAATCTTGGGAGTCAGCCAGCCGAACTGTGTGTTTTAACAAGAAAATGCTGTAAGTGTCATGCTCACTCAGCAGGGAGAACGAGCTGGCAGAAAATGGAGTGCCGAGTGGAGAATTAGGAGATCCTACATTGAAAATCAAATAATAGACTTCTCTTCCAGAGGTATTTAGCTGCTCTTTTGCTGCTTTTTACAGTGTTCTGTTGTGGTGTGGAAGAAGGCTGTGATTGATCGTCTTGCTCGGAATAGTTAAGAATTCCGGGTGATAGTAAATGGCTACATGACAATGCTGACTTGCTGCGTCTTTTCAAATGTTTGAGCAGGACAGATTTGGAGCCACTGTTTTTGAAAGTAAAGATGTTAAATTTTATGCTGCTGAGCAGAAGTAAGAACCTAAATAAATGACCCATTTACAGACATGCTATTATCTGCTGTTGGATTTCCCACTTCCTATTCTCTGTTCTGGTGAATTTGACAAGTGACCTGTTTCCAATTTAAGATCAGAAGAATGTAATAAAGTAGGAAGTGAGAAAAATCCATTTGGCCCATCACACCTTCTCCTTCCTATGAATCATGTACATTGTTTTTTTGTCATTGCCATTTCTGGCTACTAAGTGGCAGGGATGAGCCTGTGTTTCATTGCTTCAGGAAAATTGGGGGTTTGCATGTTAAAGACCACAGTACAATTTTTAAACAACCACCTCAGATGGTTACAAACTCCTCAACTCTTACGACTTGGGGAGGGGGATTTTCTGCCGTCAGAGGAGGCGCGTTTGGAGGCGGGAAAGGCGGGAAAATCAGATTCAATGAGGACTGGTTGGGAACCCGCCTCCAACCCGCCTTCGCGGGATTTTGCCGGTGCCGGTTTTGGAGGTCGGGAAACGGTCCCGCCTCCAGCTGGCCATAGTGATACTTGTGATAATTAAATGCTCGTTAAGGGTCTCTCTAAGCCTATCTTGAGAGGCCCTTGTGATTTTTCAAGTATTTCGGCGTGCTCCACGCATCTCCTAAACCACGCCAGGTAAACCTGGCGGGTTGGCTCGTGGGTGGCCTCCTCACTGCTGCAGGTCCAACAAGACATTGTTTATTGCAGCAAGGATTACTTGCAGGTGCCAGACCTTGGCTTTAAAAGGTCTCTGAGCACTTTTAGAAGGCCTGCCGAAGTCGGAGGTGCTGCAGCTTGACTCCATCAACTGTGGGACCTCCTTGGAAGACCCTCTCCCCGCTTGCAATGAGCGCTTCCCCAAAGGAGGCATCTGTAAGCAGCATGGGAACCATTCATTTTCTTTCTGCATGGACCTCAGATGAGGAGGAGGAGGAGGAGGCTGAGGAGGAGGAGGAGGATCTGGAGGAGGAGGAGGAGCAGGAGGAGGTCAGAGTGCCGGTGTATCGACCAGTGGCAGTGGCAGCACGCGAGCACATGGCTGCCCGGGATGCAAGGGATGAACTTATCCTGGCCAGATTTGCATAGGTTGCCCAAGTTGGCACATGTCCTTGGCTCCATCCTAGGACATCATTGACAATGGACATGACTCTCTGACCTCCTTTCACTCAGGCCACCAACCTGACAACGCAAGTGTGGTGGTGCCCGCAATGTGGAGCTGCCTAAGGTGAAAGAACAGATGCCATAACGCCAATATTTTGACTTCAAATCATTTTAATGCTTTCCAACAGGGATGGCATTTCATCAATACACATAAACATTCTCCCAATCTGCACACAGATCTGGAGGTTATATCCCTTGCCAGCTGTACCCACACAGCCTTGGTTTCTTTGGCAGGCCTCTTCCTTCCAGATGAGTTGAAGAGCACCTCCATGCTAACTGTCACCCCATCAAACAACATTTGCAGCACTTCATCCGAGAGCCTCGGGGAGGCCCTTGGCTTGGAATTGGACATAGTGGTTTCTCAGAATATGTTGCAGGTGGTGCAGCATTGACAGAAATCCTGTGGAATGAGCCAAGGCAGCAAGAAACCATAAAATCAGACTGGAAAAGTGATGTCAACAGAGGCGGGTTTCAGTCCCAAAACACTAATTGAGCAAGGGCATCCCACACCTCTGAAATCAAGTGGCCAACCATGGGAAAAATCTAAATTTTTTGAAAACTATCAGTGGAGGCGGGTTTCAAACCCACCCAAACCGAAACCTGCCTCCATCTCGCCTCCAGTGGGAAAATCGTCCCCAGGGTTTCTGGAACAGATCCTTATTCAATCTTAGCAAGAAGATCTGATTTCTCCATTTTCTCGAGTGTTAACTTGACTCAGTAAGAGAGTCTTGCTTCTGTGTCAGAAGGTTAGGAGTTTAAGTCCCTCTGCTGCACTGAGGGAGTGCTGCATTTCCTTCAGATGAGATGTTAGAACAATCCCTTGTTTGCATGTTCAAGTGGCTGTAAAAGATACTGTGGTACTCTTTTGAAAAAAAGCAGAGATTTCTCCCATTGCCCTAGCTTAACCCTCAACCAACAGATTAACTGAACATTTATTTTACTGCTGTTTATGTACAACAGTGACTACACTTCAAAAGTAATTAATTAGCTGTGAAGTGCACTAGGACATCCTGAGAACATGAAAGGCACAATGTAAAGTCAAATTGTTTTTATATCTGGTCACTATCATTTATCAAGTTTGCAAGCCAATTATAAGATAATAGCATACATAGAAAACAAAAATCCCAAGTATCTAAATATCTATTTTGTGCCATTTTTCATAATAATTATCAATAATAATTTGAAGAGAGTTGGCAACATTAATTTTTAAAATTAGAGATTCCGGGGAGAAATAAGAAATTAGGCCTATGGTGCTCTATTAAGTTTTACTTTAATTGCTACCTTATTTGTAAATGGACCATTTTAAATTGACATCCTGATTAGAATTGCAGGAAGCAGTTACGACCATGTGTTCAGCAGACGTAAATCCATCAGTAATGAATTACTTGGTTGAACCCACTATAAGTAATTATAGAGGCAAATGGAAAAGGGATGACAGATGGGTGTCTTCCTTGGCATGTTTTTTTCATAATCAAAGAATAATGAGGGGAGAAAAGTATAAGATTTCTCTGGCATAGCTTCATTTACTTAGTTAATCACTTAATATGACAAGAGAAAAACAAGCATGAAAAATCCACCTTACCTAATAAATAACAGTGCATTACTCTTCAAGAGTACTTACTGAAATTAATAACACTTGCCATTTTGTTCAGGAGCTGCCAATAACGGAATATTCGAGTAGAGTCGCTGAGTTCTCGCCAATATTTATTCCTCAACCAACATCACTAAAACAGATTATCTGAGATTTTAACTGCCAGCGGGTTTCTGGCCTGACACCGCTGATCTTAGTTTGATTCCACCCACCCGTGGCGGGTTGAGGCCACGGCAATTTCGACCACCGGGCTTTATTAAAATGCCACTGACCCATTTCCCATCCATACAAATAGGACTGAATTACTAAGGCTTTGAGGGCCATGGCTTGAGAGCCTCCTGTCTCCCCTCCCCTCCCCCCCCCTCCCCCCCCCACCCCCACTGATCTGGGGATGTGTGTGTATAACAAGGAAACAATTTTTAAAAAATCAAATTCATTCCAAAATTGCCTTTTTAAAAACTGAAATGCTGTTATTTTAAACCAACTTGATGAAAATCAAACTTGAATATCATTTCTATTACTTGATGTTTTCAATTCTATTACATTCTTTGTTTACCCTTTTGCTATGAATAATCTATTTTTGCAGTGAAATAGCGTGATATTGGTTATAAATTTGTAGCTGATTTGATGTAACAGGTTATTGAATGACAGGACCACAGTAGAAAACCCAGGAAAATATATTTTATTGAAGAGTAATGCAAACAGTCCTCACAAAAACTCATGCATGCAGGAAAATTATTCATTGCACTGGTCTCATGTGTGCTCAGCGCAAATAAACAAAAATCCATCCAACTTTTGATATGCAAATGTTGATATTTTCATCTAGTGATTTGAGCCTTTAATCTACCTGGAGATGAGAGAACAGGAGACATTTGTATTGTACAGCTAGCACTGTTTGATTTCCCAGAGTACAAGCTGTTAGTGATTATAGTGCAAGCTACTGAAATAGGAAGGTGTTATTACTCCTGACCCACTTTCTTGAGCATAGCTTAGGTGATATTAACCAAGAGTTAAAAAACATCTACTGTGGGATCCAGCACAACACGAGCTTAAATCTTGTTTAACTGTTCTATGGTAAGCAGAAACATTTATTGTTCTCCAAGAGGGCATTTGTTTATGGATCAAAGTTAAGATTCCAACAAAAAGAAAAATTCTTGCATTGATACAGTTCCTTTATTGTAATGTCCCAAGGCAATTCACAGAGCAGAAAAAGGAATGGGTGCTGAGCCTGTATGGGAGAGTTAGGGGAGATGATTGAACACTTGGTCAAACGGACTGGTTTTAGGAACGTAGGAACCTAGGAACAGGAGTCGGCCATTTAGCCCCTCAAAACTCTTCCGCCATTCAATGAGATCATGGCTGATCTGTGATCTAACTCTATATACCTACCTTTGCCCCATAAACTTAATGGCCCAAAAATTCGTGAGGAAGCCTTCGTGCGAGGGTAAGGCCTCCCCGCGATCTCTCACTCCGCGTTGGCTTTTTCAGTTCCAGCTCGCACGAACTTGATGTTCTGGACAGCTGCTGTGCTGGGCTTGCGTATCCCACCGGCGTAGTTAATTCGTGCGAGCTGTGGGATCACGTGACTCAGTTAGAGCCAATGGCAGCACACCATCTTCCAGTCATAACTTTCACATAAGTGCTGTGAAAGTTATGAATACTATAGCCCCCCAAAAGAACCGCTAAACCTCAATTAAATTTAAAAAAAACCCATCACATTAATAAAATAAGTATAGTTAAATAAATTAACCATTTTAAATAAAAAATTAAATTTTTGAAAAAATTTAAAATCTTTTAAAAAGTTATAAAAATAAACTTACCTGTCTTTAAAGTCTCTAAAAAAGATATACCTGTTAAAAAAAATTCAAAATAATACTTAATTCACTACTTACCTTGTTAAAAGTGGGTCTTACTCCTCCTTTTTTTATGTGTAGAATCTTCCGTACTTACCTGCGCGTTGAAACCACTAAGTGCACAGCATGCGCGCAGCCTGTAGCGCGCACGCGGTTCAGCTAGGACCCGCCCCCTTTTCCATTCACCAAGTGCCGGTTTTCAGCGCATGCGCAGTGCATGCAGAAAACCGGCAATTGGAGACAGAATACGCGAGAGTACGCGGTGCGTACTCTCGCGTAGCGGCACTAATTTTTGGGCCAATACCTTCGGTTATCAAAAATCTATCTATCTTAGATTTAAAAATTAACAATTGATCTAGCATCAATTGCCATTTGCAGAAGAGAGTTCCAAACTTCTACCACCCTTTGCATGTAGAAGTGTTTCCTAATTTCACTCCTGAAAGGCCTGGCTCTAATTTTTAGACTATGTCCCCTAGTCCTAGACTCCCAACCAACGGAAATAGTTTCTCTCTATCTAACCTATCAGTTCCCCTTTATATCTTGAAAACTTTGATCGGATCACCCCTTAACCTTCTAAATTCTAGGGAATACAACCCTAATTTGTGTAATCTCTCTCTAATTTAACCCTTGGAGTCCAGGTATCATTCTGGTAAACCTACGCTGCACTCCCTCAAGGTCAATATATCCTTCCTAAGGTGTGGTGCCCAGAACTGCGCTCAGTACTCCAGGTGTGGTCTAACCAGGGTTTTGTACAGCTGCAGCATAACTTCTACCCCCTTGTATTCTAGTCCTCTAGATTAAACGCCAGCATTCCATTAGCCTTTTTGATTATTTTCTGTACCTGTTCATGACATTTTAATGATCTATGTACCTGGACCCACAAATCTCTTTGGACTTCCACTGTTTCTAGCTTTTCACCATTCAGAAATTATTCTGTTGTATCCTTTTTAGGTCCAAAGTGAATGATCTCACATTTGCCTACATTGAAATTCATTTGTCACAGTTTTGCCCATTCAAGTAATCTATTAATATCTCTGTAATTTTATGCTTCCATTTACACTGCTTACAATGCTACCTATCTTTGTGTTTTCGGCAAACTTGGATATGTGGCTTTCTATCCCATCATCTAAGTCATATATCTTCAAGGCATGGAAGGAAACAGAGGGGAGGAAGGAATTTCAGAGAGTAGGATCAAGATGGCTGAACTTTCAACAACCGATAGTGAGTGAAGGGAGTGGAGCATACAGAGGAGGCAAGAGCCAGAGGACTGGAAGGCATGGGAAGGGACGTAAGGCTATAGATGGTTCTTGTGAAAGTAAGGGGTGAACAAGGCCATGATGGGATTTTGTAGATAAAGAGGAGGATTCTGAATTCAATGCACTGGGAGACAGGGGTTCAGTGTAGGCCAGCAAGGAGAAGGGTGATGGATGACACTGTGGGATCGGGTGTGACTGAGTTGATAGTTCTGAAAATGAAAAACTGTTGTTAAGCTATATTCACCCAGTATTTTATAAGAAATACTTTTCCATGAATTTTGGAGAATTGGCAAGGGATGCTGATAATATACTTGAAAACAGTTAAAAGTGTAGAAGCAGAACATTTCTGCACACTATTAAATGTTCCCTTTGAGTCACAATTACAAGTGAGTTTCATGCTTACCATTATGATAAAACGTTGATTCAGTTCAGCAACATATGCTGTTGATATCAAGGATTGCAAACAGGCCAACTTCATTCTTCTTATTATCCTTTTGACACGTTATCCTTCTTCATTCAGGTTAACAAGAACCAAACCAAAGAACAAATTGCACATATACTGACTTCTTCTTGAGAGGTTCATTAGCAATCAGACACAAAGATATTTTCCCATTTTAATTCTTTAGCATCCAAGGTTGACATGAACGAGACATTTACAAGTTATGTGATTTTCCCTGAACACTTGAGAGAAAGTGAAATCCAGACCGGTGTACTTCCAATAAAACTAAAGTTTCAGTCAGATGACACAGTCACCAACCAGCTCCTCGTTGGGTCTCAGTGGAGTTGACCGACTGAGCTGATTAGGGTTGAGCAGCTCTGCACTGCAGATTTTGTACCTCTACTAATATTAATGTGGAGTGACAACTGCTAGTCTAACAAGAGCATCAGGCAGCCATGCTGAATCTAAAGCATTTCCCCACAGTTTTCATTAACTTCTCAAGGAAATGACACAAGAAGTTATTGTCCACATTCACCACATCTAATGAAAAAAAAACACATTTGAAAGATTGTACAGCTGCTAAAATGACCTTCTCTATCTAATTTTGTATCATTGCAACAATTCTTGTGTCAGCTAATAATACTTCTCGTCACCAAATAATGCTTTATAATACATAGAAGCAAGAAGAAAGAAAGAAGGAAGGATAGAAGGACTTTTGAAATGCAGTTACTGTTGTAATGTAGGAAATGCGGTAGCCAATTTGTGTTCAGCAAGGTCCCACAAACTGCAATGTGTTAATGATGAGATAACCTGTTTCTTTTAATTGAAGGGTTGGTCTTATCTACATAATAAAATAAATTGCTAAAAATAATTCCAATTAGTATGGGAGAGTCTTATTTCTATTAGATAGATTTTTGGACTCTACGGGAATTAAGGGATATGGGGCTTGGGCGGGAAAGTGGAGTCGAGGTCGAAGATCAGCCATGATCTTATTGAATAGTGGAGCAGGCTCGAGGGGCCGTATGATCTACTCCTGCTCCTAATTCTTATGTTCTTATGTTCTTAAATTACGAATGTGGTGTTTAACTTCTAGTTTTAACTCGAGATTTAAAATTGGAAAATTGAGAGATAGTTTTGACATCCACATTATTTTACATGGAATCATAGAGTCATAGAAAGTTGCAGCACGGAAGGAGGCCATTTCGGCCCATCGTGTCCATGCCAGCCAACAAAGAACTATCCAGCCTAATCCCACTTCCCAGCTCTTGGTCCGTAGCCCTGCAGGTTAGAGCATCCCAAGTGCACATCCAAGTACTTTTTAAATGTGGTTTCTGCCTCTACCACCCTTTCAGGCAGTGAGTTCCAGACCCCCACAACCCTCTGGGTGAAGAAATTTCCCCTCAAATCCCCTCTAAACCTTCCACCAATTACTTTAAATCTTTGCCCCCTGGTTTTTGACCCCTCTGCTAAGGGAAATAGGTCCTTTCTATCCACTTTATCTAGGCCCCTCATAATTTTATACACCTCATTAAGGTCTCCCCTCAGCCTCCTCTGTTCCAAGGAGAACAGACCCAGCCTATCCAGTCTTTCCTCATAGCTAAGATTCTCTACTCCCGGCAACATCCTTGTAAATCTCCTCTGTACCCTCTCTAGTGCAATCACATCTTTCCTGTAATGTGGTGACCAGAACTGCATGCAGTACTCTAGCAGAGGCCTAACTAGTGTTTTATACAGTTGAAGCATAACCCCCCTGCTCTTGTATTCTATGCCACGGCTAATAAAGGCAAGCATTCCGTATGCCTTCTTAATCACCTTATCTACTTGGCCTGCTACCTTCAGGGATCTGTGGACATGCACTCCAAGGTCCCTTTGTTGGAATGGAAGTAAGACTAATGGGTCTGTAGTTGCCTGTGATTGTTTTATTACCCTCTTTAAATATGGGTACCACATAGCCTGTTTCCAATCTTCTGGTACCTCTCCAGTGTCCAATGACTCCCGCATAATGATTGTCAGTGCTCCCTAATCTCTTTCAACCCTCTGAGATAAATAACATCTTTTCCTCAACCCCTCTTTAAATTTTAAAGTGCAGAACTCAGGCCACAGACGAGGCTCCCACAAAAGGCAGGCAGGGGCCTAACTATCATACCAAAGTCGCAGCCTGATGACATCATCAATGCCGCAACTTAATTTAACAGAAAGTGAGGAGTAGGCCCGACCTGTGTGATTCCCAGCAGTGGGAGGAGCAGGAGTCAATTTGGCTGGCTGCCGGGTGGGAGGCGGATCTACAAGCTGCAAATGAGGCCCTCCAGTTAAGGTCGCCAGGACCTCCACATCTACAGCCTCGCTGGATTCTTGGCTGATGCATCCTCCCCACCTCCCCATAAACATCAGGGCCAATGTGCTTGTTTGTTCATGCATTTGAGGTTGTGTTTGCTTCATTTTAGCTTGTTGGTTTTGGGAATGTATTTACCCTGGATAGTTAGCATTACACCTTTAAAAATGTTCCATATTCTTCTATTGAAGTTTTGGCCAGGATTTTCTGGGGCCTATGACCACGTACTGTTCGTACGTGGCCGTACGTGCCCCACAAGTTCTGGGTTTCTGCATCTGCATCCCCGAGAAATGGACATTCGCTGGCGGAGATTTGGGCTATTTGTCCAGCGAATGCCCGTGAAACTCTTATGCCTGGTAAAAGCAGGCGTAGGGCCTTCTTTTACCATCGTAAGAGTTTAAAAAATGTTTTACATTTTTTTTTAATTATTTAAACATATAAAATCTTTAAAACTGGTTTAGTTTATTTTTAGTCCCTTTAAAACGTTTACATTTATTTTTCAAAAATTTAAATTTTTGTTTTAAATGTTTAATTTAATATTGTGTTTTAATTAATTTTGATCCTGTAATTTATTTTTATTTAACTGATGTGCAGTTGTGTTTTTTAGGGGATTCCTATTCATGCTTATGGAGATTCCGTACCTAAATGGAATCCCCATAAGCATAATGGGGATCCTCCTTTTTCATTGGTTGGTCTGGCCCACGTGATCCCAGGGCCGCTTGCGAACCACATGCGCCCCTGGGATACGTGGGCCTTTACACAGGCATACGCGTAGAGGCCCAGGAGCGCGGTCTACGAACCTCCGGGATCATCAAGGTAGGTTTGTACTTTTCTTGCGATTCGGAGGCATTCGCCCGCGGGAAGCCTCTGACCGCAAATTCAGGCCCAATATTAAACGATATCACCCCACTTACTTGTTTAATTGTTCCTTCATTTCCTTGAATGCAACCCTTTTAAAGTTATGTACCTGGTTCCTGGTCTTAGATACTTCTGGCTCCAGATTATATTAAAATTTATCATTCTGTGGCCTTTGTCCTCCAAGGGAGCTAGCAATTCTAATTCCTGTACATTTTCTGGACCACTTATGGTTAATCACATTATATGCCAATGGCATTAAGTAGAAATTACTCTAAAATTGAGAGGTAACCTTACCATACAGAATAAAATCCAGTCCATTTAATCAGAACGATTTCATGTGTTTCCCATAAATTTTGAGCAATGCTTATGATATAAAATGATAAATACCTCGGGGGTATTAATGTTGTCATTTAATCAAATAAATTCTGGTGCTGTCATAAACCATGAAAGTGAAACTCGTGTAGTTTTCTGGTTTATACAGCTATCGGGACCCCAGAGACTGAACTTGGTTTACTTAGAAATGGCATTATAAAAGTCGTTTTCATTATTTAGATGAACTGGTTGCACTGAAGCAAGGGGGTTAGTCAAGTGTGGTGATGTTCAATCTGAAGGAAAATCATGCATGCATAAGATGGGTGCTGTAGTGCAATCACTTTATTTTATGCAGCATTTTACTACTTTCTATTTCATGATTTATTTATTAGTATTCAACTACGTCTGGCAAATTACCCATATTATGATTGCTTGTTAACTCCCTATTCAAAGCTGAACAACAATAAAGCCAGGAAAAGCCATTTGTCTCATTAGGCTCACTCTACCCAGAATTCATGTAAGTTTATTCCATTACGGACTTCCCCTTGGATTTTGCCCTACCACTGTCACCATCTGTTGATCCCTTATTTCAAGGCACACTAAAAGGTAAATTCCACAAATGTAGGCCCGATTCACTGTCTTGAGCTTCCTGTGAATGCATTTCCCCACTGGGAGTGTAGGATCACACAAATTACCCTCAAGTTCCTTCCGGGATCTCCCCTGATTTAAAATATGCAAGAATTACTATTAATACCTATATAACATATAACTATAGAATCAGAGGAAGATACAGACCTTTGGGCAGAGAGCAAAGCAGTAGGATGTGTTTTGGGTTGCTCTAGCAAAAAAGTAGCAGAGGTATAATTAGTCAAATGGCCCCTTCTGTGCTGTAAACATCTATGATTTTATGGTTCTAGTGCTATGCTCATTGTCCAAATTAAATAACTTGGTTGCCTCAACCCTACCTATATCTTTCATTATTTTTAAGCTATGTATCATATCTCCCCTAATGAAGCTAATGAAGGGCATTTTAACATGACTGAATATACCCTCACAGGACGATGGCAAAACACATGACAGATCCTTACCACAGACAGAACCAGTCTCATGCACAAACAAGAAGTATTCCACCCTGCGCCCCTCCCCCCCACCCCAACCTATCCCTCCCCCCACCCCACCCTATCCCTCCCCCCACCCCACCCTGTCCCTCCCCCCCACCCCACCCTGTCCCTCCCCCCCCACCCCACCCTGTTCCTCCCCCCCCACCCCACCCTGTCCCTCCCCCCACCCCACCCTATCCTTCCCCCCACCCCACCCTGTCCCTCCCCCCCACCCCACCCTGTCCCTCCCCCTACCCCACCCTATCCCTCCCCCCACCCCACCCTGTCCCTCCCCCCCACCCCACCCTGTCCCTCCCCCTACCCCACCCTGTCCCTCCCCCTACCCCACCCTATCCCTCCCCCCACCCCACCCTATCCCTCCCCCCCACCCCACTTCCAGAAGAAATGCCGTTAGACATCAAATGGGGCAGAGACCCAGTTAAAGTGGATTCCAGCCCAATTTCTGCCCCTGCACATTCTCCTCTGCCCAAAAACGGCATGATTATGCCAAAATAACTGTGGATTTTTGCGACCTTTATCTTTTTCATACTAAAGAATATCCAAATTCCTAACAACTGCTCAGTAATAGTGAAGGATGCTTAAGGACATATTCAAAATGACACTTCAACTCAACTTTTTCATTGCCTCATTGACATTATCTTTTATAACAATCTGTGAGTTTTCACCTTTCTAGCTTATCAAAAAACCTCTTTGCTGCCAATTCAACGCACCAACAGCTCTGGTGTAAGAGTCAGCATTCCTGGATCTGTAAGGGATTCTGACCCTGCGTGTCTCGCAGCCTGTGAGATTCACGCGGCTCTGTGCAGCCTGTATGTCAGTGCGGGTTTAGGCCTTGTTGCCTGTTCTGGTCTCCAGCCAGTCTGGGAGCACTAGACACACCTGTGAGTGGTTCGAATCACTCGCCCTTACGGTTCTAGACACTGGACTTAGATGCGAGAGCAGTAATGGAGATGAAACTCATGTAGACTCGGTTGAATGGTACGAAATGGAAAATCTTTATTGCATGATATTTAAGATTACGAAATACATGTCATAAGCACAGATTAATGACAGTACAATCTTACAAGCAGTTATATAGCTGATCCTAGGGAAACGAGGAACGAACGACACACCGTAAATAGGGGCACACATTACAAGTATCCTTAATACTTAAACCCTCCCCTATCAATATCTGTCCTAACTAGATTCGTAGGATTTCGAGACTCATGCTCACCACTTGTGATAACTCGGAGAAATTCCGAATAGCTGATCGGATGTTTTTCACCGCAGCACCCACGTGTCGGTCAGGAGATCTCCTGGTCCCACTTGTTTACTTGCTTCTGCTCCGGCTAGCAGGCTGGACCGTCTGCTGTGATGAAGATCTGTGTTGGTTGGTTTAACAGGTACTTTCCGAATACAGGTTTCACAGCCCAGTCAATATCATCGGTGATGATCCGTTCTTGCAAGTTCAAAGAAGTCTTCCTGGCAAGGAAAACTTGGCTATTCGACCTACAGGCGCGGTCGGGATTTACTGACCGTGGCGATGAGTATGGTCTTCCTCTCTTCTCATCTCATCTCATCTCATCTCATCTCATCTCGGGCCTTTGGTTCCGCTGCCAGTTACCAACATAGGTCTTCGTTACGCGACACGAGGTAGATCCGAACGGATCAGAAAGTTCAACAGTCTTTTTCAAAGAGGCACCAGGCAAGCAGGAACCAGACTACGAGTCAAAACGCAGGAGCAGCCACGAGGTTACGAGTCGATCGGATAAGAGAATAAGAGAAAGATGGACGGTTGGAGCTTGTAATTATAGTACAAAATCTTCCGTTTCCCGCCCAACCTTAATGTCCTTTCTTTTGTTTGGGTCTGGCGCTCAAATGTCTTGTATGGGTGATCTCCGTTCTTAATGGGTTTCGGGGCTACTCGTAAATGTCTGAGTACCTGTTAATATTTCTCCCATTGTTAAATCGGTCGGTGTTCTTCCTGGAGGGGTTTTGGGGCTTCCAAGTGTTTTGTATAACTACCTGCTAACGGCTCTCTCATCGTAGAGTCGTTGGGATTTTACATATTAATGTCTTTTGGATGGGCCCTTGATTACTCGGTACAATAGCTTTCATTCGTACCTGGGAGACCGATTTCAGTATTTATGTGTATACTGCAAACCCATAATGTCTCGTGTATTATCTTCACTGTGCTGAATCTTAGTCGATCTTGCACAAATGTTTATTGGAACGCCATCTTGTCTGCCTGTCGAAAAGTCTAGAATGTTCTGTCACGAGGTGCGGCGGCCATTTTACAGGCTGCTTGTGTCTACTTTGAGAAACCTGACAGCATTCTGCTGAAATAAAAGCTGTTTGAACGAGACTCTGTGTTTTCTCCTTATTAATAAAATCGCGATATATTGCGAATTCTACAGATCTCGACGTCTGCTTGTTATTCCCCATCCCTCATTTTTACAGTCCTCTTAAGGTGCTCACTTATTTTCCAGTATCCAGTTCTGACAAAGGGTCTAAACCTAAAATATTAATTTGACTTTTCCCTTTTCATATTTCTGTTTTGATTTCTTTAACTTAACTCTCAGTTTTCAGCATAACCATAATATACAAAATGATCAGTCAAAATGCCAGTTTTCTTTTTAGTTCACAACAGAATATCAATTCTGACAATATGTTGAAGAGGTGAAATCAAAAGGAACACGAGACTATAAAATGCCAGCGAATTAAGGATAGTAGGCTGATTGAAGGACAAGACCTGTCTTTACTTCACTGATAAGTTACGGGCAGTCATCCATTGCTTTAGCCATAGCCCAGGAATTTTCTAGGAGCTGCTCCTGCTCTATTGCCATAACCTCGCCGGATGTGCAGTAGAAAGTGGCGGAGTGGGAGCAGCTATATGGGAACATAGGCCATTCAGCCCCTTGAGCCTGTTCTGCCATTCAATTAGGTCATGGCTGATCTGTACCTCAACTCCATTTACCTGCCTTTGATCCATATCCCTTGATATCCTTACCTAACAAACAATCTACCAATCTCAGTCTTGAAAATTTCAATTGACCCACTATCCACTGCCTTTTGGGAGAAAGAGTTTCATATTTCCACTACCCTTTGTTTGTAAAAGTAATTCTTGATTTCATTCCTAAATGGCCTGGCCCTAATTTTAAGATTTTGCCCCCTTGTTGTGGATTCCCCCATCAGAGCAATTTGTTTTTCCGTATCTACCTGATCAAATCCCTTTATCAGTTTAAAGACCTCAATTAGATCACTCCTCAACCTTCTAAATTCAAGAGAATGCAAAACAAGTTTATGCAACCAGTCCTCATAATTTAACCCTTTAACCCTTCGCCTCTGATGAATCTGCACTGTCCCCCTCTAAGGCCAATATATGACAAACTAATATCTAAAACTATAAATGGTAAGAGGGGAAAAACCCAATGACACATTTCTTTTCTCCATTTATGCTCCAGATTCTTTGTTTCCGCACCCGACTCAAATGCACCTGTAATGAAATAACTGGAGTGAAGCGACTTTCCCTCACGTTCAGTGGTACAGAGTAAGAATACAGAGTATTGTTAGTCATTGTAATTAAATAGTACAGCAGAGGTCGGGAAACAGTAACAAGATAAGCAATTGTGTTTTGTATAAGCAAACAAGATTGCTGTTAGATCTCTTACCAGATAAGATGAATTCAGTAGTCGCCATGATTAATTGATATAATTAGTTTACAAAGGCGAGTCAGCAAGGTTATCTGATTTCCTGATTTACAGTGCAGCAGCGCAGGCCACACAATCAATGAAATGATGATCATCTTGCCCCAGTGCTGGTTATTTATAGGTTTTCACTACTTGGAAAACTTAGAACAAAAAGCAAGACACTGCAGATGCTGAATATCTGAAATAAAAACAGAAAATTGCTGGAGATACTCATCATGTCAGGCAGCATCTGTGGAGAGACCTTTTGTCTGACGACAACAACAACTTGCATTCATATAGTAACAAGGTGCTTCACAGGAGCAATTATCAATCAAAATTTGATACCAAGGCACATAAGGACAAGTGCGCAAAAACTTGGTCAAAGAGGTAGGTTTTAAGCAGCGTCTTAAAGGAAGAGAGGTAGAGAGTCAGAGAGGTTTAGGGAGGGAATTCCATAGCTTAGGGCCTAGGCAGCTGAAAGCAAGGCCGTCAATGGTGGAATAAAGAAAATCGGGGATGCGCAAGAGGCCAGAATTAGAGGAGCGCAGAGATCTTGGAGGGTTGTAGGGCTGGAGGAGGTTACAGAGATAGGGAGGGTCGAGGCCATGGAGGGATTTGAAAACAATGATGAGAATTTTAAAACTGTGGCGTCATAAGACCTGAAATGTTAACCCTGCCTTGCTCTCTCCACAGATGCTACCTGTCTGACTGAGTGTTTCCTCCATTTTCCATTTTTACTTTGTATAACTTAGACATTACCAATGTAGTTTTATTTTTATTAAATCTTGCCCAACCAAGAAAAGGTGCAACAGTTAAGTCCGCTCTCTTTAAAAGTTTGAGAACGGAAAGGGATTTTCTGCTTCCAAAGTTTGCTCAGTTTGTATTGCAGGATGTGTTGAGAAAGCAGGAGACTGCAAGGACAGAGCAGCCCTTGCTACAGTCGCTGTCATTTCTCCTGGTTGTTTGGGAATGGAAGCAGGGGGTGAAATTGGGCTCTGTAGCACCTGTTATTTTGGCCGTTACAAGGCCTCTTAAACTACGAAAATGGCGTCCCCAATGCGCGTGCACACTTCCAACGGGAAGTGTGCTGGACGCCATCTTCATAAAGGGGTTTGCACGCGTGCACCTAACGTCCACCGGCAGCACGCAGAGCAGGCAGATCATGACGTCAGTCAGCTAATTTGATGCCAGCGCTGCCATTTCGGAGCACCATGCTGCAGCCTATGCCCGCTCTTAACCTCGCATAGTGGAAACATAGAAGATAGGAGCAGGAGTAGGCCATTCGGCCCCTCGAGCCTGATCCGCCATTTAATGAGATCATGGCTGATCATCCAAATTCAGTACCCTGTCACTGCTTTCTCCCCATATCCCTTGATCCCTTTAGCCTTAAGAAATATATCTAACTACGCGTTTAATGGCATGAAGGACCCCCCACCAGCGCTATTTAAAGGGATCATCAACTACATACAGGTTAGTTGCTGGATTATTTCTTCTGGCTGTTGTTGCAATTCTACACATTTTTGGGTGCTTTTCCATACTTGTTACAAGTTTCAATAGTCTACAGGGAGTGGGCTGGCTGGTGTTGAAGTACATTTTTGATGCCTTAAAGGCTTGTGCACAAACCAGTTGTTTCCAAATATGGGTGACCTAGTAGGGCTTCCTCTTGGCATTGAGCATGACTGGGAGAATGAGCAAAGGCCATGCAGACAAGCTGCTAGAAGAAGGAGGAGGAGGAGGAGGGGGAGAAAGGCTCTCAGCAGGAGGCCATATCCACAGAGGGTGTTTAGAGAGCAATTCTCTTACCTGAACTTCAAAGACGACCAATGCTTGAGACATCTGCACTCCAGTAAAGAGGTTGTGACTGAAATCTGGCAGCTACTACAGCCACAACTTCACCTCAGAGCAGGGCAAGGACCGCCTTGCCTTTGGCTGTGAAGGTGACCGTGGCTCTGAAATGTTATTCATTTGGCTCCTTCCAGGCTGCTGCTGGAGATATAAGCAACAGCTCTCAGTTTGCAGTGCACCACTGCATACGGGAGGTCACTGAGGCTATCTATGCAAAGAGAGACAACGTCATCTCATTTCCTCTTGCTGGAGGCAAGCAGGCGGAGCGAGCACAAGGGTTTCCAAGGATTGCCGGCTACCCCATAGTGCAGGGCGCCATTGACTGCATGCACATTACTTTACGTGCACCTCATGTCAACTCTGCCACGTACCTGAACCGAATTGGATTCCACTCCCTCAACCTGCAACTGGTGTGTGACAACAGTTAGCACATCATAGCGGTCAATGCCCGCTATACTGGCAGCAGTCATGATTTGTTCATTCTGCAGCAGTCCTCTGTGCCAGCTGTATTTCAACCACTGTGGCAAACCAAAGGGTGGCTACTGGCCAACAAGGGTTATACACTCATGACATGGCTGATGACTCCGGTCCAGAAACCACGCCCACGTGCACAGCAGGCCTACAATGAAAGCCATGCTGCCATAAGGAACCTTATAGTGTAGACCATTGGCATCCTCAAGCAATGCTTCCGCTGCCTGGACCGCACTGGAGGAGCCCTGCAGTACTCAGCTGAGCGAGTATCAAGATTTGTTGTGGTATGCTGCATGCTGCACAACTTACCATCATGAGGGGACAAACCTTGTCACCACATTTCAGATGAGAAGCTGAGGAGGAGGAAGCAGGAGAGGAGGAAGCAGGAGAGGAGGAGGTGGAAGAGGAGGAGGCAGAAGAGGAAGAAGAGGAAGGGATGCTGCAACCTTGACAGCCCTTTCTGCCCGGGCTGTATGTGAACAAATAATCCATGAGCGATACCAGTAACCTCAACTCCAAATTCCTCATTCACCAACAGTCCCACACTCCTTACCTTCCCTCTGTCACTGACCATCACATTGTCCTCTTTCCCACAATGCAAAAATAAAAGGCAACACAAAATACACATTCC
This sequence comes from Squalus acanthias, assembly GCA_030390025.1. Classification (NCBI taxonomy): domain Eukaryota; kingdom Metazoa; phylum Chordata; class Chondrichthyes; order Squaliformes; family Squalidae; genus Squalus; species Squalus acanthias. The sequence goes on from CM059425.1 coordinate 23,948,288, forward strand.
AATCCAAATTTATAAATTAAATCACGCCATACTGCATCCAAAAATAAACTAATCACCCTTGTGCATTCCCTAAGTGTCTCTTCCGCGTGCCTTTGTCTGTCCTAGTGCTCCTACGAGGTGCTACACCATGGCTAGTGGAAGGCTGCTGACTTTCAGTGGAGAAGACAGCAGATGGCCTTGGAGGGTGACCTCGAGCAGCTCTGAGCCTAGAAGGCCCGGCAGCATCCGTGGAGAGAGAAACAGAGTTAACGTTTCAGGTCGAAGACCTTTCGTCAGAACTGGAAAAAAGCAGGAAATGGAATAGATTTTAAAGCAAGTTTAGGGGCTGGGAAAAGGGGGAGGGGATGAAAGAACAAAAGGGAAGGTCAGTGATAGGATAGAAAGCAGGAGAGTCTCTTAATCTCTCCTGCTTTCTATCCTATCACTGACCTTCCCTTTTGTTCTTTCATCCCCTCCCCCTTTTCCCAGCCCCTAAACTTGCTTTAAAATCTATTCCATTTCCTGCTTTTTTCCAGTTCTGACGAAAGGTCTTCGACCTGAAACGTTAACTCTGTTTCTCTCTCCACGGATGCTGCCTGGCCTGCTGAGTTTTTCCAGCGTTTTCTGTTGTTATTTCAGATTTCCAGCATCCGCAGTATTTTGCTATTGTATTGTCTGACCCTAGAAGGCCTGGCTTCAGACTGCACCATCTTGGCATGGGCAGCAGCAGTCTGGACTGGCTGGCTGACATGCAACAGCAAGGGCACTGATGGAGTGGCAGTGGTGGGAGCACGAATGTTGAATCATGAGAGACGACAGCAGGCTTGTGCTCCATGGAGCCACTGTCACACTCCTAGGGCTGCGCCTCAGCAATCCTAGTGCATTGTTGCACACTGGTATCCAGAGCTAGGATGGCAGTAGTCTGAGCTTTCATGCCAGCAAGCTAAGCTTCTACTGCAGCACTCAGACGTTGGGTGGCTGCTGCTTGTGCTGCAATGGAAGCTGAGACATCGGCCATCCGACGCTGCCTCCTGGTTGGTTCCACAGGTGTGTTGCTGGAGGTAGCCACCCGTTCCATTTTGGAAAGGATGGGCTTTAAGTTCTGCACAAAGCCTTGTGCCAAGTTGATGCTGTACTTCTCCATGCTCCTTGACTTTGAACGCAAGGTTTCCCGCAGGCTTCCTAGCATTTTGGTGTGTACACCCATCAGCCTTCTTCTGTAGCCTGGCCCATCGAAGTCCTCATCTGAGTCCTCTGCAGCAGAACTCATGTGTGACCTCGCCCTCGGTGAGCTGGCACCTTCGCTATCCTTTCCCCCAGCCCTGGCTCCAGTACACTCGTGCCCGGTGTCTCAACACCTCCATGCTATCTTCTAAATTATGTGCAGTGTCAGTATTGAGCTGGTGGCTGCGACTGTGAAATCAGGTGAGGTGTCTCTTCATCTTCACTGTCTTCTTGCTCTTCCTCCACTGTCTGGGCAGGTTGCACTTCTTGGGTATCTGAAATAAAAAAGGGACAAGGGTTGTGTTGTGGTGAGGGGAAGATGGGAAAGTAAGAAGTGTATGCTTACACCATCTGCAGCTTGTAAGTCAGAATACATTGAGGGATGTGGGAGAAGTGAGATGAGGGAAGGAGGATTAGTTATGCAGATTCCCTCATCTTCAATGGCTTCACCCCCACCACGAGCCACAGCCTCAGCAATGGCCCTTCCCATAATGCCCAGCGCTGTCACCTCCATGGATAATAGAATTTATGAGTTGTACCAAGCCAAAGTGCATTTCTTAATTCACAATGCAACATATTCAGTATGATGGCTAGTCTGGTAAAGCACAATGGATTGGATTTTGGTTCATAAGAACATAACAATTAGAAGCAGTAGTATTGTGATAGTACAAAGAAGGTTCACTCGGTTAATCCCCGGGATGAGGGGGTGGACATACGAGGAGAGGTTGAGTAGATTGGGACTCTACTCATTGGAGTTCAGAAGAATGAGAGGCGATCTTATTGAAACATATAAGATTGTGAAGGGGCTTGATCGGGTGGATGCGGTAAGGATGTTCCCAAGGATGGGTGAAACTAGAACTAGGGGGCATAATCTTAGAATAAGGGGCTGCTCTTTCAAAACTGAGATGAGGAGAAACTTCTTCACTCAGAGGGTAGTAGGTCTGTGGAATTTGCTGCCCCAGGAAGCTGTGGAAGCTACATCATTAAATAAATTTAAAACAGAAATAGACAGTTTCCTAGAAGTAAAGGGAATTAGGGGTTACGGGGAGCGGGCAGGAAATTGGACATGAGGCTGAGTTCGGATCGGTCGAGGCCCTGTGGGTGGCGTAGCGGGCCCAGGGGCTGAGTGGCCGGGTCCTGCTCCTACTTCTTGTGTTCTTTAGATTTGAGGTGAGGATCAGATCAGCCATGATCTTATTGAATGGCGGAGCAGGCTCGAAGGGCCGATTGGCCTACTCCTGCTCCTATTTCTTATGTTCTTATGTTCTTATAAGCAGGAGTAGGCCATACGGCCTTTGGAGCCAGCTCCACCATTCAATAAGATCATGACTGATCTTCACCCTCAACTCCACTTTCCCGCCCGATCCCCATATCCCTTAATTCCCCTAGAGTCCAAAAATCTATTTATCTCAGCCTTGAATATACTCAACGATTCAGCATTCACAGCCTTGTTGGGGTAGAGAATTCCAAAGATTCACAACCCTCTGAGTGAAGAAATTTCTCCTCATCTCAGTCTTAAATGGCCGAACCCTTATCCTGAGACTATGCCCCCTAGTTCTAGACTCTCCAGCCAGGGGAAACCACTTCTCAGCATCTACCCTGTCAATCCGCTTCAGAATTTTATATGTTTCAATGAGATAATCTCTTGTTCTTCTAAACTCCAGAGAGTATAGGTCCAATCTACTCAATCCCCCCTCATAGGACAACCCTTTCATCCCAGCGATCAATCTAGTGAACCTTCGTTGCACCGTCTCCAAGGCAAGTATATCCTTCCTGAGATAAGGAGACCAAAACTGTGCACAGTACTCCAGGTGTGGTCTCACCCAGGCCCTGTACAATTGTAGCAGGACTTCCTTACTCTTATACTCCAACCCCCTTGCAATAAAGGCCAACATGCCATTTGCCTTCCTTATTACTTGGCTGTACCTGCATGCTAGCTTTCTGTGTTTCTTGCACGAGGACACCCAAACCTCTCTGAACACCAACATTTAAAAGTTTCTCACCATTTAAAAAATATTCTATTTGTCTATTCTTCCTACCAAAGTGAATAATCTCATATATCCCCACGTTATACTCCATCTGCCACCTTATTGCCCACTCACTTAACCTGCCTATATCCCTTTGCAGACTCTTTGTGTCTTCCTCACAGCTTACTTTCCCACCCAGCTTTGTATCGTCAGCAAACTTGGAGACATTGTACTCGGTCCCTTTGTCTAAATCATTAAGATAGATTGTAAATAGCTGAGGTCCAAGCACTGATCCTTGCGACACCCCACGAGTTACAGCCTGCCAACCGGAAAATGACCCGTTTATTCTTACTCTCTGTTTTCTATCCGTTAACCAATCCTCTATCCATGCTAATACATTACCCCCAACCCTATGAGCCCTTATCTTGCACAGCAACCTTTTATGTGGCACCTTATCGAATGCCTTTTGGAAATCCAAATATACCACATCTACTGGTTCCCTTTTATCTACCCTGCTAGTTACATCCTCAAAAAACTCTAATAAATTTGTTAAATATGATTTCCCTTTCAGAAAACCATGTTGACTCTGCCTAATCATGTTATGATTTTCTCAGTGCCCTGTTGCCACTTCCTTAATAATGGATTCCAGCATTTTGCCGATGACTGATGTCAGGCTAACTGTCCTGCAGTTCCCTGTTTTCTCTCTCCCTCCTTACTTCTGGTGCACAGTACCCAGATTTCATTTAGCACTTGAAAACAATCCCCAATTTCCTCATTTTATCCTCATAATGATAGTTACCTAGTTATCATATTTATACATTGAGGTACTGAGGAATGGCGGCCGGATTCCCCTGCACTGCTGGGTCAGACGGAGACCTTCAATTAAACTGGACTAAAACAATGACCTCTTGCTCATGCCTATCATGTTTATCTTCCCCCCCACCCCCGCCACAATCTCCATTACATTTCCCAAAGTTGACCCCAGACAGCACGTTGACCCTGTTTGACCCTGTCCTCGCCCAACCTCCAGCTGCAATTTCCACTGGGTGTCACTGATTGGCAATGAGGAGCAGACCCCAGGTCGGGATGTGGGCATTGTTGGCAAGGCCTGCCTTTATAGGCTGATCCCTAGTTGCCCTGAGATCAGTGGTGGTGGGCCTTCTCCTTGGACTGCAGCAGTTTGATACAACAGTTAAGTGTCAACCATGTTGGTGGGGGTCTGGAGTCACTTATAGGCTGGACCAGGTAAGGACGAAGGGTTTCCTACCCTAAAGGACATTCGTGAACCATTTAGGTTTTTATGATAATCCAACAGTTTCATGGTCACTTTTACTGATGCCAGCTCTTTTTATTTGCAGTTTTTTTTTAACTCATTTGATTTGAACTCATGTTCTGTGGATTACTAGTCCAGTAACATAAACACTACACTACCATACTCATCCTTTCTCTAGGTGGCAGGACAGCTTAACAAAGCAGTTAATAAAGCGTATGAGATCCTGGGCTTTATAAATAGAGGAATAGAGTACAAAAGCCAGGAAGTTATGCTAAACCTGTATAAAGCACTAGTTTCGGCCCCAGCTGGAGTATTGTGTTCAATTCTGGGCACCACACTTTAGGAAGGACGTGAAGGCTTTGGAGAGGGTACAGAAGAGATTTACTAGAATGATTCCTGGGATGAGGGATTACAGTTACGTGGATAGAGTAGAGAAGCTAGGGTTGTTCTCCTTGGAGCAGCGAAGGCTAAGAGGAGATTTGATAGAGGTGTTCAAAATGATGAAGGATTTAGATAGAGTAAATAAAGAGAAACTGTTCCCAATGGATGAAGGGTCGATAACCAGAGGGCACAGATTTAAGGTGATTGGCAAAAGAACCAGTGATGGCATGAGGGGAAAACTTTATTACGCAACGAGTGGTTAGGATTTGGAATGCACTGCCTGATAGGGTGGTGGGTACAGATTCAATAGTAGTCTTCAAAAGGGGATTGGATAAATACTTGAAGGAGAAAAAATTGCAGGGATATGGGGAAAGTGCGGGGGGTACTGGGACTAACTGGATTGCTCTTCAAAAGACCCGGTGCAGACTTGATGGGCCGAATGGCCTCGTTCTGTGCTGTACTATTCTATGATTCCATGAATGCTGCACTGTCGGATGCAATATTAAACTGAGTCCCTGTCTGCCTTCTCAGATGAATGTAAAAGATGCCATGGCACTACTCAAAGAATAGCAGAGGAGATCCCCAGTGTCCAGAGCAACATTTAACCCTCATTTTCAGATCATAACCACTGCTCCCATTTTTTCAGACGGCAGCTATTGGTAATGATTCTGCTGTTGCCGTTTACAGCTCCTCTTGACCAGCGGGTCTCAACTTTTATGCCTCTGAGCGCCCCCCTCCCGTGTTATAAAAATTCCGAGGACCCCATGTAACACAACACAAGGATTTTTTTCTGTATAAAAATTAGTTATGCAATTAAGTATATATATATATTATTATTTTTGTTTTACTTACTTAATGTGAAACTTGTTGCTGGTGCTGAGCAACAGTCTTTCAAGACATGGAGGTATCTTCGACAAGCACACGCACGTGTCGTGGTCAATGTTCATCCTGGCTGGCTACTTCGTTCTCATTGATGTCATTGCTGAAAATACAGCTTCGCCTAAGTAGGTTGCGCTAAATGGGACCAACACTTTCAGTGCTTCAGAAGAAGCAGTGCTGTATTCATCGGAGCATTCACAAAAATTGTCTCCAGCAGCATTTCACTGAACTTGGTTCTGAGGGAGCTGTCTGATAAATTGTCAATGAGCTCTTCTAATAACTTTGATGGGACAGAAGGTGGCAGCTTAGCTTCAATATTCTCACTAAAGGGGTCTGTAGCCCACAGGTGTGTAACAGATTGTTCTGTCGTGAGTTCTGGAAAATAACTATTAAATCTGTTGCGTGGACCAGAAAGATGCTCTACCAGCTATGGTTTAATTACGTCAAAATCGATGTTTTATTCTTGAATGAAAGAATGTAAGAGCTCAAACACATCTGTGGTCCCCCCACAGACAAGAGCTTTCTAGACTTGCAGTTTCCTTTTGAATGCGTCAATTCTTTCATGCTGGGCAAAAAAATTAGTTCTCCCACCTTGCATCATTTTATTCAGCTTATGAATTTCACTGAATATGTCTGCGAGGTAACCCAGTTTAGCCAGCAACACCTTATATTTCAGAATCTCGGCTGTCCGAGTTTGAGGTATGATACAAATCGTGATAACGCCTTCAGCTATTTTATTAACTCAAACTGAAGACATTGAAGGAAAGAATCACACCAGATCCCGATTATTATGGCTTTGCCGGCCCAGAGACTGGAAAGTCTCTTTCTTTCCTCCGCACCCCAAGGCCACATGGTGCGCGAACGCACACTCTCTCCATTGACGGCGCTCTTTTCAAGTGCGCCAGCGGCTTCCAACGGTCACAGGGCGGCTCCTCACGAAGGGAAAGAAAAGGATTGAAAGGAAGGCTCACACTACCTCAGCCCAGGCAACGCCCGACTAACTCGTGGATTTCCCTACCCCTAACCCAGGTTTTAATCCCCCGGAAGAGGAGTTATAACTTCTACTATTTTGTTTAATACTTAAAAGCAGTGAGTGCTTTATGAATGTGGAAGCGATTCGGGCTGGATCAAAAAAACTTACCGTGATAAATACTGCTGTAAAAGTCAGTGACACGCAAAGGGACTTGTCTACACGTTCAAATGGTGTCCAACAGTAAGAACCTGAATTGACTGCGCTTGCACAGTCTTTATATTGCTGAGACTATTCCACTCGTCTCAATATACAGGGGACACTACTGATGTTTATGTATCAGTAGTCTCCCCTGTATATTGATGGGACAAACCAACTAGCGGACCCCCTGAAATCTTCTCACGAACCTCTGGTTGAGAACCCCTGCTCTAGACCCATCTTTTGTTTCTTTACTTGTCCCATTACCACCCCCTTTTGCCGTGCACCATCATCCCTTTTGTCTTTTAATCTCTCCTGCCTTCCACCCTATCACAGACCTTCCCTTTTGTTCTTTCCTCCTCTCCACCTTTCCCTGCTCCTGTACTTGCTTAGAACCTGTTACATTTCTAACTTCTTCCAGTTCTGACGAAAGGTCTTCGACCTGAAACGTTAACTCTTGTTTCTCTCTCCACAGATGCTGCCTGACCAGCTGAGTATGTCCAGCATTTTCTGTTTTTATTATAGCTCAATTTAGATCTATGGCAAATATGCACAATATCACTAAACCTGTACGTAGATATTAGGGCAATAAAAAATGAAGTGGTTCAGGATGATCCACCTTTTCCCATTTAAAGTGTCAGCATTTTAATCAAAGTATGCTGATCTTTTTATATTCTCTACAAATCAAATATAAGGTTTCTATGGCATATAAAAAATGCGTTAACATTTTTTTTATTATGACACTAGCGAAGTCTGTCAAAGTTTGATCAAAAACATGTTGTGCAGCAAAATAAAAGCACAGTGAGGATTGTGCACTGACACAATTTAAACCCAAGCAACATTTTCTGTCTGCTAAAAAAATTCAACCATGTTATAGCTTCTGGTTTGTTATCAAAAGATTAAAGACATGTATGGAATAGCAGTAGATATTGTCAAGTTTAATTATTTTACTGCCTGTAAAGGAATTATTCACCGTGGCCTACAGCACAATTTACAATTGGCAGACAGGTATCTGCAGAAGTTAGATTCTTCCAGGGAAAGGCCTTATGAATATTTTAACTTAACCAGTATTCATGCTTGCTTTTCTAAATATATTTTTGGCAAATTCTGTGCTCATCAAGATGAGGAAGCTTTGAGCTGAGAAGTAAAGATTGCATTTACATAACACCTTTCATGTCATCAGGACATCCACAAGCACTTCACAGCCAATGACTTACTTCTTGAACTGTAGTCACCAATGTTAAGTAGGCTCATGCACCAGCTAATTAGTACAGAACCACATACAGCAGTGAGATAAGTGACAAGCTAATTTGTTCTTTGGTGGTATTTGTTGAGGGATAGAATATAGCCAGGACACTGGGGGAACTCCCTGCTCTTCAATGAAAAGTGCCATGAGACCTTTTATGCCCACCTGAACAGACAGATGAGGCCTTGGTTTAACGTCTCATCTGAAAAATAGCACCTCTGCTAATGAAGGACTCCATCAGTACCACACTGAGTAATCTGCCTAAATTTTGTGCTCAAGTCCTACAGTGGGACGTGCACCTATGACCTTCTGGCTCAGAGGTGAGAGTGCCACCAAATGAGCTAACCCGACAATAAAAATGGAACATTTTGGTCATGTTACGGACTCCTGTGTCAAAATGAAGCAGCTTCAGATCATGCATTCCTTTTTTGACTCCTCCTCTGGTACATTCCCTACACTCTTTGCCTGCTCCTCCCCACCCCCCCACGCCCCGTCCCCCACCCCCGCCCTCTATCCAGCATTCCCATACTCACCATGCATCATTCTTTCTATGAAAGATAGGTGTGAGATATTTAGCTGCACTGATTATTCAACACAGGATCATCTTGCAACAAAATCTTATCTGTTCTCTGCTAAGCTGCCACAGTAGGGGTCGGGCGGTGAAAATGGCCTGGAATCTGAAAAGTGAAACTGGCTGGTGATATTGGTGTGTGGTAATTTTGTTGCACATTTTAACCAGAGAAGAAAGTCTCCAAAAACAGCTGCGTGAAAGCAATTGGTTAACATCAATATACGTGCGGAAGGCACCAATAAGCAGTTGTCCCTCAACCTCTGTATAATGGATCATCTCCACATCTCAGTGTCATTATTACTTTATGAAGCCAGCATAGATTATTATTTTCCTGTTTCCTCTTCAGTCCATTAAATGTTAACATTTAGCTTGTTGCCCAAGAACCAACAGCTACAGACAATGTCCACTCAACCTGCGCTGGGGTAAAACTAACAATATAGGGTGTCACCTGGGCTCACTGGTATCACTCTCGCCTCTGAGTCAGAAGGTTGTGGGTTCAAGTCCCACTTTAGAGACTTGAGCACATAATCCAGATGGACACGTCAGTGCAGTACTGAGGGAACGCTGCACTGTCGGAGGTACTGTCTTTCAGATGAGATGTTAAACTAACATAAAAGATCCCATGGCACTATTCGAAGAAGAGCAGGGGAATTCTGCCCAAATTCATTGGACTGAGCCCATCCTAGATTGAAGGCATGCAAGTTCCTCCTCTCTTGCAGGATAAATTAAATTAAGATGCCAATCCAATCTTTTGTCTATGTGGGTTTATAGAACAAAACTGTTCATAAATTGAGACTAATTGGGTAAACATTCTTCATGTACATTATCACGACTAATTCAATCTGAGCAAAGTCATTTCTTTCAGAAACCATTAAAGACAAAGGAGGCGTTCTAATTAGTCATCTGTTCAAACTTTCTATCAAAGCTCCACCATGATCATTCTCACATTACACAGTAGAATAAGTATTCACTGTGGATTTAGAACATTTGAATATGTTCAGTCACTATGTTTTTGTCTCATTTATATTCTACATGAGTTTTTCAAGCTGTCATGCCTCAATTCTACTCTTCTACTATTATCACCAATCTACTTTAGTTATATTTTGATTGATTTAGACCATGTGTACGACTTATTAAAAGAAGTTGGGGAAGAGATAGCAGAGGTAATTCATTTGAAAAGGGTATAGTGCCAGACGACTGGCAGACATCTAATGTTATTCCTCTATTTAAAAAGGGAGATAAAACAAGTCCAGGAAACTAAGACCAGTTAGCTTAATATCGGTAGTAGGAAAGGATAATGGAATCGTTACTCAAAGATGTAATAGAAAAACATCTAGAAACCGAGAATATAATAAATAGTAGTCAGCATGGGTTTCAAAAGGGAAGGTTATGCTTGACCAAACTTTTTGAATTCTTCAAAGAAGTAACAGAAAGCGTAGACAAGGTTAATGTGGTAGATGTAATATATTTGGATTTTCAAAAGGCCTTCGATAAAGTACCGCATAGTAGACTCATGACTAAGGTCAGAGCATGTGGAGTCACGGGACAGGTAGCAGAATGGATAGCAAGCTGCTTATAAAACAGACAACGGAGAGTATGGGTTAAGGGCAGCTACTCAGGCTGGAAAAAGCTGAAAAGTGGTGCTCCACATGGATCAGTGCTGGGACCACTGTTGTTCACAATTTATATAAAAAATTTAGACTCGGGAATCAGAAGTACAATTTCTAGATTTGCGAACAACACCAAAGGAATTCAAGAGAACCTTCTTTACCCAAAGAGTTGTAAGAATAAAAAACGTGTTACCACAAGGAGTTGAGGCAAATAGCACAGATGCATTTAAGGGGAAGCTAGATAAGCATATGAGGGAGAAAAGAATAGAAGGGTATGGTGATAGGATTACATGAAGAGGGGTGAGATGCTTGTTTGGAGCATAAACGGCGCCATAGACCAGTTGGGTCGAATGGCCTGTGTCTGTGCTATAGACTCAATGTAACTCGATGACTTGATTTGTATCTTAGCAATACTGTACTTTCCATTGTTTGAAATTACTTTACTGGCTCTACATAGGAATCATGACATATGCCTTCGGAATATATTTGACTTCAATTTTTGACATAGAAAGTGTGAATGTTGAAGAGTCTGAGAAGAAAGTTCAGTATTCAAAGCATGTCTATCTGGCCTGGAAATTCTGCGGGGCTACCACCAGTCTCCTGTTGTAACTTTGGAAGTAATCAGGTGGAAATCAGGGAAATGGTGTGAACAGCCTTTTTCAGCCAATATGCCATTTCTCTGGGGCTTCCACCAGTATCTTACAGAAGTTGCAGTGGGAGTGGGAGACCAGTGGTAGCCCCACAGAATTTCAGGGCCTATATCTATATTTCTACCATTACCATAAAATAGTACCACAAATTTCTGTGCCACACTTATATCTTTTTTAAAAGCCAACCATTTCCTGCTGGCTTCTTCTGCTGTTGAGGGGCAGCTGAGGATTTACAAACCTCTAATGTACAGACAAACAATTGCCTTCTATTTAAACTCATGATCTATCTAAGAGCACTCACCTGGAATTTCTGCAGTGGTTCTCTGGTGGGAGTTGGCAGAATGACTATAGAAACAGCATAAATGGCCATAAACAACCAATGACACTATTTCTCTGGGGTCTCTGTCAATCTTCTGCCAAAGTTACAGCAGGAGACTGGGAGAGCCTTGCAGAACGCCAGAGCGATTAGCCTAATATTGACAACGGGTATACTTATACAGAAATTAGACTTGGTGGCCTTAAAGGGACTCACAATTCAACACAAATCTGCCTTATAACACAGTGTTATATGGTATAATGCGCTGTCATTAGTAAACAGCATGTGCTCTGGATTACCATGAGCAATACCATGGAAGATCTGCTACAAATATGTTAAACACTTTTTTATTTTTCTGAGGAAAACTAAGTTGGGAATAATAAGGCTGATAAGTGGCAAGTATCATTTGTGCCACACAAGTGCCAGACAATGATCATCTCCAACAAGAGAAAGTCTAACCACCGCACCATGACATTCAATGGCATTACCATTGTTGAATCCTGTAAGGTTTCCAAAATTTGCAGATCCCCAAAACCTAAGGAAAAAGGACTTTGGAACTACCTCAGAGTGATGAAAATGCATTTGGGCCTAACATAAGGAATTTAAGACCAAAAACCAAGTTTTGGCATTTTAAAAACATGTCTGGGCCTGAAAAGGGAGAAAAGGCTGCGAAGGAAGTTGGGGTCGACCTCTGCAATTAACTGCAATACCCAAACTGCTTTTGCAATGTCTGGGGAACCGGAATGACCTCACTCAGCACGCATTAACATTTTGACAATAGACCCTAGGAGGAAGACAGTCTCACCCAAAACAACAGGTCCCATCAAACCGATTACAGAACCCATTAAAGACATGCATAAAGCAAATATTCGATCGAAGTCCTAGGCCCAGTCAAGAAACCCAAAACATGAGGACAATTCAAACTCCGATTAAACAACAGATCGACAGGATGGAGCTATCCGAAACCACTTCACACATTTACAAAACCAGTTAACACGCTAGTAAAGTCGTTACTGTTAACGAGGTCTTACAATGACCGGGATTTGATTTGGTTTTGATAAGGCCACTTCAATTTAGTATAATTGAAGGCCCATCAAGCAGTTCAGGAGTACAACAGTTCAAGTTCAACAGGAGGCAGGTCTGCAGTTTTGGAGTTCAATTTGAAAGCCTGTTTTACAGCAGAAGTCAGTGCTGGAATTACAGAGTTCAGGAGAAGCAAGTTGGGCAGTTAAAGAAGACAGTTCAGTAAGAAGGGAGTTCTCCAATTCTCCAGTAAAACAGTTCAAGTTCAACAAGCAGGCAGAAGGCAGTTTCCACAGTTCTGCAAGAAGGCAGTTCCACAGCTTGGAAGAAGACAGTTTAAACAGAAAGCAGCTCAACAAAGAAAGCCAACAGCTCCAGAAGGAGGCTGACACGCAAGAAGAGACCAGAGCGACCGCCTCTGTGACCATCGGACACCTCGCGGCAACAAGGGCCTTACGAAACCTTTTACTCAAAAGACTCTAAATCCTAACTCTCAACTGTCAAGGATTCGTTTGGTGAGCATTATCCCTGGTTCTCCAGAGTCCAACCTAGCTAGTGAAGTGGGATTGGGAGGGGTGAAGTATTCTTCTAATGTCATTTCCTTCGCGTGTACCGAAGTGTTCCCCACCTTTAGAGTGTTAAGAGTGTTTGTGTTGTGTTTTACTTTCTTGAATAAAGATCGAAATTCTTTCATCAAAACCTGTTGTCTACTGCACCAGGTCTAGAACCAGGGGCGTGGGAGCGATTCGAACCGCTCACTGAGTCAGAGGTGAAGCTGATCCGACCACACCACCCCCTACAATCCCCCACCATCAACATCCTGGGGGTCACTATTGACCAGAAACTTAACTGGACCAGCCACATAAATACTGTGGCTACAAGAGCAGGTCAGAGGCTGGGTATTCTGCAGTGAGTGACTCACCTCCTGACTCCCCAAAGCCTTTCCACCAACTACAGGAGTGTGATGGAATACTCTCCACTTGCCTGGATGAGTGCAGCTCCAACAACACTCAAGAAGCTTGACACCGTCCAGGACAAAGCAGCCCGCTTGATTGGCACCTCATCCACCACCTTAAACATTCACTCCCTCCATGACCGGTACACCATGTCTGCAGTGTGTACCATCTATAAGATGCACTGCAGAAACTCACCAAGGCTTCTTTGACAGCACCTCCCAAATCCATGACCCCTACCACCTAGAAGGAGAAGGGCAGCAGGAGCATGGGAACACCACCACCTCCAAGTTACCCTCCAAGTCACATATCATCCTGACTTGGAAATATATCGTCGTTCCTTCATCGTCGCTGGGTCAAAATCCTGGAACTCCCTCCCTAACAACACTGTGGGAGTACCTTCACCACACGGACTGCAACAGCTCAAGAAGGCGCGCTAGGGATGGTCAATAAATGCTGGCCTTGCCAGCGATGCCCACATCCCGTGAATGAATAAAACATTGTTTTTTAAAGTAAATAATGGATGTCTGGGAGTTGTTACACAGTGGGAATTTAATTAGATCAGATAATGTATAAAACTCAGAAGGCTTTAGGTCCCTTTTTTTTCCAAATTCATTTTTTTCCTTACCTTCTGGCATGAACTACAGCCTACTTCCAAGTCTACAACAGTGCTGCTCTGAACTAAGAGCTGTGTGAGGAAAAAATATCCGTTTCCCCACCCTTCATGAATATGAACAAAGCATTGGTATTTCCCCCAGTAATGTGGCTACCATCAGGGATGTAACAACATGGAGGATTCCAGGGGCTGATTGATGTCTCATTATTCCATGACCCCAGGTGCTGCTGCTCTGACATACCTCCCACTGCATGCCAGTACCTTATTTTTTTTTAAATATACAAAGCTTTAATTCTATCAAGAAGGTTTGCAGTTTCTTTCCTTTTTTACTCACTCTGACCTCACACTGCACTGGAGTAAACATGTCTAAAGTCTACAATATCACTTGACCACATGTGCAATTCAGCAACAGCTTTTCTATGAAGGGCTAGATTATGAAGATCTATCGTATTTAAGGCTGCATCATGTAAATATGTTTTATGTTTTCAAAGAGGTCCATTACATGAGCTTCTATGATCAGCAAGTTGGAGCATATACTGTTGAAACAAGGGTAACCACAGAGATAGTTTGTTATAAAAGGAGTATTTCTCTTCAGTTTTATTGAGAATCCAATCTATATTGCAACAGTTTCCTACAGTTCAACAGAGACTACACGCCAAAAGTACTTAATTGGCTGTAAAGAGCTTTGGGATGTCCTGAGGTCATGAAAGGCGGATATATAAATGCAAGTCTTTCTTTTACTTACTAATCCTTTGGTTTATTGGGACAGCTATGCATATAGTGGTTGTGGTCTTATCAGCTCAGAACCAGGCTTTATTGTAAAGTTTAGAAAATCCAATATAAAACTTGATTTGGTCTCTCTTTGTCAGGCTAATGCATACTTATGTTGAACCAAAACAGATGCAATAGACAAGTGTGCTAAGATAATAGCACTACGCTACAGTTTAGCTTTTAATCACTTACTTCTTCTATTTTATTTGGCTTTTAGTTTCCTAAGATGCCAATATATTAAATGAAACATCGCTATCATTGGCAGTTTTGAATTAGAATCGCATGCATGAGTTCAGGCATAGGAGCCTTAATGTCTACTATTCTGCAGTTCAGACATTCTTCCATCTGCTTACTACTTAAAGTCAACTAGTACATTTATATTACTAAAATGCGATAATCTAAACCAGAGCGTAGTAAATTACAGAAAGCGATCATAAATTAATTAGCATCTTCAAAATGTTAAAATTCAATATGAAAGCTTAATGGGGGTTTTATTCTAATTAAGTGATTACAGGCCGCTGCAGTTGTAAATTAAATATATTCACATCCTACCTATGCATTACTGCACTGTTCATGTAATATTTCATTTTGTAAGCTCAGGCTGTTTTTCAGATTTGATGGATTACTGCAATTGGGAATATTTTTGGAATCCCAATGGATTTAACTCTGAATTCTCAACTAGGTTTGCAGCTTTTAAAGCACTTGTCACACGCTCCATCACTTCCAAGTGCAGCACAGGGATTAGCACCGCTGGCTGGGTTATAGCGTGAGATAGAGGGGTCTGCACGTTGACGCACCTTGCACTAATAAGCAGGAGCAGGTAGCGGTGGCAGGGACAGCCCAGGAGACTACTCGACGGAGGGTGAGGTCCTCTCACAGTTCTGTTAAGGAGAACAGAGATCAGGACTTCAGGGGCCCAGCAACAAGAAGAAAAACTGCGAGGCTTACACAAGTAGTTATACCAGGTATTGGACGTCTTGCCAAGTGGTTTCACCACCATGGCTGAAAGTATGGTGGAGTCCGCTGTCAGCCTGTGTGGTGTCATCGCACATGACACCCAGCCCCACAGGAGTGGCAGTGGCGCAACGGGAGTGGCACGTGCTACCCTCTCTCAGGATGTCATCACCTTTGCTCCCTCGTCATTCTAGTAAATTACCTCTGTAACATCTCTACGGCCTTAACATTCTTCCGAAAGTATGATGCCCAGAACTGAACACAATACTCCAGCTGAGGCCTAACCAGTGTTTTATAAAAATTTAGCATAACTTGCTTGCTTTTGTACTCTATGCCTCTAGTAATAAAGCCAGGGATCGCATACGCTTTTTAAAAAGTCTTCTCAACTTGTCCTGCCACCTTCAAAGATTTGTATACATATACCTCAGGTCTCCTTGTTCTTAAAACCCCCTTTAAAATTGTACCATTTAGTTTAAATTGCCTCTCCTCATTCTTCCTACCAAAATGTATCACTTCACAATTCTCGACATTAAATTTCATCTGACGTGTTTGCCCATTTCACCAGTCTGCCTATGTCCTCCTGAAATAACAACAGAAAACGCTGGAAAAACTCAGCAGGCCAGGCAACATCCGTGGAGAGAGAAAGAGAGTTAACGTTTCAGGTCGAAACCCTTCGTTTCCTGAAACGTTAACTCTCTTTCTCTCTCCACGGATGTTGCCTGGCCTGCTGAGTTTTTCCAGCGTTTTCTGTTGTTATTTCTGATTTCCAACATCCGCAGTATTTTGCTATCATATGTCCTCCTGAAGTCTGTTACTATCCTCCTCATTGTTTACTACATTTCCAAGGTTCAGGTCATCTACAAACTTTGATATTATGCCCTGTATACCCATGTCCATGTCATTAATATATATATCAAAAAGAGCAGTGGACCTAATACCTACCCCTAGGGAACACAAATGTATACTTCCCTCCAGTCTGAAAAACAGCCGTTCACCACTACTCTCTGCTTTCTGTCCCTTAGCCAATTTCATATCCACACCACCACTGTCCCTTTAATCCCATGGGCTTTAATTTTGCTTACAAATCTATTATGTGGTAGTTTGTCAAATGATTTTTGAAAGTTCATATACACAACATCAACAGATAATATACACAACGTCAACTTCACCAAGGAAGTAGATGCTGCCATAGACATAATGAAGAAGGAGCTAGAGGAGATACTGGATGGGATAAGAATTGATGTAGATGAGGTACTAGAAAGGCTGGCTGTACTTAAAGTAGATAAGTCACCAGGACCGGATGGGATGGATCCTAGGACGCTGTGGGAAGTGAAGGGAGAAATTGCGGAGGTATTGGCCATAATCTTCCAATCTTCCTTAGAAATAGGGGTGGTGCCAGAAGACTGGAGAATTGCAAATGTTACACCCTTGTTCAAAAAAGGGTATAAAGATAAACCCAGCAACTATAGGCCGGTCAGTTTAACCTCGGTAGAGGGGAAGCTATTAGAAACAATAATCAGGGACAAAATTAACAGTCACCTGGACAAGTGTGGATTAATTAAGGAAAGCCAGCACAGATTTGTTAAAGGCAAATCATGTTTAACCAACTGGATCGAGTTTTTTGATGAGGTAATAGAGAGGGTTGATGAGGGCAATGCGGTTGACATGGTGTACATGGATTTCCAAAAGGCGTTCGACAAAGTGCTACATTATAGGCTTGCTAGCAAAGTTGAAGCCCATGGAATAAAAGGAACAGTGGTAGCATGGATATGAAATTCGCTAAGTGACAGGAAACAGAGAATAGTGGTGAACGGTTGTTTTTGGGACTGGAGGAAGGTATACAGTGGTGTTGCTCAGGGGTCAGTTCTAGGACCACTGCTTTTCTTGATATATATTAACGACTTGGATGTGGGTGTACAGGGCACAATTTCAAAATTTGCATATGACACAAAACTTGGAAGTATAGTGAACAGTGAGGAGGATAGTGATAGACTTCAAGAGGACATGGACAGGTTGGTGGCATGGGCGGACATGTGGCAGATGAAATTTAACGCAGAAAAGTGCAAAGTGATACATTTTGATAGAATGAGGAGAGGAAATATAAACGAAAGGGTACAATCCTAAAGGTGGTGCATGAACAGAGAGACCTAGAAGTAAATGTGCACAAATCGTTGAAGATGGCAGGGCAGGTTGAGAAAGCAGTTAAAAAAGCTTACGGGATCCTGGGCTTCATAAATAGAGGTTTAGAGTACAAAAGCGTGGAAATTATGATGAACCTGCATATAACACTGGTTCGGCCTCAACTGGAGTATTGTGTCCAATTCTGGGCACTGCACTTTAAGAAGGATGTGAAGGCCTTAGAGAGGGTGCAGAAAAGATTTACGAGAATGATTCCAGAGATGACGGACTCCAGTTACTTGGATAGACTGGAGAAGTTGGGGTTGTTCTCCTTAGAGCAGAGAAGAGTGAGAGGAGATTTGATAGAGGTGTTCAAAATCATGAGTGGTCTGGACAGAGTAGATAGAGAATGTTCCCATTGGCGGAGGGTCGAGAACCAGAGGACACAGATTTAAGTTGATTGGCAAAAGAACCAAAGGCGACAAAAGAAAACAAATTTTTATGCAGCAAGTGGTTAGGATCTGGAATGCAATGCCTGAAAGGGTGGTGGAGGCAGACTCAATCACGGCCTTGAAAAGGGAGTTGGATAAGTATCTGAAAGAAAAAGATTTGCAGGGCTACGGGGAAAGGGCAGGGGAGTGGGACTAGCTGAGGTGCTCTTGTAAGTAGCTGGCACAGGCTCGACGGGCCAAATGGCCTTCTTCCATGCTGTAACCATTCTATGATTCTATGATTGTAACAGCACTACCTTCATCAACCCTCTCTGTTACTTCATCAAATAATTCATCAAGTTAGTCAAACACGATTTGTCTTAAGCAAATTTTTGCTGACTTTAATTTATTAGCCCATAATTTTCCAAGTGCCAATTAATTTTTTGCCAGGATTATTGTCTCGCAGTAAGGCAAGCAAATCAAAAAGAAGCAATTTCCAAGCTCTGAAATGCCTTGCCAATCCATTAATCACAAAAGCACAGAGAACTTAATAATCCAAATGATCCTGCAGGTAAGTGCCGCCTCAAACTTCTTTTCCAGTCAAGTCAGTCAGACTTTGAGGGAAATCCCATGATGTTTAACAGAATGGTTTGGTCACTGTCCAATTAAAATAGCATTGGTGTCCCAATGACATCATGGGACCCCTATTTGCATTTATTTATGAGGCGCCTTTTCAACACGTGTCAATCCCGGAGTTAAAACCCGGCTGGAACTGGGTCAATTTTTGGAATTTAAACCAGTCATCCACCCCATCACACTGGGTGGATAAGGTTATAATTGGGGCCTAAGTGTCAGTTTGAACTCAGTTGGTAGAACATCTAAGGCAGAAGGTTGTGGGTTCCTACCACATTACTACACTCAGAATCCAGGCTGACACATCAGTGGATTATTGAGGGGCTCTGCATTCCCAGTGATACAGTCCTTTGGAGAAGATGTTAAATTGAGACCTTCCTTGCCTGTTCAGGTTAATATTAAAGATCCCATGGCATTATTTAAAGAAGAACAGGAGTTCCTCTGGTGTCTTGATCAATATTACTTCATCCAACAAAGGTCGTTTTTTTTTCATTGCATTATGGCTTGTTTTTTTTTATTCGTTTATGGGATGTGGGCGTCGCTGGCAAGGCCGGCATTTATTGCCCATCCCTAATTGCCCTTGAGAAGGTGGTGGTGAGCTGCCTTCTTGAACCGCTGCAGTCCGTGTGGTGAAGGTACTCCCACAGTGCTGTTAGGTAGGGAGTTCCAGGATTTTGACCCAGCGACGATGAAGGATCGGCGATATACTTCTAAGTCAGGATGGTGTGTGACTTGGAGGGGAACTTGGAGGTGGTAGTGTTCCCATGCGTCTGCTGCCCTTGTCCTTCTAGGTGGAAGAGGTCGCAGGTTTGGGAGCTGCTGCCGAAGAAGCCTTGGCGAGTTGCTGCAGTGCATCTTGTAGATGGTACACACTGCAGCCACGGTACGTCGGTGGTGGAGGGAGTGAATATTTAAGGTGGTGGATGGGGTGCCAATCAAGTTGGCTGCTTTGTCCTGGATGGTGTCAAGCTTCTTGAGTATTGTTGGAGCTGCACTCATCCAGGCAAGTGGAGAGTATTCCATCACACTCCTTAGTTGTGCCTTGTAGATGATGGAAAGGCTTTGGGGAGTCAGGAGGTGAGACACTCGCCACAGAATACCTAGCCTCTGACCTGCTCTTGTTGCCACTGTATTTATGTGGTTGGTCCAGTTAAGTTTCTGGTCAATGGTGACCTCCCAGGATGTTGATGGTGGGGGATTCAGCGATGGGAATGCCATTGAATGTCAAGGGGTGGTGGTTAGACTCTCGTTTGTTGGAGATAGTCATTGCCTGGCACTTCTGTGGCGCGAATGTTACCTGCCACTTATCAGTCAAGCCTGTACGTCGTCCAGGTCTTGTTGCATGCGGGCATGGACTGCTTCATTATCTGAGGAGTCATGTGGGTTCCTGTGTTGTGTAAAATGGCTGCCATGTTTAACTACTTAACAATAGTAACTTGTACTTCATACTAATTCAGTGCCTTACTTTTGAATTCATGCTCTCTTCAAAGAGATTGGTAAACGCATCCAAGTCCTGGATTTCACACGGTTATATTTTATACAGGCTTGTCATAAAATTGTTAGGTAGATAGTCATAGAAAAAGAATATCTTAAACCTAACCTTTCACAGAATTAGCAATAACGATGTTTTATACTTTTAATATAGATTGCAATTAGCATTCTGTGTAGGGAGCCTGCAGGATTCTTGAATATCACTATTTATTTTGCTATAAACTGTTTAGCAAACCTTTCTTAATCAAACCATAATGAAATCTGCCAAGTCTATAATGTCAGACTGTTTTATGCGAAATTTAACCTGTGTGTGAACAGATAGGGTAAATAGAGAAAAACTATTTCCGCTGGTTGGGGAGTCTAGGACTAGGGGGCATAGTCTAAAAATTAGAGCCAGACTTTTCAGGATTGAAGTTAGGAAACACTTCTACTCACAAAGGGTGGTAGAAGTTTGGAACTCTCTTCCGCAAACGGCAATTGGTGCTGGGTCAATTGTTCATTTTAAATCTGCGATTGATAGCTTTTTGTTAACCAAAGGTATTAAGGGATATGGGCCAAAGGCGGGTATCTGGAGTTAGGTCATAGATCAGCCATGATCTCATTGAATGGCGGAGCAGGCTCAAGGAGCTAAATGGCCGACTCCTGTTCCTATGTCTGTCTCATAGTTAAAACAGTGTTAACTTCAGTGTGCGTGCAATCTTATTTTTAATTGTTTATAGCAGCCTAATCCTGACAAATATGGATGTGTTTTAATCAACTAAATAATTAATCTTCAGCAAAGAAAAAGTTGGTTGTAATTTTTCACAGATTTGTATCCAAGTACTCGTTCTTTTAAAACGCTAAGTCAATACCACATATATCGAAATTAAAGCACATTTATCATCTGTTCAAAGGCCACGATTAAAATTCAAACACTGCACTAAATGAATGCCTTCATCATGAATTACAGGTCATTTTGTGAGAAAAGAATTAAAGCAAAAATGGGCCTGCTCTTGATGATCACTTTGAAAAAGCTAACAGTGCCTCCTCTTCATACCCAACATGAAGTTGGGTCACCGACATGTTCCTTTTTTTGTTCTGTGTTTTGCGAAACATGGAGAATAAAGTAAATCAAATAAGTAAATGATAGTGTATCACACTATGCAGGTACTGGACACTACAGGTAGTTTCAGATAGAAGCTTAGTTAAAAGTTAATCACTGCACGAAAGAGTAAGGGGACAATTTGAAAGGAGATCAGGCAATCGCTCCTTTTTTACATAGAATTTACAGCACAGAAACAGGCCATTCAGCCCTTATGCTGGTGTTTATGCTCCACACGAAGCAGTTTTTCTTTAATAGAACAACATGCTGACTTCAGCTGGCATTCTAAAAAAAACACCATTGCTTCATGTCAGTAAGCTAGGCTGCAACAAATCTACCCCAGCGTCTTTCGATTAGACTGGACGAGCTTCCCGGAGAGTTTCTGAATGTTTGTCCACGTTCAAATAGTCTCGCAGACGCAGTGCTCTTTGGGCACAGCACAGATGCCGCTCTATGACCCTCCTATTGTGGATTTGAATCTAAATTTATAAAAATGTGGCTTGATATTTCTGATTATTTTCCCCCTTGTGTCAGAACAGCTCCAAAAATTGCTGGTTTGATATAAAACTGCAGTAATCAGTAACATTTATGAAAATACAAGGGTGAATCTTCTATAATAGAAACAGAAAATGCTGGAAATACTCAGCAGGTCAGGCAGCATCTGTGGAGAGAGAAACAGTGTTAACGTTTCAAGTCGATGACCCTTCGTCAGTTCTGATGTTGTTCTATTTCAGATTTCCATCATCCGCAGTACTATGCTTTTGTATTAGGGTGAATCTTCTTACCGTCTCAGGACCGTTCCATCAGGGCATTGGATCAAGCATGTGATTCACCTGTGGTTGAAGTGCCCAGACCTCAGGGTAAAGCACTTGAGGCATTCTTCATTGGGCAGATGTGTCCAAAGCACGAGAGATAGTTTTTCTAAAATTTGGATAGTTTATTTTTTTTCATTAAAATTTATCCTCCCATCTATTGATATGCCGATATTACAGTTTGATCAATGATTTATATTTTACACACGCAGGTATTTATTTAATTTGTTTTTCTAGAAAGATGCAGAAAGATGTAATAACTTTAGAGTTGTGATAACGGGGGACTTCAATTATCCTAATATAGACTGGGAAAATAACAGTACAAAGGGTAAAGAGGGGGAGAAATTCCTGAAATGTGTACAGGAGAGCTTTCTTGATCAGAATGTTCCACCGCGGCGAGGAAGGAAGCAGTGCTGGGTCTAGTTCTGGGGAATGAAGTGCGGCAAGTGGAGCATGTTTCAGTGGGAGAACATCGGAGAAACAGTGAACACAATATCATTAGGTTTAGAGTAGTTATGTAAAAGGAAAAATCAACTGTGAAAATACTCAACTGGAGGAGGTCTAGTTTCAGTGAGTTGAAAAGGAATCTGGCTCAGGTGGATTGGAATCAAAGGTTGGCAGGATAAAAATTAAATGAGCAATGGGAGGCCTGCAGTGAGGAGATAGTTTGGGTACAGACTAGACACATTCCTACGAGGGGGAAAGGAAGGCCATCCAACACTAGAGCTCTATAGATGACTAAAGATATCGAGATTTAAATGAAACAGAAAATGGAGGCTTATGATAAATGTCAGGTTCATAATTCAGTAGAGAACCAAGCTAAATATAAAGGGGGAAAAATTGGGGGCACCCATTTTGGGGCACTAACATCGCCGGGATTTTAGCGCCCCAAAAAAGTTAGCGTCCCTCCGCCGTAAATTCAATGGTAGCGCCCCAAGCAGGAGGTGGGGTGCTCCTGGAAGAGCTGCACCTCCTGCTGGTGGCGTTACTACTGAATTTCACGGCTCTACGTGCCGCTGCGCCGTGCACGACAGCACGTAGCGCCGCGTCATTGCAGGCCTCCTCCCCTTATTAAAGGGGGGGGCCTAGCTCTGCGCGCACCGGGGCCCTGCTGGACCACCGGGGAGCGGGGAGCCGTGAAAACAGCCCGGCACTCAAGAGCCAAAATAAATATGGCTGCCCGACACCTGCCCTTTAAGTAGTGCCGCCGCGGCCTGTCGGACATATCATCCGGCGATAGGTCAGGGGCGCAAGGGAAGCTTGCGGCCGGGGCGCAAACGGCAGCACAGCTGCATGGGGCGCTACCGGCTACTGCCGCCGCTAACCTCGCGCTGAATCTCGCGGGAGGCGTTGTGGCGCCGCGCCCAGGTGCTAGGGGATTTGCCCCCTGGGGGCGATAACGAGAGGCGCAAACCAACCCAATTTTTCCCCCAAAAGGTACAGATGAGAACTGAAAAAGGGTATAAGAGGGGCAAAGAAAATGTATGAGAACAGATTAGTGAGTGGTAGAAAGGGAACCCAAAAGTCATTAATAAACTTATAAATAGTAAAAGGGTAGTCAAGGAGGGTGGGGCCAATTGGGGACCAAAAAGGAGATCTTCTTGTGGAGGCAGAGGGCATGGCTGAGGTACCAATGAGTACTTTGCATCTATCTTCACAAAAGAAGAGGATGCTGCCAACGTCATAGTAAAGTAGGAGGTAGCAAAGAAATTGGATAGGATAAAAATAAAGAGGCACTCAAAGTAGAAAAATCACCCAGTTTGGATGGGATGCATCCTAGGATACTGAAAGAAGTAAGGGTGGAAATTGTGAAGGCTCTGGCACAATCTTCCAATCCTCCTTAGATATGGGAGTGGTGCCAGACACTGGAGGATTGCAAATGTTACACCACTGTTCAGAAAAGGGAGAGCGATAAACCCAGCAACTGCAGGCCAGTCAGCCTAACATTGATGGTGGGGAAAGTTTCAGAGACATTGGGCAGGATTTTAATTTGGAGGCAGGGAGGGAGCAGAGGGGCTGAATTGCGGTCGAGAAACCCAGGAGGATGGGTTTCTCTCAGGCCCTACCGAATTTAATGGCAGGTGCTGATTAACATTGTTTTTCTCTGTTTCCCGCCCGCAGCCAGCAAGATTGAGAGGCGGCTGACTGTTATTTGGGTAAGTTTGCAGCACCAGTCCGCAGCCGGGGAGCAGAGAGGAGAAAGGGAGGGCTTGGATGCCATGGGGGTGGGGTCAGGGGCCGGGGGTCAGGGATCGGAAGGGCAGGGTGGGTGGGGGGTGGTGGGGGGTCTGAGAATGGGGGCTGGAGGTCGCAAGGCTGGAGGGAGGTGTTGGGGCCGGGTGCCAGAGATTGAAAGGCTGGCTTTGGGTCGGAGATCGAGGGCTGTGGGAGTCAGAAGGCTGGAGGGAGGATCAGGGATCGGAGACCGGGGGCTGGGGATTGGAGGCCGTTGGGGTGGGGGGTGGGGTTTAAGGCCGTAGGGGGGATCGGAGATCTGAGACCTTGTGGGGGGGAGGGGGGGGATTGGAAGCTGGGTGGGTGATGGAGGCCAGGGTGGGGGGGGGGGGGGGGAGATCAGAGGCCTCAGGGGTGAGGTCGAAGGCCGGGGGGGTGGGGAGCTCAGAGGCCGAGGTGGGGGGAGAGGGGGATTGGAGGCTGGGTGGGGGAGATTGGAGGCTGGGTTTGAGATCAGAGGCCGGGGGTGTAGGGAGATCGGAGGCCGGGGAGTGAGATCGGAGGCCTCATCGGGGAGGTCGGTGGCCTTGTGGGGGTAGTCAGGGGGAGATCGGAAGAGTTGGGCGGGGGGAGGGGGGGTCCAATCACGGGGAGTTAGCGCGGCAGAAACACTGCATCCAGCAGGTAAGTGGAAAGGTACTGTCCTCCTGGATCCAGCTGTCCTCGCCTTCCTTTAGCTGCCGTGTTCCCCGAGGCTTGGGAAACCTGGCTGCCCAGAGTTTAATTTAAAATGCTGCTTTGAAATGAGGCACGCAGCCTCATTATAATATTTAAAGTGCCAACCCGCCTCCTGGGAGCGGGTTGGCTGCCCGCTCCCATCCCACCTGTTAAAACCTTAAGTGGGCAGGTTGGTGGCGGGTTGGGGTCGGGATTCAGATTTCTAACCGTTTAACCTCCCACCCGACTCAAACCGCCCATTTTTTGAGGTTAAAATTCCCCCCCCATTAATCTGGGACAAAATTAATTGGTACTTGGAATAACATGGGTTAATAAATGAAAGCCAGCATGGATTTGTTAAAGGAAAATCATGTTTGACTAACTTTACTGCATTCTTTGATGAAGTAATGGAGAGGGTTGATGAGGGCAGTGTGGTTGATGTTGATTATATGGACTTTAGCAAGCCGTTTGATAAAATACCACATAATAGACTTGTTAGCAAATTGAAGCCTATGGGATTAAAGGGGCAGTTGCTGCCTGGATAAAATATTGGCTCAGGGACAGAAAGCAGAGAGCAGTGGTGAAAGGTTGTTTTTCAGACTGGGGGGAAGAGTGCAGTGGTGTCCCCCAGGGGTCAGTGTTGCGACCGCTGCTCTTTTTGATATATATTAATGACATGGACTTGGGTATACAAAGCATAATTTTGAAGTTTGCAGATGACACGAATCTCAGAAATGTAGTAAACAATAAGGAGGATAGTAACAGACTTCAGGAGGACATAGACAGGCTGGTGAAATAGGCAGACACATGCGTAGATGAAATTTAACGTAGAGAAGTGTAAAGTAATTCATTTTGGTAGGAAAAATGAGGAGAGGCAATATGAACTAAATGGTACAATTTTAAAGGGGGTGCAGGAACAGAGAGACCCGGGGGTGTACGTACACACATCTTTGAGGGTGGCAGGACATGTTGAGCAGGTTGTTAAAAAGGCATATCGGATCCTTGGTTTTATAAATAGAGGCAATAGAGTACAAAAGCAAGGAAGTTATGCTAAACCGTTATAAAACACTGGTTAGGCCCCAGCTGGAGTATTGTGGCCAATTCTGGGCACCACACTTTAGGAAGGGTGCAGAGGAGATTTACTGGAATCATAGAAATTTACGGCACAGAAGGAGGCCATTCGACCCATCGTGTCTGTGCCGGCCGAAAAAGAGCTATCCAGCCTAATCCCACTTTCCAGCTCTGGGTCCATAGCCTTGCAGGTTACGGCTCTTCAAGTGCATATCCAAGTACTTCTTAAATGCAATGAGGGTTTCTGCCTCTACCACCCTTTCAGGCAGTGTGTTCCAGACCCCCACCACCTTCTGGGTGAAAAGTTTTCTCCTCAACTCGCCTCTAATCCTTCTACCAATTACTTTAAATCTATGCCCCCTGGTTCTTGACCTCTCTGCTAAGGGAAATAGCTCCTTCCTATCCACTATCTAGGCCCCTCATAATTTTATGCACCTCCATTAAATCTCCCCTCAGCCTCCTCTGTTCCAAAGAAAACAACCCCAGCCTATCCAATCTTTCCTCATAGCTAAAATTTTCCAGTCCTAGCAACATCCTCGTAAATCTCCTCTGCACCCAATCTAGTGCAATCACATCGTTCCTGTAATCTGGTGACCAGAACTGTACGCAGTACTCTAGCTTTGGCCAAATTAATGTTTTATACACTTCTTAGAATAACCTCCCTGCTCTTATATTCTATGCCTTGGCTAATAAAGGAAAGTATCCCGTATGCTTTCTGAACCATCTTTTCTACCTGACCTGCTACCTTCAGAGATCTGTGGACATGCACTCCAAGGTCCCTCTGATCCTTTACATTTCTCAGTATACTACCATTTATTGTGTATTCCCATGCCTTGTTAGCCCTCACCAAATGCATTACCTCACTTCTCCAGATTGAATTCCTTTTGCCACTTTTCTGCCCACCTGACCAGTCCATTGATATCTTCGTGCAGTCTACAGTTTTCTTCCTCACTATCAACCACACGACCAATTTTTGTATCATGCCCCCTACATTGAAGCCTAAATCATTGATATATGCCACAAAAAGCAAGGGACCTAGTACTGAGCCTGTGGAACCCCACTGGAAACAGCCTTCCAGTCACAAAAACACCCTTCAACCATTATCCTTTGCTTCCTGCCATTGAGCCAATTTTGGACCCAAGCCAATAGAATGGTACAAATTTCAAAGATTTCAGTTAAGTGGAGAGACTGGAGAAACTGGGGCTGTTCTCTTTAGAGCAGAGATGGTTACGGGGAGATTTGATAGAGGTGTTCAAAATCATGAACGGTTTTGATAGAGTAAATAAAGAGAAACTGTTTCCAGTGGCAGAATGGTTGGTGACCAGACGACCCAGATTTAAAGTAATTGGCAAAAGAACCAGAGGCGACATGAGGGAATTTTCTGTTACGCAGTGAGTTGTCATGATCTGGAATGCACTGCCTAAAAGGGTGGTGGAAGTAGATTCGATAGTAAATTTCAAAAGGGAATTGGATAAATACTTGAAGTGGAAAAATTTGCAAGGATATGGGGCACGAGCAGGAACTAATTAGATAGCTCGTTCAAAGAGCTGGCATAGGCACAATTGGTCTCCTTCTATGCTGTATCATTCTATGATTCTATGATTCTACAGATCACCTAATCAGTTTTATTAACTACTGTGATTGCAGTATAAATACCAGCAATTCATCATATATCTTCTATTCTACTCAGTAATGATACTTTATTCACCTGTAATATTTTTCTCAGTGTTATAATAAAATTATGTTTATTTTTCTGACCTAAGCCTTCTGTTCAATCCATGACAGCCTTTCAAACCCAGTTCACGATGACTGTGTTTACCTTCCTGTGTGTAATGTTCTGTCCCACTGGTGTTTTTCCTCCCTGGTAGTCCAGATATGATTGGTAGATTCATGAAGAGGTTGTCCTGCCTGATACTAGATGTAAATAGGCCACTATTTCCTCAACACATATGCTACACCTTTATTCTTTTTTCATTGAGAATAATGCACCACCATAATGAATTGTAAAAATAATTCACTGCATATAATCCAACGTGTTGGATACTCATCTCTATTGATTCATTTTCACTGACAGGTTCTGCATGATAGTAAAAAGATTAATTTCCATTGGACTGAATTTCCTCCATCAGCATAGTTATGTTCTTTTCCAAGTGAGATTTGTCCTTCTAGATGCGTATAGCATATAAGTATTTTGAAACTGTCGCAACAGTAAAATTATTTGGTTCCAGCCTCTCCAACAATTGTCTAAATGCCCATCAGCGTGAAAGATTTTCCACCATGATAAACGTCTGTTGGAAAATGCAAACTACCATTAATATTAACCAAATGCACATAAGTCTGTCTGCATGATGGTAAGCGGGTATTAAAATTACCACTAATTGGAAAATCTTTCCACCGGTTACTTTGATTTGTTTATGATATGCCCTAACCAATAGGTGGTGGACTATGCCTGTAAAAATGTGTAACTTACTGATAATCTCTTCTTTGATCAGTGATTCTCAGCATGCCTCCTCCTTTGCTTGCCGCTGTTTCCCTCTAATCCATTCTTCCAAGACTAGTCTCGGATATAAGTGTCTCAGAATGTGGCTAACATTAAAGGTGAGCCATTAAACCACAGTCTACATGACCTCGTACCCTTTAAGGGTGAAGCTGCGAAGCCGTCGCGTACTTCTCAGTATATCCCTTAGCATTATCTTTTAATGAGGTAGGCAGAGATGTCACAATATACCAACTAAACTGCCAAGTTGCTCTGAGGAAATTCACCCTATATCTTTGAGGCACTTTAATATGGCTACAGGCACTGTAATAACATTCTGAATGTCTTTTCAATGTAATTCAAGTATTACTAAATTTCCCACATTGAAATAAAATTATCTTTTCTATATTATTTTAATATATTTTCTGGATATTATATGCTGTAACTTTTTTAATAATGTACTTGAACATCCATGTTTAATAGAAATTAGAACTAAAAATCCTTTATTAAGACAGTTACTAGGATGATGATGTTTAAATGGGATTTCTCAGTCTTCGGAAAAACTAAAGAGGCAGTCAGCGTGAACGATATATATGTGAATATATTGTAATCCAATATGAACGTAACTTTCTTTTCCTTTCTGTTTTGCGACATTTTTAACATTTACTATGAACAATTATCATATTATCTGTCTGTAGTCCTGTGAATCTACATATAGTTATACGTGCTATTCTTCCCATCTGAGATAAGCTGAATTGAAACATTCCATATTTTCACCTGCACGGTGAAGAGATGACCTTTAATTAACGATAGCTTACAGCTATCATTAAAATAAAACACAAAAAGGTAATTTAAAGACTGGATTCACGTCTCAGATGACATCAGACTCTGAAAAGGTCAACGTGAAAGGCGAGATTCGAGGAACAGATTTCAGCAGTATTTTTAAAAGGGGACTTGACCTTATTTACAAATTATCAATTTTAATAGTTCATGTTTTGCTTTACACAAAGCACATGGAAAATAGGGCACTTTATAATTAGTGAATGTCCTTTTTAAGAAAATAAAGCACGATATTGCTGTGCTGTCGCTAGATCCAACTTAGATAATATTGACATTTTGTTGACCTCTGGATGCCATTTTTTCTTCATCCTGGAATGCATTCTGGGAAGGCTGGTATGGTTTTAACCGGCCTTTAACCTGTGATAATGTTGGTGGAAGTTATTTGCACATGATGTAACTAAATATTAATGTTAAAAATAGGTTAACACAACTCCTCTTTAAAGTAGCTACATAAGTGTTAAAGTAGCTATTTAAACTCTTTAAAGGAGATATTATTGTTGTGTCTGTCGCTATGGTGCAATGGGTCAGCACGCTCGGCTGTTAACTGGAAGGTTGGTGGTCTGAGCCCACCTTCAGGTGAGTGGGTCAATAACCAGAGGTCATAGATTTAAAATCATTGGGAAAAGATCTAGAGGGAAGATGAGGAGAATTTATTCACTCAGCGAGTTCATCTGATATGCTCTACCTGAAAAGGTATTGGAAGCTGATTCCAAAAATAATTTTAAAAGGGAGTTGGACAGGCACTTGAGGATGAGGAACTTACGGACAAAAAGTGGGGTTGTGGGATTAAGCATGACTGCTCTTTCAAAGATCTAGCACAGGCACGACAGGCCAAATGGCCTAAGACCATAAGAGCATAAGAGTTAGAAACATAGATACATAGAAGATAGGAGCAGGAGTAGAACATTCGGCCCCTCGAGCCTGCTCCGCCATTTAATGAGATCATGGCTGATCATTCAAATTCAGTACCCTGTCCCTGCTTTCTCCCCATATCCCTTGATCCCCTTAGCCTTAAGAAATATATCTAACTCCTTCTTGAATATATTTAATGAGTTGGCCTCGACTGCCTTCTGTGGTAGAGAATTCCACAGGTTCACCACTCTCTGGGTGAAGAAATTCCTCCTCATCTCAGTCCTAAATGGCTTAC
This sequence comes from Squalus acanthias, assembly GCA_030390025.1. Classification (NCBI taxonomy): domain Eukaryota; kingdom Metazoa; phylum Chordata; class Chondrichthyes; order Squaliformes; family Squalidae; genus Squalus; species Squalus acanthias. The sequence continues at coordinate 23,978,861 of CM059425.1, forward strand.
CCCTTATCCTTAGACTGAGACCTCTGGTTCTGGACTCCCCCGCCATCGGGAACATCCTTCCTGCATCCAGTCTGTCTAGTCCTGTTAGAATTTTATAAGTTTCAATGAGATCCCCTCTCATTCTTCTAAACTCTAGCGAATACATGCCCAATCGTCCCAATCTCTCTTCATACGTCATTCCTGCCATCCCAGGTATCAGTCTGGTGAATCTTCACAGCACTCCCTCCATGGCAAGAACATCCTTCCTCAGATAAGGCGACCAAAACTGCACACAATACTCAAGGTGTGGTCTCACCAAGGTCCTGTACAACTGCAGCAAGACATCCTTGCTCCTGTACTCGAATCCTCTCGCTATGAAGGCCAACATACTATTTGCCTTCTTAACCGCCTGCTGCACCTGCATGATTACCTTCAATGACTGGTGCACAAGGACTCCCAGGACTCGTTGCACTTCCCCTTTTCCCAATCTATTGCCGTTCAGATAATAATCTGCCTTCCTGTTTATGCCACCAAAGTGGATAACCTCGCATTTATCTACATTATACTGCATCTGCCATGCATCTGCCCAATCACCCAACTTGTCCAAATCATACTGGAGTTTCTCTGCATCCTCCTCACAACACACACTCCCACCCAGCTTTGTGTCGTCTGCAAACTTGGAGATATTACATCTAGTTCCCTCGTCTAGATCATTAATATATATTGTGAATAACTGGGGTCCTAGCACCGATCCCTGCGGTACCCCACTAGTCACTGCCTGCCACTCGGAAAAAGATCCATTTATTCCAACTCTTTGCTTCCTGTCTGCCAACCAGTTCTCTATCCAAGTCAGTACCTTACCCCAATCCCATGTGCTTTAACTTTGCATGCCAATCTCTTATGCGGGACCTTATCGAAAGCCTTCCGAAAGTCCAAATACACCACATCCACTGGTTCTCCCTTATCTATTCTACCAGTTACATCCTCAAAAAATTCCAGTAGATTAGTCAAGCATGATTTACATTTTGTAAATCCATGTTGACTTTGTCCGATCCTATCACTATTTTCCCAGTGCTCTGCTATTACATCTTTTATAATGGACTCTAGCATTTTCCCCACTACCGATGTCAGGCTTACCGGTCTATAATTCCCCGTTTTCTCTCTACCACCTTTTTTAAATAGTGGGGTTACATTAGCTACCCTCCAATCCATGGGAACTGTTCCAGAGTCTATAGAATTTTGGAAGATGACCAGAAATGCATCTACTATTTCTAGGGCCACTTCCTTAAGTACCCTAGGATGCAGATTATCAGGCAGTGGGGATTTATCGGCCTTCAATCCCATCAATTTCCCTAACACCATTTCCCTACAAATACTGATTTCATTCAGTTCTTCTCTCTCATTAGACCCTATGTTCCCCGACATCTCTGGGAGGTTATTTTTGTCCTCCTTTGTGAAGACAGAACCAAAGTATGTATTTAATTGGTCAGCCATTTCTTTGTTCCCCATTATAAATTCCCCTGATTCTGACTGCAAGGGACCTACGCTTGACTTCACCAATCTTTTTCTCTTCACATATCTATAGAAGCTTTTACAGTCAGTTTTTATGTTCCCTGCAAGCTTACTCTCATACTCTATTTTCCCCCTCTTAATTAATCTCTTTGTCCTCCTTTGCTGAATCCTAAACTGTTCCCAATCCTTAGGTTTGCTGCTTTTTCTGGCCAATTTGTATGTCCTCTCCTTGGATCTTATGCTATCCCTAATTTCCCTTGTTAGCCACGGTTGAGTCACCCTTTTTTTAAAAATGTTTATGCCAAACAGGGATGAACAAATTCTGTAGTTCATCCATGCGATCTTTAAATGTTTGCCATTGCCTATCCACCGTCAACCCTTTAAGTAACGTTCCCCAATCCATCCTAGCCAATTTGCACCTCATACCATTGTAGTTTCCTTTATTTAAATTCAGGACCCCAGTCTCTGAGTCAGCTACTTCACTCTCCATCTTAATGAAGAATTCTATCATATTATGATCGCTCCTCCCCAAGGGGCCGTGCACAAGATTGCTAAATAATCCTTTCTCATTACATAATACCCATTCTAAGATGGCCTGATGTCTGGTTGGTTCCTCGACATATTGGTCGAGGAAAGCATCCCGTATAAACTCTAGGAATTCCTCCTCCACAGTATTGTTACTAATTTGGTTAGCCCAATCTATATGTAGATTAAAGTCACCCATGATATCTGCTGTGCCCTTATTGCATGCATCTCTAATTTCCCATTTAATGCCATCCCCAACCTTAGCATTACTGTTTGGGGGTCTGTATACAACTCCCACTAATGTTTTCTGCCCCTTGGTATTTCTTAGCTCTACCCATTCAGATTCCACATCATCAGAGCTAATATCCTTCCTTACTATTGTGTTAATCTCCTTTTTAATCAGCAATGCTACCCCACCTCCTTTTCCTTTTTGCCTGTCCCTCCTGAATATTGAATACCCCTGGATGTTGAATTCCCAGCCTTGGTCACCTTGGAGCCACGTCTCCGTAATCCCAATTATGTCATATCCGTTTACATCTATTTGCGCAGACAATTCATCCACCTTATTACGAATGCTCCTCGCATTAAGACACAAAGCCTTCAGGCTTGTTTTTTTAACACTCTTAGACCTTTTAGAATTATTATTTACTGAGGCCATGTTTGATTTACACCCTTGATTTCTCTGACTGCCACTTTTGCTTTTCTCCTTCCTATCTTTTGCTTCTATCCTAGCTTCCCAGGAGCAGGAGTAGAACATATGGCCCCTCGAACCTGCTCCGCCATTCAATAAGATCATGGCAGATCTTCGACCTCAACTCCACTTTCCCGTCTGATCCCCATATCTCTTGATTCCCCGAGAGTCCAAAAATATATCTATCTCAGCCTTGAATATACTCAAAGACTCAACATCCACAGCCTTTGGGGTAGAGAATTCCCAAAAATTCACAACCATCTGAGTGAAGAAATTCCTCCTCATCTCAGTCTTAAATGGTCGACCCCTTATCCTGAGACTATGCCCCTAGTTCTAGACTCTCCAGCCAGGGTAAAAAACCTCTCAGCATCAACCCTGTCAATCTCCCTCAGAATCTTACATGTTTCAATGAGATCACCTCTCCTTCTTCTAAACTCCAGAGAGTATAGGCCCAATCTACTCAATCTCTCCTCATAGGTCTCTTTCTGTTCTGTAAGTTTCAATGGACTAGAAATTCGTCTGGTTAGAGCCTCCCATTAGTATTTCCGGGGGACGCTAACGGGGCGCTAACCACTCACTGCCCGGGCGCGGCGAGAATATCGCCTCCCGCTAAGTTCAGCGGGAGGTTTGCAGCGGTGGTATGGCGTTGCGCCCCGACCTCCTTCGCCCGGAGATCGTGACATCATCGCCGTGCCTATCACCGTAAACTTCGGTTTCGACCCCTGCCGCATCGCCGGGTGAAAACACCGGCAGCTGCAGGAGGCGTTCATCGGGAGGCCGGGTGCTTCGGGGGCGATATTTAAAACCGAGGTGGCTGAGGTAGGAAAAAAATAATCAAATGCTCGTTCTCTGTTTGTTTTGCTTTTTTCCCCAGCGCTCGATCAGCCCGGCACTCTGCTGCAGTGCATTGGGCTGATCGGGCCGGATCGCAGCTGCCGTCGTGGACCAGGTAAGTTTTTTCCTTGCAGTGCCTGCAGCGATGGCCCTTCCCTTTAAAGGACGGAAGGAGCCTTCCAACGCGGCAGTGCTGCACGGCCCAGTGTACTCACCTACCTGCTGCCTGTTGTGTTCCAGGAAGGAGATGGAGCACTTGATTTAGCTCCACTTCCTTCCTGGAGCGCAAAACCGAATTTTTTAAAAGTTGAAAGTCATTAGTGCCTGGCGCTGATTCTTTCAACTTTTAAAAGTTAGCGCCTCAAACAGGGCTATAATGAATTTCTCCCCCTATGATTCTATGAACTGCTATTTTAAATACTTGAAGGGAAAATAATTACAGGGCTATGAGGAAAGAGCAGGGGAGTGGGATTAATTGGATAGCTCTTTCAAAGAGCCGGCACAGGCACAATGAGCTGAATGGCTTCCTTCTGTGCTGTATCATTCTATGATTCTATGATAACAAAATGAACAAAGGGTTAAAAGCAGGGATTTACTGAAGCGTCTAGATTAGTTAATTTAATGCCAGTTACACCCTAACAAAACCTGTACATAAAAGTCTACCAGAAAGTGGTTAGTGGATTTATATGTTATTTTAAAGTATTGTAAAGTCTGGGCTAACACTAAGATTATGGCTGAGTTTAAGGTAAAGGCTAAGCAGAAGTGTGTTACAAGTAGTTTCACTTTGAGACAAAAAGACTCAATCTAAAGCATAGCAGAGTCATTGTTCTCTCAGAAGAACATAAGAACATAAGAAATAGGAGCAGGGGTAGGCCATATGGCCCCTCGAGCCTGCTCCACCATTCAGTAAGATCATGGCTGATCATCGACCTTAACTCCACTTTCTCACCCCCCGCTCCCCCGCCCCCCCCATCTCCATATCCCTTGATTCCCCTAGAGTCTAAAAATCTATCTATCTCAGCCTTGAATATACTCAAAGACTCAGCATTCACAGCCCTCTGGGGCAGAGAATTCCAAAGATTCACAACCCTCTGAGTGAAGAAATTCCTCCTCATCTCGATCTTAAATAGCCTACCCCTTATCCTGAGAATTATTAAATGTATCAGTTATTGTCACAAAGGCTGTATTTCCCATTAGCTGCCACGACAATAAAAGCAAGTACAGTGCGGGGCATTAATCTACCCTCGCCTGTACGGTGAATCTCAAAATTCTTCAGTGAAACTGCACTAGTTATAATTGTGCAGATTCTTTGAGATAATTAACCGCCACACATTGTAGTTTTATATATCCAGTTTCTCTATTGCCTGTGAAATACAGTTGGAGTAGCGCGGGGCCAATTATAATTGTATTTGCCTTCTTTGGTAACAGTACAAGCAATGGTCACACCTTTCAACATCTGGGACAAACTAATTCCAGTGTTGTGTTGCAAGTGAGAAATTACTGCTCATAAATATTCACTACATCGTGATATTTCTGGTGATGGAGATGTCCATTGTGGACTTTTTCCAATTAATCTCTCCACTCACGGGAGTTGATTTTAACTTTTATCACCTGGCATTAACAGGGTGGTAATGGCCTCAGAATGGGGTTGGTAGCCTTACCGCCCCGTTACCTCAAGCACCATTTTGAAAAAGGCCTGCTGGTGGGCGCCCGAAGCACTTGCCTGTTTCTGGTGGTAGGCCCATTTCAATATCCAAGATACCGATTGTCATTTTGGGTTGTGAATGTTCGGAGTGTGCGCCGTGTGTACTCCAATCATTTCCATAGGCGATAGAGGAGAACGGGCCCTAGCCTCGGTAAGTTTGATATTATTTTTGCGGAGCCAGATGGAGCAGGAGTCCACCTCTGGGACCCATGACAATAATCTTGGCCGTCCGCACCGCCCACCTGCAATCGCGACCCCCTCCTCCCTTACATTTACAGTTCTGCTGGCCAGGATGGCCTGGAATTGGTAGGCCTCAAACTGGTGAGCTGCACCAGGAGGTGCATAAGAACATAAGAACATAAGAAATAGGAGCAGGAGTAGGCCATTTGGCCCCTCGAGCCTGCTCCGTCATTTAATGAGATCATGGCTGATCTGATCTTAGGCTCAGCTCCATTTCCCTGCCCGCTCCCCATAACCCATCACTTCCTTATTGTTCAAAAATCTGTCTATCTCCACCTTAAATATATTCAATGACCCAGCCTCCGCAGCTCTCTGGGGCAGAGAATTCCACAGATTTACGACCCTCTGAAAGAAGAAATTCCTCCTCATCTCAGTTTTAAATGGGCAACCCCTTATTCTGAAACTATGCCCCCTAGTTCTAGATTCCCCCATGAGGGGAAACATCTTCTCTGCATCTACCTTGTTGAGCCCCCTCATAATCTTATATGTTTCAATAAGATCACCTCTTATTCTTCTAAACTCCAATGAGTATAGGCCCAACCTGGTCAACCTTTCTTCATAAGACAACCCCTTCATTTCAGGAATCAACCTCGTGAACCTTCTCTGAACTGCCTCCAATGCAAGTATATCCCTCCTTAAATAAAGAGACCAAAACTGTACGCAGTACTCCAGGTATGGTCTCACCAATACCCTGTACAGTTGTAGCAGGACTTCCCTACTTTTATACTCCATCCCCCTTGCAATAAAGGTCAACATTCCATTTGCCTTCCTGATTACTTGCTGTACCTGCATGCTAACTTTTTGTGTTTCATGCACAAGGACCCCCAGATCCCTCTGTACTGCAGCATTTTGTAATCTCTCTCCATTTAAATAATAATTTTCTTTTCTTTTTCTTACCAAAGTGGATAACCTCGCATTTTCCCACATTATACTCCATCTGCCAAATGTTTGCCCACTCAGTCAGCCTGTCTATTTAGCACCCACAGCTCTCCAACCCGATGTTAATGAGGCCATGGCTCCAAAGCATGCCAGCCTCTTCGCCGTGGGTACTGACGATTGGCTGGCATGCAATGCCAGTCCTTTGCCCAGAACTCAAAATGGACCCCTCCAACATTACTGCTGGGCTTGTACAAAGTTCAAACAGTTTGAACATCTCTACAGTTTTTGGATGATTATTCCAGCAGTAAAATAATTTGATTGAAAAATCAGACACTTGTGTGCTTATTATCATTTGTATTATTCAAATTTAAATGAGCTGAATAACCAAACTCTAAAAGTTTAATTTCTGCCTGTATACTGGTAGCGGTAAAATAAAACATGTAGGCTTCGCAAAATCCCCCAGAAACTCGAACAGAACCCTAAAGGGGGTGATTTTTGGATTTTTCATACAAATTTGGGATGATGGGACCTAAGTGAAGTGATTTGAGGTAAAAACCTCAGTTTTGGACATTCTTAAGGACCAGGGAAGAAAAACCCTGAGGAAAATGACTTTTGGATATTACTGTTGGGAAAAACACCTTTCACAGACACAAGACAGGCTGCAGAGGGGTGTGGCAAGGCAGTGGACAGCTTTTGGGTATTGGGGCCCAGTCAAGCTGTCTGGGAGATGTTTGCACTGCAATCCAACCAAGGAGGAAGAGCCTCACCCAAAACCTCACATACACATCCAAATATGAATAATCCAAGACCCCTTTTGAAATTCCCAGGCCCAAACAGGATGCCAGAAGCCTGAAAACAATAAAACATCCAGTACACCCATTACTCCATCAAAAACCAATCAGCCAAGTATCTACAGGGACAGATTAACAAGCCCGCCAAAAACCTAAGACAAAAGGAACAAGATTTGGCACATAGATAAAGGCCCTGCCTAAATGGGAGACATTGGAAGCCATTAGGACAATTTAACACCAAGTTAAAATCATCAAAACTTAACAAGCCCGCCAAAACCTAAGACAATGGAATGAACAGGCCTCAACTGAAACCTAAATCATTTCAACACGAAACCGATTTAGTAAAGGGGTTTTGGCGCGAAAAAGACAAAGGGCCTGAACAGTATAATTGAGGGCCTAATCCCCCAAGAAAGTTAGTTCCAGCAAGACCCAGCAAGTTACTCACCACTACAGAGGGCCACACGACACGAACAGGAGGAGGAAAGAAGCAGAAAGGCCACGAGGCAGACCCGAGGCGAGATCGGAGGCAGGGACAGACAAGGCCAGGCAAGGGCTAGAACTGAGACCATGAGCTGGGAGCGAGTCGGCATTGCTCAACATACGGTCCAGCTCTAGTAAGTACTAGCCACGGCCACTGGAAGCTGGGAGCGAGTCGGCATCGCTCAATCCACGGTCCAGCTCCAGGAGGTACCCCCCCCGACAGGCCTCCAACACAACAAACTAACAACCAGAGCCACCAAGGGCTCCACGAGGTGAACCGACACTCGAAAGTCCCGCGGAAACCAAGGCCCCGCGCAACAACCAACCACCAGGCAACCACGACCAAGAACCAGACCAACTCCAGGAAAAAAACGAAGACACGCAAGTTTCCACACTACAAACTATTCCTGACTTACCCCTGGGTAAGATTTTTCGTTAAAAAACTCTAAACCCTACATCTAAGGGAGAAAAATCGGGTACTTACCTGATAAAGTCCAATACGTACCTTACCGCATCAGCAGACAAACCCAAACTGACCTGGAGTGCAGCTGGAGTCTTCTACCATGTCCGGGGTACGGCAGGTCCCAACAACCAAAAACCTTAGTGAACCCCGAAATCGCAAAATACCTCAACTGTCAAGAACTGTCATTGGTGAGCATTATCCCTGATCCTTTGAAATTGAAACCTAGCTAGACAGTGTGATTGGGAGGGATAAGGGTTTTTGTATATTGTCATTCTCCCTCGCCTGTACCGTGTGTTCCCCAACCTGTGTTTAAGCATCTAAGTGTGTTAAATTTGTTACCTTTTTCTTTTAATAAAGTCAAAATCCTTTCATCAGAACCTGTTGTCTACTGCATCTTTGTTCACAACCCCTAAATAAGTCCAAGGTCTAGAACTAGGGCCGTGGGAGCGATTCGAACCACTCACTGAGTCAGAGGTGAAGGCTGACCCCACACACCACCCCCTACAACATTATTAATATCCTAAACTTCCAAAGGTTTCTAAGTCTTCTGAAATATCTATCGACATTCGAAGATTTGCCGGTGATACCACCCGCCATTTTGAACTCAAAGATGAGCACAAAACTGTGCTTTCCGCAAGTGATCTATTCTCATGTTGAGCAGTGGGATCGAAAGTACATGGCACAGTTTAATGAAGCATTGATGCTACGCAAATGTATTGCTCATTAGAAACCAGGTCAAAAAAACAAAAAAAGTAATTGGCACTGTTAGACCATCAAACCCTGCCTTGTGTACAGCAAGTTAAAATGTTCTTCTGACATACTAGCTGGGCTTACAGATAACAGGTTTTGTTTTGGGACAAACAGCTCAGCGTGGCATCAGTTTGGTGGGATGACAGAACAATCCTGTTATGAGTATGTGCAGCCCAAGGTAGACAAATAGTATAAAGGTAGAGCTTGTGCCGTCCAAAAGATGGAGCTCTTGTGGATAGTCAGAAGTCCTTTTGCCTTAACAGTATAGGAACATAGGAACAATGAGATCCTGGCTAATCTGCAACCTTACTCCATATATAGCCTTTGCCACATATCCCTTAATAACTTTGGTTAACAAAAATCTATCAATCTCAGATTCAAAATTAACAATTCATCTTGCATCAATTGCCATTTGCAGAAGAGAGTTCCAAACTTCCACTACCCTTTGTCTGTAGAAGTGTTTCCTAAAAGGCCTGGCTCGAACTTTTAGACTATGCCCCCTAGTCCTAGACTCCCCAACCAGCGGAAATGGTTTCTCTCTATCTACCCTATCTGTTCCCGTTAATAGCTTGAAATCTTCGATCAGATCACCACTTAACCTTCTAAATTATAGGGAATACAACCCTAGTTTGTGTAATCTCTCCTCGTAATTTAACCCTTGGAGTCTGGGTATCATTCTGGTAAACCTACGCTGCACTCCCTCCAAGGCCAATATATCCTTCCTAAGTTGTTGTGCCCAGAACTGCTCACAGTACTCCAGGTGTGGTCTAACCAGGGTTTTGTATAGTTGCAGCATAACTTCTACCCCTTGTACTCTAGTCCTCTAGATATAAAGGCCAACATTCCATTAGCCTTTTTGATTATTTCCTGTACTTGTTCATGACATTTTAATGATCACCTGGACCTGATGGCTTACATCCTAGAGTCTTGAAGGAAGTGGCGGTAGGGATTGTAGATGCATTGGTAATAATTTTTCAAAACTCCCTGGATTCCGCTAAGGTCCCGGCAGACTGGAAAACTGCTAATGTAACACCCTTATTTAAAAAGGGCAGTAGACAGAAGGCTGGTAACTATAGACCGGTTAGCCTAACATCTGTGGTAGGTAAAATTTTGGAGTCCATTATTAAGGAAACAGTAACAGGACATTTGGATAATCATAATTTAATAGGACAAAGTCAGCATGGTTTTACGAAGGGGAAGTCATGTTTGACAAATTTGCTGGAGTTCTTTGAGGAAGTAACATATAGAGTGGATAAAGGGGAACCAGTGGACGTAGTGTATTTAGACTTCCAAAAGGCATTTGACAAGGTGCCACACAAAAGATTATTGCTTAAGGTAAAAAATCACGGAATTGGGGGTAATATTCTGGCATGGATAGAGGATTGGCTATCTAACAGAAAGCAAAGAGTTGGGATAAATGGTTCATTCTCAGACTGGCAATCAGTAACTAGTGGTGTTCCACAGGGGTCAGTGCTGGGTCCCCAACTCTTCACAATCTATATTAACGATTTGGAGGAAGGGACCAAGTGTAACATATCAAAATTTGCAGATGATACAAAGATGGGAGGGAAAGTAGTGAATGAGGAGGACATAAAAAACCTGCAAGGGGACATAGACAGGCTAAGTAAGTGGGCAGAGATTTGGCAGATGGAATACAACACTGGAAAGTGTGAGGTGATGCACTTTGGCAGGAAAAATCCTAGAGCAATTTATTATCTTAATGGCAAGAAACTGGAGAGTACTGAAGTGCAAAGGGATCTGGGGGTCCTGGTGCACGAAACTCAAAAGGTTAGTATGCAGGTGCAGCAAGTGATTAAGAAGGCAAATGGAATGTTGGCTTTCATTGCTAGGGGGATAGAATATAAAAATAGGGAGGTATTGCTTCAGTTGTACAAGGTATTGGTGAGACCGCACCTGGAATACTGCATACAGTTTTGGTGTCCTTACTTAAGGAAAGACATCCTTGCTCTCGAGGCAGTGCAAAAAAGGTTCATTCGGTTAATCCCGGGGATGAGGGGGTGGTCATATGAGGAGAGGTTGGGTAGATTGGGACTCTACTCATTGGAGTTCAGAAGAATGAGAGGCGATCTTATTGAAACATATAAGATTGTGAAGGGGTTGGATCGGGTGGATGCGGGGAGGATGTTCCCGATGACGGGTGAGACGAGAACTAGGGGGCATAGTCTTAGAATAAGGGGCTGCTCTTTCAAAACTGAGATGAGGAGGAACTACTTCACTCAGAGGGTGGTAGGTCCATGGAATATGCTGCCACAAAAAGCTGTAGAAGCTACAACATTAATTAAATTTAAAACAGAAATAGACAGTTTCCTAGAAGTAAAGGGCATTAAGGGTTACGGGGAGCGGGCAGGAATTTGGACATGAGTCTAGGTTCGGATCGGTCATGGCCCTGTGGGTAGTGGAGCGGGCCCAGGGACTGTGTAGCCTGATTCTGCTCCTATTTCGTGTGTGCAATTCTGTTAGATGCAGGAGATGGTTCTGTGATAGATAGTAGATTGGCGGTTAGGATCAGATCAGCCATGATCTTATTGAATGGCGGAGCAGGCTCGAGGGGCCGATTGGCCTACTCCTGCTCCTATTTCTTATGTTCTTATGTTCTTATGTATCTATGTACCTGGACCCCCAAGTCTCTTTGGACATCCACTGTTTTTAGTTTTTCACCATTTAGAAAGTACCCTGTTCTATCCTTTTTAGGTCCAAACTGGATGACCTCACATTTGCCTACATTGAAATCCATTTGCTACAGTTTTGCCCATTCACTTAATCTATCAATATCCCTTTGTAATTTTATGCTTTCATCTACACTGCCTGCAATGCCGCCTATCTTTGTGTCATTAGCACATTTGGATATGTGGCTTTCTATGCCATCATCTAAGTCGTTAATAAATACTGTGAATAGTTGAGGCCCCAACACAGATCCCTGCAGGACACCACTAGTCACATCCTGCCGATTAGAGTACCTACCCATTATCCCTACTCTCTGTCTCCTGCCACTCAGCCAATTTCCTAACCAGGTCATAATTTGCCTTCAATTCCATGGGCTTCAACCTTAGTTCTCTTATACGGAACTTTATCAAATGCCTTCTGGAAGTTCAATTAAATAACATCCCTAGACATTACCTTGTCCACTAATTTAGTCACCTCTTCAAAAAATCCAATCAGGTTTGTCAGGCATGACCTACCTTTCACAAATCCAAGATGTCTCTGTCTGATCAGCTGAAAATTTTCAAGGTGTTCAGTCACCCTCTCCTTAATTATAGACGGTAGTAATTTCGCGGCAACAGATCTTAGGCTAACTGGTCTATAATTCCTTGGTTTCCCTCTCTCGCCATTCTTAAATAGTGGAGTGACATGTGCAATTTTCCAATCTAAAGGTACAGTTCCTGAATCGAGAAAACTTTGAAAGATTATAGTTTAGGCATCTGCAATGTGCTCACCTACTTCCTTTAAAACCCTGGGATGGAAACCATCTGACCCTGGAATTTGCCACTCTTTAGTGCCATTATTTTCTTCATTACTGCTATTTTGCTTACGTTAATTTTATTGAGTCCCTGTCCCCGATTCAATATTAGTTTCCTTGGGATTTCCGGCATGCTATCCTCTTTCTCTACTGTAAATACTGACGCAAAGTAATTATTCAACATGTCCGCCATTTCCTTATTATCACTGACAATATCACCGATACCCATTTTCAAGGGGCCAACATTGCTCCTGACCACCCTCTTTTTCCTAATATAATTGTAAATATTCTTTGTGTTGATTTTGATATCCCTTGCAAGTTTCTTTTCATTCTCCCTTTTTGTAGATCTTGCTATTGTTCAGTCACACTTTGCTGTTCTTTGTATCTTTCCCATTCACTAGGATCTGTGCTCATTTTTGCAAGCTTTTTCTCTTATTTTTATGCTGTCTCTTACCTCTTTATGGTAGCCCATGAAGATGCTGATCAGCTTGAACTTCGCAGAGGAAACAGGTTGTATTTAATTGCTTGTCATTTAATGTAATACCGTAGAACAGTTGTATAAGAACAATACTGTTACGAGTCAAAGTATATTAAAACTTGTTGTTTAAAACCACTTGGGCCTGCAACACAAGGAGGTTATTGTTGCAGAACTAACAACCTTTTGTTGCGACCGTAACCATGGGAAATCCGCTAACAGGAACCAATATATTTTGTGGCCTGGCGCAAAAAATTAGTGCAGCCCATTTGATCCGATACTAGTTATTCATTGTCAGACAGGCAAATGGACTGTATTATATCAAGAATCTCAAGTTGGCTTCAAACAGCTTCATAAAATCTAGGCAGTTTCTACAGCGCTGGACTTTGATAACGACATGATGACTACTGACCTTTCAAATTCCGCTGAGTTATCATTTATGTTCATTTTACCTACCACAGAAGGAGTTGGTTTTATATTTAGAATGACTGCATGGCTCTAACTAATCTTCGACAGTGGCTAAACTTGAATGTTTAAAGGTTTTTATCTTGTGGCACGTCGGATGAAAATGAATAAAAACCTGTTAATGTCATCAATTTATTAATAAATGGATTTACTGTAGCCAAATCCTAAAATGGTTTTCAATAAAAAAATTATATGTGCAACGTGGCCACCCCTAGGGAATAAGAGCGGGAAATTGAGTATGTAAGGGAAAAAACCCAGGAGGAAGACAAAGGCCGCGATTTTATCAATGGAGGCGGGTTGGGTGCGGGTTTGAGGTTCGGTGGGTTCCGGTCCCGTCTCCACTTTCAGCCGTCCAGAAAATGCGATTTTGCCTTAAGTGGCCTACTTAATGTGTCCCTGCGTGCTACCCGGCCCAATTAGTGGGTTCGGGTCTGCTGCTCACCTCTGCTGACGTCTGTCAGCCAGCTGTATTTAAGGGGCCCATGCAGCATTGTTTCAAATCCTTCCTTTCCTGCTGCTTCTCCTTTAGAAATTGTTCCCATGACTGCTGCAAGAGCTAAGGCCTCTCCCCGCTTTGATGAGGGAGGGAGAGGGCGCCAGGAGGTACTCTTCCCCTCATCCGGACGGAGGAAGCCTCCTCAGCAAAGCAAAGCAGCCTGGCTGCAAATTGCTGAGGAGGTGAGCTCCAGATCGTTGTGTGCTCGCTCCTGGGTCCAGTGCAGAAAAAGGTTTAATGACCTAGTACGCTCAGCAAAAGTGAGTATAACATCACAGTTACCCTCAATCTGCTCCCCATCTCCTCTCATCACCAGCACTCTGCATTGGCAACCTACTCCTGCACATCCCACTTTACCCTTACATCCCTTGCACCCTTAACCATCCCTCTCTCTCTATGTACAGAATCACTTCACTATTCCACTATGCACCCCTCACACTCGCTATCACTGTTATGCAATGACAGCAACTAACAATGCACAGGGAGGACCCTTGGTATTGGCATCTCACTCCATCTTTGTCTCCCTCGAAGCATCTATGCTATGGATTCTCTACACTCACACCAACATTCTCACTCCAACTCCACTTGTGTCCCTCATTGCAGGAAAAGAGATCCCACAATAAGAGGGGAGGGCCAGGACAGGAGGAGGGCCACCTTCCATTGCCCAGCTGACCACCGCTGAGGAGGCTGCTCTGGAGATCATAGGCGGTGCTAAGGATCTGGAAGTGGAGGACGGTCAGACGGGCGCAGTAGAGCAAGCTGGTGACAGAATAGATTTGCAACCCTCTCAGTTACATTGCATGAGTGACTGATATGGCATCTGATGCTCATACAGATTGAGTTATGATAATCTGCACAATTCAATGTGCATGATACATTAATATCACTTGTCTAACTCATGCCTTTACTCCCCCACAGGACCATCAAGAGCCCCCCTCCACACTGTCCAGGAGGAAGAGCCTGAAGACTCCTCAGAGGAAGTTGCAACCTCTGAGGGCACAGCGTCAGCAGAATTAAGTGCACCCAGCACCAGCGCAGATACGCACATCTCGGTGGGTCCTTCACGAGAAACAGTCGTGTTGTCACCTGGTGTATCACAGCTCACAAGTGAGCATCAGCAGATGGTGGAGACAGGGACAGCAGTGGAGAGTCCTCGTTGGAGGGCGCAGGGCGCTCCCAGCACTGCTCAGCTGCATGTGGACCCTGTGCCTCCGGGTCCATCCAGAAAGAGAGCAGTCCTGGAACTCCAGGACAAGTGCAGGAGTCTCTGGCAGGTTTTGCATCCAGGGTAACTGCGAATGTGGAGAGGATGGAGGAATCCATCTCTAACATGAGCACTGCCTTTGTGGAGGCAATGGTGCATGAATGCACCACCATGGATAGGATGGCAACCGCCGTCAAAAGGATGGCTATGGTCATGGAGGAAATAAGTCACCAGAGTCAGGAAAACATGGTGAATGTTCAGAATAGAATTACATCTCTGGAGGAGCGATGGGCAGCTATTGAGCAGAGAGACCAGAGCTTCATGGACGTCCTTTTGAGGAGGACGGCCAGTGCAGATACGGGTCCTCATGGCCCCCCTGATATGCAGCAAGGTGCTGTCCAGCCACTTGCTAGCACTGAAGTGCGGCTGACCCATGAGAGGGATATTGGTGGCAGGCAACAAGGAAGTGTGGGCAACCTCTCCAAGCGCTCACACGACTATGCCATTGCGGAGCCCTCGGTCAGAGCCCCACCAGAGTCCTCACCCAACTGAGATGGGCGTCTCAGCCCCTGCACAGCCGCAGGAGGAGCAGACTGTTGCCGAGCCCTCACAGGCTTGCAAACCCAGAGGATGCCCGCCAAAGGTGTCAAAGCATGAGCAGCATGTAAGTGAGCAAGGTGCCTCCACACCTGCTGAAGCCACAGGGGAAGCACCACTTAGAAGCACGCGTAAGAGAAAGATGAAGCACCTATAGTCTCAAGGGTAGTCACTTGGGTGTTTTAATGCAATACATCTTTAATATAATCATCGCCATTTCAATTTCAATAAAGAAATGCGATGGCAAACATTCAAAGAGTTGGCCTATGTGTGCCTAGAAATGGAAGTGTCACAGTGAGGTGCCAGGGCGCCTTTCATCTGTAATGATAGTGGTGAGAGTGATAGGAAGCCACACTTTATTGTACATTGTGTATGATGTGTTAAGAAGGTGGCAGCCACATGTGTTTGCTTCGTAAACTAAAGTCAATCTGGCATAGATTAGTGCATCCCTTGCATCACGGGCAGCAATGTGCTCGCGTGCTGG
This sequence comes from Squalus acanthias, assembly GCA_030390025.1. NCBI lineage: Eukaryota > Metazoa > Chordata > Chondrichthyes > Squaliformes > Squalidae > Squalus > Squalus acanthias. The sequence continues at coordinate 23,994,909 of CM059425.1, forward strand.
TGGAACTCGTGCATCCGCCTCCGCAAGGTCTTTCTCCTCCTCCTCCTTCTCCTCCTCATCCTCATCCTCCTCTGAGGAGGAGGCTGTGCACGGAGCCACTTGTTCCTCAGGCAGCGGTAAGCCACGCTGCTGTGCGATGTTGTGCAGTGCGCAGCAGACCACGATGATTCTGGAGACCCTGGCTGGCGAGTACTGTAGGGCTCCACCAGATCTGTCGAGGCATCTGAATCGCATTTTGAGCAAGCTGATAGTTTGCTCGATGATGGCTCTGGTGGAAATGTGGCTGGCATTGTAGCGCTCCTCAGCTTCGTTTGATGGCCTCCTCAATGGCATCATCAGCCACATCTTCAGGGCATAGACCTTGTCTCCAAGTAGCCATCTGGAAAGTTGGGTTGGCGGATTGAAGAGCTGAGGCACAGTAAACTGGCGCAGGATGAACGAGTCATGACAACTGCCAGGGTACTTCGCGCAAACATGCAACATGTTCTTCCAGTGGTTACACACCAGCTGGACGTTGAGGGAGTGGAAGCCCTTGCGGTTGATAAATACAGCTGGTTTGTGATGGGGTGCCCTAATGGCCACATGTGTGCAGTCTACGATGCCCTGCACCCTTGGCAAGCCTGCCATCTTTGCAAAGCCAACCACACGCACGGTTACACTTGCTTCATCCATGGAGAAGTGGATGTAATTGTGTGCCTTTGCAAAGTGATGCAAGTGTGTGCGGCCGCCTGGGAGATTCCGCTGGTGTCTGCTGATGATCCCTGGAAGGAACCTGAAGCAAAAAAATTTAGGGCGGTGGTGACTTTGATATCCACTGGTAAGGGCTGCCCACCTGCTCCTCTGGGCTCCAGGTGTTGGTGCAGCATTGCGCAGATGTCAGTGACTATCTCTCGCGAAAGTCTCAGCCTCCTTTGGCACTGCTGCTCAGTCATGTTGAGGAAGCTCATCCTCGGCCTGTAAACCCTGTGTTGGGGGTATCTCCTGCGGCGACGTGCAGGCCTGCGCTGATGCCCTCTGCCCTGTGCAGCATCTGGTGGGTGAGGAGGAGGTTGGCGCTCCTGTTGTTGCTGCTGCTGTTGTGGCTGGTTCTGCTACTGCCGTGGCTGCTCTTCCTCCGAATCTGAGGACCATGCTGCTGGTAGATATGTCAGTTGAGGACTTGAAATTATAAGCGCTCAGTCAATGTGGGCAGAGGGTTTTCCAAGGGGGTCACAATGGAGATGGATCTCAGCTTCACAGTTACAAGATCCGTAGATGTGCAAAAAGTGTTCCAACACCTGATAAAACAAAGTTCTGTCATTTGTAAGTCAGCCATGTTCGAGCTCCATTTTTATGCTGGAGCTGCAGCTGTCAAGAAGTCAGGCACTTGCTGAACCCGGCACAATCAGCTGGCATGGTTTGGGAATGGCGTGGAACATGCTGAAAATGTAATGGGACAAAAATTCGGCCCTTCACGGGTGAGTACACAGTGCGTACTCACCCGTAAGACGTCCCGAAGTGCTGGTTTCCTGCATGCACAGCGCATGCGCAGGAAACCGGAACTTCCGGTCTGGTGAAGGGGGCGGTTCATAGGTGAACCGCGTGCGCGGTAGAGGCTGCGCGCATGCAGCACACTTAGATTTTTTTTCAGGTTTCTACGGGAGGGTAAGTCGTGAAGAAACTACGTTTATGAAAAGGAGGCGCAAGACCCGTTTTCAACAAGGTAAGTGGTTAATTAAGTATAATTTTAAAATTTTTTAAACAGGTTTATCTTTATTAGATACTTTAAAGAAAGGTAAGTTTATTTTTATCACTTTTAAAAAGTATTGTAATTTTTTCAAAAATTTAAATTTTTGTTTAAAGTGGTTAATTTATTTAACTATAGTTATTTTATAAATATGATGTTTTTTTTTAATTAAGTTTAGCTGTTCTTTTGGGGCCGATTTCAATTCACAGATTTGACAGGTCTCCTGTCAAATCTATGAATGAAAGATGGTCTGCTGCCATTGGCTCTCCATGGCCCACGTGATCCCAGGGGACGCATCGCACTAACTGCGCCCCTGGGACATGCAAGCACTGCGCGCCGGCAGTTGGGAGAGGCCCAGGAGCTGAAGTTCCCGTGAGCCCAAAACACAGCGGCAGGCACGGTAGGTAAGAGCGCGCGCGATCCTTACCCCCGCGGCAAGCCGGAGAGGTGAATTTCTGGGCCAATAAAATTGAAATACCCTGTTAAAATCGGCTTATCCAGGCAGTTTACAAGCTGTGAACTGCCTTAAGTGCCTCTCCTGCCACTTGGTGGCGGGACCGATCGGAACTCCCAGAGCCGGCACTTGGCAAAGTAGTGAGGAGGCGGGTCGATGGCAGGATCGCAACCTGCTGTCAATCAAAAAGATTTTAACCTCTGACCCGCCTCCAAACCCGCCCTCTGAGTGCCAGCAAAATCGCAGCCAAAGAGAGAGAATGGTTATCAGTTATTATTAAATATAAGCTCCAATTGTAACTCAGAGGGAATCGGGCAGGCAGGGGCTGAGGTAAACCATCCTGATGATGGCAGCGTGAGGCTCAGGAGTTTTTAACGCTTGGGCCTCATCTGTGCGGCCCCTGCCAATTTCCCGCCTAAAACTGGCGGAAAGCGGCAGCTGGCCAGCGTGAAGGAGCCCAATGTCGGGCATCAGGAGGCCTCCGCTGGGGACTGGCACTCAGATTAGTCAATCAGTGGGGAAAGGGGTGAGCAGACCGTGGTAGGGGAGGCCTAATCTTTCCTTGTGGGGGCCCAGAGGAGCACTCCTGCTGCTCCTCCTGGCCCCAAAAGGAAAGCTTTTAAAAAAGTGAAATGGTTTAACTTTTTGGGCCTCTCCTGGCCCCGACTCCTCTTCCCACTAAATGGACCAGGCGGGAAAGCCTCACCCGCTTCCCCGCTCAGGCCCCACAGTTAAAACAGCAGTCAGGCCCTGATGACATCATCAGAGCCCAGTCAGCATATTTAAAGAAAGACCCCGCTTGTTTCTGGCGAGTTGTCCCTCTTGCCTGCTCAGAAGAGCAGGTGAAAATCTCAGCGTGCAAGATGGATGGGGGACGTCGGTGGATGTGACCCATGGGCGATTTTAACTGCCCGCCTGGCCAGTTTCCACCAGGTGGGCAGTGTAACAATCATCCCCATAATCTACGCTATATCTATGACTGTCAATGTCTGCAAAGAAATTGAAAATCCAGTCAGCCCGTGCGCATGTGGATCTTCACACGTTAAATTATCAGATGCAGACTTTCATCCATAACCTCTTTGCATTCGTTTGAGAATGACAGTTTGACTAGTTTCTCATGATTAATGCCATGTAAAGCCTATTGAACTGTAACAGACTTGACTTAATGCTGAACAAACTAAGTCCCAGACTATGATACAGGAATTGTCTGCATCATCCTTTCACTGGGCAGAGCATCAATTGGAGACAGTTGTCCAGTACTGAAAAAACATCACTAACACCATTGAGAAGTACAAGATAGAAAGACAAAAATCAGAACAGAAATTTTAAAAAGTGGCACGTCGAAGCAGATATTTGGAACATCAGGCAGAATGACCTTTTAAGCAGCTTCTGCCAATAACCACATAGATTTGCCATCAAACTATTCATGTTGCATATTTCGATTCACTGCATTGTGAATTACTATTGTGATCAATTTCTGATGCCTTTTTAGCAAATAATTGGCTGTGGAAAAATGAATAGATTGTCAGCAGCCCACCCTGAGCAGTAATGCGCCTGAACAAGTGAGTACATTTTAAAGCATTTCTTTGTCTTAAGTCATCTGAAAAACACTATAGAAATCACTTCACAATGGAAATTAAATTAAGCCCTTCAAAATGCCTGATCTGCTCGAGCAGAACAAGCATTGTAAGAACTGATAAACAGAAATAATCGCAGCCATGCTTCTCCAATTGGGCAGATCTCAATGTTCAAAAATATTCCATTGATTTCAATTTTGTCAGTAAACCTTTGTAGATCTTTCTTCTTTTGTTGGTTCGTCTCTGCAATTTTGTGGGGCACACTGTAATTTCTGTTATTAAGCACCATCTTGCAGTTCTCAAGACTTCATGCAAACGGACAGAATACCATATTTCTTGCAGACTAACATGGGACTTCTGGTTCCTTATGCATCCTTAATGATTTGCGTTGGACAATATTGAATGTTGTTGTGGAATGTTTCCATATTTTGTGATGTGTTCTTGATTCTTGTTTTTATGTTTTACATTTCCCAACAGCTATGTAATACTGTCCACAGGAAGTTAGGATAACAACAATCTGTCATATGAGAAGCAAATAATGATAATGCCGTGTAACGACCTACAGGAAATTTAATCGGGCTCCTCTGATCTGTGAACGGCTCTAATAGGAGCGAGCCTTTGATTTAATGGGAGCATTCCTGCCTCTGAGTCAGAAGGTGCAGCGTTCGAACCCCGCTCCAGACACTTCTGGTGAATGGGGACTGAAGCTCCAGCTCTGGGTTGACATCCGGCGGGATACTCGCGTCCGGTGGGTGTGGGTGGCTCCCTTCATCATATGGATTGTGGGAGCCCAGAAAACCCTATTGCCATACAGGAATAATGACCCTATCTGCTAGTATAAAGATGGTTACGGCCATAAAAGGCACATTCACGTCGCAGCCTGTCAGACTGTTAATCAGACTGCGAATGCCCCCGTTACCTCACACTGTTCTCCAAGTGAAGGGTGTGAAGGTGCAACAACTGTTCTAATGAAAGGTGATTGAAGTTATGAATGAAGATTTTTATTTATTCTACGGAGAATCAAGAACCCACTATAACTAATCAAGTCTTGATATGGCATGTGATATGACCTGATTATAACATGATCTGATATGATTTGATGATATATTACAGGAGGGCACAGCATCACTCCAGCTAGAAAATCCTTAATTAGGGATGGGCAATAAATGCTGGCCTTGCGAGTGATGCCCATATCCCAAGAATGAATTTAAAACATGATCTTTATTCTTCTGAGTATTTCTGATATTTTTATAATTATAGAATTATGAAGTGTAGTTGAATCATAATCAATGGAATTAAATATCTGAAAAATTCAATAGAATGAGGACAGAATATATAGAGGTACAATCTGGTACTAAGTAGTACTCTGGGTTAGAGGACAGCTCTATCACCTCTGAGACATGGGGTTGAATCCAGCCAAGAATGATGGGTGAAAGTTTCTTTTCTCTGACAGCTGCATGGGGCCTTAAGTAAACATAATTTGGATGCTGTCTCAATGTAATTCCTCGTGGATGCATGTCAGTCGTGTAAAACTTCCATTGTATCAGTTGGAAGGTTCACTTACCAGTCTATGTAGCTGGGTAATGGAAATTTCACACTGGTTTAGCAGGATGTACTTTTCTGGGCTTGGTGTTAGGACGAATTCTTGCAGTAAAGGAAGCTAACCTTAACTTGGGAGTCTTTGATATGAATATCGGAAGCCAAAGTGGACAGATTCGTGCTGATTCCATGGTCAGGCAAAAAATGGCTTATGCTCCCAATGTTAGCATGCACACTCGCACAACTTCAATGCCGATCTGACCCCACCACATCGATAGTGGGGAAAATGCTAGAGTCCATTATAAAAGAAGTAATAGCAGAGCACTTGGAAAACAGTGACAGGATCGGACAAAGTCAATATGGATTTACAAAAGGTAAATCATGCTTGACTAATCTACTGGAATTTTTTGAGGATGTAACTGGTAGAATAGATAAGGGAGAACCAGTGGATGTGGTGTATTTGGACTTTCAAAAGGCTTTTGATAAGGTCCCGCATAAAAGATTGGCATGCAAAGTTAAGGCACATGGGATTGGGGGTAAGGTACTGACTTGGATAGAGAACTGGTTGGCAGACAGGAAGCAACGAGTTGGAATAAACGAGTCTTTTTCCGAGTGGCAGGCAGTGACTAGTGGGGTACCGCAGGGATCAGTGCTAGGACCCCAGCTATTCACAATATATGTAAATGATCTAGACGAGGGAACTAGATGTAATATCTCCAAGTTTGCAGACGACACAAAGCTGGGCGGTCGTGTGTGCTGTGAGGAGGATGCAGAGAAACTCCAGTATGATTTGGACAGGTTGGGTGATTGGGCAGATGCATGGCAGATGCAGTATAATGTGGATAAATGCGAGGTTATCCACTTTGGTGGCAAAAACAGGAAGACAGATTATTATCTGAACGGCAATAGATTGGGAAAAGGGGAAGTGCAACGAGACCTGGGTGTCCTTTTGCACCAGTCGCTGAAGGTAAGCATGCAGGTGCAGCAGGTGGTTAAGAAGGCAAATGGTATGTTGGCCTTCATAGTGAAAGGATTCAAGTACAGGAGCAAGGATGTCTTGCTGCAGTTGTACAGGGGCTTGGTGAAACCACACCTTGAGTATTGTGTGCAGTTTTGGTCGCCTTATCTGAGAAAGGATGTTCTTGCCATGGAGGGGGTGCAGCGAAGATTCACCAGACTGATATCTGAGATGGCAGGAATGACGTATGAAGAGAGATTGGGTCGATTAGGCTTATATTCACTAGAGTTTAGAAGAATGAGAGGGGATCTCATTGAAACTTATAAAATTCTAACAAGACTAGACAGACTAGATGCAGGAAGGATGTTCCCGATGGCGGGAGAGTCCAGAACCAGAGGTCACAGTCTAAGGATAAGGTGTAAGCCATTTAGGACTGAGATGAGGAGGAATTTCTTCACCCAGAGAGTGGTGAACCTGTGGAATTCTCTACCACAGAAGGCAGTTGAGGCCAATTCATTAAATATATTCAAGAAGGAGTTAGATATATTTCTTAAAGCTAAAGGGACCAAGGGATATGGGGAGAAAGCAGGGACAGGGTGCTGAATTTGGATGATCAGCCATGATCGCATTGAATGGCGGAGCAGGCTCGAGGGGCCGAATGGCCTACTCCTGCTCCTATCTTCTATGTTTCTATGTTTCTATGGGGTTCAGTCATTTATCAAAGAATCATAGAATCATAGAATGGTTACAGCACAGAAGAAGGCCATTTGGCCCATCAAGCCCATGCCAGCAAGAGCACTTCAGCTCGTCCCACTCCCCCGCCCTTTCCCCATAGCCCTGCAAATTTTCTCCTTCAGGTTCTTATCCAACTCCCTTTTGAAAGCCGTGATTGAGTCTGCCTCCACCACCCTTTCAGGCAGTGCATTCCAGAGCTTAACCACTCGCTGAGTAAAAAAGTTTTTCCTCATGTCGCCTTTGGTTCTTCTGCCAATCACCTTAAGTCTGTGTCCTCTGGTTCTCGACCCTTCCGCCAATGGGAACAGTTTCTCTCTATCTACTCTGTCCAGACCCCTCATGATTTTGAACACCTCTATCAAATCTCCTCTTAATCTTCTCTGCTCTAAGGAGAACAACCCCAGCCTCTCCAATCTATCCACATAACTGCAGTCTCTCATCCCTGGAATCATACTCGTAAATCTTTTCTGCACCCTCTCTAAGGCTTTCATATCCTTCCTAAAGTGCGGTGACCAGAATTGGACACAATACCCCAGTTGAGGCCAAACCTGTCATAATTTCCATGCTTTTGTACTCTATGCCTCGATTCATGAAGCCCAGGATACCGTAAGCTTTTGGAACTGCTTTCTCAACCTGCCCTGCCACCTTCAACGATTTGTGCACATTTTTAAAAATTTGTTTTTATGGGATGTGGGCGTTGCTGGCAAGGCCAGCATTTATTGCCCATCCCTACTTGCGCTTGAGAAGGTGGTGGTGAGCCACCTTCTTGAACCGCTGGAATCCGTGTGGTGAAGGTACTCCCACAGTGCTGTTAGGGAGGGAGTTCCAGAATTTTGACCCAGAGACGATGAAGGATCGGCGATATACTTCGAAGTCAGGATGGTGTGTGACTTGGAGGGGATCTTGGAGGTGGTGGTGCTCCTATGTGCCTGCTGCCCTTGTCCTTCTAGGTGGAAGAGGTCGCGGGTTTGGGAGGTGCTGCCGAAGAAGCCTTGGCGAATTGCTGCAGTGCATCTTGTAGATGGTACACACTGCAGCCACGGTACGCCGGTGGTGGAGGGAGTGAATGTTTAAGGTGGTAGATGGGGTGCCGATCAAGTGGGCTGCTTTGTCCTGGATGGTGTCGAGCTTCTTGAGTGTTGTTGGAGCTGCACTCATCCAGGCAAGTGGAGAGTATTCCATCACACTCCTTACTTGTGCATTGTAGATGGTAGAAAGGCTTTGGGGAGTCAGGAGGTGAGACACATGCCACCGAATACCTAGCCTCTGATCTGCTCTTGTTGCCACAGTATTTATGTGGCTGGTCCAGTTATGTTTCTGGTCAATGCTAACCCCCAGGATGTTGATGGTGGGGGATTCGGCAATGGTAATGCCATTGAATGTCAAGGGGCGGTGGTTAGACTCTCGCTTGTTGGAGATTGTCATTGCCTGACACTTCTGTGGTGCGAATGTTACCTGACACTTATCAGCCCATGCCTAAACGTCGTCCAGGTCTTGTTGCATGCAGCCATGGACTGTTTCATTATCTGAGGAGTTGTGAATGGCGCTGAACACTGTGCAGTCATCAGCGAAATCCCCATTTCTGACCTTATGTTGGAGGGATGGATATTGATGAAGCAGCTGAAGATGGTTGGACCTAGGACACTGCCCTGAGGAACACCTGCAGTGATGTCCTGGGGCTGTGATGATTGTGCTATACCCCCAGGTCTCTCTGTTCATGCACCCCCTTTAGGATTGTATCCTTTAGTTGATATTTCCTCTCTTCATTCTTTCTACCAAAATGTATCACTTTGCACTTATCTGCGTTAAATTTCATCTGCCACGTGTCCGCCTATGTGCACTTGAAGTCTATCACTATCTTCCTCACTGTTCACTATACTTCCAAATTTTGTGTCATCTGCAAATTTTGAAATTGTGCCCTGTACACCCACATCCAAGTCATTAATATATATCAAGAAAAGCAGTGGTCCTAGAACCGACCCCTGGGGAACAACACTGTATACCTTCCTCCAGTCCAAAAAACAACCATTCACCACTACTCTCCTTTTCTTTCACTTAGCCAATTTTGTATCCATGCTGCCACTGTCCCTTTTATTCCATGGGCTTCAACTTTGCTGGCAAGCCTATTATGTGGCACTGTGTCGAACGCCTTTTGGAAATCCAGGTACACCACGTCAACCGCATTGCCCACATTTGTATAATTTAAATAATCTTCCTGCAGTTTTCCTGTGTGCAGGGAGCGTTCTTGCACCTGTAATAATCATAAGTGCAGCTGTTCCCAGGACACGGGGGAGAAATTCCCTGCTCGTCTTCAGATAGTGCCATGGGATCTTTTTTACATCCACCTGAGAGGGCAGATGGGGCATCAGTTTAACGTCTCATCCGAAAGACAGCACTTCTGACAGTGTAGCTCTCCCTCAGTACAGCACTGAAGTGTCGGCCTAGATTATGTGCTCAATTGAGAGGTAAGAATGCTGCCACTGAGCCAAGGCTGACAAAGGTGTATAGCATTCATACATTAGCAGAATTTCTTATCCTTGATGTTCTAATAGAGAATACTATAGCGAGCAGTGTCTTATGCAAAGGCTAGCTTATAGCAAACCTAGCAAACATAGGAACAGGAGAAGGCCATTCGGCCCCTCACGCCTGTTCTGCCATTCTATTAGGTGATTGCTGATCTGTACCTCAACTCCAATTTGCTGCTCAGTGTCCATTTTCTCCTCTGTGAAGCACTTTTCATTGGTGACCGCTGCTCAGCTTATGTAGTGTAAATGTGGTGGCAAAATGCTCATTAGTGTTCTGGAGCATCAGTGTGTTATTATGAGGCACTGTTGTATGAGGTTCACACTAAGAGTATAGTAACTGAAACCATAAGTAAACAGGAATGTAGATTTAAATAATCCATTCAAATTCTGAGAGAATTTAACTTGTCGCTGATCAGCTGATTCTGCCCTGTGGAAGGTAGCAAGAGTTTAAAGACTGCCCCAAATCTAAAATCTGAATTGTCAGGATTTCAAATTCCTATTCATTCAACAGAGCCTGATTTAACCTTAACAAAAGCAACAATACTTATATTTTTTCAACTGCATTTGCCATCACTGAGGTTAGTTCTTTCAGAGATATGAATGGTAATTAAATTCTTCAGACGCAGCTCAGGGAGAGGAAGGGAACATAGAAAACCATTATGAGCACTCGAACAGTAAAGCCATTAAAAACTTGGCTCATTCATTCTAACTTATTCCAAGACAAGGCTTGCAGGAACACCTTGTTCTCATGAGCGCGCATTATCTCATTCCTGAGATATGTTACATTTGATGTTTGATCAGTTGCTTAGCTTGGTTGTTGGTTTGGATGTGTGATGAGGATGTCTTTAAACTTTTGATGTATTCTGGGATTGAAACTGTGACTTCTATGTTGTTTTAATAAATATCACAGAATACACAATGGAACATAGGAACAGGAGTAGGCCATTCAGCCCCTTGAGCCTGTTCCACCAATGTATAAACAATCTCCTCCTGATCAAACAAATAAAGACTTAGGCCGGAATTTTCATTGCCAGGGCGAGTCGGGTGCGTGCAGTCAATGTAGCGGCTCGGAACCCTGTTCTTCTTTTCATTCCGTCCTCAAAGCGACTTTCCCTTAATGGTGCCTATTAAGGCAGGCCTGTGTGTTTCCCGGCCCTACTAAATGGAATGGGTCTGATGACGTCATCGATGACTCATTTCCAGGCGGGATATTTAAAGCAGCCTTGGCCACATTGCATTTGAAGGTTCATCTAGGAGTGTGCAGGCAGTTCATATCATCATCTGGTTAATGCTCAGCCTTGCATAGATGGCTTCACAGAACAAAGGGCTGCACCCAGGTTCTCAGATGACGCCCTACATATTCTTGTGGAGGGAGTGAGAGCACGCAGGGAGGTCCTCTTCCCTGCTGATGGGCAAAAGAGACCTTCCCAGGAGACTAAAAGAGCTTGACTCCAAATAGCAGAGGAGGTCAACAGCAGGGATGTGGTGAGGAGAACCTGGGTGTAGTGCCGGAAGTGCTTCAATGATCTCATGAGATCAGGAAAGGTGAGTGCAAAGCCACACTCAACTTCATCCTACTGTGCCTGTCATCACATCCCCATCACTCTGCCTTCCCAAGCCTGCTCCTGCACATCATTACTCATACCAACATAACTTGCATGTTCACCCGTCCCTCTCTCTCTATCTACATACTCACATCCCCATCTAACGAGCCACCCCTCACACTCAACCTCATCCTAATGCAATCATACCAACTAACAACACACAAGGAGGACACTTTGGCATTGGCACCACACTCCCTCATAGTCACCCTCTAAAGATGTAACCCATACATTCCTTATACTCATGCCATCACACTCACTCAAACATCTCTTCTTTCCCTCCTTGCAGAGAAGAGAGCCCACAATAAGAGGGAGAGGGAGAGAACCGGAGGTGGCCCTCCATCATTCATCACGTTGACTCAAGCAGAGGAGGTCGCCCTGGAGGTCTCAGGAGTTGCAGAGCAGCTGACGGTGGGAGACGGAGAGAGAGGGACCTCTCAGCAACCTGGTGACAGAATTACATCTCATACAGCCACATGGCATACAACAGTCACTCATATGGGGACTGATGTCAGCAGCCAGTGAATGTTCATCATATGCATAATGTTATCATTACCCATTCTTTATGTAACATTTCTAAATCATCTCTTTACTCTCCCACAGATCATCAAGAGCAGCCTCACTATCCAGGAGGAAGAGGAAGTCGTCTTTATGAAGAGAGACTGGACAGGCTGGGGTTGTTTTCCTTAGAGCAGAAAAGGCTGAAGGGGGACCTGATTGAGGTGTACAAAATTATGAGGGGCATAGATAGGGTAGATAGAAAGGAACTTTTCCCCTTAGTAGAGGGGTCAATAACCAGGGGGCATAGTTTCAAGGTAAGGGGCAGGAGGTTTAGAGGGGATTTGAGGAAAAACTTTTTCACCCAGAGGGTGGTTGGAATCTGGAACTCACTGCCTGAAAGGGTGGTAGAGGCAGGAACCCTCACAACATTCAAGAAGCATTTAGATGAGCACTTGAAACGCCATAGCATACAAGGCTACGGACCAAGTGCTGGAAAATGGGATTAGAATAGACAGGGCTTGATGGCCGGCGCGGACACGATGGGCCGAAGGGCCTCTTTCTGTGCTGTAAAACTCTATGACTATGATTCTAGGAGCCTCCAGCCTCTGAGGGTGCACTGTCACCAGACCTAAGCGCACCCAGCACCAGCGCAGATATGTACACCTTGGTGGGTCCTACGTGAGATAGATTAGTGTTGTCACCTGGTCTCTCACAAGTCACAAGTGAGCAAGAGGAGATGGTGGAGACAGGGACAGCTTTGGAGACTCCTTGTTGGGAGGTGCAGGACGATCCAAGCTCTGCTCAGCTGCATGCAGACACTGAGCCTTGGGGGCCACCCAGAAAGAGGTCGTTCCTGGAGGTTCCGGAAGAAGTGCAAGAGGCTCTGACAGGTTTTGCGAGCACGCTGTCTGCAACTGAGCAGAAAATGGAGGAGTCCATCTCCAACATGAGCACCACCATGTCGCAGACGATGGCAACTGTATGCTCTTCCATGGAAAGGATGGCCACCTGCATGGAGCAGCTAACAGATGGCAGAGGCTCATAGACCTCCTCTAGGAGGGATGTCAACCTAGAATTGCATCCTCATGGCCCCACTGCAGTGCAGCAAGGTGCTCTCCAGCTCCTTGCTAGCAGGGAAGTGCAGGTGGTCCATGAGAGGGATGATGGTGAGAGGCGACATGGAAGTGGGGGCTCCTCTCAAAGCGCTCACACTTCTGCCCCATTGCCTTCCCCTCAGTCAGAGCCACCAGATGCCTCCTCAGATCGTGATGATATCTGCAAAAAGTGTCTACGCAGTCGCAGCAGGGAAGTGAGCAGGCTGCCGCTACCTCTGCTGAAGTCACAGGGGTTGCACCTCTTAGATGCACGCGTAAGCGAAAAATGACACAGAAGTAGATACACAAGGGTAAGCACATGGGTGTTTGAAGAACTGTTTCTGTTAAGGTTCCGTTGCTGTTATGTCACATATAAAACTACTTATTTTCACCACTTTCCAGTCATGCCCATTTTTGTCTGCTACTTTGGAAGTGGCTTAGTGAGTTCAAGTGAATGGTGAGACATAACGTGGGGGTCAGTGTGAAAGAAATGGCTTGGTCATTGTAGGGATACTTTATGGTGTTGTTGCGGGTGGGGTGGGGAGGAACCTGGTACAGCATGTGGCAGCCATATGGGTGTAATGCAGGAAGTTATGTAAATCTGGCCATGATGAGGCCATCCCTGGCCTCCCGAGCAGCAATGTGCTCGGGTGCTGCTGGCATCTGGACCTCAGGTTCCTCCTGCTCCTCGTCTTCTAGCTGATGCTCCGCCTCCTCCTCCTCCTCCTAAGAGGCTGTGCACGCTGTGTCTTGCTCCTCATGCAGCGCTAATCCTTGTTGCTGCGCTATGTTGTGCAGCGTGCAAAAGATGACCACATTTCTGGAGATCCTGGCTGGTGCATACTGAAGGGCTCCTCCAGATCTGTCAAGGCATCTGAAGTGCATTTTGAGCATGCCTATTGTTTGCTCTATGACACATCTGGTAGAAATCTGGCTTTCATTATATCTCTCCTTGGCCTCAGTACTTGGGTGTCATGAGTCATGACTTTAGTGTATAGCCCTTGTCTCCAAGCAGCCAGCCGGTAAGTGTGTTTGGCAGTGTGAAGAGCTGAGGGAGGGTGGACTGGCGCAGGATGAAAGAGTCATGATAGCTGCCAGGGAATTTGGCGCACACATGCATAATCATCTTTTTATGAGCGGTGGCAGCAGCGAGGAGGCGGCAAGATATAAAACAGCAGAGGAGGGGACAGCGCAGACCTGAGCGGGTGCAGCAATGAGGAGGCAGCAAGATATAAAACAGCAGAAAAGAGGACAGCGTGGACCTGAGCGGGTGCAGCAACGAGGAGGCGGCAAGATATAAAACAGCAGAGGAGGGGACAGCGCAGACCTGAGCGGGTGCAGCAACGAGGAGGCGGCAAGATATAAAACAGCAGAGGAGGGGACAGCGCAGACCTGAGCGGGTGCAGCAACGAGGAGGCGGTACCTCCAACAATTTCAACAGCAACAAACAACAAGAAGTGACATCACAGGACAGCAGGTAGGTGATTGGTGGATGAGTATTAGTGTTTTTTCTCTCTAAGCTAGGACAGTGGCTTAAACTGGGAGCAGGAAACTACAACATATTTTATTAAATTTATAACTTAACTAGTTAAACTAATTAATCTAACTATGAATAGTCGTTCAATAAAGACTTTAACGAATTAAATAAATAAAATAAGGTTAGTCTAAGATATGGCAGGTTAGGTTGTGTGTCTGGACTGCAGTATATGGGAGTTTGTGGACAGCGAGTGAACACGTCTGCAGGAGATGTCTCCATCTCGAATCTCTCTGGCTCAGCGTCATTGAGCTGGAGTGCGAGTTGGAGATGCTCCTACACAAGAAAGGAGGGGGAGGAGTATCTGGACAGTTTGCTCCAGACTTCGGTCACACCTCATAGAGAGGTGCAGGATCAGAATGGTTTTGGTGTGACCGATAGTGTGCAGAGTAAAGGGAACTCAGGTGAGAAAGGGAACGAGACTCCATAGAAACTGATCCTATCCAACAGGTACAATGTACTTGCTACCTGTGAGGATAAGGATAAAGACTGTCGGAAGGACAGCCAGAATGCAGACCATGGCACCTGGGAGCAGGAGGCTGTCCTAAGCGGGGAGGAGGAGGAGAGGAAGTATAATGTGGTAGTTGTAGGGGATTCTGTAGTTCGGGAGACAGATATTATCCTTTGTAAGCAAGATCGAGAGTCCCACATGGTATGTTGCCTACCTGGTGCCAGGGTGAGGGACATCTCGAACCGGCTTGAAAGGATATTGGAGAGGGCCGGGGAGGATCCAGTCGTTGTGGTCCACGTTGGGACCAACAACATATGTAAGAGTAGGCAAGAGGTCCTGTTTGGGGAGTACCAGGAACTAGGAGCTAAATTAAAGAATAGGACCTCAAGGGTTATAATCTCTGGAATATTACCTGAGCCATGTGCAAATTGGCATAGAGATAAGCTGGTTAGAGAAGTAAACACGTGGCTAAAGGAGTGGTGTGGGAAAGAGGGGTACCATTTCATGGGGCACTAGCACCAGTATTGGGACAGAAACAAACTGTACCGTTGGAACGGGCTCCACCTGAACCAGTCTTGGACCGGGGTCCGAGCATAAAGGATAATACCTGGGATGGCAGGAATACGTACGAGGAGAGATTGGGTCGATTGGGCTTATACTCTCTGGAGTTTAGAAGAATGAGAGGGGATCTCATTGAACTTATAAAATTCTGACAGGACTGGACAGACTAGATGCAGGAAGGATATTCCCGATGGTCGAGGAGTCCAGAACCAGGGGTCACAGTCTAAGGATAAGGGGTTAGCCATTTAGGACAGAAATGAGGAGGAATTTCTTCACCCTAAGGGTGGTGAACCTGAGGAATTCTCTACCACAGAAGGCAGTAGAGGCCAATTCATTAAATATATTCAAGAAGGAGTTGGATATATTTCTTAAGGCTAAAGGGATCAAGGGATATGGGGAGAAAGCAGGGACAGGGTTCTGAATTTGGATGATCAGCCATGATCGCATTGAATGGCGAAGCAGGCTAGAGGGGCCGAATGGCCTACTCCTGCTCCTATCTTCTATGTTTCTATGTTTCTATAAATAGGGCGGTTAAAAGGACTTTAAACTAGTAAATGGGGGCGGATGGCTCAGGGGGAAATTACAATAAAAATAGTACAAATAGTAATTAAAAACAAACAAAAGGGGAAAGAGTAGAGTAATAGTCAGAAATTGTGCTTTAGGCCCTACAGGTAAAGGGAAAACTAAAAGATGTAAAGCGATTAAATCAGGAGAGAGAAATAAGAATCATGTGATAAAGCATCAGAACTGAAGGACAGGCTAGGGTGTGTGGCCCAAATAAGCGTTCTTTATACAAACGCATGGAGTATAAAGAATAAATTAAATGAACGGCAGGCACAAATTCAAATTGTAGGGTATGACATGGTAGCCATTACTGAGACATGGCTGCAAGACAGTCAGGACTGGGAACTAAATATACCAGGTTATAAGGTTTACAGGACAGATAGGGAAAATGGCCGAGGGGGAGGAGTAGCCTTAGTGATGAGGGATGAAATCACTTCAATGATTAGAGAGATTTAAAGAGAGGTAAGCAGCCAGTGGAGACCTTATGGGTTGAATTAAGAAATAGGAAAGGATCTAAGACTGTAGTGGGAGTTGTGTATAAGCCCCCTGGTAGTAGCTCTGAAGTGCTAGATTGTATAAATGCAGAGATTAGACAAGCGTGTAGCAAAGACAGAGTGGTTTTATTGGGGGATATTAACTTGCATATTGATTGGGAAAAGCAGACTAGCACCTGTCAGAAAGGTAGTGAATTCCTTGAGTGTGTCCGGGATAGTTTTCTACAACAATATGTCCTGGAGGCAACAAGGGGGAAAGCCATATTAGATTTAGTAATGAGTAATGAGCCAGATTTAGTTAACAGCCTAACTGTGCTTGAACATTTATCCAATAGCGATTATAACATGATCGAGTTCAAAGTAGTGCTTGAAAGGGAGAAACGTGAAACAGCTACTAAGATTCTAGATTTAGGTAAGGCCGACTGTCCAAAGTAAACTGGGCAAATCTGTTAATGGGTAAAACGACAGAAGATCAGTGGGAGATGTTTAAAAAAGAATTTAACGTGGTACAGAACCAGTTTATACTCCTGAGGGGCAAGAGCTCTACTTGCCAAAAAAAACAGCCATGGACAACTATAGAGGTAAGGAACAGCATAAAACTAAAGGAAAAAGCATACAAAAATGCAAAAAATAGCACAGATCCTGGCAAATGGGAAAGATACAAAGAACAGCAAAGGGTTACAAAACAGATAGTAAGAGCTACAAAAATGGAGTAGGAAAAGAAACTTGCAAGGGATATCAACATCAATATCAAGAATTTTTATAGTTACATTAGGAAAAAGAGGCTGGTCAGGAGTGATGTTAGCCTGTTAAAAACTGAAAGTGGTGATATTGTCAATGACAATGGGTAATGGCGGATATGTTGAATAATTACTTTGCATCAGTATTTACAATAGAAGAGGAGGATAGCATGCCGGAAATCCCAAAGAAACTAATATTGAATCGGGGACAGAGACTCAATAAAATTCACATAGGTAAAATAACAGTAATAAAGACAATAATGGCACTAAAGAGTGACAAATCCCCAGGGCTAGATGGTTTCCATCCCAGGGTTTTATAGGAAGTAGGTGAGCACATTGCAGATGCCCTAACTATAATCTTCCAAAGTTCTCTAGATTCAGGAACCGTCCCTTTAGATTGTAAAATTGTGCATGTCACTCCGCTTTTTAAGAATGGTGAGAGAGGGAAACCAGGGAATTATAGACCAGTTAGCCTAACATCTGTTGTCGGGAAATTGCTAGAGTCTATGATTAAAGATAGGGTGACTGAACACATAAGAACATAAGAAGTAGGAGCAGGAGTAGGCCATATGGCCCCTCGGGCCTGCTCCGCCATTCAATAGGATCATGGCTGATCCGAACCTAGACTCACGTCCACTTCCCTGCCCGCTCCCCATAACCCTTAATTCCCTTATCAGCTAGGAAACTGTCTATCTCCGTTTTAAATTTATTTAATGTCGCAGCTTCCACAGCTCTCTGAGGTAGCAAATTCCATAGATTTACTACCCTCTGAGTGAAGAAGTTTCTCCTCATCTCAGTTTTGAAATGGCAGCCCCTTATTCTAAGATTATGCCCCCTTGTTCTAGTCTCACCCATCAGTGGAAACATCCTCCCCACCTCCACCCGATCAAGCCCCCTCACAATCTTATATGTTTCGATAAGATCTCCTCTCATTCTTCTGAGTTCCAATGAGTAGAGGCCCAACCTACTCAACCTTTCCTCATAAGTCAACCCCCTCATCTCCGGAATCAACCGAGTGAACCTTCTCTGAACTGCCTCGAGAGCAAGTATATCTTTTCTTAAATACCTCGAAAAGTTTCAGCTGATCAGAGAGAGACAGCATGGATTTGTGAAAGGTAGGTCATGCCTGACAAACTTGATTGCATTTTTTGAAGAGGTGACGAAAGTAGTGGTCAGGGGAATGTCTATGGATGTTATTTATATGGACTTCCAGAAGGCATTCGATAAAGTCCCACGTAAGAGACTGTTATCGAAGGTAGAAGCCCATAGAGTTGAGGGCAAATTATTGACCTGGTTAGAAAATTGGCTGAGTGGCAGGAGACAGAGAGTAGGGATAATGGGTAGGTACTCAAATTGGCAGGATGTGACTAGTGGTGTCCTGCAGGGATCTGTGTTGGGGCCTCAACTATTCACAATATTTATTAATGACTTAGATGATGGCATAGAAAGTCATATATCCAAATATGCCGATGACGCAAAGATAGGCAGCATTGTAGACAGTGTAGATGAAAACATAACATTACAAGGGGATATTGCTAGATTAAGTGAATGGGCAAAACTGTGGCAAATGGATTTCAATGTAGGCAAATGTGAGGTCATCCAGTTTGGCCCTAAAAAGGATAGAGCAGGGTTCTTTCTAAATGATGAAAAGCTAAAAACAGTGGAGGTCCAAAGAGACTTGGGGGTCCAGGTACATAGATCATTACATGTCATGAACAGGTGCAGAAAATAATCAAAAAGGCTAATGGAATGCTGGCCTTTATATCCAGAGGACTGGAGTACAAGGGGGTAGAAGTTATGCTGCAGCTACACAAAGCCCTGGTTAGACCACACCTGGAGTACTGTGAGCAGTTCTGGGCACCACACCTTAGGAAGGATATATTGGCCTTGGAGGGAGTGCAGCGTAGGTTTACCAGAATGATACCTGGACTTCAAGGGTTAAGTTACAAGGAGAGATTACACAAATTAGGGTTGTATTCCCTAGAATTTAGAAGGTTAAAGGGTGATCTGATCGAAGTTTTCAGGATATTAAGAGGACACCCTGGAGTTGCTACTTCCATTTGTTCTGCAGCTTCACAAAACCTTTTTGCAGGCATACACAGAAGTCAGGAAAGCACTGCTGTATGCCCTCCAACATTCTGTGCAAGAACTTGAGTTGGTTGATGCCTATATTGACTGCAAATGTGGAAAAGTGGTCAGTCCCCCAAAACTGACATCCTTCACCTGAAATTCACCAACATTTTTCTTTTTAAAAATTATGTAAATGTAATTAAAAACAGGAATTTCAATGCCTTAGTTATTTATTCATAACTAAAAATATATCTGTATCATTTCAACAAATACTTGCATTTATATAATACCTATATCTCTCACAGGCAATCAATTGGTTTGAAGTGTAGTGATTGTTAAGTAGGAAAACATAGCCACCACTGAGGGCCCAAGAAGATTCCATGAACAACAATAAGATGAATAACCAGATGCATCTGTTTTTGGGTGGCATTGGAAAGAAGTTGGTCAAGCCACCAGGAGAACTGCCTGCACTCTTTTAAATAGTGCCATAGAATCTATAATCATTACCTGAAAGGGCAGGCAGGACCTTAATTTAACACTTGGCTTGAAGGCTAGCATCTCCAAAAGTGTAGCATTCCCTTAGGACTGGCCTGGACGTCGACATAGATTATATGCTCAAGTTCTGGATTGGGGCTTGAACCCACAACCTTTTAACTTGGAGGCAAGAGTGTTACCGTCTGAGCCAGGCTGACCATATCAGATTTGTTAGGTGAATTACGCAGTGATTATTTTTGCTTCTTACCATGCACTATGAACATAGTAATATTTGTTGAACAGTTCATGTTCTCACTATATCGTATCACTTTCACTTATTGCTTGGATCACGCTCCAAGGGGGCAAAATTCATTATCACCCAGGAATGGGCGCTAACTTCGGAAAAGTTTGAGATTTAGTGCCAGGCGCTAATGTATCTCGCTGCATACAAAATTCAGCGTCATCGCTCAAAGAAAGGACTGGAGCACTAAATCAAGCGCTAATGACCGAGCTCAGTGGCGTTAGACTCAAAGCACTAAGCAATTTCAGGTGCAGTCTAATCGCTAGTCATCATTGCCACAGACTCTTTCCAGTTCTTAAAGGGGAGGTTCATTGATGCTGCAGAACTTCATTCTCAGCATTGCTGGTTCTGCAGCTGTCTCAGCAAGCAGCAGAAGGCCCAGGAGAAGGAACCAGACCACTGAAGGAGGTTTCATTATGGCAGATCAATGGCCCAGGGAGAGAGCTTGCAGATTCTGCGACCAGGCATTGGAGGCCTTGGTCTTCACTGTGGAGAGACGGAGGGCGGTGCTCTATCTGGCAAGTGGCAGGAGGCCCTCGCCGCAAGTCTTCCACACCATGTGGAGGGAGGTAGCCCAGCAAGTCTCGGGCAGCACTGTGGTCCCCAGGACCCACACACAGTGCAGGAAGAAATTTAATAACCTCACTCTGGTGGTCAGGGTGAGTCAATGTTTCAACAAATGCTACATACCACCATCTGTACCTCAGTCTGCACACACTGCCCAAAGCACCACACCCCCAGCACTTACCCACCAACACTCACACCCACATCTCACACCTTTCAAACAATGACAGCTATTGAACTATTGCAGGCACATCTCCCAAACACATTGCTTCACACTCACTCACACACGTTCCTCTTTCTTGCAGGCCAAGGTCACTCACAACAGTAAGGAGCAGGAGCACACAGGCAGGGGACAACCTTTCACTCAACCACTTTCTGAACTGGAGGAAAGAGTGCTGCAAATCATTGGCCGCCAGGTTGTGGGCACCGTGGCCACTGGCGACGCTGACCCCCTTGGGGACAACAACGGTATGTTCATCCCTACTCCTTCTTCTCACATCCCACTTCCCCTTCACCCCACAAGCCTTTCCCACTTTCCAGCTAATCATGCTGTATGCATGCCTTTCTCCCTTCCTGCCCCCCTCCCCTCACCTTAACCCGACCCTTATGCCTTTATGCTTTCAGATAATGAGCAAGCAGCTGAGCAGCCTGTCCCTGAGGGTACCATAGAGAGCGAGGCGGAAGTAGAAGAGGACGGAGAACACACCGCGTCACTGTATGTCTCACCCACAGGCACCAGCTCAGATACTGGCACTACATGTTCTTTAGAGGCTAGTATAGTAGCAGGATCTGCACAGGGTGATGCACCGGGGACAAGCGGGCTGCAGCAAGGCCAGGGGGAAAGGATAGCTCAGGGGCCAGCTCCCCGGAGGGTGAGTTTGTGCGCAAGTTGTGCTGCACAGGACTCAGATGAGGACCTCGATGGGGAGGCCCTTAGAAGAAGGGTGATGGGCATGCACACGGAGATGATAGGTGCAATGGCAAGGGTGCCTGAGAGCTTCTTGGCAACGGTAAGAAGCGTATAGGAGTCCACCTCCAATACTGCATAGAGCTCTGCGCACACCATGGAGCCCATCATTTCCAGTCGGCAAAGGATGGTAGACTCCTAGAGAGACCGTGGCGACCCAGACCTGATGCCGCGTACATAAGAACATAAGAACATAAGAAACAGGAGCAGGAACAAAAGAACATAAGAAATAAGAGCAGGAGTAGGCCATTTGGCCCTTTGAGCCTGCTCCGCCATTCAATAAGATCATGGCTGATCCAATCTTGGCCTCAACACCACTTTCCCGCTCTCTCTCCATACCCCTTGACTCCCTTGTAGTTCAAATGTCTGTGAATCTCCACCTTGAATATATTCAATGACTCCGCTTCCACAGCTCTCTGGGGTAGAGAGTTCCAAAGATTCCCGACCCTCTGAGAGAAGAAATTCCTCCTCATCTCCGTCTTAAATGGATGACCCCTTATTCTGAAACTATGCCCCCTAGTTCTAGATACCCCCACTAGGGGAAACATCCTCTCTGCATCCACCCTGTCAATCCCCCTCAGAATCTTGTATGTTTCAATAAGATCACCTCTCATTCTTCTAAACTCCAATGAGTATAGGCCCAACCTGCTCAACCTTTTGTCATACATCAACCCTTTCATCCCAGGAATCAACCTAGTGAACCTTCTCTGCACTGCCTCCAATGCAAGTATATCCTTCCTTAAATATAGAGACCAAAACTGTACGCAGTACTCCAGGTGCGGTCTCACCAGCGCTCTGTAAAATTGCATCACAACTTCCCTACTTTTATATTCCATACCCCTTGCAATAAAGGCCAACATTCCATTAGCCTTCCTAATTACTTGCTGTACCTGCATGCTAACTTTTTGTGTTTCATGTACTAGGACCCCCAGATCCATTTGTATCGCAGCATTTAGTAGTCTCACTCCATTTAAATAATAATTTGCTTTTTCATTCTTCCTTCCAAAGTGGATATCCTCACATTTTCGCACATTATACTCCATCTACCAAATTTTTGCCCACTCACTTAACCTATCTATATCCCTTTGCAGACTCTTTGTGTCCTCCTCACAACTTGCTTTCCCACCTATCTTTGTATCATCAGCAAATTTGGCTACTGTACACTCGGTCCCTTCATCCAAGACATTAATATAGATTGTAAATAGTTGAGGCCCCAGCACTGATCCCTGTGGCACCTCATTAGTTACTGATTGCCAACCTGAAAATGACCCATTTTCCCGACTCTCTGTTTTCTGTCAGTTAGCCAATCCCCTATCCATGCCAATATATTACCCCCAACCCCGTGCGCTCTTATCTTGTGCAGTAACCTTTTATGTGGCACCTTATCAAATGCCTTCTGGAAATCCAAATACACTACATCTACTGGTTCCCCTTTATCCATCCGGTTTATTACATCCTCAAAGAACTCTCGCAAATTTGTCAAACACGATTTCCCTTTCATAAAATCATGTTGCCTCTGCTTGATTGTCTTATGATTTTCTAAATGTCCTGCTAGTACCTCCTTAATAATGGATTCCAGCATTTTCCCAATGACAGATGTTAGGCTAACTGGCCTATAGTTTCCTACTTTCTGTCTCCCTCCTTTCTTGAATAGTGGCATTACATTTGCTGTTTTCCAATCTGCTGGGACCTCTCCAGAATCCAGGGAATTTTGGTAGATTACAACCAACGCATCCACTATCTCTGCAGCCAATTCTTTTAAGACCCTAGGATGCAGGCCATCAGGTCCAGGGGACTTGTCGGCCTTTAGCCCCATTAGTTTGCCTAGTACTTTTTCTCTAGTGATAGAGATTGTTTTAAGCTCCTCCCTCCCTATTATCCCTTGATTATCTATTATTATTGCGATGTTTTTAGTGTCTTCTGCCGTGAAGACCGATCCAAAATAATTGTTTAGAATCTCTGCCATTTCTCTATTTCCCATTATTAATTCCCCAGTCTCATCCTCTAAGGGACCAACGTTTACTTTAGCTACTCTCTTCCTTTTTATATACCTGTAGAAGCTCTTACTGTCTGTTTTTATATTATTGCTAGTTTACTCTCCTACTCTATCTTCTCCCTCTTTATAATTTTTTTAGTCATCCTTTGCTGGTTTCTAAAAATGTCCCAATCCTCTGGCCTACCACTAATCTTTGCAACATTGTATGCCTTTTCTTTCAATTTGATACCATCCTTAACTTCCTTAGTTAGCCACGGATGGTGCTTCCTTCTCGTAGAGCCTTTCTTTCTCACTGGAATAAACCTTTGCTGAGATTTATTAAATATCTCCTTAAATGCCTGCCACTGCTGATCTACCGTCTTACCCTTTAATCTATTTTCCCAGTCCACTTTAGCCAACTCTGTCCTCATACCCTTGTAATTGCCTTTATTTAAGTTTAGGACACTAGTTTCAGACCCAAGTTTCTCACCCTCAAACTGAATTTGAATTTCTACCATGCTATGACCACTCTTTCCTAGGGGATACTTCACTATGAGATCATTAATAATAATACAAACTGATCCATGCTCACAGCCTGTGTTCCGTTTGACTACGATAGCCCTGTACATCTTTTGCTCTCTCTTTCTGATGATCTTTGTTTTCTTGTAAGCTTCTTCCATCTAACACTAGCTCTGTTCATGTTTATTTTGCTCTTTTAATTTGCAGTCACTCTCACTTCCTCCTTTTACCTAGCAAGGTTCTGGTCATTCGTTGACAATGTTTAAGAATTTTATGTCACTGAGTAAGGGCTTCAGTTCTCTGCTTGCAACAACAGTACTCACTATCAACATTTTGGCTTCATTTTAAAGTTTTCTTTTTCTTTGAAGGTATTAGCGATTTTTAAAAAAACACTTTCACCTGAAAAACAAAATGATCTGTACATTTTAAACTATGTCCCAGGGTGGAGATCTCCCAATGCGCTGGGGCCTCCTTACAGCCACAGGTTTCACGGGCCCTAATACCATCTCCGTGCATCATTAATAATAAAATTCTTATGATCTGTTAGAAAACCCAGATGGCTGTTCACATGCCGGAGGTTTGGCAATGACAGAGAGTGAAGTGTCAAAAGGTTCCATCGCTAACCATTCACATTTCATCGTCTGACTGTAGCAAATTGATAGGTACTGCATCTGTACTGGGCCAATAATAAAACTGTAAATTGGGAAACTCTGGCCAGACTTTCTCTTAATCCTTCTACAAATTGATGAGTTTGTTTGGCAGCTCATGGGAGCACAGGGAATGATCTGTTCTGCAAAGAGGGTGGGGAGGGGGTTGCGGGGGTGGGTGGGTTTCAAATATGTGAACTACAACTATTGAATGAGCCACGTGCGATTAATTTGTGTTTGAGGCAAATTCCACGTCCAACTTGCAATCTATTTTTCCTTTTTTGAAGAGCTTGAACCGCGGCATTTTCACCAGACAAGGTTGCTAAAGGGAAAGAGCTGGAATGGGATATTCTGAGACCTTAATGTGGTGCACTTCTCATAGGAAATGCTGAGCACTTTGCAGTAGCCCTAGCTACCCAAAAGCCACTGTCTAAAAGGAGGTAAAAAGCTGATGCCACTGTGGTCTTGCACAGCCGGCTCCTGCGCAATGAACTGCAAGGCCTCTCTGCGGCCAACAGATGGGTTAAAAATATTCAATTCACAACTCCTTCTCGTTCTCCTTGCAGCAGAGAAGGCTAAGAGGAGATTTGATAGCGGTGTTTAAAATCATGAAGGGTTTAGAGAGAGTAAATAAAGAGAAACTGTTTCCAATGGCTGAAGGGTCGATAACCAGAGGGCACAGATTTAAGGTGATTGGCAAAAGAACCAGAGGCAACATGAGGAAAAACCTTTTTATGCAACAAGTGGTTAGGATTTGGAATGCGCTGCCTGATCGGGTGGTGGATACAGATTCAATAGCAGCCTTCAAAAGGGAATTGGATAAATACTTGAAGGAGAAAAAAATTGCAGGGATATGGGGAAAGAGCGGGGGAGTGGGACTAACTGGATTACTCTTCAAAAGAGCCGGTGCAGACTCGATGGGCCGAATGGCCTCCTTCTGTGCTGTACTATTCTATGATTAATTAATCCTGTCTCATTACACATTACCAGATCTAAAATAGCCTGCTCCCTGGTTGGTTCCTCAACATATTGCTCTAAGAAACCATCCCGCATACACTCTATGAACTCGTCCTCAAGGCTACCCTTGCCAAGTTGATTTGTCCAATCTATATGAAGATTAAAATCGCCCATGATTATTGCAGTACCTTTCTTACAATCCCACATTATTTCTTGATTTATACTCTGTCCTACAGTATGGCTGCTGTTAGGGGGCCTATATACTACTCCCACCAGTGACTTCTTACTCTTACTATTTCTTATCTCCACCCAAACTGATTCTACATCTTGAGCTTCTGAGCCAATATCATTCCTCACCACTGCAGTGATCTCATCCTTTATTGACAGAGCTACTCCACCTCCTTTTCCTTTCTGCCTATCCTTCCGAAATGTCAAATACCTCTGAATATTCAGTTCCCAGCCTTGGTCACCTTGCAACTACGTCTCTGTAATGGCTATCAGATGATACCCATTTATTTTTATTTGTGCCGTCAGCTCATCTATCTTGTTATGAATGCTGCGTGCATTCAGATAAAGAGCCTTTAATTTTATTTTATCATTTTTCCTTACTCTGACTCTATTTTCTGGTGCACTCTTATGCTTGTACACTCTGCCCCTTCCTGATACATTCTGGTTATTGTTACCCCTGTCATTGTCCTGCACTATTGCCTTCTCCTTTCTCTTTGCCTTCCTAAATACCCCTTCACCTGAACCCCTATCTTCTATTTCCAGTTTAGCTTTTCTCCCTTATGATTCTACCCTCAGGTTCCCAGCCCCCTGCCAAGCTAGTTTAAACCCTCCCCAACAGCACTAGCAAAACCCCCGGCGAGGATATTGATCCTGTTCCCGTTGAGGTGCAACCCGTCTGGCTTGTAGAGGTCCCACCTCCCCCAGAAACGGTTCCAATTCCTCAGAATCTAAAGCCCTCCCTCCTACACCATCTCTCCAACCACGCAGTCATCTGCTCTATCTTCCTATTTCTGTACTCACTAGCACGTGGCACTGGTAGTAATCCGGAGATTACTACCTTTGAGGTTCTGCTTTTTAACCTCTTTCCTAGCTCCCTAAACTCTGCCTGCAGGACGTCATCCCTCTTTCTACCACGTCGTTGGTACCGATATGGAACACGACCTCTGGCTGTTTACCCTCCCCCCTCAGAATGCCCTGCAGCCGTTCAGTGACATCCTTGACCCTGGAACGAGGGAGGCAACATACCATCCTGGAGTCACGTCTGCGGCCGCAGAAACGCCTGTCTGCTCCCCTAACTATTGAATCCCCTACCACTATTGCTCTCCCTCTCCTCTTCATCCCACCCTGTGCAGCTGAGCCTTCCATGGTGCTGTGGACTTGGCTCTGGCTGCACTCCCCAGAGGAACAATCGCCCTCACCAGTACTCAGCACCAAATACTGGTTGGTGAACAAGATGGGCTGTGTGGACTCCTGCACTACCTGCCTGGTGGTCCTCTTCTGTCTGGCGGTCACCCATTCCCTCTCTGCCTGCACACTCTTAAGCTGCGGGGTGACCACCTCCCAAAATGTGCTATCCACGTAGCTCTCAGCCTCGCGGATGCACAGCAGTGACTGCAGCCGCCGCTCAAGCTCCATAACCCGGTGCTCGAGCTGCTGCAGCTGGCGACACTTCCTGCACATGTGGTCGTCCAGACCACAGGAGGTGTCCAGGACTTCCCACATGGCATCGGATGTGCATTCCACGGGTGTGAGCTGCCCTGCCATACCTCTACTTAACAGACTATTTACTAACCTAGCTGGAATAAACTTAAAACTTTAAGAAAGCCAAGTATAAACACTTACCAGCTACTCACCAATCAGCTCCCTCCCCTTGTGCCGACGTCACTTTTGACTTCTGACGTCACTCTTTCAAAATTCTGCCGGTGCTGAGTTGGTACCGCCGCCGTCTCGCCGCTCCTCCTCGGTCCGCTCTGCCGCCGACACCGCTGCTGTGGGGTCTACCTGCGCCTCAGGCTCACTTTATACGCCGCCGCCGCCGCCTCGCTGTGTGTGATGGGCGATGTCGCAGCTTCCATTGCAGCACAGGCAGAAGCCACGCAACGTCTTAGTGCTGTAATGCAGTCTATGCTTGGTGCCATCGATTCTGAGTCTGCTCTCATGCAGTCTCAGCTTGATGCCATGGAAGCTCTGACTGCTGCCATCGTGGCTGGGTTGACTACCATCACCGGGGCTTTCACGGTGTCGCAGCAGGCCAGCAATCTGTGCTCCAGAAGATTGGTAGGGATGCTGAGGTGCTGCCCCGGGGGAGTGGCAGTGGGTCAGTGCAGCAGGAAGCTGCTGTCCTCTCTCAGGAGGACAGCATTCCTGCTCCCACCGCTGGCACTCCGCCATTGCCCTTGTCGCTGCCTGTCATCCAGCCAGCCCAGACTGCTGCCACCCAGCCTGAGGTGGTACAGTCTACAGCCAGGCCTTCCAGGCCCAGAGCTGGTCGAGGGCGTCCTGCAAGGCCATCTGAAGTCTCCCGCACGGACACTCAGCAGCCTTCCATCAGCCCTGCTGCAGCTTCTGGGCCAACACTTCGTAGGAGCACTAGAGTAGGCAAAGGCACGGTAACGACAGGCACTAAGGGATTGCACAAGGGTGAATAGGTAATATTGGTGTTGTAAATATGTGTTCACTGATTATTGATAAGTTTATTAATTAGCTTTGGATGATTTTGCGGAGTGTCTCATTTCAGCTTTGCGCTGTGATATGGCCTGCGACAGGGATGGAATGATGGGGATGTGGTGAGCAACAGGGATCTCGGATGCAGCGATGGATGGCGAACTGCGAGATGTTCGCAATATCTTCTGTTGCAGACTGGAAGGAACTGCTGGTGAAGAAATTGAGGGCGACCGTGACCTTGACTGCCACTGAGAGAGCCATGGTGGTCCTGATCTGAAGCTCGAGGTCTGGTTGCAGGAGGTGGCAGAGTTCGGTGACCACATCCTTGCTGAAGTGGAGTCTTTTAATACACTGCGCCTCGCTTAATTGGAGGTAGGAGAAGTGCTGTCGGAAAACCCTCGGAGGGTAAGGCCTCCTGTTGAGAGCCCTGATGGCCCTCCTCCTCCCTCTGGGCACATGTTCCAGTCTTTCTCGCTGCCTCCGCTCCCTCTGCCGTAGATTCTGGAGGGAGAGGTCGACTGCCAGTGCAGCTCCCAGTAATGTAACAATGTGTAGCACTTTGAAATTTTGTCAGAATAAATGTAACAAATTTTTAGTAGCCACAACACTCCTGATACTAAAGAACCTTTAAATGACTGAATTAAACACTTGTACAATCGCAAACTGACAAGGAAGCAGTGAAACAGCACGAACCTGACAGCTGCGACTAATCCATTTAAATAGCGCCCCTGCAGCCTCCATCCGCCTGCTTCACGCCTCCTCTTCCTGTCATTGTCAGGGTGAGGTGCTAAAGCAGGGGGCGATAATCAATTTGGCAGATTGGACGCTCGCTGACATCATGATCTGCCTGGCACTAAAGTCCCAGGCACTAACTGTTAGCGGCGGCGCGAAGGGGCGACTGGATTTGGTGTGTGGCGCTGGGTTCGCCTCGCCCCAGTGCTACGTCTTTAGCATCTGGTTAGCGCCCCCACCAGGCGCTAACGGGAGGCACTAACCAACCGAATTTCTCCCCCCAAGTGTTTTCACAATGCTATTTCTACTAATTCAGAGGAGAAGTGAAAAAGAAAATAAGAGGGGCAACAAGAGGGTATCAGAATAGAATGGCAGCTAATATAAAAGGGAATCCAAAAGTCTTCTATAGGCATATAAATAGTAAACGGGTATTAAGAGGAGGGGTTAGGCCGATTAGGGACCAAAAAGGAAAACTACGCATGGTGGCAAAGGGTATGGCTGAGGTGCTAAATGAGTATATTGCATCTGTCTTCACCAAGGAAGATGATGCTGCCATAGACATAGTGAAGGACGAGGTAGAGGAGATACTGGTTCGAATAAAAATTGATAAAGAGGAGGTACTAGAAAGGCTGGCTGTACTTAAAGTAGATAAGTCACCAGGACCAGATGGGATGCATCCTAGGATGCTGAGGGAAGTGAAGGAAGAAATCGTTAAGGTATTGGCCATAATCTTCCAATCCTCCTTCGAAAAGGGGGTGGGGCCAGAGGACTGGAGAATTGCAAATGTTACACCCTTGTTCAAAAAAGGGTGTAAGGATAAACCCAGCAACTACAGGTTAGTCAATTTAACCTCGGTAGTGGGGAAACTTTTAGAAACAATAGTCAGGGACAAAATTAAGAGTCACTTGGACAAGTGTGGATTAATTAAGGAAAGCCAGCATGGATTTGTTAAAGGCAAATTGTATTTAACCAACTGGATCGAGTTTTCTGATGAGGTAACAGAGAGGGTTAATGAGGGTAATGCGGTTGATGTGGTGTACATGAATTTCCAAAAGGCGTTCGACAAAGTGCCACACAATAGGCTTGCCAGCAAAGTTGAAGACTTGGAATAAAATGGACAGTGGCAGCATGGATACGGAATTGGCTAAGTGACAGGAAACAGAGAGTAGTGGTGAATGGTTGTTTGAGGAAAGTGGCATTGTTCAAGAAAGGGTGTAAGGACAATCCCAGTAACTACAGTTTAACATCCATGATGGGTAAAGTTTTAGAAACAATAATCAAGCAAAAAATTAACGGGCACTTGGAGAGGTTTAAGCTAATTAAGAAGAGCCAACATGGTAAAAGGCAGATCGTGTTTGACTAATCCAATTGAATTTTTTGATGAAGTAACAGGGAGGATCGATGAAGGGAATGCAATGGATGTTGTCTACATGGATTTTCGGAAGGCGTTTGACAAAGTACCACATAGAAGGCTGGTTAACAAAATTGAGGCTCACGGAATAGGTGGGTCAGTGGCAGCTTGGATAAGGAATTGGCTTAAGGACTGAAAACAGCGAATTGTGGTAAATGGCTGTTTTTCAGACTGGAGTATGGTAGATAGTGGTGTTCCCCAAGGGTCAGTGCTGGGGCACTGCTTTTTTTGATATATATAAATGACTTGGATATTGCAATACAAAGTCAAATTTCTAAATTTGCCGATGACACCAAACTTGGGGGTGTGGCAAACAGTGATGATGATACCAATCGTATGCAACAGGACATAGAAAGGCTAGCAGAATGGGCAGAAAGTGGCAGATGGAATTTAATACAGAGAAGTGTGAGGTGATGCATTTTGACAAAGGAACAGGGAGATGCAATATACACTTAATGGCTCAGTTTTAAAGAGTGTGCAGGGACAGAGGGACCTGGGAGTTAATGTGCATAGGTCCCTGAAGGTGGCAGGACATATTGAGAGAGTGGTTAGCAAAGCATATGGGATCTTGGGCTACATAAATAGAGGTATTGGGCTGGATTTTGAACTGGGGCGGGTTGGGGTCGCGTCATCCGCATTTCGTGTTATCCACCCGACTGCAATTGGATGTGGGAGATTGATACAATTTTCATCTAATTGGGCAATTGAGTTCCAGCATGTGGGAACCCATGAACCAATTAGTGGTTTCAGTCTGAAAGTCGCCTCTGATGATGTCATCATTGCTGCTGCATTGAAGGTCCTCAGAGACTGTCTGGCCTTTGCTGTGAGTGGACCTGGATACAAAATGAGCAGCATCAGAGAGAGAGAGAGAGAGAGAGAGAGAGAGAGAGAGAGAGAATTTTTTTTGCATCCAGGTCCTCTCACAGCAAAGGCCAGGCAGTCTCTTAAGACATTCAATGCAGCAGCATCAGAGGCGACTTTCAGACCTAATACTACTACTACCTAATACTACTACTACCTTCATCACATCTCCGTTGTAATAGTGGACCTGCAGCTGATAGTCAGCTATCCACTTGTGCTCCCGCCAGGTTTCACTGGTGTGTTTCACATCAGGCGTGCTTCACGTCGGAAAAGGGTTAAACTAGCTAAAACATTTCAAAATTGCATTACAGAGCCAATTTAGGGCTTGTTAAGGGCTTTAATGGCCTCTCCCGCCTCTTGGCGGCGGGACGGAGTCAGGAACACCGCAGACGATTTTATCAAAATTGCGTGGAGGTGGAATGGAGGCGGGATCAGGTCCGCCCGCCACTTTTTGCAATTTTAACCCCCCACACGCCTCCAAACCCGCCTCCATGGCCCTATGAAAATCCAGCCCATTGAGTACAAAAGTAGAGAAGTTATGCTGAATCTTTATAAAGTGCTGGTTAGGCCACAACTGGAGTATTGCGTTCAGTTCTGGTCACCGCACTTTAGGAAGGATGTAAAGGCCCTTGAGGGGGTGCAGAGGAGATTTACCAGAATGGTTCCAGGGATGGGGGATCTTAGCTACAAGGACAGGTTGGAGAAGCTGGATTTGTTTTCATTAGAGCAAAGGAGGTTGAGCAGTGATTTGATAGAGGTGTACAAGATTATGACGGGTTTGGATCGGCTAGACGGGGAAAGGCTGTTCCCACTAGTTGATGGTACAAGGACTAGGGGACACAGATTTAAGGTTTTGGGCAAGAGATACAGGGGGGAAGTGAGGAAAAACTTTTTTACGCTGCGAGTGGTGAGGACCTGGAACTCGCTGCTGACGGAAGTGGTGGAAGCGGAAACAATCAATGTTTTCAAGGGGAGACTGGATAGGCACTTGAGGGAAATAAACTTGCAGGGCTATGGGGATAGAGCAGGGTAATGGGACTGACTGGATTGCTCTACAGAGAGCTGGCATGGACTCTACAGGCTGAATGGCCTCCTTCTGTGCCGTTATGACTGTATGAAATTTAACGCAGAAAAATGCGAAGAGATACATTTTGATAGAAAGAATGAAGAGAGGAAATATAAACTAAAGGGTGCAATTCTAAAGGGGGTGCATTAACAGAGAGATCTAGGGGTATATGTGCATAAATCATTGAAGGTGGCAGGGCAGGTTGAGAAAGCAGTTAAAAAAGCTCACAGGATCCTGGGCTTCATGAATAGAGGCATAGAGTACAAAAGCAAGGAAGTTATGATGAACCTTTATAAAACACTGGTTCGGCCTCAACTGGAGTATTGTGTCCAATTCTGGGCATCGCATTTTAAGAAGGATGTGAAGGCCTTAGAGAGGGTGCAGAAAAGATTTACAAGAATGATTCCAGGGATGAGGGACTTCAGTTACATGGATAGACTGGAGAAGCTGGGGTTGTTCACCTTAGAGCTGAGAAGAATGAGAGGAGATTTGATAGAGGTGTTCAAAATCATGAGGGGTCTGGACAGAGTAGATAGCGAGAAACTGCTCCCATTGGCAGAAGGGTCGAGAACCAGATGATACAGATTTAAGGTGATTGGCAAAAGAACCAAAGGTGACGTAAGAAAAAACTTTTTTACGCAGCGAGTGGTTAGGATCTGGAATGCACTGCCTGAAAGGATGGTGGAGGCAGACTCAATCACGACTTTCAAAAGGGAGTTGGATAAGTACCTGAAGGAAAAACATTTGCAGGGCTACGGGGAAAGGGCGGGGGAGTGGGACTAGCTGAAGTGCTCTTGCAGAGAGCCGGCACGGGCTTGACGGGCTGACTAGATCCTGGAGTGCCAGGTGTCATGCCAGTACGGCCCCCATTAATGTTGCCAGGTGTAGCAGTTTGAATCTTTGAACAATAAATGTAGCTACTTTGTAGTTGCCAGAAGACTGTTGAATCAAAAGAAGCTTGAAATTACTCATAGAAACTGTGGCTGAAACTGGCATGTAACCACTGAAAATAACCTGCCCTGACAGCTGGGAGTGACTAATGCTGATGCCTTTAAATAACAATGATGGAGCCGGCTTCCTGGAGCTGCATGCCAGATCTCCCTGTCGCTGTCTGGGCGAGGCTCTAAGGTAAGTGGCCACAATGAATTTTCCAGATCAGGTGGCCGGTGAGTGTTGCAGGCTCACTGACGTCACGATCTGCCTGGCATTGAAGTCCCCACTTATACCTCGGGAGGCCGGAGGCCGGATTTGCCGTGGGGCGCTGGATACGCCTCGCCCTGGCGCGACTGCATCAGCGCACTGCTACCGCCATCTGCTGGCGCTAACGTGAGGCACTAAGGGCTGGATTTTGTTAATGGAGACATGCAGGAGGCGGGACTGCTGCTTGCTGGGTCTCAGTCCCGCCTCCATCAGCCTCTGGCCAACCAGCGGGATTTTTCCCTGATTGACCTTGTTAAGCCCACCCTGCGGGCTCAGCAGGCCAATTAGGGGGAAGTCACTGACAGAGCACGTCAACGTCTGACATGCTATCTGTCAAGACTTCTTGAAAGAAGAAATGTCAGCATTTGACAGCTCTGTGAAGTTGTCAAACACTGACATTCTGTGTAGCTTGATAAGTCCTCGTGTTCAGGACTCATCAAACCTTTCTACTTTGTAGAAATCAGATGACTGTTGGTTCAGATGATCCAACAGCCAGTCTGTGAAATCTACAATGAAGATGTCGGGACTCCGGATCCAGAGCGGCTGAAGGCTGTAAGCAGAAACAAAGGTAAGTGAACATTTTCTACAACTTTACACTCACCTCACATACTTACCACTCCACACTTGCACCCATCACTCACCTCTAAATCTCACTTTCAGACCCCTCCGGCCCCCGCAGACCTCCTACTCGACTCCTCCACCCCGGCGGGGTTCTCCGAGGTCGGGAAGCCTGCGCTTGGAAAGGTAAAATGGGACTAATCCTTTTTTCTGCCTGTTAACTACCTGTTAATAGGATTTAATCCCTTTCCCGCCTCGAGGAGATGGGACCCGGGGCAGGAGGGCTTCTCGCTTCCTGCCTCCTGGCAAAAGGGCACGGAGGCAGGTTGGGGGCTGGTTTGCCAGCCGCCCCCACATTCTGCAACTTTACCGGCAGTCCCGCCTCCATACCTGCCTCCTCGGGGCTGGCAAAATCCAACCCTAAGGTACCAAATTTTTCCCCTTATGTATTTAATGAACTTAGCTCACAGTTTTGTTTTTAACTAATTACCAGATATTGTTTAAGTTCTAGGTAGATGAAATTAAATATTTACCTGTAAAGAATTGGATTTCATATCTGAAAGAAAGTCGAACAGGAATCACAAAGCTTAGAGCAGATGGGAATCACTGAAAAACTTCAATCACCAATAATAATAAGCCTAAACCTAAGAATGAAGATGCAGAAGCATTGATATGTGCCTTCCAATACACATCTGTACAGTGAGTACCACACATCTCATCTAAATAATTCATGATTGAAAGGCGGCTACAATATTCTCAAAGATTGATCTCAATGTTAAGTATTAGCAACTGGAACCTGCTCCTGAATCGAGATACATCGCCGCTCTTTTGGCCTGCAAAGTACCACCATGCTACAAATGGCTGAATTATTCATTGCAACCATTGTACTCTAAAGAGGTCAAATAAAATGATGAGAGACTGTACAGTGCACGATAGACAACAGGCAGAAAGGAT
The DNA here is from genome assembly GCA_030390025.1 of Squalus acanthias. NCBI lineage: Eukaryota > Metazoa > Chordata > Chondrichthyes > Squaliformes > Squalidae > Squalus > Squalus acanthias. The sequence goes on from CM059425.1 coordinate 24,029,892, forward strand.
TCAGCCCTGTTTATTGCATCAAGCTGGCTTGAACAAAGCTGCTTCAGAGCCACATATATGGAAATTTGAACTGCTAACTAAAATTGGATCTAGCAAATTTGTATTTTCACAGTGCATTTCAATTCAAGACAGGTGTAAATTGGGAATAAATACTCCAAAACTGAATATTTGCACCTCCGTACATTTTCGCTTAGTGTTTGAAAGATGTCTTTATATACGAATAAATTACCATGCTAATAGCTTGGCACGCAACAATAAAATGCAGCAACTTTTCCGCAAATAAAACGTAAGCTCAACTGTTAAGAGTGAAAGAAGTGCTTATGGCAAAAAGTGTTTCACAGTTCAGAATTCTTATTATGAAAGCGAGACAAAGGGCCAAAGCCCATTGTGCAGGAGACAGCCAAGAGGTAAATTGAAAAGTAATGATTTGGTGATGACTCAAACGGAAGAAAAAGAGGGAAGGGGATAACAAGGTAAGTTAACCTCGTCCAATATAACTTCTTTTATTTAGCAATGTAACACCCGCAACGTTCCTGAGTACCTTTAACACACATGTAAATCACTTACCATTTCAGTGTTAAAGCAACATTTTGCATCTAATAATTCCAGAGTGGCTAAAAGAAACGTTGGAGCTGTTTTTTGAGTGTTGGTAATTTTTGCAACCATTTAGTGTCAATCAGAAAATAGCATTCTTGGTGTTAATATTTGTTTTAAGTGCTGTTATGCATACCACTCTGAAATATTCCCCAATATGGGCGGGTGCTATAAATGTTGTGGTAATAAGTTAGAATCTCTCACATGGATTTAATTCAACATTCAGAAGGCTTGCACAAGTGGATTGAAAACACAAATGGAACTAATTATTGGGAGCAGATCCAAAGTACTGTGCTATTTTATAGTGATTACATTAGCCATTATCAGTATGAACATCAATGACACAGATCAAACTAGCCATTGGCATCCTCCATGCCAGCCAAAAAATATAGAGCTAAAACAGAGTAAAAATTCCACAGTGGATAATAAATATAAATAATGATGGATCGGAGTGATTCTGAAGCAATAGGCCCTTTCAAAGGTTCAGGCAATGTTTAGAAACACTCAAATTTCATTTTAAAAGTTCATGAAATTACCTGAACTGCTGAAAACTGCCTTTGTTGTTGTCGATGATAACTCCTAGGTTTCCATTATTTTTTAGATAATAAAATGCATTGCTTTTTATAAAAATATCCTAGTCAAAGAATGCTACTCCAGTTATATGTCTTTTACAGATTCGCTGAATTAGTTTGCAGCCAGACTTTTATTAGATGTAGCTTTTAGGCGGTGTACAGACATGTTAGTAAATTGCATGAAATAAGGAGTAATGTGAAAGCAAACTAACTTGTCATTGCTTGAGTTGTTATGATGGAAGAACAGTGGAGGGTTTGATTTTCTACATCAGTTTGTACCGCGGCTCCCATAGGAAATGCAATCAGTTTACATTAGGATGATCCAAACTGAATGTGATCTCTGAAGATTAGCAAAGAGCTGCCCAGGTTAAATTCATGCACCTGGACTGGTGTCAAATTACCATCCTGATGCATGTGCTGAGTATTCTTTTTCCCTAAATGGCAGCAGATTTGGGAATTACAGAGAGGGTCCAGGTTAACAGCTCAGGTTAACACCAGGGTCAAGAGGTGGGAGCCATTTATTTGAACGATTTGCACCCAAACGTAAATTAGCCTCTGCAGTATCAGCACAGCCTCTGTGTGGGTTGACTGGCTCTAAACGATCTAATTGCTCCATCCTTACCAAAGAGAGTGTTAGAATTGTATTGGTATGGTTATTCTGATTAGAACGTAACTGAAAAGATAATAGAATGTAATTAATTATGCTAAATGTATATTATGAAAAGTGCAGCAATCTCGTTTCCATTTTCCAAATGCAAATATTATTCCATCATATGTTCGTAATTAACGCTCAAAGAAGATTACTGATTGGTGCAAGCTGTCTCTTTGTATAGTTGCGAATGTGTATCACAAGTTGAAATATGGATCATTTTACAGACTGCCACTCTTGAAACCTCAATGCAGTTCTTCATTTGAGGGTCAATGTTGCATGAACCCACAGTACTGGCCCATGCTCCGGTGCCTTTCTCATCTCCCAGATGGCCTAAGCATATTGCCATGTCTGAATATAGTGCAGCCTTCTCATTTAGTGTTTCTCTTTAAAGCCATATTGATATGTTTATACCCTTTGAGATTGTCTTTTGACCCCAAACTGAATGCAAATGCCCGACGGTTTTGAAGATATTGAATTATGTGCCCAATCCATCTGCTGACTTTGAAGTTTTAGGTTAAATCCACAGGAGATTGGATCAAGTATTTATAGATATCTCATGCGAATCTCCCACCTTGAAAACCTTAGAAGAAGAAGTGGAAGTTTTTCCCTCAATTGTAAATAACTATCTCCTCCATTTACAATTCTCAATTATTGTCAATTTTCTGCAATAATATAAGCAGAGCAGAAGAGAAAACTAGTGAGTGTTTTATTGTTTCCTGTATGAACACATGAGGCACTCCTACAATTTTAATTATCTTGCTTCATTTCCTTACCTTTTTATATATTCCAACAGTCAGCACTTCATGAAGATGGTCATTGTTTTGGGGACCAGTCAGTATGTTAGCATTTGCTGACAAAATTCACTGCCACTGGGCCCCCTTCTCTCTAGATTCAGGAATTGTGCTCATAGAATCATAGAATCACAGAAGGCCATTCAGCCCATCGCATCTATGCCGGCCAAAAGAGAGGTAATCAGCCTAATCCCACTTTCCAGCTCTTGGTCTGTAGCCTTGCAGGTTAGGAGCCACAGTAAGTTGTGTGGATGGGAACAGGAAGTTACAAAGGGACATAGGCGGACTAAGTGAGTGGGCAAAACTATGGTTGATGGAGTTCAATGTGAGAAGTCGCACAACACCAGGTTATAGTCCAACAGTTTTATTTGAAATCACAAGCTTTCGGAGCTGCTGCCCCTTCGTCAGGTGAAGTGAAGGAATACGAATCGGCAAAGCATATATAGACAGAGAACAATGCCTGTGTAGCGTACAATGTCAGACGACTACATTTAATCCTTCTGACTGCCTTTCATCACACCTCGGCAGAGAAACAATCAGGTCAGCCAGGAAGGCACCACATCAAAGACATAGCAAGATACAACTGAGACAATGAGGTGGGGTCACAGTTCAATGTGGGGAGGTGTGAGGCCATCCACTTTGGATCTGAGAAAGACAAATCGGAATATTTTCTTAATGGTGAGAGACTAGGAACTGAGGAAATGTTGGTGTCCACGTACTCAAGTTATTAAAAGCTAGTGCACAGGTACAAAAAGTAATCAAAAAGGCTAATGGAAAGGTGGCCTTTATCTCAAGGGGGTTGGAATTCAAAAGTGAGGAAATGCTGCTTCAGTTGTACAAAGCCTTGATCAGACCTCATCTGGAGTACTACATTCAGTTTTGTGCATCGAACCAGGAAAGATATATTAGCCTTGGAAGAGGTACAGCACAGATTCACCAGAATGATAACAGGGATTAAAGGGTTGAATTATGAGGACATGTTGCATATACTTGGCTTGCATTCCCTTGAATTTAGAAGGATGAGGAGTGATCTAAACAAGGTTTTTGAGTGGAGGGATTGGAAGAATTGTGCAAGCTTAACTGGGTTGAATGGGCCGAAGAATGCTAGGTTAAATTGACTAGGAAGAGTTGGAGAAGATAGTCTCCCTTTGAAAATGTGATTAGTTGGATGGGGTGCAGTATTTCTGCAAACGGAGTCCGAAGGGGTAGAGTGCTATGTCAGATATTTGACATAGCTGAGCCAAATTTGACGGTGAAGGACAAGATCACTTATGCACGATATGCCCTCAGGAATAAGGCCTTCAGACTTGAGGGAATGAAGATGAGGATTGTACCAGGGGGAATGCCAGGGGTGGGAGATGGCGTTTGATTGGCTGGGAACAAGCAAATCAATTATTTGTTCTTTTATGACCTCAAAGATTATTGCAAGTGCACCTAACTTCACTCATTCACACATGGACAAGTACACCATTCTGCAGACTGCTTAAAAATGACCTCAAATGGAACCCGCCCAACTTTTCTCCCAACATTTCAAGGTATTTTAAATAAATTCTGTTTAATGACAATTGAATAGAGAAGGGTTACTTCAAACAACTGCAATCCATAAGATTACTTTAGCTTCTTGAAACAATTTCAGAGGTAAGATCATAAGATACGTTTGAATGAAGACGCACCTTCAGTCCATTTAATCTCATCCTTCTGGAATACCAACCCTATCATCTTCCTATTACAGCATCCAGGCAGAACCTCTTCATAAGGGCACCAGTATATGTTTTGTGAAATTACCATCTAGTAGTTGTTATATTCTGTTTGAACAAGCATGAAAATAGAAAAACTATTGGATGATGTCAAAACACATATGAAGAGTTGGTTTATTTCAGGTTAAGAAATAAATATACACGAGATATATCATGCTTTGAGATTAAATATGATAATAAAGGCATGTTAAGAAGTTTAAAATGTGGCAGCTAAAAACAGACTAAGACATCGGGCAGGCCAAGCCAGTGCAAAAAAAAAATCGAGGAATTTCAAGCGCAAATTACGTCCAATGCAACTCGCGTTTCCGCGATCTTTTGCATTAGTTTAAAAAACATTGTGCTGGAAGCCGGTCCCGCTCACAAAACAGGCCACGCCCCGGATCGAATTAATCACCATTGCGAGTTTCTGCTAATTGCGCCCGTTTGCGGGCCTTCGAGGAGACCCTTAAAATTAAGCTTTTTTTTAGGTGCAAGGTCACTAATAGGCATGTTTTGAAATCTTTTAAATATTCATTTCTTTTTAATTTACTAAGAAACTGACTCTTGTACACCAATGTAACTCGTAAATGGTTCGGTATTGTTCTTAAAGTCATTTTCAGTGATTTAAAATTGGGTCACTCACAGGTGGTTTATTAGACATCGTTATTAAAAATGCTTATTTTTTTGTGACAAACCCATTTTCAGCTGTATTAATAAAACTGCACCAGGTTACCACTCTTAAATATATCAAGGAATATTTTTTAATGCAAAAACTTTAAAAACAAAAGGTTCTAAAAGGCTTCGTGATTGCGTGGCTGATGGAAGATTTTACGTTTGGTGATATGCAAATTAAATTTGAGCGGAAACTTGTGCAAAAAAGCACTTCTGAAAACTAATGCAATTTTGGGTGCAATTTGTGCCTGGATCGCCGCTTCCGTACAAAGCGGAAACCTTTGGTCATAGTGCAGGAGAGAGTACAAGGAACTTTCCTAGTGGGAAAGGAAGTGAAATCAGATGAGTATGCATGCTAAATTTTAGTAAGATTTTATCAGAGACAGGAAAGCCAGAGAAGGAGGCAAGATCAAGCTCAAGAATGCTGAAAGATGTCCTGAAGAAGAGAGAAAATTTTAAAGTCAGGTCAGGAGTGGTAATATTCCTTTTAGACGAATTAACCTCACAAAAAATCATGTTACTGCAGTATTGCAGTCAGCTTACGATCACTGGAGAAGGTCCATCCAGATAAGGAATGTGAGTGAAACTACCAGAGAAGGTATCATTTTGCTCCGCTGGTAAAACTATCCCATACTATAAACAGGCGAGGTTAACAGTGCAAGGTAAATTTCAGAGAGTTTGAGGAGTATGAGAGACTACACATCAGAGCAAAATGGATGGGCGATGAGATAGATGAAGACCCGCCCGGAGCGGAGGGGGAGCGGTGCCGGTAGATATTCATACCTGGGATATGGGCGTCGCTGGCAAGGCCAGCATTTATTGCCCATCCCTAATTGCCTTTGAGAAGGTGGTGGTGAGCTGTCCGTGTGGTGAAGGTACTCCCATAGTGAGGGAGGGAGTTCCAGGATTCTGACCCAGCAACGATGAAGGAACGGTGATATATTGTCAAGTCAGGATGGTGTGTGACTTGGAGGGGAACTTGGAGGTGGTGGTGTTCCCATGCGCCTGCTGCCCTTGTCCTTCTAGGTGATAAAGATCGGTGGTTTTGGAGGTGCTGTTGAAGAAGCTTTGGCGAGTTGCTGCAGTGCATCTTGTAGATGGTACACACAGCAGCCACAGTGCGCCAGTGGTGGATGGGGTACCAATCAAGTGGGCTGCTTTGTCCTGGATGGTGTTGAGCTTCTTGAGTGTTGTTGGAGTTGCACTCATCCAGGCAAGTGGAGAGTATACCATCACACTCCGACTTATGCCTTATAGATGGTTGAAAGGCTTTGGGGAGTCAGGAGGTGAGACATTCGCCGCAGAATATCCAGCCTCTGACCAGCTCTTGTTGTCACAGTATTTATGTGGCTTGTCCAGTTAAGTTTCTGGTCAATGGTGACCCCCAGGATGTTGATAGTGGTGGATTTGGCGATGGTAATGCCGTTGAATGTCAAGGGCAGTGGTTAGACTGTCGTTTGTTGGTGATAGTCATTGCCTGGTACTTGTGTGGCACAAATGTTACTTGCCACTTATCAGCCCAAGCCTGAATGTCATTCAGGTTTTGTTGCATGCGGGCATGGGCTGCTTCATTATCTGAGGAGTTGCAAATGGAACTGTGCAATCATCAGCGAACATTCCCACTTCTGACCCTATGATGGAGGGAAGGTCATTGATGAAGCAACTAAAGATAGTTGGGCCTGGGACACTGCCCTGAAGAACTCCTGCAGTGATGTTCTGGGGCTGAGATGATTGACCTCCAACAATCACAACCATCTACCTTTGTGCTGTAAGATTCTAAACACGTAATAAAACCGCTGCTACCGTGTGGAGATGATAACAGATGGATTCAAAATGGAGGAAGTCAGCAGGGGGTCCTTTGTCTGTGAGGATTCAAAATGGAAGTGGTCAGCATATGGTCCTTTGTTTGTGAGACCACATGGACAGGAAAGAGAAACACTGGATGAAGAGGAAGTCCCGCTCCCATACATCACAGGAACATGAACGTGTCATGCAGAAGGAACTCCAATCAGGAAAGTTTGGGAGTGAAACTGACCTATCAGAGGGAGGCAGACGAAGATATATGAGGGGGCCCGGCAGGAAGGCACTATAAAGGAGAGACACAGAAGTGGGAAAATCAAAAGGGACAAAGAAAGCGGTTTGACTGCTCAGTCTACGTTTGCAACCTACCACTTTTTTCCGGACTGATCACCTGTGGAGGAGGGTATGTATGAAAGTCAGACACAGAGCATAGATATCGCTGAAGAGTATTTTGTTTATGTATGTTTGACCTATTAAATTGTGGGCATATTAATTGCGGGGGAATACTTTTATGTACGCTTGAATTTTGAACTGTAGTATGAATAAAGACCAATTTTATTGATCACAAACTTATCTGTCATTGTTACACTTATTTGTAATTCTCGAGGTCCGAACAGTAGTAAGAGAAAGTCTTACAGTGCTAGGTATGACTCCAGCCAATGGAAAGTTTTCCCTCTGATTCCTATTGACTTCAATTTTATTCGGGCTCCTGATGCCACACTCGGTCAAATGCTGCCTGGATGTCAAGGACAGTCACTCTCACCTCACCTCTGGAATTCAGGGGGAAAAAATTTGTGTTCACCAGCAAAGTTGCAACTGTAGTGCTCACCTTCCATGCAATGCCATCCTGGAGGCATTGCTGATGGGATCCGGGATGAAGTTTGCAGCTTCCCACAGCCTCTGTGAGCAAAGCTGTTGAGTTTGCAAGGAATTATGGGCAATGAAGAGGTCTGAGAATTAAAGGGGCCATGCACACTGAAGCAATACAAAATAAAATGCAGTGAATCAATACATTTTTCAGCCCTTTCTGCCTTTTAAGAAATATTCAACATTTAAAAGGAGTTCCAAATGTGAATATTCAGCTGTTAAAGCTGAATTACCTTCCTAACCTCAACAAATGGTAAAACTGCCTCAGCACTAACACAAATGGCTCAGCAAGCCAGGGAAGAGGCAGCGAGGGTTTCACACGCAGCATTCCAGCTTTGTGCAGGGAGTCAACACTGCAAGAGCAGCCCTCTACCCACAGGGGCAAGGAGGCCCTCCAGAAAGAATGATGTGGGTGTACATCACTAAGGTCGTTACTGCCAGCAGTGTTGCCCCCCCGTGCCCCTCCCCCACCATCTGGCTCCAGTGCCCAAAGAAGCTTCATGGCCTCAGACCACTGGTCAAAACTTCAAAAGCCATCTCCTACCAACTGCACCACTAGCCTCACACACTGCTCAATGCACGACCCCCAAACCACTCACCTACCAACAATCTGCACCAATGACGAGGCACATCTCCCATTCCTAGCCTCACCTCACTCCCTTGGAGGAGACGGTGCAGGCCATTCTTGACAGTGGCATGGTTGAGCCCTTGGCCAGCAGCAGGACTGAAAGGATACAAGATGCTGGTATCCTCGTACGTTATCCTCCTTCTGGCATGCACCTCTTGCTTTCCTGGCTTCCTGTCAGCGCAATTCAACCCTTGTGCCTTCCTCATTTCGCACACCCAAGAAATGCAGCCTGCCCAGCCCATGGGACTGCAGGCGGATGATTCCATCCCGGATATCCCAGCCACAAAGGGGCTGCCTGGGATGCATCCCTCTGTCTGATTCCTCCTCCTCTGCTTCCTCATCTTCTGTGTCTTCCTCTTCTGCGTCTTCCTCTTCCCTCTGCAAGCGGATGCTGTAAATGTGAAATGACAGCATAAAATGCTGGAAATACTCAGTTGGTCAGGCAGCATATCGACCTGAGATGTGAACTCTGTTTTCCACAGATTTTGCATGACCTGCTGAGTATTCGCAGCATGTTCTTTCTTCTCAAAGGTCTTCATTTACCATCCAATCCCTTGCAAGCATCCAGCAGCACTCCCTACACACTTAAAAAACTGTTCACATCTATTGCAGCAAGCCAACACTTCAATAAAATTTTAAAAAAACAGTCCAAACCCTTAAATTTGAACTTACCTGAATGATGTGTGTGTCCCTTTCAGAGCTGCAGACATCGCTACTGTCAGCCTGCTTGCACGCCAGGTAAACCTGGCCTGCTTAGGACCCAACGCTATGGTTGAAGTTCACATTGGTGATGTTAAGTCGGCGTTGTACGCCGATTGCTGTCACTATGTCGCCATTTCTTTTCCAGGGCACTGCCAGTTACCGGCAGCGCAAAGTGGGAGAGGAATATGGCGGACGTCACGGGTCCTGCCACCAGCTGGCTAAAGAGCGGCGGCCGCCATTTTATCACCATTTCCTAGTGCTACGGAGTGTTGGTAAGTAGATGAGTTTCTAGCCCCAGCTCTTTTGTCCATGTTTGGACCAAGGCTTTAATGATGTCTGGAGCCAAGTGGACCTGGCAGAACCCAAACTGGGCATTAGTGAGCAGGTTATAGATGAGTAAGTACCGCTTGACAGCACTGTCGACGACACCTTCCGTCACTTTGCTGATGATTGAGAGTAGACTGATGGGGCGGTAATTGGCCGGATTGGATTTGTCCTGTTTTTTGTGGACAGGACATACCTGGGCAGTTTTCCACATTGTCGGGTAGATACCAATGTTGTAGCTGTACTGGAACAGCTTGGCTAGAGGTACGGCTAGTTCTGGAGCATAAGTCTTCAGCACGACAGCCGGGATGTTGTCGGGGCCCACAGCCTTTGCTGTATCCAGTGCACTCAGCCGTTTCTTGATATCACGTGGAGTGAATCGAATTGGCTGAAGACTGGTTTCTGTGATAGTGGGAACCTTAGGAGGAGGCTGATATGGATCATCCACTTGGCACTTCTGGCAGAAGATGGTTGCAAACGCTTCAGCCTTGTCTTTTGCATTCGCGTGCTGGGCTCTGCCACCATTGAGGATAAGGATATTCGTGGAGCCTCCTCCTCCCATTAGTTGTTTAATGGTCCACCACCATTCATGACTGGATGTGGCAGGACTACGGAGCTTTGATCTGATCTGTCGATTGTGGGATCGCTTAGCTCTGACTATTGCATGCTACTTCCACTTTTTAGCATGCATGTAGTCCTGTGTTGCAGCTTCCCCAGGTTGTCACCTCATTTTTAGGTACGCCTGGTGCTGCTCCTGGCATGCTCTTCTACACTCCTCATTGAACCAGGGTTGATCCCCTGGCTTGATGGTAATGGTAGAGTGAGGATATGCCGGGCCATGAGGTTACAGATTGTGGTGGAATACAATTCTGCTGCTGCTGATGGCCCACAGCGCCTCATGTTTCCCGAGGCTGTCCCCGCCTCACTGCAGCTACCGGGAATCCCGAGGCCCGGGATCCCTGGCCGGCCACAGTTAAACCTGCACAGCAGGTTAATTGAGAGGCTTCTGGGTCTCATTATCATATTTAAAGTGCCAACCTGCCTCCTGGTAGCCGGTTGGCTGATTGGCCCCCGTCCCGCCTCCGTTAAACCCGGAAGTGGGCGGGTTGAAGGTGGGTTGGGGTCAGGATTCAGATTTTTAATACTTTAACCTCCCACCCGACCCCAACCCACCTGTTTTTTCAGGTTAAAATTCTCCCCCCCCCGCCCCCCTCCCAAGAGTCTGATTGATGGCATATAAACATTTCAAATTGTGGCGAGCAGATAAACAACAATCCCAAATGAAAACATTCTGGTAAACTGGATGTTTGCAGTATAAAAGATAATGGCCTTGAAATTCGCTTCTCCGGCTTGCCGCGGGGGTAAGGATCACGCGCGCACTTACCTACCGCGCCTGCCGTTGACCTCTGGGCCCACGGGAACTTCAGCTCCTGGGCCTGCTCCAAGTGCCGGCGCGCAGTGCTTGCGTGTTCCAGGGGTGCAGTTAGTGCGATGCGACCCCTGGGATCACGTGGGCCATGGAGAGCCAATGGCAGCAGACCATCTTTCATTCATAGATTTGACAGGAGACCTGTCAAATCTATGAATTGAAATCGGCCCCAAAAGAACAGCTAAACTTAAAATACATTTTTTAAAAAACCATCACACTTATAAAATAACTATAAGTTAAATAAATTAACTACTTTAAACAAAAATTTAAATTTTTGAAAAAATTAAAATACTTTTTAACGGTGCTAAAAATAAAATTTCCTTTCTTTAAAGTATCTAAAAAAGATAAACCTGTTGAAAAATGTTTTAAATTATACTTAATTAACCACTTCACTTGTTGAAAACGGGTCCTGCGCCTCCTTTTTAAAAGCGCAGGTTCTTCAATACTTACCCTCCCGGAGAAACCTGAAAAAAAACCTAAGTTTGTTGCGTGCGCGCAGCCTCTACCGCACACGCGGTTCACCTCTGAACCGCTCCCTTCACCAGACCGGAAGTTCCGGTTTCCCGCGCATGCGCAGTGCATGCAGGAAACCGGCACTACGGGAGGCCTTACGGATGAGTACACAGCGTGTACTCACCCGGCAAGGGCCGAATTTTTGGCCCAATAGGTTCCCGTGTCTTTTTACTTACGTGTCTTTTGGTTGCAGGACTACAGACGTAGCTTGGGTATTAGGAGTGCTGGGTCTTAATATAATGCAGTATATTGGAGCTCTACCCATTCACTTTTGGGATTTAGGCTTAGCTTCATCCAGCCACAAGGGATGATGGTCTTTTCTCTTTGGTGCACATAAAGTTTTTTGAATCTCATTTCTGTTCCCACTTAATGTGAATCCTTGTACAAAACAACCCTGGATATAGCACTTAATTTTTCATAGCTTGATTCTAGAAGGTCAGAAGGATAGCGTTATGGGGAAGAGATGGATGGATATTTAATGTTGGGATTGTACAGAGTGTTTAATGAGGTAGCACTGGAACACTGCCATGCCATGTCAGAGGCATTCTGTCCGTTTTTACTTTAATTTCCCACTCGCCATGATTTCATTATTTTTGCATTCTAAAATCAATAACAAACAGCAAGCAGATCAAAACTTCTAAATTGTCAGCTTTACAAAAAATAATAATACATTGCTCTTTCCTTGATTTATTCGGTTTAGTGTCGCACAGATTTAAGTGTTGCTAATAATTATTAGTTATCTCTCTCATTTGATGCATGGATCTTGTCTCAACAATCCAATGATCTGCCTCGAAAGTATCATTCCAGCTAATTTCCTCTTCCTTACAATTTAAAATTGATTGCAAAATATCAAATTAAATCTATATGATTGTTGTATCAGACTTACAGCGGGAAGTTTTAACCCCCCCCCCCAAAATGGGTGGCTTTGGGTCAGTTGGGATATTAAAATGTTAAAAATCTCAAACCCGAACCGAACCGTGCTTGAACTCGCCTACTTCCGGTTTTAACGGAGGCAAGACTGGGGGCGGGCGACCAACCCGCTCCCAGGAGACGGGTCGCTCATTTAAATATTTTAATGAGGCTGCGTTCTCTGTTCCAGCTTTAACCCTGGCCGGCCGAGTTTTCTGGGCCTCAGGAAACCCGCAGCTGAAGGAAGGCGAGTACTGCTGCATGGAAGAGCTAAGTGCTTTTCCAGCACTGATTGTGGGCCAGGAGGAGCAGGAATGCTTCCCCCCCGGCAAACCTGTTACCCTCCCCAGTGATCAGAACCACCCCACCCTCCGCGATCCTCTCCCTCCTCCCCCGATCTCTCCTGCCCCCCGCAATCTTCTTCCCTGATCGCCGCACCCTCCCACGATCTTTTCCCCTCCTCCGATCTCTCTGGCCCTCCCAGCGATGCCCCCACCCTGAACCCTGATCTCTTTGGCACCCCCCATCACTGCCCCCGACCCCCGATTTCTCCGGCCCCCCCATCAATGCCACGCTGACCCCCGATCTCTCCCTCACTCCTCACCGCTCCCCGGCTACGGCCTGGTGCCGAAGGCCTACCTGCCCAACAGCCAGCCAGCCACTCAATCTGGCTGGCTGGGGCCAAGAAACAGGGTCCAAAAATGGTAATCAGGTCCTGCCGTTAAATTCGGCAGCACCTGAGGGAAACCTGTACTTCGAGGTTTCCCAACCACAAAACTGCTCCGCCCTCCACCTCCCCCCCCCCCCACCCCCACTCCATTCCTGCCTCCCTATTAATATTGGGGCCATAGAAACTGCTATAAGTCAAATTGTCTTGCTAGTTAGCAATGCAAATAATTAACACCACAGATTAACTTTAAGATTAAGAGGTTGGCGCTGTTTATTTTTCCTTCACTCTGGAATGAACCGTATGTAAATAAATGTACTGCGTTTAGACTTGAGAATGATTCGCAACCAAAGTCTGCAGTACAAGCAGGGTTTCTGCGTGGGCAGCTGGGTCTAAACTAATTACTTTATACTGCAGAAAGTGTCAGTGTTATGATAATATGTTGATTCTGATTACAATTTTACTTAAAAGATCTATAAGACTTCGTTAATTGAGGTAAGCATATGATAGGAAAAGCTGCAGAAACCTTCATGCTTCTATTTTCTATATGTAAATATTATTCCATAATCAGTTCACAACCTAGCATAAAAATGAAAGCCAAACGATTGCTTTGAAATTCTTTCATTCCTAATACTTAATGCTGTACTGAACTACCTCCTAAATTTGTCCTCATTTTAATTAAAAACTGAAACTAAAATTATAAAACACAGTGAAGCTTTGTTGTGCAATCTCCCCGAAAGGCAACATCGAGACAAGATAGTGACGCTTTTCAGAGCATCTTACCTCCATTTCACTTCTGTGCTTTCTGAGCAGGAGAGTTAATTAGTATAGTTGCTCTTCAAAAACTCCATACTACTCGTAAATCATTTTGATCTGCCTCATAAGTATGGATGAGACTTCAAAGGGCAGATGTATTTGTCATCTTGCACTTTCATTTTTAATAATATTCCCAAACTTCAAATAATCTCCTTTACAATTAGACACAGTTTATAATCTACAGATATCCATCACCCTACTATCCATGAAATGGTTGATTTATTGCATTAGGGATGACCCACTTTCCACTTAAAAACTAATTAAGATATGCCTTGATATATCAATGGACTCTGCCATCGAGTATGTCCGTGATACCCCATGTCGTGAGTTCCTGACCTCAATTGGAATATTCACGGGAGGTGCTAAACCCGAATATCTAGCCTTCCCCATAGCTGGTGGAGAATTGAGGAAGAGTCAATCTTCTGTAAAGTAGGGATAAAAAACTGGGATAATATTGTCATGCTTCCCAATGTGAACTCAATAGCTTGTTCTAAAGAAACACACAGCAGCAGCATAAAACAAATAGATCTTCATCATAAAGAGCTTTAATGCTGGTAGCATTAGAGTCAAGCCACATGGCCAAGTGTTTTCCCCCAGAGTCAGCAAAGATTCACCCTTCAGAAGAAATGCAATTTTTAAAAATACACTTCCCTGTTAGTATCCCCTCAACCTTTCATTTAAATGAAGGAAACAACCTTTTAGTATATAATTCAAACAGACCTTAAACTGCTGGCATGTCTTCATTCTCAGTGGGACTGTCATTTTTAAAGTTTTCACCTCAAATTAATCTTATTACTACAGCAGTAAAACTGCTCAAATGCCAAGAGGATCCTCCTTACTGTAGTATTACATAGAATATACAGCACAGAAACAGGCCATTCGGCCCACCCAGTCCACGCCGGAGTATAAACCCAATCTAGAAAAATAATTTAAACACGCTTTTCTTTTATTTCCCTCATTTCTCTTTTCCACCATACCTTTTCCCATTCTCTTCTATTTTAATTATTGTTCACTTTTAACTTTAACTTTTTTCAACTTAACGTACCACATTCTATTGGTGCTAGTTTTCTGTTCTTACAAAAAACTGTAAATACATTTTTCTACACTTCTTTCTGAAGCTCTAGGCCTCAGTGTCCATCTGCAGGTGAAAGCGGCATTACAACAATTGGCCGAGGACTCGGAAGAGTGACAGGGTCATATCACAAGGTCCATCCAAGTCAGCCCTTGACGTGATTTTATCAAATCAAGTGCAAATCCATTGCTGTTGGATAAGCTATCTTGTCTGCAACTCGGATAGTTGCACCTGGATAAAATAACTTGTTTGTGGTGTACCAAAAGATAAATGCGGAAATACTAATTTCTCAAAAGCCCTTTGGAAGGCTTGTCTTAAATGATAAGCTAGAGATTTAGCTTCAAACTTCTTACACCATATATAATGAACAAAATCATGCAAATTTGCTTAAAGCCCATGACACGATAAAATAAATATTGGATGACATCTGTAACAAGTTCAAGCTTGTTTCCATAACTCCCCATCAACAGTCCTCTGGGAAAATGCCACATGTAAAATACGCCAAAGTATGGTTGAGTGGAGAGCTTCGACTAAAGAAGCTGTGCTCACTCTGGCAGCCCGAGGAGCAAAAAAAAATGATAATGTTCAAAGAACTGCTAACTGAATGTGACAGAGACCGACTATCTAAGTTCCTAAATTGAGTAATTTAAGGAGAATTGCTTGCAAAATCTTTCACCAATCTTCTGCCTTCAAACTAGACTTCTTTCAAGAGAAATGTGAGTGATGAGTATATTAAATCATCTTCAAAATTTATAAAACCTAATGGACATCCAAGTCATGTCAATGAAATTCTCCTCAGCTACATGGATTAGAAAACTTAGGGCACTGACATAGCTGGCAAATGGATGAAACCACGTGTGTAAAAGATTCAGCAGAAAAACTGCCAGTGCTTTCCTTGAATTTATTCGGCACAGAAATGTTAACCAACAGCGACCTGGTTACAAACAAAAGAAAGAACTTGCATTAATGTAGCACCTTATCACATCCTCAGGATGTCCCAAAGTGGTTTACAACCAATGGATTCCTCTTGAAGCTTCAATCACTGTCCTTATGCAGGCAAGCACCGTTACCAATTTGTGCACAGCAAGGTCCCACAAACAGCACCTAAATGAATAATCAGAAAATGTGGTTTTGTGGATGCTGGTTGAGGGCTGCAGGATGATAACCAGTAATTAGAATGTTTATATTTTTTTATATATTCATTCCTGGGATGTGGGCGACACTGGCAAGGAAGCATTTAAAGCCCATCCTGTTGGTCTGTACTGAATGCATGGCACTCCGCACTGACCATGCACCAGGCATCCACGCTTGAACTGCTGACCTACATTGGCTCCCGGTCCAACAATGCCTCGATTTTAAAATCTCAGCCTTGTTTTCAGATCCCTCCTGGGCTTCACCCCTCCCGGATTGACAGGCTTGGCTTCCAGTGGGACGGGGTAGACTCTGGGGCAGGCTGCAGGAGCAGGGAATCCGAGCCATGACCCCAGGGGGGTGGGGGTCAGATCCCGGGGGCGGGGGTGGGGGGGGGGGGTGGTCTGATCCCCGACCCCAGGGTCTTTGTATGGGAGGGTGGTATGATGGGGGTGGGGCGGTGGGCAGTTTTGCTGCCCGCCTCTAGTCCCGTCTCTGTTAAACCAAGAGTTGGGCAGGTTGGAGGCTTGGGGTCGGGTTTGAGATTTTAAAAATGTTAACCTCTGACCTGAGCCCAACCCACCCGTTTCTTTGGATGGTAACACCCAGCTCTAACATTCTGTTTCAATTCTAACCCCAACACACAGGGTTTCTTTTCTTGCTGCTCATGACTCACTATCTGGACTTTGAAGATAATAACAGTTCTAACCTAGTTTCAACATCAACTTATCACTAATTCTAAAGAGGAAAATAAAACTACAGGCTAACAAAACTTAATATTAAACTGCAATCTAGCAAAGCTTAATACTGAAAGGCAATAAAGGGTATTATATTCTAACAATCGTCAGTGGGGTTAGCTTCCATATGTAGGCTGTTGATATCCAGCTCATTCTCTCCACAACCTCTCCCGACCCCTCCACTGCCTTTGTGCTGTCAGACTACTTGTCCGATATCCAATTTTGGATGAGCCACAATTTTGTCCAGATAAACATTAATAATGCAGCTGGCCAGGATGCTTCAAAACATTTTTTTTAATTCATGGCCTCGATCCCAGTCTAGACCCCACCCCCTCCATGTCGGCCCCACAATGGTGGTGTGCCTGGTCTGACCGGATATACCTACATTGACCATAAACCAGCTCCCAAAGGACCTGGTGCACAGGAACTCTGCCATTTGGAGTCTCTTCCCTTCCTCCCCTTGCTGCACCTCCACAAGACAATCCTGTAAATTTGGGCGTAAGACTGTGACCATGCCTGATACGAGACTCCCCAAACAAGCGCTCTACTCGGAGCTCCGACACGGCAAGAGAGCCCCAGGGGGGCAGAGGAAATGCTTCAACTACACCCTCAAAGCCTCCTTGAAAAAATGCAACATCCCCACCGACACCTGGGAATCCCTGGCCCAAGACCGCACAAAGTGGAGGAGAAGCATCTGGAAAGGCGCCGAACGCCTCGAGTCTCTTCGCCGGGAGCAGGCGGAAGCCAAGCGCAAACAGCGGAAGGAGCGCACGTCAACCCAAGCACCCCACCCACCCGCCCCTTCAACCACCGTCTGCCCCACCTGTGACAGAGACTGTAGGTCCCGCATTGGACTCATCAGTCACCTGAGAACTCATTTTTAGTGTTGAAGCAAGTCATCCTCGGTTCCGAGGGACTGCCTAAGAAGAAGAAGATGTTTATCCAGGTCCCGGTCTAGTTTCTGGCCCTTCTGGCAGATTTCTGTTGAAATTAATGGCAGGAGTCCACCTTAACAACAGTAGGTATTTGGGGCCAACTTCTTTAAAAAAAAAATAAAGCTTTTCACAAAAAATGTTGTTAAAGCACATTTGACAAATGTACTCTATTTAGATTTTTATTGGAATTCTTCACACCCACACTCTCAACACATTCCCTCCAAGTATTATCTAGCTCTCCTGGTGCCTTGACCTCAGAATTTAATACACAGATAAATGACCGCCATAAATCATTTCATGTTTCCCTGTAGGTCAGTAACATAGATTATTTCTCTCTTTCTACCCCCTCCTATTCCCAGTGCTGCTACTTCCAATCCAACTGTACTAGCAACCTTGCTGCCTTCCCTTCAACCATCTCTATTATTGGTAACGGTTTCTACATTGGTTCCTCTCCCAAAGTTCGGTTTGACTTTTTTAAAAGATTTTGCTTAAAATGTTTTATTTTTATTAAAATGGATAAATTTGACACTGTACAAAATTAAAATTAGTGTTTCAGGCCCATACCTTTGCTTAACTGTCAATACGCTGCTAAAACCCCAGTTACACCTAATCCCTTTGGGTCTAACTTTTAATGGGGAATTTAACAGCGTAATTACCGAGGAGGAGCCGAAGTTTTCGTCAGTTTCCCTGATTTGAGAGGTTTCACTGATTGCCGGCTCTGTGGGTGGGGGGGAGTTGGGGGGGGGCGGTGTCCACAGCACAGAATGTGGAGGAGCAGTGAATGACAGACTGCAACTTCAGGATTTCCGTATTAGGCTCCGCATGCGCTAAATCCTGAAGTTGCGGTCAGTGTCATAGGCGGAATGATGGCGAACGCTGCCAGTTCGACGTCATCGGGACCGCAAATTCCGGGCCATTCTTGCCCTGTTCATAATCCACCAGTTCTAAGTTAAATTTACTGGCAAAACAAAAGAAATAGAAAGAAATGGCAATGCATCACCAGACACAAACCTTTGAAGCTGCATCCTAAGCTAACTAAGATCTGAATCAGGTAAACACTTGATCGTTGCAAATGTAACCTGTCTACAAGTACATCATTCACTGGCCTAAGACTCAATGGGGCAGATCTTGACTTGACAGGATTGATATTGTAAAGCGGGTGATAGCGAGTCGGCAGCCCATTTTACATCTCTTCCAATTTGTATTTCCACTGAAGCCAACCCAGCCCTACCTCTCCACTACCTCTCTCAGCCCCTCCACTGCCTCTGTGTTTCCATTGAAGTCAATGGAAATAACAATCGGGAGAGATGTAACACAGGCTGCTGACTCGCTATCACCCATTTTACACCATCGCGCAAAGTCAAAATCTACCCCGAGCTTCCCAAAAGAGACCATTGATCATTGGTCAGACAAATTTCAATACGCAGTTTCTTGGCATTTTCGCTTTGCGGTTGTTCCTGACTGTCAAGTGATATTTTCTTTAAATAGCAATCTGCGAGAGTGATTATTGTTTTGGAAAAAAAAACAAGATCATCTGGGGATAGTGGTCAGGACCAGCAAAAAAAATGAAGACGAATATTTTACAACAGATTTGTAGCTTTTCGATTTGTTTTTCCATCTCTGTTTTTAAGTCAATTATTCTAATTTTATCCTTAATTTGCATGTCTTTATTGAGTGTATTTATACAGGGCTTAAAAGAATGATTGCCAGACTAATAATCACCAGCAGCAATAACATTTCCAGTTTGTACATCTGTAACCTTTTGAGAAGACTGATCACTGGCACATGCAAAATGGCTGCTGGTCCAACTCGAATCACTTTCCTCAAACTGCCCAGCGATAGCTCTTGACATCTGAAAATGAACAAAGAATAAGTTTCATTTCCCACCACATGTTCTGGCTTGCAAAGTCCCAATAAGCTAATTTATTTATTACACAGATGAATTACTCTCCATAGCATGTGTCTGAAACAGATGTCTTCCGCAACAAAAGTGGCTGTCAGGTTTCTGTAAACGTTGGCATAAATCTCCAGAGATTCCATGTACTATTTTTACCACAATTTCCCACAGCTCTAACTGATTTTGACAGGGCCATTTCATGACACTCACGTCTCAGTCTCTTTTAGAAAGTTTGAGAAAATGATAGGGATACACTTTGGGCCCGGCATTCCCGGCGCACCGGCCCACTGATGGAGGTGTAGCAGGACAGGACGACCTGCTGCCACTGTGCCCTGGAGTTGACCCCTTTCCAAATTGCAGGGATGGGACCATTTAAACAGAGTGGCCCGTGCATGCAGAAGGGCAATGGAGGTGCCAGCTCCAATGAAGGGGCAGAAGTCAAAGCGGCACCGTGCCAATCCGACAAGAGAACGCCGAGTCTTCGGAAGGACCAAAGGTGAAGTCTGCTCCATTTTTGCTCTGCTCCTCAGGGAGCCGAGGGGCAGATCTCCTCTGGGATACATTAACTTTTTTAACGGCAATTCTGGGGCCTTCTTAGGGCTCTCAGCAGGCCTATTGGGAATTCTCAGTGTAGCTCAGCAACAGCCCCAGACAAGCTACAAAAGGTAATAGTAGAATAGAGTGCAGGGCTGGAAAATTTCCCAGCCCACGTTCCGGATTAGAATTCGGGATACAATGTTTTGGGGAAGAACCAGGCAAGTTTGGGTTTCGACCTAAAGTCCTCACTCCAGCCATGTGCAATCCACCCCAGTTGCACCCTTTGCCAACCTGGAAATTTTGGCTTCTTTGTCTTTTGGATGACACTGTTTCATTTCATGGTCTAACCACCTCCTCTTGACATTCAACGGCATTACCAGCGCCGATTCCCCCACCATCAACATCCTGGGGGTCACCATTGACCAGAAACTTAACTGGACCAGCCACATAAATACAGTGGCTACAAGAGCAGATCAGAGGCTGGGTATTCTGCGGCGAGTGTCTCACCTCCTGACTCCCCCAAAGCTTTTCCACCATCTATAAGGCACAAGTCAGGAGTGCGGTGGAATACTCTCCACTTGCCTGGATGAGTGCAGCTCCAACAACACTCAAGAAGCTCAACACCGTCCAGGACAAGGCAGTCCGCTTGATTGGCACCCCATCCACCACCTTAAACATTCATTCCCTCCATGACTGGCACACAATGGCTGCAGTGCGTATCATCTACAAGATTCGCTGCGGCAACTTGTTAAGGCTTCTTCGACAGAACCTCTCAAACCCGTGACCTCTACCACCTAGAAGGACAAGGGCAGCAGGCGCATGGGAACACCATCACCTCCAAGTTCCCCTTCAAGTCACACAACATCCTGACTTGGAAATATATCACTGTTCCTTCATCATCACTAGGTCAAAAACCTTGAACTCCCTCCCAGCAGCACTATGGGAGTACCTTCACCACACGGACTGCAGCGCTTCAAGAAGCTGGCTCACCACCACCTTCTCAAGGGCAATTAGGGATGGGCAGTGATGCCCACATCCCTTGAATGTATAAAAATAAAATCATAGCCAGAGCATCTCCGGCAATGGCTTCTCCTCTCTCTTACACACGTTACCTCTGGAGTCCCCAAGAATATATCCTTGACCCTCTCCTCTCTTGCATATACATGCTGACCCTTGGCAGGATCATCCAAAGACTTGGGTCTATTATCACATGTCTGCTGACGACATCCAGCGCTATCTGCTCACCACCTTTCTCGACCCCTCCACTGCCTCTGTGTTTCCATTGAAGATAATGGAAATAAAAAGTGCCAGAGATGCCTAACAGGCAGATGAATCGATATCACCTGTTTTACACTATTGCCCAAAGTCAGAATTACCCCTGTTAAGACTTTTCAGGTATGTATCTTACATCAGAACTGGAGATTATAAGGTTTTAAGATAATGAAAGGGTTTGATAGGGTAGATGGGGAGAAAATGTTTCCACTTGTGAGGGAGACCAAAATTAGAGGCCATAAATATAAGATAGTCACTAATAAATCCAATAATGAACTCAGGAGAAACTTCTTTACCGAAATAGTGGTATGAATGTGGAATGTGCTACCACAGGGAGTAGTTGAAGTGAATAGCATAGATGCATTTAGCGGGAAGCTAGATAAGCACATGAGGGAGAAAGGAAAAAAAGGGTATGTTGCTAGGGTTAGATGAAGAGGGGTGGGAGGAGGCTCCTATGGAGCAGAAACACCGGCATTGACCAGTTGTGCCGAATGACCTGCTTCTGTGCTGTAGACTCGATGTAATAAGGAGATATGTTCGTAAGTTTGGGGAAAAAAAGGAGGGGTGTTCCAGCATTTTTTGTTTTTATCTCAGAAATCATTAACTCACTGTAAATGAAAGTGTTCATGATTTTGCTAGCAAGGTAGAAAAGCTTGGCAATTATCTCACCTCATCGCAGCTGTCGGTAGGATCTCAATAACACCACAGGCAATGAGAAACCTCGGTATAATTCAATATAAATAGGATAATGCCGACTGAAAGATAATGCCGGGAGGAATGTGGCTCAAATGCACCCAGCGTTCAGATGCCAACTTCACTGTTTGGAGAATGTACCCCAGTGTGTGTCTGAGCACTCCCCAGTGTAACAACTGTTAGGAAACTGGAAGGCTGATTGAAGATACACTTTTGTTGTTATTTTGGTGTTTTGAATTAAGGTTTGTTGGCATGCTTTTCTGGATCCTGTTATTGCAATAATCTAGCAAGCGTACTGTAGCCTGCTGAGTTCAGTCAGATTTGTAGAGAATCATACTTTTTGTTGTTCATAAAGCTGCCTTTTCTGGTGCTGTCCTTTCGAAAGAATATGGAATACGTCTTTATGGTTACGTTAATAACCATGGTGGTCCTCAAAATTATGAAGGTTTTGCTAGAGTATAGGGGGAGAAACTGTTTCCACTGGCAGGAGGGCCAATAAGCAGAGGATACAGATTTAAGATAATTGGCAAAAGAACCAGGTGGGAGATGAGGAGAATTTTGTTTTTGTATTCAGTGAGTTCTCATGATGTGGAATGTGCTGCCTGAAAGGGTGGTGGAAGCAGATGCAATAGTAACTTTCAAAAGAAAAACAGATAAATACTAGAAGGGAAAACATTGCAGGAATATGGGGAAAGAGCAGGGGAGTGGCACTAATTGGACAGCTCTTTCAAAGAGCCTGCATGGGCGGAGTGGGCCGAATGGCCTCCTACCGTGCTGTAAGATTCTATGATCCTATGAGTTGTACAGAGCTTTCAGTCAGACCCCCATCTGCAGTATTGCGTTCAGTTTTAGGCATCAAACCTCAGGAAGGGGTACAGCACAGATTCACCAGAATGATACCAGGTCTTAAAGGGTTAAATTATGAGGCCAGATAGCTCTTTCAAAGAGCTGGCCTTGGCACGATGGGCTGGATAGTCTCCGTGTGTGCTGTATGATTTTAATGTGCCGATTTGATGCATGGAGCAAAGTGATTGGTGATCTTCAGTTACGCCAAGTAACAAAAAGAACAGGGACAAGCAGCTGCTGGCCCTGGAGCACAGTGATAATGAAAATGTATCTTATAACAGTGCACACTAAATCATTTAATTATTTGATTAATCAAAGCTCAATCGCATTTATTGAAGAGAGATTTTTGAACGATAAGGGAGTCAAGGGTTATGGGGAGCGGGCAGGGAAGTGGAGTTGAGGCCAAGATCAGATCAGCCATGATCTTATCGAATGACGGAGCAGGCTCGAGGGGCCAAATGACCTACTCCTGCTCCTACGTCTTATGTAAGAGCCTTGTTTTGAGAACAAACTGGTTCTCTAAATAAAATATTTTGCTTCTACATCATAAAACCACCTTGAAGATCTGCTTTTCTCTGCCATTCACATTACAGTGTCAGCTGTGGCTTAATGGGTAGCACTCGTGCCTCTGAGACAGAAGATTGCCGGCCCAAGATCAAGGCTGATACGTCAGTGCAGTGCTGAGGGAGTGCTGCACTGTTGGAGGCACCATATTTCGGATGAAACATTAAACCTAGGCCCTGTGGGCATAAAAGATGGGCGTAAAAGTTCCTATGACACTCAAGGAAGAGCAGGGAAGATCTGCCCAGTAACCTGGCTAATATCTAACCCTCAACCAACATCACTGTTTGTGGGAGCTTGCTCTGTGCAAATTGGCTGCTGCAATTTCCTGCATATGTGAGAAGTCGCACAACACCAGGTTATAGTCCAACAGCTTTATTTGAAATCACAAGCTTTCGGAGCGCTGCTCCTTCGTCACCTGACGAAGGAGCAGCGCTCAGAAAGCTTGTGATTTCAAATAAAGCTGTTGGACTATAACCTGGTGTTGTGCGACTTCTCACATTTGTCCACCCCAGTCCAACACCGGCATCTCCACATCATTTCCTACATGACAGTGACTAAACTTCAAAAGAACTTAATTGGCTGTAAAGCCCTTTGGGATCTCCTGAGGTCGTGATAAATGCTATAGAAATGCAAGAAATAATCATTTATTATCACATTTTTCTTTCCTTTTTTTGGTAGACAAGCAGCTTTAGTTTTTTTTTCCTGCTGACAAATGTGGGGCCTTCAAAACCCAACAGGAGAGCAGGATTGAAGAGCATGTGTATTTTGCAGTGCTAATTATGTGTATATGCAGAATCAGCTGGGTATGATAAACAGCATGCTGTTAACCACCGAGGAATCCGTGGGAGCAATAAATGAAGCGGGTAGGACTCCTGCGGTCCTAACAACGGTGAATGCACACAAGCAGCAGGCAGCCACCACGAGCTTGTTAAAATAATTGCACCAACATCCGATTTTTTTCGTGCTTAGCTGCAAAAAAACTTGTAGGGTCATTGAAACACAGCAACAAAGAGCTGACAATGGCAGCTGTGTAGTGGTAGCAGCTTCTTAAATATATTTGTTGATGACGGAAGTGGTGAGGCTCCCTTCATTCAGATGTGTCTTCGAAGATGGGACAAAGCAACGTTGGGTATGGCTGACAATTAATGTCCCATCAAAGCCCAGCATGCTGGACAATTATACAGCTGTGTGCTAAGTGAATAGTAGGAGCGCATTTAAGAGCTCATTTGCACTGGTAACTGCATATTGAAGTATGGTGGATTTCCCAATGCAATCTGATTTGTAATTTGCCAGTAAAGATGTAGGCTAGCAGATGGGGAGCTGCTGTAGATTGTGGCAGATCTTAGTTATACTGGAAATCAATCTCAGCAGACCAGTTAGTGTCTCTAAAGAGAAAAGGCAAGAAAGAACGTGTATTTATAGAGCACCTTTTGTGTCCTCAGGATGTCCCAAAGTGCTTCACAGCCAATGAAGTACTTTTGAAGTGTTGTCGCTGTTGTAATGCAGGCAAACACAGCAGCTAATTTGCGCACAGCAAGCTCCCACAAACAGCAATAAGATAAATGCCCAAATAATCTGTTACTGGCGATGTTGGTTGAGTGATAAATGTTGGCCAGGGCACTGGGAGAAATCCCTTGCTTTTCTATTAGTGCCAAGAGATCTCGGTTTAACAGCTCACCTGAAAGATGGCACCTCCAACAGTGCAGCACTCCTTCAGTACTGCACTGAAAGTTAGCATTCCAGGTGTAACCCTTCACAGAACTCAAAACTGTTTCAATGTCCAGTTCTGCTTGTTACAGACACTGACTGATCTATCATGTACTTTCACCATTTCCTGCTTTTGTTTCAGAACTTGCGAGGTGGTTTTCCCCTGAATTCTGGAGAACCTTGTTGCGTGAGACTGTTGCCCAATTTCTCCAGTCTGGTTTGCACCCTACAGTCTTTTTGCACATGATGTAATTAGTACTTAGGAGCAAACAGTGCATACAATTGTATGTAACATAACATTTCTCCAGGGAGTAAGAGGTTAATAAGGGCACTGCTGAAAAAATGAGTAAGGATAATCAATACATATGGATTTGTTTCCCTGTAGTTTAGTCGTACATGTATTCTGGCTCCAGGACTAATGTCAAACTCACATGTACTTGGCATAGTTGGATCATCAAGGTTCTCCGTGATGTCAAACAATGAAATATGGCAGGCTGCAAAGAAAATGCCTCTCTGTTCCTAGTCTCATTACCGTCTGAGGCCAGTAAGATCATTGGGCTGGATATGGGTCGCCTGCTACATTGCAGAGCCCGTGCTTCACAACATTTGAGAGAGCTGTCGATTTCTTATTCAATCACGATCACAGTAGCAAGATAAAAGCTGTCAGTGATCAAAAAAGAACTTCAAAAAACATAATTATTGCTGCAGCTGTCTATCCAGCAATTAAAAGTCTGTGCTGAATACCAGCAGCAAAACCACTTACATTGCCTCCCCTACCTCTCTCCCTCTCTCTCTGTCTCTCTCTCTCTCCCTCTCTGTCTCTCTGGGGGGATTTTTACAGGGGGTCAGCTGGCGGGTTGGGTGGGAATTCTTTTTTGACAGCAGGTAGGGAACCCGCTGTCAAGCTGCCTCCACGCTAGTCTCCCAGATGTCGGGTCTGTTATCGCTGAACAGACCCAACACCAAGCGGCGGGGGAGGCAACTTAGATCACTAAAGAGATTGTTAAGAGGCACTTTTCAATTTTACGTGTTCCCCCCACGGGTTACACGCTGCTTGGGGATCACGTCAACTCAGCATGCCGTGAGTGGATTCAGCGTTGAATATATAAAGACAAGTTGTTGTTGTTGTTGAATTATCTGATTACCTGACAGCTGCAAAAGTTGTATAAAAGCTCCCATCTCACAGCTATTCACTGTCCAAGCTCAGAAATGGTTGCTTACTGCATTTGGAAGACAGATTGAGCTTTATGCAGCTTGCAAGTATTGGGAGCCAACTCTCTATCCAGTGCCACCTCATTGGAACAACCTCTCTCAGCAATGACAGATTTGCTTCTGTCATCTCACCTTCCCCTGCCATCTATTACATCAGAATGGGTACGGTTTACACTCTCTCACCTTAGTCCTCAGAATCTGACCACGATCAGCTCCAACACCAGCAGAACCAGGCATACCAGCAGCAACAACAACAGCAAGGGCGCCAACCTTCTCCTCACCCACCTGATGTTGCACAGGGCAGAGGGCATCAGCGCAGGGCTGGACCATGCCAGAGGCGATACCCCCAACACAGGGTTTACAGGCAGAGGATGACCTTCCTCAACATGACTGAGCAGCGGTTCTTCAGGAGGCTCAGGCTATCGCGCCAGGTCGTGGCAGACATTTGCAGATTGCTGGAGCAAGAGCTGCAGCCCAGAGGAACGGGTGGGCACCCCTTACCAGTAGCTGTCAAAGTCACCAGCACCCTCAACTTCTTCGCCTCAGGCTCCTTCCAAGCATCTGATGCAGACATTTGCGGCATCTTGCAGTCGGGTGCCCAAAGATGCATCACACAGGTCACTGATGCCCTCTTTGACAATTCCTTCAATTATATTAACTTTTCCACTGATGAAGCCAGTGTTACTGAGCGGGCTTTCAGCTTTGCGGCTCTGGCTGGCTTCCCACGGGTGCAGGGCATCATCGACTGCACACATGTGGCCATCAGGGCACTCCATCATCACCCAGGAGTCTTTGACAACCGCAAGGGCTTCCACTCCCTCAATGTGCAGCTGGTCTGCAACCATAGGAAGATCATCATGCATGTGTGCGCCAAATTCCCTGGCAGCTGTCATGACTCTTACATCCTGCGCCAGTCTCCCCTCCCTCAGCTCTTTGCACCTCCAAACAGTCTTTC
The DNA here is from genome assembly GCA_030390025.1 of Squalus acanthias. Taxonomy (NCBI): domain Eukaryota; kingdom Metazoa; phylum Chordata; class Chondrichthyes; order Squaliformes; family Squalidae; genus Squalus; species Squalus acanthias. The sequence goes on from CM059425.1 coordinate 24,057,122, forward strand.
CGGCTGGCTGCCTGGAGACAAGGGCTATCCACTAAAGACGTGGCTCATGACACCTTTGAAGAGGCCAACAAGCGAGGCTGAGGAACATTATAGTCAAAGCCTCATCTCCACCAGAAGTGTCATAGAGCAGACAATAGGGTTGCTTAAAATGCACTTCAGATGCCTGGACAGATCTGGAGGAGCCCTTCAGTACACACCAGCCAGGGTCTCCAGAATCGTCGTGGTCTGCTGCGCCCTGCACAACATCGCACTACAGCGAGGATTAGCGCTACATGAGGAGCAAGGCGCAGAGCGCACAGCCTCTTCGGAAGAGGAGGAGGAGAAGCATGAGTTTGAAGACGAGGATGATGAAGACCTGGAGGAGCCGGCAGTCCCAATGTCACCAGTACACGACCACATTGCTGCCCGTGAGGCCACGAATCACCCCATCATGGCCAGATTTAGTTAACTTCACGCACCACAGACATGTGGCTGCCACATGCGTTGGCACATTGGCATCAGCCCACATCAACATCATAAACCATCCCTACAATGACCAGTCCTTTCTTTTCACTGTCACCACCATTGCTAGAGAATAAATTAGCCCTGTTCACTCTGCCACTTCCAAGTGTCCACACACATTTGGCAAAACTTTATGAATGAAATGATTTAATACACAGAATTAATTTAACATAAACTTGACAATAGCATTGAAAGAAACACCCAAGTGACTACCCTTGTGACTCTATTTGTGTGGTAGCTTTCTTTTCCGAATGCTTCTACGTGATGCTACCCCTGTGGCTTCAGCAGAGGTAGAGGCAGCCTCCTCAATTCCCTGCTGCATCTGCTTAGTGCCTTTGGTGGTCATCCTCTGGGTGTTGGAGCCTGTGTGGGCCCTGCCAAAGTCTGATCCTCCTGTGACTGTGCAGTGGCAGACTCGGCCATCGCTGTCCGGAGAGGCATCTGGGGCTCTGACCGAGGGGTTGGCAAGGTGGTAGAAGTGTGAGCGCTTGGAAAGGAGTCCCCATTTCCAGGTGCCCTCTCACCTATTCCCTCTCATGGGCCACCCGCGCTTCTCTGCTAGCAAGTGGCTGGAGAGCACCTTGCTGCACATCAGTGGGGCCATGAGGACCCATGTCTATACTGACATTCCTCCTAGCAAGGACGTCTATAAGCCTCTCTCCTCCAATGATGACCATCTATCCTCCAGAAATGCCCATCTATTTTGAATTGAAACTATGTGCTCATGTGACTGGCGCATTATGTCCTCCATTTAGGTGGCCATCCTATTCATGGAGGAACCAACAGTCGCGAGTGCGTGCGCCACAGGAAGGCTCATGCTTGAGATGGACTCCTCCATTCTCTGCACACTCGCAGTCACCGTGGTTGCAAAACCTGTCAGAGCCTCCTGCACTTGTTCCTGCAGCTCCAGGACCGCCCTCTTCCTTGATGACCCCGAAGCTCAGCGTCTGCATGCAGCTGAGCAGAGCAAGGAGACTCCTGCGCCCTCTGACGAGGTGTCTCCACTGCTGACCCTGTCTCCACCATCTGCTCTTGCTCACCTGTGATGTGTGAGACACCAGTGACAACACTACTCTATCTCGCGACGGACCCACCGAGGTGATTGTATCTGTGCTGGTGCCTGAGGTGATGCTACGCCCTCAGAGGCTGGAGGCTCTTTTCAGGAGTCCACTTGCTATCCCTCCTGGAGAGTTGGTGGGGTGGGGGGGTGCTCTGGATGGACCTGTGGGAGAGTAAAGACATCAGTTAGATATATGATATGTCGATTGCACACAGGTACCATTATGCACATTATGAGCATTCAATTTCTCTTGACATCAGCCTCCATATGAGTGACTGATGAATGCCATGTAGGTGTAGGGAAATTATTCTGTCACCAGGTTGTTCTGATGAGCCCCTCTCTCCGTCCCCCACTTCCAGCTGGTCGACCACTCCAGTGATCTCCAGGGCAGCCTCCTCTGCAGTTGTCAGAATAGCGAATTACATAGGATTACATAGGATATGCGGCACAGAAACAGGCCATTCGGCCCAACCAGTCCATGCCAGTGTTTATGCTCCACTCGAGCCTCCTCCCGTCTTTCCTCATCTAAATCTATCAGCATAACTCTCTATTCCCTTCTCCCCCATATCTTTGTCCAGCCTCTCCTTAAATGCATCTATAGTATTCGCTTCAACCATTCCTGTGGTAGCAAGTTCCACATTCTCACCACTCTCTGGATAAAGAAGATTCTTCTGAATTCCCTATTGGATTTCTTGGTGACTATCTTATATTGATGGCTTCTAGTTATGCTCTTCCCCACAAGTGGAAACATTTTCTCTGTATCCACTCTATTAAATCCTTTCATAATTTTATAGACCTCTATTAGGTCACCCCACAGCCTTCTTTTTTCAAGAGAAAAGAGACCCAGCCTGTTCATCCTTTCCTGATAGGTATACCCTCGCATTTCTGGTATCATCCTTGTAAACCTTCTCTGCACCCTCTCCAGTGCCTCTATATCCTTTTTATAATATGGCGACCAGAACTGCACGCAGTACTCCAAGTGTGGTCTAACCAAGGTTCGATACAGGCTTAGCATAACTTCCCTACTTTTCAATTCTATCCCTCTCGAAATAAACCCTAGTGTTTGGTTTGCATTTTTAATGGCCTTGCTAACCTGTGTCGCAACTTTTCAGTGATTTGTGTATTTGTACTCTGAGATCCCTTTATTCCTCTACCCCACCTAGACTCCTACCCTCCAAGTTATAAGTGACCTCCCTATTCTACCTACCAAAATGTAATACCTCACATTTGTCTGTGTTGAACTTCATTTGCCAATTATTTGCCCATTCTGCAAGTTTATTAATGTCCTCCTGTAATTTGTTGCAATCCTCCTCAGTATTGAATATTCCCCACAATTTAGTATCATCCACAAATTTAGAAATTGTGTTTTTGATTCCAAAGTCTAAATCATTAATATAAATTGTGAACAGCAGTGGTCCCAGCACTGATCCTTGTGGAACACCACTACCCACCTTCTGCCACTGTGAATAGCTACCCTTTACTCCCACTCTCTGCTTTCTGTCTTGAAGCCAGCCAGCAATCCATTCTGCTTCTTGTCCCCTGACTCCTGTAAGAAATAGCTGTTAGATTCAAATATGGGGTTTTAATTCTTAGAACAGAGACTGACAACATGCAGCCGGGAACAGATGGCAGAAATGCCAGTGAGGTCGAATAACAAGCACCAAAAGACAAATAGAAGTGATAAGGGAATCGTAAAATGCAAAACAACACAGGGTGGTGGACAAAATGGAGCCGAAAAGTCATAAAATGTCCTTGAAGAAACATAACAAAACATCCCTCAGTAAGATAAGAGGGAGGCCTCGTCAGCCATGCAGAAAGGGACGGCGAGGGATGCCTTCCCGCTTCACAATTGGACAATAGGATGGGGAACAAATGATTGACACAAGGTAACCACCAGCCCACCGAAATAACTATAAATATCAACGACCGAGAGAGGAAATCAGGCAGTTAGGGGCGAAGGCTTCCTCGAGGTGGCTATGGCCTAACACCTTGGTCAAGTTTAGCCTCTGAGGTGGCTGACGGCCTAAGACCTCAAACAACCGTCCATCCGGTTGTTTCGTTTCATTCCATTCCAGGGCTGTAGATCGCCCTAGAAACATAGAAACATAGAAGATAGGAGCAGGAGTAGGCCATTCGGCCCCTCGAGCCTGCTTCGCCATTCGATGAGATCATGGCTGATCATCCAAACTCAGTACCCTGTACCTGCTTTCTCCCCATATCCCTTAATACCTTTAGCCTTAAGAATTATATCTAACTCCTTCTTGAATATATTTACTGACTTGGCCTCAACTGCCTTCTGTGGTAGAGAATTCCACAGGTTCACCACTCTCTGGGTGAAGAAATTACTCCTCATCTCAGTCCTAAATGGCTTACCCCTTATCTTTAGACTGTGACCTCTGGTTCTGGACTCCCCCGCCATCGGGAACATCCTTCCTGCATCTAGTCTGTCTAGTCCTGTTAGAATTTTATAAGTTTCAAGGAGATCCCTTCTCATTCTTCTAAACTCTAGCGAATATAAGCCTAATCAACCCAATCTCTCTTCATACGTCATTCCTGCCATCCCAGGTATCAGTCTGCTGAATCTTCGCTGCACTCCCTCCATGGCAAGAATATCCTTCCTCAGATAAGGCGACCAAAACTGAACACAATACTCAAGATGTGGTCTCAACAAGGCCCTGTACAACTGCAGCAAGACATCCTTGCTCCTGTACACAAATACTCTCGCTATGAAGGCCAACATACCATTTGCCTTCTTAACCGTCTGCTGCACCTGCATGCTTACCTTCAGCGACTGGTGCACAAGGACTCCCATATCTCGTTGCACTTCCCCTTCTCCCAATCTATTGCCATTCAGATAATAATCTGTCTTCCTGTTTTTGCCACCAAAGTGGATAACCTCGCATTTATCCACATTATACTGCATCTGCCATGCATCTGCCCAATCACCCAACCTGTCCAAATCATACTGGAGTTTCTCTGCATCCTCCTCACAGCACACACGCCCACCCAGGTTTGTGTCATCTGCTAACTTAGAGATATTACATCTAGTTCCCTCGTCCAGATCATTAATATATATTGTGAATAGCTGGGGTCCAACACCGATCCCTGTGGTACCCCACTAGTCACTGCCTGCCACTCGGAAAAAGATCCGTTTATTCCAACTCTTTGCTTCCTGTCTGCCAACCAGTTCTCTATCCAAATCAGTACCTTACCCCCAATCCCATGTGCTTTAACTTTGCACGCTAATCTCTTATGTGGGACCTGATCGAAAGCCTTCTGAATGTCCAAATATACCACATCCACTGTTTCTCCCTTACCTATTCTACCAGTTACATCCTCAAAAAATTCCAGTTGATTAGTCAGGCATGATTTCCTTTTTGTAAATCCATGTTGACTTTGTCCGATACTGTCACTGTTTTCCAAGTGCTCTGCTATTACATCTTTTATAATGGACTCTAGCATTTTGCCCACTACCGATGTCAGGCTTACCGGTCTATAATTCCCCGTTTTTTCTCTACCACCTTTTTTAAATAGTGGGGTTACATTAGCTACCCTCCAATCCATGGGAACTGTTCCACAGTCTATAGAATTTTGAAAGATGATCAGAAATGCATCTACTATTTCTAGGGCCACTTCCTTAAGTACCCTAGGATGTAGATTATCAGGCCCTGGGGATTTATCGGCCTTCAATCCCATCAATTTCCCTAACACCATTTCCCTACAAATACTGATTTCATTCAATTCCTCCCTCTCATTAGACCCTATGTTCCCCGACATCTCTGGGAGTTTATTTGTGTCCTCCTTTGTGAAAACAGAACCAAAGTATGTATTTAATTCGTCAGCCATTTCTTTGTTCCCCATTATAAATTCCCCTGATTCTGACTGCAAGGGACCTACGCTTGACTTCACCAATCTTTTTCTCTTCACATATCTATAGAAGATTTTACAGTCAGTTTTTATGTTCCCTGCAAGCTTACTCTCATATTCTATTTCCCCCCTCTTAATTAATCCCTTTGTCGTCCTTTGCTGAATCCTAAACTGCTCCCAATCCTCAGGTTTGCTGCTTTTTCTGGCCAATTTGTATCTCCTCTACTTGGATCTTATGCTATCCCTAATTTCCCTTGTTAGCCACGGTTGAATCACCTTTTTTTAAATTTTTATGCTAAACAGGGATGAACAAATTCTGTAGTTCATCCATGCGATCTTTAAATGTTTGCCATTGCCTATCCACTGTCAACCCTTTAAGTAACATTCCCTAATCCATCCTAGCCAGCTCATGCCTCATACCATCGTAGTCTCCTTTATTTAAATTCAGGACACTAGTCTCTGAGTCAACTACTTCACTCTCCATCTTAATGAAGAATTCTATCATATTATGATCGCTCCTCCCGAAGGGGCCTCGCACAACAAGATTGCTAATTAATCCTTTCTCATTACATAATACCCAGTCTAGGATGGCCTGATCTCTAGTTGGTTCCTTAACATATTGGTCCAGGAAACCATCCCGTATACACTCTAGGAATTCCTCCTCCACAATATTGTTACTAATTTGGTTAGCCCAATCTATACATAGATTAAAGTCACCCATGATAACTGCTGTGCCCTTATTGCACGCATCTCTAATTTCCCATTTAATGCCATCCCCAACCTCAGCATTACTGTTTGGGGGTCTGTATACAACTCCCACTAATGTTTTCTGCCCCATGGTATTTCTCAGCTCTACCCATACAGATTCCACATCATCAGAGCTAATATCCTTCCTTACTATTGTGTTAATCTCCTCTTTAACCAGCAATGCTACCCCACCTCCTTTTCCTTTTTGTCTGTCCTTCCTGAATATTGAATACCCCTGGATGTTGAATTCCCAGCCTTGGTCACCCTGGAGCCATGTCTCCGTAATCCCAATTATATCATATCTGTTTACATCTATTTGCGCAGCTAATTCATCCATCTTATTACAAATGCTCCTCGCATTAAGACACAAAGCCTTCAGGCTTGTTTTTTTAACACTCTTAGTCCTTTTAGAATTATTATTTACTGTGGCCCTGTATGATTTACACCCTTGATTTCTCTGCCTTCCACTTTTGCTTTTCTACTTCCTGTCTTTTGCTTCTATCCTTGCTTCCCTTTCCTCTGTTTCCCTGCACAGGTTCCCAACTCCCTGCCATTTTTGTTTAAACCCTCCCCAACAGCACTAGCAAACCGTCCAGTTTGTACTGGTCTCACCTTCCCCAGAACCGGTTCCAATGTCCCAGGAATTTGAATCCCTCCCATTTGCACCATTCCTCTAGCCACGTATTCATCTGAAATATCCTTCTATTTCTACTCTGACTAGCACGTGGCACCCGTAGCAATCCTGAGATTACTACCTTTGAGGTCCTATTTTTTAATTTATCTCCTAACTCCCTATATTCAGCTTTTAGGACTTCTTCCCGTTTTTTACCTATATCGTTGGTACCTATATGCACCACAACAACTGGCTGTTCAGCCTCCCCCTCCAGAATGCCCTGCAGCCGCTCCGAGACATCCTTGACCCTGCACCAGGGAGGCAACATACCGTCCTGGAGTCTCGTTTGTGGCCGTAGAAACGCCTATCTATTCCCCTTACAATAGAATCCCCTATCACTATAGCTCTCCCGCTCTTTTTCCTCCCGTCCTGTGCAGCAGAACCACCCATGGTGTCAGGAAGTTGATTGCTGCTGCCTTCCCCCGATAAGCCATCTCCCTCAACAATATCCAAAGTGGTAGATCTGTTTGAGAGGGGGATGTCCACAGGGGACCCCTGCACTACCTGCCTGCGCCTACTACTCTGCCTGGTGGTCACCCATTCCCTTCCTGCCTGTGCAGCCTTTACCTGCGGTGTGACCAACTCCCTAAACGTGCTATCCACGATGTCCTCAGCATCGCGAATGCTCCAGTATGCATCCATTCGCAGCTCTAGCGCCGCAATGCGGTCTGCCAGTAGCTGCAGCTGGATACACTTCCCGCACACATGGTCAACAGGGACACAGGAATTGTCCCTGATTTCCCACATAGTGCAGGAGGAGCATGCCACGGGGCTGAGCTGTGCTGCCATAACTTATCCTTTAATTAATTTAAATTAACACAAATCAATACCACAAATTACACTACAATTAAATGATATACTCAAGGGCCCTTGTATACTACGACTCCCTGCTACACAACAGAGACCTTAGAAACTATAACCACAAAAATTAGGACCTACTAAACTTTATAAACTATTAACCTTAACTGTCAAACTACAGAGTAGTATAAATACTCACCTGGCTTTACTCACCCAATCAGTTGCTTCCTCTTGTCTACGTCACTTTTTGAATTTTGACGTGGCTCTGGAACGCCGCCGCTGGTCTGTGAGATTGGTAAGCCTCTGCAAAAATGCCCGCAAAAGTGAGTTTAACTACTCACTGTGCTGCTGCTTTCTCCGCTCCCGACACTGGCCTCTGCAAAAAAGCCCGCAAAAGTGAGTTTAACTTCTCACTGTGCTGCTGCTCTCTCCGCTCCCGACACTGGCCTCTGCAAAAAAGCCTGCGAAAGTGAGTTTAAATACTCACTGTGCTGCTGCTCTCTCCGCTCCCGACACTGGCCTCTGCAAAAAAGCCTGCGAAAGTGAGTTTAACTTCTCACTGTGCTGCTGCTTCTCTGATTATTAACTTGTTTTTTGTCATTCTTCTGTCCTTCTCTATTGTCATTTTAAAGTGTATTATATTATGGTATTGCCTATATGTTCCCCTACTTTTACTTCTCTTATCTACTCTGGCTCATTCCCCATAACTAGATCCAATAGCGAATCCTCCCTTGTTGGGCTTTTTACATATTGGGTTAGAAAGTAGTCCTGTAGACATTGTAAGAACTCCATTCCCTTATCCCCTTTACCTACCTCTTCTGTCCAATTAATATCAGGGTAGTTGAAATCCCCCATGATTATTATTCTATGTTTTTTACTAATTTCTCTAATTTGTCTGTATAGTTCTTCCTCTACCTCCTTTCCACTATTAGGTGGTCTGTAGACTACACCTATTAGTGTGATTGATCCTTTATTATCTTTTATCTCTATCCATATGGATTCTATTTTTGTCTTGCTGATATCTACATCCCTTTTTTCTACTGCCATTATGTTATTTCTAATAAGTACAGCTACTCCACCTCCCCTTTTTCCCGCTCTATCTTTTCTAAATATGTTATACCCTGCAATGTTTAATTCACAGTCCTGATTTTTCTGTAGCCATGTCTCAGTAATCCCTACTATGTCTGGTTCCTCCCAATGCATGATTACCTCCAGCTCCCCTGTTTTATTTCGGACACTGTGTGCATTGCTGTACAGACAGTTTAACTCATGTTTAATAGGATTTCCTCTCACTTTATGTTTAGCCATCTTTTTAGACTCCTGTTCTATAACTCTATTTGATCCCTTGCCATCAATGTCCTCCCTTACTTTATTCTTTCCTATGCTCACTTTTCCTGTTTTGTTTATACTTAAGCTGCTTATGTTTCTTGTAGATCCCTCCCCCCTTCTTACTAGTTTAAAGCCTTTTCCACCTCCCTATTTACCCTTTCCGCTAGGACATGGGTCCCATCCCGGTTCAGGTGGAGCCCATCCCATCAGTACAGTTCCTTCCTGTCCCAGAACTGGTGCCAGTGTCCTATGAAAAGGAACCCCTCTTTCCCACACCAGCCCGTTAGCCACGTGTTAATTCTCCTGATCAGTCTGCTTCTATGCCAATTTGCACGTGGCTCGGGCAATAACCCAGAGATTATTACCCTCAAAGTCCTGCTTTTTAATTTAGAGCCTATCTCCTGAAACTCTTTCAGCAGGACCTCCTCCCTGTTCCTACCTATGTCGTTTGTTCCAACATGGACCACAACAACTGGATTTACCCCCTCCCTTTCCAAGTTCCTCTCCTTCCGCCATGAGATATCCCTTACTCTGGTACCGGGTAGGCAACACACCCTTTAGAATTCTCATTCATGGCTGCAGAGGACACTATCTATCCCCCTAATTATAGAGTTCCCTATCACTACCACATTTCTATTCTGCTCCTCCCCCCCTTGGACAGCCTTGGAATGATTGAGGGCCACCTCCCATTCTCTTCCTCTCCCTCTTGTTGTGGGCTCTCTTTTCCTGCAAGGAGGGAAAGAGAAGGTTGAGAGTGATAGAATGAGTGTAAGGAATGGATGGGTTAGATCTTTAGAGGGAGACTATTATGGAGTGGGGTGGCTGTAACAAGTTTCCTCCTTTAGTGTTGCTAGTTGGTATCATTGCATTAGGATGAGGGTGAGTGTGAGGGGTGCATAGCAAGATGGGGATGTGATAATGTAGATGGATAGAGAGGGATGGGTGAAGCTGCAAGGGATGTTGCATTGAGTAGCGATATGCAGAAGTAGGGTTGGGAATGGTGAATGATAGGGAAGTGATAACAGGCACAGCAGCATGAAGGTAAGTGTAGCTTTATACTCACTTTTCCTGATCTTAGAAAATCATTAAAACACTTACGGCACTGCACCCAGATCCTCATCACCGCACACCTGCCTGTGACCTCCTCTGCTATCTGCAGCCAGGCTGCCTTGGTCTCCGGGGGAGGTCTCTTCCGCCACTGGCAGGGAAGAGAACCTCCCTGTGTGCTCTGACTCCCTCCACAAGAACATGGAGGGCGTCATCGCTGAAGCGAGGAGTAGCCCTCTGCCTTTGCGAACTTATTTTCAGCTCAAAACGAACTGTATCTGCACTGCAGCCTGTCAAAAGAAGAGGTGAAATGAAATGGGGCCATGGTCCCTTTAAATATACCGGCAACAGAAGCGTCAGCGATGACATCACCAGACCCACACCTTGTAATTGGGTTGGGGAACGCGAAGGGCTTAACAAGGCCCATTAAGGCAAAATCTTTTTTTTTTAGCACGATGAAGATGGCTGCGGGCTCGTGACCCGCCAATGACCTCTCCCGCCATGAAGCTGCCCAGGGAAATCACGGCCTAAGTCTCTCTCGCTCTATCGCTTTCACTGTCACTCCTCTCTCTCACGGTCTCTCTCTCTCTCTCTCTCTCTCTCTCACTTTCTTTATCTCCCAAATAGTGAAGCCACCCAGGTCCACCCATTCATGCCCAGCACAAATCCTCTGGGAATTTTTGTGCTCTCGCAACTACTAGAATCAATTTCATGAAACATCTATCCTCAGTATAGCCACCTCTAGCTGCACTTGGTTGTTGCTACAGTTAATGTTCCGGAATTTGCAGCTGTCATGATGACAAAACTGTCAGCGTTCGCCATCATCACTGTGTAAAACTGATAGCAACTTCTGGAGTCTGCACAATCACAGTTAAACGTGGAAATCTGGAAGTTGATGCCAGTGATACCCTGCTCCTCTGCAGGGTGTGCTGTTACAATCTTCGCAGATGCAATCCACACACAATCAGTGATTTGACGTGAACTTCAACTTTTTATGCACTATTTTCACTATATGAACCATTGAAAAATTTAAACCTTGTTGAATGAGATGTAACTGAGTTTTTAACAACATACTAAGTCATAATTAATGCTGAACAACCTCTCTGGCCCTGAAAAACTAATTTTATAAGTGTGGAGTATCATTCCCTCCGTTCCATGATAAAAATTCCATGATTTTTAAAATAATAAAAATTAATTTTTATTTTATGTTTTTAAAGTTTGTTTATGATATTACAGCTTCTACCTTAATCCCAAGTGTATGTTCCAATCTTTATTTTGCTTTATGTAAAATGATTAAAAAAGTGAATTATAATCCTTGTTTTTTACTTCCTGGTTTACTGTCTGTGAGAATTCTTCAATCTAATTGGCTGCTCAGGCTGCTTGATGACTTCACTATTGCTGGACGCTTCGGATCCGCTATAGATGGCGTCAGATTGAAAGTCACGTTGGAATTGGGGAAATCAACGCTCTAGAGCCCGCTAAATCTTTGTGGGCAGCTTTCTTTGATGTCAGCAGCAAGCACCGTCCCTTCGCCGCTGACCGCAAAAATCCAGGTCAAAATATATGAGACTGAGCGAAAATGTGCAAAATAGGAAAGTACCAGAAAGGACTCTGGAGTCCATCTGGCTGTTCCCAGAAACTGATAGCCCTCAATCACTCACTTCTTCAAATATATGTCCAAATATCCCTTAAATATTTCCATACTATCTGTATTCACTGCTTCCACCAGTCTGTGCTGAGTTAACTGGTCTCAGCTGAGCTAGCGGGTGGGACACTACTGTTGACCTCAATGTCTGCCCTAATAAATCAATCAGAGTTCCTGCTCCTGATCGATATCCAGTCACCCCCGCTGGTTGGTGTATACATGTGGATGTCAGGTGAGAACAAGATTGATCTTGGCTTTAGTTTCCACCCACTGTCAAATAACATGCTGAAAGTGTACTATTTCCATATGACAGTCACCAGAAGACTGCTAGCAGCCATGGATTATATGACAGCACCTTTAGAAGGAGGAGAAAACTGGAAATAAAAGAGCAATATCAAGAAAGAGGACAGTAATGTTTCTTTATAAATAATCTAATGTTAATATAAGAACATAAGAACATAAGAATTAGGAGCAGGAGTAGGCCATACGGCCCCCCGAGCCTGCTTCACCATTCAATAAGATCATGGCTGATCTTCAACCTCAACTCCACTTTCCTGCCCGATCCCCATATCCCTTGATTCCCCTAGAGTCCAAAAATCTATCATTCTCTGTCTTGAATATACTCAACAACTGAGCACCCACAGTCCTCTGGGGCAGAGAATTCCAAAGATTCACAACCCTCTGTAGAAAGTATATACATACCCTTAATTTTAATATTTCTTGAAATGCTTTGCCAGGCAAAAAGGTTTTACAAAGTGAAATAAATTTGGTAAATGTAACAAGCAGTCTTTCACTGATAAGGCAGGAAACATGGTTGTGACTGCAGGGGGTAGTGATAGTCAACAGAGATAAACAAACCCCCTTAGATTGAATCTCTGGTGACCTTTCTGAGGTGAGAATTCAAACCTTTGAAGTTTTGAAATGCAGAATACGACGTAACTCATGAACCGAACCAATTGGTTTTCTGCCACTTTTGTAAACTTTAGAAGTGAATGAACAATTTTGGGCTGTGATAAGGATAAGCCACACAGGATGAGTTAATGTAAACGTTTGACAGCTCAAACAGCTCAGACCAACATTAAAGGAACATTTCACTATCTCTGAATGATTGATTTGATGCAAAAGACAAGGAAAGCTGTATAAAGCACAGTGGCTAAAGAATATCAGCACTGCAGTCAGAAGAAGGTGGCTTGGCCAGTCATCTCACCTATGAGGATCAAGCTGCAGTCAGAGGAAGGAGGGGCCTGGCCAGTCTTTTCGCTTACGAGGACCTACAATCAACGCTGGACTGATCATCAGTGGGTGGTTGTATGTATGATTTCTTGTAATATTATTGGTGAATTGCTCAAATAGTGGTTGGGGTTTTGAATCTGTCTTAGAAACAATGAAAGGTTAAAGGCAGAACCCGTATGTCTGGTGTAATTTCTCATAAGTCTCAAGTCTGAACTCTATAACCTGTTGGACGGGGCGAGGGGTAATTCCGCACGTCTTACACCTCTGAGTGAAGAAATTCCTCCTCATCTCAGTCTTAAAAGGCTGACCCCTTATCCTGAGACTATGCCCCCTAGTTCTAGACTCTCCAGCCAGGGGAAACAATCTCTCAGCACCTGCCCTGTCAATCCCCCTCAGAATCTTATATGTTTCAATGAGATCACCTCTCATTCTTCTAAACTCCAGAGAGTATAAGCCCATTCTATTCAATCTCTCCTTTAAGGATAACCCTCTCATCCCAGGAATCAATGCTAAAGTGAAATATTTTAAGAAGTTAATTTGTTCTATACTTCTATTGATACTTTCTCACTCTCATGTATATTGGAACGGTAGGTGAAGTGAGCAGGTAGCGGCACCGGAGGAACACACTGTCCTGTTCATGACTGCATAAGTTACATTGCACCATAATGAGCGAGATCTGGTGTGTGTGATTGCATGCGCACACACAGACATGTACACACAGACTCACACAAACATACACAGCTATACAGACATATGCACACACACATAGAGACATTCACACAGACATGCAGACATACACGTACACACACACACACAATGCTCGGCTTCCTGCCACCTAACTTGAAATTATGTGAGAATGCCAAAATAATAGCATAACTGGACTGTAAGCTCTGGAATGAAAACACAAAGTATACAGTCAGAATTTGCAAGGTTTGTGGAGAGCGAGATTTGTGTGCTTGTTTTGTGTACAACTAATTACAGGTTTCCATTTTATCTTATGATTATAGTTTTAGTTGCATTTTCTAAAGGATTCAACAGTTATTCTATTGGCTTTGTGCTGTAATTGTGGTTAATTGTTTAACCGGAACTCCAAAAATGCTGTTCAATTTTTAAATGATGCCTTGCCAGATGCTCTGGTAAGACAGGTATATAAGGGCTGAATGTGATATTTGCAACAAACATATTAGTGCGTTTGTGTGAAATTTTCATTCTTCGACTTATAACAAACATATCAATGCATTAGCCAAGTTAATACCTCCATTAAATAGCAGAACAATTTCATGCGACTGCTTTGGCACATTCATTGATAATATTGCCCAATGTCATTTCAGCTCCATAGCTCCCTCCTGATCAGTCTCCTTTATAACTGTACATCTGTGATCTACAAAACCTTCAGGTAAAAAATTAAACGAATGGAAAACTAGGAGGCAGACCCTTTGCTATTTTCACAAAAATCGTTGGAAGGCCAGACATGATTATAGTGGCTTTTCATGCCGAATATGATGTATAATCTACCCAAACCATGTCCTTGCTCAAACGCTTTGCTTTTGAAAAGGATGGTGATTATTCCATATTTGGTGCCAGCAAATTAATATCACATGAGCAGCTCCATCCATACTACTTTAAGCCTCAAAATCATGACACCGAGCCAAGGTTGACACTTAAATATTTATAATATATTAAAAATCTTATGTCCGGACGCGCTTCCTGTCAACTTGTTCCATTATAAATTGCTATATCCGCATTTCTGATGTAAACATGTCACTCTGTAATTATACCTTCCCACTGTGGGGGCACTGCAGTGGCTTAGTTTGGCATCTCCGAGTTCCTCAGCTCGTACTGCAGGAAATTCAGATGCTTCTATCATCCACTTCCCAAGTTGTCATAGAGTTTGTTCTTTAACTATAAATTATCATATCAAATCAAAATATTATGTAAAGTGAGGACAGAATGTACGACTTTAAAATGAGGCGTGAATTATGCCCGTATACCCTGTCCCCAAATCTCTTCACGACACTTGGACTAAAACTCTCCTTGCGCAATGTCATAGGAGATTGACTAGTGTCTCTAGGTATGAATGTGCTCCAAGGCAGAAGATGTAATGAATCAGGAGGACATTTTATTCGTACGACGTGTTCCTATCTTGAAATAGTCCTCCTACGTCACTTGTTACATAAACAGACGAGCTTTATGTTTCACGAGAAATTGGGAGAGAGTGGAGTTGTAAATTTTTGATGATGGACAGTGATGCCATTGTGAGTGTGTGTGTGTGTGTAAGTTTGCAGCCATAGACAGGCCAGAGTGTACCTCCGGTGCTGTTAGCTGACGATTGATCCTGACTGTACCGCAAGATTCAACACAATCTGAAGTAATAGGACATTTACAGATCAACCATGATCTAATAGAATGGCGGAACAGGCTCAAGGCAATGCAGTGGTCATTCCCTCCCTGAAAGACAGACTTGCATTTATATAGCGCCTTTCACGACCACCGGATGTCTCAAAACGCTTTACAGTCAATGAAGTACTTTTGATAGTGGAGTCACTGTTGTAATGTGGGAAACGCAGCAGCCAATTTGCGCACAGCAAGGTCCCACAAACAGCAATGTGATAAAGACCAAATAATCTGTTTTTGTTATGTTGGTTGAGGGATAAATTTGGCCAGGACACCGGGGATAACGCCCCTGCTCTTCTTCAAAATAGTGTCATAGGATCTTTTACGTCCACCTGCGAGAGCATGGCGGAGCCTCGGTTTAATATCTCATCTGAAAAACGGCACGTCCAACAGTGCAGCACTCCCTCAGTGCTGCACTGCGATTGTCAGCCTAGCTTTATGTACTCAAAGTCCCTGGGGTGGGATTTGAACTCACAACCTTCATAACACTGAGAGGCAAGTGTGCTACCAACTGAGCCACAGCTGACACTGAGGTCTAAGTACTGTGATTGTTGTTTCAACAGGTTTAGGTAATTGTTAAAATCAAGACAAAAATGATAGAAAAGTGAAATAAAACTCTGGGTTTGACGTAACTTCATTGTGACGATTGTAGCCCTAATTTTAACTAACCCAGCCGGCGGAAATGGGCTGGGTTCAGGTCCAATGGAGCATAAAATCAGGCGGGGTGTAAAACAGGCTTCCGATCTGAACCCTCTCCGGTCCCCCCGGACGCGTTAGGTTAAAATCGGCTCTTCTGTTTTATTTCCCTCCTAATGTTCTAAGGAAACTCATAAACAAATGATTAAAAATAGAATATAATAATAAAAATATAACCCCCCTCCCCATCCAGTTTCTTGTCTCTACACTTGTTTAAAACCTGTTGCATCTTTACATTTTTCCAGCTCTGATGAAAGGTCATCGACCTGAAATGTTGGCCGGAATTTTCCTGCTGCTGTGCGTGCGGGATTGGAGGCGGGTCGGGAGTAAAAGTCGCAAAAAATGGGAGCACGTTGGGAACCCGCCATCATCCTGCCTGCTCATGCCTTTAACGCGGGCGCGTTTGCCAGCATGGCATGGACCCGAACGGTAGACGCGGACAACTTAATTTAGCTCATTAATACGTTGTTGACAGACCCTTAACAGTGTTTTTAACAAGACCTTTTAAATTTCACTGGATTACCACAGGAAACATGCAGCTCAGGAACCACGTCTGTCAAGCTGAGGTGGAAGTTCAGTGGCCATTGATCGATGTTATTACTGCAGAGCACGGAAAGCACGATAAATACTCCCACATGACACCAGCTTAATTGCCGAAGGGAAAGGCTCTTGCTGAGTGCATTTTGAGCACAGAGTTAGGTGTCTACAGTTTGCAAGTCTTTTCTGCAACTTCGGAAGCCACTCTCACCTCATTGCTACTAACTATCAGACCATTGCCAGATTGCTTCTCTGATCTCTTCTTGACCTGCCATTTATTACAACAGCATGGGTATCATATATACTGACTCACCTTGGTCCTCAGAATCGGACCAGGATGAGCCCCAACACCAGCAGCAGCAGGCACACCAGCAGCACCAGCAGCAACAGCACCAACAACCTTCTCCTCAATGACCTGATGCCCCACAGGACAGAGGACATCAGCACAGGGCTGCACCACGCCGGAGGAGATACCCCCAACACAGGGTATACAGTCAGAAGATGAGCTTCCTCAACATGACTGAGCAGCAGTGCCAAAGGAGGCTCAGCCTATCGTGCCAGGTTGTTGCAGACATTTGCAGATTGCTGGAACAAGACCTGCAGCCCAGAGGATCTGCTGGACACCCCATACCAGTGGTGTCAAATCACCAGTGCCCTCAACTTCTTCGCCTCAGGCTCCTTCCAGGCATCTGCAGAAGACATTTGCGGCATCTCGCAGTCGGCCGTCCACAGATGCATCACACAGATCATCAATGCCATGTTTCACAAATCAGCCAATTATATCAACTTTGCCACTGATGACACCAGTGTTAGTGAGCGCGCGCTGGGCTTTGCTGCTCTGGCTGGCTTCCCACGGGTGCAGGGCATCATCGACTGCACACATGTGGCCAGCATCACCCAAGATTCTTTGTCAACCGTAAGGGCTTCCACTCCCTCAATGTGCAGCTGATCTCCAACCATAGGAAGGTCATCATGCATGTGTGCACCAATTTCCCTGGTAGCTGCCATGACTCTTTCGTCCTTCGCCAGTCCACCCTCTCTCAGCTTGTCACACCGCCAAACAGACTTTCCAGCTAGCTGCTTGGAGACAAGGGCTATCCACTAAAGACGTGACATGACACCCTTGAGGAGGCCAAGTACTGAGGCCAAGGAGAGACATAATGAAAGCCACGTGTCCACCAGATGTGCCATAGAACAAACAATAGGCATGCTGAAAATGCGATTCAAATGCCTTGACAGATCTGGAGGAGCCCTTCAGTACGCACCAGCCAGGGTCTCCAGAACTGTCGTCATCTGCTGCGCACTGCACAACAGAGCACAGCAGCGAGGATTAGCGCTGCGTAAGTGCAAGGCAGACAGCGAACAGCCTCTTCAGAGGAGGAAGAGCATCAGCTGGAAGACGAGGAGGAACAGGAGGAACCTGAGGTCTAGATGCCAGCAGCACCTGAGCACATTGCTGCCCGGGAGGCCAGGGATGGTCTCATCATGGCCAGATTTACTTAACTTTCTGCATTACACCCATATGGCTGCCACATGCTGTGCCAGGTCCCCTCACCCCCACCCCCCAACAACTCCATAAAGCATTTCTACAATGACCAAGCCATTCCTTTCACACTGACTCCCATTGCTGGAGCTAACGTTATGTCGCACCATTCACTCCAACTCAATAAACCACTTTCAAGGTAACAGACAGAAATGGGCAGGACCAAAAGTGGTGAAAATAAATAGTTTTATATGTGACATAACAGTAACGGAACCTTAACAAAAACACTTCTGTAAACACCCATGTGCTTATCCTTGTGCATCTACTTGTGTGTCATTTTTCGTTTGTGCGTGCTTCTACGAGGTACAATCACTGTGGCTTCAGCAGAGGTAGAGGCAGCCTGCTCACTTCCCTGCTGCGACTCGTCAGACACTTTTGGCGGACGTTCGCTGGGTTTTGGAGCCGGTGATGGCCCCGCCAAAGTCTGTTGCTCCTGCGACTGTGCAGGGGCAGACTCGCCCATCGTGATCCGAGGAGGCGTCTGGGGCTCTGACTGAGGGAGAGGCAACGGGGGAGAGGTGTGAGCGCTTTGAGAGGAGCCCCAACTTCCATTTCCCCTCTCACCATCATCCCTCTCATGGGCCACCCGCACTTCCCTGCTAGCAAGGAGGTGGAGAGCACCATGCTCCACAGCAGTGGGGCCATGAGGACCCAAATCTATGTTGATATGCTTCCTGGAGAGGAGATCTATGAGCCTCTGCCATCTGTTCTCCATAGATAGCATGTGCTCCTGTGAGTGGCGCATTAGCTGCTTCATGCAGGTGGCCATCCTTTCCATGGAAGAGCTTACCAACGCCATCGCCTGCGACACGGTGGTGCTCATGTTGGAGATGGACTCCTCCATTCTCTGCACATTTGCAGACATTGCGGCGCAAAACCTGTCAGAGCCCCCTGCACTTCTTGCTGCACCTCCAGTATTGCCCTTTTTCTCGATGGCCACGAGGCTGAGCGTCTCCATGCAGCTCAGCAGAGCTGGGAGCATCCTGCAGCCTCCGGCGAGGAGTCTCCACTGCTGTTCCTGTCTCCACCATCTCCTCTTGCTCACTTGTGACTTTGTGAGACACCAGGTGACAACACTACTCTATCTCACGTAGGACACACCGAGGTGTACGTATCTGCGCTGGGGCTGGGTGTGCTTAGGTCAAGGTGCTGGTGCACCCTCAGAGGCTGGAGGCTCCTCTGAGGAGTCATCTTCCTTTTCTGGCTGGACAGTGGGGGGGGCTCTTGATGGACCTGTGGAAGAGTAAAGCGATGATTTAGAAATGTTATATTAAGAATGGGTAACGACACCATTATACACATGATGAACTCCATATGAGTGACTGTTGTATGCCATGTGGCTGTATGAGGTGTAATTCTGTCACCAGGTTGCTGAGAGGTCCCCCTCTCTCCGTCTCCCACCGCCAGCTGCTCCGCAACTCCTGACACCTCCAGGGCGACCTCCTCTGCTGTTGTCAAAGTGGCGAAGGATGTAGGGCCACCTCCGGTTCTCCCTCTCTCCCTGTTATTGTGTGGTCATTTCTCCTGCAAGGAGGGAAAGAAGAGAAGTTTGAGTGACAGTGATGGCATGAGAGTAAGAAATGTGTGGGTTACATCTTTAGAGGGTGACTATGAGGGAGTGGGGTGCCAATGCCAAAGTGCCAATACCAAATAGCCTCCTTGTATACTTGCATTGGAGGCAATGCAGAGAAGGTTCACTAGGTTGATTCCTGGGGTGAAGGGGTTGACGTGTGACGAAAATTTGAGCAGGTTGGTCCTATACTCATTGGAGTTCAGAAGAATGAGAGGTGATCTTATTGAAACATATAAGATTCTGAGGGGAATTGACAGGGTGGATGCTGAGAGGATGTTTTCCCTAGTGGAACTATGTCAGGAGTCATCTGAAAACCTGGGTGCAGACCTCTGTCTCTGTGAAGCCATCTCTGCAAGGCTAAGCAACAACCAAATGGTGATATGTACTGCCTGCACACTCCTGGATGAACCTTTAAATGCAATGTGGCCAAGCCTGCTTTAAATATCCCTGCTGGAAATAAGTCATCGATGACATCATCAGAGCCGCACCATTTAATAGGGCCGGGAAACGCGCAGGCCTGCCTTAATAGGCGCCAGTAACGGAAAGTCGCTCTGAGGAGCAGGATGATAAGAAGAACCCAATTCCAACCCGCCACAGCGACCACCCACACCCGACCCGATTGGAAATGAAAATTCTGGCCGTTAACTCTGTTTCTCTCTCCACAGATGCTGCCTGACCTGCTGAGTATTTCCAGCCTTTTTTATTTTTATTTCAGATTTCCAGCATCCGCAGTATTTTGCTTTTGTATTAAAAGTATAAGTATTCATAGCTATAATGTAAATAAAGGTTTGCATTTCTGTACAATTTAGCACAACAAGGTCTATTTCAAAATCTCAAGCATGCTAAAGTTATATCTTATTGATCTTTGTTTCCTAATTGTACACCAAGGAGTTTTCTAAAGCTCATTCTCCAGGTTAATGTGTACCATGGCAACAGGTTTGCAAAATGACTGGTATTAGGTAAGTAAAGAATCAAATCTGGTCATATGTTCCCCCAAACTTTGTAACATCATTAGATTATGTGGGGAGTTATACAAAATTACTAGGTCAGAAGCCTTGCAAAAGCCACTAAAATATATAGTTTTTCTCTATCTCCGAATCACTTGTTCTGCCTCAGATTCTCCAATGGAAAGTCAATAAACCTGCACAACATAAGGGATGTTTTAAAAATACACCAAAAGAGTCAAAAAATAAGTATACATTTGGCAATATCGAGCTCAAAAAATATTGGAATAATTGACTTTACCTCATGTCAATAGAATCCATGGAGAACTGAAACCCATGATTAATTTAAGTCTTCTATTGACTGATTGCATACCTGGGTATTTTACACAACACGTTTATATTATTCTCAAGATAATAGACTTATTCAAATCGAGATTTCATAGTTATTTTTCTAAAATACAAACAAAGAGCCTAGTTTGAGTAAAAGCTCTGCCATATTCAAATCTCATCATTTATTCAATGTGTTTGCAATCTGTGTGACAGGTTTTTTTGAGCCTAATATTACCTTGGTGTCTGATACTGTTGACTAATATAAGTTCAATGCAAGATGCAGCAATGAAACAAGAGTCGACAGACGCCCTCAAAGATGTGTGGTGTCAGTGTGTTCCCTCGGTTAATGCACAAGTTGCTAATGAGACTTTGGTGCGCATTAATAGAAAGGAAAAAACTAATATTCATATTTTTTTCTTACTTATATCTGTCTTTTAGTGACATTTTTCATAATTGAATGATCTAGCCATACCCAAAATACGAACATTTTTTTCATTTCAAATGCAGGCTGATCCACAGTTCAGAATATTACAGCAGAAAAGGAGCCATTCAACCCATCGCCCCTGTGTTGGCTGTCTGAAGGAGCTTTCCACCCTTTCCCTCATACCCTTTTAAAATGTTAAACAAAAAGCAAAATAAAAACTGCACATGCTGGAAATCTGAAACAAAAACAGAAGCTGCTGGAAATTATCAGCAGGTCCATCAACATCTGTGGAGAGAACAAGCAACGAAGAAGAGAATATAGGGTTACGCTGATAGAGTTAGATGAAGAAAGATGGGAGGAGGTTCGAGTGGAGCATAAACGCCGGCATGGACTGGTTGGGCCGAATGGTCTGTTTCTGTGCTGTACATCCTATGCAATCCTATATAAAACTTAACATTACAGGTCAAGTCCCTTCATCAGAATGGGGATAAATTAACAGCATTTAAAAAGGAACAGAACCAATGAAAAGGGGGAGGGAAAACGCACTCGCACATACACGTGAACAAGAGAGAGGAAGTCAAATGTCATATAGACTGCTTAAATGGAAAACAGGAGATGGGTAAATGGGTAAAACGATATTAACACAGAACAATAGAGAGTATACTGAGAGAAATGACTCTGGTAGAGTCATACCTAGCACAAAGGAAGATGGTTGTGGTTATTGGAGGCCAATCATCTCAGCCCTAGGACATCACTGCAGGAGTTCCTCAGGGCAGTGTCCTAGGCCCAACCATCTTCATCTACTTCATCAATGACCTTCCCTCCAACATAGGGTCAGAAGTGGGGATGTTTGTTGATGATTGCACAGTGTTTAATTCA
The DNA here is from genome assembly GCA_030390025.1 of Squalus acanthias. Classification (NCBI taxonomy): domain Eukaryota; kingdom Metazoa; phylum Chordata; class Chondrichthyes; order Squaliformes; family Squalidae; genus Squalus; species Squalus acanthias. The sequence goes on from CM059425.1 coordinate 24,079,342, forward strand.
ATTCGCAACTCCTCAGATGATGAAGTCGTCCATGCCCGTTTGTAGCAAGACCTGGACAACATTCGCGTGGCGCGAATGTTACTTGTCTGATAAGTGACAAGTAACATTGCCAGGCAATGACTATCTCCAATTAGAGAGAGTCTAACCACCGCCCCTTGACATTAAACAGCATTAGCATCGCTGAATCCCCCACCATCAACATCTTGGGGGTCACCATTGAGCAGAAACTTAACTGGATCAGCCACATAAATACTGTGGCAACAGGAGCAGGTCAGAGGCTGGGTATTCTGTGGCAATTGTCTCACCTCCTGACTCCCCAAAGCTTTTCCACCATCTACAAGACACAAGTCAGGAGTGTGATGGAACACTCTCCACTTGCCTGGATGAGTGCAGCTCCAACAACATTCAAGAAGCTCGAAAGCAGCCGGGACAAAGGAGCCCATTTGATTGGCACCCCATCCACCACCTTAAACATTCACTCCCTCCACCACCGGCGCACCGTCGCTGCTGTGTGTACCATCTACAAGATGGACTGCAGCAACTCACCAAGACTTCTTCGGCAGCACCTCCCAAACACGCGACCTCTTCCACCTAGAAGGACAAGGATATCAGGCGCATGGGAACACCACCACCTCCAAGTTCCCCTCCAAGTCACACACCATCCTGACTTGGAACTATATCGCCGTTCCTTCATCGTCGTTGGGTCAAAGTCCTGGAACTCCCTCCCTAACAGCACTATGGGAGTACCTTCACCACACGGACTGCAGCGGTTCAAGAAAGCGGCTCACCACCACCTTCTCAAGGAAAATTAAGGATGGGCAATAAATGCTGGTCTTGCCAGCGATACCCACATCCCATAAATGAATTTAAAAAAAGAGGCATGCTTCTCATTATATCTGTGTTTGACAAGAACTGGAATGTGAGGCAGCATTTGATTCAGGATACATTTTCATGGTGACATGTCGTCAGCAATATAGGAGAACACAGTGATATAGTTTGACAGACAGATTGTTTCTCCTCCTTACAAGGCAAAGCCCTGAAAGGTAGGTGTCTTCTGACTAGATCTTCCTATTTCTGAGATATATGCTATATCTCTATATATGCTTTGGCGATTCTGTATCTCTTTACTTCACCCGACGAAGGAGCAACAGCTCCGAAAGCTTGTGATTTCAAATAAAACTGTTGGACTATAACCTGGTGTTGTGCGACTTCTTATTTCTGAGATGACTTGTTCCACGACTAAAGACTATCCCATCTAGCTGTGTAGAACAGAATTGGAATAAGCACAACCATTGGGAATTTCAGCTCAGATAAGAAATTGATCCTTGGCCTGACAATTAGGAACCCAGTTCTACCATACTTCTGAAAATGCCTGTATTGGTCTTGCACCATGATTCCTTACAAAACATCTGAGAATTCTGCATGTCATAGCTAGCAAAGCAAAATTAAGGGGTTTTGCAATGATTTAGGCATAAAATGAACATGCCTTAAAAATGTCCTTCATCCTTTCAATTATTATTTTACATCTTGAAGAAGTAAATAAAAAGGCATAGTGATGAAAAATTAAAAAGAACATCCAGGTAATTCTAAATGATAGCTCTCTGTTATCCTGCCAGTTGGTGGTAGAAGACCATATTGTCATAAGAAGGTGCCTCTCACTCTTTAAGGAGTGAGGTGGGATAATAACACAAGAGCTGAGAGAACTCATTAGTATCAGATGTTAGAACTTTTGACTTGAATCTGATCACAAATTTTTAGCGTTTTATCATGTTTATAATGATACTTAAAAACAGCAAGCAAGCAAATGCCACTTTTTTTTTTAAAAAGCGGTGAGCGGACTGAACACACTGCTCTTACCGTACAAGTTTGCAGTAAAATCATTGATAAAATTCAAAGCAATCTTCAGAGAGCAAACATTAGGACACAGAAAACAACATTCCTAATATCCGGGCATGGTTCTTCTCCTGATCATATTAAGTGTAAACAGTTTCATAGCGTTTGGAACATCTGTATTTCATCTTTAGAGATGCTGATAAATATTCAAGAAGGTGACCTTCAAAAAAACGATGGCTGGATGCCACAGTCTCGCTGAAAGCCTTCCAAACGGTTTGAGCTACTAAATTGCAAAAGAAGGAACGAAAGGCAGTGTTTGGTGTCCAGAAACCGTAAGACAAGATGATCACAGGAACTGCAGAAACTAAAATGCACAGTGTGTGTGTGGAGGCTGCTAATTTAAGATATGATCATCCTAGACATCTGGAGACAATTTATTTCAAAGCGACGGATGTTGCTCATTAATCTTTGTATTAAGTCAAGATTTTGAAAAGTGATTCAGTGAGAGATTATTGCTTGGTCAGTTGATCTTTTACATGCTTTTCCTGCCACATTTCACCTTTGTTTCTCTGCGTCCTGTTTCGGGCCCATACATGATTAATTATCTGTCAGTCATCTCGCAGAACGAGTAGGAAAAAAAAGCGCAAGTGTTGAACCAACTGAGGAAACAGAAAGCAGATTTTGGGCACTGGATGGTACAGTACAAGTGAGCAAATAGAATGAAGTCAGTCTTAGCATGTGTTATACTCAGGCTATTCACAGAACATTGATAGATACCAGTGTGTTTAATGATCCCATATTCTCAGGTAATCCACTTTTCTTTCCTTCCTGTTCTCAGTTTTTATTGAAATATATGTCAGCATATATCAGCTTTCTGTATTTTCCTTAAATTCTCCAACATGACAAAAGGTAAATGTTCAATTTTTTTTTTCAGTGCTGTTGAAACAGTTTTGAAGATTTTCCATTGTTAAAACGAAAATAGTTTCAGAACACATTATAGTCATAGGGGGAGAAATTCAGTATCGCCCCATTTGGGGCGCAATTATCGGCCGGGCGCAAAGATTAGCGCCTGGCGCTAATTATCGCCTCCGACTGCAAACTCGACTTTTATCGCCCCTGGAGGTGATTGGAGCGCTAAATCAGGCGCTACACACCTGTCTTAAGGCGCAAAGGCCGAGGAGCGAGGCGCTAACTCAGAGCGCGGGCGCAGCGCAGGTGCTGTCAGTTAGCGATGGAACACAGACACACTGGCGCCAGACAGTGCTTAAAGGGGAGGGTCGATCTTGCTTTCCAGCCACACCCTGCTCATTGGAGCCTTGAATCTCGGCCTGGAGAGACCTGTGCCTAAATCTTCCAGCCAAGGACTATGGAGAGGGTGAGAGAACGAGCTCAGCGCTTCAGCGAGCGGGCCTTGGATGCTCTGGTTGGCACGGTGGAGCGCAGAAGATCTAAACTCTTCCCTGAGAGTGGCAGAAGGCCTTTGCCGCGCGAGTACAGAAGAGTGTGGAGGGAGGTGGCTCAGAGCGTCTCCTCCAGGCGCATGGTGCCCAGGACCCATGTACAATGTCGAAAAAAGTTCAACGACCTCACTCGGATCATCAGGGTGAGTGGCTTTTTTTCAATACCTCTCCATCCCTCCATCTCAACCTCACTCTATGGCCAGAGGGTCTTAAAACCCCAATGCACAACACTCATCCAACACCTATCGCCCTCTCATGAAACACACACGCACATTCCACACTTTGCATACAGTAAGGGCTATTCACCTATGGGGGGCACATCAGGCAAGACCATGGCTGCATACAGTAAGGGCTATTCACCTATGGGAGGCACATCAGGCAAGACCATGGCTGCATACAGTAAGGGCTATTCACCTATGGGAGGCACATCAGGCAAGACCATGGCTGTATATTTACTCAGACGCCGTCCTTTTTCTTGCAGGCCAAGCTATCTCATAATAGGAGACAGCAGTAACGGACGGGTGGAGGGCGGCCTCAGCTGCAACCCCTCAGCGATCTTGAGGCGCGCGTCCAGAGGATTGTGGCAAGCCGGGTGATCGGTCCCGTTGCCACTGGAGACGCCGACCCCGTTCTGGACAGCAATGGTAAGGTCAGCACCTTTTTGTCCTCTGTCCTTCCACTTGTCCCTCACAACACCAGCCTTTGACACTTTCAATCCAACTTACTAAATCGCTGCACTTATTCCTCCCTTACTGCCACCCTGTCCTCACGCTAAAGCCACTCTTGTACCTCCCTGCTTTCAGATGGTGATTCACCAGCTGAGGAGATGGGCCTTCAAGCTGCCAGTGGGAGTGAAGCTGCAGGCGAGGAGGAAGATGAAGGCGGAGCATAAGTGCCACCCTCTCCCGAGGAAGCCCATGCCCACACTGGGAACACGCCTTCCCTGGAGGGGAGCAGGGGGGAAGGGTCTGATGAGGGTGAAGCTCCAGGACCCAGCGGGCTGCAGCAACGCCATGGGGGTAGGGAAGAACGGGGGCCTTCTCCCCGGAGGGAGAGTATGCCAGCGACTCCTACTGCACTGGACGCAGAGGAGGAGCGGCTTATCGCTGAAATGAACACCCAGGCGGTGGACATGCACACTGAGCTCATGGGTGCAGTGGGAAGGGTGCCCGAATGCATAGAATCACTGGCAAGGAGTGTGGAGCACTTTGCTGTAGCACAGGCGGATGCCACACTAAAGCTTAGTGCTGCAATTCAGTCACTGGCTGCCAGGATACCCATCTCAGACTGCTCTCATGCAGACTCAGATTGAGGCCACGCGAGCACTGACTGCTGCCATCCTCGATCGTTTGTACACATTTCCCCGGGGCTCTCACCGCGCCGCAGCAGGCCAGCAATCTGTGCTCCAGCAGATTGCTCCGGATGCTGAAGTGCTGCCCCGTGGGAGTGCCAGTGTGTCAGTCAAGCAGGGAGTTGCTGTCCTCTCTCAAGATGACAGCATTCCTGCTGCCACCACTGTCACTTCTCCACTGCACTTGCCACTGCCTGTAGGACAGACTGCTGCCGCCCATGCAGAGTTGGTGCAGTCTGCAGCCGGGCCCTCCAGGCCCAGAGCTGGTCGAGGCCGTCCTTCAAGGGCATCTGCAGTCTCAGGTTCTGACAATCAGCAGCCTTCCACCAGCGTTGCTGCAGCCACTGAGGTCCCATTACGGAGGAGCAGTAGGGTGGGAAGGGGGGAAGTGCGCAAGGGAAAGAGATCACCCTCGAAGGGCAAAAAGTAGGAGGTGTGACAAAATGTTGGTCATTTTTTTATTAAAGGCTAAGGTTCGTGGTCAAACTTTTGAACATTATCTCCAGGTTGTGAGAACCAGTTATGTTAATGACTGTGTTTTTGTGTTTCTTTCTATTAGTTTGTCATGAGGAAATGACACACACAGAGTTTGTGAAATAAATAAGTTTTTGTATTCAAAATATACATGTTTGGTCTTTGGAATCATTGGTGCCTTGGCCGGCTTAGGGGTTGCGGGTTGGTTTCATTCATGTTGTTCTCAATGGCAGAAGCCATTTCCTCAGCAGGGACCTAGAAGCGGCTTGCTATCAGCCGTTGACGGACGGCCCTTGCAGTTTCAACATTGTGGGCCGCCCTCCCGCCTTGGTGCTGTTGATGATCATCCTCCTCGTCCTCTTCCTCCTCTTCCTCCTCCTCCTCTGGTGGTGCTCCAAGGCCTGGTGACATTGGCTGGGTCCTGAGGATTGCCATGTTATGCAGCATGCAGCACACAACTACAAAGTGGGAAACTCGCTCAGGCGAGTACTGCAGGGGTCCTCCAGAATGGTCCAGACAGCGGAACCGTTACTTGAGCACACCGATTGTGTGCTCAACGATGTTCCTGGTAGCTTGATGGCTCTCGTTGTACCGCAGCTCAGCAGGGGTGTTGGGCGTACGGAGCGGTGTCATCAGCCAGGTGCTCAGTGGATATCCCTTGTCCCCGAGAAGCCAACCAACTGGCTGATGCGGTGCCTCGAAAAGTTCTGCCACAGTAGTCTGGCGCAGGATGAATGCATCGTGGCAGCTGCCAGGATAGTGGGCATTGACAGCGAGTATCAGCTGTCTGTGGTCACAGACCAACTGAACGTTCAAGGAATGGAACCCCTTTCTGTTCCGGAAATCCTCGGCATTCTCATGCGGAGCACGCAAAGCCACATGCGTGCAGTCAATGGCGCCCTGCACCATGGGGAAGCCCGCTATCCTAGCAAAGCCCATTGCGCGTTCTTGCTGCTTGTCTGGGGTCATGGGGAAAGAGATGTACTCTCGTCTCCTTTTAAAGAAGGCAATTGTGACCTGATGGATGCAGCAATGCACCGCGAACTGGGAGATATTGGCGATGTCCCCAGTAGCAGATTGAAATGAGCCAGTGGCATAAAAGTTCAGAGCCACTGTGATCTTCACTGCCACCGACAGAGACATCCTGGACCTCAGTTGAGGCTGCAGATCTGGCTGCAGCAGGTGGCAGAGCTCAGTGACCACCTCCTTGCTGAAGCGCAGCCTTCGCAAACACTGCTCCTCAGACATATGAATGTAGGAGAGCTGTTGACGATATACCCTAGGAGGGTAAGGTCTCCTGTACAGAGGCCTGTTGGCCCTCCTCCGTCTGGCCATGATTGCCACTCTCTCTCTGCGTCTCTGTGTCCTTCGATTCTGGTGGCGCAGGACGACGCCCCCAATCAGTGCAGCCCCCAAAGTCTCTTGGCAATCAAAGTTATGAAGGCCAAAAACCAAAGTACCTGCAAAGTTATGCTCAGTAGCCAAAACTACCTCACACAGCGTTGACTCAATGCAGAAGTCTCTCTTTCTCTCTCTCCGAATCTCTCTCTCTCTCTCTCTCTCAGAACGAGTGGTGCAAAAATGTCAACCACAGAGAAAGACAGGAAGAGGCCCCCTTTAAATAGCGCCCCCCCCAGCCCCACAGCGACTGGTAGCGTTCCAGTCTTCCGGTCGTTGGTTGCGCCAGGCGGAAAGGATGGGGGCGCCACTCAATTTCCGCTCCGGGGCGCCACAAGGGCGTTGCACCCTCGTATGACGTCAAGATCTGCGTGCGCAGGAGATCGCGGTGGTAAAGTTTAGCGCCGCCGCAAAATGTCTAGTTAAGTTCGCGAGCGGCGCAAACATCGCTGCGCCCAGGCGCTAGTTGCTTTGCGCCCCATTAGCGCCCTCTTAAGGCGCTAACGGGAGGCGCAACCAACTGAATTTTCCCCCCATAGAGTCATAGTCATAGGGGTAAAAATTGAGTCGCGCCCCATTTGGGGCGCTAACCTCGCCGGGGCGCGACTTTTAGCGCCCCGAAAAAATTAGCGGCCCCGTGCCGGAACTTCAGTGGTTGCGCCCCAAGAGGGAAGCGGGGCGCAACTGGAAGCAGCCCGCATCCCTCTTGGGGCGCTGCGAGTGAATATCCTGGCGCTACGTGCCGCAGCGCCACGCGCTGCGGCACGTCGCGCCGTGGTATTGCAGGCCTTCCTCCCCTTCTTAAAGGGGAGGGACCCTGCGCAGCGCGAACCGGGGCCCAGCTGGCCCCCCAGGGATCGGGAGTGCCGGCAAAAGAGCCCGGCACTCAAGAGAAGTGCCGGGCTCATGGAGCACAGCCGGCACTTCACGGTGGGGGGGCTTCACGGGGGCCGGGGGCAGGTGCTGGCAGGCGGCCAGCAACAAAAATGGCCGCCTGCCACCTCCGCTTTAAATATCGCCGCCCCGGCCGCACGTACGCCTCCCTGAACCCGTCGGACATAGCGTCTGGCGGTAAATCAGGGGGCGCGACTGAAGATCACGGCCGGGGCGCGAGCGGGGTGCTGCGCACGGCGATGACGTCATCGCCGGCGGCGCAGCGCCACAGGGCGCTACCGGCTGCCGCCGCCGCTAACCTCCCACTAAATTTTTCGGGAGGCGTGGGCGGCGCTGCGCCCGGGCGTTAGCTGCTTTACGCCCCATTAGCACCCACTTAAGGCGCTAACGGGAGGCGCAAGCAGCTGAATTTTTCCCCCATAGAGTCATACGGCACAGAAGGAGGCCATTCGGCCCATCGAGTCCATGCCAGCTCTCTCTACAGCAATCCAGTCAGTCCCATTCCCCCCGCTCTATCCCCGTAGCCCTGCAAGTTTATTTCTCTCAAGTGCCTATCCAGTCTCCCCTTGAAAACATTGAGTGTGTCCGCTTCCACCACTTCCGTCGGCAGCGAATTCCAGGTCATCACCACTCGCTGCATAAAAAAGTTTTTCCTCAAATCCCCCCTGTATCTCTTGCCCAAAACTTTAAATCTGTGTCCCCTAGTCCTTGTACCATCAACTAGTGGGAACAGCCTTTCCCCGTCTAGCCTATCCAAACCCGTCATAATTTTGTACACCTCTATCAAATCACTTCTCAACCTCCTTTGCTCTAATGAAAACAAATCCAGCTTCTCCAACCTGTCCTTGTAGCTAAGAACTCCCATTCCCAGAACCATTATGGACCAGATTTTGCAGTCAAAGTAGCAGTGAGGCTGATGGCCCCTGCCATTATTTATGCGTAAATGGCACAGCAACCTCAGGCGAGGAGCAGATGCGCGGTTAAATGCCAATATCCAAAAACTGCTGTCCGAGTTGCGCCACTCTGCCATTAGCTTTGCGAAACTGGCATCTCACTGTCTGCCTTACCATTGACATGAATGTCGTGAAGTTGCTGTATTTGTGCAATAGATACCAACTAAACCCACCGCAGATATTTGATTCATCCTCCTTCTCCGTCCTTCCTCTGTTCATTTCCCAATCCTTAAATCTCATTGGTTAAGGAGATACCTTGTTGATTGTCCTGTTCACTCGGGTCCCAGATGCCCTTAATGCCTCACTGCGACGTTATCAGCTCAAACTTTCAGAAATTTTATAGGCAAAAATATTTTGAGCTGAAGGGTGCAGGGGCAAGTCTAAGTAATGGCAGACGCCGTTAGATGCCCTGCTACGGCAAAATCTGGCCCCTTGATAAACAACACTATACAACCCAGCTGACATGTTTCTCCTTCTGTAGTGGATATCGAAGGATCAAACAAGTATGGACAAATAGAAAATAATTCCCTGTCCCAAATTATTCAAGGGATGTTTCAGGCTTCCTCAGCTGGCTGATTTTGTAAATAAAAATTTCACTGCATACACCATGGCCCTGATATTAACTCCAAGGCGGGTTGGGATTGGGGGGTCCAATATCACATGGGAAAACCGTAAATAATTTCAGCACGTCTGTCTGTGGCATTTTAACACAAGTATCTCACAGAATCACAGAAGAATCACAGAAACCCCACAGTGCAGATAGAGGCCATTTCGGCCCATCGAGCCTGCACCGACACCCTATCCCCGTAACCCCACGTATTTACTCCCCCCTAACACTAAGGGTCAATTTATCATAGCCAAATCAACCTAACCCGCACATCTTTGGACTGTGGGAGGAAACCGGAGCACCCGGAGGAAACCCACGTATCTCATTATAATATTATATTAATTTTAATACGGGTTTAGCATCGATTGCGCGGCAGCAGACAAAGTCCGAACCTGCTTGACGCCATCTCAACTGGGTATTTAAAGGGCCAATCCAAATATAGAAGTTGGAGGAGTTGGGAGGTTCGGCAAATGAGACAGCAGAATTTGGACTCAAAATGCTCAAAGGCTGCGCCCCGCTTTAATGATGCCTCCCTTGATGTACTGCTGGGGGGCAGTGAGGAGCCGCAGAGAGATACTCTTCCCCAGCAGCGGGAAGAAGAAACCTGCTGCTGCTACAAAAAAGGCATGGGTGGAAGTGGTCCAGGAGGACAGCAGCGGGAGCATTGTGTCTTGTTCCTGGATTCAATGCAGGAAGCGCTTGAATGACCTAACTAGGTCAGGAAAGGTGAGTACAGTTGCACATTCACCTACATCCTGTTGTGCACATCACACCCCACTCTCCACTCTGCCTTGTCAAGCCACTCCATCATATCACTCCTCACACCCACACACCTTGCAATTGCACCCATCCATCTCTTTCTATGCACTTCCTCACATCCCCATCTATCCATTCACCACTGCCACTCACCCTGATCCTTATGCAATTTGATGCCTCTCCCTGATGGTCACCCTCACCAAATGCACTGCGTCCATCGGGAGAACACATGCCATTACAGTCACTCACTGGTTTGTCCTTTCCCCTGTTGCAGGAGAAGAGAGTGCAGCACACGAAGGAAAGGTAGAGAACCGGAGGTGGTTCTCCACAGATCTTACAGCTGACAAGTGCAGAGGAGGAAGCGCTGGAGATCAGTGGCGTCTCAGCATCCCTGGTCATCGGAGATGGGGACATGTGGACCTACCAGCTACCTGGTGACACAATTAAATATCATTGACCCACATGTCATACAACACTCAGTCATGTTGACTTGATTTCAGCAGCGAGTGAAATACAATCATCTTCATCATGCAAAGTTGCAATTTTCTTACCTCGCCAATACTAATTCATTGGCACACCCAGCCCACACTGCAAGGTCCTCCTCACCAACATCTGGGGACTTGTGCCAAAATTGGGAGAGCTGTCCCATAGACTAGTCAAGCAACAGCCTGACATAGTCATGCTCACAGAATCATACCTTTCAGCCAATGTCCCAAACTCCTCCATCACCATCCCTGGGTATGTCCTGTCTCACAGGCAGAACAGACCCACCAGGGGTGGAGGCGCAGTGGTATACAGTCGGGAGGGAGTGGCCCTGGGAGTCCTCAACATTGACTCCGGACCCCATGAAGTCTCATGGCTTCAGGTCAAGCATGGGCAAGAAAACCTCCTGCTGATTACCACCTACCGCCCTCCCTCAGCTGATGAACCAGTACTCCTCCATGTTGAACACCACTTGGAAGAAGCACTGAGAGTAGCAAGGGCACAGAATGTACTCTGGGTGGGGGACTTCAATGTCCATCACCAAGAGTGGCTTGGTAGCTCCACTGCTGACCGAGCTGGCCGAGTCCTGAACGATATAGCTGCCAGTCTGGGCCTGCGACAGGTGGTGAGAGAACAAACACGAGGGAAAAACCTACTTGACCTCGTCCTCACCAATCTACCTGTCACAGATGCATCTGTCCATGACAGCATTGGCAGCAGTGACCACTGCACAGTCCTTGTGGAGACGAAGTCCCGTCTTCACACTGAGGACACCCTCCATCATGTTGTGTGGCACTACCACTGTGCTAAATGGGATAGATTCAGAACAGATCTAGCAGCTCAAAATTGGGCATCCATGAGGCACTGTGGGCCATCAGCAGCAGCAGAATTGTATTCCACCTCAATCTGTAACCTCATGGCCCGGCATATCCCTCACTCTATCATTACCATCAAGCCAGTGGACCAACCCTGGTTCAATAAGGACTGTAGAAGAGCATGCCAGGAGCAGCACCAGGCATACCTAAAAATGCGTTACAAACCTGGGGAAGCTGAAACACAGGACTACATGCAACCATCTTCAGCCAGAAGTGCCAAGTGGATGATCCATAGCGGCCTCCTCCTGAGGTCTCCACCATCACAAAAGCCAGTCTTCAGCCAATTCAATTCACTCCATGTGATATCAAGAAACGGCTGAGCGCACTGGATACAGCAAAAGCTGTGGGCCCCGACAACATCCCGGCTGTCATGCTGAAGATTTGTGCTCCAGAGTTAGCTGCGCCTCGAGCCAAGCTGTTCCAGTACAGCTACAACACTGGCATCTATCCGACAATGTGGAAAACTGCCCAGGTGTGTCCTGTCCACAAAAAGCAAAACAAATCCCGGCCAATTACCGCCCTATCAGTCTATTCTCAATCATCAACAAAGTGATGGAAGGTGTCATTGACAGTGCTATCAAGCGGCACTTACTCACCAATAACCTGCTCACTGATGCCCAGTTTGTTTTCCGCCAGGACCACTCAGCTCCCGACCTCATTACAGCCTTGGTCCAAACATGTACAAAAGAGCTGAATTCCAGAGGTGAGATGAGAGTGACTGCCGTTGACATCAAGGCAGCATTTGACCAAGTGTGGCATCAAGGAGCCCTAGTAAAACTGAAGTAAATGGGAATCGGGGGGAAAACTCTCCACTGGCTGGAGTCATACCTAGCACAAAGGAAGATGGTTGTGGTGGTTGGAGGTCAATCATCACAGCCCCAGGATATCACTGCAGGAGTTCCTCAGGGCAGTGTCCTAGGCCCAACCATCTTCAGCTGCTTCATCAATGACCTTCCCTCCATCATAAGGTCAGAAGTGGGGCTGTTCGCTGATGAATGCACGGTGTTCAGTGTCATTCGCAATTCCTCAGATAATGAAGCATTCCATGCCCGCGTGCAGTAAGACCTGGACGACATTCAGGCTTGGGCTGATAAGTGGCAGGAAACATTCGCGCCACACAAGTGCCAGGAAATGACTATCTCCAAAAAGCGAGCATCTAACCACCGCCCCTTGACATTTAACAGCATTACCATCGCTGAATCCCCCACCATCAATATCCTGGGGGTCACCATTGACCAGAAACTTAACTAGACCATCCACATAAATACTGTGGCTACAAGAGCACGTCAGAGACTGGGTATTCTGCGACGAGTGTCTCACCTCCTGACTCACCAAAGCCTTTCCACCATCTACAAGGCACAAGTCAGGAGTGTGATGGAATACTCTCCACTTGCCTGGATGAGTGCAGCTCCAATAACACTCAAGAAGCTCAACACCATCCAAGACAAAACAGCCCGCTTGATTGGCACCCCACCCACCATCTTAAACATTCACTCCCTCCACCACCGGCGTACCGTGGCTGCAGTGTGTACCATTTACAAGATGCACTGCAGCAACTCGCCAAGGCTTCTTCGGCAGCACCTCCCAAACCCGCGACCTCTACCGCCTAGTAGGACAAGGGCAGCAGGCATATGGGAACACCACCACCTCCAAGTTCCCTCCAAGTCACACACCATCCTGACTTGGAAGTATATCACCGATCCTTCATTGTCGCTGGGTCAAAATACCTCTAACTCCCTCCCTAACAGCACTGTGGGAGTACCTTCACCACACGGTCTGCAGCAGTTCAAGAAGGCGGCTCACCACCACCTTCTGAAGGGCAACGAGGGATGGGCAATAAATGCTGGCCTTGCTAGTGACGCCCATCTCTTATGAACAAATAAAATAAAAAATTTCTCTACCATGGCCTTCATGTATACAGCAGAAGTCATTGGACCTCACGGTCAACGAATCCTCAAAGGAGCTGATTCCTTCTGAGAATGCACCATCACACGACTCATGCTTACCGTGCACCAGCTCAGATACTTGCCCTTCAGTTAGAGAGATAGTTGGGTTTTCACCTGGTGACTCACACTTCACAAGTGAGCAAGAGTAGACAGTGGTGGCAGCTGTGGAGAGTCCATGTCGGAAGGCGCAGCCCTCCTGAAGCTCTGCTCAGCTGAACACAGATGCTGTACCCCGAGAGCTGGTGATGAATAGGATAATCATGAGGAGCAGAAGAAAATCTGTGTGCACTGACAGGCGTTCCACGCACACTGTCCACGATTGCAAAGAGAATGGAGGAGCCCACCTCAAGCACGAGTGGGTTGATGTCACAGTGCATTGCAAGGATGACTCCTTCTGTGGATAGAGTGGCCAATTCCGTGGAACATCAAACGCGGCAATCAAATGAGTCCAAGCAGGCCATGACTATGGACATGCAGACTCTGGATGCCAACATGTCTGGCACCTTAAATAGGATGACAGACACCTTAGCCTTGGCTTTACAGTGGGTCACTGATCTGCGCCAAGCTGCTCTCCAGCAGTGTGGTAGGAGTGAAGTGCGGCTGGCCCATGAGATTGATGATGGCGAAAGGGGAGGTGGAAATGGGAATTCCACTTAAAGTACTCTTACATCTCACCCAATGACCCTTCCTAGTCAGTACCTGACATACTGCTTCCTCAGCTGATAGCTGAGTCTGCTCCTGCACAGGTGCAGGTGGAGCAATCTCAGGCAGGGCCCTCACGGGCTCCAAAACCCAGAGGTCGTCGGCCGAGAGCATCTCAGCAGTCAGAGCTGGGATCTGAGCAGCCTGCTTCTACCTCTGCTGAACCCACAAGGGTAGCACCACGTAGGAGCAGTAGGAAAAGGAAGAGTAAGGGTATGCACATTGGTGTTTGAGAAAATGTTATGTAGTTAAGTTTCTGTTGTTTATTACAATCACACAAAATTTATTCCTTTGCACCACCTTCCCATGTTGCTCATTCTTGGCTGCTGGGTAGCAACTCACCTTTTCAGTTGTTTGTTGATGAATGGGAGGACATGAATTGAGGGGGATGTGCAATGGGTGGTTGGTTGGTAGCAGGACTGCTTTGTGTCAGTGGGATTGGTTGGGGGGAGTGGGGGGGATGAGAGTGGCCATTAGATGTTATTGTTACATGGGTCCAGTCGTGGTAACTAACTGAATCTCACAGCTATAAGGGAATCCCTGGCATCCCGGGCAGCAATGTGAGCGGCTGGTGCTACATTTGGGTTGCCATCTTCCTCTTCCTCCTTCTCCTTGGATTCGTCCACAGACGATATGTGTTCAGCGCCTTGTTCCTGCTGCAGCACTAATCCTCATTGCTGCGCAATGTTGTGCAGAGTGCAGCACAACACGATCATTGGTTGGGTTTCTCATTGGTGTCCAGTCAAGTTTTAAGGGAGTATCCCATCAGTGACCTCCCTTATCCATTTGTGTGCAGCCAATCAAGAGATCCTGAATATGTCTCCGGCAGCATCCTAGAAGGATCGGAGGCGAAAAGGTTGAGGGTGGTGGTGCTGGCCACTTTGACAGCAACTGATGACGCATGGCCACTGTCATAAATCGCAAGTAACAACTCAGGAAGTACTACTGGGCGGCCAGCTGGGGCGCCGTCCAGGGAGTATAAATACTCAGGCATGGGCCCACCTTGGGCAGAGACAATCTGGAAACAGGAAGCTAGTGACTGCTAACTAGACCTCCATGTTTTGTTACAAGTTGATTAAAGCCTTGCTTTATGTTCAAGTGCGTAGTGAGTCTTTATTACGTCAATTTAATCAACTTGGTATCGTCTCCACGCTTTGGGTGATTCGGAACAACCAGCTGCAACTCGAACCACAGAAGGGAACTAGGGCAAGAAACTGATCCATCATGGAAAAACTCCTTAGACCCGCTCGTCTCGACCTGGACCCGAATGCACCTGCGGCAGCGAAGGTATGGAAGCATTGGTTTCGTACCTTTAGCAACTTTCTTGAAGAATGTGGGGCGGATGTCCCTAATAAGTTACGAATGCTTATCAACTACGTGTCTCCTCATGTGTATGATTATATTGAGGACTGTATAGACTATGACACTGCTATCGAAATCTTACAGCAGCTATATGTCAAGTCCCCAAATGAAATCTTTGCTCGACACCTACTGGCCACAACTCGGCAGCAGCCTGGGGAATCACTCGATGAATTTCTCCAGAAACTTCGCAGGCTCAGCAAGGATTGTAACCTTAAAGCAGTTACAGCTGAACAGTATCAAGAGGAACTAATCCGCGATTCCTTTATCAATGGGATCGCGTCCCCTTTTATACGTCAGCGCCTGCTGGAAAATAAAACCCTCAATTTACGGGCTGCTTATGACCAGGCGTGTTCCTTGGACTTGGCCAAGAAAAATGCAGACACTTATCTCCCACCACGTGCACGGGCGGTGGCTATCTCCTTTAATGAGTCTTTCGGTAGGTCTCGGGTGGATGCCCCCACTGATGTCGACTCTACTCTAACAGACGACGACCCTACCCTAGAGGCCTTCACTGATGACGACCCTGCCCTAGCAGCATCCTTGCAATCAGGAAGAAAGTGTTTCTTTTGTGGAGGGGCGTGCCATCACAGAAAATTTTGCCCGGCTCGTAATGTGATCTGCAATCATTGCAGCAAGAAAGGACACTTTTCCAAGGTATGCCAGTCACGAGCCTTTGCTAACAAGAAAGGCCGCTCCTCTAAAGTATACCGGTCGAGAGCTCCTGTTAGCTTCACAGCTGCTATCTATGGAGCTGCTCCTCCCCCAGGAACCACTGTTAAGGCTACAGTTGCCGAAGGGAAAATTGCCCCTCCTCCCATCACGGCTGTTTTTCCCCAAAGTTTGTCCCATGCAGCCACGAAGGTTTCAGTAAATGGGCACACTCTAAGCGCGCTAATCGACTCCTGCAGCTCTGACAGCTTCATTAGTAAGCGGGCTGTCAACAGGTTAAAACTGCACATTTATCCCTCGGACAGGGAGATTGCAATGGCTCTGACGACTCTGACCACCAATTCTTCTGGCTTCTGTCTTGTCAACCTCATCCTCAACGGCCGCACGTATCTCTCCACCCGGCTTGGAGTACTCGAAAACTTATGCAGCGATGTGCTTCTGGGACAGGACTTCCAGAAGCAGCACAAGAAGATCACTTTTGAGTTTGGAGGGTCAAGGCCGGAGCTTACCATTTCTAAGGTGCCGTTTTGTGCACTCTCGGCGGCCTTACTCGGTAAACCCTCCCTGTTTGCCAATCTTCCCCCCCCCCCGCTGTAAACCCATAGCCACCAAATCGCGGCGCTTTAGCCAAGACGATCGAGCGTTTATTGAGGTGGAAATCTCTCGCCTTTTAGTCGACGGTATTATCGAGCCGTGTTCATCTCCCTGGCGGGCTCAGGTCGTCATTGTGAGGAATCCCTTAAAACAACATAAAAAACGTCTGTGTATCGATTATTCGCAGACTATTAATCAATCTACCGATCTGGATGCCTACCCGCTGCCACGCATAGATGACATGGTCAACAACCTTGCCAAATACAAGGTATTCTCGACCTTCGATTTAAAAAGCGCGTACCATCAGGTGCCACTGCAAGACTCCGACAAGAAGTATACGGCCTTTGAGGCCAATGGTCGGCTTTTCCAGTTTCGCCGCCTTCCATTCGGGGTCACCAATGGGGTGGCCGTCTTCCAACGGGCCATGGATGGCCTAGTCCGGCAAGAGAACTTGACGGATACCTTTCCGTATTTAGACAATATCACTATTGCCGGCCATGATCAAAAGGAGCATGACGCCAATCTTCAGAGATTTTTTGACGTACTCCGCCGTCGCCACTTAACGTTAAACGAATCCAAATCAGTGAAGTCGGTGCCATCGGTGAACATTCTTGGCTACTGGGTGGGCAACGGTGTTATTAAACCGGACCCAGAGCAACTTCGTCCACTTCAGGAGCTCCCTCCCCCGACGAACCTCGGCTCTCTTCGTCGGGCACTTGGCATGTTTGCTTATTACGCAAAATGGATACCACACTTCTCCGATAAAATACAGCCCCTGCTCCATGCGAAGTCTTTTCCATTGGAAGCTACGGCTATTTCTGCCTTCAACCTCCTCAAACGACAGCTGGAGAAAGCCACGCTTCGCTCCATTGACGAAAATCTTCCTTTTGTGGTCGAATGCGATGCATCGGAGGTGGCGATCTCCGCTACCTTGAATCAAGGTGGCCGACCCGTGGCATTCCTATCCAGAACCTTGCAGGGTAGCGAGCTCCATTACCCCCCCGTCGAGAAGGAGGCTACGGCCATCATCGAGGCTGTACGCCAATGGGGTCATTTTCTTGCTCGGCGTCATTTTACGCTTATAACTGACCAGCGCTCTGTGGCCTTCATGTTGGATAACCGGAGGCGCACGAAAATCAAAAATAATAAAATTCAACTCTGGAGGATGGAGCTGGCTGCCTTTGGATATACTATCCGTTACCAACCCGGCAAACAGAACGTGGCCCCAGATACCTTCACACGGGCATTTTGCTCCTCAATGTCAACGTCGACTCTGGCGGATTTGCATATGGACTTATGCCATCCTGGTGTGACCCGCATGTTGCACTTTGTGCGCTCCAAAAATCTACCATTTTCAACCGAGGACATAAAGAAAACATGCTCCTCCTGTAGGATTTGTGCAGAATTGAAACCACAATTCTTTCGCCCATCAGATGGCTTACTCATACATGCAATGCAGCCTATGCAGAGGCTCAGCATAGACTTTAAAGGGCCATTGCCTTCGTCGACAAGGAACACCTACCTACTTACGATGGTGGACGAGTATTCACGCTTTCCCTTCGCCTTCCCCTGCCCTAATATGCTTACCTCTACGGTAATTAAATGCCTCGATCAGGTCTTTTCCCTTTGCGGGACGGCCAATTTTATCCACACTGATCGGGGTCCCTCCTTTATGTCGAGTGAACTTAAAAGTTATCTCTCCCAACGGGGAATCGCCTCAAGTAGGACGACACCATATCACCCAATCGGTAACGGACAGGTTGAACGATACAATGCCATCATCTGGAACGCTGTCCGTCTGGCACTAAGGTCACGCAACCTACCGGACCAGCAGTGGGAAACGGTGCTCCCCGACGTGTTACACTCTATCAGGTCTCTTCTCTCCACATCTACTAATGTCACGCCTCATGAGCGATTCTTCAAATTCCGGCGTCGCTCTACACATGGGACGTCTCTACCGTCATGGTTGATGGCTCCAGGCCCGGTGCTACTCCGGAGGTTCGTCCGGTCTGCCAAAAACGACCCTCTCGTTGACGAGGTGGAGTTAACGGAGGTAAACCCCACGTATGCGCATGTACGGTACCCTGATGGCCGGGAGGCCACCGTCTCGCTCAGAGATCTGGCTCCCTGCCCAACCGGTCACACGGGCCTGAATGATGAAGGATCCCACGACGAGGATATCAACACTCCGCACCCCTATGAAAATGACGCCCCGCTTGGGACATCGGGGGATCTGCCGGCAACGCTGCCGGATCAACTCAGGGAGCTGGACGCTCCCCGTAGGATGGCCACCCGAAACCAGGACGCCGGACAATCTCCAGCCACGACCTGGGATGAGGCCAGCTCAGCACCTGTGGGGACCCGCACCCGGAGTCATGATATTCCCAGTCCTCCACAGGATGATCAAGACGACGCGGACTCTACTGACTTACCGGTACGGGCCAAGCGACCCAGGGACCAGGACACGTCCGGGGAGACATGCCTTCCGGTCACAAGCAGAGAGCTAAACGTCTACGGCTATTTCTGGTCCGCCTAGTCCGTTAAAGGAAGACTGGACTTCCAAACCTTTTAGGGAGGAAGAATGTCATAAATCGCAAGTAACAACTCAGGAAGTACTACTGGGCGGCCAGCTGGGGCGCCGTCCAGGGAGTATAAATACTCAGGCATGGGCCCACCTTGGGCAGAGACAATCTGGAAACAGGAAGCTAGTGATGGCTAACTAGACCGCCATGTTTTGTGACAAGTTGATTAAAGCCTTGCTTTATGTTCAAGTGCGTAGTGAGTCTTTATTACGTCAGCCATCAGGTCCAGCAGGGAGCAAGTCGTCTTCTAGGAGGCTGCAGAAGTCTACCACCACCTGACGCGGCAACCTCAGCCTCCGGAGAGGTCTAGGATTCTGAGCTTCTGCCTGTACACCCTGTTACGCGGGTAGTGCCTTCTGCGAGCTTGACCCTTCTGCTGCTCTTCTCTATGCTGCTGCCCCTCTCTGTTGCTCTCCTCTGTGCTGACCACCTGCAGTTCTCTCCACAGCAGGCTGCTGCTACTGCTGATGGCCATCCCACTCCCTGTCCGAGGTCTAGGCTGAGGCAGCTAAGGTGCCACCCATCCTGATCTGAGTCTCAAAACCTCCAAAGTGTCGAAACTAACCTCTCACCACAAGTAATCTGAATCAACCCTTTTCCAGTGGTAGGTAAGAAAGCAACTGTGAGCAATGAGTATTCATTTCAGTTTTTGCCTGACTTTTAATGAGCCCCCTGAATTGCCGCTGTGCTCTCGCCTTGGTTTCAATGGCGAGTTTCAGGAAGCCTGGGAAACACGTGGACGTGTCGTAAAATTCGATTGAACATTGAAATATCGCTACAATGGAGTGATCAACATATTTTAATTGGTAACCCGCCTCTCCGGAGGGGGTTACGCGCAACCTGCCGAACGTGCCTGTCTTAAACCCGGAGGTCGGCGTGTTGGAGCAGGATGCGTATTTTCACTCACTTTAACCCCCCACCTGCACCTAAACAAACATACAACAGTAATAAAGCGACTAAAATATTGGAAGTAGCTGTATTACTGTAACATTAACGCAATGCTACAAAAAACAAACACCTGAAACACTGTTTAAGTAAAAATAAACGCATTAAGCTATCTTTGGATAGTGCCACGTGATCTTTAATATCCACCTGAACACGTCTCATCTGAAAGACAGCATCTCCAATAGTGCAGCGTTCTGTTCTGAAGTGTCAATCTAGATTATGTGATCAAATCTCTGGAATAGAGCTTGAACCCATGACCTTCTGACTCAGGCGAGAGTGCTACCACTAAGCCAAGCCTCACACCTTTTAATTAGAATGGAGATGGTTTGTCATATCAGTGGTGACAACTTTTGATCTTAAATCTCCGACATCAAGCATGCTTTACTGCTGTGGTAATTTTCACCATCTATCAGCAGTTATAAGTACTGTAATATGCTGTTTGTGTTCCTATAGCTAAGCATTTTTTCTGTTAGGTATTGGATATTTTTCCTGTTGCATTGCTGTTGAATTATAAGGGCAAGAGGATGATACCCTGCGATGCATTATTCTGCTGCTAAAGCAGAGTTGTTTGCAACAAGGTCTGTCCCTTTAAGAGTGCAGGATCTAATTGCTATAAAAAGCAGAAATGTCCCAATTTTGTCACAATGGTACTTTCAAATTTTCTGATAAGATCCACAATACCATCTGTATACTCAACATAACTTTCAAAGTGATTGAGGGGGGAATTTTAACCCCAAAAAGTGGTTGGGTTGGGATCGGGTGGGAGGTTAAAGAGTTAAAAAACGGAATCTCCACCCCAACCCGCCTCCAACCTGCCCACTTCCGGTTTTAACGGAGTCTGTGCAGGCTTAACTGTAGCTGGCTGGGATTCCTGGGCCTCGGGATTCCTGGCAGCTGCAGTGAGGCGAGGACAGCCTCGGAGAGCAATCCTTGTGGGCCAGGAGAAGCAGGAGTGTTTCCTCCCCTGCCCCCGAGCTCCCCCACCATCAGCCCACCCATGCAAACACCCCCCACCAGGATCGGACCCCCACCCTGGGGCAGGGATCGGACCCCCAGGGTCAGAACCCCTCCCCCCAACCAGGGCTCAGAGACTGGACCCCTCCCGAGATGGAGATCGAACCTCACCCAGGGTCAGACTCCCCCCACCCCCCCGTGGTCGGGGCTCGCACCTACTTGGGGTTGCGGCCTCTTGTCCAGCGTTCCCCGCCCGACTGGAAGCCAGCCTGTCAATCAGGCTGACTTCCGGGTGGGAAACCTGTCCGTGACGTCACGCGCACGCTGTGGAGTTAAAACATCACCGCGTGCAGAGAAAACCGGACTGCCGGGTTTCCTGCGCTCTACTGGGCCCCCCTCCCCCGCTCCCAGCCAGTCCAAAAATAAAAATTCCGGCCTGAGTTTCTAATCATAGAATTGAGAGCGATAACAAATAGTACAGATAAAGATCTGTTGGCAGTATGCTTTATCACAACAGTGTAAAATCCAATCACCTTTTAAACAGCACCTTGTGTATTTGACTACTGGATACTGCTCAAATTATAACCTTAGCTAAAGGTAGAGTAGTTACTGTAATTGTAACGACCAGAGTTCACTCAGCTCGTCCTTTATAAAGCTAGGGATAGTTTCCATATCAGTAAAGCAGAATGGTTTTAATGTACAATTTTAATCTGCAATTTCAAAACTCTTGTTAACTGTAATTTTATATAGTTATATTTAAATCCACACTGCCAAAGAACGATTTGCCTCATCATTTTAAAAAAAAGAACTGATGATTAATTTCATTGCAGTCAGCCAGTAAATTAAAGAACACAAATGGAGACCATACATCCAACCAAATGTATGTGAGATCTGGTCATGGGGGGAGGTGGGGGGGGATGGGGACAGTTGTGGGGGGTGTGTTGGGTGGGGAGGTGAAGACCACCAAGACATTCAGTAAGAAGCTGAGCTGGAACATTGCCAACTTCAAAAGCAGGAGCGCTGACTTGCTAAACATTAAATGAATGCAAAGTGACAGAGGGACGAGAGTTTGGTTCCGTTTAGGATTGAGAACAAGTCCTCTAAAATGCAGCTGGTCTGAAATTGGATCTGAACAGCGGGGAAGGAAGGTACGGTGAGCAGAATGAATCTAGTCATGAAATCCTTCCTATTCAGCTGGGAAATGGCCAGTTCAGATGAATAAACCCATATATACTGCCAGGGAACTCGGTACTTCAAATGGAAAACCAGCATCAGAAAGAGAAATGGATATGCCAGGTGTCGCCCTTCAGAGGAATGAAAAGAAAATTAAATGTTCTGATGAACAATCGCACCCAAAATGCTAACCTATCTTTTGTTCCCAGATGTAGGGAAATGGCTGCTGTGTAATTTCAAGTATTTTCTGTTCTTCCATTTCAGATTTGCAACATTCACTTCCACTCATCACTATAATCACAGCAAACACAGATTTAGAAATATCAAAAGGCGCAAGGTGATTCTATAAGAATGGTTAAAACGGTGAAGGTGGATTGGTGGGAAACAAGTGGACTGGCAAATGTTGCCACCTCAGACATATTTCTTTGGCTGGCTTCTGCCCTGCACTGAGGTGGCCCCGGCCAAAGCATGAATGACATCTTCTATGACTATAATGTACTATCTCTCCTTGTCCTCCTCAATCTCTCTACAGAGTATGATATATTTGACTACGCCAACCTCCTTCATCATCTCTTCTCCATTGATCAGCTCCGAGGGGGTGAGTTGCGAATCTCCAGAACTTGCTGGTCGAATGCTTCACACAAATAGCATCTCACCCTTAGCCTCCCTATTATATTTAAGAACTTGCTGGATTTGCACATTAATTGCCCAATAAAGTCGCTGCAAAAAAATAGAGCTGATAATTAAGAGTATGTACCTTTTAACAATGTGATAATTGTTAATGCAGTGCCAATCAACTTCTCTGACCCAGAAAGAGAACTATTTAAACTTTTCAATCTCATTCCTGCAAGTAGTAAATATTTTTTAGCGATTTTAAAATGTTTAAATTTTACATTTTTAATTTTTTTCTTACTTTTTGTTTCTCTCTTTTTTGTAATCTCTCTCTTAATCCAATCTTTCTTTCCCTCTCTTTATTTCTCTTTCTGCACCTGATTTGACTCTAATTCACCTTCCTTCTCTGGCGTTCCTTTGTTTCTTTCTCAATCTTTAAATCTCATTGATTAAGGAAATACACTGTTGGTCCCATTGTTCACTAAGGTCTCAGATGCCCCCTTGTCCTCGCCATGCCATTATCAGTTCACACTTCCGGCAAGGTGCAGCGCATAAAAATTTGAGCTGAAGGGCGCAGGTGAAAGTCTAACTAACAGCGCACAACATGAGATGCCCCACTCCAGCAAGATTTGCCCCATTGATGTAGAGTCAGCAGGAGTGCAATATTGCAGGATGCTGCCTGCCTGGACTTGCCCTCCTCCCGCCCCACCCCCTCATTCTCCTGCCTCCCCAGGACCAACGGGGAGCGTGGGAGCCAGACGAATTTCCCACAGCACCAACCGGCGATCTGCATCGGAACACCCAATCTGGCGTCAGCAGCTCGCCGGTTTTATGCAGATGAGACCAGAGGCCCAATTTGGAGCTGGCCGCGGGCTGACGATATTCGGGTGCACGTTCCAGGCCACCGGGCACTTCTCGCCGGAAACCTGCACTAAACCAATCTCACGGCCTCTGTGTGATACAAAGCCGGAAGATGCTAGGTTCAATCGCCACTTTGTACGGCGATCTCAGAGGGTGCAGATTGCAATTAGCTGTAACTCCCTGCGTTAGGAGAAGTGGCTGGGGGTTCCTACCTCTCAACACAATACAGCTACCCTTATCGGATGCGTGTCTGCATCTAGGAACTGAGTGAGTTCAGTTGCGATTGGATAGCTCACTGAAACTCACCATCAAAGCTCACATGGGAATAGTGGCTACTGTGCAAGGTCATGGGGTCGGGTTGCCAACTCTGGTTGGATGTGTTCCTGAAGGGTTCACCACTGACCTCCCACATCCCACCACCCTGCCTCTGCACTCCCGCCACTGGTGGCACAACATGTCCATCCTCGCGCCGCACGGCCTTCCCTTGCCAATTGGAAAGTTAACTCTTCATTACCCGATTGAGAATCATCCAAACAGCCTTTATTTCCCTCATTCCCCAAGAACTAATGAACAAAAGTGTTGAAAGAAAATTAAAAAACACTCTTTTATTGTAATGCCCCGATGATTTTTCTCTCGGGTCGCTTTCAGCGGTGTCCAGGAGATTAATCTTTCATTCCTGGAGACTCCAGGGCATTCTTGGAGGGTTGGTAACCCTATTGGGGAAGCTTCCTATCTGTGGAATCGTATGCGAGTGAGGAAGTCAGTACTTTCAGAACTGGGGAGGGCAGGGTGCAAGTTTTTAAAAGTAGAAACCTTTTGGAAACAGATGTTGTCTCTCACTGTTTACACAGCGAGCTATTCGAATATGGAATGCTTCACCAGAGGGAGTAGTTGAGGCAGAGACCATTGCATCTTTTAAGTGAAAAGTAGATAAACGTTTAAAGCAGAGGAAGTTAAGGAGTTATGAGGAGACAACTGGATTAGTTTTGCATTGCTCGAACAAAGAGCTGGCACAAACATGGTGAGGTGAATAAGCTTCCGTGCTGAAAGCGTCAATAGTTCCCCTTTTTTCGATTCCATCCACTCTGCTTCTCTCTCTCTCATTTTTTTTTCTTTCCCTCACCCTCCCCAAGTATTAGAATAAAATGTGACACTTCCAGGTCTGTGGATGTGTGTTGACACCAAGATAAACAACACATGGCTAGGAGCTTTGATATTAGTGAAGTTGAGAGAAAAAGTGGATCTCCACTGCTGACAGAACTAATCCATTTAAGACCGTTATATTTACAAGTGAGATTAAAGCAGGAGAGCTGAACATTTACCATTGTAAATGTAAAAGACCTGACCTTCGATATTTCAGCCGCAGTCCAGGTGCACATTTAGTGGCTATTGTGAGCTGGCTCTGTGTGTGGCCTGTGGTAGGTGTGACCTATACAAAAGGGACGGTCTACACCTGTGCAAAGATGGAACTGATGTTCTCGGGGTAATTTTTGATAAAGCAGTTCGGGAACATTTAAACTAGTATGGCAGGGGGCTAGAAACCTATGTAGTGAAATAGAGGAAAGTGAAAGGCAGACAGAAATAAATGGTAAAAGGGTGAGGAACAAAAAACAAAGGGCCAAACTAATTCATAAAAAATGTGAGCATAAAAAAAGCCTGAGGGTTTTATACCTTAATGCGAGAAGCATCAGGAACAAGGTAGATGAATTAGCTGTGGAAATAGAGGTTAATAATTATGATCTAATTGGGATTACGGAAACATGGTTGCAGGGTGAGCAGGGCTGGGAGCTTAACATACAGGGGTATTCAGTATTTAGGAAGGATCGACAAAAAAGAAAGGGAGGAGGGGTAGCATTGCTGGTAAAAGAAGGGATAAATGCAATTGAAAGGAAGGATATTAACTCAGTTAATACAGAATCTATATGGGTGGAGCTAAGAAATAGCGAGGGGCGAAAAACATTAATAGGAGTGGTATATAGGCCTCCAAATAGTAAAATAGAGGTTGGGGAGGGCATCACGAGGGAAATTAGAGAAGCGTGCAATAAGAGCACAGCTGTCATCATAGGTGACTTTAACTTACATATAGATTGGAATAGCCTAATCAGTAAAAATAATGAGGAGGAGGAATTCCTTGAGTGTTTAAGGGATGGTTATCTGGATCAATATGTCGAGGAACCAACTCGGGAACAGGCTATATTGGACTGGGTACTGTGCAATGAGAAGGGACTAATTAGTAATCTTGTTGTACGGGGACCCTTGGGTCAGAGCGATCATAACATGATCGATTTCTCACTCGAAATGGAGAGCGAAGAAATTGACTCAGATACTAAGGTCCTGAATTTAAACAAGGGGAATTATGATGCCATTAGACAGGAACTGAGTAGGTCTGATTGGACAACGTTCCTGGGAGGACTGGAGGTAGATAAACAATGGCAAGCATTTAAAGATAGAATGACAAAATTGCAAAAATTGTTTATACCAATCTGGCATAAAAGGAAATCTAAAAAGGTGACTCAACCGTGGATAACAGGGGAAATTAGAGACAGCATAAAATCCAAATATAGGGCGTATAAAATAGCCAAAAAAAGCGCCAGAGCGGAAGATTGGGAACAGTTTAAGATAGAGCAAAGGAGGACAAAGGGCTTAATCAAGAGGGGCAAAGTAGCTTACGAAAGCAAGCTGGCGGAAAATATAAAAACTAACTCCAAAAGCTTTTATAAGTATATCAAGAGGAAAAGACTGGTGAAAACCAAAGTTGGCCCATTGCAGTCAGATACGGGGGAATATATAACGGGAAATAAAGAAATGGCAGACCAACTAAATGCATACTTTGGGTCAGTCTTTACGAAGGAAGACACAAAAAACCTCCCTGGGATATCGGGAAAAATAGGGACATTTGCAAAGGAGGAAATGACGCAAGTCAATATCTCTAAGGATATGGTGTTAAGGAAGCTAAAGGGATTGAAGGCGGACAAATCCCCAGGGCCTGATAACATGCATCCTAGGGTGCTGAAGGAGGTGGCCCTAGAGATAGCGGATGCACTAAGTATGATTTTTCAGAATTCATTAGACTCGGGAACAGTGCCCATGGATTGGAGGGTAGCTAACGTTACCCCACTATTCAAAAAGGGGGGTAGGGAAAAAGCAGGTAATTACAGACCTGTAAGCCTTACATCAGTTGTGGGCAAAATGCTGGAGTCCATCATTAAGGATGAAATAGCGGAGCACTTAGCAAATGGGGACAGGATAGGACAGAGTCAACATGGATTTACAAAGGGTAAATCGTGCTTGACTAATCTATTGGAATTTTTTGAGGGAGTAACTGGTAAAATAGATGGGGGAGAGCCAGTAGATGTGGTGTACCTGGACTTCCAAAAGGCCTTCGATAAGGTCCCACATAAAAGATTAGCAGGGAAAATTGAAGCTCATGGGATAAAGGGGAAAGTATTGACGTGGATAGAGAACTGGCTGTCAGACAGAAAACAGAGAGTTGGAATAAACGGCTCACTTTCTGAATGGCAGGCAGTAACAAGTGGGGTACCACAGGGATCTGTCCTGGGTCCCCAGCTGTTCACAATTTACATTAATGACCTGGATCAGGGAGTCGGATGCAGCATTTCCAAATTTGCAGACGACACTAAACTAGGAGGGGGTGTGGGCTCAGAGGAGGAGACCAGGAAGCTCCAGAGCGATTTGGACAGACTGGGTGATTGGGCGGATAAATGGCAGATGCACTATAATGTGGACAAGTGCGAAGTTATCCACCTTGGGTGCAGGAACGGGAGGGCAAATTATTATTTAAATGGCAATAAATTGGGAGAGGGGGAAGTACAGAGAGACCTGGGTGTTCTTGTACACCAGTCACTGAAGGCGAGCATGCAGGTGCAACAGGCGATCAAGAAGGCAAACGGTATGCTGGCCTTCATAGCAAAAGGGTTGGAATACAGGAACAGGGATACCTTGCTGCAGCTGTACAGGGCACTGGTGAGACCACACCTCGAGTACTGTGTACAGTTTTGGTCGCCTCATCTGAGGAAAGATGTTCTTGCCATGGAGGGGGTGCAGCGGCGATTCACCAGGCTGATACCAGGAATGGCGGGATTGACCTATGAGGAGAGACTATGTAGTTTAGGGATGTACACATTGGAGTTTAGAAGATTGAGAGGGGACCTCATAGAAGTGTATAAAATTCTGACAGGTCTAGACAGACTAGATGCAGAAGGAATGTTTCCCTTGGCGGGTGAGAACAGAACTAGAGGACATAATTTAAGGATAAGGGCTAAACCATTTAGGACAGAAATGAGGGGGAATTTCTTCACTCAGAGGGTGGTGAACCTGTGGAACTCATTGCCACAGAGGGCAGTGTACGCCAGCTCATTAAATATATTTAAGAGGGAATTAGATATATTTCTACAGGCAAAAGGGGTTAAGGGTTACGGAGAGAAGGCGGGGACGGGATACTGAATTGGAGGATCAGCCATGATCTCATTAAATGGCGGAGCAGGCTCGAAGGGCCGGATGGCCTACTCCTGCTCCTATCTTCTATGTATCTATGTAACCAGCTTACTACATCTGGAAATCAACAACAGTAAGGATACTCAATCGAAATGCTCAGATTGAGCTGCAGACCTGTAATGATGTCATTACTCTGGGGACAAGTGCAGAACAAGTCTCTGTATTCCCAATCAGCGTCCTTTGATGCTAGTGAGCAGCCTCGTGGCTCTTCCCTGCATTGACTCCATGGCTTAAATGTTTCCTTTAAGCTTGGGTGACCAAAACTGAACACAATACTCAAGGTATGAGCTGAACAGTTTTAGTATGGCATTTTCCAATTTACACTCAACTGAGCTAACAATGCCATTATTTTCTATTTGTTTTGTTTAGTGCTGTTCCACAATGTTTTGACATGTTAAACACTGCATTTAATGTCACTCCTGATCCCTGCTGCTTCATCTTTAGTCATTTCTGCATCATTTATTGGATACCTCTGGCAGCCATTCTTCCTGTCAATGTGCAGCATCCTGTACTTGTCTGCATTGATGTTCATCTGACACTGATTTTGTCAATTGCGGATTTAATCTAACTCCTTTTGTGGATCCCTGGCTAATTTATCCATCCCAACAGCTCCCCCTCCAATGTCCCCCCAACTCCACCCTGCCCACCCACCCCCACCCTGGTTAAGTATTATCTGTGAATTTGAATTGGATTCTAAGCTGACATTGCTGAGGAAATGTTGTACTTTTGGAGGTGCCATTATTTGAATTAAATGTTAAACCAAGGCTCTGTCTGCTTCATACAGGTGGATGTTAAAGAGCCCATGGCGCTATTCAAAAAGCAATAGGCAATTCCCCCAGTGACCTGGTTATGTAAGCTGCATGTGCCAGCTTCACTCAGTTGGGAGCATTTCCGATTCGGAGTCAGAATTTTGTGAGTTAGTCACATTTCCATCCTAATCAAGGCAGCTGAGATGTTAAACCAATAGGCTCCATCTGCCTGTTGGATGTTAAATACTTCAGGATGCTACTTGAAGCTAAGCAGGGAGTTGCCTGGCCAACACTTCTCACTAAATCAACACGAACAAACACTTATAAAATGATCATGGTGCCAGATAATAACCATCTCCAACAAGGAATGCTCCAGCACTTCCCCCTGATCACCACTGCCAAATCCCCCACCTTCAACATCTTAGGGGTTGCCATTTACTAGAAGCTTAACTGGACCAGCCATACCTGCATTGTGGTTACAAGAGCAGGGCAGCGCCTGGGTACTCTGCAACAAGCAACTTATCTCTTAATCATTTAAAACCTCTCCACCATCAAAAAGAGTCCAGTCAGGATGGAATCCTTACCACTCACCTGGATGGTGCAGCCGCAACAACACTCCAGATGCTTGGCATCACCCAGGAAAAGCAATTTGCTTAATCGGCATCTCTTCCATTGGAATCGATATCTATCCCCTCCACCGCCAGCACACTGTTGCTGCAGTATGTATTATCTATAGGGTGCAATGTAGCAACTCACCAAGCATACTTTGATAGTACCTCCCAGAGAAGGATAAAAGTAGCAATACCATGGGAACACCATTAGTTCCATCCTGACTTTCAGAGGTGAATCTTAATTGTCAGTGGGTAAAAATCCTGGAATTCCCTACCTAATAGCACTGTGAGAGCACCATCAGCACAAAAACTGCCGCAGTTCAAGAGGAAGGCCCACCACCACTTTCTAAAGCACATATATAAATGTAACTCTTTCATTTAAGAAACTGGATTTATTGCGCACATAAGCTAACCCAAATAAGCTTGAACATGGAGTGGATATAACAGACATAGAATTCAGTGAGAGATGTGTGATAGACAATTGAACAGTTTGTCACTGTCATGAATTGTCAATTTACGGCGTCAGGCTGAATTACCACCAAACATCTTCTGCACATCCTTATAAAGCTCGAAGAAGATATTTCCTGCTTGTTCCTCAGGCATTAACTGGAAACAATATTAAACTGGAAAAAGGCGTAAGAAGAAAATGACTGACAAACCCATAATTTGCAGCCAGCGGTGAAGCAAATGTGTTCGCCGCTGGCCCCGAAGAAAGCTTACAACAAACATCTCGCGATCTCTGTGGCGAGAGGTTTGGCTTTTCCGACGTTCAGTGTAGTTTAGTGGAAATTCCATAGCGCGAGCTGCTGTGACATCAACAAGCTGGTTGAGCAGCCAATCACAATGCAGAATTCTCACAGACAGGAAACTAGCAAGTGAAGAATCTGCTTTTATTCTGACTTTTTAAAAAGATGTTATAGAGAGCGAAACAAAGATTGGGGCTCTCACATGGGTAAACCTGAAATAAATATGAAAAACTTTTTAAAAATATACATTTTTAAAGTTTTGAAAGTTTCTTAAAAATTGTAATATTTATTAAAATGGAGAAATTTGACACTCCACAAAATTAAAATGAGTTTTTCCGGGCCATGACGTTTGTTTAGTAGTCAATATGCTGTTAAAATCCCAGTTACACCTAATCCAACACCTAACTTTTAATGGGGTATTTAACAGTGATATTACCGCGGAAAAGCCAAAGTTTTCGGCAGTTTCACCGATTATCTGATTACACCAATTGCTGGCTATGGGGTTGGGGGGGGGTGGCGGGGGGGGAAATGGCACAGTGCAGTCTGTGTCGGAGCAGTGAATGACTGACCACAACTTCAGGATTTCCACGTTAGGATGCGCCTGCACTAAGTCTTGCAGTCGCAGTCAGTTTCAAAAGGGTAATAACTGAATGCTGTTCGTTCACTGTTAATACCCACCACAAATTCTGGGCCAAAAGATTGAGAGATGCTAGTTGGATAGTGCTGGCTAGCTTTGGCAAGGAACTTCATCCTCAAATTGAAAGTTGCAACTTTCAGTGTTCTCATGGCCTCTCCCAAGAGAACAGGCAATATAAAGTGAATGGTTTCATGTCTGAAGCCTTACTAAGGGGACCACAATTCCTATCTTTGCTAATGTTAATGGAAAAGTAGACTTGAGTAACAGCAATAAAGAGTGCTAATGGGCTATTTCCCTGTGTTAAACACTGCTCTGAACATTTTTACCTCGGCAAAAATAGATTCATGAACATTAGTAAAAATGTGAGAAGTAAACACAATTTCTGCTTGTTAAGGTCATTAATGAAGAAGCCGAGCACCATCCCACATTACAACAGTGACTCCACTTCAAAAGTACTTCATTGGCTGTAAAGCGCTTTGAGATGTCCGGAGGTCGTGAAAGGCATTATATAAATACAAGTCTTTCTTTCTTTCATTCTGCTGCCACACAGTCAAATCAAAAAGTACTTTACTCTGGATTTGACCTTATCAAAGGGGAAAAAGTGTTAATGGAGGCAGAGGTTTAGGAACATTAAATGATGCACTCTTATTAGCAAAAGATAGAATTGCGCATATGGTGGGGGTGGAGGAGAAAAATCAAACAAATGAAACACAGTAATAAATGTTGATAGAGTTTTTTTTAACAAATTGATGTCTATTCTCTTCTACTTTGAAGCAGCTGGCCATTCCTGATGAATTGAGACATTGCTGAAGGTGCCAGCTTCATTTTCTAAGGCATTTGGGGCATCAATTTCCCCCAAAATAGATCATTTTTTAACATGTTATTTGTGCATTTCCCAGCATTTAGTGAGCAAGGCAATTACAGTTTCTTACTATATGTGTCAGCCGTAGCTTAGTGGGTAGCACTCTTGACTCTGAGCCAAGGCGGTTTTGGTTCAAAGCTGCACTCCAGAGACCAAAGCACATAATCTAGGCTGACAGTTCAGTACAGTACTGAGGAAGTGCTGCCTTTCAGAAGGCCATTCGTGATGAATTGAGACGTTGCTGAAGGAATTTGTGAGTACAGAAGGTGCCAGATTCATTTTCTAAGGCATTTGGGACATCAATTTCTCTCAAAATACATCATTTTTTTAACACATTATTTGTGCAATTCCCAACATTTTAGTGGGCAAGATGATACATTAAACCAAGGCTCTGCCTGCCCTCTCAGGTGGATGGAAAAGATCCCATGGTACTATTTAAAGAAGAGTAGAAGTGTTCTTCTGGTGTCCTGACAAACATTTATTCCTCAACCAACACCTAACAAAACAGATGATCTGGCCATTTATTTAATTGCTGTTTGTGGGAGCTTGCTGTGCACAAATTGACTGCCGTGTTTTCTACTTTACAACAGTGACTACACTTCAAATGTACTTCATTGGCTGTGAACCGCTTTGGTCCATCCTTTGGTTGTGAAAGGTGCTATATAAATAAAATTCTTTCTTTCTCACTAAGCATGTTGAGCTGTTGCCTTCCAATTACACAGCAATTGCTACATTGAGCCAGAAATTCGGGTCTCCACGGGTGAGTACGCGCTGTGTACTCACCTGTAGACCCAACGAAAGTGCCGGTTTCGCGCATGCACTGCGCATGCACTGGAAACCGGAACTTCCGTTCCCCTGAAAGAAGGGGTTCAGAGGTCGAACGCATGCTCCGGAGAGGCAGCGCGCACGCAGCGAACTTCGGGTTTTTTTCAGGTTTCTCCGTGAGGGTAAGTATGGAGAAGCTGCGCGGGGAAAAAGGAGGCGCAAGGCCTGCATTTAACAAGGTAAGTGGTGAATTAAGTACAATTTAAACATTTTTTCAACAGGTTTATCTTTTTTACATACTTTAAAGAAAGGTAAGTTTATTTTTAGCACTGTTAAAAAGTGTAATTAATTTTTTCAAAAATTTAAATTTTTGTTTAAAGTAGTTAATTTATGTAATTTATAGTTATTTTAAAAATGTGATTTTAAAAAAAAAATGTATTTGAAGTTTTAGTGAGGTTTTGGAGCCGATCTCTATTCATAGATTTGACAGGTCTTCCTGTCAAAATCTATGAATGGAGATTCCCTGCTCCGATTAGCTCTCCATGGCCCACGTGATACCAGGGGACGCTTCGAACTAACTGCGCCCCTGGGATATGCAAGCACTGTGCGCCAGCAGCTGCAGGAGGCCCAGGAGCCGAATTTCATGCGGGCCCGAAGCACAACGGCAGGCGCGCTAGGTAAGTACGCGCGCGATGCTTGCACCCGCGGGAAGCCCAAGAGCCGAATTTCTGGTAGGGCTTATTTACAATCAGTAAACTGCCATTTGCTTTACTTTTATTTTTGTAGAGAAGCAGATATTTTGTTTCCTTTTTACTTTTCACACTTTCTCCTCTTGACAAGAGTGACAGATTGTAAGATATAGTGACACAAAATACATTTGTAGTAAACTGTATTAAGGTAGCGGTGTCGGTCTTTAAATGGTCTTGCTGTTGCATTTACCTATGATTCTTCATGTGCATCTTTGTGCTGGTTATGCATGTGCTGTATTATTAAGTAGTTGCAGGACAAGGCACAGTAGGTGGCTGCACAGTTAACTGCCTGACCTC
Source organism: Squalus acanthias (assembly GCA_030390025.1). Classification (NCBI taxonomy): domain Eukaryota; kingdom Metazoa; phylum Chordata; class Chondrichthyes; order Squaliformes; family Squalidae; genus Squalus; species Squalus acanthias. The sequence continues at coordinate 24,112,757 of CM059425.1, forward strand.
TGTAGCTCTTTTCCTGTATCCAATTAACTTTGGACCTACATCAGAGCTTTATTGACTGCTCAACAGGGTTCTGTTGCAATATTATTTAATGTTGATGGCGAGCTACAGGTGGAATTTTCAGGGTCATCGGGTCATTTGCCTTGGGTAGGTAGAAAGAAACTAGCTATGACTTCCCCATGATCGCTTGCATTAGGTAAGACAGCTCTTTCATTTGGAACACCCACCCCGGCCCCCCCCACCTACCTAGCAATGCGGGATGCTTAGAACACAATGGCAATCCTGACACCCAGCCCTTCTAAGGCGTTAATGGCAGCAAATATGTTGAATCATGATTTACTCTCGTTGACCTATAATTTGCATACATCTGCTCAAATATTCAACGCTCACTGTCACTTTCAATGGAAAATCATGGATTTGTTGGCAAATGTCAGGTGGAAACCAAGAAGGAAAATCTGGGTCCTAAAGTGCGGCCACTTCTTTTTAATTGTGCCCTTCACATAGCATTGAATTTCAACTGTGTTGATTTTAAACACTTGATTAAGAAATCCTGAACATCACAGAAAATGTTAAATCCACCGGGAAAGTCACTGGAAGGAACTATTACTTTTTCCTATATCGTTGGCCCATTGTAACAATCTCCGTACCCCTTCTTTGTTAAAGATTTCTTTTATTTCATGCGTCCATTGAAAAATGAATCAAATGCTTTCATTTGTTGGAACGGTCAATGATGACTCAATGCAGCAGAGTAGGAAATGAATGCTACTTGGATAGTTTCTGCCAGTATCTTATTGCTAGCTATAACCAAAGGTACATTGTTATCAGGAATTTCTATTAGGTGTCTAGAATGGCATAAACAAAGGGGTCTGTGATACAATTCATAATAAAGATGTCTGAATACTTCATACTACTAGTACTAGATTCCTGTCCCTCAGCTCAGCAGGAATAATGGGGCTGAATTCACTCCACTGTTGTCAATTATGAACTAGCCTGGCCACTTCAGTCATCTGCATCTCTTTCTGTGACAAATCACTTGTGATATCATCTATTCAGCTTGTCCTTGGTTTTCCTCAGCTTCTTATTCCATGTACGTCTGTATGCAAGACTGTGAAAGGTATTCCAGCTGTTTCCACTCTTGAAACGTGTCCAAACCATTGCAGTCGTCATTTCTGGATCTTCCGTATAAGCACTGTTTCTTGTCCAAGCTATGTTCTTATATTATTCTTGATTCTTTGTATTCTGGATACTCGCAGTATTCCTCTCAACCAACTCATCCCTACTGATAGTATCTTTTGCTCGTCAACCTTTCTCATGTTCCAGCACTCAGATCCATATAATAACCATCGCTTCGTAAACTCTTACCTTTGTTTTTACCAAAATAGCTTTAGCCTTCCATGTCCTGCTTAATCTTCCAAAAGCAGTAGAAGTGAGTCCAATCCTTTTTCTGATGTCTTCTTCACAACTCAATACTTCATGTTATTAGAAAATTGCAGTGTCACCTTTACTTTGGACTCCCAGCCTGAAAGTTCGCTGAATTTACAGGTTGAAAGTGTGGGGTAGATTTTCATCTTCACTGCTTGGGCGGTGATCTGGCGGAGCAGAGTGTCACCTGTTATTAAATCAATCGGGTCTTATAATGGGGCAGGCGATCTGTTCTGCCAGGCGGTGAAGATGGAAATCTACCCCGATGTTTTACTCGGACTGAAAATCGTGCCGTCAATGTGGCTTTAAACAGTGCTCTGGTGAAATTCAGATTGCTATGAGGACACTTGAAAACAAAAAAAATCGTACTTTTCTTTTCCCCTCTTGATTTCTTTCCAATTGACTTTTCTCTTAATACTTTGACCTGCTGTGTAATTTAGATCTACAAGAGCACAGGCAATGCACACTGCACAATGAGAAAAATTGCTGACTGGATATTGCACCATTGATTCCATTTGCTGTTAATGCTAGCCTGAATAAGTAGAATTTGTTAAAAGAGACGGGCCTCAGGCACAAGGGTAAATTATTGAGGAATGCTGTTGAAAACAAGGCTGCTTTATAAAAACAATTGTTGTTTGATATTTTCCTAACTTTCTCACCTTGCAAGTGTTGCCTATAACTTACTGGAATGGTGACATAGTCATTGCTATTTTATTGGAAAAAGCAATTTTAAGTTCAGAACATTCTTGACACTTGAATTGGATGCAACAATATGTAGACATTCTCATCATTCTTAAAAGGAAACCAACCGCAATTATAGCTAGAGGACATCTTAGAGTTCACTAACCACTCTAATCAGTCTCTGCTTTTATCCTTAGTGCAGTGTGGTGCAAATTGGAACCATAAGTACGCATTATGCGACACGTACTGGTTTAAGACTAGTACCTGCTTAGAGTCCTGCCAAACCTGCACACCCATGTCTCATTGGCAGTTCTACATCGCTCTGCTCTTACGCACGTGTGCAGAGCTTCACTCACTATCGTTTATATTTTAACAAAGAGCCGGCGGGACAGTTGGCGCTCTGCTAAGATATAAAACAAAATAGCCCCCAAGCCGTCTATTGGATCGCAGGGGATCTAACCTGAATTCGATTTGGGTGACTTCACTCTTAAACCATTTTGCAGCTGCACAAATCATGTGGTACAACTGGCCCATTAGGGTGCCCTGTTTGTCGAAAGGCCCGGAGCAGCTATGGATACAAGTACATCCTGCACAGTGAACAGCCAACCGAAAGAGTCCAAACAAAATAAACAAGATCTTTCTGCTTATAAATGGTGAATGTTAAATGGAATTGTTACCCACATTGTTCTCAAGACACAGGCACTGCAGTAGCTAGGGCTAGGCAATTTAAGCATAAAAAAACCTAACAAAAGCACTTTAGTACTCCTTTTGAAACACTAAATGGCCACCACTGTTTACAAATTACTAATTGATCAGAATCAACGCACTTGAAGGGCATCATTTATCAATGGTAATAAATGGCTGGCAGTAAAATGCTGAACAGTAATTGAATCAAGGAGTGCTAATGACATAATTAACCACTCAAACCATCTCTCTTGCGGTTTACAATTTTGTCAGCACCTTGAGAGTCAATGAATGCTTTTTATCTACCAATTTTATTTTTATAACATGGAATGCAAACGCTGAATGCCAGAGAAGAGGTGAGATTAGCTGCCCTTGACATCAAGGCAGCATTTGACTCAATATGGTATCTAAGAGTCACAGAAAAACTGAGCCCAATTGCAGTCAGAGAGAAAACCCTGCAGTGGCTGGAGTCATAACTGACATGAAGGAGGACTGCTATGGATGTCAGAGGCCAATCAGAGTTCCACAAGGAAGTGTCCGTGGCCCAACTAGTTTCAGTTACTCCAGCAACGACCTTCCCTCCGTCACAAAGTCAGAAGTTGGCGCTGTTCGTTAATGATCCCAGTGTTCAGCTCCATTGACAACTCCTCTGATAATAAAGCAGGCCATGCTAACCTACAGCACGACCTGGACACCATCCAGGCTTCAGCTGAAAGGTAGCAGGTAGCATTAATACATATACATTCAACGCCTCAAACATTACCATTAATATCTTAGGAGAGTTAACAATGACCAGAAGCTCAGCTGGACCAGCCATAACAACAGCATGGCTACGCGAGCAGGGTAGAGTGACTCACCTCCTGACTCCCCAAAGCCTTTCCACCATCTACAAGGCACAAGTCAGGAGTGTGATGGAATACTCCCCACTTGCCTGGATGAGTGCAGCTCCAACAACACTCAAGAAGCTCAACACCATCCAGGGCAAAGCAGCCCGCT